>OY751352.1:17499377-18747596 GCA_963564715.1 Catocala sponsa
GAAAGAAAAGAAAGAAAACATACTTTATTTCTAAAAACACGAAAGCTTTCACAATATTATGTAAATATGTAAATTTTTAAGAGAACACATAGATAAGTACATATTTAATAAACATTAATTAAAAGTGACAGCTCTGCCACCAGTATAAGTCTTCTCTAGGTCATAACTACTTATGACCTAGAGAAGACCGCAACCAACCAACTTGGAGTCCAGTTCCTACGATAAATAAGGTTTCCAGACTCCTCGAGGAAAAGGTGTGCTATAAGTAATCAGAAAGTATCAGTAAGACTGTTACCCTGTCCTGTCTATGTATGCTGGTATTTTTTTATTTTTTTTTATTGCCGTTGGTGGCAGACGAGCAAGTGGCCCACCTGATGGAAAGTGGTAACCGCTGCTCATGGACTTCAGCAATGTCAGGACACAGCAAAGCCGCTGCCTACCGTGAAAGAAGAACTCTCTTTAAACCTCGTTTGAAGAAGGACATATCAGCGCTCGGGCAACACCGAAGCTGGCAGTTCATTCCAGAGCTTGCACACATATCACAGCGACCCATTTTTGAACGACTGACAATGCGTAAATAATATGCCTAGTGTTAGAAGAACCCCAAAGCATTCAGCGGAATGTAAGCTTTTTTGCTAACTTGATAGTACAAAAACTCATAAGTAAATGTCACCATATAAGCGTATCATGTAAGCAAAGTTACAAACATAAGTTAGTTTAATATATAATATTCTCAAAAGGTAAAAATATGATTATAGAATCGTTGATGAATGGTAAAGAAAGATACAATAAGAAATAGTGTGATTAGAGAGAGATGCGGCGTGAAAGTGGGTATAGTGACAAGAATAGAAAAGGGTATGTTAAGCTGGATTGGACATGTAGAAAGAATGGACGAGGAAAGACTGACTAAGAAAGTTTATAAGGCTAGTGTGAATGGAACAGTCGCAAGAGGAAAATCTAGGCGTACGTTTCTCGATCAGATCGGAGGCGTTCTGGACAAAGGCCAGGTTAAGAGCTCCTTGAACCGACGGGCGTGTATGAGGAATGTGATGAAAGTAAATGAAGCTAGAGAAGTGTGTCAGGATCATAGCAAATGGAAATCTGTAGTCTCTGCCTACCCCTCTGGGAAACAGGCGTGAATCTATGTATGTATGTATGATGAATGATAATCATATTTTACTTAATCTATAAAAGGCGTTAATCTCACATCTATTGTTTGGATTTGCACGAACAACTTTTCAGTATGAGAAAGGTTAGACCACATGCCACCACGTGGGCTCAGTGTGGATTAGCAGACTGTATATAACTTAGAGAACATTATGGAAAACTCTCAGACATGTAGATTCACGATGATTTCCTTTACTGTTAAAGCAAGCGACAATAATTAACTATTTCATATCGAGAACTTTGCGTGTAAGTCCAACGGTCTACTACGGCTACTGATTTTACATTATGTATTATAAATTATACTAGCTTTCGCCCGCGGCTTCGCTCGCGTTAATTCAGAATTTGGCAATCAATTCGGGTTGTACCTACTCTGCTTGTAATAATATAATTCAATCATAATTCAAAAGACACGTGGCGCCATCTATTATCATAAGAACGTTATTATTGTTTTCCTCGGGAACAGTAACTTTTTTCGGGATGAAAGGTAGCCTATGTCCGTTTCTGTACACCTGACAACGTATATGCAAAATTTCAGGATGATTGGTTCAGTGGTTTAGGCGTGAAAAGGTAACAAACAAACAAACCCATTTTCGCTTTTATAATATTAGTTAGAAAGGATTACATTATGGTAAAATGCTAGTCGCAGCGACTAATCGTGCTAGTGTAACCGGCATCTAAAGTGCATTCGCGAGGATGTCGCAAGTGTGCAACCTTGTGTCGTTGCAACAGAGTGTTGCGCGCGGCGTTCATTACACCAGTAAGTGGAGCTTATGTACTGTGGGGAAAAACTTGGGTTACGACTGCTTTTTGGTTGAATTGTACCCATATTTTGAGTGGTAGAGCCTTGAGGGTTTTCGCTGGTTCGACAGGAAATGTACTACCCTGTCTTAGAATCGACGTATAACAGAATACAGACTGTTGCATTTCGGTGAGTCAGAGCTCCATTGGCCCACCGAAAAGGTGCCATTGGACCCTTGGTGTGAAGGAGAGAACTATCCCTTCTTCCTCTTTATCCTTGATGGCAATGTGTGAGATATATCCTTTGTGTTGAAAGAGGAAATTGGTTACGATAATAATTTACAGCTATATGCTTTGAGACAAACTATACACAAATGTGAATAGGACAGCCAGAATGGAAATACCTCGGCGAATGTTGTCTGACCACATCGGAGACATTTTGAAGAAAAGGCCAAGTTATGAAAGCCCTTAACCGACGAGCCTGCATGATGAATATAAGTTAATGAAAGAATATAATCAAAGTATGGCAGGATCATAACAAAAAGAAAAACGTAGTCTCTGCCTACCCCTCTGGAAAACAGGCGTGAGTATGTATATCTACAGAAATACATACACAATCTAACGCCCGGGACAGTAACAAGGGTGTATTACTACCATATTTCTAAGTCGTACTTATAGAGAGCCAACTTAGTGCCGTATGGCGGCCACATTGCTTCACTCTGTCATGGTACAGAGATTTCTATATCACGCCTTTTTTTTATCGTGGGGGAATGCTTTGACTCATACGTCTCCACGGAAAAGGGGAGCGGGGAGGTTATGTCGGGCTCACCCGGGAGAAGATGGAATGTCCCGGGTACAACCGACTAAACCCACCACGGTGTACCAACTCGCTGCCTTGAGTGGTAGGTGGATCGCTGAAACTTGCCTAACCCGACACTCAATTCGGTATTCATCATCATCAGTACTAATTCCTCATCATCAGTCGCTAAAAAACCGCATAATTATCCCATGTGACCATCGAATCAGACATCAACTCAATATTTCAGCAGACCGATACTTCGGAAACAAGCGATTATGTAACAACATCAAACAATAAAATTACAAAATAATGTGTTCTCGCACACGTTTCGACAGCACGTGACTGGAAACATGTGTTTTATACACATTTTATATTGCATGTATTAAAATTCTTTTGTTGCATATATTCGTGTAATATTATTACCAGTTTCCTTTCAATAAAATAAAGAAATAAAATTCGACTTTCTAGAAACGTGTTTGAATCACCCTTATCTAAACAGTTAGGTATACTTAAGTTCTCTAGACTAAATTTATTTTAAGACCATTCTTAACAGAGACAATCTGCGTAAGATATATTATAGCATGTGTTCACAAATACAAGAGTCTATACTAATATTATAAAGCCGAAGAGTTTGCTTGTTTTTTTTATTATTTGAACGCACTAATCTCAGGAACTGCTGGTTCGATTTCAATAGTATTGGATAGCCCATTTATCGAGGAAGGCTATAGGCTATATATAACATTACGCTACGACCCACGGGGGCGGCGCCGTAACGATAAACGCGGGTGAAACCGCGGGAACATCTAGTCTCTTATAATCCGATGGGACGGCAATCCGATCCTATCGAAGCTGCAGAACTAATGACTTCACGTGTTTTCCAAAGCTCAGGGGTGTACAACACCGCCAATAGTTTATCTTTGGATTTTTATCAAGAATTTCTTAAAAGATAACCATGTTGTCCGATCTGGGATTCGAACCCGAGGCCTCGTAAACAGCAGTCACTACCACTGCGTCACATACACATAGATTTGGCTCGTTATTTTTCCTCATTGTCCTCCTCGCTGATTTCAGCATGAATAGGCCGGCTGGACCGGGGAAGGACTACCCTCTCACAGAATATCGACGTGAAATAGCAATATTCCTACTGTTGTGTTTTGTTCGGTGAGTGAGAGTGCCGGCGGCCCAATCACCCTCTTTCCCTGTTCGCGCTCCTTCTCCTTCCCACTTCCTTTCCTAAAGGGTCGGCAACGCGCAAGTGATGCCTCTGGTGTTGCAGGCGTCCATAGGCTACGGTGACCACTTACCATCAGGTGGGCCGTATGCTTGTTTGCCACCTTAGTCGTATAAAAAAAAACCAATGTGTTCCATCTTCGGTTCTGATCTTCCGTCTGGGTGGTCTGTGTGGTCATAGCTACACTACTATTTGAATGTTTGTAAGTTCTCTGGTAACACAGGAATTATTCTTATTGATATATACTACACAGCCTATATTATCACCTAATTTAGACAAAGGACGTTAAGACGTTCTTCTGCCGCCAAAGTCATCCCGGATCTTGTATACTCCATCCGTTGTTTCTCGGCATATACTTACTGCTACTTTAACTTACCTATCCATTAACCTGTTGTGTCGCAGCAGCACACCGGCGGCCGGATACTACAGTTTTTCAATTATGTCTGGCATTCCGAGAATTCACAGGTTAGAGAGATACATTTCTTCCACCTCGCATAATCCAGGATTAACAGAAGAAAGACACGTGCACTGGTATTAATTCAGGATTCAAGACCAGCCTGCCAAATCGTGCGCTGAGAGGGACTAAAAATAAAAGCAGGCATTACATAAGTGTATGTATTTTGTAACACTGTCAACAGTTCCCCACGTAGTCGACACTTGTGTTAACATCATCACGTGTATAATATACAAGTTAATTAATAAAATGGCTTCCAACACGTGTCATTTCAATATTTTATCCAGTTAATGATGTCTACAGTTCAGTCATTAGTTATATAATATAAAGAAATCATTTTTAATTTTAAGTAGTTTCTACTCTCGCACGTGAAAACTTCACGAGAACATGTACCGATAAGAGTATATTATGTGATGGTCTATGTATGTGCTAAGTTTCATCCAAATCTGTTTTTAATTACAGCCGAAACCGAATATAACGACATCGTTTATAACGACAGATCGGTTATTACGACTGAATGGCAAGGTCCCGGCCGCATCCCTATACAAACAATTAAGTAATCATATAGTCCTCCTCATCGATTTCGATGACGGTGACCTCAGAATTCATGGATCTTTTCTTTGGTGAGCTCTAATATGGCTTGCTAGACCGACCTTGGTCTTGAATGTCCTACGACACATAATATATAACAACATAGGATACAGCGACATATCGCTTAAAACGACGAAACTTTTTCTATATTCATCGGCTTTAGCGACCAACCGTTTACTTGTTCCAGCAAAACAAGACAACACGAACAATTTAGTTATTAAATTTTAACTCATTCCAATCTATGAAGCTGAGTACAGCTTAAAGACTACACTTAGTATTGAAATTAAACTACTATATACGGATTGTATCGCGTTGTTTATTTGACACTTTATTACAAAATTTTGAAAAACTGTTACACTACTATACTACACTTAGTATATATGTATATAAGTTTTTTCAGAATAAACATTTTTATTTCTTTATTCGACCTTTTATTTGAAAACATGTTCATGAGCATAACTTATATCCATAGTACATAAAGTTAGATGTTTAAAAATTCTAAACACAGATATGACAATTAATATGACTACATACTTGTGTATATTGCTTTCTAGCTTTTGCCCGCGGCTTCGTTCGCGTTAATTTAGAATTTGACAATCAATTCGGGTTGTACTCTGCTTGTAATAATATAATTTATCATCAAAAGAAACGTGGCGACATCTATTATCATAAGAACGTTAGTATTGTTTTCCTCGGGAACAGTAACTTTTTTCGCGATGAAAGGTAGCCTATGTCCGTTTCTGTACACCTGTCAACGTATATGCAAAATTTCAGGATGATCGGTGCAGTGGTTTAGGCGTGAAAAGGTAACAAACAAACAAACAAACTCATTTTCGCTTTTATAATATTAGTTAGGATTAGGATAACAACTATCGGACATAACGTCCGAAGTTATATGGTCCCTTCAATGTTGTTATATCCGGTTTTGACTGTATTTACGCGTAATTGAGAACAGACATCCACACATCGCCACGCATTTTCAGATTTATAATACTAATCGGATAAGGATTTGTAGGATTAGTCTCGCTGGTGCGATCCAGGTTCAATGTCCAGCTCGAGTAGGTATTATTTATTGCCAAGAAGTTCTCAGTGGCAGCATGGGGTCAGGGTCCCAAGACTGCTATTGCAATAGTGTCAGCATGGTCTATCATTGATTTCATAATTGTTGATTTTGACAAGTTTGGTAATCTACTACAAATATTTGCGTTTTTATCACATACCCATTTTTTTATAAATAAACCTGTGTTACATAGTGATTGCAAAATAAAAATAATGAAGGTGTAATTATGCTAAATGTTCTTTAATGTCCCATCACAATGTACCACGCTTCTATTTATGCTAAATGTTCTTTAATGTCCCATCACAATGTACCACGCTTCTATTTATGCTAAATGTTCTTTAATGTCCCATCACAATGTACCACGCTTCTATTTATGCTAAATGTTCTTTAATGTCCCATCACAATGTACCACGCTTCTATTTATGCTAAATGTTCTTTAATGTCCCATCACAATGTACCACGCTTCTATTTATGCTAAATGTTCTTTAATGTCCCATCACAATGTACCACGCTTCTATTTATGCTAAATGTTCTTTAATGTCCCATCACAATGTACCACGCTTCTATTTATGCTAAATGTTCTTTAATGTCCCATCACAATGTACCACGCTTCTATTTACAAAAATATGGGTATGTGTTAAAAACGCAAAGATTTAATACAAGGTGTCAGTTTTAGGGTTTAATAAAAATGTCTAATAGGTATGTACCTACTTACGATATGGGATTATTGTGACGTAGACGAATATGGTTAATTATCGTTAAAGGTTGCAATGTAGGTACCTATATAATGATATTTATCTTATCAGGTTTAAATGATTATTTTTAAATTTTTAGTTATTTTCATTAATAAACAACATAATATAAACTTGTTTTTAAAAACCTTTTTCTTTTAATTTGCTACATTTTTCATTGATGCTCCGCTCCTATTGATCGTAGCGTGATGATTTATAGCCTATAGCCTTCCTCGATAAATTGGCTATCTAACACTACAAGAATTTTTCAATTCGAACCAATAATTCCTGATATTAAAATCTTCTGAGATTATAATAAACTAGCTTTTGCGCGCGGCTCCGCCCGCATGGTACCTGCATCAATAAAAAGTAGCCTATGTCCTTCCCCAGGTTTTAAACTATATCTGTACCAAATTTCATCTAAATCGGTTAAGTGGTTTAGCCGTGAAAAGGTAACAGACAGACAGACAAACAGACAGATAGACAGAGTTACTTTCGAGTTTATAATATTAGTAAGGAAGTAAGGATAAGGATTAGTATAGATATGCGGATGTTGTTACCGCCTCTTATAGTTCCGCAAAAACGTTATTGTAGGATGTCTTATTTTATTTATGTAGAAGCAGAATTACCTATTATACATATTTACATACGCCGCGTTATATAATGGAATGAGTAATATTACGAATAGAATAGTCTGTTGTCTGTCTTGACTGCACAGATGGCTTAGTGGATTAAGCGGTCACCTAATATTTGAACCTACAACATGCCGAGTGTTACAGGTTCGAATACCACGCGGGACAAAAATTTGTGTGATCCACAAATGGTTGTTCCAATACTGGGTGTTCTCTGTGTCCGTTGTTTGAATGTTTGTAAAGTCTCCCGCGACACAGGAATAATTCCTATTGCGGGAGTTATCTTATGAAAAAAATTGGGTCAGTCTTTGGGGACTGCCGATAGAAGTGAACTTTAATGCTTGGTCATAAACACTTCTTTTTAAAACAAAAAAAAAGGGTCAGTTCAGATGCTAGTTTCTAATACTCTCTTAGAGGTTATTAAGGGGGTAAAAATTTCGTTATTTTTTGCGTAGGACGCACCATTTCTGTCATATTATTAATATTCTAAAAAAATAACAATGCGTGGAAGCGTGACGATGACGCGAGTTCCATGATTTGTGTTCACCCAAGAAGAGCTCAACGCGCCTAAAGAAGTTTTCACTTAAAAAAAAAGAGATTTTAGTATAAAACTGAAATAAAACCGAACTGATTAGATATGCTTTTGTGTTTCACAGACAAAATCGAACCCACAACATCGTACCTAATCCTCCGCTGTGCTATCGGTACAAAAACGTGTACATAAGACGTAAAGCCCTTAGGTTCTAGGAACAGTTAATCCCATTCTAGTGCAACAAGTGGTTTAACTCGTTTAATCTTGCTAAACGGTAGTTGAGGTCTAACCGCGCGTAACCGGGTTAAGTTAACCGCCGTACTAACTGTTAGCTGGAGGGATTTTAACTGAAATTAATACACAACATGTAACAATAAGATTAAAAGCGTTTATGCTGTGTTGGGCGTTACTGGTCGCACTAATTGTGCGAAACGACATGTTCTAAAATAATATTTTTTGTGTGGCGATTCGCACACATCGTTATAATTTGAGTGCGAAACAACAACAAAAAATATTATGTAAAAAAGTGTCGTCTCGAGCAATTCTTGCGAACAGATAGAACATTAGGCTCATATAGGTACGTCACAGATGAGTGTGTTATTTTGAGGATTTTAAATAGGTAATAATAATCTTTATTGTTCAAAATTATATGGTACATAATACAATAAAAAATATGGCTTAAGAATATGTATTTGTACAGAAACTCTGGCCCCTGAACAAGGTATACATAATATGTACCTATATTTAAGAAATTAGCGCCCCCCGTATTTATGTACCTATCCATTGTAAGCCTCTGTCATCTTATGAATCGAAGGGAAAAGCAATATAAATGGAACGTAGTAATTAAAGTTTAATTCAATCATGTTTTAATCTTCTTCTCCCTAGCCTTTATTATTCCCAAGTCACTTGGGGTCGGCTTTCTAGTCTAACCGGATTTGACTGGATATCAGTGTTTACACGGAGCGGTTGCCACCTGACCTCCGCAACCCGAAGGCTAACGATACCCTAAGGCTAGACCAGTGTCAAGATATTAGAGGGCACTGACTTCCCAATAATGACTGCCATAGATGTTCATGGCAGCTGGGACCGACGGCTTAACGTGCTCTCCGAGGCACGGAGCAGGCGATAATGTCAATCAATACGCACATAATTTCGGAAAGTCATATAACTTCCGAAAGTCAGAGGTGCGCGACGTGGGTTCGAACCCGAGACCCTCTACATTGCAGGCTGTTCGTCTCCCCACTGAGCTATCGCTGCTTAATTAAATCATTAATGTTTTAATATAGTCTAAATACAAATCGGATACGCAAAGGTATATTTATAACAAAAACATCCCAATAAATATGGTTTTAAGACCCACGCAATAGGGATCTAAGTATTGTCGTCATGGCATAGTTGCAGACTCCGTACTGCTGCTTAGAATTTCCTGTCAGAAATACCCAGCTCTATTGTGCTTAAGTCGGGAGTTAAACCTGATACCACATGCAGAGCAATCGCATTGTCTGCTTAAAAACTTTATGTAAAGCTCTGAGACATGCAGATTTCCTAACGATATTTTTTTTCCCCGGTAAAGCGAGTGACAATTAACTATTTAATATGCACATAACTTCGAAAAGCCCTTAGACCTTAGCACCGAGCTCGAGACCTCTGCGTGACACTCATATATTCTTCTTCTTTAGCCTTAATCGACCAAATATTTGGTGTAGGCCTCCTTCAATCCTCTCCACTTTCCTCTGTCTTGGGCAATTAGAGTCCTGTTGCTGCCCACCACTTTTCTGATGTCATCCTTCCATCTCATCTGTGGTCGCCCTCGAGGACTCATATATACATCAACAAATATACTTTTTCATTGTTAAATTATTAGTAGATAATAAATAAGTATGCATATAAAGATCAATTCACTGAATCTATTTGGTATCTCACATTGATCCTAAATATCGATTCCTTTTACTAAAAGAATCGATCTTTCGTTTAATCAATCTCAGATACCTACAACTTACTATATACATACACCCCAACAATCACGTCACATCGCTGACGTACATACGGATCTCTTACATATAATACGGAAAAAGACCTGCTAACACGTAACAGGAACTAAATGAATGACTTAATAAATCTCCGGAATTAGATATATGACAAACGTTCAAACCCAATACGTCATCAAAATAACGTCACAGTATAAAAAGGCTTTACTTTTCCTTTTAAATGATTATAAAACATATCATATGAACAACAACCTTATATATGACTTACTATACTCCACATTTATGATCACTGCTCCGCTCCTTTGGCTCGTAACGTAATGTTATATAGCTTATAGCCTTCCATAAGAATTGGGCTATCAAACGCACTAAGAATTTTCAAAATCGGACTGTTAGTTTTAGAGATAAGTGCGCTCAAACAAAAAACAAGCTCCTCAGCTTTGTAATTTTAATGTATGTAGATTACGCATAAATTACATATATTACGCGATCTGCGTAACACTAGTCAACAGTGGTGAGTAACTGGTTTGCCAGCGTAATTATATGTTCCAAGGAAATATTTTATGCATTGTCATGTTTATAAGAACTATGTTTAATATAATTGTTATGCTCTTGTCATTTAAACGTCATTGCTGTGACGTTATTGTATTGTATGAGGTCAATGAAAGACGCTGACATCATAAACTTCTCTTTCTATCTTAAAAGCATGCAAGACAATACAGTTTTATTTAATACGGATAATCTTGGAAAATCCGCAATCCGCAAGTATAACAGTTTCAAAATTTTGTAATAAAGTGTCAAATAAACAACGCGATAAAATCCGTATATAGTAAATAAATTTTAATTTCAATAAATTTAAATGAATCTTGGGTTACAGATAGAATATATCCTGAATTAACACGTAGGTTAACTTTTTATACTGCGCTCTTGTGGAAGTTGCGCGGGTGAAGCTGCGAGCAATAAATACTAAATAAAATAAATGACTGGATCGAAAAAATCTGACACAGAGTACAGGGATTATTTCCATCCAGCCCGGTACAATTGTATTAATTCATTCTATAATTATCAACATTTGTAGTAAAAGTAATAATAATAAATAAATATGCTAAAGTATTTTCAAATTAGCTCGGTGGCGTCGTCTCAGGGAATACAACTACCTTGCAACAGGGCTCTCGGTTAATGCCCGAGCCGAACAAAATAATGATAACATTTTCTGTCAAGAAATTTTCAGTAGCAGCTCGAAGGTCTGGCACTGTTTCCCGTAGAAGGTGCAATCTGCCTACTTGAGAACTAAAAACCATACCCAGCAAAATGAGTCTGTAATACACTTCAGGTTCTTCCAAGATATAAGCGTGAGACTATGTCTCACAGACACTGCTCTTGACCAAGAATCGTCTCCAACTATGTCACACGATGACGTCATCCGGCCGTGACCGTACTATGATGTAAGGTGACCAATTCGTATGGTCGTGTGCCAACTGCATGACATAACATTCTCATGCTGTGTTATGACTTAATCTGTGACAACCACAATATAAGGTATAAGGCCATAATTGTGGTATGATGTAAATACAGCCAGGCCATCAAAGTGGCCTTATGAAATAATATAACTGCGTCAATACGCAATATTATATGTGTCGTGAAAACGGATAGAAGGATAAAATGTATTCTATCTATTAATCCTGGACATGGTCTATCCGTGTGCGACGTTTCATCCAAATATATTTAACCGTTATATTGCGTACGTTTTATTGCGTAACAAATAGACAAACATCTTCACAATCTTTCACATTTATAATACAAACGTTTACGCCTGCTGTTTCGCTCCTATGAATCCTTCGGAAAAGCATACCAGGATAAAAAATGTATTCTGTATTAGTGCAGGATAAGTTCTATCCGTGTGTAAAGTTTCATCTAAATCCGTTCAGCGGTTCATGCGTGATTGAGTAACAAACATCCAAATTCATTGAGTAGGTGACAATCTGCACAAACTTATGAAAAGGTAGTTATTATATCAGACTTGTTACTTAAATCCATACGTCCTACAGGTATATGGTTAGATGGTCACCTCGCCACTCCTAGTAAGCCGAGTGTAGTGTCGAATCCCACATGTGACAAACTTTTTTATGATTCACAATTAATTGTTCCGAGTGTGAATGATTTTTTTGTCCGTTGTTTGAATTTTATTTTATTTTTTTATACAGTTAGAGTGGCAAACAAGCATACGGCCCACCTGATGGTAAGTAGGCACCGTAGCCTATAGACGCCTGCAATAGCAGAAGCATCACTTGCGCGTTGCCGACCCTTTAGGAAAGGAAATGGGAAGGAGAAGGAACGGAAAAGGGGAAAGGGATGATTGCGCCTCTGGCACTCTCACTCACCGAACGCAACACAACAGTAGGAATACTGGTATTTAACGTCGATATTCTGTGAGAAGGTAGTCCTTCCCCGGTCGAGCCGGCCCATTCATGCTGAAATCAGCGAGGCTCTACACTCTGAATGTTTATAAAGTTCTAGACACAGGTATTATTCGTAGTGCGAGAATTGTCTTTTCAAATGATAAAGAATAGAACTTAATAAAGATCCCTTCTGTTGTCTGCTTAAGGTGACCCTATCCCGTACAACAGTGTTTAAGCGTTACATGTGCAAAAGGAGTTTGAATCCCGGATCGGGTAGATTGTACTATTCAGAATAGGATTAGCGTCGGTGGTAGTTCGATTTGACTGCTGTGTGGTCTCAAGTTCGACCGTCGGATCAGTAAAACGTATTGATTTTTTTTATACAACTAAGTTGGCAAACAAGTATACGGCCCACCTGATAGTAAGTGGTCACCGTAGCCTATGGACGCCTGCAACACCAGAGGCATCACTTGCGCATTGCCGACCCTTTAGGAAAGGAAGTAGGAAGGAGAAGGAGCGGGAATGAGAGAAAGGGGATGATTGGGCCTCCGGCACTCTCACTCACCGAACGAAACACGACAGTAGGAATACTGGTATTTCACATCGATATATTATTATATGAATTTTCCTAATAAGTAATTATTTAGCATTTAACCCGGAATTGTGCCTTAAAAGTAATTGCCGCGCCCTTATTACGTTTGAACAGAAAAGCTATTGTACCCCATCCCTTATGACAACGTTTATCCGTCAGTGTAACACCAGCCTATAGTTACGTAGGCGGGCACGTGATTTCCCCCTGCCACGAGACTTGGTTGTGCAACCACCCAGCAGATGTGTATATACCTTCTGACGTCAATGCTACATCCAACCGGCTTCATAATTGGTTTAGTCCTAACTGATACTGGATCAAACCCATTTCAAAGAAGAACTAGCTAATTTTTTTATGTTACTGGTTCGGTAGTGCAAGGGTAGTGAATGTGACTGCTGTGCGAGGGAAGTTCGATTCCCGGATCAGGTAAATTGTATTAGACTTAGATTAGCCTCTGTAGTTGAATAGTAATTTAATAATAATAATAATATTCTATCACATACACACAACACCATCTAGCCCAAACTAAGCAGAGCTTGTACTATGGGTACTAGACAATGGATAAACATATATATATATTATTATTTTTTTTGTAAATACGTACATATTATACATATAAACACCCAGACCAAGACAAAAATCCATGTTCATGCACATAAATGTTTGATTTGTGCGGGAATCGAACCCGCAACCTCAGACATGGCAGTTGGTTACATTGACCACTACGCCATCGAGGCCGAAAAAGTGCGAGAGGAGTTTGATTCTCGGTTTGTGCAAATTATATCTACTAGTAGGAGTATTAGTAGAGCTACCCTCTGTGGCAGTGATACTGAATGTGACGATCTCGGTTCTTGAATCAGGTTAATTTTACTATTAGGGGTAGTATTACGAGGACCAGCCCCTGTGGCTCAGCTGTAGTAAAAGCAACAGCTGTGCGAGATCAGTTCGATTCTCAGATAGAACAAATTGTACTAGTAACTTCTTTACCACAGTAGTAGTGAAGGCAACACCTTGCCCGACTCGGGATTCGAACCCGAGAACTAGCGCACAGCGTAAACATTTACCGTCACTGTGCCGCCTAGACAATCTATGTTATTACATACACAAATAAAGGTGCGCTTCTATATATGTATCAGAATGTATGCATCGCATAAAAATTTCAATTAAATTCTTTAATTGATCCACGGTTAATTAAACTTAAATAACCTACAAGAAAACATTAAAATAGCTTGAGGATATTTTCCGCATTTACGAGCGAAACGTGATTACGGAATATTACGTAATCTAATTAGTTGTGGTAAAACGTGTCGAATGCAAAAATAACTCGGTTTTAAATGGTTTATGTTTAACTTATCACCAGATATAGTAAAATATAACAGTCAAAAATAGTAAATGATCACCAAAAATACATTAAAATAAAATATTTATTTCCTTCTTTCTTTCAAAAATAGTAAATAATCACCAAAATTAAAACTGCATTTTAATACCAAAATTAATTGCACAGCAAAGAGATCAAACTACTAGGTAAACAAATTAAACTACAAGGTATATACGGATTTTATCGCGTTGTTTATTTGACACTTTCGCGTAAACAGTAGACAATATTATGTAAAACAGATCATTACATAAACTCTAAAGCAACCATTACATGCTAAATACGTAGGAAAATATCGCATAATTTAAACGAATTAGTTTATAATATAATAAAAACTAAATTGCCATTTTTGAATATATTATTATTGAACAAAAGGTTGCCAACCTTGGGGCGACAACCTACCGAATGTTTACGAGCGAACACGTGAAACGGAATACGCCACGTGTTTATGTGTTATGTAAAGTAAATAGATGAATACAATGTACGGTGGGTTGTTTTAAATCTATATATAACTGCGGTCTCGTGGCTCTGATTATGTATGAGCTAGGTTTTATAGCCAAGTTTTACAATGTTTTGTTTGATTGACAATGAGTTATACCGCCAAATATCGCATAATAATTTGATGATATAGTTTAATAGTTAAAACATGATTTAATCCATACTGCATTCTAAGTATATATATATATTATTATTTTTTATTATAAACTGTCACAATCACAAATTCTAAACTTCTGTAGAAAGCTTTTATGTACATACAAGTTATCAACATATTCCGACAAAAATTGACAGGCTAAGCTTAGTTTGGGAGGTTTTTGTAAAGCCAGATCTACTAGCAATTTTTGAAGTGAAAACTTCTTTAGGCGCGTTGAGCACTGCTTGGGTGAACAAAAGTCATGGAACTCGCGTCGTCGTCACCGAACGCTTTCCATTATTGAATGATTTTTGATTTATAAAGAAGTGTTTATGATCAATGGTTAAAGTTTTCACTTCTATCGTCAGTCCCCAAAGACTGCCAGTATTTTTTTTATATTGTTATTTGCTATCGAGGGACTGTCAACTGCTACTAAAAATAAATAAATGACTACTATTAATATAAATGTTTTGTTAATAAATTCTAGCTTTTCTAAAACACAGCTGGTGTTTGCAATTTTTATATAATACACCGCTGATTACTTCGTAAGAATATATAGGCTTGAAGTACATTTATATAAATTATATCTACCCTCTATATCCATCGCCTCGGCTGCTATGAGGGCGGTGTGGAGGCCACTGCTCTTAGACCACACGACTGCTTATCATCATGGAGTGTGGTCATTTTGACGACCAAAATAAAAAAATATATAACTTGTCCCATTAATGGCACGGACCGCCTCTCAGTGTAGGAAGGGTTGGGTCTTGCTGGTCACGTCTTGGTCACGCTGGCCCAGTGCGGGTTGGCAGACTGCACATATCTTTTTATTTTTTATTCTACTAAGATGGCAAACAAGCATACGGCCCACCTGATGGTAAGTGGTCATCGTAGCCTATGGACGCCTGCAACACCAGAGGCATCACTTGCGCGTTGCCGACCCTTTAGGAAAGGAAGTGGGAAGGAGAAGGAGCGGGAATGGGGGAAAGGGGATGATTGAGCCTCTGGCACATATCTTCGAAAACAGTTCGGAGAACTCTCAGACATGCAGGTTTCCTTAATTACTGCAGCTTCAAGTTACTCTTTAACCCAGATAGGAACTTCCTACCAGGAAAAATTCAAAACAATTTACCTATTTATAGCTGCATTTATACCAATATAAAACTACATAATTCACAGAATTCGCACTCGAGGAAATTCCCAGAATATAATCACTAATAAAATTATTTAATAATATAAACCTATTTGAAAACATTTCCTCTTCTTATCAAACTATTGTTTAAATGTATATATTGTAAAACTACGATGCAAAGGCCCAGCGCCTTTCGTTACATTAGGTACATCTTTATAATAGTTGTATTCGGTAAATAAATAAAAAAATAAATGGATGTTTTTTTTTATACAACTAAGGTGGCAAACAAGCATACCTGATGGTAAGTGGTCACCGTAGCCTATAGACGCCTGCAACACCAGATTTGCGCGTTTCCGACCCTTTAGGAAAGGAAGAAGAGAAAAAGGAAGTGGGATGGAGAAGGAGCTGGAAGGGGTAAAGAACCCTCTTTACCCCTTCCCGCTCCGAACCAATCACCCGATTGGGCCTCCAGCACTCTCACTCATCGGACGAAACACAACAGTAGGATTACTGCTATTTCACGTCGATATTCTGTGAGAGGGTAGTCCTTCCCCGGTCGAGCTGAATTCATGCTGAAGTCAGCGAGGCTCTACTACTAACAATGGATGTTTTGAGTACACCTACATTTTGCCAGCTATGATTTTAGATCAAACGTAATAATGGATGGTTTCGTCCAGCGGTATATTTTTAGACTCTATTAAGTATCTCCTTACAGAAAACCAAATAATCACTCGTTCGGTCGCAAGCTTTTGCAACAGGACCATCAGGCCAACCTGACAGATACAATACATACATTGTCTTCTAATCCTGAATGAGTAAAGCTCACTCTAATCAGTGTGATTATATTTTCTTTTTAACAAAAGACAACTCTCACACTAGAAATAAATTAGGAATAAGTTTTAGTTTAACGGCCTGTAATATAATCATTTTCTTTGCGTGATTTAAATAAATTTCCATCCCCATCATTTAGATAGTTGGCAGTCCACAACTGTGCGTTTCTCCAGAAATTTTCTGCTTCGCACGATTAAACTGTGGAATGAACTGTCGCCTGCGATATTTCCGGACCAATACGATCTACAAACCTTCAAGAAAAGAGCGTACTCCTTTTTTAAAGGCCGGCAACGCATTTGTAACTCCTCTGGTGTTGCGGGTGTTCATGGGCGGCGGTAATCGCTTACCATCAGGCGATCCGCCTGCTCGTTTGCTTGCTATCTCATAAAAAAAAATATGAAACACAGATAAATAATATTCTATATCAGAGATTCCCAGACTTTTTTCTCATAGACCACTTTCATAATTTAGCTGGTTCCGGTTGATCACCTGCCCTTTTTTTTACCTACCACGGTAGGCGGGCTGACCGTTTTTTTTTTAGTATTTCTCTACCGAAAAATCTTTAGATTCGAGACCACTGGTACTGAATATGGAATATGCAAGTTTATACAAGTAACAGTCGCTGAGCTTCTTAAAATATTATCTGCTTACATTGATAGATGAAGTCAAGCCAACATTTTAGTTCTTCACTATTGAAAGCAAATAAATTTTCGTGGACTTACGAATTGTAAACCCACATTTTTTTGTCACGCCAACTTAGACCTCCGTCGAGTCTCCCGTGGACCCCTGGGGGTCCACCTGGACCACTTTTGGAACTAAGGTTCTATATTAACACAAAACACTTTGAAATTAAACTACTTCATACGAATTTTACCGCGTTGTTAATCTTTAAATATTGATATTACATAACTTTGAAACTTAAACTTTAGATTTAGTTCTACACTCTCCTCGACGTCGCTTTTCAGCAGCCTTAGTGTCCCCGTAACCATGACCAATATAAATTATTCAAGTAAGACGTATCCTGGATCCACACGAGTAACGCCACAGGGATAAGCCAGCATGTTTATAATAATGTCCTCCAGACCGATTTCGGCCAATCTTAACGAAGACTGGCCATCTGCGCAGGAGATATTATAGTGGCGTCAAACACAAGTGCACTTTCTGTTCCCTATCTCTCATCAGCCGATGGGACGGTAACCCGACACGACCGGAGAGAGATCAGGCGCAGGACCAACGGCTTTACGTGCTTTCCGAGGCACGGGTGTGTCCAACACCGCCAACTTCCTAACTCCGAGCTGTTATTAAGATTTCTTAACAGAAAATCCAATAACTTTTTGTTGGCCCGACCCGGGATTCGAACCCGAGACCTCATGCACAGCAGTCGCATTCACTACCGCTGCGCCACGGAGGCGTTTATACACGGAGGCAGTTGTCCAGCATGTTACATCAAGATAAAATAAAGACTAAATAATTTACATTGTTATGTATATCGTGAACGTGAAAAGAGAACGTGAAGGTCCACGTGCCGCAAGCAAACGACCGCTTCACGTGATCCCGTAACTATTATTACAACGTTACGAAAAACTGCTATTATAGCTGCTATTTTACGTTACGTTATAAACAGCTGTTGCCCAAAATGGATCTTGTTAGAAATATAGTCTAGATGTCAACCTCAAAGGGCATAAGCCTTTGTTTGAATAGTGAATGGAAGTCAATGGGCAACACACGTGATTGGCTATTCTGGGAGTGAAGTTTTATCGTTAGTAGTTTGTCGGTACAATGACATTAATTTGCAGTTATTAGTGAGGCTGTTTGCTGGATTTGGCGTTCGATGCTCGATTAGGACAAAGTGTTATTGTATTTTGGTTTTAGGAAGATTTTAGTAGCAACACGGAGTTTTAAAATGTATACGGTAGACAACAATCACAGCTCGGTTCTCGATCTCGGTTCTCTACCTCGGTTCTTGGACTCTTATTACATGGGATATAAATATAGCTGGTTAAATGTGAGTGTTGTATACCTGTAGCTCAATAAACTATGGTAATCGCTTATTATCAGATGGACCACATGCCTAAATACATCCATGATTATATTTATTTATTTATCCTTTACAGACATTTAGATTAATCCCATTTATAAAGTATTCTGCTTATTTTTATTAATTAGTAATGTTCGTGTGTCTTAGTAGATACATTAGTAATTGTTAATCTGAGTTGTAAAATACTGAAATTATATTTAATTAGCGATTTAAAAGAGTGGCCGTGAGTTTCTTGAAGGTTTCTTCTCATAGGCTCAACCCTTTGCCTGAACCTAGCAACTGACCTAAATGTAGCTTCAGTAACTTAGTAAACCCACTAACCTATATACTTTGACGTTCATAAATGTTACTTTGTGACCTAAATGAATCAATGATTTTTGACTTTGACTTGACTTTAGTATTGTATTAGGTGTAAGGCTCTCCTATCGAGGTGAAAGCCTCCTCCATCCGTGATAGTATAACAAAAATAATGTTGACACGTGTTTGTTAAGTAGCAGCGATAGCCGAGTGGAGAGATCGTTAGAATGCAACGCCGAGGTCTTGAGTTTAATCCTGCAGCATATAACCTAAATATTTAAAATTATATAGTTATTACGCAGTTAATTATTGGTCGCTTTGACGTGAAGGAAAACATCACTAAAATATTTGCTATATATGGCATCTAATAAATCTGGTATATGGGTATTTCTTGTCCCCGTTTTTACCGTCACCACATACCCAGAACAGCTGGTATAACCAAAATACACTGATAGCATTTCTTTGGAAAGGGTGACTGTGACTGAGGTACTAAATGGGCTTCTCGAATACCCGCCATAGGAATAAATAATAATAATAATAATATCAGCCCTGTATTAAACTCACTGCTGGGCACGGGCCTCTTCTCACTGTGAGAAGGGTTAGGCCATAGTCCACACGCTTCACATATCTTCGAGAACATTATGGAGAACTCTCAGACATGCAGGTTTCCTCACGATGTTTTCCTTCACCGTTAAAGCAAGCGATAATTAACTATTTAATACGCATATAACTTCGAAAAGTCAGAGATGCGCCTTGGGTTCGAACTCGAGACCTCTGCGTGGCAGTCCAACGATTTCCCACTAGGCTATCGCTGCTTGTTACGATAGGAATACAAGCTTTAAAAGCAGTAAGGGACAACACGAGTATAAACAGTTAGGAGTATCAAGCAGCACAGCGCCAGTTTCTCCATTACTGGTGCCATGATAAAGAAGACCCTGAGTTAATTATGAAATGATTATGAAAATGATTCTATAATCCGGAGAATATAACGCCGAGGCCTCTCTCTGACCAACCGTCCTAGCCAGAGTTAAGAGTTCTACGGGCGCTCTTGCAGTTCCATGCCAGTCAATCAAGGCAAACCAGACAAGGCCCTGACTGCCTCGCTGAGGTATTCGGGAGCGCTATGTCTGAACTTCCATCCAGGTCACTACAAATTGTGCTGCGGTTTGTGCATTTTAGTTAACTTGGTGATACATTTCTTGTTTAGGTATACCTATATTTAACCTATTCAATACGGCGGACGCCGATCGGCGTCTTATTTTTTCATACTCAGATTCGAAGGACGCCGATCGGCGTCATGTATAGTTGTTTTATATTTTACCCAAATTTAAAGATATTATATTAATAAAACAACAAATGTGTTTGGAATTTACTAATGAAATGCCTGATATGAGTAGTTTTTAGATATTTTGTTGTTTTTTATTTCATCAAGTGCGGCTGACGCCGATCGGCGTTTACGTTAAATATGAGCCGATTCTGGCTAGCGAAAGCAAATTTTTTTGCCGCATTGAATGGGTTAAGACTGCGCCGAGCGTAAGACAGATAATGTTAGAGCTCGTGCAACGCATATTCAAATCGGCGCGCGGCCGCCATAGTAAAATTGTATGGAGGATTTGAAGTGCTTTTTTGATAAAGATAGATAATCTTTATTGTCAACCAATAACTTAAATATTTGGGACGGACAAATTGTATTATAACTATTTATCTTTCGTTCAAGCTGTAAAATAGGACAAATTTCTACTGTTATAATCAATGCAAATTTACGTAATTTTGTAGGTGAAAATATTAATTATTTTAAGTTTTTTACACGGAGTAATTGTAAACACATTCATAGTTATGGTAAATGTATATTTTATATTTGTATTAAACAAAAAGTGTTGATTTTATTCACTTAACTGTGACCGCTTGTTTTGGTACATTTCGCTCGGCGCAGTCTTAAAAGTTGATGTACTGAGCCCTCCGAGAATGTGTACTCTCATGATATGATAACCACTGCCCAGAGGGGTTATTATCATTGTATTAGTATTATCATTATTACAAGATTCTTTTTCTTTATAATCATCCAAATCTCATGACTAGTACGTAAAATATTTCGCGATAAGGTCGCTATCTGTATCATTTCGGAGTTCATACATAATCATCGGATGAGTAAGAGGATATCAGTTAAGACAGACAGCAACTTCCTTCTAGACAATATTTGAGGACTTGTTCACACGATTGGCATTTTATCGCTTATCATACATACATCACCAAAGAGGTTGGATGATGTATATTACACCTGTACCATTCAGTGCTAGAACCTGCTAGGAATGTGTTTGCGCAGTAGAATAGCTTGTGGGTTCGGTAGTAATAGTAAGTGGTCACCGTAGCCTATGGACGCCTGCAATACCAGAGGCATCACTTGCGCATTGCCGACCCTTTAGGAAAGGAAGTGGGAAGGAAGAAGGAGTGGGAAGGGGTAAGAGGGTGATTGGGCCTCCGGCACTCACACTCACCGAACGAAACACAACAGTAAGAACACTGCTATTTCACGTCGATATTCTGTGAGAGGGTAGACCTTCCCCGGTCGATCCGGCCCAGTTATGCTGAAATCAGCGAGGCTCTACTTCTTGAATATACGAACCGGGCCTTAGCGAATTTTTTGTCGCTTACCAACCGTACGTAAGTCTCTCTCAATATAAAATAACCTAGAGGTTTATTTTTACAAATGTCGCAAAAAGGAACTACTTAACGATCTTATAGGCTTAAAGGAAAACCACTACATTATTATATCATGTCCCACGGTCATTGTTTACCATCAGTTTTCCTCTTTCACAAGGCTCGTGTAAGGTAACATGAAGTCATTAGTTTCGTTTCCGCAGTGCCGCTTAGAATAGTAATGGTAACCTTCGAATATAATGTAACCACTTATAGACTATAAACAAGAAATTAAACTGCGTTTTAATAGCGATAAAAATAGATTAGCTGAAGATTTAGAGTGAATATTAAATAACTAGCTAACCAGCGCAACATTGTACATAAGAGAATTTTCCTCGTTTTTGCAATATTGTTCATTGATGCTCCGCTCCTACTGGTCATAACTTGTTACGTGATATTATATAGCTTATAGCCTTCGTCGATAAATGGGCTATCTAACAGTAAAATATTTTTTTAATTCGGATCCATAGTTTCTAAGATTAAAAGCACACAAATTCTTTCGCTTTATAATATTAGTTTTGTCGGCCTCGGTGGCGTAGTGGTTAGTGTAACCAACTGCCACGCCTGAGGTCGCGGGTTCGATTCCCGCACAAGTCAAACATTTGTGTGCATGAACATGGATGTTTGTCTTGGTCTGGGTGTTTCTATGTATAATATGTATGTATTTACGAAAAAAAAAGTATATATGTATGTTTATCCATTGTCTAGTACCCATAGTACAAGCTCTGCTTAGTTTGGGCTACATGGTGTTGTGTGTATGTGGTAGAATATTATTATTACCTATAGATTAAATGCACAGATGGCGTATTGGTCTCTTCGCCATCGCCACGGCTTTGAGTGTCGTGGGCTCGATCCCCACACAAGATATAAAATTGTGTGAATAATAGTATACTAATTTTGTATTCATCAATATTTTGAGACGCTGCCGCCACGCCGAGTGTTGTGGGTTCAAATCCAAAACAGGTTTTTTTTTTAAATGTCGTTATTTGTTTCGATTCCTGAGCAAAGAGTCTGCTTATTTTCACATACTTTTTACTTACACAATAAAAACATCCAAACTCATCCATCCTGATCCTAATGCTAACTAATATTATAAAAGCGAAAATGAGTTTGTTTGTTTGTTTGTTACCTTTTCACGCCTAAACCACTGAACCTATCATTCTGAAATTTTGCATATACATGGTCAGGTGTACAGAAACGGACATAGGCTACCTTTCATCCCGAAAAAAGTTACTGTTCCCGAGGAAAACAACAATAACATTCTTATGATAATAGATGGCGCCACGTGTCTTTCAAATCATGATTGACTTATATTAATACAAGCAGAGTACAACCCGAATTGATTGTCAAATTCTAAATAAACACGGGCGAAGCCGCGGGCAGAAGCTAGTCATCTATAAATCCACTAACAATTTCCTCGGACCCCGTATCAAACCCAAGACCACACACCGAACACATCGCTATACTCAAGACTCGTCAAACATGTCATATTTAACATTGACACAAAATATTACATAAGTGATCACTTGTGAGTCAAGTGTCGTGTCGACCGAGCGCGAGGCTGTCTCTGCTTACCCGCATACTGTGCACCCGCGGAAGTACGAAGGCTGTTACATTGACTCCATCATGATTGGTTGTCCTACACGCGTCGTATTTTGGAGTAGATAACGTTTTATTGAGTTTTTATGGTGACGAATAAGGTCGATTTCAGTGGTGTAGTGATATGCATGAGGGTCGATGCCCAGGTTGTGTTGTGTTGTAAGTGGACGTCACTGCCATTGTGCCGATCGTTTTAAGTCCAATGGACAAACATTGTGTGATCCACATGCAGTGGTACCTAGGCTGGGTGATATTTACGTCCCTTAATGATATATGATATATGATATTTATTTCACAGAAAATGGAGTACATTTAAGGGTGTTGTGGTATAATTAATACATTTAGCTCTTCCATTTAGTCACAATGTGGCATGCAAAATGATTTACATTTTTAAAATAATTCTAATTATTGTATAGGTATGACAATTCAATTAAATTAGTGACATTGTTATTTAAAAATAAATTTATAATATATTATCATCAATTGTTTAACGTAGAAACTCCTTAAGGGAATAGTATGACTTTTCTAGTAGCCATGCCTTAAGGTGTTTCTTAAATCGATAAAGTGGTAAGTCTTTAAAATATTCTGGAACTTTGTTATATATAGTTATGCACATACAGTAACAATTATTTTTATACAAATGTACCTTGTTTGAATGCGACTTTACACACATTTAAACAAGCACTAGGCTTGATTTGAATGCAACTGCTGAGCAAGAGATCTTGGCTTCGATGCGATAAGTGTTATTCTGTCAAGAAATCCTTTGCAGGTAATTTCTAGATCCTCTATGACGTGGGATCTCAAAGTAAGCTAGCGATATAAGGCTGTTATACAGTTCTGCCTATCCATTGCACTATCGGCCTCGATGGCGTAGTGGTTAGTGTAACCGACTGCCTCGCCTGAGGTCGCGGGTTCGATTACCGGATAAGTCAAACATTTGTGTGCATTAACATGGATGTTTGTCTTGGTCTGGGTGTTTCTATGTATAATATGTATATATTTACAAAAAAATAAAAAGTGTATATGTATGTTTATCCATTGTCTAGTACCCATAGTTAGTCTGCTTAGTTTAGGCTTGATGGTATTGTGTGTATGTGGTAGAATATTATTATTATTATATTATTATTACTATCATGTAATCGTAAACTTCTACACAAGCATCCCAGCTTGAATAAAATATTTGTCAAGCATACAAGTAATTTGTATACCAAATTGCTACAATAAAAAAATACGATTTATGTCGTAATTCCAGATTCCGTACCTACTGTTAAGAATTCTTTGACAGAAAAAGACAATAACTTTGATCTCAATAATAACAAAGTAATCGAACTTGAAACATGGAAAACAGTCGCATACACTACCACTGAATCACTGAGAATTTCTAGAGAGAAAATACTATAACACTTTTCCTTATCCGGGAATCAAACCCAAGACATAGACAACACTCCCACCGCGCTACCAAGCCACTAAACAGCGACATAAACTAAAACTAGCTTAGTAGGAAAACACATTGCTTATCAGTGACCCCTACAGAGACCTCCTAGAAGGTCACGAGTAGATACCACTTGCATAATAATATGCAACGGTCTGTTTCCTATTTACCTAGTTTATGTTCCGGTGTTCGAAGTCGTTATTGTACATAATGTGTATTAAAAATACATGTATGTTAAAATATGTATGCCGTTATGTCATTTTACAGCGAAGATCGTATAATTTGTAGTGGAGTTTGTTTTGCTGTTTGAATAAAGACTTTTAACTGTTTCATCCAAATATATAAGATCGTTGCTGTGATTTCCAAGCAGGGGTCTCGAGTTCGATCCCAAGGACTCTGACTATTCAAAATGTTCAATACATGGTTAATAATTGGTCGGGAAGGAAACCATCGTGAGGAAATCTGCATACTTAAGTAGTGATGTGCCGGATAATTAAAAATGTAGATCCGCAGATACGGATACGGATACGGATCATTGGCGTCAAGATCCGCGGATACGGATACGGATCTTAACTTTCTTACGCAATCGGTGTCGGTGCGCGTAACCTTAATGTTTAAGTTTTAATAATAAAAGTGATCTTATAACTTTCTATAATAAATGTTACAAAGATTTAAACTCAATTGATCTCATTATAAAGATATCTTAATTAATCCTTACTAATATTATAAATTCGAAAGTAACTCTGTCTGTCTATCTGTCTGTCTGTCTGTCTGTTACCTTTTCACAGCTAAACCACTCAACCGATTTAGATGAAAATTGGTACAGATATAGTTTAAAACCTGGGAAAGGACATAGGCTACTTTTTATTGATGTAGGTACCACGCGGGCGGCGCCGCGCGCAAAAGCTAGTATTTTATAATAACTTCCTATACCTACTATAGTAAGTGTTTAAACATTTATTAGATAGTTGATTTAGTTCCTTTTAGTTACGCACAGAATTGTATGTTAACTCACTACGATAAATGTTGATGCCAAATATTTCATTTTTAGAAATAAAAAGTAGTTTGATTGAAATGTAATAGTATTTTATGGCTACCTAATCACCTACATATAGAATTGAATCTATGTATTAAAAATTAATAAGGTAGAACATCCGTAAAAGATCCGTCAAAAATGTAACGGATACGGATTCGGGTCTTTTTTCTCCCGCGGATATCCGCGGATACGGATACGGATATCCGGAACATCACTAACTTAAGAGTTCTTTCTTTCTTTAAAAAAGACTAAGAATAATTCCAGTGTCGCGGGGGACTTTACAAAAATTCAAACAACGGACACAGAGAACGCCCCAGACTCAGAAGAACTATTTGTGGATCACACAAATTTTTGTCCCGCGCGGGGATCGAACCCACAACACTCGGCGCAGTGGCAGCGGCGAGGCGACCACTTAAACCACTACGTCATCCGTGCAGTTATTCATAATGTTCTTGAAGATATGAGAAGTCTACCAATCCGCACAGGGCCAGCGTGGTAGACTATGGCCTCACTCTTCTCAAACTGAGAAGAGGCCCGTCTCTTTCACGGGTATTTACCTAATACGTTAGGAAAATTAGGAAAATACCGTGCCTTTGGGAGGCATACACGGGGACATGGGTCCAACATGCAGAGGCCCTTCGAGAGTTTTAGTTTAGAGTGAGATGGGACACTGGCCGCGGCAGATGTAGGAGACTATTGCTTCATATAGAACCTTATTATTCTGGTTTATGGGATGGTTGTTTAATGTTTGTATATTTGGGTACTTTGTTTACAAAGGATGGTAAACATGAGGGAGATATTGAAAGGAGAACGATTGCTGGCAACAAAGTGAATGGAGCTCTACGCGCTTTTATGAACAGTCGAAATGTATCCGAAAAGGCACGTTTAGCTGTTCATAGAGGACAATTAGTGCCCACACTTATGTATGGAAGTGAAAGTTGGGTATGGCAAAAGAAGCATGAGAGCAGAATAAATGCTGTAGAAATGAGAGCGTTGAGAAGCATATGTAGTGTGACTCTGAAAGATAGAATAAGGAATAGTATGATTAGAGAGAGATGCGGCATGAAAGTGGATATAGTGACAAGAATATAAAAGGGTATGTTAAGCTGGTTTGGACATGTAGAAAGAATGGACGAGGAAAGACTGACTAAGAAAGTTTATAAGGCTAGTGTGAATGGAACAGTCACAAGAGGAAAACCTCGGCGAACGTTTCTCGATCAGATCGGAGGTGTTCTGGACAAAGGCCAGGTTAAGAGCTCCTTGAACCGACGGGCGTGTATGAGGAATGTGATGAAAGTGAATGAAGCCAGAGAAATGTGTCAGGATCGTAGCAAATGGAAATCCATAGTCTCTGCCTACCCCTCTGGGAAACAGGCGTGAATCTATGTATGTATGTATGTGTTTAATGTTTTAGTATAATGCAAACTATAGATAAAACTATATTATTATAATTGTTAAGTTCCCCAGAATACAGGAAGCAGTCCAAATGCGGCAGTTTCCTTTTTAACACTAAACAAATAAATACTTTATTACTCTTATAGTAACAAATGTCGAGGTTCTTTTTTATTACTTTCCACATAGCTGAGGAAATTCGCTATTGTTCCAACGAAATTAAATCGGAAGAAATACTCGCATTCTTCCGATAGTATTTCTTGTGACTAAAGAATTTAGTTCTGTTGTGTAGATTTGTTACATTACATTACACGTCTACTAGTGTTTGTCCACGGCTTTGCTCACTCGAGAACGGTCCCTTTTTGTGGATAAAAGATACCCTATGTTTTTTCCAGTAGCCCTGACAACGTGTATACGAAAATTCATTTTGTTTTTATACAAGTGTTACTTTAGTGGCAAACAATCTTACGGTATCTGATGGTAAGTGGTCACCGTAGCCTATGGACGCCTGCGACACCAGAGGCATCACTTGCGCGTTGCCGACCCTTTAGGACGAAAAAGGAAGTGGTAAGGAGAAGGAGCGGGAAGGGGGAAAGAGGGTGATTGGGCCTCCGGTACTCTCACTCACCGAACAAAACACAACAGTAGGAATACTGCTATTTCACGTCGATATTCTGTGTGAGGGGTAGTCCTTTCCCGGTCGAGCCGGCCCATTCATGCTGAAATCAGCGAGGCTCTACTACTCTCAATACCAATCTCTTATGATCTTATGATGGGTTCAGAATTAAGGCGTTTGTTACGCCTTAATTCTGAACCCACAAACAAACTCACATTCGCATTTATACCAAAAACATAGTCAGCGAAATGTTAGTGTAATTCATTTCTATCTATATCTCCGGGAAAACACACTTTATTTCAAAAAGCTCTCGCTTTACCAATTCAGTAACATTGTAATTGTTTTTTAAAAATCCAAATGAAACTAGAATTCCCACAAACTAGGATTGCCCGCCTGGGAATGTATTATATACCTTATCTTATCTTATGTGGGGGCCAGTCAGTGTAGACTGGCAACACATCGACCCAGTGGGATCTTTTGTGTCGACACTCTCCCAATAACGCCTGCCATAGATGGTCACAGCAGCCGGGACCAACGGCTTAACGTGCTTTCCGTGGCACGGAGCAGGCGATAATTGTCAATCAATACGCACATGATTTCGAAAAGTCATATAACTTCCGAAAGTCAGAGGTGCGCGACGTGGGTTCGAACCCGAGACCATCTGCATTGCAGTCTGTTGGTCTCCCCACTGAGCTATCGCTGCTCTTATTATATACCTTATGGAACACGGTATAAATATTAGTCTACTATTCTTATTATTTTGCCCTAACAGCTATTGGTCCTTCGTGAGATATGGCATACCCATTGCCACTTTACCTTTAAGCACTTTACCTTTAAGTGTTCCAGGAGCTATATCAGTAACTCTTGTTCTTTGACGAATAGCCTCATTTCTGAGTTTATACGTCAAAGAAACTTCAAGCATAAATTCAAACTTATGGCGTTAAACTCTACCCTATCCTTATGGCTCACTGATATACATAGAATATCAGCCCTATATTTAAACTGACCCACGGGTCTCTTCTCAGTGTGAGAAGGGTTAAGTCATTGTCCACCACGATAGCCCAATGCTGGTTGACAGACTTTACATACATTTGGGAACATTATGGAGAACTCTCTTAATATTATAACGTACATTTACTCGAGCGAAGCCGCAGGCAAAATCTAGTCCACCATAACTTGAAACTGTCACACGTGTATACAATCACTGCTTAGCCCGCACGTGAATGCGAGCGTGATCCTGACACGTGAGCGGTGCATCTGCCAACTAATCTACCGTTGCGTAAGCGCATACAACATACTCGTGATTGTAATTACTCATATAATATTAATTAATGTCGTAATGGCGCAATAGCATAAGTGGTCACATGGCCGCTGACCGAGTGATCGACTCACCTAGAGTTCGATTTCCACATTAATTCTGCGCCGAGCGGAATGTGCCAAAACAGGCGGTCACAGTTAAGGGAATAAAATCAACACTTTTTGTTTAATACAAATATAAAATATACATTTATCATAACAATGAATGTGTTTACAATTATTCCGTGAAAAAACTTAAAATAATTAATATTTTTGCCTACAAAATAACGTAAATTTACACGAAAAATGCAAAAACGTAAGCTCGTGTTACGTGATTTTTAGATTATAACAGTAGAAATTTTACGAAACATAAATAGTTATATTATAATTTGTCCGTCCCAAATATTTAAGTTATTGGTTGACAATAAAGATACATGTTTATCAAAAAATCCTCCATACAATTTTACTATGGCGGCCGCGCGCCGATTTGAATATGCACCGCACGAGCTCTGTCATTATCTGTCTTACGCTCAGCGCAGTCTTAAGTCGAAATGCGAACATCAAAACTTTTAAATAAAAAGTGTTTGACAGATCTCGTGCTGTCGCGCTGAGCCCCAACAAAATATTAATGTGCAAATGATATAACTGTAGGTATTTATATCTTTTGCACATTAAATAAAAAATATTGCGTTGCTTGCTTTGCAAAATTGACAAAGACATCAATTCTAAATCAAACTACATCAGTTTTTTGTTTGCATGAACTTTGTACAAGCAATGTGTGTAGATGTGCCTATGTGTTATTTGTGTCGTTAAATTTGTTTGGCTGAATGTTGAAAATCACAATATAACCGAAAGATTTTAGTAATTTTATAAGATTATAGTCCTTTTAATAATTACGTTTAATATAAAAGAAATCAAACCATAAGAATACGTCATATAATTTTTGGTATATCATTTTTCTGCACTAGTATTATTATTCAGGAAGTAACCACAATTTTTATGAACTAAAACATAAACATATCTTTATTTCTCTCACCACAATATCATGTTACATAACTAAACTAAAGACTAACCGTTAATTATATGTTCGTAAAGTCCACTGCAATACAGCAGCAGCGATAGCTCAGTGGGGAGACCAACAGACTGCAATGTAGAGGGTCTCGGTTCGAGCCCACGTCGCGCACCTCTGACTTTCGGAAGTTATATGACTTTTCGAAATTATGTGCGTATTGATTGACAATTATCGCCTGCTCCGCGCCTCGGAGAGCACGCTAAGCCGTCGGTCCCGGCCGCCATAAACATCTACATATGGCAGTCGTTATTGGAAAGTCAGTGCCCTCTAATATCCTCACACTGGTCCAGCCTTAGGGTATCGTTAGCCTTCGGGTTGCGGAGGTCAGATGGCAGTCGCTCCGTGTAAACACTGATATCCAGTTAAATCCGGTTAGACTTGAAAGCCGACCCCTAGTGACTTGGGCATAATAAAGGCTAGGCAGAAGAAGAAGAAAGTCCACTGCAATACAGGTATTGACACCCAATGCGGGATTGTCTTTTCCAAAAATATAAGTAAATGTTGACTACCAAAACGTAATGCCGGCAGAGGTATAAATTTGTAAGTGAAAACTTCTTTAGGCGCGTTGAGCACTTCTTGGGTGAACAAAAATCATAGAACTCGCGTCATCGTCACGCTTCCACATTTTCCATTTTTGAATTATTTTAGAATATTAACAATATCTCAGAAATGGTGCGACCTACGCAAACAATAATGAAATTTTGACCCCTTAATAACCCGTAAGAGAGTAGTATCAGGAATCCGACCAGCCCCTTTTTTTTAAAAAAGAAGTATCATGGATGAAAACTTTTTCCCCGATCATAAACACTCCTTTCATAAACCCAAAGACTGCCACAATTTTTTTTTAATAAAAATATATTGCTTCGCCTTTAGCAACATTTTTTACTTTTTTGTTACTTTAACAGTATTTACAATTACATACCTACATAAATGTAACATTATTGTAAGCATACTACATGTTCACACACACATACATAGGTATATATGCATAATATACAGTTTACACAGATATGCTATACATATGTGTTAGTCATTAGTATATAATTATAGACTATTGCATACATACTTACATACAAAATACTGCCTCTGTGGCGCAGCGGTAGTGAATGCGGCTACTGTGTGTGCTGTCTCGCGTTCGAATCCCGGGTCGGGCTAACAAAAAGCTATTGGGTTTTTCTGATAAGAAATCTCAATAGCAGCCCGGAGTTAGGAAGTTGGTGGTGTGAGATACCCCCGTGCCTCTTAAAGCACGTAAAACCGTTGGTCCTGCGCCCGATCTCTCTCCAGTCGTGTCGGATTAGGTACCATCCCATCGGATCATAAGAGTTAGGGACCATAGAGTGCACTTGTGTTTGCGCACACGCTTGTGCACTATAATATCTCCTGCGCAGATGGTCAGTCTCCGTTAAGACTGGCCGCCGCGCCATGACCGAATTTCGGTCTGGAGGACATATAATATAATATCCTAATCCTAACTATTCTAATCCTAATCCTAACTTAATATTATAAAAGCGAAAATGAGTTTGTTTGTTTGTTACCTTTTCACGCCTAAACCACTGAACCGATCATCCTGAAATTTTGCATATACGTTGACAGGTGTACAGAAACGGACATAGGCTACCTTTCATCACGAAAAAAATTACTGTTCCCGAGGAAAACAATAATAACGTTCTTATGACAATAGAAGGCGCCACGTGTCTTTCGAATCATGATTGAATTATATTATTACAAGCAGAGTACAACCCCAATTAATTGTCAAATTCTAAATTAACGCGAGTGAAGCCGCGGGCAAAAGCTAGTTATTACATATACTAATGATCTAAATACATATTAAGTATATTATATCACAGATATATTCTAGTTACGTAAATAGGTATGTATGAAATTCCTAGGCTTATCAAACAATTATTCATTCCGCACATAGTTGTACGTGCACGCTTGTTAACGTTGCCGATAACAGCACATGCTGCGGATATACTCTTGAGCTGGCGAGACAGCTAACGATTATATCATGATTCGCACGGATGGCGTAGCAAGGAAGCTTAGTGTTATGGGTTCGAATCTAGGTACAAGCCTACAAGGTAATAATGACGGCCTCGATGGCGTAGTGGTTAGTGTAACCGACTGCCACGCATGAGGTCGCGGGTTCGATTCCCGCACAAGTCAAACATTTGTGTGCATGAACATGGATGTTTGTCTTGGTCTGGGTGTTTCTATGTATAATATGTATGTATTTACAAAAAAAAAGTGTATATGTATGTTTATCCATTGTCTAGTACCCATAGTACAAGCTCTGCTTAGTTTGGGCTTGATGGCGTTCTGTGTATGTGATAGAATGTGATGATGAAATGGTTGTCCTGAGTCTGGACATATCCCGAAGTGGTGGGCGGGAGTGTGTAACACCAACACTTCGTCTATACTCTATAGTTTTTAAGTATTTTATTTTTTATACAACTAAGGTGGTGGCCACCTGATGGTAAGCTGGTAAGCCCGCTGATTTCAGCATGAATGTGCCGGCTCGACCGGGGAAGGACTACCCTCTCACAGAATATCGACGTATTACACCAGTATTCCTACTGTTGCGTTTGATTCGTTGAGTGAGAGTGCCGGAGGCCTAATCACCCCCTTTCCCCCTTCCCGCTCCTTCTCCTTCCCACTTCCTTTCCTAAAGGGTCGGCAACGCGCAAGTGATGCCTCTGGTGTTGCAGGCGTCTATAGGCTACGGTGACCACTTACCATCAGGTGGGCCGTATCCTTGTTTGCCACCATAGTTGTATAAAAAATAAATTGACTAAGGAACCGACGAGTAGTTAAGGTGTGAAGTCGTCACAAACCAACTCGCGTTTGCATTTATAACATCATATAGGATTACCCCATTGTTATTTTAGAGTTTTGTGTTAAAAAGACAACTCCGCACTAGTAATAACTCCTGTGTCGACTTTACAAACATTCAGACATTGGACACGAAGAACAATCAGACTCGGAGTAACCGTTTGTGGATCACGCAAAGTTTTGTCTCGCGTGGGATTCGAACCCACAACACTCGGCGCAGTGGCAGCAGCGAGGCGACCACTTAAACCGCTACGCAATCCGTGCAGTTGATGTGTGGCATATGCGAGCAAAGCCACGTTCAAAAACTAGTACACTACTAGGAAAACTTAATCAGAATACAATGACTACACTCTATTGGCTAAGAACTACCTCCGTGGCGCAGCGGTAGTGAATGTGACTGCGGTGCACGAGGTCTCGGGTTCGAATCCCGGGTCGGCCAACAAAAAGTTATTGGGTTTATATATTAAGAAATCTCAATAACAGCCCGGAGTTAGGAAGTTGGCGGTGTTAGACACCCCCGTGCCTCGGAAAGCACGTAAAGCCGTTGGTCCTGCGCCTGATCTCTCTCCAGTCGTGTCGGATTACCGTCCCATCGGATCTTGAGGGTTAGGGAACAGAGAGTGCACTTGTGTTTGCGCACATACTTGTGTATTATAATATCTCCTGCGCAGATGACCAGTCTCCGTTAAGACCGAAATTCGGTCTGGAGGACATTATTATTATTATTGGCTAAGAAACCGGAAATATCCAACAATAATCGGTTGGCACACCACACGTTGCAGCATCAGTAACGAGCCAACGTGATGTGGCGCCGTCTAGCGTGTTTGTGTCTGTGACTCACGTGACTCACGGTTGTGTTATGCCGTCACGTGGGGGCTGAAGTGAGCGCTATGTTTCATACTAACTGGTGTAACTAGAAAGAAATGTTTCTATTATTATAATATACAGCATGTAACTGTGTCGTGTGTATTTAGACAGCACATACTATATAGGATCTCACATCTATATAGTTTTTTGTTTTTGTTTTTATGAAATAGGGGTACAAACGAGCAGACGGATCGTCTGATGGTAAGCGATTACCGCCGCCCATGGACACCCGCAACACCAGAGGAGTTACAAATGCGTTGCCGGCCTTTTAAAAAGGAGTACGCTCTTGTCCTGAAGGTTTGTAGGTCGTATTGGTCTGGAAATGCCGCAGGCGACAGTTCATTCCACAGTTTAGTCGTGCGAGGTAAAAATTTCTGGAAAAACGCACAGTTGTGGACCAACCATCTAAATGATGGGGATGGAAATTCTGTCGCGTAGGACGATGGCGAAAAAAGGCGGCAGGGATCAGTCCGAACAATTCCTCGGAGCACTCCCCATATCAAAAGCGATAGAAGATGCAAAGCGAGGCCACATCTCTACGCAGTGCCAAGGGTCTAGGGACCTAGCGACTAGTAGGTATGTGAAAATGTAGGGGATATCCCCAAATGGTGTGTTACAACGATATTTTGTCAGGCATACCGGGATTGCAATATTATGTGGCATCTGAAAGCACACTTTTAGGTCGTATTTCATAGGTTGCGACATCATTGTTGTCTACTGGGGCGGCACTTGGGCTTGTTTCCAGACTTCGTGCTGCTACCATGAATTTCATGATAGAAAAGCACGGGGGCGGCGCAGTAACGATAAACGTGAAACGTGAAACCGCGGGAACATCTAGTATGTGACTAGATGTTCCCGCGGTTACACCCGCGTTTATCGTTACTGCGCCGCCCCCGTGGGTCATAGCGTGATGTTATATAGCCTTCCTTGATAAATAGGCTATCCAACACTAAAATAATTTTTCAAATCGAACAGTAGTTCCTGATATTAGCGCGTTCGAACAAACAAACAAACTCTTCAGCTTTATAATATTAGTATAGATAAGAACGCGTATGCGAAATTTCATGATCATCGATCGAGTAGTTTAGGCGTGAAACCGTAACAAACAAACAAACTTATTTTTTTATTTATAATATTAGTTAAGATTTCAAATTATGAAATAATTTTCACCCGCGGCTTCCCTCGCGTAAATGTAGGTTAGGTTAGGTTTGTAACACTTCTTTTTTCTGGATGAAAGGTACCCTATGTCCTATTCTATACCCCTGACAACGTGTATGCAAAATTTCATGTTGATCGGTTGAGTAGTTAAGGCGTGAAAGCGTAACAAACAAACAAACTCATTTTCGCATTTATAATATTAGTAAGGAAGTAAGGATTTACACATAAGTATATTCACCCTATACTAATGAGTAGTGGGACGGCGGAAGCCGTCGCAGCACACGAGCTAATCATTTCGGCGTGAGCGCTGCAACGATATCAGAATCACTTACAATATTGTTTACTATTCTACACGTGTTGCTATAATCTAAATTCACAAGTGTGTACCTAACTTTATAGCTCTTCACACTTCCAGTGCAATGTTATCTATGGCTTCCATCATTTCTGGCGTAACATTCTATAATTCAATTACAGTATCCTAATCTATACATCTATACAAATAAATAAAGTTAAAGTGTCTGTTTGTAATGTCAAAATAAAAGCTTTTTATCTAATGCATATGAAAGTATATAAGGTACCTATACGACAACATCTATTTTTAAAATGTTTGTCTGTCTGTCTGTCTGTTTGCGCCGGCTAATCTCCGAAACGGCTGAATCGATTTTGACGGGACTTTCACTGGCAGATAGCTGATGTTACAAGGAGTAACATAGGCTACTTCGATTTTAGAAAAAAATAGGGTTCCGCGGAGACAAACACTTTTTAGTTAAAATCAATCTACGCAGACGAAGTCGCAGGTAACGGCTAGTCCTAACTAATACTATAAAAGCGAAAATGAGTTTGTTTGTTTATTACCCTTTCACGCCTAGACCACTGAACCGATCATCCTGAAATTTTACATATACGTTGTCAGATGTACAGAAACGAACATAGGCTACCTTTCATCCCGAAAAAAGTTACTGTTCCCGAGGAAAACAATAATAACGTTCTTATGATAATAGATGGCGCCACGTGTCTTTCGAATCATCCTAATCCTAATCCTAACTAATATTATAAAAGCGAAAATGAGTTTGTTTGTTTGTTACCTTTTCACGCCTAAACCACTGAACCGATCATCCTGAAATTTTGTATATAAGTTGTCAGGTGTACAGAAACGAACATAGGCTATCTTTCATCCCAAAAAAAATTACTGTACCCGAGGAAAACAATAATAACGTTCGTATGATAATAGATAGCGCCACGTGTCTTTCGAAACATGATTGAATTGTATTATTACAAGCAGAGTACAACCCGAATTAATTGTCAAATTCTAAATTAACGCGAGCGAAGCCGCGGGCAAAAGCTAGTTGAGTATAAAACAGAATTAACAATATGTAACAATTGTAATTTAAATATATTTTATTAAACGTCATATCTGTATATAGACTCACCTATGAGTATCCCCGAAAGGGTAGGTAGAAGTGAGTGTTAGATTCTAAAAACATTATTGAAGTGAAAACGTCTTTAGGCGCGTTGAGCACTTCTTGGGTGAACAAAAATCATGGAACTCGCGTCATCTTCACCGAACGCTTTTCATTTTTGAATTATTTTTGGTTTATCATTTGGTTTATAAAGAAGTGTTTATGATCAAGGATTAAAGTTTTCACTTCTATCGGCAGTCCCCAAAGACTGCTCCAAATTTTTTCTTTCTTTCTTCTTTATTTCTTTCTAAAGGCAAATCCTTATTGCTCCAATCAAGCTAAGTTTTCAGGACTCGGTTTTTCGATCGAAACTGTCTTACAGAAATAGCCAATAAAAGTGATTAGACTAATTTATTTGATACAACGCGTATTTACTTGTCAATACATGGGGGAAAAAAAGGCAACGAGTGAATAAGAAATAATTAATTCGTTGATGAATAATTATGCCGAATGCGTGTCAAAAATACATATTAATTTGAAATAAAAAACAACTTAGAATAACCCAATTCGATAATACAATAATTTTTGTGAAAATAATATAGGTAATAAGAATATTTTCTTTTCTTGTCAATAAAAAGAAAACTCTTGCACTAGATAAAATTGGGATTAAATATAATGACCACCAAAAATACTAATTGCACACCAAAATATGCTTACTAAAATATATGATAACGAGCACCTATACGCCTCAAATCACTGCATTCCGTCTCGAAAGGGTTAGGGTTAGGTTCCTTATTAAACCCATCCAAAAATAGGAGCCTCGCCAAGCGCGGCTCCGTCGACTTATTTTGATCTGTTTGCTGTGCAATTAATATTTTTGGTATTAAAATGCGGTTTTAACTTTGGTGATCATTTACTATTTTTGGTGATCATTTACTATTTTTGGTGATCATTTACTATTTTTGGTGATCATTTACTATTTTTGGTGATCATTTACTATTTTTGATGATCATTTACTATTTTTGGTGATCATTTACTATTTTTGGTGATCATTTACTATTTTTGGTGATAATTTACTATTTTTGGTGATCATTTACTATTTTTGGTGATCATTCACTATTTTTGACTGTTATATTTTACTATATCTGGTGATAAGTTAAACATAAGCCGATAAAATTGTGTCGCAGGGGACTTTACAAACATTCAAACAACTGCCAAAAAGAACACCCCGACTCGGAACTACTGTTTACACGAGCACACTAATTGTTGACCCATGGGGTCAAACAACATTCGGCGCAGTGGCAGTCGCGACTACTTAGAGCACTACGCCATCCTTGCAGTCAGAATCAAGTAATAAAACTATGTGTAAACAATCCTACTGCAGGCCACAAGCCTGCCACAATTAGAATAATTCCACCATGCTAGTCGAATACTGTCTTTAAACCACCTGCTGCGGTGGATCCCGAGCACTATGACTTGTCCTTCTTTAAACGAGGCTTAAAGGGAGTAACTGTTTACTCACCTGCCACTGCTAAAGCGCATAAGTGGTGGTTTCCCGCCAAGTAGGCCGCTCTGGTTCGTCGGCTACAAAAGTAAATAAACAAAAAAATATTAATACAAATCTGTTTTTTTATAATTATATGTATTTTTAAAAATAAAACAATTAATAAAAGTATAGTAATATTTAATATTAATAATTTATAAAATATATCTCATAAATTATAATAAAATATTAACAATAATATATTAAATTAAAAACAATAACACATACTTTCCTAAGAATGTACTTCCTATGCGCCAACGCAGCGACAGCCCTAGCTTATCTGCTCCGGCGCACGATCGCGTGCGCGTGACCGGCAACGTGCGCCCCCACGTGTGCGCAAGCGCATACATTATACATGGTGTTGCTGTAATGAAAGCACGTAAATATTGATGCTGTCGAATTTGGATTGGGCAAAAAATTGTTTTGTTTTCAGTAATGTATGGAGATTAAATGGTTTTGCCGTTTCACTGATTGTACCATTACAAATATTGAATGTTGTGTCAAATTATTTACTGTTTAGTCAAGGAATTTGATTTCCTGCCTGGTTTATGTGTGACATTTCAAAAATTTATTCACATAGCAGGTTTATAGATAATAGTTTTGTTGTGAATGATAAATAGTTTTTTATATTTTAGAGAGGCAGTTCTGCAACTCATCATTGGACGTCTTATTTGACGCATAACACATCCAATGATAGATCAATCAAAATTAAGGTCAGGCAGAGATACATTTCGAATCTAAACTTCTGAAGATAATTGTATATTCTAACCCTAATAATATAAAATACTAATATTAAAATGACCTACCGGCTATGGGCCTACCGAACAAAGCCACCTCGCTACTTTGCATGGTGGGTGGGTCGCTGGAACTAAAACTACATCAGCGATCCACCCAGCAGTGCCCAATGCAGACATGACGAAGGTCTGTCCCCTAGGCTACCAGCAATATTTTTTAGAATTCTGCTAATATTATGAATGTGACAGATCGTGAGGAGGTTTGGATATTTATTACTCAAACACGTAAACCGATAAACAGATTTGGATGAAACTTGTCTTTATGATAGACCATGACTTGTGTTAATATTTTTATTGGTGCGAGGCATTTTCCCTGGCGAGTAATTGCTATTGGGTTTATCTATTGAGAAATTTGCAATAGGAGCATACGGGATTAGACTCGACTCCTATTTTATAGGACTTAAAGCCATATTCCTGAAGTGCTTTTAGTTCCAGCCATCCACTCACCACTTGAGGCAACGAGTTGATACATTGTAGTAGATTTACTCGGTAGGACCCAGGACTTGCTTTGATCTTTCTCTGGGTGAGTCCGATTCTCCGCTCCCCTTTTCTCGCGGAGAGGAATGATATTACTCCCAGTTAAAAAGAACCTAGTAGAATTCTGCCTTCCCCTTCGGAAACGTAGGCGTGAGACACAGATATATTTGTTATTGGATTTTTATTAGAGAATTCTCAGAAGCAGCACAGAGTCAGCAAGTATATTCGGTATGTCAACGAGATGGGTGTAAAAACCCAGGATTCAACCTCTTCGTCTTAAATGTAAAAGTAATGAAAAGAAATGACCTCTATATCTCGGGGTTTTTGACCCACAGGGCCCATATTCAAACTCGACCGAGGTATGACCCCAAGGTGCCTACACACCAAGGCAAAAGTCAATATTTTGCCTTTTAAAATACATATGTCCTCGTGACCCTTATATCTCGAGGGTCTTTAGACCCACAGGGTCCACATTCAAACTTAACCGAGGTATGACCCCAAGGTGTCTGCACACCAAGTTACAAGTCAATCGATCCAGTGGTTGCGGAGTTATGCCTGTCACTAACAAACAGACGCAGACCCACATAATGCTTTCAATAACCTCTTCGAAGAAGACTCAGAAGTTAATATATCGTCATTGTCAGAAACTATAGCATAGCGAAATTAAGTTTTAATACACTTATGCTTACCCCTTTGGGGACATGAAAGCGTGAATCAGCGTATGTAGTAATCTTGTTTAGCTCTCCCATTATAAACGCACGTGAGTCGCACGCTGTCTAGAAATAGCAACAAGTAGATTGTTTATAATTGCGCAATGCGCTCATGTGCCTTATAAACATTATGTATAATCACATGTATATAGTAATAATACATTGTACATAAACAATAAATTATATGTACGTAATATGCATTCTATTTCCTACTAGTCTATCTAGACTTCTATACTATTATTATAGAGGAAAATTTGCTTGTTTGTAATTGATTAACTCAAAAACTACTGAACCGATTTTGATTATTCTTATACCATTAGGAAGCTAATTTATCCAGAAGTAACATAGGCTATATAAACACCACGCTTTAAGCTATACAAGTGGAGCAGTAATCCTAAACGTGGGTGCAACGGCTGCCACAACTAGTACTTATATAACAAAGCTAGAGTTTGTTTGATTGCGCTAATCTCTGGAATTACTAGTCGGATTTAGAAAATTCTTATTGCATTTGATAGCCCTATTCTTGAGGAAGGTTGTAGAGTATTTATCATCACACCAAAGGCCATGCGAGCGGAGTAGTCACCATAAAAGTGAGGACAGCAAGTTATATATTTTTGTTCATATGATTCTTTTTACTTCTTTTTAATTTAAGGCCTTTTATTGCTATTGCAATATGCCAGTCATTGTAACTTAAACTTATAAGCATATTGCAATTATTATTTTTGTTTTGTTATATATACAACAAAACAAAAAATAAATAACACTTACCTACTAGGCTTTATTTTAGAATTTATTGACTGCACGGATGGCGTTGTGGTTTAAATGGTCGCCTCGCCACTGCAGTGTTGTGGGTTCGAATCCCACACGGGACACAAATTTGTGTGATCCACAAACGTTTGTCCTGAGTCTGAGTGTTTTTTTCGTCCTTTGTTTGTATGTTTGTAAAGTTCCCTGCGACACAGGAAATAGCCCAAAGCGATCATTAAAAAAATATATTAGGCCAGTCTTTGGGGACTGCCAATAAAAGTGAAAACTTTAATCCTTAATCATAAACACTTCTTCACAAACAAAAAAAACAAAAAAGGGGCGTGTCGGAGTCCTGATACTCTCTTAGAAGATATTAAGGGGTCAAAATTTCGTTACTTTTTGCGTAGGACGCACCATTTCTGAGATATTGTTAATATTCTAAAATAATTCAAAAATGGAAAGCGTGGGTTCTATGATTTTTGTTCACCCAAGAAGTGCTCAACGCGCCTAAAGAAGTTTTCACTTCAAAAATATTTATATGAATAAGTTAAAGGCTTATAATAGTAATAAACCTAAAACTAAAACTGCGATGGACAGATACATAATAATATAACATAATGCCATATACCCCTAACTGCGCAGAACCTATTTTTAATACCTTAATTACACCACAGTATAAAGACTAATAGACTGTGATTATACCATTAGTCATTCGTAATGATTCTATATTATGTATATATAATGTACCTATCTACTCACATGTTCCCACTTTGTAAACAAACGATATATATGTACCATTTAATATGTATGTATATATGTTTGAGTGTGTGTTTACATAATTTATCATTTCCACGATATCCGATACCGGAATTATGAAAACTGTTTTACACAACACTATTTCTGAATGTTACAGCTGATTAACATTTCTTTTTGTTTAGGTTTTTTTTTATACAACTAGCGTGGCAAACAAGCATACGGCCTACCTGATAGTAAGTGGTCACCGTAGCCTATGGAAGCCTGCAACACCAGAGGCATCACTTGCGCGTTGCCGGGCCTTTAGGAAAGAAAGTGGGAAGGAAAAGCAGCGAGATGGGGGAAAGGGGGTGATTGGGCCTCCAGCACTCTCACTTACCAAACGAAACACAACAGTAGGAATATTGCTATTTCACGTCGATATTCTGTGAGAGGGTAGTCCTTCCCCGGTCAAGCCGGCCCATTCATGCTGAAATCAGCGAGGCTCTACTACAGCACTAATGGATAAATGTACCTAGGTGGCCCAGTCAGTGCTTGTATATGCGACTGCCGTATATGAGGTCTCGGGTTCGATTTCCCTTGGGCACAATGTTATAAGTTTGTTCTGACAGACTCATCTCTCATAACGTGTACGTTATACAACTCTGCCTAACGAATTCGAATCGTTGATTTGAATCCCACAAGAGATAAATAACTGGAGTAACCGTATTTTTATAAATAAACAACATTTTAACAAAAAAGAAAATCGACTTCGAAAATGAATATTCTAAAACAAAAGATGCACTAAAATGTTAAAAAGTAATTGCGTATTCTTGTAAATAATTAAATTATTGTTATTAATGGAGTCGGTGTCAGCCAATGTAGGTTTGTAACTACTTAAACATGAGATGTCTTACTATAATCATAACATAACATTGGCATGCACAATTACACACATAGACGCAGCACGCGGCGCGGGCGGCTGACACCGACGCCAAAAATAACAATAATTTAATTATTCACAAGAATACGCAATTATTTTTTAACTTTTTATTTCATTTTTTGTTTTAGAATATTAATATATAAAGTCGGTTTTCTTTTTTGTTTGTTAAAATTTTGTTTAAGTATTTCTCGGTTTTTAGTGCATCTGAAGTTCGATAACTAATTTTATTTGTCTGAATATGGGTACACCTACCAAACGCGCTGCTCATAATAATATGAGACCAGCGCCGTTTAAATGAGACAAACGGAGAAAGGGAGGAACGCCTCTCTCAAAATAGGAAATCTACCTCCACGGCCATTTCAAAAGAGACTTGTGAAGAGCGCAAAATAGGCTTTCGAAAATGCGGGCTTACATGAAAAATGTTTTAAACGGTATACAGTTTATATCATTTTTGGCCCCAGGATGATATGTTTTATTCCGGGATTCCGGTGCCTAATTGCTTCGGCGTCATATTAAAAGTTGTATTATATAAATAATTTTGTTATTAGCTTTTTTCTGTATGCCTTGTTGAGTTTAACAGTTGCACGTAACTTCCTACTATTAAATGCTATCAATAACCAATTTGGAATTGTGTAATCAATACATATACATAATTATGTATGTGATTGTAGCAATCACGGCAGATTTGCTGTCATTTATCAAAGGATTACGTTGTATAAAACCGAAGATCTTTATGAGAACATCACCAAATTAGAATAGGGCTACCTCGAAATACTACGAAGGGCTTCCAAACTATCCTACACAGTTGTTTATTTTGTTCTTTCAAAAAATGAGAACATCATCAATGTAGCCAAATACTCATTATGAAGTATAATTCGAAAACGAATGGTCAGGTCTTGATCAAAATTAAATGGGACCAAATGAAAAGTATAAGCTTTCAAATAAAAAAGAATCATCAAAATCGGTTCACCCAGTCGAAAGTTCTGAGGTAACAAACATAATAGATATTTTAAAAAAATACAGTGGAATTGAGAACCTCTTACTTTTTTTGAAGTCGGTTAAAAAGACATGTTTGGCAATAGGAATAATTCCTGTGTCGCTGGGAATTTTACAAATATTTAAACAACGGACACAAATATTACTCAGATTCGTAACAACCATATTTTTTTTTATACAGCTAAGGTGGCAAACAAGCATACGGCATATGTATATATGTTTGAGTGTGTGTTTACATAATTTATAATTTCCACGATATCATCATCATCATCAGGCTATAATAGTCCACTGCTGGACATAGCCCTCCCCCAAAAAGCACCATAGCGCCCTGTCTTCAGCTTGCCGCATCCAGCATCTGCCTGCAGAATATTCGAAACCGGAATTATGAAAACTGTTTTACACAACACTATTTCTGAATGTTACAGCTGATGAACATTTATTTTTGTTTGGATTTTTTTTATACAACTAGCGTGGCAAACAAGCATACCTGATGGTAAGTGCTCACCGTAGCCTATGGACGCCTGCACCACCAGAGGCATCACTTGCGCTTACCCTTTAGGAAAGGACGTGAGAAGGAAAGGGAGCAGGATGGGGGACAGGGGGTGATTGGGCCTCCGGCACTGTCACTTACCGAACGAAACACAACAATAGGATTACTGCTATTCCACGTCGATATTCTGTGAGAGGGTAGTCCTTCCCCGGTCGAGCCGGCCCATTTATGGCTCACACAAATTATTGCCCCGTGTGGGGATTGAACTCCCAATAGTGGGGGGTGGCGAGGCGACGAGTTAACACTACGCCACCAATGCAATGATTACGTGATTATTTCTCGAGATTTATTATCGTACGCTTGATTATCTATACAAATAAATAAAATTGAAGTGTCTGTTTGTAATGTCAAAATAACAGCTTTTTAACTAATGCATATGAAAGTATATAAGGTACCTATACCAAAACATATTTTTAAAATTTTTGTCTGTCTGTCTGTCTGTTTGTTCCGGGTAATCTCCGAAACGACTGGACCGATTTTGACGAGACTTTCACTGGCATATAGTTGATGTTATAAGGAGTAACATAGACTACTTTGATTTTAGAAAAAAAAGTTTTTCGCGGAGACAAACACTTTGTAGTTAAAATCTACGCGGACGAAGTCGCAGGTAACAGCTAGTCATTAATAATTCTTGTTATGTAACACAATAACCTATCATTGCAGACAAATATATATTTCTATATTATATATTCATGCTTATTTGCTGGCGGGATAAGCAGAGATTATGATTTTGGCATATCTCTCTTGCTCGATTCGCCTTTATGCTCGCTCGTCGGTTTAAAGCACTATTAGCCTGGTAATTCTCCGAAATATCACATCATAGGTACTTACTAATTAAAAAACATATCAAACCCATTATACATGTACCTACAAGAGCTGAACTAATTTAAAAAAAAGCTATTGAGGAAGTCGATGCTGAGTCCGCGGTATTAGCCGGTAAAATACTGACATTATTTCCGAGCAACTAAATTAACACTTTGTAAAATTCCTACATGCAACCTATTAATACCAAACTTTGTCATCATCGACTCCCTATCGACCCCGCTTCTGACACATTCCATCAGCAAATGTTGCACATCTTCAACCCTTCTACAAGTATACTTGCTACTTAAGAGCCTCCTTTCGGTATGATAAAGATTAGGCTTGCACTGTTCGGTTTGGCAGTCTACACACATCTTCGAGAATGTAATTTGTCAGAAGATCTTCACCTGGATTTCTCTTCTGCCGACTATCCTATTCACATTTTTTTACATACTTTCTAGGTCAAACTTTATACGACCACTAGATGTTCCCGCGGTTTCAACCGCGTTTATAGTTACTGCGCCGCACCCGTGGGTCGTAGCGTAATGTTATATAGCCTATAGCTTTCCTCGATAAATAGGCTATCCAACACTAAAAGAATTTTTCAAATCGAACCAGTAGTTCCTGAAATTAGCTCGTTCAAACAAACAAACAAACTTTTCAGTTTTATAATATTAGTATAGATTAATTTCATATTAAAATAAGAATATTTGTACTACACAACTATATGCTATTTCTCAGGCATACAATAAGTAATAATATTGCGTATATCACCAAAGACCTAAAAACTGGAAACTCTAGTCTACTTTCCAGACTTAAGTCGTGTAAATTGAAGTCGAGTCTTGTTTAGAGGCCTTAAACGACTGAGTCTCTTGCATCACTATTCACATTTCGACAACATTTAGGTGCCACGTAATGACTTTAACTGCACGGATGACATAGTGGTTTCAGTGGTTGCCTCTTCACTGCCACTGCGCCGAGTGATGTGGGTTCGAATCCCCCGCGGGACAAAAATTTGTGTGATCCACAAATCGTTGTAACGAGTCTGGATGTTCTTTTTGTCCGTTGTTTGAATGTTTGTAAAGTCCCCTACGATCCAGAAGTTATTACTGGAGTACGAGCGTCATTTAAAAAAAAAATTGGTAATAAGAGTTTATTGTCGTCCATCAGACACACCAGACTCTAAGGTAAAGTAAAATGTATTGACTGGATGACACAATAACACTGTGTGCAACCCGGGAAGCGAACCCAAAACCTCATGTATAACTGTCTCATACACTATCGCTGCGTCACAAAAGTATTGGATATAAGCAGAGAGATAAGTAAAGATTATTAAAAAGAAATTATAAGTACTTTAAAAACCAAAATACTAATTATATCATTCAAAGTTTTATAATTAGTAAGATGAAGTGAATTTAAATATAATAAATTAAATTATAATTTAAGTTAAATGAAAAAGTGTTAATAGATAATTTTCATTATTTTAATCTTAAGTATAATCATTAATATAAATGTAACAAGTATTTAAATGCAAACAGTATGAGATCATTATTTTGTTTTTGTATATTAAATTAAATAATAATGAAGTATATGGACATTTATTACTACTGTCCGTGAAAATAATCATAATCTTTTAATATTAAATATTTATGATACATAATTATTTATTTATTGGGTAAACATATAATATTCTTAGAATATGTATAATAAATTATTAGTTATATAACGATCAACCATTTTAACCTACGGCATTGATCATCATCATCATCATCTCAGCCCAAAGACGTCCACTGCTGAACATAGGCCTCCCCCAAGGTCCACACAGACCTGTCTTGGGCCACCCGCGTCTAACCGCTTCCAGGTTACCAGGTCGTCGTTCCACTTTTTAGGTATCTTACCACAGTAACCAAACCACAGATGACAGAATAAATAGTACTAAAGTACAGAAGCATCACTTCGCAAACCAATTTATATTAAATTAAACAACGCGATAAAATCCGTATATAGTAGTTTAATTTCAATGAATAACATTCGCGTAAACAGAAGACAACATTACATTTAAAATATAAAAACTATGAAGACCCACCGGCATCGGGAACTAGGTCCAAGCTACCGGTGGTTAGGGCTCCAGCGAGAGGAACCTCCTCACGATGCGTGCCGTGTCAAGCAATACGGCCTTCTGCATCAGAGACTTAATCCAGCCGTCTAACGCGAGCCTCTTCAGATTGTGATCGAGGCTCTTGGCAATCAGTCCATGGACTGATACGACTATCGGTACAATGATCGCCGAATCCACATCCCACATGTCCACAATCTCGTGCGCCAGATCCAGATATTTAACTTGTTTATCCTTTTCAGCTTTCACGAGATTGCCGTCATGAGGAATGGTGATATCGACGATCATTGCACGGCGCTCTAATCGGTCCACCACCACAATGTCAGGTCTATTGGCTACAACAGTCCTGTCAGTAATGATGGACCGATCCCAGTACAACATTACTGACTATTATTATTATTATTATTAACTTTTTGCCTACTTTCTCACAAACTTACAGATGAGTAGACGAGTAACGAGTCAGTCCGATGAATCCGATATCCTGCTGCTAAATAAGGAATATCAAAATGGAAGCTAGCATTCTGAAACAACTCTAACAATCAATGGCCTCGATGGCGTAGTGGTTAGTGTAACCGACTGCCACGCATGAGGTCGCGGGTTCGATTCCCGCACAAGTCAAACATTTGTGTGCTTGAACATGGATGTTTGTCTTGGTCTGGGTGTTTCTATGTATAATATGTATTTATAAAAATGACTGATAGCTGCAAACCTTATTTTTTACAATTAAAGCTATTAACGCCACCTAGTATACATATATTCTCGAAATTATCTTGTTTGTAAAGAAAAATATAAATAAATTCGAGAAACTCAACAGTCGAAGACACAATATGAAAATATACATCCCTGCTAACAACACTGCACAAATGCACAAAAGCATATTACGTATGGCCCCACGCATATATAATCATTTACCAAACGAACTGTTACATATTACTAATTTTATTATATTTAAGCGTGGTGTAAAAAAATTAATGCTTGCCAAAGCTTACTATTCTGTCAAGAAATATCTAACAGATAAATATCTATAAAAATGTGACTGTGACATTATTTAAATAGTATGACATGTTGGATTTGTTTTTACTTTATAATTTTCCTTTGATTCTGACATCCTTTGTAATTATCTAATATTTATTCATATAAGTTATATAACAAGTGCTGACATGCTTGTGTCTAATAATGTTTTAAATTTAAATATCTTGTAATGTTAAAAATGAAATTTTGCATGCTTAAAAGCTGAGTATGGTGATACTCTGTATTAATTTAAGATCCGCTTAACCCATATTTCGCAAATAAATGATTTGATTGATTGATTTATTTATTTACAAAAAAAAAAGTATATATGTATGTTTATCCATTGTATAGTACCCATAGTACAAGCTCTGCTTAGTTTGGGCAAAAGCACACAAAAGCAGTCTATTTTTGCTCTTAGCTTGTCCTCTATGTAATCGAAAAGATCCTTATAAAGTACTTGACATATTCTCTAGTTTGCCAGAGCACAGCCTCCTCCCTATTACGGCACGACGTTACGTAAGCCTCCAGATCGATCGAACGCTCCGGTTATGCAATGTCCACTGACACACAACCAACGAACAATATTCAGGTCATCGGGCTACACCGAATTAGAGCCTGAATAATGTACCTCTATTGCATAACTTGAGCTAAATGTTTTGGTAATTACTGTTACATTACATCTGTTTATGGACTGCCCGACTGCTGGGCATGGCCTCTTTGCAGACTGAGAAGTGTTGGGGCATAGTCTACCTCGCTGTCTCAGCGGATGGGCAGACTACAAAAATCTTTAAGAATGTAGAGTTCTGGCTTACAGGTTTTGTCACGATGTTTTCCTTCATGGTTAAAGCGAGGGATAGCTAACTTTTTTTTTATGGCGTAGGGGGCAAACGAGCTGACGGATCGCCTGATGGTAAGCGATTACCGCCGCCCATGGACACCCGCAACCCCAAAGGAGTTACAAGTGCGTTGCCAGCCCTTTAAAAAGGAATGAAGGAGGGAAAGGACAAAGTTAAGGATAGGAAAAGGGTCGCGGCAACTAGACTATTTAATTTAAATAAATACATTTAACAGACTGCGCGGATAGCGCAGCGGTTTATGTGGTCGCTTCGCCAGTACCACTGGGCCTACTGTAGTAGGTTCTATACCAACATGGGACATTTCAGTAACAATAATTCCGAAGCTGAGTTTTCTTTGTGTCCGTTTTTTGAGTATTAGAAAAGCCTTTTTCATGTCCTTTTTTTAAGAATACATCTTATGCATTCTGTTCCTTGCTTTTTGTCACGAGAGTTAGTGATACTGTTTATAAATATTATGTGAAAACTACCTAACTTCATCCTCTTTTAGAAAATCTCTTGGCAATAACATATTTGCAGATTACACAGATTATATTATACTAGCTTTTGCCCGCGGCTTCGCCCGCGTTAATTGAGAATTTCACAATCAACTCGGGTTGTACTCTGCTTGTAATAATATAATTCAATCATGATTCGAAAGACAAGTGGCGCCATCTATTATCATAAGAGCGTTATTATTGTTTTCCTCGGGAACAGTAATTTTTTTCGGGATGAAAGGTACCTTATGTCCGTTTCTGTACACCTGTCAATGTATATGCAAAATTTCAGGATGATCGGTTCAGTGGCTTAGGCGTGAAAAGGTAACAAACAAACTCATTTTCGCTTTTATAATATTAGTTAGGATTAGGATAGAATTAGGATTGTTATATTGCTGAGTTACACTTATAAATACCCTAAGCCCAGCGATATAACAGAACAAAACATTTATCAAACCTATTACATAATCGAATAACAACAACAAATTCTTATGTCATACCATCTAGAACCTCTACGCGTTATGTACGCTTGAAAACTGCTATTGATTGGCTCAGCATATGTCCTTGGCAATAACAATGAAAATAATATAATTAAATGGAAAATTTTACACGTAACAATGAAGTGTTTTCCTATACCATTAAATTATGTTGTTTAGAAAACAATGGCATTAATTTGTTACTTACTTATTGCTTATAGTTTGAAGGTCATCCTTGAACTACGAGACTTATTACCGAAATTCAGTGAAATTCAATTACGTATAAACACAGCATTTTATACATACATAGTCTCACGACGATATCCCCTAAGGTAGGCAGACGGTAGAGGTAGTATTACAAAATCTACGTCAACTATGTTTGTAGTCCCACGCCGTAGGAGAAGCGGGAACAGATGCAGACTCCATTATTGAGCATGTGTTGACAGATAAATAAATCAAATCATATCAAATCAAAAATATTTATTTGTATAATATAGGTGGTACATGCTGTTAATAAAATATTATAAGCTCATTATGCTAAGGCATACAAATCCTTTTAGGCATACAAATCAGGAGTAAGCTAATTATTTTTTTTTAACGTGCTGAAATGTGCATGTCACATTCCCCATCGCCGGTTTTGGGGCGGGCGATAGGGATATGTCGGGATCCAGCCCAAGATGGAAATTTGGGCTGAACCGACTAAAACCACCGCGGTGTTCCTCACACCTTCATGGCGGGGCCGCGCGGATCGCTCTCGCATTCAAATCGCGGCCCCGCCAAAGGTTCGATCCGCCGATGGACGTGGCGGGTCCCACACAACTATCACACACAAATTGGGGGACCTAGTCCCCGACGACAAAGGGGGGGACCTATTATCCCTTCCGACATCGAGAGGCGTGCGCGGAACACGAACGCCGCCTAGTCGGACCTGCGCTGATCGGGCGGTGGACGGCCCCGATGGGTCCCCCGCCCGCAGGTTTCTACTCAGGTGGCTGGAGGTCGTCTCGCGAGGAGTAAGTTAATATTGTATTTAATCATTACAATAGGTGTCAACTATTCGACATTTGACAAAGTAATGTACATCCTCAGAATCATAGACTTAGAAATTTTTCGCCAGAATACAGTGTACATCATAAATTACAAAAAATAAAAATAAATAATTTATATAATATTATATAGCTACTAACTTTTCGGCAAATTGTTGCATTCAGTTACAGTTCTTATCTTGTGTGTGGGGGCCAGTCAGTACAGACCGGCGACACTTCGACCCAGTGGGATCTTTTGTGTCAACATTCAGTTACAGTTGCATTCCATACCGCTGCACCATCGAGGTAGTCGGGAACTGGATTTTATAAGAAGTAACATTTGCCGTAAGTCTGTGTAATTCTTTAAACAAGGTTTAAGGAGTACTACTACCAAGATAGACAGTTGGTAGAGTATACGCCTGACTTCGCCACAATACGTAAGCGTTGGTAACAACTTACCATAAGGTGTGCAACAATCGTCACACACCAGTGTTAATTAATAAAATATCAATCTACCTTGCCTCCAGCATAAAATTATCCATCGCATCGATGACATCACCGTACCAGTCAGCTTGTGACCACGGCCGGTGTAACCTGGTCGAAACGTGAAGCATAAAAAGGTAAACATTATGCATGATCGCGTTAATACCCGTTACTTATTATATATATATATATATATATATATATATATATATATATATATATATATATATAAAATTATCCAGTTGTTTTTTTTCTAAATCGGTTCTGTGTCACATGAGTGCCAACTCATGTGACTGACGAAGGAGTTGGATAGCAATAAAAAAACTGTGTGTGCTAAGAGCACATCTGATCTTCAACAAAATGAAATAGTAACGAATGTATTTTCGTGAATTAAAAATAAATTTAGAGAATCAAGTTGGATTCTCTAAATTTACTTCTTCTAAATTTTATCTGGCTACTTCGGTGACACAACGGCATGCAACTGCTGTGATGTGTTTGATGCCAGGATTTTATTGGTTTTCTCGAAAATTTATCAGGTGCTGCATCCAGTTTGGAACTGTAGATACTCAATAGATAGCAATAGGCTCGCCTCTCACTACATGCGTCCCCAAAAGAGGTATCTTCAGGTATCTCAAAAGCACATTTCTTCAGCTATGCATTTAGATCTCTCGAGACGAGCCTATCGCAATAACTGCCTCCGTGGCGCAGCGGTAGTGAATGTGACTGCTGTGCATGAGGTCTCGGGTTCGAATCTCGGGTCGGGCTAAAATATGTTATAGGGTTTTTCTGTCAAAGAAATCTCAATATCAGCCCGAAGTTAGGAAGTCTGCAGTGTTAGAGACCGCTGTGCCTCTGAAAGCACGTAAAGCCGTTGGTCCTGCAACTGATCTCCCTCCGGTCGTGTCGGATTACCGTCCCATCGGATCATGAGAATTAGGGAATAGAGAGTGCACTTGTGCTTGCGTACACACTTGTGCACTATAGTATCTCCTGCGCAGATGGCCAGTCTCAGTTAAGATTGGCCGCCGTGACCGAAATTCGGTCTGGAGGACATTGTATCGCTATAACGCATTCCCGGAAATCCCACACAAGCGTAAACCTACCACTAACTAGGCATTCGACTACACATTAACCCTTAATTACTCACTGCTGTGAGGACACGCAATAGCTCCGCTATAATGCCAATCAGAGGCAGGACCTTCACGTGACCGCCTGCGTCATTGCACGGGCTTTCTGCTAACACAATGTGGTCACACGTGTGTGAGGCTTTACTCGTGCTGCGACTGAAATTGTGCGTAGTAAACATTGAAACAGTTTATAGTTCTTAATTATTGTGAATATTAGGGTATTCGAGCACCCTCTTGTGAAAGTAATTTAAACTTTATCTAGATCCTCAAAGAGGTGTAATTATATCCGACTCGCACTCATAGCCAGTTGCACTCACTGATCGGTAAACGATTAGCGAGGTTAAGCAACGTTTGGTGCGGTCAGTATATAGATGGGTGACCGCTTAGTGGTACTTCATCTAAGCGTCTCCGTGCTGCGGAGGGCACGTAAAAAGTCGGTCCCCGGTTGTTGTCAAATTTATAGCAGTCGTTAAGTCATGTCAGAGGCCTACGAGCGGCTTGAACTACTCTTGACAACAGGTTGGCCACTAACCACATAAAAAGAAAATATCCGACCTGTACAAACTGTCCTAATGTTGGGCACATGCTTCTGGCCCAATTTGATGAGGGTTAAGCTAACTTTTTTTAGCCCACCTGATGGTAAGTGGTCACCGTAGCCTATAGACGCGTGCAACACCTAAAAATTTACGCTGATGTTTATATAACTGGGTTGTGCATAGTAAACAGTTTTAGATGCATGGAATGGCAGTAAAACATAGCCCATTTTATTAAGGGATGTTCTTTTTATTATTTAATGTTATATTTTCTTTTCATTAAAATGGCAACTCCCGCACTAAAAACAATTTCAGTGGCGCGGGAAAAGTACAAACATTCAAATAACGGACACAAAAACACCCAGACTCGAAACAACTATTTGTGGATCACACAAATTTTTATCCCGTGTGGGATTCGAACCCACAACACTCGGCGTAGTGGCAGGGGCGAGGCGACCACTTTAACCACTACGCCACCCGTGCAGTCTTATTATTACATTATTTTTTATTTATTCTTATAGAACTAGAAGACTACCTAAAACCACGTGGACAGATGTGTTACGCAAAGACATAAAGGCATGCAATGCTTTTAAAGATGACGTCAGGGACAGGGCGAAGTGGAAGAAGAAAATAAAGAAAGCTGATCCCACCACCATTTTTTAATTTTTTTATACAACCAAGGTGGCAAACAAGCATATGGTAAGTGGTCACCGTAGCCTATGGACGCCTGCAACACCAGAGGCATCACTTGCGCGTTGCCGACCCTTTAAGAAAAAAGGAAGTGGGAAGGAGAAGGAGCGGGAAGGGGAAAGTAGGTGATTGGACCTCTGGCACTCTCGCTCACCAAACGAAACACAACAGTAGGAACACTGCTATTTCACGTCGATATTCTGTGAGAAGGTAGTACCATCGAGGCTCTACTACTCAAGAAACCTTTACATCTAACACGCTGACGAAGTGTGGGTTGGCAAGATGCTCTGAAGAGTTATTCCACCTAATCCCGCCCTCTCCTTTCCTGTCCAGAACAACGCGTGCTGGGCTCAGATGCCATCCTGACACGGTAGAGTCGATTTGAGCACGTACCAACAAGTTTGGGTCCTCATACCTCTGCCGAACGACCAAGGCATGGAATTCTCTGCCAAGGCACGTGTTTCCTTCTTCCTTCAATCCTGGGTCCTTTAAGCGGGGCGTGAAAAGGCCGTCAAAGTAGAGACCTCAACATCGCCTCGGCTGCTATGAGGGCGGTGTGGAGGCCACTGCTCTTAGACCACACGACTGCTTACCATCAGGTGGAGTGTGGTCATTTTGAAGAGCAAAATAAAAAATAAAAAAAGAACATGATGGGCGGGTCGCTAGTGATATCTAATTATAGTTGCTTTTTTATATTACTACCGCTTTAGGTTATAAATTACTAATTATTCTTATTAAGTCCTTCACCTAAGATATAATACTTGGGTTCACGACGATATTGCACGAGTGGGATTTAAGGCCACGACTTCTTAATCATTAGTCTAATACCTTACTCATTTGGTTACCGCTGTTATTATCATAACTAATATTATAAATGCGATTGTCAGTTTGTTTGTTTGTTACGCTTTCACGCCTTAACTACTTGACCGATCACCATGAAATTTCTAATTCACGTTATCAGGGGAACAGAAAAGGACATAGGGTACCATTTATCCAGAGAAAGTACTGTTACCAACCTAAACTACATGTACGCGAGCGAAGCCGCAGGAAAATTCTAGCAAGTAATTATTAAACCCTTTAGGGATAAACAGGGTCTTTGTATAAACCTATTCATTAAACCGAGCATAATAACTTCACAATACATTTTGTTACGAATAAACTCCGTAGGTAGTGAGTGAATACCGACACGTGACCGTCAAACGTGCCCGGGTCTCATGCCCGGGTCTCGTGCCCGCTAATAGGTAGATAATACACGTACAGTTCTGAATAGTTAAGCTCATTATAAAGACTTGACGTAACTTTGTTAGTTTCAATATCAATGTCAAGCTAACTGCGTATACTCACAATTGTTAATCCTTAAGAGGGTTAGCAGAGATGTATTATTTAACCAACAGCCTCTTTGTTACTGAAAATTCTTTAAGGATCATTCACTTTTTATCGGTCTGACAGATTGAGATTGGCACACAATTTGATCTGCACAGCCTGTTGTGAACAGGACGAGTCCATATCGCACCTATTGTGTGAATGCGACGCGTTGGCTGGACTGAGGACGGGTCTGATGGGGGTGGCATATCCAAGCCCTGAAGACTTCAGGCTTCTCCCTCTGAATTGTACACTGCGGCTTATGCAGTACATTCATAAGGAGATAGCTAAGGGTTAAATCTTGGGGCCGACAAAAAAGATCCCACTGGGTTGAAGTGTCGCCGTTCTGCACTGACTGGACACATAAGATAAGATAAGATAAGATCGGTCTGACCCGGGACTCGAACCTAAAGTCTCATGATCCGCAGTCGTATACTAGCTACTACGAGACGATTAAGATCCAATTGATTCGAATTCGAAATAATATAGTTATTAGATATTATTTATTTCAATTCAATGACAACCATCTCATTAAGTATAACTCTTATATTACGTGGTCTTCACTTTACAAGCAATAATAATAATAATATTCTACCACATACACACAACACCATCTAGCCCAAACTAAGCAGACCTTGTACTATGGGTACTAGACAATGGATAAACATTTTTTTTGTAAATACATACATTTTATACATATAAATACCCAGACCAAGACAAACAATGTTCATGCACACAAAATGTTTGACTTGTGCGGGAATCGAACCCGCGACCTCAAGCGTGGCAGTCGGTTACACTAACCACTACGCCATCGAGGCCGTGGTCGAGCAAGCGTGTGTTGAGTGTCAATTGTGTCCCAAATGACACTCAGATTCGGCATAATTGTAAAATCACCCAAATTTTTGTCACGTTTAGAAATCGAACTCAAAACACCCGACTCAGGACCTTTTTAAACGACAGCTGCTTTACAGGGGACTTTACAAATACTCAAACAAGGGACACTCAGTATACCCAGACTCAGAACAACACTGCAGACATGGAAAAACTATTTTTGGCCCGCGTTGAAATCGAACCCATAACACGGCGCAAACACTCAGGAATAAAAACCCAGCGATTAAAATAGACAATAAAATCGATAATGATTGAATGAGTAAAATACAATCTTTCCTCTCGATTCTTCTATAAATTTCCGTTCAACCATTGTATTTGTAACAAACAAGAATACTTTGCGAGTTATTCAATCAGTTACGACTTACGAGTGAAAAGAAGCCAACGAAATCAAATTATGCCTTCGACATTGTTACAACAAAATAGGTTATTAGCAACGTTTATAATTACATGTTTTACCTGCGTATTACAAATTACAATAACAAGTTACGTACTTATTGTCCTTCGAGAATTAATGGACGAATATAAATGAGTCAGGTTCTGGAACAGTCTACGAAGTTTTCTTTAGATGCAGGATACTTTGGCATTCGCATTTGAATGGGCTTGACGGTTGAACTCTCTAGTCTAATAAAGATCCTGGTCAAATAAGCTTGTTGTACTGCAGGGTACAATTAGGGTCTGTAAAGGTCCTTACATTTGAAGAGCGGGGTCTCCTAACACAGGTAAGGTTTACTTAAAACGAGTACTCCAACTACTGATTATAAAATAGCAAGTAAGAAAACGATAATTAACCAATTTATTTTATTATTGAACTCAGCGTTGAAAGCGTCAAAATTTCGTAATTTTGACCCCCTTAATAACTTCTAAGAGAGTATCAGAAACTAGCATCCGACCCGCCCCTTTATTGTTTTTTTTTTAAGTGAAACGTCCTTAGGCGCTTTGAGCACTTCTTGGCTGAACAAAAATCATGGAACTCGCGTCATCGTCACCGAACGCTTTCCATTTTTGGATTATTTTTAGTTTATAATTTGGTTTATAATTATGATCAAGGATTAAAGTTTTCACTTCTATCGGCAGTCCCCAAAGACTGCCCCAATTTTTTAGTAAAGTTTCTCGCGACACAGAAATTATTCCTACTGAGGGAGAACTCTTTTATAAAATAAAATAAAATTTAGGCAAATAAATAAATTAAATGTAGCTACTTCTTATCTAAATAGGCCGGCTAACTAATACCTTTACATGCATGACATGCTTTCGTGAAAGTCATTCAATCGAACAACTATGCAAAAATGTTTATCTGCATTCTAAGAAACGAGTGTTATCTCAATCAAATAGTTCAGATAACACGTTATCTTGATCGTGACATAACTCACGTTCTTATATAATTGTTATGCGTTCGATTATCATGGTTTATGGATGTAGTTATTTATTTTTAATACCTTTTTCCCTCCGTAAGCAGAAGGTATTTAAGTACGCGGTGTATTTAAATACCTCCTGCTTGCGAAGGGCTCTATTTTAGATTAGGAAAATTTACAAAAACTACTGGACCGATCATCATGAAATTTTGCATACACGTTGTCAGGAGTACAGAAAATGACATTTGGTACCTTCTATCCAGACAAAAGTACTGTTTCCGATCGACCGGAGCCGCGGTCAAAATCTATAGTTTGCATTTCAGTAAGGAAGTTTTAGTGGGGTTTACTTCTTTACTGCGAATAAGTTATTTAAGATAGGTAGTATAGAACCTCACCATATTGTTTTTACGAAAATTTCAATTTAATTTGGATTAGATTTCAATATGGTAATGCTGCCATTCTTCTGGGCACGTTGGTAATATGCAGTGATGCGGAGGAATATTACGAGACTATTCTTTGTTTGGTTAGAACCAAAAAAAACGTCATACATTTAAAATAGTTTTTGTAAGTAGGTTTTAGTGCCATGTGTAGGTATATATTAGTTATTTAATTACAGGATGTATTATTATAAATTGTTTATAATATGTAATTCTTGTAAATAATTAATATTTAACTTGGATGAATAATTTTTCTATAACTACTGTTAAGTTTAGGAGAACCTCCTCCTTTTTTGAAATCAATTAAAAAATATATATTTTCCCTACTATTCCATCTGTGAATTGAAGAAGAATACAGAACATATTTTCCGAATGTATTAAGAACTACCCTAAAGGAGAGTCTCTGCTATGAACCTGAAGCTCAAAGTACTTTGTCTTCTCCAACTTCTTATGCAGCCATGAAGCTATGTTACATAACCACAGTGTTCGTGCATTTATGCTCTACTCGTATTTGATGTATGATGATGAGATAGACATTTCTTTATAAGAATAAAAATTAATCTCTCTCTTCGCAGCTATTTATCCAACATGGATGTAGAGTCTCGCTGATTTCAGCATGAATGGGCCGGCTCGACCGGGGAAGGACTACCCTCTCACAGAATATCGACGTGAAATAGCAGTATTCCTACTGTTATGTTTCGTTCGATGAGTGAGAGTACCGGAGGCCCAATCATCTCCTTACCCCTTCCCGCTCCTTCTCCTTTCCACTTCCTTTCCTAAAGGGTCGGCAAAGCGCTAGTGATACCTCTGGTGTTGCAGGCGTCCATAGGCTACGGTGACCACTTACCATATGCATGTTTGCCACCTTGGTTGTATAAAAAAATTAAAAAATGGTGGTGGGATCAGCTTTCTTTATTTTCTTCTTCCACTTCGCCCTGTCCCTGACGTCATCTTTAAAAGCATTGCATGCCTTTATGTCTTTGCGTAACACATCTGTCCACGTGGTTTTAGGTAGTCTTCTAGTTCTATAAGAATAAATAAAAAATAATGTAATAATAAGACTGCACGGGTGGCGTAGTGGTTAAAGTGGTCGCCTCGCCCCTGCCACTACGCCGAGTGTTGTGGGTTCGAATCCCACACGGGACAAAAATTTGTGTGATCCACAAATAGTTGTTTCGAGTCTGGGTGTTTTTGTGTCCGTTATTTGAATGTTTGTACAGTTCCCGCGCCACTGAAATTATTTTTAGTGCGGGAGTTGCCATTTTAATGAAAAGAAAATATAACATTAAATAATAAAAAGAACATCCCTTAATAAAATGGGCTATGTTTTACTGCCATTCCATGCATCTAAAACTGTTTACTATGCACAACCCAGTTATATAAACATCAGCGTAAATTTTTACATAAATAATATTTCAAAAAATACAATGCATGCAAAATTAGTGCTTACTATGTAAAATAACAACCTATTATTACTAATTAAGTAACAATTATGTACCTAGTGTGTAAATGACATCACGTGTTCCTTGATACAATATATATCACATGCAAAGATACTTCTCGAAAGTACTACTCGTTAAAAGTATTATCTTGACTAGCGGTCGCCTAATATTAGCATTCGTCACTTCTTCTCTGTATAAACTATAAGTTTGCGAAATTTCATACTCCTCCATCCGCCCAATTTTCGTAAAAAGGGATCCAAAGTTTTCGCTTCACGTATTAATATATATGTAGATCTATACTAATACGTGAAGCAAAAACTTTGTACCCCTTTTTACAAAAATTGCGCGGACGGAGGAGTATGAAATTTGGCACAGTTAAAGTTTATACGGAGAAGGAGGGGCGAATCCTATTATTTTTATAAAATATGCATTAGAATTACATAAAATTAATGAAAAAACACTACACGCACACAACCATGCAACACGCAGTCGAATCGCGTTCGTAGTATTTCGACATTGTTCGTCTGACGTCGTACAATTCTGTGTAACTATGGTTACCTATACCTTATTTAATGTAATAGAGAAAAACAGAAAACAAAGTAGCAAGCTTAGGAATCTAGGTCGAATTTTGACCAATAGGCGACCGCTAGTATATATAAATCTTCTGTGCGTGAGATGTTTCCGCGGTTTTATCCGCGTTTATCGTTACTGCGACGCCGCCGTGAGTCGTAGCGTGATGTTATACAGCCTATAGCCTTCCTAGATAAATAGGCTCTCCAACACTAAAAGAATTGTTCAAATCGAACCAGTAGTTCCTGAGATTAGCGCGTTAAAACAAACAAACATACACACTCTTCAGCTTTATAATACATATTAGTAGGTATAGATTGTAAGAACCTAAATAAAAAGGCTATTCGCTTGCTTGGCACCCACTTCTTCTTTAATTCAAGAGCTACGCTCTTGTCGCCGGTGTACTCGCCTCATTTACCTGTCTTCTGATTCCCTTTTATTCTCTTGACACAACTAGACTAGCATTTTTCCTTCACTAGTTTAATAAAGATACTATTCTCTTTCCTCTCCTGCCTTAATTTTACCCTATTTTTGTTGTTTCTTCTCATTATTAATATTAATAATGTCCTCCAGACCGAATTTCGGTCACGGCGGCCAATCTTAGCGGAGACTGGCCATCTGCGCAGGAGATATTATAGTGCACAAGTGTGTGCGCAAACACAAGTGCACTCTCTGTTCCCTAACACTCATGATCCCATGGGACGGTAATTCGACACGACCGGAAAGAGATCAGGCGTAGGACCAACGGCTTTACGTGCTTTCCGAGGCACGGGGGTGTCTAACACCGCCAACTTCCTAACTCTGAGCTCATATTGAGATTTCTAAACAGAAAAACTCATTTTTTTTAAATGAAAACTGATTTAGTCTTATTGAGCACTTCCTGGGTGAACAAAAATCATGGAACTCGCGTCATCGTCACCGAACGCTTTCCATTTCTGAATTATTTTTGGTTTATAAAGAAGTGTTTACGATCAAGGATTAAAGTTTTCACTTCTATCGGCAGTCGCCAAAGACTGCCCCATTTTTTTCTAATTATTTATTGCCTCGTAGTACAAAAACCATATAAAATGATAAAGAATGTTCGTACACGTGTCTGAAACAAATAGTGTCGACAATGAAATCAAAACAAACATTGTGTCAATGTAACAAATCGTATATTATTTGTAAGTATTACATTAACGAAACGTTGCTAAACATAATTTGTTTACGTGTGTGTTCACGAGTAATGTCGCTTGCATACCTTTTGATACAAAACAGGCCACACTTTTGTAACATTTCAAGCTTATGTAGTCCAATGGATAAAGTATTGGACTTGCAATCTTGCAGTTGTAGATTCATATCGTAACTAACCCACTTCTAACAATAGTATTTAAACTTAGCTAGAGAGTAACCGACTGCCACGCCTGAGGTCGCGGGTTCGAGTCCCGCATAAGTCAAACATTTGTGTGCATGGACATGGATGTTTATCTTAGTCTGGGTGATTCTGTTTCTATGTATAATATGAAACCAGTTACCTCAAGCACAGCAATCACATAACCTATCACTGCGCTACCGAAGAAGCGACTATTCAAAATAACTCTAACAAACCGTACCAAAATAAACAGGTATAGACCTAATTCTACCTCTAAAAGTTCAAACAGGTATCCAAAATAGGCCTTATTTACGTCAAATCACGGTATATTTCCCAAATTACGTGTTTCGAAGCCTAATATAGTCTATAAACGTGTGAGGTGTTATAAAACCAACAGACACGTGACATTAGGCTTAAGTGACGTCCATTGGACTAATTATATCGCTTTCACAACTGTTATGCTGCTTGTATTTACAATCCGTTGGTCAGAATGTGTCGAATGTATAATGACCTTTTACCTGAATATCATAAAACTCTACACGTTCTTAACTATAAAATTATACAATTTAAAAAATACTGTGAGTCATATTTTGTCTTTATTTCCATAGTATAGATAAGCATCTTAACATACCTACATATCTATATATTAATACGTGAAGCGATAACTTTGGATCCCTTTTTACGAAAATTGGGCGGACGGAGGAGTATGAAATTTCGCACACTTATAGTTTATACAGAGAAGAAGTGACGAATGCTAATATTTATATAAAATATGCATAATAAATACATTAAATTAATGAAAAAAACACTATACGCACATAAACATGCATTTGACACACGCAGTCGAAGCGCGTAACTATGGTTACATATATCAATATACGAGTATAATGACATGACATAATATATATCAGTTGGTCGAATTTCGAGCACTAGGCGACCGCTAGTATTATTTAAACGTGTTGTAATATACTTCGTAAGATTAAGTCAATTGTTATTATTTGTGTATTTATTTTTAATTAGAGCTTTGTAGCGTCATCTTGTACTGATATCTAATAATCATGATGTTTTTATTTTATTTATTTTTTATTTAAGTACAATACAGTGGTAATTCAGTACGTGGCCAGTGTTTGAGCGGCACAAGCAGGAACTGCGTGTCACGGAAATGAATATGTTGCGCTGGATGTGTGGAGTAACGCGGAAGGACCGTATAAGAAACTCCCGCATCCGTGGCAGTCTTCATGTCCGTGACATAGCAGATAAGCTGCAAGAGAGTCGCCTACGCTGGTACGGCCACGTTTTACGAAAACCGGCATGTTACGTGGGGAACAAATGTCTTGCCATGCCACCTCCGCCTGGCCCAAGTAAACGGGGCAGACCCAAGAAATGCTGGCTTGACGTCGTAAGAGATGACATGCGTGCCAACAAGCTCACACCACAGGACGCTATAGATCGTGCGAAATGGAGAAGACTTAGCAGGAAAGCGGACCCTGGGTTCCAACGCCAACGCCGCGGATGCAACCGGGATAAACGCTAGGATGATGATGATAGTGGTAATTCAGTAACATTATACATAATACTCGCCAAACGTTAAGTTTAACGGCGAGACACGCTCTTAAATTCTAGTACAAATTATCTCCATGCATTAAAAAATAGCTCAGCTCACAATAGTTAAAAAAAAGGAAACAATATTTAAAGTTAAAAACAAAATAACATATGACAGACTTTACATACAATTTATATATTTGTATATATACTGACTGAAAGTTGCACTGCTAGACGACACATACACCATCCAGCAATACATCCACCAGTCAGTATGTGTACACATAGAACCATAGTTTAAACCAAAACTGTTAGTTTATAAGTTTTATACTGTATGCACTATGTTTTGTTTTGTGTGCCTTATTAAATAAATCTATACTAATGTTATAAAGCTGAAGAGTTTGTTTGTTTGTTTGTTTGTTTACTTGAACGCGCTAATCTCAGGAACTACTGGCCCGATTTGAAAAATTCTTTCGGTGTTAGATAGACTATTTATCGAGGAAGGCTATAGGCTATATATCATCACGCTAAGATCAATAGGAGCGGAGCACCAATAAAGAATGTTTCAAAATCGGAGAGTATTTTTTCCTTTTGAGAGCTTCCGCTGCGTGCGCTGCGTAAACAGTTAAAGTTTCGCAAAAATCATGTATGAGAGAATTGTTCCCTTTTAAAAGTTCTAAAAAAAAGTCCGCAACAGCATATGTCTATCTTTTAAGGTTGGCTCACTATAACCATTTTTATGCTAACGAAATTTGTTCTAAAATAATGCATTATTTGGGAAGGTATTTTTATAAACATGATATTAATCCTTATCCAAATAAATATATTATTCATCACAAGTATTTAATTTAAAACAAAATTGCCCTTCACATCATTCAATTTCAATGAATATCTTAGGAGATATAGCAGTTTTAAAATAACATCGCAGCAAAATAATTACCCATTACAGACATAGTACAAACGATGTTTCTCCTGGTTTATTCTGCGTGATTACTACTGGTTCGATTTGAAAAATTCTTTTAGTGTTGGATAGCCTATTTATCGAGGAAGGCTATAGGCTATATAACATCACGCTACGACCCACGGGGGCGGCGCAGTAACGATAAACGCGGGTGAAACCGCGGGAACATCTAGTAATATAATATAAATTGTATTTAATGCGTAAGGCTCAACAGTTTTTGAGATAAAACTAGGTTATCTATATTGGCCGTTATTTTATTAGAATTGCTGGGTTTTAAAAGTATCATCGGCCTGTCAAAGGTTCATATTGTGACACATAGGCGTTGCATATGAACTTTCTTTTCATTTTAAACGTAACAGCATAAAATCTTTATTATTTAAACTGTATCGAAATTAGTTGGTAATGCTTTTCTTTTTTTTTTGTTTGGTTAGTGGCCAGCCTTCTGTCAAGAGTTGTTTAAGCCGCCCGTAGGTCTCTGCCATGGCTTAGCGACTGTTGTCAATTTGGCAATAACCGGGACCGACTTTTTACGTGCCCTCCGAAGCACGGAGACGCTCAGATGAAATACCACTAAGCGATCACCCATCTATAGACTGACCGCACGCAACGTTGCTTAACCTTACTCATCGTTTACCGATCAGTGAGTGCAACTGACTGTGAGCGCCTCAAGCAATAATATTTTGCATTTGGTTGTGAATATGAAAATCAAGTGCGAGTCGGACACACACGAAGGATTTCGTACCATCGGTCAATAATATACTATTTTATTATTTGTTGTGATCGATATAAATTTTTAACTCTGTACTCATTCAAGCTTCGTGAGATACAGCCCGCTGACAGACAGACGACTGAACAGACAGCGGAGGCTTAATAATACGGTTCCGTTGGCACCCTACGGGTCCGGAACATAGAGTATAAGTTCTACAGACCTTACTACCAACTAGCGGGGAATTCAAGCGCGATAGCTCTTATTTTTTTTTATTATGTATTACTAAACTTTTCCCGCGACTTCACTCGCGCTAATGTAGATCTTGTTAATAAATATCTATACCCCGCGAACAGTACTTTTTCCAGGATAAATGGTATCCTATATCCTTTTCTGGACCGTTGACTACATGTATGCAAAATTTCATGATAATCAGTTAAAAGCGTGAAAGCGTAACAAACAAACTCACATTTACTCGATTTTATAGTAAAATTAGATGTTCCCGCGGTTTCACCCGCGTTTATAGTTACTGCGCCGCCCCCGTGGATCGTAGCGTGATGTTATATAGCCTATAACCTTCCTCGATAAATAGGCTATCCAACACTAAAAGAATTTTTAAATCGAACCAGTAGTTCCTGAGATTACCGCTTTCAAACAAACAAACTCTTCAGCTTTATAATATTACTAGATGTTCCCGCGGTTTCACCTGCGTTTATAGTAACTGCGCCGCCCCCGTGGGTCGTAGCGTGATGTTATATAGCCTATAGCCTTCTTCGATAAATAGGCTATCCAACACTAAAATATTTTTTCAAATCGAACCCGTAGTTCCTGAGATTAGCGCGTTCAAACAAACAAAGAAACTCTTCAGCTTTATAATATTAGTATAGATAAAATGTGTACTACCTTACTGTGTCTTGTGTAAGTGCACGGTGCAGTTAACAATCTTTGGAAGAGTGGTGGTCACGTGAGCCCGCGCTGTGCGCCCGTGACCTCCACGACGGAGGGTCACGTACGCATTCCACATTACTATGTTACACTGTTACATTAGTGACTCGTAATTAAATTCGTGATAACGATGTGTACATACAATGAGTACTACTTGTTTTCTTTGACTCACGCCTTTTTCCTGAACGGATAGGCAGAGACTACCAGCTGTAACTACCACACTAACTACGATGCTTGCTTCTTTTTATCCATTATTATACTCTCGTTGATTTAGGGTATACATCTTTAGGCGAACGCTTGGCTCTCTGACAGGACACAACGGGATTTTTTATACTACTAAGTTGACAAACAAGCATACGGCCCACCTGATGGTATGATTTGAGTGGTCACCGTAGCCTACGGACGCCTGCAACACCAGAGGCATCACCTGCGCGTTGCCTACCCTTTAGGAAAGGAAGGGGGAAGGAGAAGGAGCGGGAAGGGGGAAAAGGGGTGCTTGGGCCTCCGGCAGTCTCACTCACCGAACGAAGCACAACAGTAGGAATACTGCTATTTCACGTCGATATTTTTCATTGTGCCTAGATTTGAACGATTTGGCTTTTCTCTAGAGTTTTCTTGATCTTGGCAAAGATACGCGGGAGAAAGGTCAGAATCTACGTTTGCCTAGGTTTTTCCTTTGAGATTTAGGTTTTATTTAAACATACTTAGCGACAAACATATTATCTATTCTAGCTTAAATTTGTTCGCATTAATTATGCCATCACAGATTGTTTCATGTACCTAAAATATAGTTTAGGTAACTACGTATTAAATCCCACGCAGTAGATAGCAAGCAGGAAGACGTCTATCCTAAACATTTCCAAGTCCTCTGCTGTTACTAAATAAATCATAACATCAAGCACACTAGTGTAAAATAAGAAATCTAAAATGTTGTGTCTACCGTTAGTATAATTTAAACACCTTTTCAGTATAACTTTTGCTCACTGATTACAAACTAACAACAGTAAACCGTGACATTGCTAAAATGTATTAATTAATATACATATGTCATGCAAATACTGCATAAAATAAATTACACATTACCTGAATGTTTATAAATAAGATTGAATAAGGAACTAAAGCGGACCAGGAAATAAAAGTATAACAGTTTAATTTCGAACATAAGTAATAGATATCTTATCTATACTAATATCGTAAAGCTGAAGAATTTGTTTGTTTGTTTGGTTAAACGCACTAATCTCAGGAACTACTGGTTCGATTTGATAAATTTTTTTAGTGTAGCCTATCGAGGAAGGTTATAAGCTATATAATATCACGCTACAACCCACGGAAGTGGCGCAGTAATCATAAACGCGCGAAACCGCGGGCACAGTTAGTATACAATAAAAGTATAAAAAATATCTACTAATGTTTCTTAAGCTCTCGATTTTTTTTTTATGGTTCGAGATTACATTACAAAAATAATAATTTAAAAAGTAAATATTTGTAGTAACAGGAGTTAAAAGACCGTCACAGGATGTAGATTTTTTGTTTTTCTAAAGCCTAATATTTTTTAAATACGTAGCTTCGATTTTTTAAATATTTTTCTGATTGCTATTCTAACTTAGCCTGTTACTTGATTCCGGCTTCACGTCGACTTCTGGGACAACCGGTATAAACAGGCTTTTAACCCTATGTGAATATATTCACTACAAAATAAGTTTCAAAGCAATTGAGAAACAGGTCTGTAACAAACAACACTATAAATTTAAAAGATATATGAACTCAAACAATTGTGTATATTTTATTTGCCGTTTGGCGAATGCACCGATTGTTTACAAAATTTGTGATATCATACAAACACGTGACATTTAGCATGAATAATGTATAAAGGCATAATATATCTTTGACCTTGGTCGAGGCGTTTTTACCTACATACATTTGACACCATAATCCATCGATACACGAACTATTTATTTGGTTTATATTACGTATACGTGGCAATTTAGTTGCCTGTTGCTACATCATTTTGTGCCGAGCCTTAAGGTTGCAAGTTGGAGTCTCGGGTTCGACTCCTAGATCTGATTATCTGTATTTTTTGTGATACTCGGTAATTTCTAATGAACGGTATTGGAACCTATTGCGAGAGATGTTTAATATCAAATCTGGGACCTCATGATTGGTGAGAGTTATGAGTTATGCCACAAGACCAAATTGGCAGTCAGGTTAAAGTAAGTCATTACTTTATAGATGTATACACCCAGTCATGGGTCACCTCTTCTTAGTGTCAGAAGAGTAAGGCCATAGTCCTCGCGCTGGCGCAGTGCGGGTTGGCAAACTTTACGTACATATCTTCGAGAACATTTTGGATAACTCTCAAACATGCAGAATTCCTCAAGAGGTTTTCCTTCACCATTAAAGCGAGCGATAATTAACTATTTAATAGAAAGAAAGAAATAAAGAAAACACACTTTATTTCTAAAAACACGAAATCTTTCACAATATCATGTAAATATGTAATCTTTTTTTTATGAGAACACACTTTTATTAAACGTTAATTAAAAGTGACAGCCCTGCGCCACAAATGCCACGTTTCAAAAGTGCCACCAGTACATAAACTTTGGTCACCCGCTTACGCTACGAGATTGCCATGAAGGTATACATAAACATTGTTTATCTATACCTTCATGGAGAATGCACGTCACGCGCGATCGACTTTTAAGTAATAAGTTAATACGCACGACTTTTAATAAGTTAATATGCATATAACTTCGAAGAGTCAGAGATGTGCGCCTTGGGATCGAACTCGAAACGTCTGCGTGGCAGTGCAACGATTTCCCACTAGGCTATCGCTGCTTATTAACCGGTGTTTCTCACGTATATTTAAGTACTAGCTGACCCACGCAACTGAGTCTGCTTTACATAAGAGAATTTTCCCCGTTTTTGCAACATTTTTCATTGTTACTCCGCTCCTATTGGTCGTTGCGTGATGGTATATAGCCTATAGCCTTCCTCGATAAATGGGCTATCCAACACTAAAATAATTTTTCAATTCGAACCAGTAGTTCCTGAGATTAGCGCGTTCAAACAAACAAACTCTTCAGCTTTATAATATTAGTATAGCTTATGTCTTAGGTTCCACGTATTACGAGAAGAGTCGCCACAAACCTATCAGTACAGGGTCTATGAGAATATTACTTTACGGCATTGTTGCTACTGACAATTTTCTCACAGAAATACCAATAAAAGTTCGACCTAGCCAAGAATCAAACCCACGATAACACGCAAACAGACCAGCAGACCAAAGAGGCCTAAATAATTATATACCATTTCTATAACATTAATCCTATATGCATATCAATCATTGAAATATATTCAATGGCAAACATTATTTTTTAATTTATTGATTACATAAGTATGTAATTTACATAGTATTTATTTATAGCTTACAGTTCTAACCTTTTATGTTTTTTACATAAGCGGTCAGAACTTACGAGAGGTCAGAGGCAGTTGGCAGAGATTTTTTTAATCAACAAATACAACACCTAGCCAACGGTTTAATGGTAAGCGTTCGCTTAAATTATTTTCAATGGCAACAATTATTTATGAATTACATATTTAAGCAGTGAATTTACATATTTATTTATAGTTTCTAACCTTCTGTAGATGACCGGTGAACGGTCAGAACTTATGAGAGGTCAGAGTCGGATGAAAGAAAAGTTTTTTTATGTTTATATATTATAACTATTTTCTTTTTCTTTTATATATCTGTAAATATTATGTTTTTGTCAGGAAGCGGTTGGCTGCGAGCGACCCAAGATCGGTCTGTGTGTTAAACCTTGCAGCAGTGCATGCGCCTGCTCACAGGAGCGTTCACTGGCCATTTTGGCACCAAAGACTTCCTGTGCAGATTGAGATTGACACACGACTCGATCTGCAGAGCCTGTGGTGAACTGGACGAGTCCATATCGCACCTACTATGTGTATGCGACGCGTTGGCTGGACTGAGGATGGGTCTGATGGGATTGGCATATCCAAACCCTGAAGACTTCAGGCTTCTCCCTCTGAATTGTACACTGCGGCTAATGCAGTACATTCAAAAGGAGATAGCTAAGGGATGAATCTTGGGGCTGACACAAAAGATCCCACTGGGTCGAAGTGTCGCCGGGCTTTACTGACTGGCTCCCACACACAAGATAAGATAAGATAAGTGCAGCAGTGAACATCTGTCGGCTGAGATGATAGTTTATTGGTGGTATGAATGCTAATATCGAGTATGATAGATTTGATCATGCTATACAAGCGTGCGGTTACGTTTACTGTCCATCGTAGGGTTCTGGGTTCAATTCTTACTAAGTAAAATTTTCTAATTATTTATGTATGTTAAAGAATCTGCTGTGTAATGATTTTATGATACCTATATAGTTATATTTATAATCAATCACTAGATACCGACTTCGATATCCGTACAGGGTTCTTAAGTTTTCTGGTAGTAATATACATATACTGAATATATATACCACTCCACCAGCAAACCTAAGAATAATAGTGCACTCTTGCATAAAATCAGGAATGGGATCTGTTTCACCTCCAGGTTGTAAATGCATACAGATAAGTAAAACAAAAACTGTAAAATATCTGGGGGTCATTATAGACGAAAAACTCACATTTAGGGAGCACATCGTCGCGACGTCAGCGAGAGTTAGGAAATTAATATACGTCATGAAAGCACTACGGAATGTCGCTCCGATGAGCTTGCTAAAGACGGTATATGTTTCTCTGTACCAGTCAATCTTAATGTACTGCGTTACAGCCTGGGGAGGCACAGCAATTACTCAGCTCATTAGTCTAGAGAGAGCACAGCGCGCGGTTCTTAAGACTATGCTAAGAAAATCTTACCGTTTTCCCACCACCCTACTCTTTAACGAAATGAAAGTACTGAGTGTTAGAAGGCTATACATCTTAAGAATTACTCTTTTAACACATAAAGAAGTATTAACCACTAGGTACTTTGAAAACATGGTCAAGAAACGCGTTTACAAACGTTCGCACAACGTTTTTGTGCATACATGAAACCTTTCGTATATAACATATATAACAGAATAAATAAAATCTTCAATCTGTCGAAAGTAACGATCCGTGAAGCAAAAACAAAGTTACAGCAAATTTTGTTAACATGGACATATGATGATACAGAAAACTTTTTAAAAAGGCAACAATAAAATAAAACGTTAAGTATAAAATATTATGATAGATCTATTATATTCAGTGTGGGCCAAATTAATTGAATAATGTTATTAAAATATCGCATAAATAAATTATATGTATTTTATGATATTAGACTTAATTATTGGTATAATTTAAAAAAGCATGCTTATTATGAAGATTGTTTTAATTATATATCGTCACTATTATAGATATTGGTAATTTGTATTTAAAAACTTCCCACAGGACAGGCTTAGCCTAGTGTGGGAGGGTTTTTGGAAACATATAAGCAAGTTCTAGTATTGTATAGTATTATTTAATCCAAATTATGTTATTGTGTTATGAACTGTAATCTGTTATTGATAAATAAAAAATAAAAATATAGCACAGATTATAGCACAGATTATAGCAACATATGGCCGGGCAGTAGAGCCTCGCCGATTTCGGCTCGACCGGGGAAGGACTACTCTCTCACAGAATATCGACGTGAAATACCAGCATTCCTACTGTTGTGTTTCGTTCGGTGAGTGAGAGTGCCGGAGGCCCAATCACCCTCTTTCCCTCTTCCCTCTTCCCGCTCCTTCTTCTTCCTACTTCCTTTCTTAAAGGGTCGGCAACGCGCAAGTGATGCCTCTGGTGTTGCAGGCGTCCATAGGTTACGGTGACCACTTATCATCAGGTGGGCCGTATGCTTGTTTGCCACCTTAGTTGTATAAAAAAAAACCTCTCACAGAATATCGACGTGAAATAGCAGTATTCCTACTGTTGTGTTTCGTTCGGTGAATGAGAGTGCCGGAGACCCAATCACCCTCTTTCCCCCTTCCCGCTCCTTCTCCTTCCCACTTCCTTTCCTAAAGGGTCGGCAACGCGCAAATGATGCCTCTGATATTGCAGGCGTCCATAGGCCACGGTGGCCACTTACCATCAGGTGGGCCGTTCCCGTGTTTGCCAATTTGGTAGTAAAAAAAAAATGGTGGATCTCCTTTGACTGCACAGATGGAGTACTGGTCGTAGTACTAGCCTTACTGTAGCCGCTGGCACAGTGCTGGTCGTTCGCCCCCCACTGTGAATGTTTGTAGCGTCCCCCGTGATACAGAATATATTCCCTAGTACAGAAGTTTTATTATAAAAAGAAGAAATAATGAAAGTTAACACTCCACTACTCCTTCTGTGACATGCAGTCGAGCGTAGAACAACGAGCCTTTTCCTAAATATAGGCCTAAACTTACACGACGGCTTGTCCTCAGTTCAACGACTTAACCAAAAACAAACTTAACCACAAATATTCAGTGACCATTACACGTGTAAATACAAATTTAGACAGAAAGTAAACCGTCACGTGTCATCTGTTATTTCATCGGCACACGAGACCCTGTGCGTCTAATAATTAGCACAAGCTTCTGAACAATGTAAAACATTGTTTTACAAGTAAAGAGGCGGTGTACAGTATACTTTGTATCGAATTGAGCAACAATATCCAATTCAACGTGATTCCACATCACGTGGCTCACCCGACACGTGCCTACAAACCTATTCAGTCCACTTATGTAACACAAAATTACCTGGACAAGCGATTTATATGAAAACAATACTCGTTTCACCATACATTGCTGTGTTGACTTCAGTATGGTTTGACAGTTGTGGTTGTAAACGCGCAATGAATAACGTTGAGGTGTTTTGTGTGATTTTTGTTACGCTTTTTGATGTTATCCCATTTTTTCGCATGTCTGCTGTTACCTGTGCTAGGGAAGGGAAAATTAAGAATTGGTCCCGGTGTGTTTATTAGTTAATTTTTAAATTGATGAGTATTGCAAAAAAAGCATTGGTATTAGTATTAATTATGTTTGAATTAACTAAAGTTAATATAAAAGTAAATTAAATATAACTAGTCGTATAATATCTACAATTAACCGCACAGATAACTGAATTAGAAGTTTTATAATCCACAGATTATTAAAATAATTTAAGTATCTTAATCCGCCTTGTAAACACATTTATATTAGTATTCATTATTTTTTAATTAACCACAGTTAATATAAAATTAATTAAACTAACTATTCGTATAATATCCACAATTAACCGCACAGGTAACTGAATTTCCAGTAATAAATTAATGCACAAAAACAAGCTACATTTTGTACTTATGTATGACGGCATTCATGAGGTATTCAGGAGTAATTTTTCCTACGGATTATGTTAGGAGCGTGAAACAATGACGCAAGCAACTGTATAGTTACCATATTCAATAATATTCAATAATAATATATAGGTATACATTTATGTTATGTATATAATAATACAATTAGCAAGCTGAAGTGGCAGTGGGCTGGCCATATCGCGCGAAGAACAGACAACCGCTGGGGTAAGCGTGTTCTTGAGTGGAGACCGCGACTCAGCAAACGTAGTGTAGGACGCCCTCCGACCAGGCGGGATGACGATCTGCGACAGACTGCAGGCAGATGCTGGATGCGGCAAGCTGAAGACAGGGCGCTATGGCGCTCTTTGGGTGAGGGCTATGTCCAGCAGTGGACTATTATAGCCTGATGATGATGATGATATAATAATAATATATAATAATAATAATAATGTTTATTGACATAGAAATGTAGTACATTGCGTGAACCTTAATCTAGGACTTAGAGTTAGCACAATACTTACTAACACTGATTCCCAAACTAGGCTATAGCCTGTATTTTGGGAGCGCTCAGCCAAAACAATGCAACAATAGACACAAGAGAGTTATTACATAGGTACTTAATTTATATATTTATTATTATTGAAATATGTAAGATGTGTAAGTGAGGGATTGCAGATGTGTACGTGTGTGTTGTGAGTATGGGGATGAGTATGTGGATGGATAAGATTGTGAATGTAATTTGGGATAATTATTAAAAATAATAATAATATTATATTTCCTCTAAAAATAAAACTGGTTGGTATAAATGGTTGATGTAGTCTATGGGTTAGCTACACGCAGAGGACACACTGCGCCTGCGCGTACAGTCAACAACGCGCTGAGGATGTTGATGAGGCTGTCGCGCTGTTGTAGGGCGTCAGGCATGTTCACCGAGGTGACAGGAGACAATTCCTATGCAATTATGTGAAAACGATGCGCCTCCATCATGCATAGGGTGCGCGGCAGCACCAATAATATCCTCACCGCCATAGTGGACAGGTGGGATAGCCCCATTGTTTGTTATTATAATAATACTAGTTTTCACCCGCGGCTTCGCTCGCGTAAATGTAGGTTAGGTTAAGTTAGGTTTGCAACAGTTCTTTTTTCTGGATGAAAGGTACCCTATGTCCTATTCTGTACCTCTGACAACGTGTACGCAAAATTTCATGTTGAATTGGTTGAGTAGTTGAGGCGTGAAAGCGTAACAAACAAACAAACTCATTTTCGCATTTATAATATCAGTAAGGATAATAATAATAATAATATTCTATCACATACACACAACACCATCTAGCCCAAACTAAGCAGAGCTTGTACTATGGGTACTAGACAATGGATAAACATACATATATACTTTTTTTTGTAAGTGCGTACCTACATTTTATACATAGAAACACCCAGACCAAGACAAACATCCATGTTCATGCACACAAATGTTTGAGTTGTGCGGGAATCGAACCCGTGACTTCAGGCGTGGCAGTTGGTTACACTAACCACTACGCCATAGAGGTTATTGGTTGCGACTTCATAAGCCTGTTGTGTAATTTTATTTATGTTTTTATTATATGTTAATTGTGTTTTATTAATAATAATAATAATAATAATATTCTACCACATACACACAACACCATCTAGCCCAAACTAAGCAGAGCTTGTACTATGGATACTAGACAATGGATAAACATACATATATAATTTTTTTTTCTTTTTTTTTAAGTACATACATATTATACATAGAAACACCCAGACCAAGACAAACACTAGCATGTAAGTTTTTATGTAATACTAACACAATGGATATTAGTCTGAAATAAATTATAAATAAATCCTAGTTAGTCCCCCTACCTATATATGCGTGGCAGTCCAATGGTTTCCCACTGGGCTATTGCTATTATACTCATTTTCCTGACCTGCCTGACCTGACCTTAATACCTATACATATTTATGTTAATACGTAACGTAAAAGTTAACCTAACCTAAGAGCAGCGATAGCTCAGTGGGGAGACCAGCAGACTGCAATGCAGAGGGTCTCGGGTTCGAACCCACGTTACGCACCTCTGACTTTCGGAAGTTATATGACTTTTCGAAATTATGTGCGTATTGATTGATAATTATCGCCTGCTCCGTGCCTCAGAAAGCACGTTAAGCCGTTGGTCCCGGCTGCTATGAACATCTATAGCAGTCGTTATTGGGAGAGTGTCGACACAAAAGATCCCACTGGGTCGAAGTGTCGCCGGTCTGCACTGACTGGCCCCCACATAAGATAAGATAATAGTCCCCTTCGAGACAGGAATTATATGCAGGGAATTAATAAAATTATTGGGAAGAGAGGAACCCGCTACGTACCCTCGCATTGCAAGCCCAAACCATTGCAAAAGAAAAAGGTTGACAATACCGAACTTCCTAGTAGACTGTTCCATTCACACTAGCCTTATAAACTTTCTTAGTCAGTCTTTTCTCGTCCATTCTTTCTACATGTCCAAACCAGCTCAACATACCCTTTTCTATTCTTGTCACTATATCCACTTTCATGCCGCATATTATGACATAACGCCTTGTAATTCTTTTTATATAGCTCCATTACATAAATACATAACATGACTGTGTAAAAATGATTGATAAAATAACTAGGTAACGCAAGTAATCTGTGTTGTATCTGTTAGATTAACCTAGAATTACATCACTGCAGATAAAATGGCCTACAGATAGGGGGCTATTACGACATGCTTCATGTTTCAACAGAACTTTATCGTATGTATTGTTTGCTGTTTATCACTCTACTAGATGTTCCTGCGGTTTCACCCGCGTTTATCGTTACTGCGCCGCCCCCGCGGATCGTAGCGTGGTGTTATATAGCCTATAGCCTTCCTCGATATATAGGCTATCCAACACTAAAATAATTTTCATATCAAACCAGTAGTTCCTGAGATTAGCGCGTTCAAACAAACAAACAAACTCTTCAGCTTTATAATATTAGTATAGATACTTCATGTATTAAATATACTTTGCTTCGCTGAACGTGTAAATAGGTGTGTATTGGTATTACACCTATACTCAATCAGATATGTTTTAAGTGCCATTGTCAGACTTCGACAATTCCTTAACAGAAAGATTTATAACATTATAACGACCTCAGAACCTCAGAAATGGCTTGTCAGCAAGAACGGCCACATTCTTATACCACGGAGTCTTAAAAAACTAAAACTACCTTACCATGATTGCCTAAACATAAGCTTTAAACCACAAGGCTTATAGATAAAATACAGGCATTTACACATACAAGCCACAAATTTACATGTATGTATTTTTGTATATTAATACGCTTCATTGCCAAATCCATTACATAATCCTTCCTAACTAATATTATAAAAGCGAAAATGAGTTTGTTTGTTTGTTACCTTTTCACGCCTAAACCACTGAACCGATCGTCTTGAAATTTTGCATATACGTTAACAGGTGTACAGAAACGAACATAGGCTACCTTTCATCCCGAAAAAAATTACTGTTCCCGAGGAAAACAATAATAACGTTCTTATGATAAATAAATGGCGCCACGTGTCTTTCAACTCATGATTGAATTATACTATTACAAGCAGAGTACAACCCGAATTGATTGTTAAATTCTAAATTAACGCGAGCGAAGCCGCGGGCAAAAGCTAGTATATAATAAATATCAACGATACTATTTCTAGTTCCAGTTCCAAAAACAAGAAGGAGAGCACGGACGGCTTAGTAATAAAAGTAGTCGCCTCGCTAAAGCCAGAGAGCTGAGTATTGCGAGTTCGATTCCCACTCGAGAACAATTTGTGTGATCCACAAATAGTTGTGGTAAGTCTGGGTGTTCTTTGTATCCGTTGCTTGAATATTTGTCAAAGTCTCCTGTGACAAATAATATCGTACGCGGGAGTTGCATGTATCTTATCTTATCTTATATGGGGGCCAGTCAGTGCAGACCGGCGACACTTCGACCCAGTAGGATATTTTGTGTCGACACTCTCCCAATAACGACTGCCATAGATGTTCATGGCAGCCGGGACCGACGGCTTAACGTGCTTTCCAAGGCACGGAGCAGGCGATAATTGTCAATCAATACGCACATAATTTCGAAAAGTCATATAACTTCCGAAAGTCAGAGGTGCGCGACGTGGGTTCGAACCCGAGACCCTCTTCATTGCAGTCTGTTGGTCTCCCCACTAAGCTATCGCTGCTCTGAGTTGCATGTAAAAAATGCGAGATTTTAATATTCAATATTAAAATCTCCAATCCCGCAACCACGATCCCATCCCTACCCTTACATAAGTAACCTTTAAACAAATGGTTTCAAATTAGCCCTTAAACGTTTGCCGCGCCCACAAAAATCCTTTAGAAATATTCTTTCAACGAATTTCTATTTGAAATGTCGTTGTGTAAGTGTGCTTGGATTTCAAAACTTTGTGCCACGGAAGCCCAGGTCACATGCCCCAGGGAAAATTGAAAAGAAGTCTTACATAAAACAACTTGGAATTGTTAAGAAATTTTTCAAACAAAACCGATGGACTTAGTAATAAAAACAAAGTCATGAGGGTGGAATATTCGCGTTCGTTTCGTAAACGCTTCTAGAAATATCTATATCAAGACCTAAAACGTTAATATAGAATATTAACCTTTTGATCAGAATATGCGGCGATAGCCTAGTGGAAACTGTTGGACTGCCACGCAGAGGTCTCATGTTCGATCCTCGTCACGCAACTCTAAATTTTTGAAGCTATGCGCGTATTTATTAATTAATTATCGCTTGTTTTGACAATAAAAGAAACGTTGTGAGGAAACCTGAATGTCTATGAATTCTCCATAATGTTTTTGAAGATATGTGAAATCTGTCAACCCACACTGGGCTAGCGTGGTGGACTGTGGCCTAACCCTTCTCACGCTGAGAAGAAGCCCGTGCCCAGCAGTGGGACATTTTATACACAGGGTTGATATGATGAACTTAATTCGGCCGCGACGGCGTAGTGGTTAGTGTAACCAACTGCCATGCCTGCGGTTGCGAGTTCGATTCCCGCACAAGTCAAACATGAATGTTTGTCTTGGTCTGGGTGTTTCTATGTATAAAATATGTATGTATTTACAAAAAAAAGTATATATGTATGTTTATCCATTGTCTGGTACCCATAGTACAAGCTCTGTTTAGTTTGGGCTAGATGGCGTTGTGTGTATGTGATAGGATATTATTATTATTATAGTCGAGTTAACACATAAGTGTTCATAAAATTTCGTCGTTGGTTGCAAATATTCAACAGCACTCATAAGAATGTATAACGTTACTTAATATTGATAATTAATTAGGGTAATTTCTAGATAGGTAAATGACACCACAATTAGAGTCAAAATATAAAATGAATATGACTGATTAAGTCCATAGGCACACCTAAAGATGTAGAATATCCACGTAATAATTAGAGGATATTGTACCGTCTACCGGACACATTACTAAACCTTAGGCTGCCTGTCCACTGAAGTGGAGCGAGGCTGCGGAGCGAAGAAAAGAAGAAATATTAACCAATAGGATTGCATAAAATCTCTGCTCCGCTCCAGTATGCAATCCTATTGGTTAATATAAGCCTCCCACCCTCCCTCCTTCAATGGACAGGCAGGCATAAGTAGCTAATTAAAATTTCCTTTCTGAAAATCCCAATGTTATTTGCCCTACTTGGTAATATAATAATATTATAAAATGCTAATGAATAACTATACCTATGTTATCAATTCGTGAAAATATATATACATATTTATATTTTATATAAAAATATATATATATATATATAAATTATAGCAGCATATATAAATATCTGCTATATCTTCAATGGTCCAACGATATGTCCTGAATTCTTTACTTCACACAAACATGCCTAGTCTCAAACCTCTATCGCAGAAGATAATACACTCTCATTTTGACAACTATGAATTTAAGTCCCACTTAATAAAGGTCGAGATTATCTATCTGGCACAGCCCCAGTCGCAGTACTGCTACTGAAGAATTTCTTGACAGAACATCCAAATCCATTTTGTCCGACCCGGGACTGGCACCCCGAGTCCTCATGCAGAAGGCGCCTTCATTACCGTCGTTAGCCGTTGGATGCATTCTACTTTGGGCAAATTATAATAGAACACATTATTTATGGTTTAGGCCGCACTACGGTTTTTTCCCGGAAGCGGTAAACCGCTAAACCCCGAAACCGCCTGAAACGCACACAAAATCAGTCGCGGGAAAAAATCGCGGCGGTTTAGCCGTAGTGCGGCCTAGGCCTAAATTAAAGGGAATCCCGAATTAGGTAAGAATTCTGTCGCTATGCTAATAAATATTAATTAATATGTCAAGTTGATAATACTAAATTCCAACGTCATAAGGGAATACCTTACTACCTATAGCAACTGCCATACCCGTTTAAAAATAAATAATCCTCAAGAAATATCATATTTATTAAAAGGATGTTTATAATTAAATTATATTTATTCTTGCACGCGGGAAATCATTGGTACAGGGAAAAATGTAAGTTCAGAAATATTATAATACCTATCATATTGCTAATATTATAAAGAGGAAAGATTTTTATTTTTTCTTTCAAAATTTCAAAATCCTTAGGAACAGTAGTTTTTTCTAAACGAAAGGTTATATTATGTCGTTTTGTGTACCTCTGAGAATGTGTATACGAAATGATGATCGGTGGAATAGTTAAGAGGAAACACAAGGGCCGTTTTTCCATACAAACGCAGTCCCCCGTTTCTTCCCTGGATAATGCCAGTAGAGCAATAATTTTTTTCCAAAAAATGTATGGTCCATATTGTCATGTCCCTATGTTTTCTTTTTTTTTCCATAAATTAATTATTAAAAGAGACATGAGCCTTCAAAAACCTCAAAAATTGGCCAGATTTTCCACTGAGTTTAACATCCAGAAAACAAATTTGACTAGATTATATAAAAAAAGGAAAACATAAGAACACGGCCAAAACCTTTCTATAATTTTTAATGAAAATATTAATTAAATCGGTCAAGTTTTGGAGAAGGAATCAGAGGACTACGAAACGTTTTTTTGTGTACTTTTAATAGGTATTTTCGGTCCAAGTTGCAGTCGTCTCTATCGCGCTTATGATACTATACATGGCACTGCGCGACAGCAATAGATTTTACAAATACCTATTTTTCAATTCTCTCACCCTTAGTGTTTCCCCTGAAGGCGTGAAAGTGTAACAAACAAAGAAACACATTCGCATTTATAATTTTAGTTATGATTAGGATATCGTTTGGGAAACACCCCAGATACTCGTAGCTTATACGAGAGCTTGCTGGAACGCGGGTGAAATGGTCACTGAAAGTGAACCATGCTGGATGGAAACGTTTTCAGGTGGGAAGGTTAACCCCGCTGCGGTATCGAGTGGTACATTATTGAAGTGAAAACTTCTTTAGCGGCGTTGTGCACTTTTTTTGTGATGGATAAAAAATGTTAAACCCGCGTCAAGACACGTGACCTGTCGAAAATTCGTAAGACGGAGGGAGAATTGTCATGTTTATGTACGATAGCGCAATAAATGAATATTGTATTTTACCACATAAATCATAGTACTTTTATACTGATAATTAAAGCAATTCGTGCAAAATTATTCCCTAACCATTCCAAAATATCAAAAATGCACACCGTTAATATTCAAGTTTTCACTTCTGCCGGCACTCCCGGAGTGCAACCAGTTTTTTTTTCTAATAAACCTTGCTTTTAGCCACGATCTCAGCCATGGAGTACGCATGACTAGAAGATACCTGTTCACTTTTTACAAATGTGGAAGCAAAGCGTTGCATGCGGACATGCAATACCCAGGCTGTATGTGGCGCCTAGTTTGTTTGTCTGATCGTCCGATGGTAAAATAGGGAAGGAGGAAATAAATTATGCTATTAAAAGTAATAGTGTATAGTGCGACCGTACAATCCAGCTTGAAGGACCATAAAGTTGTACGGGACAACTATAATTGATAGTATCGATTGATTATAACAAAGTTATGTTACACGTTTATGCGTAGTACCCTCTCGGACTGCTCTCTTACATAACAGTGTCTTTTGTATGGCTGTGAAGATATACAACGCTGTGAATATAACAACCCACGGCAGTGAAAGAATCAGAAAGTATTGCCACATTTAAAATCATACTACGCGATTTTTTGATTAGTAAAGCCTATTATACCATAAATGATTTTCTAAATGATAATAATATTGCTATTAAATAATAATATACGATTTTGTGATACAGACCAATTTCATTGACAATTAAACATTCTTTATTTATTATTGACAAATACACTAAATGGATTAAAAAGTAATGTAAAGGGTTTTTTTAGATATATTTTGATTAGTTATTTATTTATTGTTATTTTAAATAATTAAGTGTAACATTTGCATGCCAATTACGGTAAAATACAGTGGACTATTTTGCTTTATGTACCATCATCTCTAACCTGTATTTAGCAAATAAAGACTTTTGATTTGATTTTGATTTGATTTGAAAGTTTATTGATAAAATTATGATTTACAAGATGATTAATAATTAATAATAATAATAATATTCTACCACATATACACAACACCATCGAGCCCAAACTAAGTAGAGCTTGTACTATGGGTACTAGACAATGGATAAACATACATATATACTTTTTTTTTGTTGTAAATACATACATATTATACATAGAAACACCCAGACCAAGACAAACATCAATGTCCGTGCACACAAATGTTTGACTTGTGCGGGAATCGAACCCCCGACCTCAGGCGTGGCAGTCGGTTACACTAACCGCTACGCCATCGAGGCGTGATATGATACAATGAGTACACGCGGCGATAAACGAACGGGAACTAACCTAAGTTTTAATGTAATTAATAACTATGCACGCGGTACAAGAACGCTGACAAAATGAAAAATTGTACGGTTGCACCACTTGCACCGTACATATAGATCAACGAAGAAGCGACAGTTGACTTTCTGTGCCTAAGACAACGTGTGCCCGAAGTATCATGTCGGTCAGGTAGTTAAGGCGTCAAAGGATTAAGTTCTGTGTGGGGCTTTACACACATTCAAACAACGGACACAAAGAGCACCCCGTAAGGAACAACCATTTGTTGCTCACACAAATGTTTGTCGCCCTCCGACCAGGTGGGATGACGATCTGCGAAAGACTGCAGGCAGATGCTGGATGCGCCAAGCTGAAGACAGGGCGCTATGGCGCTCTTTGGGGGGAGCTATGTCCAGCAGTGGACTATTATAGCCTGATGATGATGATGACAAATATTTGTCCCGTGTGGGGATCGAACCCACAACACTCGGCGGCAGTGGCGAGGCGACTACTTAAACCACTACGCCATCCGTGCAGTCAGTTAGTTAGGAATCTTAACTAACTGACTATATCCTAATCTTAACTTAAGATTAGGATATTTATAATATCAACTAAATGTGCCCACGGTTTCACCCGCGTTTATGATTACTGCGCCGCCCCCGTGGGTCGTAGCGTGATGTTATATAACCTATAGCCTTCCTCGATAAATGAGCTATCCAACACAAAAAGAATTTTTCAATTCGGACCAGTAGTGCCTGAGATTAGCGCGTTTAAACAAACAAACAAACTCTTCAGCTTTATAATATTAGTATAGATTAGGATTATAGAGACTAAACTCCAACAACGTTCGTACGTATATTTTGCCGTACGTTTCCATTCGGGAAACGGCTTATCAATTCCAGTAATTAATTATTGATGGTGCGCTAGAATTCTTGCGGTTATATTCACATACGTATTACATAAATAATACATTAATAACTGTTGTGACGTCTGTTCGGCACACTGCGTGTAATATTAATGACTTAATTAAACATATTTCTGTGGATACAGGAACAATCCTATACGATGAATAGTAATTTTCCATTTTACGTTGTCCGTTCGACACATATTCTGCATATATGCAAATTACTATATTCAAAAATGTCTCTTACTCTCGCTCTTTTTCTCTCTCTCTCTCTCTTTTTCTTTCTCATTTCTCTCTGTCTCTTCCCGTCTCTCGCTCCGTCTCTCTCTCTTTTCTTACTCTCTGATCTTCCTCCTTCATTCTATCTCTTTCCCCCCTCTCTCTCCGCTCACTCTGCGTATCCCCCCTCTCTCTGTTTACTGTCTCGCTCACGCACTTTACTCCTTTTTTCTCTTTTCCCTCTCTCTTACATTTTACCTGGCTATTTACATTGCTCTATCTGCGACATCGTCTTCCATAGTTCGCACTCCGTCCCAATATATCTTAGCTCTACAGCCTACCTTGTTTTGTGTCAGCCGCTGGAATTACGACCAGGGGCAGTTGGTTGCAGTATCAAGTTACCTACTTAGACAGATGGTCTTCTCTTAACGTGTCCATATCATCTAAGCACCCTTGCATCTTATGGCTCAATATATAATAAGCAATATTTTTAATAGGCCCTCTCGTGTTTATGTATCAAGCCTTGTGTCGCGTGACTTCAGAAATCCTAACTTAATATTATAAATACAAATGTGAGTTTGTTTGTTTGTAACGCTTTCACTCCTTAACTACTCGACCAATCATAAAATTCCGCATACACGTTGTCAAGGCTATAAAAAAGGACACAGGGTACCTTTACGCCAGAAAAAAGTACTGTTTCTAAGCAAAATATCTTTCATCCAGAATCAAAAGTATTGTTCCCGGATATAAATTTTGAAATTAATTGACTAAATCTAGATTAAATCGGGTGAAGCCGCGGGCAACATCTAGTATACGATAATGGGAATACAGTGCACCCACATGCAGAACAATCATATGTGGATCACATCAGTGATTGTGTGACATTTGAGCCCACTTCATTAGGCGCGACTCGACCGCTTGCCCGCTAAGCCATCCGTGCACCAATGATGGTGCATTTTAGGCAAGCGTGTTAAGATAAAGATAAAATGTCATTTATTTGACACAACATGTGTACAACTACATAAGTGTTACAATAAAATATAATGTAACAAATTCTTCATGTCTGAGAATTTGGACAATTCTCAGACATGAAGAATCTGTTAAATAATGTTCTCGAAGATATTTGAACTCTACCAGCAAGCACTGGGCCAGCGTGGTGGACTATGGCTTTACCCTTCTCAAACTAATAAGAGGCCCAAGCCAAGCAGTGGGTTGGGCCTCTTCGGGGTGCTGGCAAAAATTTTTGAAGTGAAATCTTCTTTAGGCGCGTTGAGCACTTCTTGGGTGAACAAAAATCATAAAACTCGCGTCATCATCACACTTCGTCATCGTCACGCTTCGTCATCGTCACGCTTCCAGGCTTTCCATTTTTGAATTATTTTAGAATATTAATAATATCTCAGAAATGGTGCGTCCTACGCAAAAAATAACGAAATTTTGACCCCCTTAATAACCTATAAGAGAGTACCAGGAGTCCGACCCGCCCCTTCCTTTTTTTTTTAAATATAAAGAAGTGTTTATGATCAAGGATTAAAGTTTTCACTTCTATCGGCAGTCTCGAAAGACTGCCCCAATTTTTTTTATTTAATGACTAAATTGTTTTTACTATTAAGCAATGTTTTAACAAGCAGTGACAGAGTTTATGCTCAATGCTCTATAGAAGCATCCCAATTACTTATCAGAGTACAACGTGGATATTATCCGACTTCAGTGATGGTTTAGTGGGGTGTTAGCTATTAAGGAGTGACTGAGCCATATTTTTGTGAAAAGGTGTCAAATCATCGGCACAAGTGTATCAAGATACGATTCTCGAGAAGATGGTTAAGCCTATTAACAACACCATGTTCCATAACCAAGAATGGTCCTTGATTCTTCGATCCACCCAAACGTGGTTGGAAACGAACGTTGCGGGCTTCATCAGAGCTGAAGACTGGCCGTCATCTAGTCCCAATCTTAATCCGCTGGATTATGATTTATGGTCAGTTTTAGAGAGTATCGCATGCTCTAAACGCCATGATAATTTGGCGTCCCTAAACCAATCCATAAGATTGGCAGTGAAGAATTTGCCCATGGAGAGAGTGCGTGTTTCTATTAATAAATGGCGTCAACGTTTAAAGGACTGTATTAAAGCTAATGGAGATTATTTTGAATGAGCTTCATATATTTTTAATGTTATTATATTAATGTATAAACTACACTCATTACAAAAAAATAAAAGATTTTTCCTTGTTACAATATTTATGACAGGAACTTACTCGTAATATATCATAATTATGTATCTATACTAATATTTTAAAGCTGAACAGTTTGTTTGTTTGCTTGAATGCGCTAATCTCAGGAACTACTGGTTCGATTTAAAAAAAAATCTTTTAGTGTTGGATAGCCTATTTATCTAGGAAGGCTATATAATATAGGCTATATAGCACTACGCTACGACCTACGGGGGCGGCACAGTAACGATAAACGTGGGTGAAACCGCGGGAACATCTAGTATTATATATGTATATAATACTAGATGTATGATGTACTAGACAGAACTAAAATCATTAAAAAGATTTCGTGTTGGAGGAGGAAACAGGAGAATACGAGATGACAATTTCAGACGTATAATCAGTCTGAACTGTAGTTATCTTCTTTATACATTGACATTTCGTTCGAGCCCAGCGCGACAGCTTTAAAGATCTGTTAAAATCTTTTCTTTAAGTCACAGACAGTTATCGAACTTTACTGAATATTATCGAATATATTCTATACGTTGGCACGGCTTACTATTTTAAAGCCGTCGAGTATTTGTGTATATGTACTGAATTGTATTTGAAATGTTTATTGACTATAAATATTGCATACTGAGTTTCCTTCAATAAACCTACATCATATCACAAATAATATTGGAGTTGCTATACATTCTCAGATATATTATAAGAGCCAAAATTAAGCACACAAATCTTCACAAGGAAATTCTTTGTAATATGTACGTTTTTTTTTATACGACTAAGGTGGCAAACAAGCATACGGCCCACCTGTTGGTAAATGCTCACCGTAGCCTATGGACGCCTGTAACACCAGAGGCATCACTTGCGCGTTGCCTACCCTTTAGGAAAGGAATTGGGAAGGAGAAGGAGCGGGAAGAGGGCAAGAGGGTGATTAGGCAAACACAACAGTAGGAATACTGGTATTTCACGTCTATATTCTGTGAGAGGGTAGTCTTTCCCGGTCGAGCCGGCCCATTCATGCTTAAATCAGCGAGGCTCTACTACTCATAAAGTTCCAGGTGTAGACATCATTTTTGTCCATTGTAAATCTCCTACCATAGTTGTCACCATAGCTCCACATCTTTTGATAATTACGAGGCACAGAACGACAGCTTTTAGGGGTAGTTTCAGGTACGCCGCTACTAAATGTTGGAATGATCTGCCGCCGCCTTTGCGTAGCCTGAAAACATTACGTACATTCCAAAGTAAATTTAAAGAAATTCTGCTATTCCAACAAAAATCATCATTACAATGAGCGGAACTTTTCTTACCTGTATGGTGCCATTAGTTATAATTTTTGTATATCATAATCTTCTTCTTCATAGCAAAAACAAAATTTATTGCGTTAGCGCAGTCAGTTATTTGTCGTTTTTCACTGTCAGTCTTGACACATGGGGATGCGTTCGGATTCACACATCAGTCATTTATTATAGCTTTTGTCAAATAAAATTAGTTTAATTTAAACATAAATATTATAATATCATTTTATTAGTATTATATATATTATGTATTATATATTATTATTATAAACAGAGGCGCAACGGAAGACCAGCGCTAGTTGTTTACAACTAGCATCTTGCTGAGTTGCGACCTATTTGCTGCAGTAATGTTATTGTTCCTTTTTACTTTACTTTTTGCTAACCATATTTGTAAGTGTACTGTTGCAAATAAACGTATTTTCTTTCTTTCTTTCTTCTTTCTTTCACAAAAACGAATAGAAAATATCATCAAGTTATTAATTTTCAAACTAGCTCTACAAATAGTCATGCGCCATAAACACTAGATACCTAACACCTAGAACTAGATAACATAGAGTAGTTGTTACGTAACGCCCGACCTTGGTTGCGTAACGCTCACGTGGTTGCGCGTGCGCACGTGGACATCGCACGCGACTCGTTTGTTTACGCCGCACAACGCGCCAGCCAAGAGATACGCTTTTGTGAAGAGAGTTTTGTTTATGTTTGTTTTAAATGCCAATGCTATATATAAAAATATAGTATGTCTGTTTGTTTGTATTATACGAGCTGACAATATAAAATTATAAAAAAAATTGTGGCAGTCTTTGGGGACTGCCGATAGAAGTGAAAACTTTAATCCTTGATCATAAACACTTCTTTATAAACAAAAAGAAATGGGGCGGGTCGGATTCTTGATACTCTCTTAGGAGTTATTAACGAGGTCAAAATTTCGTTATTTTTTGCGTAGTGCGCACCATTTCTGAGATATTGTTAATATCCTAAAATAATTCAAAAATGGAAAGCGTGGAAGCATGACGATGACAAAGCGTAACGATGATTTTTGTGAGGGGTTCTATGATTTTTGTTCACCCAAGAAGTGTTCAACGCGCCTAAAGAAGTTTTCACTTCAAAAATCAGTCACGGCGACCAATCTTAATGGAGACTAGCCATCTGTGCTAGATATATTGCAGTACGCGTAAATAAAAGTGCTCTCTCTATATCTCCTTTCTCTCTAGAATCAAATACCAGCTAGAACGATCAGTCGCAGTACCAATGGCTTCGCGTGCTTTCCGATACACGGAGGTATGCCAAACCACAATCAAATAAAACTTTGTTATTGCTCTACGCACACTCGCTAAGCCAACAGGCAAAAAACACTTCAAGAGCGTACTCCTTTTAAAAGGCCGGCGACGCACTTGTTATCTTATCTTATGTGGGGGCCAGTCAGTGCAGACCGGCGATACTTCGACCCAGTGGGATCTTTTGTGTCGACACTCTCCCAATAATGACTGCCATAGATGTTCATGTCAGCCGGGACCGACGGCTTAACGTGCTCTCCGAGGCACGGAGCAGGCGATAATTGTCAATCAATACGCACATAATTTCGAAAAGTCATATAACTTCCGAAAGTCAGAGGTGCGCGACGTGGGTTTGAACCCGAAACCCTCTGCATTGCAGTCTGTTGGTCTCCCCACTGAGCTATCGCTGCTCTTCATGTATACTATACACTTAGTAGAATATGAACTACGTAACGAATATCAATAAGACAAATACACGGGTCTTCTTCTTTCTTTTCGTGTGGTTAGTGGCCAACCTATTGTCAAGAGTTGCACAAGCCGCCCGTAGGCCTTTGACATGGCTTAACGACTGCTGTCAATTTGACAACAACCGGGACCGCCTTTTTACGTGCCCTCCGAAGCACGGAGACGCTCAGATGAAATACCACTAAGCGGTCACCCATCTATAGGCTGACCGCACCCTACGTTGCTTAACCTCGCTAATCGTTTACCGATCAGTGAGTGCAACTGGCTATACATGAATGCCGTAGTGGTTTTAGGCCTGGTTTCTTTATCAAGAAACGAGTCTTACTTACAGGCAGTAAATTTTTGACACATGCTATGAAAAATATGTAAAAAATTGACTGTCTGTAGATAAAAGGACTTATTAGTTTGTGTAGTAACCGAGCCTAAGTGGTTACCTCTTCAATGCTTTAAGTGTTGAGAGTTCAATACCACGACAAAAAATGTGTGTAATACTCAAATAGGTTGAAATTAAACTACTATATACGGATTTTATCGCGTTGTTTATTTGACACCTTATTACAAAATTTTGATAAACTGTTACACTACTATAAGTACTACTAAACTTTACTAATTTTCAAGCTAATTAAATTATTGAAACTATTAAAACTATTACTATACTATTATACTATTTATATTTATGTTTACACTTTCACCGACGTTTCGGTTGCTTTTCAGCAGCATAATAGTATAGTAATAGTTTTAATAGTTTCAATAATTTAATTAGCTTCAAAATTAGTAAAGTTTAATAGTACTTATAGTAGTGTAACAGTTTTCAAAATTTTGTAATAAACAACGCGATAAAATCCGTATATAGTAGTTTAATTTCAATGAATAACATTCGCGTAAACAGAAGACAATATTACTCAAATAGGTGTTTCGAGTATGGGTATTCTCGTGTCTGTTATTTTAAGGTTCGATAAGTCCACCGCGGTACAGCCACTGTTCTTAAAGGAGTTTTCTTTTTCAATACATACATACAGTCTCCGTTTACATGGTTTGCCTATACAGTGGTGTATTTCTTATCTTATCTTATGCGGGGGCCAGTCAGTGTAGACCGGTGACACTTCGACCCAGTGGGATCTTTTGTGTCGACACTCTCCCAATAACGACTGCCATAGATGTTCATGGCAGCCGGGACCGACGGCTTAACGTGCTTTCCGAGGCACGGAGCAGGCGATAATTATCAATCAATACGCACATAATTTTGAAAAGTCATATAAATTCGGAAAATCAGAGGTGCGCGACGTGGGTTCAAACCCGAGACCCTCTGCATTGCAGTCTGTTGGTCTCCCCACTGAGCTATCGCTGCTCTACAACATACAATACAACATTGTACACATGTATTACAACCCACATTTAACTAACTTCTGTTTAAAATCCTACGTCATAGGGGCTAGCCTATTACCCTCAGGTAAATATCCGCACTCCATACTGTTTCCAAGAACTTCTTGTCAGAAAAACCTATTGCATAACACAAATGATGACTATTTATTTAATCAATTAGAACAGTTATAAATAAATTAATTAGTCCTCCTTAATTGGTTCTTGTAATTCGAACAATAGATATCAGTCCACGTCATAGGTGTCAAGAACGGAATGTGTGAAGTAACTTCGGTATTGTGCTGATATAAAACATATTAGTAATTAATCTGTCTATTAATATCGTGGAACAGAAAAGCGTGGTCGTATTTAAATGTCATTAGTGGACACTTATAGTTGAGCTCCGTTCGTCTTTATTATTATTCTTTATTAGAAGCTTTTGTTTAGTTTCACCTGTCCCGATGTTTGTCATCAAACCTTCAAATTAAATCCATTTCCCGGTTACCGATTGAGCTGAAATTTTGCATACATGTATAAATCGCGTGGCAATGCAATATTATGATGACATGGTGCTGATCTGATGATGGAGCTGGAAAGTGACTATTTTATTTTATTTTATTTTATTAAGAAAGGAACATCAAACAGCTACATTACATAATAAAAACAACAGAATCAACTTAAAACTAGGTAGTAATGTAACCCACGGCGATGTTCACAGGTTACCATTTGATTATGACTATAAGGCGCTAGGAAAGCGAGTATACATGTACGACAAATAAAAAATACTAACATAGAGAATAAAATAAAAAACATACAAAAATATAAAACATTGCAAAGAAAAGAGGAATAAATTAAAAATATAAATTCTGTGTAAGTTCGAGAGAGTAGGTACTTATACTAGTTATGAGTTTAGTGTCTCATATACAAGTTTACGAAAACTTATCGCAGAGCATACAAATATGTCGATATGCTGAAATGTTTCATTGTATGTATGAGCCATTCGACGGATTGGTGAACGCAGGCCCGTGTTAGTACGGCAAGTACCCACTGCAAACAATTTGCCTGCACGCACCAGCCGTCTATGAACAGTTCTGGGTACTGCATAGCACAAAACATTATTTAAATCAATACAGTCAGACTATAGGAACTTCGCAATGAAACGACACAACCTCATCGAGTTTGGGCTCGTTTGAATCGTCTTGACGAGTAGTTTGTCTTTTAATGGTAAACAGGATCTGATGATGGAGCTGGAAAGTGATCATAGAAACTCTGTAATGAAACGACGCAATCCCATCGAGTTTCAGCCCGTTTGATTCGTCTTGACGAGTACTTTGTTTTTAGATGGTTACCAGGGTCTAATTTGATGATGGAGCTGGAAGGTGGTCATAGGAACTCAGTAAAGAAACGACGTAACCTCATCGAGTCTCAGCTCGTTTAATTCGTCTTGACGAGTACTTTGGTGCTAGATGGTAACCAGGGTCTGCTGATGGAGCTGGAACGTGACCATAGGCACTCAATAATTAAGCGACACAACCGCGTCGAGTTTGATTCGTCTCAATGGGTAGACCGTTTTAAAAGCGTGTTAAATGTTCCATCACAATGTAACACGCTTTTATTTATTATCATGATTTTTATCGCCTGCATCATGTTGTTATGTACTTGTACGTTTACTCATTTTATTCTTTGATATATATCACGGACTGCACGGATGGCGTAGATGTTTAAGTGGTCGCCTCACCAGTGTCGCTTCGCTGAATGTTGTGGGTTCGATCCCCACACGGGACAAAAATTTGTATGATCCACTAATGGTTGTCCCAAATCTCGGTATTTTCGATGTCCGTTGATTGAATGATTGTAAAGTCCCCGCGACACAGGAAATATACCTATCGCGGGAGACATATTTAAAAAAATAAATATAACTAGCGCGGGAGACATTAAAAAAAAATACAATACTGAGACAAGTGATGGTAATAAAATTGACTGTCGTACGTGAGGTTTCGGGTTCGATACTTGGGTTAGGCAAAGTGTTATTTGGATTTGCTGTCAATAACTTTTTCAGTTACAACGTCAAAGTCTGTGTCCGGCAGATAATATAATATTCTAAACACACAACACCATCTAGCCCAAACTAAGCAGAGCTTGTGCTATAGGTACTAGACAATGGATAAACATACATATAAGTATATACAATTTTTTTTGTAAATACTTACATATTATACATAGACACACCCAGACCAAGACAAACATCCATGTTCATGCACACAAATGTTTGACTTGTGCGGGAATCGAACCCGCGACCTCAGACGTGACAGTCGTTTACACTAACCACTACGCCATCGAGGCCGACAAAATGGTGATAGGCTCCTGTCTAATCGAACCTATACTATAGATGGCAAAAAGTGGGTGTAATTTACTGTTGCTTATAACTTTAGGCGTCATATAGTATTTACATAATGTAATCAAACAGTACATTCTTTTTTAAAACAATCAATTTACACATTAGTTGTCTATGTGTTATTTACCAAAATACATTGGACGGACCCAAAGTACACCACGAAACACAACAGTTATCTGTGAATCACACAAATAATTGTACCTGAAGAGAATCGAACCCGCTCCAATCACACAAATAATTGTACCTTAAGAGAATCGAACCCACTCTAATCACACAAATAATTGTACCTTAAGAGAATCGAACCCGCTCCAATCACACAAATAATTGTACCTTAAGAGAATCGAACCCACTCCAATCACACAAATAATTGTACCTTAAGAGAATCGAACCCGCTCCAATCACACAAATAATTGTACCTTAAGAGAATCGAACCCGCTCCAATCACACAAATAATTGTACCTTAAGAGAATCGAACCCGCTCCAATCACACAAATAATTGTACCTTAAGAGAATCGAACCCACTCCAATCACACAAATAATTGTACCTTAAGAGAATCGAACCCGCTCCAATCACACAAATAATTGTACCTTAAGAGAATCGAACCCACTCCAATCACACAAATAATTGTACCTTAAGAGAATCGAACCCGCTCCAATCACACAAATAATTGTACCTTAAGAGAATCGAACCCACTCCAATCACACAAATAATTGTACCTTAAGAGAATCGAACCCGCTCCAATCGGTACGGTGACAACGGCGAGGCGACCGACTTGTCTACTAAGCCATACGTTGTCAACTTTCTCTCTGAAACATACACACTTACATAGATTCACGCTTGTTTCCCAGAGGGGTAGCCAGAGACTACGGATTTCCATTTGCTACAATTAAGCCGGAGAAGTGTGTCAGGAGACACACTTCTCCGGCTTAATTCACTTTCATCACATTCCTCATACACTCTCTGAAACAATAAATCAATTCGCATATATTTACTAAAATAGATATCCTACTTGGCACGCTCGATAATAATAATGTATTAATCTGGCGTGTGGTCAACGCTGACATAAGAACGTGGACAGCATTTGGCGTATTATCTCATCGAATGTACAAACGTGAGAAACTGCGTATTACATGTTATAAACGTGCTGAGCACTATTTGATTTTAATTGACTTGCCATTATTGGCAGACGAACTGGCTGTCCTAAGGCTGAGGTTTCACTGCAATGTGTAACGGCGCGTTTGAATGACACGAATTTGTTCGCGGCGACCACGTGGCGTCCGCATGACGTGTCTTACGAACACTTTTTTTATAGAATACGAGAAAACTTCGAGAAAGTAACAACAAAAGCACGTCTAAAGTCGTCTTCCTACTGTCTAGAGCAGGCAAGGAAGAATCTATGAAATAAAAATAATCTATGAAGCTAGTAAAACAACAAAAAAGGAAAATCGGTGGACAGACAAAGGAGAAAATTAAAGGAACTGTTTTGTCTTTGCCTATTTAAGAAAAGCTCCAAGATTATTATATATATGGCTTCGATCTTTCATTGTTAGTTCCTTAGCCGGGTTACTTCGATTTCCATTGACTATTGCAAAGTAACCGTATGTGACCAAAATATCCTAGGATTAGACCACTTTCCAGTATATTTTAATATGTCGAGTTTTATCAGCTGTTGCCATTGGACCTCAGATGGTTTCAGGAGCCACCTTAGGCAGAAATTTATAATAACCAATAAAAAACCCCAGAACAGGTGCTTAACCTCGCCAATACTTTGATCCACGATCTCACTACTGCGTCACAGTCTTGTTAAATCAAAGAAATCATATACCAACTCCTGCAAATTACAAAAGAGCAGATTTATTTTTACAAACAATGAACACGACTACTCATTGGAGAAAACTGCCAATTTTTCAAGTGGCTTCCGATAGTACGACTGAACTTTATATGGTTATGGGCGATTGTCCATCGTATGGGACGATTACATAATGATTCACTATGACAACATCGAAAATTATTTGCTTCTAACGGACACGTGTACGATATATTGTAGTCGAGAGTTGGCAGCTGCATGCAGGATCGTGGAATTACACAGCCAAACTTTTCTCAAAACTACCAATGGTTTTTCCATTTGGCTGTTATTACCCGAAACAGTTAACCTTCAAGCCAAACTGTCTCTTTATTAATCGTTAGTTTTCCCCGAAAGTAATCATTACTGACGATGAATCTCATTCAGATTTCGCACTTGGCAGAAGATCAAACTTGCAATACTTGGCTCGAACATTTTTCCCAGACGACTTAGCCGAAATGTTACTTGTGTTGGGCAATTCTCGATACCTAATAACATCTGACCTTGTCATCTCATGAAACATTGTGCAATAAGATGCAATTGCTGCTGAAACTATTGAAGTACATTGGACAATTATTGCTTAATTTAATTTGGTTTTAATCTTTTGGCTAATAATCTGACCCGTATCTGAGACGCAATGCTTTTTTCATTGTCTGGTTTCCAGATGATTGATGAGTTAGCTGGTTGTTTTCCTTAATGATTCTTCTTTGCAGGTCTATGTTGATGTAGTGTTTAATATGTATATAGCTTACTAATGTAATATTAAATAACGGGTCTTAACCACGTCGGTAATTACTTTTAAAGGTAATATATTTATTTGTTATTTGCCGACGTTTCGACTTACTTGCATCGATCGTGGTCACAATTAACTGGTGTCTAATATTATATTAAGTATGTGTACAAATCGCGAAAGTCTGAAAAGGTACTAGAACTGCTCCTAAAGACCATGCGTGTTAACGTTAGAATCACGACAAATAAAACGAGAAACCTGGAGAAATTATTAATTAGCTTCCAACATAGTAAACCTGCATCAAACTTCAGTTAAATTTTGATTTAATGTCGCCATCTGTTACTATTGTATACAGTATTATTGTTCCCACGGTTTCACCCGCGTTTATCGATACTGCGCCGCCCCCGTGGGTCGTAGCGTGATGTTATATAGCCAAAAAGCCTTCCTCGATAAACAGGCTATCCAACCCTAAAAGAATTTTTCAAATCGAATCAGTACTTCCTGAGATTAGCGCGTATAAACAAACAAAATCTTCAGCTTTATAATATTAGTAGGTATAGATAAACAGATCACGAACGAACGAATAAACTGTAAAGTGATAGGTACTATATATACATAATGGCGATCTACTACTGAATGGAAGATCCCGTTATTGCCAACTATTTGGTGGCAGCTTGAATGAACCAGTATTACTGACCCGGGTGAGCGGATCAGTAGTATCCTCTTACAAGACACACGTGTAAAGGTAAGAAACATTGTTCTGATTTGCCAAACTATTAAAGATGGCCGCGATAACCTACTGGGAGACCGTTGGACTACCACGAAAAGGTCTTGAGTTCGATCCCAAGGCGCGCATCTCTGACTTTTCGAAGTTATGTGCGTATTAAATCGCTTGCTTTTACGATGAAGAAAACGTGCATGTCTGAGAGTTTTCCATAATGTTCTAGAAGATATATGATATCTGCCAACCTGACCAACACTGGGCCAGCGTGGTGGACTATGGTTTAATCCTGCACAAACTGAGAAGAGGCCCGTGCCCAGCAGTGGGACAGTTTAATACAGGGCTGATATTATAAACTATTTATGGCCAGTCCTACAACAAGTAAAAGTTATCCGAAAAATAAATCGCAACCTGACTCACTCATGTTAGGTTAAAGAAGAGAGATGGCGAGACTTTTATATCTATACTAATATTATAAAGCTGAAGAGTTTGTTTGTTTGTTTGTTTACTTGAACGTGGTAATCTCAGGAACTACTGGCCCGATTTGAAAAATTCTTTCAGTGTTAGATAGCCCATTTATCGAGGAAGGCTATAGGCTATATATCATCACGCTAAGATCAATAGGAGCGGAGCACCAATGAAGAATGTTTCAAAATCGGAGAGTATTTTTTCCTTTTGAGAGCTTCCGCTGCGTGCGCTGCGTAAACAGTTAAAGTTTCGCAAAAATCATGTATGACAGAATTGTTCCCCTTTAAAAGTTCTAAAAAAAAGTCCGCGACAGCATATGTCTATCTTTTAAGGTTGGCTCACTATAACCATTTTTATGCTAACGTAATTTGTTCTAAAATAATGCATTATTTGCGAAGGTATTTTTATAAACATGATATTAATCCTTATCCAAATAAATACGTTATTCATCACAAGTATTTAATTTAAAACAAAATTGCCTTTTACATCATTCGATTTCAATAATATCTTAGGAGATATAGCAGTTTTAAAATAACATCGCAGCAAAATAATTACCCATTACAGACATAGTACAAACGATGTTTCTCCTGGTTTATTTTGCGTGATTACTACTGGTTCGATTTGAAAAATTATTTTAGTGTTGGATAGCCTATTTATCGAGGAAGGCTATAGGCTATATAACATCACGCTACGACCCACGGGAGCGGCGCAGTAACGATAAACGCGGGTGAAACCGCGGGAACATCTAGTTATAGATAAATGTTATCTGGAGGTGGTAGGACAAGCCCTTAAACTTGGAATTAACTACCAAAACACGTGTTTCTTTCTTTCTCTATTCTTAGACTACTTAAAGGTCTATTAAAATATTATTTCGGCTATAGGCATAACGTTTTTGATTCTGAACAATAAAGGATTTGGCACACGGGATGCGTTCTGCGGTCTGCGGTCAGGTCTAAGTGTACGCTGCCCGCATTATTTATGAACAACATTGTCGGTCTCTATATATTTTGTATAGATAAGCGATCCGACCGTGCGAGCATGATCAAAGAACGCGCGGGAAGGCAGGACGCGTACGGGCAGGTAGGCGGGCAGCAGGTGGCGGACAGAGGGCACGGGCAGGCGGGCGGCGGGCAGGACAACGATCACGGCTCGATTAAAACACAAAAGAACTGATCACCACTGATTCACGCAGCCAAATGCCGCTATTTGCCCTGCCCGCATCGCTGACCGGTTTCCCTGCCCGGACCGCTGACCGATTGCCCTGACCGGACCGCTGACCGATTGCCCTGACCGACAATGTTGTTCATACATAATGCGGGCAGCGTTCACTTTGACCTGACCGCAGACCGCAGAACGCATCCAGTAGGCCAAATCCTTTATTTATAAGTGTACCTGTTAATTCAACACTCAGTGATATGATCATCACTTAAAACATAGCAACCATAGCATTAGTCAAAGTCAAATACATGCTGAATATCATTGAAATCATTGAACCTAATATAAATAATATGTAAATAATAAATGCCGGAATTATTCGTATATCCTACAAAAAAACAACTATGAATGATTGTTAAGTTGTTACATAAACTATGACGTCATCCGTCATGACCAGAGTTTGACATTGAGCATAGAAGTTGTTTTTTTCTAGGAACAATATAAAATGCCTAGTTTTTGCTACATAGCTTAGCGCCAGATATAAGTAAGTAGTTCCGGGACCGGCTACACGTCGAAAAAATTGGCATGAAGTGTGGTGTGTTGTCTAAAACTAAATAATTTTTTTTTTTTAAAGAGAACTTTTATGCTTTGCTTGGTCTATGTAGCAGAGGACTATTAACAAAAAGGATCTCCTTTTATTGCAAGCCTCCATAAGCTATGGTACTCGTACCCTGAGGGTCTCCTTTATCATATGAACATTATGAAATTTCAAATGTAACTACCCCGATGATTGCCTTGTTGGTGCGGTAGTGAATGCAACAGCTGTGTATGAGATTCAATGCCCAGGTTGAGCCAAGCCGAGCCATTATTGGGATTTTCTGTTAAAACATACTCAGTAATGGTATTAGATAGTAGACTCGTCCTTTGCTTCGTGGGATCTATAATAATAGCAGACAAAACATGTTCCTATGCCTACTGCTTCAGGGATGGAGGCGTGAGACTATGTCTGAAGTACAGATATTTTTTTTTTTATACAACTAAGGTGGCAAACAAGCATATGGCCCCCTGATGGTAAGTGGTCACCGTATCCTATGGACGCCTGCAATACCAGAGGCATAACTTACGCGTTGCTGACCCTTTAGGAAAGGAAGTGGGAAGGAGAAGGAGCGGGTAGGGGGACAGAGGGTGATTGGGCCTTCGGCACTCTCACTCACCGAGCGAAACATAACAGTAGGAATACTGCTATTTCACGTCGATATTCTGTGAGAGGGTAGTCCTTCCTCGGTTGAGCCGGCCCATTCATGCTGAAATCAGCGGGGCAATACTACCTGTCCTATGTGTAGATATACCTTGATGCCTCACAAAAAACACACTGGAAAATGCAAACCTACTCGAGTTTAACACTTTACTGCCATGAACAGTGTAACGTTTTAGATGGTCTAACCCGCTTTAGAGGCGTGGTTGACCCAGGAACGAACTAAGAGGAGATAATAAAAAAATTATACGACACGATTAAATGGTTTAAATTATAAATATAAACAGTATATATAGACAGAGCGTTCAAAGCGCAAAAAAAATGCCTTAGGGCCATGTGTGGTGCTGATTATTTGGATCATTGTAGGCCATTGTTTCAAAAATTAAAGATACTTCCACTACCATGTCTCTATATTTTTGAAATGTGCATGTTTGTTATGAGGCATTCCCATTTATTTCCAATAAATGAATGTATTTCCAAAAGAGTCCAAGATAAAAACCCAAACAAATGAGTAGCACCAAGCCAGAGACTACACTTGTATGGTCGTAATGCCTACTGCATGGCAATAACAATGTTTAATAAACTGTCACCACAGATTAAACAGCTGCCTTCAAACAAATTCAGACGTGAAATATCTTCTTGGCTTTTGGATATGTGTTTTTACTCTGTTAAAGATTTTATAGAATATAAGTCATAAATAAATAATTGCTCTTAATAATAACAATAATATAATGTATCAAGAATTAATAACCACTATGCAAAAATTAATTATACTTAATGTAATTTTAATATTCTAATTGTAAAATATTTCTACACCGGATACGGTAGTATATGTGAAACACTGTATAATATTTGTAATATCTGTAATACCATGTACTAAGAAATAAACGATATTCTATTCTATTCTGTACAATAAAAATAACTCGATTATACATTATAACAAACGACTAGATTTAAGTAGTAATTAGGGCGTGGTTCGTGAAGGCTCACTACGTGGTCTGGATAGCTCCAAGGACCACTTAACTTAGTCAGCGCAGCGCAGCGGAAGAAGACAGGAACCAGGGCGTCGTCCGCTTATATAGGGCCGCCGCTGGGGAGGAGGGACTGATGGAGTGGCGCCGCGAGTACGGCCGCTCAGCAACGACCGGTCCGCGTCACAACAGAATAAGCGTTTTTTTTTACTCGTATATTTATTCGTAAAGTTTTTAGGCTGAATAGAACTCACGTGTATGCTCGTGCGCAAACAAAGTTATTATCTAGTAGTACGAGTTTAAAAATAACTCCGGTTTTGTCTAATATCGGTAATCTATTATTATTATTGCAAACCATCACGAGTCACAACACGAAAACATGACATTGAAAAAAGATTGCTGGCTATTATATACAATTCTATATAATAATAATAATATGCTATCACATACACACAACACCATCTAGCCCAAACTAAGCAGAGCTTGTACTATGGGTACTAGACAATGGATAAACAGACATATATACATAATTATGTTCCCCTGACAACGTGTATACACGTCAATACGAAATTTCATGATGATCGATCGAGTAATTAAGGCGTGAATGCGTATCAAACAAACTCACATTCGCATTTATGATAGTAGTCAGGATTATTGTAAGCATACGACCTTGCCTTAGTTATGTAGCCACTTATACTGGCATGCCAATATTATGATCTCTATTTTGCTTGCCTGTGTCATAAAAAAATATGTCAATGGCAGAAAAAAATAGGTAAACTGTAATAAAATAGTTAGGTATTCCCGGAGGAGTCACCGGTGTTCCGGGAACTTGGCACTAAGTGTGCCAATGTAAACGTTGAGTAACAGCCAAACTAATGACCTGAATTCTTTCAAAATGATTGTAATTTTCATGAAATAAAACTATTGTAACTAATGTATTTAAAAAACAATCTTGTAGAATTCGCAATTGTCACTGAAAAACGAATTTACCGGAAATTATTTGCTCGCATTCGAATGTTAATGACATTCAAAATTATTCATTTAGGTTTGTAGTAACACTTATGAACGTCAAAGTTAAGTTTAATAGATTAATCGAAGTTACTAAAGCTACATTTATCTTATCTTATGTGGGGACAAGTCAGTGCAGACCGACGACACGTCGACCCAGTGGGATCTTTTGTGTAGACACTCTCCCAATAACGACTGCCATAGATGTTCATGGCAGCCGGAACCGACGGCTTAACGTGCTCTCCGAGGCACGGAGCAGGCGATAATTGTCAATCAATACGCACATAATTTCTAAAAGTCATATAAGTTCCGAAAGTCAGAGGTGCGCGACGTGGGTTTAAACCCGAGACCCTCTGCATTGCAGTCTGTTGGTCCCCCCACTGAGCTATCGCTGCTCAAAAAAGGCTATATTTAGATTGGTTGACTATTTCGCGCGGTCTCCTACTCAGTTAAATGGTGAGGAACACTGGGGTAGGTTTGGACTGTATGCTCCGCAAACGTCAATGCATTCCTCCAAATAAAAAAAGATTGGTTGAGTATGAGAATACACGTTTTTATGTGCTGTCATCTAATTACTATTCTTTTTAACACGCTTTTATTAGCTTGGTATGTACTCGTATGTATCTATGAATCTATGTAACGGAATATTTGAACGTGATTTTCACCGCTTTGAAACCGACGGGTTGATTTGAAACTTTGCACACTAATTATCGAGGACCAACGACAATACAATAATATAGAAAAATTAAAACATAAAAGTTTATAAACAAAAATTTTTATGAAAAAGCGTGGGGCTATCAAAATATCTTAGAAACCACCCCACGCTTTTTTACATTAAAATTATTAAATAATTTTCTACTTTTTAGTTTGGTTTTTTTAATAAAGCGTGTTTTTAAGCTTTCAAACTATTATTTTTTCCTTATGCTGTTGGCAAATGAGTTCGCGAATTTCGCGATCCACCTAATCGTGGCCATTCGCCGCTCAAGGCTGTATTCTTGACATCACAAAAGCATCGCCAAAAAATCTCCAACAAGCCGCTGCCTGCCGTAAACACCCATAGCTGGTATATAAATACACGGTCAGTCTGCTAGTAAGAAATTACCGTGAAATCTATGAACGGGACCTATCCTGTTCATGGAAGTCACGGTAATTTCTTAGGCTGTAGGTAAAAGAAGAAAGGAAATGAAGGCAGTGATTGTGCCACCGAATAAAACGCTAAAGGACATTTAGTTAAAAATATCATCAGCCGCGCAGAGTCCTTGAGTGCGATCCCAAACCTCGGACTTTTCGAAGTTATTCGCTTTAACGATGAAGGAAAACAACGTGAGGAAACTAACATATCTGAGAGTTCTCCCTAATGTTGAGATATGTGAAGTCTACCAATCCGCACCTGGCCAGCGTAGTAGACCAGACAGTGAGAAGAGGCGCATGCCGAGCTGTGAGACAGTTTATATACAAGGTTGATATAATATCGATGATCTGTGAGAAGACAGCACTTCCAAGATCAAGTCAGCCTATACATATTGTAATAATATCGCATTATTTATCGTTATAACATCGAATATTATTAGAATTACGCTTACATGACACAATATTGAAATTTTGTTATTAATCATGAATATTCTGATCATTTTCGTGATTTTGAAATCGTGTAATTCCTTTTAACTATACTCAATACTCAATACATTTATTGCACTCCACAAGTTAAATAGATGTTACAATGGTATAATATAAGAAACATGTGTGGGCCTTGTCGGCACGGCAACATGTAGGAGAGAGGAGGAAGTTTTACATATTTTATTATTTACATATTTTACTTATGATTGATATTTATTGACTATTATAATATATAGGTAATTTTATTAAGGTGCGCATACTATAGTTAGATAGATATATTACTATAATTATTTTTATTATATGGTATTCTATTATATAATTATTATTATATTATTTTATTTATATGATTTAATATTTTTATTAATTATATATTATTGTAGATTATCATTCTTATCAAAGTTTGTAAAACATATAACTATCTGAAACCATTTCACGAAAAAAAACAGTACATTAATTTTTACCAAAACATAATTCTAATAAAAAAAAATGGTCAGACTTTTCTATATCACCAGTAGAATGCGTGGTTAAAAGGAATTACACGATTTCAAAATCATCCTGTATACAAGTTTACACCGCGGTAATCATCAACCTTGGCTATGTGGTCTTGGTTAGTGTAACTTTACCTAAAAATATTTTCCTGTTATTCAAAAATTTTGTTAGAAAACCAAATACCCGTGTGGTCTATATTAGGTCATCCATACGGCTAGGTATGGAGTAGGCTAGGTATATATAAGTATCAGCAATAAAATAGGCATGTAGACCTAACAATTTAATACTAACAATTCCATGAACTGTTATAACATACAGCGTGCATAAGTAATCCTAATCCTAACTTAATATTATAAAAGTGAAAATGAGTTTATTTGTTTGTTACCTGTTCACGCCTACACCACTGAACCGATCATCCTGAAATTTTGCATATACTTTGACAGGTGTACAGAAACGGACATAGGCTACCTTTCAACCCGAAAAAAAATACTGTTCCCGAGGAAAATAATAATAATAACGTTCTTATGATAATAGATGGCGTCACGTGTCTTTCGAATCATGATTGAATTATATTATTACAAGCAGAGTACAACCCGAATTACTTGTCAAATTCTAAATTAACGCGAGCGAAGCCGCGGGCAAAAGCTAGTATAATATAAGACGTGATCATATATTTTTTTTAAACACCGAAGAAGGCAGCATTTCTTCCCTGATTTTAGTGACCGTTTTTAAAGAACAACGGTAGTTGTTCTCTATGTTTAGGAGTTGTTTCGCAGCACAATAATTTTATCTAGAGCGAGACCTCTAAGTAAAATTTTATAGGTAGTAGAGCCTCGCTGATTTCAACTTGAATGTGCCGGCTCTACCGGGGAAGGACCCTCTCACAGAATATCGACGTCAGTATTCCAGCTGTTGTGTTTCGTTCGGTGAGTGAGAGTGCCGGAGTCCCAATCACCCTCTTTCCCCCTTTCCACTCCTCATCCTAAAGGGTTGGTAACACGCAAGTGCTGCTTCTGGTGTTATAGGCGTCTATAGGCTACGGTGACCACTTACCATCAGTTGGGTCGTATGCTTGTTTACCACCTTAGTTGCATAAAAAAAATGTATGTATCGCGGGACACTTTGTAGCCATTTAACCAAGGACACAAAGAACACCTAGACTCAGAACAGCCATTTGTCAAGTGTCGATCGAACCCACAACACCCGGCGCATTGGCAGTGACGTCCACTTTTCACCACTGAGCTATTCGTGTAGCCTTACTAAAAATATAATTTGCACATCGGCGATCCCATTAACGGTAACCTATGACCGCTTATCCAGTAACCTTTTACCATCAGGCGTAAGAGATGACCAGCGTCATACGTGAAGTCATATACAACATACAAGGCAGTTAAACCACAGTATGAGTTAATGTGAAAAAGCACCTTCTCAGGCCGTCAAAGTAGAGACCTCAACATCACCTCGGCTGCTATGAGGGCGGTGTGGAGACCACTGCTCTTAGACCACACGACTGCTTACCATCAGGTGGAGTATGGTCATTTTGACGAGCAAAATAAAAAAATAAACAAAATAAAAAAATTTCCGCACGGTTAAATTAACCACAATATTTGTTTTTAGGGAAAACACACATCAAAATGTGGATTTGCGTGAAATTAATAATTTTAATGCCAAAAAAGGTAATCTAAATTTAAATTGGGAAATCCTTAATAAATTTGTGTAATACAGATTTATTTTGCTGTTCTGTATTTGGCATCATGTCATCATCTCAGCCGATAGACGTCCACTGCTGGACGTCGGCCTCCCCCAAGGTCTTCCACACAGACCAGTCAGGGTCGCGGGCCAACCCACCCGCATCCAACCGCTTCCCACGACCCTTACCATCATCTAATCTTGGCATCATGTAAACCCACTGAATAGATTTTTGATATTGTGTTATGTTTATGCGAAAGTTACACATTGGAAGTAAACTGCTATAATAATAATAATACCGTCCAGACCGGAATCGGCCACGGCGACTTGGAACTCTTTATTGAGAGCTTCATTGGTGTGCTCTTAGGTTGTTACCAGACCAATCCATCGATCGTCGATCGACGGCATCGATCGATAGTAGAATGGATTAGTCGACGTCGATCGATAGTTTCTACCAGACCAATCGATGTTGACAACTTCGATCGACGTCGACCGATGCCGTCGTCCATGTTCATGCACACAAATGTTCGACTTGTGCGGGAATCGAACCCGCGACCTCAACTATTTAAATGTATATTATTTCCGACGTTTAAGTTGCTTTACAGTAGCTATGATGACGGAGAAAGTATAAATTTAAACAATTTAATTTTTTATCTGAATATTTGCAATCCTTAACCTATAAAGAAATTTGTAGTCAAATATATACATACATACATAGATTCACGCCTGTTTCCCAGAGGGGTGGGCAGAGACTACGGATTTCCATTTGCTACGATCCTGACACACTTCTCTGGCTTCATTCACTTTCATCACATGCCTCATACACGCCCGTCGGTTCAAGGAGCTCTTAACCTGGCCTTTGTTCAGAACGCCTCCGATCTGATCGAGAAATGTTTGCCTAGGTTTTCCTCTTGCGACTGTTCCATTCACATTCGCCTTATAAGTAGTCAAATATATTAGAAGAGATAATGTCCTTGGCCTTAGTAACTAATCATAAAAAAAGCATAAATACTACTGAAGCAAATAATTCTGTGATTTAATTAATCTGTCTGACCAGGACATTGAACCCGAAGCCTCTCGCACAGCAGTCTCATTTACCACGCTGCATCACTGAGTCAGTACAAAGTATAAAAACAACAGACCATATTACGCATTTCAAAGCCAAAACGAGATAAAATCTTTCCAGAAAATGGTCATTCATCATTGAAATGGTATATGGGAAGGTACATACTCGATGGAGGGCATTCGTGACATCACAGAGCGTTGCCTTCTCGACTATGACGTCATCGTCCACGTCATCACAAAATAAAGTAGTACGCATTATAATTGTCGTCATCTATATTTTTGTCGAAACTTCTCATTCAGTTACATATTACTCATATACATAAATGTGAATAATTTTAATAATGTCATCAGATTGCGACGTACTATCAATGTTTTATCATACACACTACACCATCTAGCCCAAACTAAACGGAGCTTGTACTATAGGTCCTTGACAATGAATAAACATACATATGTACTTTTTTGTAACAACATACATATTATATATAGAAATACCCAGACCAAGACAAACATCCATGTTCATGCACACAAATGTTTGACTTGTGCGGCAATCGAACCCGCGACCTCAGGCGTGGCAGTCGGTTACACTAACCACTACGCCATCGAGGCGTGGTTGGTGATCTGTTGTGAATTTTGATTGAAGAGTAGCTACGGTACACGGGTGAATGTACGACGGTACCTTGATTCAAGTATTCGTTTCATAGCAAGGCAATTCCTTCGATTACCAAATAAAACAAAAAATATACTTGTATATCTTCTTATAGACTTATTTTCTCACATAATATCGACGTGAAATAGCAGTATTCCTACTATTGTGTTTCGTTCGGTGAGCGAGAGTGGCGGCGGCCCAATCACCCCCTTTCCTCCATCCCGCTCCTTCTCCTTCCCACTTCCTTTCTTAAAGGGTCGGCAACGCGCAAGTGATGCATCTGATGTCACAGATGTCCATAGGCTACGGTGACCACTTACTATCAGGTATGCTTTTCTGCCACCTTAGTGGTATAAAAAAAATTATTTATGTGTCTCAGGGACTTTAAAAACATTCAAACAATGGACACAAAGAACACTTATACTCAGAACAACCATCTGTGGACCACAGATATGTTTGTACCAGGGATCGAACCCACAACACTCAGCAAGCACAATAGCAGTGGCGAGGCGTCCACTTAAACCCTTAGCACCCAAAGTGGTCCAGGTGGACCCCCAGGGGTCCACGGGAGACTCGACGGGGGTCTACGTTGGCGTGATAAAAAATAGGGGTTCACAGTTATTCGTAAGCGGGGGTCCACGAAAATAAAATGTAGGCTTGACTTCAGCTATCAATGTAGGCAGATAGGCAGGTAATATTTTAAAAAGCTCAGCGACTGTTACTTGTGAAAACTTGCAAATTCCATATTCAGTACCAGTGGTCAAACGGAAAAGACACACTCGAACCTACCGAGTTTTCGGTAGAGAATTACTAAAAACAAAAAAGGTCGACCCTTAGAGATATGATCAAATTTTTTAAATGCATGAGCTTGTTCGATTCTTCACCAATATAAATGCGAATGCCAAGGAATATGGTAGAAATGTAGCTGCTGGGGGTCCACCGAAATCAGCAAAATTTTTAAAGGGGTCTATGAGAAAAAAATCTGGGAACCTCTGACTTAAACTAATACTGCTTCTATAATGTCAAATACAGAATTGACACATTGTTAGTAAAAAAAAAAATTACGGTGATCATACTCTATGGTAAACGATGACTGTTTGTGTGTATGTGTGTGATTGGTTCACGTAACAGATGACTCATCGAAGTTCAAGTTCATTCTCGATCGAAGTACGACTTAGACTATCGAGTGTTGCTGATAATAATGTCGTAAATTGTGCAATCGCTTGTTGAACAGCGGTCACGGCTAGTTGAAGGCCTCTGGGTCTGGCCTTCCTCTAGGTCACGACGTATATAGTCTCACGTTTGAATCCCCTAAGAGGTAGACAGAGGCTACTTGCATCCGCTATGGTATGTTACCATTTATGAAGAAAGAATGAACATTTATCGAGTATAGTTCCTAGTTAGTTCTGGACAAAGGCCAGGTTAAGAGCTCCTTGAACCGACGGGCATGTATGAGGAATGTGACGAAAGTGAATGAAGCCAGAGAAGTGTGTCAGGATCGTAGCAAATGGAAATCCATAGTCTCTGCCTCCCCCTCTGGGAAACAGGCGTGAATCTATGTATGTATGTATGTAGTTCCTAGTTATTACTGAGAATTGCTAGACTTATAAACCCAATAATATTTTGTCCGTACCGGGTATCAAACTCAAGTCCTCATGCACAACAATCGCTTACACAATAACGTAACTATTGCATTTTTTATATTTCTTTTTACCCAATACTTCTGTTTCTTTTCAGCAGCCATGGTCACGGAGAAACTAAGATAGTGGTCGACTCGTCATCATAAAGTGTTGTTTTTTTAAAGTACCTGGATATAATTTAATTGTTAATATTAAATGTGTCTTACTGCTTTTTGTTGGGCTTGCTTAAATGAATTATTGGATCCCAAGCTGGTGGTATACTCCAAACATTTTTCTATTGAAATGACTATCCTAATTTCATTTATTAATGTCTTATCGTCTTTAATTTGAACAGCCATGCGGACAGTCTTTGGTAGGAGTCGGTTTGCGCTCTTTAGTGATTATCTGTGGTATTGCAAATTTCAAGTAGTGATTGGTCCCCTGTTGTCCGTTGACATAGGTACTGTACTTGTTGCCTAATATGTAAAACTGTTAAAATTTTAAGATGATAGTAGGTATCAATATTATTTTAAGGCAAATATTTTGCATAAATAATGTATAAATACTAATCTATACTAATATTATAAAGCTGAAGAGTTTGTTTCTTTGTTTGTTTGAACGCGCTTGTCTCAGGAACTACTGGTTCAATTTGAAAAATTCTTTTAGTGTTGGATAGCCTATTTCTCGAGGAAGGCTATAGGCTATATATATAACATCACGCTGCGACCTACGGGGGCGGTGCAGTAACCATAAACGCGGGTGAAACCGCGGGAACATCTAGTGTATTAATATATTTGAAAATAATATGAAAAATACCCTATTTCTCTCGCCTAATATAACTAGTATGCTGTGCCCGGCAGGGCCTATAATTAATAAATAGCTTAATTTTACTAGGTATGTATACTAATATTATAAGAAAAGCTGATTAGATTTTTTGCTTGTTAGTAATGATTTAATTCAAAAACTATTTAACCAGTTTTAATAATTCTATCACCATTAAAAAGCTATATTTTCACCGGGTAACATAGGCTATATTGTATATAACAGAAATTACTTTTACACCTAACCTAACCTAGTTTTACGCGAGCGAAGCCGCGGGCAACAGCTAGTACTACATAAAGGAAAGCAATACAAAATTGAATTGAAGATATAATAATGTCCTCCAGACATTTCGGTCACGGCGGCCAGTCTTAACGGAGACTGGCCATCTGCGCAGGAGATATTATAGTGCACAAGTGCGTGCGCAAACACAAGTGCACTCTCTGTTCCCTAACTCTCATGATCCGATGGGACGGTAATCCGACACGACCGGAGAGACATCAGGCGCAGCACCAACGGCTTTACGTGCTTTCCGAGGCACAGGGGTGTCTAACACCGCCAACTTCCTAACTCCGGGCTCGTATTGAGATTTCTTAACAGGAAAACCTAATACGTTTTTGTTGGCCCGATCCGGGATTCGAACCCGAGACCTCATGCAAAGCAGTCGCATTCGCTACCGCTGCGCCACGGAGTCAGTTAACTGAAGATTGTGACAGATGGACGACCAGACAAAGACATTAAAGTTCTATTTTTATCATATTAGTAGGTACCTATCTCTATAAAAGGAATAAATACTACGCTTAGCTTGCGTCATCGCTTATGCAATCATTACATTAATATTGTGTTACACTGTTGACGGAACGCCTTGCCTGTATCATAGTTCCTAGAAACCATGGTGTGATTGCTCCGTCATAATTTCCTGTAATTATGATAGGCTTGATAAAGGTTCATACCCAAAGCCCCATTGAAACAATAAAGAAACAAATAAATAATTGTTTGTTTCTTTATTATATGTCTGTATGTATATACAGGGATGTCCGATAATTAATGGATAACCTTGAAATGTCTTATATGTAGTAGAACTGAGAGCCGATCAGCAAAAAAAAACAAAAATTATTAAAAAAGTACAATAGCTAGTCATACTTTTGACTACCTATCTATTAGCATAATTAGTGTTTAATAATAAAACAACAAAAAACCGATGGAATTCATTCATTTATGGTCGTAGTGTACAAGAAAGTTAAATATAAAAAAATATTTATCTCAGGTAGTAGTTAGGATAGATTTTACATACATACATGCATAGATTCACGCCTGTTTCCCAGAGGGGTAGGCAGAGACTACGGAATTCCATTTGCTACGGTCCTGACACACTTAGATTATACACAGATAGAGTTTTTTCTTTTTTCCTGAACGACCATTAGTTCTACTATAAGACATTTCAAGGTTATCCATTAATTACCGGAGACCATGTATATGTGCATATGTGCATGTGTATATAACACTTTATTAGTCTATCAATAATTTCCATATTAAGAATAATTTATGATGTTAATGTTTTTGATTTTAATTCAGATTTGCATGTCACAGTTTGACAAAATGTATATGGCTCCAATTATATAATATTCTAACTTATGTACCTACATTTTATGCAAATAAAAATATTCTATTCTATTCTATATTCATAACATACCGTGTTATCCTCGAAGAATTGGGAATAATGTGTGTGCAATAATTTAGTAAGTGCGGCTACGTTGAACGGGCTCCAGCCGGCCCCAGATGGGTCGAATTTTTCTGTACAGAAAATGGCGACACGCAACTTTAATGTCACCTTGTTATGTGTAATTAGTAAACATATTTATATATTTGTTATGACCCTTTGTATCCAACCTTAAACTCGACTTTGTTATGAACTTCACAAGTATTCATAACCAACACATCAAATTTGAAGGTGTTCCGTAGCGACCAATCTTGGCGACAACTGGCCAGGCACAGAAAATAATATAGTGCGCAAGCGTGTGCGCAAGCGTGTGCGCAAGCGTGTGCGCTAACCTGTTCAGTCTTCAGTTCCTCACTCTCATAGGTCGATGGAACGGCAACTCTTGCACTTGGCTTAATTCCTGTGTTCCTACACAGACTTCACAACCATTCAAACAACAGACACAAAGCACACGTAGATTGCAAACAACTATGTATTTTGTGTCGACGACTACGCCAACCGTCTAGGCTTCCTAACGTCAAGCTGAGATACTGAGACTGAGATATCGAGATTTCTCTTACAGAAATACCTAATGACGGAATCAGTTAACAGTCGAAACCCGGTTCATGCAAAGTCAAATAAACCTCTACCAAACCTTACAAACATTTACAGACGTAACACTCTATTTATCCAATTTTACGCCCTTCAGAAGTTTCCGTAATTAATTTGTACCCTTAAGGTTATAATAAAACCATACAAATAGGGTAATAAGTATGTCCTTGAAGAATAATTAGTTATCGAATAATTCACGACAACAAGGCCACGAGAGATAACTTAATGTTCGATAAGTATATGAGGTAATACTTATTGTATTGTTTTGATTGATTGAAGGTCAAACGAAATGACAGACTATAAGTAAACGAACAGCAACTCAGCTGCTGGTTTTTGAATATTATAATAGTGTCCTCCAGACCGAATTTCGAATTTTGGTTACGACAGTCAATACAGCCAAGTGCATGATATAATAATAATAATGTCCTCCATACCGAATTTCGCGGCCAGTCCTAACGGTGACTGGCTATCTGCGCAGGAGATATTATAGTGCACAAGTGTGTGCGCAAACACAAGTGCACTCTCTGTTCCCTAACCTTCATGATCCGATGGGACGGTAATCCGACACGACCGGAGAGAGATCGGACACAGAACTAACGGCTTTACGTGCTTTCCGAGGCACGGGGGTGTCTAATACTGCCAACTTCCTAACTCCGGGCTGGTATTGAGATTTCTTAACAGAAAAACTCAATAACATTTTGTTGGCCCGACCCGGGATTCGAACCCGAGAGCTCATGCACAGCAGTCGCATTCAGTACCGCTGCGCCACGGAGACATTATATATTAAAATGCACAACTACAAGTGCATTTTCTATTGCCTCTCACAGTCTGATGATACGGTAATCATTTTTTCTATTCGTTCATAATAAAGACATCTCACACACTAGGAAATAATTCCACGAGGGATTTTACTTAACATTCAAACGACGGCACACCCAAACTCAGAATAACTATAATATTTATGGATCACACAAATTTTAGTCCCATGTAAGAATTGAACCCACAACACTCGGCGCGCTGGCGGCGCCACTTACACTACTACACCATCCGTGTAGTCATCTGACTCGATCGGAGAGACATCAGGCGCAGGACCAACACCTTGATGTGCTTTCTGAGCCACGAGCGTGTACAATACCGCTAACTACCCACTTTCTGTAGTAGAGCCTCGCTGATTTCAGCATGAATGGGCCGGCTCGACCGGGGAAGGACTACCCTCTCACAGGATATCGACGTGAAATAGCAGTATTCCGACTGTTGTGTTTCGTTCGTTGAGTGAAAGTGCCGGAGGCCCAATTACTCTCTTTCCCCTTTCCCGCTCCTTCTCCTTCCCACTTCCCTTCCAAGGTGGCAACGCGCTAGTGATGCCTCTAGTGTTGCAGGCGTCCATAGGCTACGGTGACCACTTACCATCAGGTGGGCCGTACGCTTGTTTGCCACCATAGCCATAGTAGTATAAAAAAAAACTTTAAAAGAAGAAACGAAAAGGCCCTTTCGCCAACAGTAAGAACCAAAATTTACCCAATTGTAGTACTTTTCAAGAGGAGTTAAGCTTGATAGTTTAGCTGCGGTCGAATTTCAGCCACAAAACGACCGCTAATATACCTAACAATATAACTATTTTAACATTGCCATTCAAACAAAGTCAAAGGACAATTATAGGTGGTTTATTTTTATCTCCAGAACTATAAAGCCTTATTCATTGAACACAAAGCACTATTATAGTTTACACACAGATATAATTAGTCAAAGACTATAATTTAAGGCTTAAAGCACGTGCCTATAGATAGCACAAGTCACAAGTGAACTATTAGACTTACTTAGTTAGGTTTTAGACGACGCGACACGTGAAAGTTGCGATAGTTATATAAGTAGACTAGATGTGCCCGCGGTTTCACCCGCGTTTATGATTACTGCGCCGCCCCCATGGGTCGTAGCGTGGTGTTATAAGATGTTATATGCCTTCCTCGATAAATGGGCTATCCAACACTAAAACAATTTTCCAATTCGAACCAGTAGTTCCTGAGAATAGCGCGTTCAAACAAACGAACAAACTCTTCAGCTTTATAATATTAGTATAGACTAGATGTTCCCGCAGTTTCACCCGCGTTTATCGTTACTGCGCCGCCCCCGTGGGTCGCAACGTGATGTTATATAGCCTATAGCCTTCCTCGATAAATAGGCTGTCCAACACTAAAAGAATTTTTCAAATCGAACCATTAGTTCCTGAGATTAACGCGTTCAAACAAACAAACAAACTCGGCAGCTTTATAATATTAGTAGATATAGACTAGATGGATGTTCCCGCGGTTTCACCCGCGTTTATCGTTACTGCGCCGCCCCCGTGGGCCGTAGCGTGATGTTATATAGCCTATAGCCTTCCTCTATAAATGGACTATCCAACACTAAAACAATTTTTCAATTCGAACCAGTAGTTCCTGAGATTAACGCGTTCAAACAAACAAACAAACTCTTCAGCTTTATAATATTAGTATAGATTGGATGGATTATATGTCATTCACTGATAAGGTTATGATATAAAAGAGACTAAAATTGCACTCATTGTTATACAAAGTACCAATTTAGGCACTTGGATCTTGCCATGCATTGTTACATTCTCACTACAACTCTTTTATATATGTAATATTCATGCATTTATTATTATGGAATATTGTCTTCTGTTTACGCGAATGTTATTCATTGAAATTAAACTACTATATACGGATTTTATCGCGTTGTTTATTTGACACTTTATTACAAAATATACAAACTTACTTAAAATAACTTTGAAATAACTACACTGCAACATTGAGACAACTGCCATCTTAGTCTCCCCATGACCATAGCTGCTGAAAAGCAACCGAAACGTCGGGGAAAGTGTAAACACAAATATAAATAGTATAATAGTATAGCAATAGTATAAATAGTTTTAATAGCTAATAATTTAATTAGCTTAAAAATTAGTAAAGTTTAATAGTAATAGTAGTGTAACAGTTTTCAAAATTTTGAAATAAAGTGTCAAATAAACAACGTGATAGAATCCGTATATAGTAGTTCAATTTCAATTATTATTATGGTTTATCAACAGCAAATGTTTACAGATTGACATCAAATAGATCATAAAGTATGGTGGCTGAAATATTTGCCAATTATAGATTAACCAGCATTCGGCCTCGATGGCGTAGTGGTTAGTGTAATCGACTGCCACGCCTGAGGTCGCTGGTTCGATTCCCGCGCAAGTCAAATGTTTGTGTGCATGAATATGGATGTTTGTCTTGTTCTGGGTGTTTCTTTGTATAATATGCATGTATTTACAAAACAAAAAAGTATATATGTATGTTTATATATTGTCTAGTACCCATAGTACAAGCTCTGCTTAGTTTGGGCTAGATGGTGTTGTGTGTATGTGATAGAATATTATTATACTACCCGGCTTCAGTCGCGAAAATTTAGGTTAGGTTAGATTTCCTGAATGAAAGGTATCCTACGTCCAATTCTATTCTCCTGACAATGTGTATGCGAAATTTCATGATGATCGATCAAGTAGTTAAGAGGAAACACTAAGGGGGAATTGAAAAATAGGTAATTGTAAAATCTATTGCTGTCGCGCAGTGCCTTGTATAGTATCATGAGCGCGATAGAGACAACTGCAGCTTGGACCGAAAATACCTATTAAAAGTACACAAAATCAACGTTTCGTAGTCTTCCGATTCCTTCTCCAAAACTTGACCGATTAATTACTATTTTCATTAAAAATTAAAGAAAGGTTTTGGCCGTGTTCCTATGTTTTCCTTTTTTTATATAATCTAGTCAAATTTTATTTCTGGATGATTGAACACAGTGGAAAATCTGCCCAATTTTTGAGGTTTTTTAAAGGCTCATGTCTCTTTTAATAATTAATTTATGAAAAAAAGGAAAACATAGGGACATGACATTAGGGGCCATACATTATTCGGAAAAAAATTATTGCTCTACTGGCATTATCCAGGGAAGAAACGGGGGACTGCGTTTGTATGGAAAAACGGCCCATGTGTTTCCTCTTAAGGCGTAAAAGTGTAAAGAACTCACTCTTGCATTTATAATATTAGTTAGTATTACATGATTGTGGCAGTGCAGAAGGCAAGAAGACATGATGTCAAATGCTAGCTTGACTCATATAATGGTACTTATATATTTTTTATTTGTGATTTTAATATAAAGAAGTACCTAGTACCCGAGAATAAACAGTTTGGATTCCTTCTCAAGGTTTTATAATGAAAACTGTTGACTCATTGATATGTTTGGTCATTTGCCAGATTCCGATCGTAAGGTCTGGCTTGTCGGTAAACTTTTTTAACAAGCTAAATGAATAGCACAGTTGACTAAAAGGCTACCTCACTTATTATTTCTGAACTTCGTTTAGCTGATGATAATAACATTTTTATCATATGTGGGATTCGAACCCATAACACTCGTCGCGGTGGCAATGGCGAGGTGACCATTTAAATCACTACGCCATTCGTGCAGTCCTATAGAGGCATCGCTATATATTTCGTTTTCTATAAACTATTATACATATATACGTGCACAATAGTCCTTGATATAACGAAAATTATTCTCGGAACAAGTACGGAATTCGGATGACTAACTTTTCAGGCAATCGCTTCGTCAAAACAAGTGCGGAATGCATAAAAACAATGTTCGTTCAATCTGATAAAGGTGTGAGGCCATTCGATGGCGCAATCATAATAGGTAAACTACGCAGTTCTGCTTACGCCCTTCGAGATAGCACCTTAATATTATTGGTTTAAAGTTCTATATTGTTTGCAGTTTGTAAAATGCATTTGTTGATTGAAAAATGATCCGTACGGGAAGCGTACTGCGTCCTGAAATCCTAACTAATATTATAAATGCGGATGTGAGTTTGTTCGTTACGCTTTCACGTCTAACTACTCGACCGATCATCATGAAATTTCGCATACACGTTTTCAGGGATACAGAAAACGACATAAGGTACCTTTAATCCAGAAAAGTACTGTTCTTGACAAATACAAAGATATTGACATGATCAACAATCATTCACGCGAGGAAATCTGCAGGCAAAATCAAATTATTGATAGGTTTAAATTATGAAACAGGATTTGAACCTGCGACCTTACAAAACATGTCGTCATATCTTCGTACAAATAACTTAGCTATTCATAGTCCTACGTCAATGATTGAAATTTGTATCTGTATATTTGGTTTAACAATAGTGGCTAAGTAGCTGTAGCTGAGTGATGAGTTTATCTTTGGAATGCTACGCAGAGATTACGAGTTCGATCCCAATCGTATTAAATATGTAGTTGTCGCTCGCTTTAAGAGGAAACACAAGGGCCGTTTTTCCATACAAACGTAGTCCCCTTTTCTTCCCTGGATAATGCCAGTAGAGCAATAATTATTTTCCAAAAAATGTAAGGGCTCTATTCGCATGTCCCTATGTTTTCCCTTTTTTTCATAAATTAATTATTAAAAGAGACATGAGCCTTCAAAAATCTCAAAAATTTACCAGATTTTCCACTGCTTTCAAACATCCAGAAAACAAATTTGACTAGATTATATAAAAAAAGGAAAACAGGAATACGAATCTTTCTTTAATTTATAATGAAAAAAGTAGTTGTTTCGGTTAAGTTTTGGAGAAGGAATCAGGTGACCACGAAACGTTGATTTTTTGTACTTTCGGTCCAAGCTGCAGTTGTCTCTATCGCGCTCATGATACTCATGCACTGCGCGACAGCAATAGATTTTACAAATTCCTATTTTCAATTCTCTCGCCCTTAATGTTTCCTCTTAACGATGACGGAATACATCGTGAGGAAACCTACATGTCTGAGAGTGCTCCTTAATGTTATCTAAGATTTGTGAAGTCTGCCAACCCGCACTGGGATAGCTTGGTGGACAATGGTTGGCTCTTCTCGACTTGTTCTTCTTACAAGCGAATATAATGTCTTGTTTCAATGTAACAGTGAAGCTTAGTCTTATTATTTGTACTCTACATTTGAATATTAATACGTTATCCGACTTGGGAATTGCACCTTTGTTCTAAAAAAGTAAATGATAAGCTTACACCATTCGGCCAATGAGATAATGTCAGGAAATTAAAAAGTACATACATACATACATACATAGATTCACGCCTGTTTCCCAGAGGGGTAGGCAGAGACTACGGATTTCCATTTGCTACGATCCTGACACACTTCTCTGACTTCATTCACTTTCATCACATTTCTCATACTCGCCCGTCGGTTCAAGGAGCTTATAACCTGGCCTTTGTCCAGAACGCCTCCGATCTGATCGAGAAACGTTCGCCTAGGTTTTCCTCTTGCGGCTGTTCCATTCACACTAGCCTTATAAACTTTCTTAGTCAGCCTTTCCTCGTCCATTCTTTCTACATGTCCAAACCAGCTTAACATACCCTTTTCTATTCTTGAAACTATATCCACTTTCATGCCGCATCCCTCTCTAATCACACTATTCCTTATTCTATCTTTCTTTAAATTATTTAATTATTGTTTCCTTAACCTGCAGTAAGTAAAATTATATTATTCAATGTAATTCTACCTTTTTTATTGCCTTTTCAGTTAAATATAGCTTCTCTTTTGTATAGATTATCCAAATTTAGAAAAATATTTGCGTACCCTCCAAATTAACTCCCCATGTGAGCGTCAAACCCACAACACTCGGTCCAATGGCTACTTAAACCACTTCACCGACCAAAATAAACCAGACATTAAGCTTATCACATTATCTGGCTTTACCCCCAAAATATTCTGATTCAATAACATCAAAACATGTCGCAATACTATTACGAAATCGTTTATCGTTTAAATATCGAGAACTCTTATCGATAACTCTTATCGATTTGTCATCGGATGTTTTGAGGTCGAAAAATAATAGAATATTGCATATATGGATATATTAAGATCTATACTAGGGACTTTTTTACGTGTGTTCCTATTTCTTTGTTGTCTGAAGTATGACGTCATAATATAAGCTTCTATTGCACAATATATATTGTAATATTGGGAATTCTATTGCATTGATGTGTACAAAATTGTCACAACATGGTTTACAACATTAAATATTGTTAGGAGTATAAAATAAACCTATTGAATCGCAGCGACACACGGATGGCCAAACACATTAGGTGTTTCATTAAAAATATTTTCGTAGTCTGTCAAATCTTAGAAGACATAATTATGGCTGGTATTTTTTTATTTTTTTTTTATTGCCATTGGTGTCAGACGAGCAAGTGGCCCACCTGATGGAAAGTGGTAACCGCTGCTCATGGACTTCAGCAATGTCAGGGCACAGCAAAGCCGCTGCCTACCGTGAAAGAAGAACTCTATTTAAACCTTGTTTGAAGAAGGACATATCATAGCGCTCGGGAAACACCGAGCGCTATGATATGTCCTTAAAGCTGGCTAGGAAAATATTATTACAAATTAATGTGAGAGAGTCATCATGTCTGAGAGTTAGTTCTCCATAATATTCTCAAGGATATCCCCTCTCGCTACGACTAGTCCCGTTTATGATGTAGCGTCGCCTACACCAACCGACAGGTTACAATAGAGGGAGGCGCTGTACATTCCAGTGCCCGAGAGCACCTTCTGGGACCAGTTATAGACAGGTCTTGTCCCCAAATCTCGAAAAATTTTATTTTCCTATGTTTGGACACTAGGCGACGGCGTCACTAAATTGGATTTCGCAGACTATCAGTGTTGCGATTTCACAATCGCAACATACGCTGAGCGATGTCCAAATTTTGGCACTGATGGGACACACATTTTCTTATTGATGTTGAAATTTAAGTCAAACATAAATAATTGAATATTGTTTGTTTTTCTGGTTTGAAACTTTGTATGCTCACTGACAGTACTGGCCCAGCCTTGACTTGATATTGATTGATGGGATGGGTGTGGTGTTGCCAGTGAGCAGAAATGAAATGAAATAGTTCTAGTGTTAGTATTAGTATTTGGTTTATTTATTTTTTTACTTAAGTACGTATTGTTCTGCTTTTTATTTTGTATTTTTTATTTTTATTTATATTTTATTTTATTTCTTCATGTTTTGGGTATGCTCTTTTGTGTGGCAAAATAAAAAATATTTATTTCTTTCTTCTTTCATTTCTCCATCCTAACTCCAGAGATCCGGTTCTCGCAAGCGATTCTCAAAGAAATATGAAGTCCGCCAACCCAGACTGGCCCAGCATTCCGTCATCTTTGAAACAGCTAAATAATAATATTAGTCCTGTATCAAATGTTCCCATTGTCTTCGATTATTTATCAGGTGGCAGTTGGAATGACTGACCTTATCAGGAGAAGGAGGAGTCTTTACCTAACAAGCATAAGAGTAGTGTACACTTCACCGTAATGTAGCACTTAGCGTAAGAAAAAAGAAGAAAGAGAGCACTATAGTAAGAGTGAGGTAGAGTACTGCGTTTCTCAAGATAAGTAAGAGTTGCAGAGGCTCCCATGCTCTGTCATACCTTTTCCGATCTTTAATTACTTTTCTCCGTTATTAGCCACGTGTATGTGGTACTCCTGTTTTTAAAAGCGACCCTGAGCTAATTTCCTACCTGGTTGTGCTCGTTTGCAACCTCTATTGTATAAAAAACGATATGTCAAAAATATGGATGCTATATTTAAATCTCTTGATATAATCCTTACTAATATTAAAATTTCAAAAACAACTCTATGTCAATCTGTTACCTCTTCGCAGCTAAACCACTTAACCGATTTGGATGACAATTGGTACAGAGATAGATTAAAACATGGTGAAGGACATAAGTTACTTTTTATTTATGCAGGTAACACGCGAACCGAGCCGCGCCCTAAAGTTAGTACATATGTAACACTTTTTACATTCCAAAAATATATCCGTAACCTCAGAATATACTATCATAACTATCGCTCCTGTTGCTTGACCAACAAGGAAATATATTACTTATTATTAACGCTATTTTAAATTATAGTAGGTTTATTAATTAACCAATATCTAAATGCGGTTTAGTTATACCCATTGTATTTGCATATGAGCGTATCACCCGTGAAGGTATGTACCTAATATATTTACATAACTTATTATATATTTCTCTGCTATCTATTGAGTCAATATGTACTAAATACCAAAGGAGGCATCTCAGATACTTATTCTAATAATAATATCAGCCCTGTATTAAACTGTCCCACTGCTGGGCACGGGCCTCTTCTCAGTTTGAGAAGGTTTAGTCCACCACGCTGGCCCTGTGCGGGTTGGCAGACTTTGCATATATTTGAGAACATTATTAAAAACTCTCAGACATGCAGGTTTCCTCACGATGTTTTCCTTTACCGTTAAAGCAAGCGATAATTAACTATTTAATACGCACATAACTTCGAAAAGTCAGAGATGCGCGCCTTGGAATCAAACTCGAGACCCTTACGACTCTACGTGGCAGTCCAACGGTTCTTAAATTTCTTCACAATGTTTCTAGTAATTTAACTTATACCTATTAAGTCCTTCAGATATAACTTTCAAATTAGTAAGCCTTACTTTAAAATGCAAGACGGCTTATACCGACCTAGAAATTATTAGAATTTCGGCGATCTGACTCACCGAACGAAACATAACATTAATGGTACATTTCGTCAAGTAAAGGAGACATCTCAGGTATTTTTTTTTTTGTAACACGAGTTAGAGTCGATGCTCTTTAAACCACTTATTCCGAGCTAGGCGATTAATGGAATGACTCGTTTGAGTGCAATGAAGTAAACGGTAGCATAAAATAATAATAATATTCTATCACATACACACAACACCATCTAGCCCAAACTAAGCAGAGCTTGTACTATGGGTACTAGACAATGGATAAACATACATACATATATACTTTTTTTTGTAAATACATACATATTATACATAGAAACACCCAGACCAAGACAAACATCCATGTTCATGCACACAAAGTTTGACTTGTGTGGGAATCGAACCCGCGACCTCAGGCGTGGCAGTCGGTTACGCTGACCACTACGCCATCGAGACCGACAAATTACACAATGGCACTTTCTAAATATTTATATTTTGGAATCAAACTTGTCGTCGCAGATATATATTATAGTATATCGTCCAATATAGCGCAGTGTTACAAGACCAAAGTCTTTGACCAGTGAGTGTTGCCAGTGATGACTTACGGATCAGAGACGTGGTCGCTCACTATGGGCTTTATCAGAAGGTTCAAAGTCACTCAGAGGGCGATGAAGAGTTTTCCTGCAAGATTAAATCAGAAATGAAGAGATCTGCAGTAAAACTAAAGTTGCCGACATAGCCCTCCGGATAGCCAAGCTGAAGCAATGGGCAGTGCACATAGCACGCAGAACCGATGGCCGTTGAGGCATAAAGTTTCCGGAGCGACGGCCACGAACCGAAAGACGCAGCAGGGGTAGGCCCCGCATAAGGTGGAGCGACGACCTGGTAAGGGTTGCGGGCAGTGGTTGCATGCGGGTGGCCCAAAACCGGTCTGTGTGAAAAAACCTTGGGGGAGGCTTATGTCGAGCAGTGGACGTCTTTCGGCTGAGATGATAATGATATTGATAATGTTGGCTAAGTGAGTTAGAGAGCATGTACACTAACTCCTGTTACAAAAACTTACCTATACCTATATTATCTCGATGTCTAAAGGACACTTAATCTAGTTTAATTCCAGATCTAATTAATTCACTTAAAAACACTTATTACCAAATAATTTTAATCAAATAATAAGCCACATGATAACGTCCTCTATTTGTCTTATAACTAGAGTGACACAATTTCGGTAATTAAATACCCACACACCAATTAACCAAAACTTATTGTATGCCATCAAAAAGCAAGCGTCATTTCATACTCAAGAAAGTTCGTATGAGTCACCGAAGTTTTCAAGTATTATCTGTAACGTCACTAAGAAAGTTTATGATTCACAGAAAAGAAAAAAGCTGTAGAAAACATCAATTACTGAGAAATAAACAGTAGGTGTACATAAATAATTCTATCTATTTGATTCATCGGCACTCAATGACTCATCGTTTGGCGCCAAAACTTGACGCGCGGCCATCTTAGAATTTATAATTTTTCACCGAATGTCAGTGACGCCGTCTCATTCAGCCTTATGTAATACATTCGCGAATTATATAATATTGTGACGTACTATTAGCTCTTCTAGATAATATCGTTACATCATTTTATGTAATGTAGATAGTATTATGACATTGCAGATTCGAATAGTGTTATAATATAGCCCGTGACCTGGCTTTGAAATATGAACACATATAATCATTAAATAATTATTATTACGACAGGTATGAATGCAAATTTTGGCATAATTGTTAAATAATATTTCATAATTATTGTTACATTCAAATAAATCATTTCGCGATAACTTATCTTTCAAAATGGTTACTAAGGCGGTTGATGTCATGCAAATAAGTAAAAAAACATACCTACTTAATTAAAGTAATTTTTTTCTGTCTTCTGGCAATTTTTGTTCATAATTCCTCTGACAGTACAAAAAGTTATATTTATATACAGCAAGCAAGAGTTCTGAAAGCGCACATTTCTGCCTCTTCTATTCTTTTGCTAATTATTGAAGGCTTTAAGGTTGTTTGCATAGATTTGATTAACTTCTTTCGAAAATAAAATCAATTTGTTTATTTTCTTTCTTTTTAATACATCTCTTGCACTAGGAATAACCTGTCTTGTGGTAGACTTTACAAACATCCAAACAACGGATGCAAATAATACACAGACTACAAACAACAATATGTAGATCATACAAATTTTTGTACCGTGTCGGGATCGAACCCACGAAACACGACATAGTGACAGCGGCTAGATGACCACTAAAACGACTATGCCATCCGTGCTATCAATTACTAATAATCTAGGTAAGCAAGTAATCTCGCTATCCCCCCAGTTAAGACTGCGCCGAGCGTAAGACAAAGACAGCTCGTGCGACGCATATTCAAATCGGCGCGCGGCCACCATAGTAAAATTTTATGGCGGATTTGAAGTACTTTTTTTGATAAATATGTATCTTTATTGTCCAAAGTCAAAAGTCAAAAATCATTTATTCACTTAGGTCACAAAGTAACACTTATGAACGTCAAAGGGGTTAGTGAGTTTGTTACATTTACTGAATTTACATTTATGTTAGTTGCAAGGTTCAGGCAAAAGGAGCCTATACGAAGATATCTGCAAGAAACTCAAGGCCACTCTTTAAATCACCATCAAGTTATAATTTATGTACCAGGTGTTGCAGTCATTATGCCATATGTCACTGTCCATATAAAACTAAGTTAAAAAAAGTTAATAATAGTAAGTAAGAAGCCAAAGTCAACCAATAACTTAAATATGTGGGACGGATAAATTGTAATATAACTATTTATGTTTCGTTTAAGCTGTAAAATAAGATAGATTTCTACTGTTATAATCTAAAAATCACGTAACACGAGCTTATGTTTTTGCATTTTTCGTGCAAATTTACTTAATTTTATAGGCGAAAATATTAATTATTTAAGTTTACACGGAGTAACTGTAAACACATTCATTGTTGTGGTAAATGTATATCTTATATTTGTATTAAACAAAAAGTGTTGATTTTATTCACTTAACTGTGACTGCCTGTTTTGGCACATTTCGGCGCAGTCTTAAGCTAAAATCCCTATATTAGGAATTGCGTTATGAGTACAATGCATGCACGTTATTTTTTAGTCATTTATTATGTACATATATATATATATATAAGTCACCGCATTGTTTGTTTAGGTGTATACTATAGGCTCAGTACTAACAATAACAATATAACTGCAACTCAACTGCGCAGTGCAGCCGGCCTACGTGACCAAGCTGCTCTCAATAACACTTCATTTTATACAAGGTTATTCTTAATATAGTGAAAACCTCCTAGGGGGTAATTATACTTGTTATTATGAACAAATTTTGTTCTGGGACATTGCCTAAATCGCGGAAAAACAGCTGTTCCATACAAAATTGGACTTTGACCTCGACAAAATGTATGGAACAGCTGATTTTTTTCGCGATTTCGACAATTTCCCAGAACAAAAGTTATACATAGTTACACACGCACTAAATTATATTTATACACTAGATGTGCCCGCGATTTCACCCGCGTTTATGATTGCCTTGCCGCTCCCGTTGGTCGTAGCGCGATGTTATATAGCCTACCTTCGTCGATAAATAAGCTATCGAACACAAGAATTTTTCAATTCGAACTAGAAGTTCCTGAGATTAGCGAGTTCAACCAACCAAACAAACAAACTCTTCAGCTTTATAATCTTTATATATATAATTCTACTGTACGTGTGTATGTCACTGAACTCCTCCTAAACGGCTGGACCGATTTTGATGAAACTTTTTGTGTGTATTCAAGTGGATTCGAGAATGATTTAGATACGTTTTTTTTCTCTTGTGTACAGGACAACGTCTGTCGGGACAGCTAGTATTAGTATAGAAACAAAGTTATTATTTTGTACAAAACGTATTTTTATTAAATAAACATATCCTTTTTACAAATATAAGAATAGCTAGTTGCGGTAAGAATACGTGCCGGAGGCCCAAGCACTCCCTTTACCCCTTCCAGCTCCTTCTCCTTCCCACTTTCTTTCGTAAAGGGTCGGCAACGCGCAGGTGATGCCTCTGGTGTTGCAGGCGTCCATAGGCTACGGTGACCACTTACCATCAGGTGGGCCGTATGCTTGTGTGCCACCCACGCTCTGACTCACCGAACACAATTCTACTGGTACATTACGTTGACATTCTCTGAGAGGATAATCCTTCCCCGAACTATCTCTTGTCTTCACAAATACTTAAACAACAAACAAAAAGAATACCTAGACTCAAAATGACTATTTATGACTCATACGGTTACTACCCAATTTGTGTATCATATATGACGCGTTATTACTATACTAATAGTTATGACATAATTTTTTTTCTAACTTCCTATCATTAAGACAAATATTGCTTTTGCCAGGCGGTTCTGTGCCTTTATGAAGCCGTATAGTTATAAAAAATAAAATGAACAGGATGGCCTTTAGCCAACATATCGATGTACGATGCTAAAATAGCTGTAAGAAATAAAATACTTACCTAGACCTACGACGACACCGATAGCTTATTAAAGACTTTAATTTGATTTTTGCTATTTTAACTAAATAATTTTGCATTTATTTCTTGTTTTTGTGTATGAAATTTGTTGTTTTAATTGTATTAATTCTAATAGTTGCATGTTTATTTTACTGATTTGTTTGTTTTATTATTTCAATATTGTCATTTATACATATTGGCAAATTGTAATTTAAAGCTTTCCTGCGTGACAGGCTTTGCCTAGTGCAGGACGCTTTGCAAAATCTGACATAACAGGTTCTTTTACAAAAATATTTAATTTTTGATAAGCTGTCACTTATTATAAGAACTTGTATATTATGTACTTATTGGCAATAAAAAAATATTATTATTATTTGTTTCTCTTTCACGGGTATATTCCTAATACGTCAGGAAAATACCCGGCCCTTTGGGATGCTTACACGGAGACATGGGTCCAGCGTGAAGAGGCCCTTCGAGAGTTTTAATCAAAGGTGGGATGGAGCACCTACAGCGGCACTAGCCGCAGCAGGCGTAGGACTATCACTACGTATGGATTCTAATATATGGGCTATGAGTATGGATGTTTGATGGACTGGTATATTGGTAACTATATTATTATTATTAAATTATAATACTCCATGTATCATTAACCTCATAATCACCACTTATATAAACTGATCACCTATTCTCAACGCCCCAGACATGTCACAATCACGCATAAGATAACAACTCGCATTGTTGTTTAACAAAAGTAATAATTTCTGAGGAAAACACATTATGTAGGCACAGTCATTAAATGATGTGGTAGGCAATTCACGTAGCGACGTATCTTATCTTATCTTATGTGGGGGCCAGTCAGTGCAGACCTGCGACACTTCAACCCAGTGGGATCTTTTGTGTCGACACTCTCCCAATAACGACTGCCATAGATGTTCATGGCAGCCGGGACCGACGGCTTAACGTGCTCTCCGAGGCACGGAGCAGGCGATAATTGTCAATCAATACGCACATAATTTCGATAAGTCATATAACTTCCGAAAGTCTGAGGTGCGCGACATGGGTTCGAACCCGAGACCCTCTGCATTGCAGTCTGTTGGTCTCCCCACTGAGCTATCGCTGCTCACGTAGCGGCGTAAACAGATACTGAATAAATATATGATTCGTGACTGCGAGCAGGTTTTCAGTTACGGGTTTTCTTACTCACTTTAGCTTCTTTCGTACTGAATATTGTATTTTTTGGAACGAAGTTCCTTATCGCGCGTTGCGAAAGGGGGCTAGACGGAAAAAATTAAGACCAAAAGTTGTAACGACACTTTTTGCTATAGTTGTAAGTTTAAGGTTATTTCTTAATATGTATGTATTGTTAATGTCCACAAGCCAATTATTACTAAAATTGAACCTACTGATTAAGTTTATATTACATTATATTTGTTAATAATAAAAAAAATATTATTATAACTTAAAAAAAATAAAATTTTATTACAATTCCATCACTAATTAATGGAAAGGAACTTCGTTCCATCCGGGTGTCCCTTGACACCACTCAAGTTTTTTTATTTTTTATTTTGCTCGCCAAAATGACCACACTCCACCTGATGGTAAGCAGTCGTGTGGTTTAAGAGCAGTGGCCTCCACACCGCATCATAGCAGCCGAGGCGATGTTGAGGTCTCTACTTTGACGGCCTGAGAAGGTGCTTTTTCACGCCCCGCTTAAAGGACCCAGGATTGAAGGAAGAAGGTAACACGTGCCTTGGCAGAGAATTCCATGCCATGGTCGTTCTACGTACCTACATTATACAGGCTACACTGGTACATAAATGAGTTGTAAAATACTGAAATTATAATTTGATGGTAATTTAAAAGAGTGGCCTTAAGTTTCTTGCAGGTTTCTTCTCATAGGCTCAACCTTTTACCTGAACGAACGAACTCACCAATCCCTTTGACGTTCATAAGTGTTACTTTGTGACCTAAGTGAATAAATGATTTTTGACTTTTGACTACAACTTTATAGCTCTTGTTATTTTTCAGAATATTGGGGCTACGGATCGGAGACGTGGTCACTCACGATGCGCCTTATCAGAAGGCTCAAGGTCACTCAGAGGGCGATGGACAGAGTTTATACTCAGGATTTCCCGGCGAGATCGGATCAAAAATGAGGAGATCCGCAGGAAAACTAAAGTTTTCGACATAGCTCTCCGGGTAGCCAAACTGAAGTGGCAGTGGTCAGGGCACGTAGCGCGCACAACTGATGGTCGTTGGGGCAGAATGGTTCTGGAGTAGCGGCCATGCACCGTAAGACGCAGCAGGGGTAAACCCAACAAGGTGGAACGATAACCTGGTAAGTACCACGGGAAGCGGTTGAACGCGAGCGGTCCGGTATGTATGGAAAACTTTAACGTACCCTTGTACGTAACAAGGGCGATCCTATTGCCTGTTACCAGGCATAGCTTCAGACTCCATGCTGTTACTCTCAAATTTTTGATACAAAGATCCAATAATACTTTGTCCAACCAGAAAGTTGAACCTGGGATCTAGAGAAGGCTAGTCCTTTGCATGAGGATCTACAGGACTTGCATTCACCACGTCTGCGCCATCGAGGCGGTTCGACTATTATAACCTTGTTGGAATCTATATCATGAAAAAGCGACACTAAAAAACTGCTAAAGATTAATGAACCCCACGATAAAACTCGATAATGATAAATTCCTAACGAAATTTTCACCAGATCGTCAAAACGAGTGACAATAATTTATTGGTCTAATAAAAACCACGTTCCAAAATAATATTGTCGTATTCCTTCTAGAACTTACTGTGTCGTCATTAATACGTCGTGGCTGTCTCGTTGCTATGAAAAATATGTGCATTATTGATTATATAATATTTATCTTCAGTTTTGCAGATAGCGATAACCCGATGGGAAAAATATTTGACTTTGTGAAGATTATCACGGCACTAGCTTTTGAATGTTATGTCATTTGCCTGTTGTCAACAGAGATGTCCGATTTCTAGGAACTTGACGTATCTTTCTTGCTTCATTCACTTGCATTATATTCTTAATGCAAGACTCGGTCTAAGAACGTTCACCGTTCTTAACTACATTTTTTAATTCCGACCAAAGCTTCAAATCATAAATGAGACCTCACTGTACTAAGATCGTACAAAAATATGTCTTTTCCAAGAAATGCGAGCTCTAATGACAGTGTACAATTTTCAATATGAGTATTCGTGATAATACTACATTTTTAATATAGCGGCGAAGCCGTCAGTATAATTATGATGTTAGATCTTAATTAATAAAGTCTCTTCTGTTATGGATGAGGAAGTTCCCGATAGCAGCTAGGGTTACCAGGTCTTAAAACCGAAAAGCCGGAGAGACCAACCAGTTTAGCCGGACATTTGGGTAAAAAGACCGGACACTCTTTAGTCTTAGCATAACATGACAAATATTTAATGGAGTACAGGTCCGCTCGCTTGCGCTAGTGATACAAGGTGAGAGCGAAGTGGAAACCAACACATGCCAAATGTAAAAAAAAGGTCGAATTTAAAAAGCCTACAAAAGCCGGACTGGCCTGACATCGTCTAATTTGGCCGAAAATGCAACCAATAATCCTGACTCTGTCCGGCTATTGTGCTCACACCTACACCCGTGTGCCTTGGGTTCGAACTCGAGAGCTCTGCGTGGCAGTCTAACGGTCTCGCACTAGGCTAGTATAAAATTTTTTATTGGGCAGTCGGCGGCAAAGATTTAAACCATAAATGCGTCCTAATACCTTTAAACTAAGAAATAAATAAAGATAATGATGATGATCATGAGAAAAGGTGCGCCTCCTTGATGGCGCGCCTCCGCGGCAGCACCAACACCATCCTGAGTGTGTTCGCGGATCGGTGGGAGACCCCGATGTTGCCCAGATGGACGCAGCTACATGCTGTGATTTAATCATGCATATTACTCATTGTCTACTAACATTAGTATCTTAAGTAAACTGTCATTAACATGCTACGGACTTCGTCCGAAATGAGCGTATTATTTTTATAACCTCAATATACTTGACGTGGGAATCGAAGTTGGAACCACATGATCGCACGCAAACTTATGCTGAGGGTTCAATATTGGTCTTGCTGATACGAATACATCGGTAGGCATTTTATAAATTTACACAATGATAACACACGAGACGAAATTATCTGTACAGTCTACGAAAACAAATTGTGTTGTTGTATGCCGTCACCGTTTATCGTGTTGCCTAAGACTGATAACACTATCCCCGGGTAACTACGACCCGAATGCAGAGAAAGAGAGAACAGAGTGGTTAGTGCAAGTTTGTTTTACGTTATCGCGATCGACACGTTTATGACGTTCGCCGCTCTGATTGGCCGCTTCAGGCTTTTAACAAATCAGAGAGCCAAACGCGGTAAACGTTTCTATCGCGTTATCGTAATGCTGGGGCTACATTAACGGGTTACGGCGAATATTCATATTAACGCGATGAGTGTGGCCGGCTAGATCGTTGCAATGCGTTGTATTCGGACGAAGACGATGTATTATCGGGGCCCTGTCAGTAAACTGGCGCGCATCAAAGGAATATGGCGCGCCAATATTCGCTTGGGTACGTATACCTACGTTCATTCATAACAGGTCGAACTACACAACCCGGCACGATGTATTACGTCAACGTGATATGAATCTTCACCCGCTTAATGTAAACAAGAACATCGCATATGCCCGTACACGATGTTTTTGGCGCGTCAACGCGACACGAATCTTCGCCCGCTAATGTAGCCCCAGCATAAAAACAACTCACACTAAGCACCCAGATAGGCAGGCCCCAATTTGGTTGCGCGGTAGGTTAGCAACCTGTGGCAACCGGTTAGGTAACTACGTAACGTAAGGGTAATCGACCAAACGAATCTGGAACAATTTTATGACGTCATGGGTTTTACGGATTTCGCGGGGAAGTTGTAATAATTTAAATGTAATAATAGGCCTGTTTTGTAAATTGTTAGGCCTTGGAGCTTGAGAGGGGTATGACTTAAATTCGTGTAGTGTGTATAAAGAAGGCAGCTTGTTTTACCCTTTTTTATGTACATTTTTAAACATAGGCGCAGGCTTTTATCCCAGAGGTGTATTACACATATATTACGCCAGTTATAATTTTTTTGAATTGAAAACTTCTTTAGGCGCGTTGAGCACTTCTTGTGTGAACAAAAATCATAGAACTCGCGTCATCGTTATGCTTCGTCATCGTCACGCTTCCACGCTTTAATATTATCAATATCTCAGAAATGGTCCTACGCAAAAAATAACTTGATTTTGACAGCCTTAATAACCGCTAAGAAAGTATCAGGAACCGTATTTTTTTTCTTGTTTTAAAAATTTGTTTATGATCAAGGATTAAAGTTTCACTTCTATCGGCAGTCCCCAAAGACTGCCCCAATTTTTTTTTAATAGAGTTCCCGTATTGTAGTTTACTGGACACAATTCCAGACTCTGTGCTGTTTCTTGACACTTACTCGAGAATTAAACCCGAGACTTCATATACGGTAGCCGCCATACTACCGCTGGACCACCGAGGATTCCTTATTATTGTCTCTTTCTGCTTCTTACATACATTGTAGTTAAAAGACTATAATAAGCTATATACTAAATACTTGAGGGATAATAGAAGCACTTTGCAAACTATTCTTCTTTCTACTAAGCTATATCACTATTTGTGGCACCCAAGTCTTTGTCCAGTATGGGGTCGAACCCATAAAACTCGACGTGATAGCAGTGGGGAGGCTACTACTTAACAGGTTCACTGTGCATGCCCCACCGATGGAGCATATCGAGTTGCTCATCGTACAAGCATGACCCACGGGTGGGGCATGAAGTTATGAGATCATACGTGCATGCCACATAGGTAGGGCATGAATTTACGAGGTCATACGTGTATAAAAACTATATTTTTTATTTGAAAGGGATATAAAAAATGAAAAACAATGCTATAATATCATTTTTATACCTAACGCAACATATTATCTACAATTTTCATTTGCACTTATGGGGTAGTCTCTCTCATCATTGGTGCACAGTGAACGTGTTAAACCACACGCCATCCGTGCAAACAATTATAGATTTGTACATAATATACCTCTGACCACCTTTTCCCAGAAACACAGCGAAAATCTACGTATTTATTTAATTTAATAACAATAAAAAGTATTTCCCCAAGGAATAAAACGTCAATATTTTCCTACCATACATTTTACGCATCTCTTTGTATTGTTTTCGATCACATTAGCAACTCACAGCCTCCCTCATATATCATGGATACCTATATATATTTTTTTTTTTTTTTATACAACTAAAGTGGCGAACAAGCATACGGCCCACCTGATGGTAAGTGGTCATCGTAGCCTATGGACGCCTGCGACACCAGAGGCATCACTTGCGCGTTACCGACCTTTTAGGAAAAAAAGGAAGTGGAAAGAAGAAGTAGCGGGAAGGGGGAAAGAGGGTGATTGGGCCTCCGGCACTCTCACTCACCTAACGCAACACAAAATGATCATCGTCAACTCAGCCGAACAACGTCCGCTACTGGATGTAGGCCTCCCCCAAAGTTTTCCACACAGACCGGTCTTGGCTTACCCGCATCCAACCGCTTCCGTTACCAGGTCGTCAGTCCACCTAGTGGAGGGCTTACTCCTGCTGCGTCTTCCAGTGCATGGCCGTCACTCCAGAAACTTTCTGCCCCAACGGCCATCGGTTCTGCGCGCTATGTGCCCTGCCCACTGCCACTTCAGCTTGGCTATCCGGAGAGCTATGTCGACAACTTTATTTTTCTGCGGATTTCCTCATTTCTGATTCGATCCCGCAGGGAAACCCTGAGCATAGCTCTCTCCATCGCCCTCTGAGTGACCCTTCTGATAAGGCCCATAGTGACCGACCACGTCTCGGATCAGTTTAAAACTGGCAACTCACACTGGTCAAAGTCTTTTGTCTTGAGACACTGCTTCATCTATATATTAATACGTGAAGCAAAAACTTTGTACCCCTTTTTACGAAAATTGCGCGGACGGAGGAGTATGAAATTTGGCACAGTTAAAGTTTATATGGAGAAGGAGGGGCGAATCCTAATATTTATATAAAATATGCATTAGAAATACATTAAATTAATGAAAAAACACTACACGCACACAACCATGCATTTGATACACGCAGTCGAAGCGCGTAACTATGGTTACATATTTCAATATAATGACATAATGTATTAGGCAAACTTTGGTCGAATTTCGAGCACTAGGCGACTGCTAGTATATGTTTATTGAGTAAAAATAGATATATTTGTGTAATTAAAATACCTATGTTATCACAAATACATAAGACAATAGGTGTGTCATGTTATATGCTTTATTACACAACGTTTCTCTTTATTCTGGTTCAACATTTGTTGGTATTATACTCTATATATAATGTATAATAATATCAGCCATATATTAAACTGTCCCACTGCTGGGCACGAGCCTCTTCTCAGTATGGGAAGGGTTCCATATATACTCAAAGGCAAACGTAAGGAAAGAATGTCTGAGAGATTTACATAATGTTCTCTATGATGTATGAAATTCGCCAACACGCACTGGCTCAGCATGGTGGACTATGGCCTAAACATTCTCGAACTGAAGGGACCCCGGGCCAGCAATGGGAAAGGTTATAATTACAGGGCTGATAATATTATTTAAACTTATCTTGTAGCCGAAATTTCTTTTAAAGATTGAGACTATTGACCATGAGGTACAGCAGTCATATGGTATATGCAAGCCATTTCAAGAACTCTAACCTGCAAACTACACTTGTTCTTCTATACTAACAAAACGAGACAATTGTCGACCAATTCAGGCATTTTGCTAAACCCGAGCATCGAACTCGGGGCCTCACGATAGCTAATCCGCCGCAAAAATACAGCTTGAAAGAGAATGCAAGGGAAACTATGTGGTATTGTTTTATAGGTACATTATTGTGACAACAGACCAAAGAATGCATACGATTTCCGGCGATCTATCCCACATTACATCATTCAACATTCGGTGTTATAAATAATAAAACAGTTGCCCACTTCTGGGAATACCGACTTGTTATTCCGTGAGTTTATTTTATTTAAATAACTACATCTTATTTTTGTAGTTATTCTACGTGAATTGAATCAGAGGTGGCGCCATAAAGTGTCTTGTTGACTAAGCTTATTATGAAATTCAGCTATATAAGGTAGTAGATCCTGGCTGGTTTCAGCATGAATGGGCCGGATCGACCGGGGTAGTACTACCCTCTCACAGAATACCGGCGTGAAGTAACGGTACCCGTACTGTTGCGTTTCGTATCGGTGAGTGAGAGAGCCGGAGGCCTAGTTACTCCGATCCTTTTCCTATCCTTTCCTTTGTCCTTTCCCTCCTTCATTCTTTTTTAAAAGGCTGGCAACGCACTTGTAACTCCTTTGGGGTTGCGGGTGTCCATGGGCGGCGGTAATCGCTTACCATCAGGCGATCCGTCTGCTCGTTTGCCCACCTATGCCATAAAAAATATATATATATATATATAAATATCCTATCTAAATATTAGTTAAGTTGTGTTATTAATTATGCGAATGTTTACTTGTCTCTTTATTACGCGTTTACACCCTAACTACTGGACCGATCATCATGAAATTTAGCAAACACATTGTCAGGAGTACAAAAAACCTATCATCAAGAAAAAAATACTGTTCCCGAGGGATAGAAAATTGTCATAAAGTACATTTACACGAGCAAAACCGCGAGCAAAATCTAGTTCTCAAAATAAATAAATAATTTACGTGCTTAGTAAGCTGTATTTCCTGGAACTCCAAACCATGTAAAAATAAGGCTTTGGAATATGTATTTTACCTCATTACGCCTCCATAGCGTTATCATATTCTGTAGTATATAACTTGTAACACGTCATAGCTGCGACCTCAATAACATAAATACCTTCAAAGTATTTCGCTTGGTCAATAATTCAGTTTAAAATATGATAGGAAATAGGAATGGTTATCCCATATTCGAAGAATGACAGTTACTATAAGCCGCACACCAAGTGTGGATAGATTGATTTTACACTAAGGGTTTATAAGGATAATATATTTTACTGATTAGTTTTAATTATTAAAAATCTTTTTGAAGTGAAAACTTCTTTAGGCGCGTTGAGCACTTCTTGGGTGAACAAAAATCATAGAACTCGCGTCATCGTCACGCTTCGTCATCGTCACGCTTCCACGCTTTCCATTTTTGAATTATTTTAGAATATTAACAATATCTCAGATATGATGCGTCCTACGCAAAAAATAACAAAATTTTGACCCCCTTAATAACTCCTAAGAGAATATCAAGAATCCGACCCGCCCCTTTTTTATTTTGTTTTTTTTTTTGTTTATAAAGAAGTGTTTATGATCAAGGATTAAAGTTTTCACTTCTATCGGCAGTCCCCAAAGACTTTTTTTTTTGACACAAAATTCTTTTTATTTCGATATGCGATCTCGTGGGATTTACACAAGTGAAGCGATAAAGCCAGTTTTTTAATCAATAAAAATGGCGTCATAGATAAGAATTGGTAATTAATAAAATTACAAAGGTCAGGACTCAGAAGACCTCTTTTATTTCAGCTAAGTTCTAACCATTATTTTTATTACCATACCGGACTTGGTGGTAATTTTAATAAAATTAATAATACGAACGTTTTTTTTATTTTTTTATAAGTAAGTCTTTCACTTCTATCAGCAGTCCCCAAAGACTGCCCCAATTTTGTTTTATACTGCCTGTGTCGTCGTACTTAACCAACATTGAAAGAACGGGCATGAGGAACACCGGCGTGTCCGTTGAGTCTGTTGTTACTTGTTCGTTGTTTCTCTATTCGGCACAACAATTTGCGTATGTCACGATTTTTGTCCCGTATAGAGATCGAACTCAACACTCGGTGAAGTGTTTAAGAAGAAATCTGGATGGACGCTCAGCATACACTGAGTTGGGTATAACCCACCCCAGTAGTATAGATAACCAAATCTATACTAATATTATAAAGCTGGAGAGTTTGTTTGTTTGTTTGAACGCGCTAATCTCAAGAACTACTGGTTCGATTTGAAAATTATTTTAGTGTTGGTTATTTATCGAGGAAGGTTATAGGCTATATAACATCACGCTACGACCCACGGGGGCGGCGCAGTAACGATAAACGCGGGTGAAACCGCGGGCACATCTAGTGATTACATATTTCTACGATTTACAGTAAGCATGAAGCAACGGCAAACTAGTAAGAGACCGTTCGACGGAGAGGTCTCGAGTTCGAGCCCATGGCACGCACCTCTATCTTTTTGAAGTTATATACTTATTAAATAGTTAATTATCACAAGTGGAAGACCTAGGCGAACGTTTCTTGATCAGATCGGAGACGTTCTGGATAAAGGCCAGGTTAAGAGCACCTTAAACCGGCGAGCGTGTATGAGGAATGTTATGAAAGTGAATGAAGCCAGAGAAATGTGTCAGGATCGTAGCAAATGGAAATCCGTAGTCTCTGGCTACCCCTCTGGGAAACAGGCGTGAATCTATGTAAGTATGTATCACGCACTTTAACGGCAAAGAAAAACATTGTGAAGACACCTGCATGTCTGAGAGTTCTCTTTGCTGTTCTTGAACATGTGTGAAGTCTACCAGCACCAGTCCAGCATGGTACAAAATAGCCTGATATTTCTCAAGCTGAGAAGAGGACAGTGCCCTACAGTGAGAGATTTTATATACAGAGCTAGTATATAACTATAGTTCATAATAATTATATCTATACTAATATTGTAAAGCTAAAGAGTTTGTTTGTTTGTTTGGTTGAACGTGCTAATCTCAGGAACTACTGGTTCGAATTGAAAAATTCTTTCAGTGTTCGATAGCCCATTTATCGAGGAAGGCTATAGACTATATAACATCACGCTACTACCAATAGGAGCAGAGCATAAATGAAAAGTGTTGCAAAAATATATATATGCGGTCGAATTGAGAAACCTCCTCCTTATTTGTAGTCTGTTAAAAACGGGGAAAATTATCTTATGTGAAGCAGACGAAGTCGCGCGGGTCAGCTGGTTATTATATAATTACTAGCTGTGACCTGCGACTTCGTCCGCGTAGATTTTAACTAAAAAGTGTTTGTCGCCGCCGAACCCAACTATATTTCTCTGCCCAAGTTACTTAAATGGCGTAGTTTTTATAGTGTAAAGCTAGATAATAGCATGGCTTACTCAAAAACAACATTTAAATATGCGTCGTTAGATTACACGCTGTCACAGAATGCGTAAGAAAAATAAAGATTCACAGCTCCTCCACCGTAGGTGATAGCGTGATAATATGTAGCCTATATTTTGACCCGACCTGTTAGTAATATTCATGCAAAATTTGAAGTAAATCCATGCAGTACTTTTTGAGTTTAGCCCGGACATACATACAGACAAACAGACAAAAATTCTAAAAACTATATTTTTGGCTTCGATATCGATTGTAGATCACGCCTTAAGTATTCTTTAAAAAAATATTCAATGTACAGTTTTGACTTTCCTACGATTTTATTATATGTATAGATTATGAACTATAAAAAGGGGACTTTCCTACATGATGGATAATTTTTCCTCCACGTTTGACACTAACGCTCATGTTTTACTTAGTGTTACACATCTTTATCCCTACAAGAGGTGCGTCACGCCTCCATTTCTTTAAACCTACTTTAGGTTCTACGTAAACACCGTACTCGTAGCTAGAATTTCTTCTAAGAGGAAAACTAAACACCGACAATCGTTGTGCATGCGCGTGTTACGACACTAGATCAATGAGGAAGACCCTCGTAGTAGGAATTTTTTTATAGTGGAAGAGTGTCATCAATACACGACGTTTACTACAGTATTAGTAAACAAATTAACGAGTGTTTGCTGTACTATGTGTAGGAAAAACCTTTACATACCTAGTCACGTTATACGCCATCAAATAAATGATGACATGATTTCAAACTATTATGTTCAACTTCTTTAAAAATACACTTCCACACTAGGAAAAATCATTAATTAATTATATTTCAAATCATTAATTATATTTTAAAACACAACTCTCGCGCTATGATTTATTTCTGTGTAATGAGAGACTTTACAAATATTCAAACAACGGACACAAAGAAGACTCAGCCTCTATCTCTTTCCCCCTGTCTCTCTCTCTTCTCCTACCTCTCTCTCTCTCTTTCTCGATCTAACGTTAACGTTTATATACCGACTACATATTTTCACAACTGCCCCCGTGGCGCAGCGGTAGCGAATGCGACTGCTGTGCATGAGGTCTCGGGTTCGAATCCCGGATCGGGGCAACAAAAATGTAAATATATAAAATAGGCATCGCAAATAAATGCTATTATTATTATTATTAGGAGCTTGAAGTTGTAGTTGGTGGTGTTAGACACCCCCGTGTCTCAGAAAGCACGTAAAGCCGTTGCCCCTGCGACTGATCTCTCTCCGGTTAAGGATTACCGTCCCATCGAATCATGAGAGTTAGGGACCAGAGAGTGCACATGTGTTTGCGCACGCACTCGTGTGTCATGGAGGGGAATATCTCCTGCGCAGATGATCAGTCTCCGTTAAGATAGGTCGCCAAGACCGAAAGTTGAACCGAAATTAACCTATAGCCACATACGCCTAAGGATTATACCTATTTAGCCTAGATTTTGCGATCAACTAACATTTTCATCAACAAACCTTTAATAAAAAATTGAGCTAATCAAACCTATATGAAGGGGAATACCTTGTTATCCGATCGATAAATGCGATAACCGTCATTATCTATTACATAGGTAAAAATATTTTGTTTAGCGCCGCGACTTTGAGGTATCATAGGCCATAGTTTAAAGCAAAAAAAATCCTACTTATATTATAAGTGTCAAAGTTTGTGAGGATGGATGGATGGATGTTTGTTACTCTTTCACGCAATAACTAATGAACCAATTGCTATGAAACTTGGTATGTAGATAGCTGGAGAGCTAGATTAACACATAGGCACATACTTTTTATCCCAATACACAGCTGTGAAACCGCAAGGCACAGCTAGTAAGAAATATATCTCACACTTGTACACCCACACCCAAGACACAAGTGTTACATCCACATTTCGTTAGCTATGGCTTCCGGATCCACGTTATTTTATGAATTAAAAATCTAATTATTATTCGGTATTCTTAATCTGTAAAAAGAAACAAACTTTTGGTTATTACTGCTACAAAAACTAACATTTAAACATTTATTTTATTTACCAAAAAGAGAAATCACATTGTACAATTCATTATAATTCTACTTAAGCTTAGTATAAATAGTTATTAATAAATAAATGTATAAGTTAAGAAAAATAAGGACACTTACTAATGAGCTCCACACTAGGTCAGAGGCCTGTCTCGTGGAGTTCTTGCGTGCTATTACCAGAACGGGAACCCTTTGGTTCGACAATTTTTTTGTCCTAATTTTATTTGGCATAACGAGTTAGGCATTTCTTTAATTTGGCATAACGAGATAATCATTTTTTTATCATCATAATACTTTGACATCATTGCTTTTTGGCATACCATTTCAGTAAGCATAAATATCATTTAGACTAGTGCTTTATAATGTTGGACATTTTTGGATATTAATAAATAGATAACCACTTCTATAGAAGCCGTATATTGCATTGAATCAATTATAAAGTACAGTGCGCATTGGCGTAAACTACAAACTAAGCATATTATTTGATACTTACAAGCTAAAAGAGCATACCTATTACATATTCTAAAGTAAAGAAGCTTACACTCTTATACACACACTTCAGCTTTTTGCCCTAATTTTGATTGGCATAAAGTTATAAGGCATATATATATATATATTGGCTACCATAATGTAACAATAGGTTAGGAGGTTGTGTTGTGTTGTTTATGTTATATACGAAAAGTATTTTATGCAAACACAATATTTAGAAAACCTCAAATGCTTTAGAATAGTATGCTTAACAATTATTATGCTTATAGTAATATCGCTTAAAAAAATTATGCCTAAACAGTTATGCCAAATGAATATTGTGCGTAACTGTTATTAGTATATAAGTAAAAGTATGCCATGTTAAATTATGACATATAATTTTATGCAAATAAATAGGGAACCTAGCAGAACACGTAATTCATGTCAGTTTACATGCTTAGAATATGCATAGAATAGCGTCTTTTATGTCCAGAGTTGCCATGTGTAAAAATACTATCGTTAGGAGTCTGTCAGACCGTCTGCTGCAGACTGGAACGTACAGACGATGGATGCTATTGCCACTTAATTTGTTTTTAACTCAAATTTTAACTATTATTTAATTATGTGTCGACCTTGTATATGGATCCCAGAGTCCGAAATAAAGTGTTATTATTATTATTATTAAATTATGATTATTACTTTAAAAGATGGAGGTAGTTGAAATCTCCCAAGTATATATCGACTTATATTGCTGATTTTATCTAAATCATAGCGCAACCTGAGTTTATGACACCTCTTCCTATCCGTTTTAGATATAATCGTGAGACTATTTATCTATACGTTAGACATGACCGACATTACCGAAATATCGAGATTACGTGTGACGTGGGCGAACACAACGACCCGACGAGTGACGTCACCGTACATGTCTCAGTCATCCGTGTCGACGGCCCCGCGGCCGACATTGTGACTCTTCTGATCTCTAACTATTTAGGACTAAACGGTTAAGCAAATAAATTAAAGTTAGGTACGTTGTAAAGTGTGATGAGGCCATCGAAATGATTGGCAAAAGAATGCACGAATGGCACAGCATAGAAGTAGTCGCCTCGCCAAGGGATTAAATATAACGACCACCAAAAATAGTAATAGCGCAGCAAAATATGCTTACTAAAATATATCATAACGAGCACCTATACGCCTCAAATCACTGCATTCCGTCTCGGAAGGGTTAGGTTATGTTAGGTTCCTTCTTAATTTTTTTCTTATATTTAAATTTAAATTCTTAAATTAAACCCACCCAAAAATAGGAGCCCCGCTAGGCGGGGCTCCGTCTACATATTTTGATGTCTTTAAATATATTTTGCTGTGCAATTTGGTGATCATTTACTATTTTGGACTGTTATATTTTACTATATCTGGTGATAAGTTAAACATAAGCCCTGGTCAAAGCCCAGTATTTGTGTTTGAATTCGACACGGAACAAATATTGATGTGATCCACAAATGATTGCTCTTTTTATGGCACCCGCACTAGTAATATATTTTGTGTCGTGTGTGTCTTTACAAACATAGAAATAATAGCAACAAGAACGACAGACGGCAGAACTATTTATGGATCACACAATGTTTGACCCATATGGGGATCGAACCCAACACCAAATACAAACAAGTGGTAACTGCTTATCAGGCAACTACATAGGTAATTGCTTACCAGGCAGACTGTGTAGTCTGCCTAATAAGCAAATACCACAACCTATGTAAAGGGGAAAGGAAACAGCAGAAGAAATGGAAGCAAAAGACCGAGGGTCTGGGGACTGGGCTAGTCATAACCTGGCGATTTTCTCAAGCACCACTAAATTGACTGCAAAGTTGGCATAGATGTTTAACTGGTCGCCTCGCCGCTGCCTCTACTTAGGAGAAGAACCCATAACACTCGGGTTTCATGGGTTTGTATCCCGCACGGAACATAAAATTGTGTCATCCACATATAGTTCTGCTGAGTCTGCAGTTATTTGAATGTATGTAAAGTCCTTCGGAATAATCTTTAAAATAATTGTTTATGCTAAAATATCCTTGCATAAACCTTCAATAGGTATTAATTTTAATATGCAATGCAAAAATGTCTGATAAAACACTGCCAAAAATGTTTTCACTCAACGTTATCAGTACTAACCGACGTATCTAGGTCACGACTAGCAATCAAAGATTGTACCTACATAACAGCGCTTATCATCACGAAATATTTTTATATAAGAGGGCAATAACGCGAATAATACGCCATTTTTTATCTTTGAAATGAAAACATGACATAATTTTTTTGGTAAAAATATGTCGCTTGTAACCTACCAAAATGTTAATAATATATAATAGTTTAAAAAACTAAAAAACGCTTTATTTATAAAACCAAATTAAAAAGTAGAAAATATTTTTTTAATAATTCAAAATAAAGATAGAGTGATTAATAAAATAAATAATTTTAATGTAAAAAAGTGTGGGGTGCTTTTTACCTTCCGGCTGACACAGGTAATGACTGGCCATGGTTGTTTGGCCAATTCCTGTGTCGCATAGGCCGGCAAGAGACGCCCGGTTGTCACCACTGCGGCGACTGCCGCGACGTTGTTCTGGACACTGCGCTGCACACTTTGACGGATTGCCCAGCCTAGGCATCGCAGCGCCATGAGTTGGTTGAGCAGTCGGATTGGTTGCCCTCTCGCTCACGGCCGTAGTTCAGTCTATGGTCCGGAGTGAGAGGTCGTGGAACGCCGTCGCCACCTTCTGTGAGGAAGTGATTTCCATCAAGGAGGTGGCGGAGCGGGTCAGGGAGCGCTTAAACCCTCTCCCCAACCGCAGAGCCGGGCGTCGGAGAGCGCAAGATGACCTCCAGCCACCCTGAGGTTTGACCTGGGGATGGTGGGCTTCGTGGGCCTGCCCGCCATGCAATCAGCACCAGGTCCGAAAGGCGGCGTGCGTGTTCCAACGCGCGCCTCTATGTCGTGTTCGTCTCCCCTTTAGGAGAAGGATAGTAGGGCCTTAAAGTGAGTTTTGCCTAAAAGGCAGATATTGTGTAGTGGCCTGCCGTTTGATACGGCGGGCGGAAACCTCGGCGGGGTCACGACCGTATGTGCAAGTGATTCGCGCGGCCCAGTCGATAGCGGTTTTCGAGAAAAACCGTGGTAAGTTTAGTCGGTATTCCGGGCGGTCCATTATCATCATTTCAACATCTTTCTTTCACCCCGGTGAGTCCGACATCACCCCTCCGCCCGCCCCCGCAGAGAGGTATGCGTCAATGCATTCCCCCACATAAAAAAAAAACAAAAAGAGATGCGCGCCTTGGGTACGATCTCGAGACCGCTGCGTGGCAGTCCAACGGTTTCCCACTAAGCTATCGCTGCTCAAGACTTAAAATAACAACTGTTTTTGCAGTCGCCCCTTTAAACGAATACGTCAACTTTATTATGGTTTTTTCGCACCTTATATCATACAGTCCGTCCCACATGATAATCGGCAAACAGTTTCTAAGAAAAGTGACCGACAAACAAACAAAGTTATTTTCCCAAGTATAACATTAATTGTTCCTATAAGATAACTATAGTGGCAAAAAACATGTCACCTCCACTATTACTTGGGATTAAATATAACGACCACCAAACATAGTACCTAATTGCGCAGCGAAATATGCTTACGAAAATATATCATAACGAGCACCTATACGCCTCAAATCACTGCATTCCGTCTCGGAAGGGTAAGGTTCAGGGCCGGATTAAGCAAGCGTGAGGCCCGTAGCAAATTCTTTCGGGTAAGAGTGCTTGCATACGTCAGACTTTTTGTAGAGCTGATTATTGGGCCGATTGAAATTCTACACATTTATACGAGCGACTTTTTGTAAAACTTGTGCGTTTACCGTATGAAATTCGGTGTTGTGTTTACGCCAAGGAAATAGTCGGTTACCGATTGTCTGACGTGGATTGTCTTAGTAGGAAAAGTTGTAACATTTCACGTTTTTGTGACATTAAGTAAATTCAATATACCACATCTTAAGTAATAAGTTTCACTCAAAAAATTACGCTCAGGCAGAGATGAGTGGGCTTAAATATGCGGGGCCCCCTTTCGCACGGGTCCCGTAGCAATTGCTACTCTTGTTACGTGGTTAATCCGGCACTGGTAAGGTTATGTTAGGTTCCTTCTTAAACCCACCTAAAAATAGGACGTCGACATATTTTGATCTCTATAAATATATTTTGCTGTGCAATTTGGTGATCATTTACTATTTTTGACTGTTATATTTTACTATATCTGGTGATAAGCTAAACATAAGCCCTATTATTTTGCATAAGTGTGAATCAAAATTATTAAATAATTTTTGTTGTAGTAAACTTTAATGGAAGTACATAGTAGTTTAATAATTATACTAGCTGATCGCGCAGCTTCGTCTGCTTCACACAAGAGAACATTCCCCGTTTTTGCAACATTTTCCATTGATTCCCCGCTCCTATGAGTTGCAGCGTGATGTTATGTAGCGATAAATGGGCTATCCAACACCAAAATAATTTTTGAAATCGGATCAGTAGACAAATGACTTGGGAATAATGAAGGCTAGGGAGAAGAGGATCAGTAGATTCTGAGATTAGCGCGTTTAACCAAACAAACAAACTCTTCAGCTTTATAATATTAGTATTGATAAAAGTAGTGCTTTCCAAATAAACAGCGAGAAAATTCGTACAAAGTCAATTTCTTTTTTTCAGTTAACTTCTGCTCTAGGAGTAACTCCTGTGTCGCGGGGAACTTTACAAACATTCAAATAACGTGTAGCGTATCAAGCTCTTTTATGTTTAATAGAGTAGTTTTAAGGAGTAACTACGATAAATAGATACTACGAATGGTATGTTACGAAATAATATTTATTCTAAAGTCAACTCAACTCAACAACTGGTTACTAAATGGTAAATTAAATGGTAAAAATGGTTTAATGGCAGTTGAGCTCGGTCGCTGCTCGATTGCGAACTGACTTAGAAAGTCGAATAAAATTATAAAATTAACGCGTCTTAATAAAATATAGCAATGAAAAACACGTTGTATTTTATTGCTATATTTTTATATGCGACGATGTCAAGAAATCGTCCCTTACCGTCCGCCACGAGAAAAACACGTCACGTATGCTAAGACCTTTAAATGTGCATGCAATGCACAAATGTAAAGCGCTGAGCTGGTCGGCTGCGAAGCTCCGAACACGACGGACACAAAGAACATCCAGACTCAAAACAACCATTTCTGGATCACAAAATATTTTGTCCCGTGTCAAACCCACAACCCTCGGCGCAGTGGTCATGGCGATACGACCACTTAAACCACTACGTCACCTGTGCACTCCTACCTTAACAACTTAACTATATCGATGACTCATGAGGGTTTGAGTTTGATTTCAGGTGAGGCAAAATATTACTGTTTTATTTTTCAGTAATTCTCAATAGTCGTAGTCTGGATCCGGTAAACAGCAAAAGCTTAAAACCTCAAGGTATAACATTCACGTAATCGTCAGACAATGTTATATCGCTTAGCAGTTTCGGTTCGATTCCCAAGTGCTGCATTTTTTTCAGGATTTCAGTAACATTGGTGTCTAGTAGACGTCCTTATGTTGGCTACTATAACACTGGACCAATATATCTACATATAACTAACTAGTGATGTAATCCAACTCTACTTGACCTTTTAAGGTGACACTTGCATCGTGATATGTATGTATATAAAAATCAATGACAGTCTGTGCGTCACTTATAAAACAAACTGCATCATTGGCGCAGCAGTAGTGAATGCGACTGCTGTGCATGAGGTCTCGGGTTCGAATCCCGGGTCGGTCCAAGAAAAAGTTATCAGGGTTTTCTGTTAAGAAATCTCAATAGCAGCCCGGAGTTAGGAAGTTGGCGGTGTTAGACACCCCGTGCCTCGGAAAGCACGTAAAGCCGTTAGTCCTGCGCCTGATCTCTCTCCGGTCGTGTCGGATTGCCGTCTCATCGGATCATGAGAGTTAGGGAACAGAGAGTGCACTTGTGTTTGCGGACACACTTGTACACTATAATATCTCCTGCGCAGATGGCCAGTCTCCGCTAAGACTGGCCGCCGTGACCGAAATTCGATCTGGAGGACATTATTATTATTATAAAACCAAGCAAGATGGCGGAAAGCAGCCATTTTTAGGGTTCCGTACCCAAAGGGTAAAACGGGGCCCTATTACTAAGACTCCGCTGTCCATCCGTCTGTCCGTCTGTCACCAGGCTGTATCTCATGAACCGTGATAGTTAGACAGTTGAAATTTTCACAGATGATGTATTTCTGTTGCCGCTATATTGACAAATACTAAAAAACAGAATAAAATAAATATTTAAGGGGGCTCCCATACAACAAACGTGATTTTTTTGCTCGTTTTTGCTCGATATTGATAACGTCAACAGATAGACGCTTGAAATATTTACAGAATATTTACTTATATATTAACTTTAAAAATAAATAATTAAATTAAAATAAAACAAATATTTAAGGGGGCTCCCATACAACAGACATGATTTTTTTGCCGTTTTTATAGATAATTGTACAGAACTCTTCGTGCGCGAGTCCGACTCGCACTTGGCCGGTTTTTTATTGTACATAAAGTAATGTCATGTAGATACTCCAAAGGGTAGTCATATAATATACACGACACAGACGCGTTAAAAAACATATATAAATTATATAACAACTTTACATACATTCTCACGCTTATATCCCGAAGAGGTGGACAGGAGTGCATCGCACCCACTTTTGACAGATATAGTTTTAGGTCACGTAATATGGAACAAGCCTATCACGGCACAGTGCCATGCACCGCGATACCACTGCAAAATTTATTAAAAAACATACCCAATAACACTTTATCGAACCCAAGACCACATGCACGCTGGGGCCTATCACCGCCACAGTACCAAACGCCAGACTACTAATGAAAAAAAAATGTTATATACATACCCTACACTTTATCGAACCTGAGACCTCACGCACAGCAATTACATTCACTACCGCTGCGTATCAAAGCAATAATATAACATTATTTCATTTAAAAAAATAAACTCATTTATCTGTTTGCAAATAATAACACATGAGATAATTAAACTAAAAATATAACATGTGATAAAACTCATTATATATTGTCCCCAAAATAACTAAGATTATACATATTTATTACTAGAAACTTCTTCAATGAAAATGCGGAAATCTGTCGCGACGTGCGCCCGCGCAGCCGGCGTCGCTCGCTTATCTTCAAGGTGACCAGTATTTGTTTTCACTCTAGTTATCATTAATGTTTAGAACAATAATATATAGACAATGATTTTACATTTCTTATGCCTATAGCAACCAGTAACATCTTCCAGACCGATTTCTGTTTACCAAACTACCTACTATTCTTCTATCTAATAATTAACTATACCAACCATATGAGCCACGGTTCTCGCTTACTATCAGGTGGGCCGCTGGCTCGTCCATCACCGATGAACGCAATAAAAAAATTAAAAAAACAACGGGTTGCACTCCGGCAGTGCCGGCAGAAGTGAAAACTTGAATATTAACGTTGTGCATTTTTGATATTTTGGAATGGTTAGGGAATAATTTTGCACGAATTGCTTTAATTATCAGTATGAAAGTACTATCATTTATGTGGTAAAATACAATATTCATTTATTGCGCTATCGTATACAAACATGACAATTCTCCCTCCGTCTTACGAATTTTCGATCAGGTCACATGTCCTGACGCGAGTTTAACATTTTTTACCCATCACAAAAAAAGTGCACAACGCCGCTAAATAAGTTTTCACTTCAAAAAAAACCATTTGCAATACAAAGTGTTACTAATGATAACCTCGGTATATTATTACTACTAACAAAAATAACGTCCTCCAGAATGAATTTCAGTCACGGCGGCCAATCTTAACGAAGACTGGCCGTCTGTGTATAATATATTATTGTGCACAAGTGTGTGCGCAACACAAAGGTACTCTCTATTGTCTTATTTTCAAAATCTGATAGGATGGTATTTCGATACGACCGGAGAGAGATCAGGCGCAGAACCAACGGCATTACGTTCTTTCTGAGGCACGGGGGTGTGCAACAAACTCCCTAACACCGGGCTACTAAAAACATTTAAACATGATGCTTAGGTTACAGTCACACCACCGTGGTGGTTTTTAGTCTCAGAGCCAGCTCGATAGACTATGGCCTAACCCTATCCATAGCGAGAAGAGGCCCATACCCAGCAATGGGACAGTGTGAGAAGTTTACCAATCTGCACTGAGCCATCGCGCCAGACTATGGCCTGAGCACCCATACTGAAAAGAGGCCCGTACCGAGCAGTAGGACAGTGTGAAAAGTCTACCAATTTGCACTTTGCCTGCGTCGTAGACTATGGCCTAACTTTACCCAGAAGAGGTAGGTCATTTTGTAAACTGGGCTGTCGTTGTTATTAAATAAATATTAAGCCATTCGCCATTCTCCATTTTACCAAAGAGGAAAACAAAATAAAACATTGTCTAATGTATCGTCATCCCAGTCAGCAGTTACGCATAAGGAAATCTCTCATACTAGGGGAATTTTAATGGTGTAAAAAAGTCACCATTTACACTTCTGCTTACGACACTATTTGTTAACAATTAGTAATGAACATACGTATGAATGGATGATATTTTCCTCCCATTCATATTATTATCAAGCATCAAAAAGAGAGAAAAATTTATGAAGGGAAACCCATTGTCCTTGATCAGGAGTCTAATCCGACTGATCCATTGAGGACAACAAAGTAAAAATAATTATTGTACATTAAAAAATACCCACTATTCTTTTTTACTCTTTTTTTTTCTTTTTTGTTTATGGCATAGGGTGGCAAACGAGCAGACGGATCGCCTGATGGTAAGCGATTACCGCCGCCTATGGACACCCGCAACCCCAAAGGAGTTACAAGTGCGTTGCCAGCCCTTTAAAAAGGAATGAAGGAGGGAAAGGACAAAGGAAAGGATAGGAAAAGGATCGGGGTAACTAGGCCTCCGGCTCTCTCACTCACCGATACGAAACTCAACAGTACGGGTACCGTTACTTCACGCCGGTATTCTGTGAGAGGGTAGTACTACCCCGGTCGATCCGGCCCATTCATACTGAAACCAGCCAGGACCTTAAAGAGACGAAAATCTATGAATAGTTTTTGTGTCGCTGGGAACTTAACAAACATTCAAACAACTGACACAATGAACACTCAGACTCAGAATAACCATTTGAGGATCACACAACTTTTTGTCAAATGTATGTAGGTATGTCATTCTATAAGAAAATAATTAGTTGTAAAATTACGTCTAGCAATCTTCATTCATAAATGTTTGGCCTTCAGACAAACTCATATCGATATTATGTATAGTATATAAATGTTATTATATAATAAAATAAATAAATAAAAAAGTCTTTATTTTCCTTCACAGCAGGCATCTTAAAAACTAGATAGATCTATGACAAGATGGTTACTTATTATGCAATTTGTGAAGGACTGGTGCTAGAAATAGATATATAATATCTGTGCTACTGGTCACCAGGCCCATCAAGTTGCAGGTTGCGTGCGTGTCACATTTTAAGTGCTTAGTTTTTTTCTTTATTGTCATTAGTTAGATGCTATATGTGTTATAATACTTATATTTAAATTTCTAGGTTTAAAAATTAACAAATATTATGTTTTTACTATAAAGTGGAGAGCAATTTATTTATGTGTGTGTGTGTCCATGAGCGTGTGTGTGTGTAAGTGTGTAGGTGTGAGTGCATATGAGTGATGTGTAGTGTGATTAGTGGAAGATTCAAGGTGGAAGATTCAGGGTGGCTACCGGCAACTTGATTCTTATTTGTTTATTTCAGGGGACGTAAGAGGTTTTCAGTTGTTTCATAATCTAGAGGGAGGAGGAATTTCAGAAGTGCTTTTTTGCAATTGTGGGAGTTTAGTGGGTAAATTTTTAATTTGTTATTTAATTTATTATAGAGGAATGGTCCTAGATAGGTCATGAAATGTTGTGAGAAGGCAGTATTGTGTCGTTGCTGTTTAGCAACATAACCCATTCTTCTCTTGTCCATAATGGTGTCTGTTACAAACGGTGTTTGGGAGTGTTTAAGCAGGGTTGCTCTGAGGATGAAAGTTCTCCTAACACTTAGGACTTCCCATAGTTGGTACACTTTTAGAGTGGGGTGTCGATATGGCAGTTTCGCTGCCACTTTTAGAAGAGCTCTTTGTGCTCTCTCTGCAACGATCAGATGACTCTTGGCAGTACCTCCCCATACCACTATGCAGTATTCTATGATGGAGTGACATAGGGCAAGGTATATAGTCTTAATGGTTTTACGATCGGCAATATGTCTTAGCGATTTCATTAGGAAAATCAGTTTGCGTAGTCTTGTTGCCATGGTCTCTATGTGTAGTTTAAAAGTGAGTGTATTGTCTAAGATGACACCAAGATACTTTATCGTTTCAGCTCTTGTTAGAGCGGGACAGTGGCACATGTCAGTTGGTCATATATTTAGATAATGGGATTATTGGGTGACATTCGTTTTATCTTTATCAATCTATACTAATATTATAAAGCTGAAGAGTTTGTTTGTTTGAACGCGCTAATTTCAGGAACTGGTTCGAATTGAAAAATTCTTTTAGTGTTGGATAACCTATTTATCGAGGAAGACTATATATAGGCTATATAACATCACGCTACGACCCATGGAGGCGGTGTAGTAACGATAAACGCGGGTGAAACCGCAGGAACACCTAGTTACTATATATATTACCTACTAGCTGACCTGCGCAACTTCTTCTGCTTCACGTAAGAGAATTTTCCCTGTATTTGCAACATTTTTCATCGATGCTCCGCTCATATTGGTCGTAGCGTATTATGTAGCCTATAGCCTTCATCGATAAATGGGCTATCCAACACTAAAATAATTTTTCAAATCGAACCAGTAGTTCCTGAGATTAGCGCGTTCAACCAAACAATCAAACAAACAAACTCTTCAGCTTTATAATATTAGTATAGATATGGGTAACCTTGGTGGATAGTGTATACATTTGCAACCTTATATCTAACTCGTGAAGTTTCAGATTTGATTCCCGATTGTTATTTAAATAGGATTTTCCAATTCTGCTTAAATAACTCTAAAATGTACCTTAAAATAATTGGTTTTCTTTTTATACAACTAAGGTGGCAAACAAGCATACGACCTACCTGATGGTAAGTGGTCACCGTAGCCTATGGACGCCTGCAACACCAGAGGCATCACTTGCGCGTTGCCGACCATTTAGGAAAGTAAGAAGAGAAAAAGGAAGTGGGATGGAGAACGAGCGGGAAGGGGGAAAGAGGGTGATTGGGCCTCCGGCACTCTCACTCACCGGACGAAACACAACAGTAGGAATACTGGTATTTCACGTCGATATTCTGTGAGAGGGTAGTCCTTCCCCGGTCGAGCCGGCCCATTCATGCTGAAATCAGCGAGGCTCTACTACTCTACTATATACTTTACTAGGATAGGCGGAAGTGCAACACACCCATATTATAAAGCCAAAATTGTATTTCAATTTCAATTATTATAATCTGAATAAGGCATCCACAGGACAGGCTTGCCTAGTGTGGGGCCAATGGATTCTATGTGAAATATTGTACTCTTTTGGTAATAATTTTTATTTTTATTTTTTTATTTATTTCTACAACTCTATTTACGGTTCTAAGTAATAGGCGTCGAAATTTTTACCTATAGTTCTTAGTAGACTAAGAATTTTTCAACAGAAAAATTCTATAACAATTTTCCCGAGCTACGTATCAGACCCAGCACCTGCATAGCAGTCACACCGAGTGAAGAAGTTATCAAAATATACTGTCACTAACACGTTGGCCGACTAAGGAATCGATCCTGAGCATATGGCTGCGCCACCGACTGTATTTTTTTTTTGTTCTTTTTTTCTACCACATACACACAACACCATCTAGCCCAAACTAAGCAGAGCTTGTAATATGGGTACTAGACAATGGATAAACATACATATATACCTTTTTTTTTGTAAACACATACATATTATACATAGAAACACCCAGACCAAGACAAACATCCATGTTCATGCACACAAATGTTTGACTTGTGCGGGAATAGAACCCGCGACCTCAGGCGTGGCAGTCGGTTACACTAACCACTACGCCATCGAGGCCGTATTATTTTTTACCAGTTACCAGTAAATTTATTTAATTTGATTTTCATTATTTCTTATATCTCTAAATAATAGGTAAGTATTGTTTAATTTGGTGGCGTATACACCATTTTCCGTATCACGTGGTTTCTCTGTCAGATAAACTTTGACACTATGAAGTGATGACAATGTCATCGAATTGGCTCGCATATTACATGACCTATTTTGTAGTGACTAAGTATTGTACGCTCGAGTTCTAGTATTAGGGTTGCCATATGTTGTTTAAAGAGAATTTGATACAGGACTGCCACCACTGTCTGACTGACAGACACTGCCACCACCGAGATGCAATGATAGTGGATGGGACTGCTATGCCAAGGGTAACGGTTCGGTTACCGGTCGAGAAGATTGTTATTAAGTTTTTCTGGCAAGATATTATCTGAGAAAATATGTATGTATATTTGGGTGTTTGTATTTCATCTGGTAAAATACACAAATATTTACAATTTTCAAACGTTTTGCAACCAAAACGATAGTTTAAAAAACAAACTTACAATGAGTCAAAATAAAACAAAGTACCTACCCAAATTTTAAATTAATTCCATTTTCAGTTAAGACGTTAGTACTGAAATACGTTTTCAAATGAGTTCTATTTTTAAAACGATTGTTATCGATTGATTTCTCAAAATTCGATTCGATAATTCCAAACTGTCAACCCTGTGAATCACCTTTATCAAATACGCAGCATTCAAAAATTCATTCATTGAATTTTCATTCCATTTAAACTTGCTCATTGAAACTATAACAGTTGCTCCTCAATCAATAACTCTTTGAACACATATTTCACTATTGTTTTATAATATCTAATGAGCATTCCAATCTTCTAACATAATACTAAAATGAAACAAATCGGACAATCGTTGAGGCATGCGATGAAATACAAATATTGTTATTTATTAAACTACACGTATTGTCTATTCTATGACCTGACATTGTTGTTCGTTCGTTGTATGATGTTTATACTAGCTGCCCTATTGTATAAGTCCTACAAGGGTCTTATCCAAGCCCTATTACATTGCTATATTGTGATACTATTATGTTAGTGTAAATTGTTACAATTATCTCTTAAGAGTACTCTAAGCTGACAGACTATGAAGATGAGGGCTAGGCCAAAAATTTAAAATCACCCAGAGGGCTATAGAGCGAGCTATGCTAAGAGTTTCTTTGAGGGATAAACTTAAAAATGAGGTTATCCGTCAAAGAATCAAGGTTACAGACATAGCTCGCAGAATAAGCAAGCTGAAGTGGCAATGGGCTGGCCATATCTATAGAAGAACAGATGGCCGTTAGAGCAAGCGAGTCCTAGAGTGGAAACCGCGACTTGGTAAACGTACGTACGTACGTACGTTGTCCACGCCCTCTGGCCAGGTGGACTGATGACCTGATAAAGGTAGCTGGGTCAGACTGGATACGAAAGGCGGAAGACCGGATGTTGTGGCGTAAAATTGGAGAGGTCTATGTCCAGCAGTGGACTGCGATGGGCTGATTGATTGAAGCTGATAGATGTGTATAAAGAATGGAAAAAATGCAAAAGAGATATAATATGCTCATGATACGTACAATGTCAATTATTTAGATGGTGGTATTTACTATCAGACTCCAGCAAAGACATTAAAAGTATATTAGTCATCTCTTTGATATAAGACGAAGTGGAATAATTAAAAAGTAAAAAGAAGTCTGTTTACTTATTCCAGTAAAAAACAGACGTGAATCGGGATTCACGTCTGTTTTTCAAAGTTTGCCAAAGTATCAAAATACCCCAATATTAAGAGTCTAAAATGACTCATCCGTAAAAATATTTCCCGTAAACAAGACTTTGACGTAAACAGCAATTATAATCTATTTCGCGCGTATACCAATACTACTATAAAAAGAAAAAACAAGAACAACATGAACAAAACATTCGCATTGAGCTGGTTGACACGATGACGTGACAATGTCATGGAATCATTTAAAAATGGCGCCGAAAACGTGCGCGTTACATAACCAGTTAAACAAAACAGGTTTTTTATTATATAACATTAAGAATAGGTCTGTCAAGCACGTGTTTGTAAAGGCTATTAGATTTAATAATTGATTTATTCACGTGTTTTCACGTAACAGTTTTAATTATATTTAATCTAAAGTATGAAATGAGTCGCCATCTTTGTTAAGTCGTAGATAATATCTGGGCTTTTTGATTAAGTTTTTGTTTTGGCGCGCAGTGCAAGGCTAATGCGGTTGTTTGTCTATTAACATAAATGTTTTTCCGTCATTCCTGAAACTTATTATGGCTGATAGAGTTAATGTTTAGTAGAATATGTTATCGTAAATAGTGTCTCGATTACGTTGATGTACTTCCGGACAACACTTTCCGTGGGGATTTTTTTAATTATATCATAGTTACAAAAATAAACGTTTTATCAAGAAATAGCTTTTTCTTTACTTTTTAGAATGTTTGAGAATACCTGTAAAGCATGTTTAACCATTTAACTAAATAAATGAATTGGTAAGGATTTATGCATTTTTAAGGGACATGTGTTAACGAATTCGCTCCGTAAGAACTCTCCAATCCTATCCTCCTACCATATTTTTTCAAAGTTAATCATGTATCATTACTCATTTTATACTAAGATGAATAAGCACATGACATGACTCCATTAAAAAGATATAGAAAACATTTTTAGTGACCGCAAATAGGCGAATACGGAGAATTAAAATAAATAACAAATATATTAGCTGAGCCTGTTCTACCAGTTAGATCAGTCATGTCTGCTGCTCAGTTTGACCGGCCATATTAGGTAGTACTGTCAGGGAGCCAGGACCATAGCAATCATTATTGAAGTGACTGCTATAGGAACTTCACTTTTATTTTTATTGTTTAACTTTATTTTTGACCAGCTGTCCCTCGCAGATTCGGACGTTTAATAATACTGCTCCTCTCCTGTGGCTCATAGCGTGATGTTATAATATAGCCTATGTTACTTTTGGATAAAGTAGCTTTCTAATGGTGGTAGAATTATTAAAATCGGTTTAGTAGTTTCCGAGATTTCGATTACAAAGGAACGATAATATCTTACCCCTTTATAATATTAATATATAGGTTGTCCGGTAATTAATGGATAACCTTGAAATGTCTTATAGTAAAACTGATAGCCGTTCAGAAAAAAATATGAAAAAAATATTTAAAAAGTGCAATAGCTTGTCAAACATTTGACTGTCTATCTATTAGCATAATTAATGTTTAAATAATAAAACAACAAAAAACCGATGGAATTCATTCATTTATGGTCGTAGTGTACAACAAAGTTAAATACGGCAATTTAAAAAAAAATAATGACTCAGGTAGTAGTTAGGATAGATTTTCATTTTTTTTTATGAACGACCATCAGTTCTACTATAAGACATTTCAAGGTTATCCATTAATTATCGGACAGCCTGTAGATACTAACAGCACCTTCTCAGGCCGTCAAAGTAGAGACCTCAACATCGCCTCGGCTGCTATGAGGGCGGTGCGGAGGCCACTATTAGACCACACGACTGCTTACCATCAGGTGGAGGGTGGTCATTTTGACGAGAAAAAAAAATACTAACCAAATAACTTAGGCTGGCAGCAACACAATCATCTTGTTACAATCTGTTTAGTAAATAGAATCCCACCTGCATATCCTTTAATACGTAGACAGAGGTTTATTAGGCACAGTATTCAACAGCTGTCGTTAAGGTCCCACGTAAGCGGCCGAGCCTTCTGCCATAAAGTCATGTCTACAAAAAACACTCGCCGACCTGGGAATCGAATCCAAGCCACAGAGTAAACGAGGTACTTTTCGCTAAATAGAATCAATACGTCATTTGTTTGTCAACAATAATATTACTTCCTGTATGATTCATCTGAGTTTCTGATTACTTACGTTAGCATTTTTTGTATTTTTAAATTAAACTATAAATTATTTCAAAGCAACATTGAAAATGAAAAAGACGTTCCTATACATTTATTATTCAAAGATACAATCAGCATTCAAAAAGTATTCTAAAACTTGCAAAAACAATAGAATCCATTCTTCAATTGTTAAAATACTTGAACAGAGCGCGCACCTAACGCCATCTATCGAGCGTAGTTTTAGTCTTCATTCTACTTGTGAGATTTTCGTGGTAGAAAAATGTGATAACACCGCTATGTAATAAAGATTTATAATAGAATTAGATTATTTAACATGTAAATAGATAATTAGGATATACAATATCTAATATTAAAAATAGAATTACTATAAATAATTGAAAATAAACATATAATATCTAGACGATGTTTAGTACGTTGAGGTGTCAGGTTCAATTCTTGGGCAGTCCTATTGGGATTTTCAATCAAGATATTCTTGATAACAACACCATGTCTATTTATCTACGATTGGATTTCTATTATGTAAGAATTGGTGTATTTAAGATACATGGCTGTTGAACTATAGGTTTTAAACCTATCTCTATCTTTAAAGGAATATTCAAGCCTCGATGTATGTTTAAAGCTATAAAAATTCTCAAACAGCGATAAGCCCATCGAATATCAAAGATTGCATAATAACAATTCGCATTATGCTTATCGTCTTCCGGTGATAGCAACAGACATAAACAATATGTACTAAAAATCCGGTAGCTATGATAACGTCCAGAATATGCTAGGTCAGAGAATTTCTGACGGCTTGAAACTCCAAACCTAAACCACCTACAAAAATGAAATCGTTATTAGAAACTAAATTACTGCATAGGAAATATTTTAAAACTATCGAACTTCAGCACTTGGGTTCGAATCCCTGTTCAACCAAAATGGTGTTGCATTTCTGTTCTCAATAACAGCAAGCCATCGTAGATAAATATAAATCTGCCTACGGAATATACTGGCGTAATGGCCGTTTGAGAATAAAATGGAGACATCAAATATTTACAATAAATAATGAATAATTCATTTTTATCCCATAACATATGGAAAAATATACAAAGTCCTTGACATTGATATTTTTCACGTGATACACATTTATTCATTGGATCATATTCTCGGAAAATGCTGTTTAAAATCACATAGGTACATTTATTTACCACACGCTGGAATCTACATATGTACCTATCAAAAATAAATATAAAAATATATAGATAGGTATCAATATTTATAAAAATCTTAATCTTACAATATTGGAAAAATAAAATCTATTTTCCAGGCATTATTAGAAAAATTACAGTAATTAATACTCTATAAAATATTTTTAATAAAATATTTAAAAAATATACCAGCATTATTTTACACAATTATTTTACCAAGACGAATAAAATAAATAGTCATATACAAACACGTATACAAAATAAAATTATCTTGAATACGAGTAAAATAAAATAAATTAAATAACATGTTTCTGTTTTATTTAATATGAAATCCACGTCATTTCTATTGCAATGGGTTCTCCAATAACCAAATAATATAGGCACATATAATATAGTTCAGTAACATTAAACCAGTTAATATCATTCAAAACATGGTGGCATGAATAACTATCTATTTTTAACATTACAACAACATGGAAAATAGATATCGATACAGTTATTCGTTATCGATTTAAAATCACAATTACTCATGATGACGAAACCCACTTGAATCGAATGCCTAACCTGAACCCGTATCTTGTACGATGACTGATATAAATAAAACAATGACGTATTAAATGGTAATTTTGAAATAATTCCTTGTATTTGTGACGTCATTAATATCATATACATAGTCCAAAGTTCCTATATACCTATTAATAATATAACAATGACGATTTATATATTCCAGCATTGTTTCTGGGAATGAAACAATTATAATGATTTTTTATAAATCACAAATAAGGAATTAGCCAGAAAAATATCAAAATGGAGGGGGTACAGGTTTAGTTCGTCTCACATGTACGAATGCGGCAAATACGGGTTCAATGACACGTACTAAATTTTGTCTGATTTACTGATAGTTGTTACAAGTCTCGGTTCTGTGTCCGTTAGTTCAATATTTACAATTATTTATTACCAATTCCAGGTCTAAAGATGTCTAGTTCTAAATAAACTTGTACTATCCTCAACGATTAAAAACAATAAGTATAAAAATAAAGAATAAAAATATCCGTCGCTCGAGACTGTGTCATTATGTTTCACGATAATGTTATTATCATGTTTACGCACTCAAACCATAATGAAATTATATCGAAAGCAACATCAGGTACTAACAAACTGTTATCTAGATCATTCGCAACATAAATTATTTTTAATACACAAAGTACAATAATATAGCAGCTTTATTTTGCAAAATTCGCAAAATATATTGCAAAACGTGTAAACCAAATTCACAAAAGCAAAAAGACTAAAGAAAATTACGAAAATATTACCGTAATCAAACCCCAGTTTAATAATTGTACATTTACCCAACTACCTACGTTGTAATATCGCAAAACAGTAAATTCTTACACAGCCTAGACTAAATTACGCCACGTAATTGCCCAAAACTAAACCTAAACACGCTTATCAATCGATTAAATGATTTCTTGGAAAACGCAAATGCTACAAATACATGACTCAATCGTGAATTAGCTAAAAAAATCGGACACTACATTGACTCAATACCGGCTAAAGTGATTATACGGACAGAGTCAGGGTAAGTTACGTAAAATACGCACACACGCGCATCCACTCACACTGACGCAGAGCTCACACACACAGCGGCAGCGCGTCAATGTGTGCGCGCCTGCAGGCTGGGAGTCGGACGACCCCACTACAACATTTAGTCGCACTCTAGACTTTGTTCAGTACAGACGTGTCCGAGCGAGTGGAGTCACACAGCGCCATACGCAGTGGGTATTTCGTCATAACAACTTTGTGACAGTGACAACAATTATTCAAGACGTGTCAAGTGCGAGTGAAACATTTTAATTAATTATTTACTGTTTTAAAAACTTATTGTGAACGATAGAACGTTTGTGCATCGCTGTTTTGTGGATTATGATATTGTACCCACAATTTGGATAATTCCGGATAAGGAGTACACAAACACCGCAAATATTTTTGTAAGTATCTTTTTATTTTTCCAGGTTTGTTGCAAAAACAGAGGTCCAAAATTTAGAAAAATTTGCCACATTTTGCTGAAAAATCACAAGTCCATCCAAAATCATAATAATATTTTCTTTCCTAATTTTCCACCCTTAGATTCAAAAAACTTATAATTTTCAATAAATACCGCAATAACAAAAGCAAAATTAAAATAAACTTATTAAATTATTCACAAACAAAAACATCAATAAAATCAAACAAAATAAAATAAAACAAACAATCATTTTCCGTCAGAAATGGGAAAGCAATTGGAATGCGCATTTATAAAAGAACTATTTTAAAAATACAAATATTGTTCTTTATTCAACATGATAAAGAATTTTATGTTCCAAAATTGAGAACAATTTGAAATTCAATTGGTGAAACTTGGCCATTGATTCGGGTGGAATTTATGAAAATTGAAACATCTGGTCTATAAAGAAATGTTTTTCCTCATGCAAGTCATTGACTCCGCTCACAAATTTGTTTACTCATGTCTTGCGCGAGTCGTGCCAAAATTCATGCCATGTTAATCATTTTATTTGTTGAATTCTTACGTTTACTGTAGCTTCTCAATGACGGCCCTCGCCGTTTCACCTTGTTTTCAATCTTTTGTTTGCGTTTCTGCTTCCTCGGTTATGTTTTCATCGCGGTTTTGTACGTACACAACTCCTTTTACATTTGTTTACTCGCCCTATCCTGTGTTGCGCTTATCTAAATTATTAATTTAATTCTTTATCTGATAGTTTTATATCGATTTTGAAAGTCTGGCCAGGCAGCATTTTCGATAAAATTATCGTTTATAAGAATGGTTTTTGATTTTGGAGAATTAATTTTGTAATTGGTCAAAAGTAGTAATATAATGGTATAGTGGTTTTAATTGCGGGATTGCGTTGGTTGTTGGTGTCGTAAGCAGCGCCAGGCACGGTTCTGTCGTAAGCCATTGTGAGTCGCTTACACAACTGGTTCAAGGTTCCGATCCGGCGTGCATTCGCCTGCGGATGTACGGAAACTAGACTTTTTGCTAATAACGCACATTGCGTATTCTAAGAATAGTTTTAAATATTATCGTTGAGCATTAATATTGATTCTTGATCTTTTAAAGTAACTTATTAATAACATATTATTTATAAAAAACATTAACAAAATGGATAATAATAAAAACAATGATTCTCACAAGTCTGCTTACTGTTACAAAAACAATTACAAGATTAAAATTACAATAGGTAACAATTAAAATTCTGGAACCAAATATTTAAACTGGCTATACAGTTAAAAACTATAGTATACTTTTTGAATCCTTAACAATTCCAAAATAAAAATTCCAAAATCCCTTATTCCGCTTCGAAATGCCGACTTCGAAAACAATTCCAAAATCAAATTCAGCCAGCCGTTGCAATAAATGGCGGCCGTGCCACCACCTGTTCTAGAACGTCCAGACATGCAGTAGTCTGGGTGCAATCGATCCGCCTAAAGGTCACTCTGTGTCGATGCATGACGCAACGTCCCTGGGGTGGAAATTGCGCAATCAGCTGCAATGCGAGATAACCACACAATAGTATATTAAACCTATGACTAAGCTGTAAATTCAGGCCATTGTTCTGTATAATACTGGCAGTTGAAAATTCGAAGAAAATTCTTGTTATGTCAATTTAAGATTTGAAGGCCAGAATTCATGTTTCGTTCGTGTCGGAACCAATTCTATTTGTACTGTTATTATTGCATACCCAGCTTCCGTAAACGTAGACCAAAATGTAGTTAAAATTACTTCCATAGTTACCTGAGGCTGACCGTGGCTAGAGAACACAAAGACGTTGCTAACAAATAAATAGATTTATCACGAAATGCATTATAAGTATATGATGTAATACGGAACTAACGCAAGGTTGCACGGAAAGTAATACCGAAGACTTGAGGTCGAACAATTTATTTAATATTTAATCACATATCACGGCGTGGAGTTATCGATATCAGACCACTATTGAGTCACTATCTGAAGCGATAACTTGATAAATAACAGCCGAGACCGTCACCTAATTAACCCAAAACTACTGTAAATATTGGCACGATAATACTATTTACATTGTCCAGGGTTAAAAAAGACAGACATTGGGACATAACCCTCGGCATATTTGCTCGGATTATGTGTTTTATGCGGCGGAGGGTTACGTAAGCTGATTTTTTCACGCGCAATAACAACGCCGATAATTTCATCGGCGCGAGGACAAGCAAAGATAACTTGACCTATTTTTTTTATCTCGCTCGCTACGTTACTGTAACCTACTTAGTGATGCGCACGTGAATGTGTACGACCAATTGCGGAGAAGTGGACCAGTGACGTCGACGGCTACGTGGCCATAAGAGGACCCAACGTATGATTGATGGAGCCACCACACGCCGAGGGTGACAGGAACATTTCCTATCGCGATGACGCATTTATTCATGTTATTTTCATCGAAAATATTTAATGCAATTGGATTGCCCCAACAGTCAGGTTTATTACGATAACTGACGTTTTTATTGTAACAAATATTTATCTTCGACCGATGTGGGCTGACCTTAAAATGTGTAAAAAACATGGCGCTCTTTTGTTAAACTTCCTCAAACTGTTATGTAACATAAGTACGTATGTTGAGTGTATCTGGCACAAGAAAATAGGTTAAATGCTTCTTAATAATGTAGCAATTAACAGGTATGGCCCAAGGCCGACGAACTGGGTCTGTCTTTGTTATAAAAAGTGATTCATTCAGTCAGTTGTTATCGTTCTTATCTCTATTATTTAAAAAGACAATTTCTACCGGAAAAGAGGGATGGCCTTGGCACATTTATAAACTCGGAGTTACGAAATATTAGCCTTGACACCAAAGCATTATCGCGAGTCGACCGATAGAGGCCGCCGGCTCCGAAATAGCCCGATTCCCGCTTTTAATTAAGACTAACGTGCAACGCGAAAAATCGGTCAAGTATGCTAAATTTTTCGTCGTAAAAATGTTTGAAACGTATCCAGAAGACGTGACCTTAGAACGGTAAGTCAAAATAACTTAAGGGTACGACAGTCGGCGGCAAAGACATAACATATGACTTGGCGCGTAGGAAGTTTGCAAAACATCACATCTTGACATAATTCATAATCACAGACAATGAGCTGTTGGCGCCAACATGAACGTCAATAATAAATTATGTAACCGATTTCTATTTCTCACTATCAATGCGGTTTCCTCCTGGAAATTCAATGCAAGAGACTTCGTTCTTGTTATGGGTACCTACAGTGTTTATAATTGTTAGCGTTTCTTAATTAAACGATTGCGACCGAATCGTGCAAGCGTGGTTTGGGCGATAAGAGTTGAAGTCGAATTCCAAAGCAATACTACCTCACCGGTAGAATATTACAACTGATTCACGATTATTCACTTGTACACATTTACAATCATATTTTAGCTAACACGCACGAATTAATACTCTATTTAATAGCTCGGATATTATAAAATAATTCTAACATTCATTCTTGGCGGCAACCCGTCAAATCAAACATGGCGGGCGTCCCACTTTTCCCGCGCAATAAACGGCAAGCGCGTGGAAAGTTACCGCTGTACTACTTTCTCTACTTTTTCCAAGATGGCGCCTATTATATAGCAGATATATTATTTAAAGTAAGGTCAAGAGCGTGGCTATTTATTTTAAACCGTAGCAAAGAATTAAATCATGCTTCAGTTTGTTACAGTTTTTATCAATCTTATTGTCAAGTTAGGCTCTATAACTATTGGATCGCTTGCTTCTATAATCTGGACAAATTTCTTTGTACAAAGTCCAAAAGTAAGGTTGATGTCATACTGACATGAAATCAATTTAAATAAAAGATGTCTCATTTGGAGCAACATTACTTATTTAGGCTAGTTTTACAGTATGGGAGTGTCCATAAATTATTCGTACGGCCGAAACATACATGGTATGTCGTCACGTGAGAAAATCCGCGAAAAATCTTCAAACAATGGCGGGTTGACGGCCAAGGGCGCAGTAACATCCATTAAAGGCAATTAATAATTAAATTTCACGTTCTTGCATCACGTTGCAGTTTATATAACTGTAGAGAAGAGCAAACGTGCGCGGTCGGCTCGTTGCGCAACAACAACGTGAGGTAAAGTGAGGTTCAAGAGCGCACACGTGTCAGGGGCCGCGTGACCGGTGCGCGACGAGGCACGTGCGCTGCGCAGGTAGGATAATCACGGCACTGCCGGCGAGCCGAAAGGTCACTCGGTCCCAGGGCTGAACGAACCTGCGAACTTTGACATGTCAACCACCCAAACTTAAGCGGCGCCACCGATAACTAAATTCGGAGCAACAAAAATGCGATAACGACGATATGTGCCGGCAACGTAAAACTTATAAATAGAATTTTATAATAAAATTATCATTATTCAGGTTTTCGAATTACAAATTACTAATTAGAAAAAATTTTGGCGGTCATCTGAACTTGACTTTACTTTTTTTCGTACTTTAAAACATCTTACTCGAACAAAAGTACGTAAAAGGAATACATTAAATTAAAAACACATGCCACACTTGAATAAACCGCACTAGTGACAATCTAGTATTCTAATTGATACGCTCGTTATAATGACATAATCACAGAGCCACTCGTGTCTCAGCACGTGTTGTCTATGACTGTGACGCAAAACTGTAGCTGTCTGTGTGTGCACCCAAGTGCATTGTTATGTAAGCAATTCGCAGAATATCGAACAGGAACGAAACATTCCAGGCTAATAATTTACATCGCAAGTATTGGATAATACGTTAAATATGTTCTATGTAAATACACCGTTATCAATGTTTGTGAAATAGGACTTTGTACGACGAAATGACTCAGTATGACATCTTCGTCATTAAAAAATAATTTGATAAAGTCACCGAACCGTTTTAGCCGATCTTCAAGCGTCGAATCACACGTGATTTCTTTTTATCCTCAATGTTAAAATAATTTATACAAGAACTTGTGTAAAAAACGTTTTGTAATAAATTATTTAAATTAAAACACTGTTTAAATGACTTAACTATGGACGTCACAGTTAAAATGTGTATTACAAAAATGGTACACGAGCCGAGAGATATACGTAAGTTGATGCACATATTCTACATAATGTCGACAAACAAGTATTGTTTTAATGCATTGATATGGGCACGAGAGCCGATTTGACGCATTTGGGATACCAAAAGACATGTACTATATATAGAAAGGGACTGGACACGTGCGGGCAGCACGCGGCTCCCCGACCTATAAGCACGTGTCGAGTTGAGTAGGTCCTGGCATATCGTAACTGCAACGTGACAACTTATGAACAATAGCTTTCTAGTTAAAACTTTATTGAAAAATGACGGTTACATTCAAATCTGACGTCTCCTACTTGTCAAAATTGACCATAAACTAGCAAATAGTTTAAAGGACAACGCCCTCTTTAAGTAATAGTCTTCACTGACAGAAATTACACACGGCTGTGAGTTAAAGACATTCATTCCACAGCTTACCCGATACGCCAACACGTTAGTAAATGATAAAAGTTCGTAACCGTTTTGGTATTTTATCACCTCTTCACACGCAAGTGAGTTGATTCAAAAGCCAAAAAGTTCCCATACTATGGTCAATACTAAATCCATATGATAGCTAACGGTTGCACAATACTGCTCACAACGGAGCGGGTTTTGACAATCGACAGTTATCGCTAATCATGTACTTTCTCGCGCCACGACCCGTTACCCAAAATCTGGGACTGTACGGTACAACCGAAAACGGTTTTTTCTGCTCATCGTTGGTCTCTAAAACCCGTAATACTGTTATGAAACAGCTATTAGCGTTTCGTCATCATTTTAGCGGTTAAATTTATTTCGATGTGATAGTCAAGGTTGTGTTTCTGTACCAGGTTAACTGTACCCAATGTAATTAAGCTGTCATGTGTCAAAAATTAGGCACTGACAGAATGGAGTATAAGTCTTTATTTTATATTAAATATAGTCTTTTAGTAGGTACTAAAAATATTAAAAACAACTTAGACTACATTGCCATAATTTTGTGACATAAATTGTAATAAGAATGGCTCATAAATGCCACGGACGAACGTTCAAAAATCGTAAAGCAACGCAAAACATGCCATAAACAAATTTCCTTATTAAAAAGCTGCGATAAAAACTTAACAATGCCTATATTTTATTACCAATGCTAAATAGTAACAGTTCGGTTGGAAACGGTGTTTAACTGTCTGTGCTCCGCCAACCGTCAACGATATAACGGACGAGAGCATTTTTCTGTTAATCTCTTTGCAAATAGAGCAAAAAATCATATCTCGCGTCATAAAAAATAACTTTTAAATTGCGAATCGATTTGTACAGTTTTAGAATACTAGAATTCTAATTTCGAATTTTAAAAAGGTCTATCTCTCAGCTATAGACTATAATAGTAAGCAGGTTTATTTGTTTTAATGTCCATACTAACCATAAAGTTCCGTTCGGTTATGACGAATCTTTTTACATCTCAGCACGAATACTGTTTTAAATTAACACCTAATAAAAAGTGGGCGATTCCAACGGCGCGACCGACAAAAAATATTTGAATAGCATTATCTAACTGTACAGTATAGTAATATCGAATAACGGGATGATATATTTAAATAAATTGTTTTACATATCTGACATCACATACAACGTAATATTTACATAAAAACTGATTAATAAATTAATTAGTTTCGTTATAACTGCCACCAACAATGCATAGCAATTAAAGCTGTACCGATTATTTAAACAGTTAGACGGGTAACGGGTGCCCGTGCATCTGGCCTGTCCTACTGACACCGATCATGTCGTGTCGTGAAACGGAACGTATCTATCAATAACTACCATATTATTTAGCGAAGTGAGTTTATGATCATGAACTATTACTTTTAACAGTTACGTTAATAATGATAAGTACGTTAAAGAAACATGGCCGAAATAATTCGAAATATCTCGAAATTCAAATTAAAAATTTAAAAAAAGAACGTCCTATTATAATTTCATGATTCCGCGTGTTCCCAACTTAGGTATGCATGCAAATCCAAGGAAATCACATTATTTTCTTTAAAAAGTCATTCCGCTCTCTCACGTTGCAAACTTGGACCGCATGTAGGAAAACGTGATAAGCGTTTTTTTTCACTGTACAATCCAGCGCAACGCATTGTTTTAAAATCATTTCAAAAAACAATCAAACTTAAAGTCGTCACAATAGGTAATTACAAATGATCCTTGCTATTGTTAGCAGTGGATAATATACTTGATAAGAATGTATACTGGCACATTTTTTTATACATCCTCTCTCGAAGGCATTATTAAACAACAACTGATTTACGTGTCGTAGGTATAAGATAATAATGTTCTCGTTACATAAAGGTGAAGGACACCGATCAATCAATATTTTCACTTAATTTTCGCTCGACGTTAGATTCAACGTGATCGAATTGCGAAATCTAAATATTATTGTACAGTAACTTGAACAAGACTCCATCTTGTCATGTGTTAAAAACTTCAAAATGGCTGACTAACGGTTTTATTAATGCGTTGTATAATCAATCTTGACCTGTATTGATGCGGTGATGGCTTACAGAATTATTCTGCAATGTCTATTTATAGATATCCATCATTACATTACCTAATTAAAACGCCAATCAGCAACATTCGGCAATAGCGAGGAAGTCGTGTCGTAACAGAAGAAATTCAATATAACCTTAACTCGTATTTATAACGCGCTAAAATTAAGAAACACGACTTATTAATGAGTTTGGCTAACATGAAGGGAGTAAAAAGCGTTGAAATGTGGCAACGTTGTTTCACAAAGGTGATCCACGTGCAAACTTGCAGCGCGGGATCTTGCGACACGCTGTTTTTGCAACCGCCTTATTTTGTAACAACGACATTATTTAGACAACTGCAACGGTTTGCGATTTTTTTCTGTAACTAACGTAATGTTTCTTGTTGTTACAGAACCACAGTGAAGATTCGTGCGGACCAGTCGTCGTCCGCCGAAACATGGTTGCCGAGTTCATCCTGAGTCAGCAGCAACAGCTGCTTGGAGGCCCGGGTGGTGGTCCTTTGGGCCCCGCACCGGCGCAGTCGCGTGGCGCTCCCATGCCGCCCCGTGGCCGCCTCTCCGTATCACCGCATTTTCCCATGGATCAGGGCCCCGTCCCCCAGGGCAGCCCTGGTGACCCAAATGACTACAACAGCTTCGACTTCAACAAACGCAAGGAGTTCTTCGGTCAGCGCAAGCAGAGGGAATTCATTCCCGACAGCAAAAAAGATGATGGCTACTGGGACCGCAGGCGGAGGAACAATGAGGCCGCCAAGCGCTCTCGCGAAAAGCGTCGCTTCAATGACATGGTCCTGGAACAACGCGTCGTCGAGCTGTCTAAGGAGAACCACGTGCTTAAGGCACAATTAGATGCGATAAAAGAGAAATACGGTATTTGTGGGGAGACACTTATTAGCATAGACCAAGTGCTGGCGACCTTGCCCACGTGTGACCAAGTCTTGTGTGTCACCAAGAGGAGTAAACTGTCGCCCAGCGCCCTGTTCTCACCAGCACCCCCACCGCCACCGGCGCCGCCCGCATCTCCGCCATCTCCGCCTCCTCAGCGTGCTCCTGAACCATACCAAGAGAGGCTTCCAGCACCGGAGGCATACTACCCACACCCAGCACACTACGAGCCCCCAGGCTCCGTGCTCAATCTCTCCAGATCTCGCCGCGTCCCGTCCCCCTATGAGCTCTCCTCTCTCTCTGGCTCAGGGGACGAGACCACCGAGCAGTATGCCCCTGAGAATAATGGGCTGCCGCTGAAACTTCGCCATAAGTCTCACCTCGGTGACAAGGACGTCGCCAGCGCCCTGCTATCCCTCCAGCACATAAAGCAGGAGCCGGGCCCCCGGTCCTCGCCCTCATGGGACGGGGAAGGCTCCAGCGACGAGCGTGACTCTGGCATCTCCATCGGTGCTGAATTCAGGCCCGCGCGGCCGGAAGACAGACTGGCAGAAGAAGAGGACGCTCACCTCAAAGCGGAGCTGGCGCGGCTCGCCACCGAGGTGGCTACGCTGAAGAACATGATGCACCAGAACAAAGCGCGCGCGCACGAGCACTGAGCGCGCCGCCGCCCGGCGCTGACCCCCCCTGCGCTGCGCCTGGACCGCGCAGCCGCCGCGCCCGCGCCCGCGCATGCGCCCGCGCGATCTCGTGTCGAACTCGTTCGTACAAACTGTCTCCTACCCCTCCCTGTAGATGAAGTTACCACGTTGTAAAGAGATGAACATATTATATTGTATCATATTGTGCAGCTGTAAGCGGCTAAGCCGCGTCGCCTAATCGTAATCCTTCCTAGTTATTGTATGTCGTGGTCGGTGTATGTACTGTGTAGGGTAGACAGACGTGGAGCAGGTCACGCAGGCCCGCGCACCGCCGCGCCTCCCGGACCCGCGTCCTATCAATATGAGACTAATTATATTCGGTTTATAGACTTTTCGAACAGATAAAACTTGTCTACTCAGTGATAGGATATAAAAAATGCATTTTTAGTGATGAGCTATATATGTATATGTAATATAAGTTATAGAAGTAGATCTGTTTCATCTATTCGAAGACTCGTTAGTGAAAAATCGATGGCTAAAGACTATGTTCTTATAAGTAGTACGTAAGCTTGATCTAAGTAAATTTAAGTCCAACTTAGATGGTTATTTATAAAATTAATGTATATTTCTCATTTCGGAATGCCCGTTAAGTTCCAAACCAAAAAAAAACTAAATCCTCTGTTATTGAGCTGACGAGAAATCGCAAATAATCGTAAGACATAGATTAACTACATTAAATCCTATCCTACTATAACAGATGTATTGACTACTCAGGATAAGAATACCAGTGCCTTTGACAATACATACCTACATTTATAAATAGCTACCTAAAGGAATATTTTTGTACACATATTAGTAAAAAAGAAGCGATTTCATCTTTCGGAGATCAGCACTTGCAACGCGTTCGCGACGTTCACTCGACCGATTGTTTCACAAGTTGGAAACGCGTAGCGTTGGAACTGGTCGATCGTTCGAGTACAACGTCGGGACCGTGGGGCAGGCTGCACACTTGTAATTGTATCGAATCCTAAGAAAGTTAGTTGGCAAGTATTTCAGTTGTATTGTAATTGAACTCCTAGAGTGTCCTAAAGGGCATGTGATACGACTGAAAGGGGTATAACTAAGTATTTATTTATTATTCGGACCGTGAAAGAGGATTTTACAATTTATTATCTTTGTATAAGAAACACTATACGATATGAATAAATTGTGTACATTACAATTATATATGTCATTTTATTTTGATACCAAACCCTTTATACACACACACAACATAGAACACATATCAACATACGACGCAGTTACCGTCGAAACATCATGAAACCACTCTTCTAAATTCAGAACCATTGCTGAATCTAGACAGCACGGAAAGTGCACCGAGTGTTGCGGGTTCGATCCCCAAACGAGACAAACATAGTGTGATTTACAAATAATTTCATTTAAATGTTGCTCAAGTCCACAGCGACCCAAGAACAATTCCTCGTACCGGAGTTAGTTATGATCTGAACAAACATAGAACTGGCAATATAAGAGAAATGGCGATTGCAACTACTGATCCATCGGTGCAGCCAATATAAGGAAAATAAAATCTAATAATAATAAAATATCATGATAATTAAGCCTCAATGGCACAGCGGTAGTAAAAGTGACTCCTGTGTCTAACGTCTCGGGTTCAATTCCCGGGTAAGATAGTGTTATGAGGATTTTGTTAGGCAATTCTCAGTAGGAGTATTCTGAAAATGTGCCTGGTAGAGGACAAGAGACAAATGTGCCTAGTAGAGGACAAGAGACAAATGTGCCTGGTAGAGGACAAGAGACAAATCTATTATTACATGGGTCTAACTCTTCAAATGTAATTGTATGTAATGTATGTACACATCTGCTTAATCCCTTTAATATACAAGCTTGATAATATGAGACTAATAAGTAGGTCTAGTCAAAGTACAGTCTTCTCATATTCAATAAGTGTAAACGCCTGTGCTATCTGTCAGGCAAAGTGATACTAGGCTTATTATCAAGACACTTTTCTACACATCGAACCGAGGAAGCTCGGGTAAAAAGATTATTTTCCAACAGGATATCCAATACCAGTTCACTTAAACCAAGAATCAAATTTGGATCCATACGATAAGTAGCCGCATACTACTACCGCTGGACCGACTAGGTCACACTAGACAATTTTCCACGCAAATACTAACGATCAACCAAGTAAACAAAGGCGATCTAATGGAAAATCCCTCCGACTTGACCTACAAACAGCCGAAAATTAACTTGACCATTCGTCATCGACCAGCGATGACATATACCATAATTGAATTTTCTCGGAAAAAGATAATAATATGTGAATCGTCATTAAATAATTTGGCTCAATCATGCTGGTGTGAGGTCATCGTTTGACATATGGTATCTAATCACCAGGTTATTGTGAAGTTGGCTGTTTATTGACCTAGGTATGTGAGTTGTTTGTGATGCTGGTTGCTGGTTTGACTGGTTGCAGAGTCAAAGTCAAACATCATTCATTTATTTAGGTCACAAAGTTACAGTTATGATCGTCAATATATACCTATAGGTTTAGTAAGGGTTGAACCTATGAGAAGGGACCTGCAAAAAACTCACGGCGAAACAGTGGGCTGGACACGTCAGCATAACGTTTTAGCGCTATTAGGTATTGGCGAATATAGCCATATGGCGCTCATAGCCAGTTACACTCACTGATCGGTAAACGATTAGCGATGTTAAGCAACGTTGGGTGCGGTCAATCTATAAATGGGTGAACGCTTAGTGGTATTGCATCTGAGCGTCTCCGTGCTTCGTAGGGCACGTAAAAGGTCGGTCCCGGTTATTGTCAAATTGACAGCAGTCGTTAAGCCATGTCAGAGGTCTGCCCGTAGGCTTGAACAACTTTTGACAACAGGTTGGCCACTAACCACACGAAAAGAAAGAAGAAGATTGGCGAATCTAGGTAATTTAAACGGCGATTACCTACAAACTGTTCTAGAAGTTTTGAGTTCAAACTTTACATCGATGGGTTGTCACCAGACAATTCTGATCTCCTCTATCGTATACCTAAGGATATATGGGAATGCTTAGAGCACTGCACTCCTGCTCTAAGAATAATGCATTTATGTCAACCAGTAGTTCCCAAAGTGGTCCAGGTGGACCCTCAGGGATCCACGGGAGACCCGATGGGGGTCTACGTTGGCGTGACAAAAAAATGGACGTCCACAATTCGTAAGCGGAGGTCCACGAAAATTTATTGAACTAAAATGTTGGCTTGTCTTCACCTATCAATGCAGGCAGATAATAATATTTTAAGAAGCTCAGCGAGTGTTACTTGTAAAAACTTACATATTCCATGTTCAGTACCAGTGGTCTCGAACCTACCGATTTTTCGGTAGAGAATGCCTAAAAAATTACAGAACTGAATGACTAATTGCATGAACTTGTTTGATTCTTCACCGTTATAAATACGAATGCCAGGGAATATAGTAGAAATGTAGCTGCAGAGGGTCCACCGGAACCAGCTAAATTTTGAAAGTGGTCTATGAGAAAAAAGAAGTCTGGGAACCTCTGATGTAGACAGTAGAGGGGGACACTTCAAGAAAAGAGCGTACTCCTTTTTAAAAGGCCGGCAACGCACTGTAACTCCTCTGGTGTTGCAGGTGTCCATGGGTGGCGGTAATCGCTTACCATCAGGCGATCCGTCTGCTCCTTTGCTCCCTAATCCATAAAAAAAAGAAAAAAAACTTGCAAGCGTGCAAAGGCTCCAGTAATTGCTACCATCAGGCTATCCAAAAGTAATATACCACATTCATGTGTAAAAAAATTGATTCATGATATATCAAGAAACAGCAGCCTAGGGGGAGACCATTGAACTGACACGCAGAGGTCTCGGGTTCGTTCTCTAGGAGCGCATCTCTGACATTTCGAAATTATATACTATCGCCCTGTTTAACGGTGAAGGAAAACATCGTGAGGAAACCTGCATGTCTGAGAGTTCTCCATAATGTTCTCGAAGATAATTATGTTCTGTCTGCCAACCCGCACTGGGCCAGCGTGGTGGACTATGGCCTAACCCTTCTCACACTAAGAAGAAGCCCGTGCCCAGCAGTGGGACAGTTTAATATTATTATATTATATGTCAAGGCCTAAGCAATAACGTTGCTATCGCCTGTGAAACACACAATAACCTGCTTCCCTACTTGGCTCCGCACCAGTGCGTGAAGATAACGCTCAGATAATATCGCGGTTTCTTTCACTTGTAACTGTACTTGTTACTTGCTTTGTTTGAAGATCATGTGACATACTATGTTTTGGTTAAGATAACCAAGACAGATGAGCATGGTGAATCTGATTAGAGTGAATGAAGCAAAGATCGGCAGGATCTTAGTAAATATAAATCAGTAGTGTTTGCCGGCCTCTTCATATATCAGACATGACTCCAATAATATTATATTTACGCTATTGAGTAGCAGTGGCACACCGGCGGTCATACACAGATGGCTTTGATTTTAATCTTGGGTTAAATGATAGCTATATTTTTCACTTATGTGTTTTTCTATCCTCTGTACTATTTATTAATGTTACACACCGCCATGTTTGCAGTGTATGTATATAAACAGCGCGACCTTTTTGAAGTGAAATCTTCTTTAGGCGCGTTGAGCACTTCTTGGGTGAACAAAAATCATGGAACTCGCGTCATCGTCACCGAATGCTTTCCATTTTTAACTGACTTAAAAAAAGGAGGAGGTACTCAATTCGTCTGTATTTTTCTTTTTTGTATGTTTGTTACCTCATAACTTTCGCCTGGGTGAACCGATTTTGATGATTCTGTTTTTATTGGAAAGCTGGTGCTTCCCGTGTGGTCCCATTTAATTTAGATCAAGATTTGATAATTCGTTTTCGAGTTATCCTTAATAATTCGTATTGGCTACATTGATGATGTTCTCATTTTTGGCAAGGTTCACTAAAAACCGAGTAATAAACAAAATTTTAACAAAAAAGAAAACCGACTTCAAAAAAGAATATTCGAAAACTTAAAATGCACTAAAAAGTTAATAAATAATTGTATATTCTTGTGAATAATTAAATTATTGTTCTTTTTGGAGTCGGTGTATAACATCATTGGCTATCCATGTTATCATGTTCTGTGGCAATTTATTTACGTCTTGTTTATAAAGGTATGCAGATTCGATCTTCGCACGTGTTTTACAGGATTGTGCTAAGTCTGTGTGTACTTCATAAGAGTTTTTTAAATACCTGTAAACACCTCGCGACACAAAATTATTCCAAGTACAGTAACATCTTTTGAGCAATGCAATAGTTTAAAGAGCTATAATGTAGACATGACTGATGCAGAGCAACGAAACCTTTTCAGGTTCATATATTATTAGTTTTACATGATTATATTCTAAACCTACACTCTTCTTCTCCCTAGCTTTTATTATTCCAAGTCACTTGGGGTCGGCTTTCTAGTCTAACCAGATTTGACTGGATATCAGTTTTTACACGGAGCAACTGTCATCTGACCTCCGCAACCCGAAGGCTAGACCAGTGTTAGGGTATTAGAGGGTACTGACTTCCCAATAACGACTGCCATAGATGTTCATGGCAGCCGGGACCGACGGCTTAACGTGCTCTCCGAGGCACGGAGATAATTGTCAATCAATACGCACATAATTTCGAAAAGTTATATAACTTCCGAAAGTCAGAGGTGTGCGACGTGGGTTCGAACCCGAGACCCTCTGCATTGCAGTCTGTTGGTCTCCCCACTGAGCTATCACTGCTCATTCTGAACACTCTAATGGAAAAATATTTGTGTCAGTCGAGCCATATGCTTCTTGTCACCTTGGTTATTAAATACAAAATATACTTTATACTGTCAAGTGGTCCACATTCAAAGTATGACATGTATACAAACCTTTTACTTCATGGCAATGCTGTGAACATCACAGTGAGCCTCAGTCATGACTATGAAACACCACGTAAATATTTTTCTTGTCTCTCAATGTAAATATATAATTATATCTACAGTAGCTGTCCCGACGGACGTTACCCTGTACACACGACAAAAAAAATTGAGATTAAACTATCGTATCTTTTAAGTTGGACCAAATTACAGATAGTTACGAAGTTAGATCAAAATCGGTTCAGTAGTTTCGGAGTTTATCCCGAACATATATCGTGACACGAGATTTTTATATATTAAGAAGATAGTTTTATGCTTAAATCCCCGAAAGGGGAAGGCAGAGGGAGGTGTATTACACCTAGTTTTAGCTAGGTTTTAGATCTCATGCGGCTAACCTATTATCCCGGCATAATTCTAAACTTCGTACTTTTACCAAGCATTTCTTGACAGATAAACCCAATTACTTTGTCTTGGGATCGAACCCGAGACCTCATACACAGCAATCGCATTCACTCCCGCTACCGAAGCAATCACAATCTATACTAGTATTATAAAGCAGAAGAGTTTGTTTGTTTGTTTGAACGCGTTAATCTCAGGAACTACTGGTTCGAATTGAAAAATTATTTTAGTGTTGGATAGCCTATTTATCGAGGAAGGTTATAGGCTATATAACATCACGCTACGACCCACGGGGGCGGCGCAGTAACAATAAGCGCGAGTGAAACCGCGGGAATATCTTGTGTAAATATAATTATGCTTCCGATTACTTTAATGTTACACGAGCATATACATATAAATGGTTCCGTATCCAAAAGTCGCTGCCCATCACCACGGTAAAGTTATCTAACAGTATTGTAACTCGGCTCTGTCCTTGAAATAAAGTTATCTAACAGTATTGTAACTCGGCTCTGTCCTTGAAATAATCAAGCCGCGCGGTCCGCGTATACGCGAGAGGGCTGCCCACCTACAGTATTTTAATTTCATCTACCTACTTGAGTTTCTTTCTAGTTTAGTGATTGTAAATATTGTATTTTTATTTAAAAAATGTCATTTGTTGTGAATGAAATAGGAAATGTTCAAATAAAATCATGTTATGTTTTTTGATTTGTAGATTTAACAAAACGTTTGAAATTCCACTTGAAATCTAAGGCACATTTTATGTGTGTTTGTAGGGATTTCTTTTTTAAAAAAAACATATCAAACCCATTGTACATATACAATAACATAACTAATAAAAAAAAGGCTATTGAGGAAGTCGATGCTGAGTCCGCGGTATTAGCCGGTAAAATGCTGACATTATTTCCGAGGTAGGATAACTCAAAGCACTTTGAAAAATTCCTACATGCAGCCTATTAATACCAAACTTTCTCATCATCGACTCCCTCTCGACCTCGCTTCTGACACACTCCATCAGCAAATGTTGCACATCTGGGTGAGGTATGGTTGTAGGAGAAGTAGCCTGCTTAGTCTCTCCTAACAGTTATTTGGGCAGGTGTTATTCGCACTTAAGCTCAAAATTGGGCCAATGTGCGTAAGTGACCGACGCGAAGGGTTACTCATATCACCTCAGCTTCATCTAGAAAGATATCAGGGAACCGATATTGCGCAGTACTTCCTCCGTCGTTTCTGGATTGTTCAGAAGCCTCGCCCGTTCGTTGCTCAAGTTTTTGCAGTGTAGGAACACATCTCCTCGGTCTCCATGCAGCTTCTATTTACTTTTTTTTTACATTAAATTTATTATGTTATTTGGCAAGCGTAGCTATCCGTGGCCACACTGGACTTATCCGAAAATCAGCACTGCACTACCTACCACGGTGCTGCAGCATTATGCTGAGATAAGTGCCATTTTTGGTCTCGCACTGGCGGTATGATTAATTATATAAATTGCTTATTCTTATGTTTTATATTTTTTTTATTTTTGTATATCTAAAATATTTTTTTTTTGTTTTATACCAGTGTAGAGGACAAAATAAACTGGTTTTTTTCTTTCTTTCTTCTACATAAGTGATGCCAATGTTGAAGAGGTGTTTGTTGGAAGAGCATTGCCTTTTATTATACCTATTCTTCTATATTAATTTTATAAGAGAGACTGCGAATATGTTTAGTTTGTGTGTATGTGGAGGGCAATAAGGTGGTTGCCTATGTTTCATTTTGTAAAGTCAAAGTCAAAATCATTTATTAATTTAGGTCACAAAATAATACTTATGAACGTCTACATATAAAATATAAATACAAAATGTACCTACATTATTTTACACATGAGTAAATAGCAATCAAAATGAATATTTATGTGCACTAGCGGTCGCCTAGTGCTCGAAATTCGACCAAAGTTTGCGTGTAAGATATTGCTGATATATGTCATTATATATTGATATATGTAACTATAGTTACGCGCTTCGACTGCGTGTGTCAAATGCATGGTTGTGTGCGTGTAGTGGTTTTTCATTAGTTTAATATATTTCTAATGCATATTTTATAAAAATATTAGGATTCGCCCCTCCATCTCAATATAAACTTTAACTGTGCCAAATTTCATACTCCTCCGTCCGCACAATTTTCGTAAAAAGGGGTACAAAGTTTTTGCTTCACGTATTAATATATGTATAGATAGTGGGGACTTCTCGCTATCTCTCTTGCGGATATATGCATTTAAATAACTGTTACCTCACAATTCCTATTGTCCATCTGTTTTCTATATTTGATGACTATCCCCCTTCTGAACAGAGTTAACTCGCTTGTAACTTATTTATTTTTGAGATTTCAACAAAACTTTGTACTTATTTTAGTTTGTATGATGTAAATATTTGACTTCAATCCTAACTCCCTAATCCTAATCCTAACTAATATTATAAAAGCGAAAATGATTTTGTTTGTTTGTTTGTTTGTTACCTTTTCATGCCTAAACCACTGAACCGATCATCCTGAAATTTTGCATATACGTTGACAGGTGTACAGAAACGGACATAGGCTACCTTTCATCCCGAAAAAAATTACTGTTCCCAAGGAAAACAATAATAACGTTCTTATGATAATAGATGGCGCCACGTGTCTTTCGAATCATGATTAAATTATATTATTACAAGCAGAGTACAACCTGAATTGATTGTCAAATTCTAAATTAACGCGAGCGAAGCCGCGGGCAAAAGCTAGTAACAAATAAAATCTTTGTGTCAACTAGACTACTTCCTACATTCGCACCTATTTAAACAAAAAAAATCACTATTTTAAAGATCCAATTGGACATAGGCTATCTAACATGTTCCTGGGTGAAGTCGGGCTAGGCATCTAATAAATAATAACAGGCCAAGTGTGAATTGGCTTCGCATCTTTCACACTATTGCGGAACCCTCTGTGCACGAGTCTGATTTACACATGGCCAGCGTTTTCTCATCGCAAGTTATTTGTGTCGCATAAATGCTACAGGTGTTCTTCAGTAAGCGATATTACACTTACCGATAAGTGTTATAAAAAGCAAGAATATTAAAAGAACTTATGACTCGTGTAATTTACGTTCTACTAAACACTTTTATTTTGTTAATAGTCTAAAGAAAGGCGTTTACAATCGTTGCTAAGTGATAGAATATGGATAAGATATTCAAAGTCAAAAGTCATTTAATAATTTAGTAACAAAGTAACACTTATGTTATGAACATCAAAGTTAATTGCGTGGTGAGTTTTTTTGTTTTTTACCACTATGGTGGCAAACAAGCATACGGCCCACCTGACGGTAAGTGGTCTCCGTAGCCTATGGACGCCTGCGACACCAGAGGCATCACTTGCGCGTTGCCGACCCTTTAGGAAAGGAAGTGGGAAGGAGAAGGAGCGGGAAGGGGAAAGGGGATGATTGGGCCTCCGGCACTCTCACTCACCGAACGAAACACAACAGTAGGAATACTGCTATTTCACGTCGATATTCTGTGAGAGGGTAATCCTTCCCCGGTCGAGCCGGCACTCATGCTGAAATCAGCGAGGCTCTACTACTCTTTTATTTAAGTTACATTTATCAACTTGTGATCGAAATCATAGATTCGAATCCCACTCATTGCAGACGTAAACTTCAGACACAATCATTCTTAGCCGATTCTGTAACCACAAATATTAGTAATTCGTAAACCAAATTGAAATTTAAGACAACATTTCCGTGGTTACCTCTACAAACTATACCTGGGGCTTTAATCATTAGATTTAGATAAAACTTAGCTTAGATTTTAAGTTAACCCGCTAGCTACTAAATTGTGAAAAGCGCATCAAAATCTATCAAGCAGTTTTTACGGGACACCATAACAAACAAACAGATTGACGAAAATAATAAAAGCATTTAGTATCCAGACTCCTGTAAAGAGTCCATTCTAATTGCCGCATCTAAAATATATCTGCACAGACAGCCTCGTAACAATGTTATATAGAAGCTATAGATAAGTACATTTTATTTGACTAATAAATTGATTTTTACACGCGTGTGTGTGTGTGTCACAAGCCGACTCTACCTCGTTGACTGTTTTTAACACGTAATATAACTATTTATAACAAGAAAAGTATTTTAAACATCATGAAATCTATGTGGAGATCTCGGTCAAGGCTAACTTTCTTCTCTTATCTGATGTTCAGAATCCATTGGGGCTAGACACTATGTAATTACGTATGATTATTTCTTTGTTAAAGGCTAGATGAGGTTTTAAGCGGAATATTTGGAACGATGCATTGATTTCTGCGCGTTCTCGATATCTAAACGAAATCAATTTGAATTAACAATGAAGGAGGTTATTAAAGAAAATTGATTATTTATGACTTTGTTCGTAGTTTTTTGGTTTTAAAATACGTCATTAATATTAGGAACAATTCATGTACCCTGGGTGACTACAAACAGCCAAACAACGGACACAAAGAAGACACAAACTTGGAACAACTATTTGTGGATCACACATGCTCTTGTCCCATGTGGGGATCAAACTCTCCGCGCAGAGACAGCAGCAGGGCGACCACTTAAGCAACTATACCATCCGTGCAGAGGCAATATATTGTGTAATTACGTGTTTTCTTTGTTTGAGCCTAAATCCACTGATTGTACAACCACGCATTGATTTCTGCCCATTTATCTTAACGAATTCAATTAGAATTAAAAATTTAAGAGGTTTTTTAAATAAAAATTGGACATATAAATATTAATAAGTGAAGCAAAAACTTTGTACCCCTTTTTACGAAATTTGCGTGGACGGAGGAGTATGAAATTTGGCACAGTTAAAGTTTATATGGAGAAGAAGGGGCGAATCCTAATATTTTTATAAAATATGCATTAGAAATACATTAAATTAATGAAAAACCACTACACGCACACAACCATGCATTTGAAACACGCAGTCGAAGCGCGTAACTATGGTTACATATATCAATATATAATGACATATATCAGCAATATCTTACAGGCAAACTTTGGTCGAATTTCGAGCACTGGGCGACCGCCATTGATATATTAACGCACAGCCCTTGGCATTTTGCACAAAGGATAATAAAGGACTTTTTTAGTCAAACTCCAAAGGTCTGAAGCAAGAATTTGCGATATAACTGAAATCCTCATGAACGAAGTTGAGGACAGCAGTTCCTCAACAAATTGTGAAACTCATTGGAAGTACACACTGACTGCAATTTAGCCGTTCTTATTACTTTATTGTCAACAACGGTTTGCATTATTTCACCACGTGGCGACGCCCGCGCCGGGGGCACGTTCCTCTGAGTATTTCTGTCTAACCCGGTTACCGTATGCCGCAGGTATTCTGGTGACGGAATGTATCAGCTAATATTAGACAGGTGACTTAACACTTTGTTTACGACGGATGCAAGGAATAGTGCGTTTGATGCCGTGAGGTAGAAATAAGATTGCGTGTTACTTGATATCGAATAGTTGCATCGAGTGATTTTCGAACACAGTTGTGGACGCGATACGTATTTTGCATGAGACGCAACCAACTGATGTATAATGCTGTCGATATATTCTAATAGCTGCTTCTTGCTATCTTTTCTAAAGAGTCGTAGAGCCTCGCTGATTTCAGCATGAATGGGCCGGCTCGACCGGGAAAGGACTACCCTCTCACAGAATATCGACTTGAAATAACAGTATTCCTACTGTTGTATTTCGTTCGGTGAGTGAGAGTACCGGAGGCCCAATCACCCCTTTCCCCCATCCCGCTCCTTTTCCTTCCCACTTCCTTTCCTAAAGGGTCGGCAACGCGCAAGTAATGCCTCTGGTGTCGCAGGCGTCCATAGGCTACGGTAACCAGTTACCATCAGGTGGGCCGTATGCTTGTTTGCCACCTTAGATGTATAAAAAATAAAAAAATTAAAAATGTGTATTATCCAAGTTATTTTTCCTTACTAATGGTGTATAACGCATATAAATACTTGCAACAAAAGAGGCACCTTTCGCTTGTTGTAAAAGGACAGAAGCAACAAGCGCAATTATCCGTACACAACGCAGCGATTCCTTAAGAGGAAAACACAAGGGCCGCCGTTTTTCCATACAAACTTAGTCCCCTGTTTCTTCCCTGGATAATGCCAGTAAAGCAATATTTTTTAAATGTATGGGCACTATTGGCATGTCCCTATGTTTTCCGTTTTTTTCATAAATTAATTATTAAAAGAGACATGAGCCTTCTAAATCCTCAAAAATTTTGCCAGATTTTCCGCTGTGTTCAAACATCCAGAAAACAAATTTGACTAGATTTATAAATAAAGGAAAACACAGGAACACTGCCAGTCTCTTTAATTTTTAATGAAAATAGTTAAATTGGTCAAGTTTTGGAGAAGGAATCAGGGGACTACGAAACGTTGATTTTGTGTACTTTTAATAGGTATTTTCGGTCCAAGCTGCATTTGTCTCTATCGCGCTCTTGATACTATACATGGCACTGTGCGACAGCAATAGATTTTACAAATACCTATTTTCAATTCTCTCGCCCTTAGTGTTTACTCTTAAGGGTCTAGGATACGGTACTCACCGCAGGATAACAAAAAACATTTTTTTTACGATCTTCTGTAGGATAGCGTTACTTATACTTTCGACCTGCTCCACCTGCTCCAGTATAAGCCAAAGTCTAGGTTTAAGTGTGAATAACCTAGTGCTAGGATTGTTAGTCACTCGATTTCTTTTAGTATCCACTATATCTTCATTTTTTCTGGAACACGCAGCAGGGGTAGGCCTCCCACAAGGTGGACCGACGATCTGGTAAAGGTCGCGGGAAGCGGTTGGATGCGGGTGGCCCAAGACCGGTCTGTGTGGAAGACCTTGGGGGAGGCCTATGTCCAGCAGTGGACGTCTTTTCGCTGACATGATGATGATGATATCTTCATTATAGATCTAATACGTAATACTTCTCTTCTCATTGACATGGAAACTTAAGTACTATTGTGACTGCGATAAACATTAATATTTGATTAATTCGATCCGCATTAATAAAAGTATACAAATTTGTGTATAATTTACATTTTAAACCTGTGGTCAAGCAGATTTAAAATAAAAACATTATTTAATGTCAATTGTTACTTTTAATAATACTACATATGTATAATCCTAATTCTAACTTCCTAATCCTAATCCTAATCCTAACTTCCTAAATAATATTATAAAAGCGAAAATGAGTTTGTTTGTTTATTACCTTTACACGCTTAAACTACTGAACCGATCATCCTGAAATTTTGCATATACGTTGTCAGGTATACAGAAACGGACATAGGCTACCTTTTATCCCGAAAAAAAACTAGTGTTCCCGAGGAAAACAACAATAACGTTCTTATGATAATAGATGGCGCTACATGTCTTTCGAATCATGATTGAATTATATTATTACAAGAAGAGTACGACCCGAATTGATTGTCAAATTCTAAATTAACGCGAGCGATGCCGCGGGCAAAAGCTAGTACAATATAAACTTATAAATACTGTGACTATCTTTATAGTCACGGTATTTATAAGCTGAATTGTAAATCCATATTACACCTTTACAGAGACGCTTTACATAAGATAAAGCCTGATTTTTGCGCTATTACCGGAATGTACTTTATACATGGGTAGAACTCCAAACCATGACCAAATTTACAATATGAACAAATTTACATAACACAAATATTATGCCTAGTTTGAAGTTAGTTACATCCACTTCAAATACAAAGCAGTCGGGATTGAGAATCTTCTTCATTCGACCGAAAATCGCAACTAAAACTTTTGCTGTGATCTTGCAGCGAGTCGAGTTTCCATAATATCTCCAGGAGCGTTGCATTGTGTTACACAATAGGAATCTTCGTCTTATTCTTACAGACATTTAATTTTTCAGGGCCTGGCCACACCTTAACCAATTCCATCACTGTATCTTTCATAACCTACAAATCAATCCATGAAACCATTTTAATTTATCACGAACTCTACTTTTTAATAACCAAGTAATAATCTTTAAAATTTGACGTTTTCTGATTACAACATTTCCTGAGTTTATTAGAATAAGTAACTTCTAAAACGTAGTTAAAGATATTGACGATATTGGCCGAATTTCAAAACCCATATCATTAGTTTGAAAAGGAAGCGTCAATTTCACGTGATTGCACGTAATACCTACAAATAAATAATATTGATACCTGTCTCCATAGAATACATGCACGATCATGTTATATGTAGTAAACGTCATTTGTTTTGAAGCTTGTTCACTGTTCACACAACAGCTGCCACTGGTATTACGTCACTTGAGCCGTGTACCTAGGTGACAAATATTATTATCTACTCTGATTACGTACAACTAAAGTTACGTGGAGCACCTAATAATAGTTATGAACTAATTAAAGCAGACGTAAGTATAAATGAAGACCTAACAGTGGCCTTATTGCCTAATCAATCTATTCAACATCAAAATGAAAAATATGTTTATTACTTAATTTAAGTCACAAAGTATCACGTATGAACGCCAAAGTTCTACTAAAGTGTTTTTACATGTTCAGCGATGCGAGGACGCAGAACCTATGACTGAAACTGACAAGAAACTCACGGCCACTCGTTTTGATCGCCAAGTTTACAATTCCCATAATTTGTTGCACAAATCTGTCCTGTAAGGACCTGCAATCCTTAAATAAAGATAGTGTATTTTAGATATAAATAATATGTAGTTTACTTAAGACATTTTCTGCTAATATTTATTCCATCTGAATGAATAGGCAGTTCTCTACGTTCTTCTACGGATTTATTAGTCATATCACCCTTGCCATATATTGTTAACCAAATTTAAATCATTTTATTTAAGACTAGATATTCCCGCAGTTTCACACGCGTTTATCGTTACTGCGCCGCCCCCGTGAGTCGTAGCCTGATGTTATATAGCCTATAGCCTTCCTCGATAAATAGGCTATCCAACACTAAAATAATTTTTCAAATCAAACCAGTAGTTCCTGAGATTAGCGCATTCAAACAAACAAACAAACGTTTCAGCTTTATAATATTAGTATAGATGTTCATATATATACTATATAACACGCAGAACAGGTGGCACAATGCTTTGAATAGTCACCTCGCTACGAAGTGCAGGGGGTGCTCTCGCAGCAAATATAATTTCGGCCTCTGCATACCTATACATACATAGTTGTTCTATTTTCCGGCTTTAATAGTTAGTTTTTTATAATGTTTGTTAAAGCCTGTACGACAATGAAATTACTCTATGCGTTTCAGTTGTATTTTTAAAAAGAAATAAATACAATAAGATATCTAAATAAAATACCTCGTAACTCATTTTAAACTTTATTTGTACTACATAATTAGGTAATGATAATATTATAAATTATATACATTTGATTGTTGAAGTATTGTATTAGCATAAGTCGCACACTGAGTTCTATGAAACTACGCACAGACTGACGTACTTAGTACTACCCAGTAACATACATTTGCATACACTCACGTCGACAAATCCTTAAAGGTGTAGGCACTCATATTTCGCTAGCTTTTACCGTGGGAGAGCCACGCTTCGGCACGAATGGACCGGCTCGACCGGAGTGATACCACGGCTTCACAGAAAACCGGCGCTTGCGTTGTGTTTCGTCGAGTGAGTGAGGGTACCGGAGGCCCAACCCCCCCCCCCCCCCCCTTCTTAGGTGCAAATTTATAAGGCTGGTAACGCACTTGTGACGCCTTTAGTGTTGCGGGTGTCCATGGGCGGCGGTAATCGCTTACCATCAGGCGATCCGTCTGCTTGTTTGCAACCTATACCATAAAAAAATCTGCTTTAAATCCCACGTTATACGTGGCTAGCCAATTACCATCTACTGGGCACTCAGACAGACAAGATATATAACTGTTAAATTTTTCTGCCATATACCAATTGCAGGATACAAGTTTGATTCATATTCTATATATAGCGTAAAGGACGAACTTAATTTATAATAACGATGATTGAATGAACTAAATTCAACATAACATTGATCCGCCAAACTATATTGAATTTACAACTAGGTATATAGAATTTAACATACCAACACAACAAAGGAATGTAACACTTTCTTCGTAAACGAAAAACAATTTAATTTATAATTTTAAGTCCATTATAATTATTTAAAGAAAAGGCATGAATTAATTATAAATTCGAATTAGACATTACGCAACTCAACTATTTAGCGTCATAATAACAAAAATAGTACCTAGATTTATTTTTCCTTCTATGGCGGTTTACGATTTATATATTTTATTAGTAGATATATAGATCTGCGAAAGACTGCAGGCAGATGCTGGATGCGGCAAGCTGAAGACAGGGCGCTATGGCGCTCTTTGGGGGAGGGCTATGTCCAGCAGTGGACTATTATAGCCTGATGATGATGATGATGATATAGAGTAGTATAATTTTAATTATAAAATATGAACTCAATGTGCCGACTTGTTTTATCGCGAGTTATTATTTTTATTTAAACCTAGCTTAGCTAGAAATTATCATATAGGTAGTTTGACTATATCGTTATTAACAAATATTAATAATTAAAAATAATAATATCGTAAATAGAGGGGAGACAGCAGCAATCGCAAGCAATATTGCCACCGTCATGCTTTTGGATGGGCGACCATTTACAGAAAGTCACGAGTCACGACTGTCGTGCCACGGACGTAAAGCCGTCAGTCCTGGACGTCATGCACTGGACGTCATGCACTTGACGTCATGCACTTGACATGTCTATACAGGGCATCACCACAAAAATATTCTATTCCTAAAGCAATGTTACTACATGCCAGAACAAGAAAGCTATACGTTCTGTTACATGCCATCTCGTTTTGGCACATGCAATAACAATGATTTAAAAGACGATGGTAGGAGTCAGTATATTCTATTGTAACAAGCATTAACGGCACCTGGTCTAAACTTAAAATATCCCTTTTCCTTTAGGTTGCGAAGGTAAAATAGCAAGATAAAGGATTCACTGGGTTTTCAGCGCAAGCAGCAAATAGCACTGCTCTCTTATTTACACAACTTCCCCTTAAAAGTCTGGTTATCGAACGTATCACAGGAACGTAATCCAAGAGAGGCTGCATGTTTCTGAAGGGTGGAAATACTTCCTTCTAGTTTTTAGAGTAATCGCAGATCAAAGCGAGGAACCCAGTATGCCTCATCTCTGACTATTCCATTATGCATTTCGAAGACTCATATTATACGTGTGAGTTAATTTGAATACCTAAGCATCAGTATTACAGAAGATATGAGTAAAAGCTTCATACTTTTTTTAATGATCAATATTTAGTCTAATGAGGTACATTATACCAAATATCTGGCCAAATATTTATCAAGGCGGACAATGTGCAAGAAATATTATAGTGCACAGAAGTCTGCACAAATACAAGTGTATTCTCTATCCCCTCACACACATACTCCAAGAGAGTTCAGGCGCAGGACCAATGACTTTAAATAGTTCCCGAGGCACGATGATGAAACATCCTTTCCTAACTCCGGGCTGCTACTAACAATTTCTTACAAGAAAATCTCAATAGCTTCTTTGCAAACCCGACCTGGGATTCGAACCCGGGACCTCTTGATCCGCGGCCGTATACATTAGCCACCAGACCAAAGAGTTAGTCTTATATTTTTTTTATTGACTAGGCTAATAACATTGATACTAATAATAAATAATATCATCACGTAAAAATAATATTATATTAAACAGGAAACTACATCATGATTGGACATTGGTATTATCAAAGGACTAGCACATATTAAACAATTATCAGATAATAATAATAATAATATATCATTTAACACAATTAAACACTAATAAACACAAAACAACAATTAAACAATATTACATTTCATCATAAGATTCAGAATTTACTAAACACTTATAAATACTATAAGGTATATTTATGTTATACAGAAGCACCTCTGCTTATCCCACGGATATAGCTTGAAAAGTCATCCCACCAAGCACACCAGTTAACGAACCAATTAGTTCTACAATCAGTATTATACCACGAACGCTTTATGGACGTCTGCACCGCACGACGTGCACGCGTAAACTGACCAAATCTTCACTGTACAAGCGAGTATGCCCTATTGATGTCTCACTCACTCTTGGAGTGAGGTCGAGCATGCTCGCTCGGGCAGTGAATATCGTGGCTTCACTCGGTCGCTGGTATCATTTCGCCAGCGCCAATGTTTTGCGGTTCTAAGGTTGGCAACGGAGCATTTGGTGCCCGAAGTCTAGCCGAGCTCAATTCATTACACTGCACCCAGAGCTCCAACTGGAAAAAGGGAAATAGGTTAACAAGGAATTGCAACATGCGATAAAGATTTTTTTGTGCTACTTTTAAAAGAACATACGATTGAATACTAATAATTGAGATGATTTGAGCACTTAGAAAGAGGATAAGGAAAGTGTGACCAGGATAGCTAATAATAGTAACAGAACGCCTGAACTTCGCAATATTCTATGATCAGAACTGTTACCATTCGTAACAGGACCTGCTTGAAAGTAAACTGAAGCAACAAGAGTACGACACGAGCACGAGCACACAAGAGTCAGCGAAGCAGTCTAGTTCGCGGTTACCCTAGGCTATAGTCACTTTCAATAGCAGTGGTATACGTGCGTTGCTAACCCTTCAAAATAAATATTACTGGTATTCTAATGCATACTATCAGCAGAAGACCAGAATCTTTGTCCTGGCGCCCAACGAACACAAATCAAATCTGTTTGGCTGCCATCTTCTGTTGGGTGGAAATAGTTTCCTTTCAAGATTCAGTCTAAATTCTAAGGCTTCATCCTTTTCTTACCTCTGGTGGCATTTTGCCTGGTGGCTGCCGGCAGGTGCCTCCACAGTGGAGCTGCAGCAGTAGTTCTGCAATGCCCGCCGCCGAGGTGTCGATGACTCGCTGCCGACACACAGCTACCGCGTGGACAAACCCGCCAGGCCCAACGAATTCGTGCTCCATGAACACGGTTTTGTCATCCCAGTATATCGCCTGCAATGAAGACATGATGATGATGACAAGAGAGTTGATAGCATTGAGATAATCCCATTAAAATCCAAAAGCTAATTGGATGTACTTTCTGCAAAACGTTCCAACCCACAAAGTTAATATTTTGAGATAATCGTGATTGAAGTTCAATCCCGTATTGCTTCTTCATACATGTGGGTTATGCTACTAAGTCATGATTTCATATTTAGAGTGATAGTAAAGGTACCAAATTTTTCCAGCTAGTAAATAGTAACCCCGTAAAAATACGTCCAATTATTCTTTATAATTGTTCAACGTCGAATAGCGGAGCATGTTATAAAATCGGTCATCTATGTTAGTCTGACTGTCTTTTCGTAAATCCCAAACAGTTTAACTGGTTGTAGTGCATTTGTTTTTTTTATTTGACGCTAAAATAATCGAATAAAATCTCAATAACATCATACGCTAAAGACACGATGTTGCTAAACGCGTACATTTGTCATTATCCATAATTTGTAAGTTAATCTTTCTTTAGTAAGTATCGCTTAAGATATAATGCATCTATATGACCATAGCCACCTAGTTATATACCAGTACAGATCAAGTAAGTAATGTATAGCAGGTATAGCTCAGTGGGAGACCAACAGACTGCAATGCAGAGGGTCTCGGGTTCGAACCCACGTCGCGCACCTCTGACTTTCGGAAGTTATATGACTTTTCGAAATTATGTGTGTATTGATTGACAATTATCGCCTGTTCCGTGCCTCGGAGAGCACGTTAAACCGTCGGTCCCGGCTGCCATGAACATCTGTGGCAGTCGTTATTAAGAAGTCAGTGCCCTCTAATCCTAACACTGGTCTAAGCTTAGGGTATCGTTAGCCTTCGGGTTGCGGAGGTTAGATGGTAGTCGCTCCGTGTAAAAACTGATATCCAGTCAAATCTGGTTAGACTAGAAAGCCGACCCCAAATGACTTGGGAATAATAAAGGCTAGGGAGAAGAAGATCAAGTAAGTAATGTAAGTTAAATAACCACAACACGCCATGATCCCTATTTTTGAAAATTACTAAATGTGACAGCTGTTTTTGATTCTCTAAAACAGATTACAACGCACCAACACAAATATGAGTGTTAAGTAAAATTACGCTACCCAAAAACACGAAGACTTACTTTAGAAGTGATGGTAAACTTGGTGAACGGCTTGATGAACCTCCTATATCTGATGGTGGCGGCTGCTTGCACCACGGACCCTCCCGCTGCCTTAATGTTGGCGTAGAGACCTGTGCGCTCGTAAAAGTCCGCCCTGGCGAAGTCCAGCTCGCGAAGGTACCGAGCATTGTTCATATGGTATAAGAGAGTGTCTATGTCATTTATAAGACACCACGCTGAAATATAAAACGAAAAATTAAAGATGGTTTCCTTAAAATAAGGTTTTAAATACAACAATTGTGGCAAACCAAAATGTGGCGTCTGAGGATAAACAAGCACTGCAACGTATGATTACTTGTAACATAATTTGCTAAGGGAATCAGCAATTGGTGTTCCAAACGATCATAGGCGAAAAGGAATTAAAGACGGGATGAAAGGTAAGGAGACAGTAGAACTCTTACTTATCAGACAAAACAGTTACAATTTTACAATGGTTTCATGTAAACGGGTCGACCAATTCGTACAGTAATGATAATAATAATAATATTCTATCACATACACACAACACCATCCAGCCCAAACTAAGCAGAGCTTGTACTATGGGTACTAGACAATGGATAAACATACATATTATATACTCTTTTTTTTCTGTAAATACATACATATTATACATAGAAACACCCAGACCAAGACAAACATCCATGTTCATGCACACAAATGTTTGACTTGTGCGGGAATCGAACCCGCGACCTCAGGCGTGGCAGTCGGTTACACTAACCACTACGCCATCGAAACTACAGTGACTAAATAGTCTAAATAATTGGCAACATCGGGCTCTTCAATTAAAAAATACAAGGTAAGGTGAGTACTTTCCCAATTGGATTGCTCCCAATTGGAGCGAGGACCTCGATCTGCATTATCTATCTAAATAATAATATAACCAAAAGCAGTGTTCCATTGTCAGAATTTGCCAGGACCTACCCAACTCCATAATGCTCTAAGCGAGTACACCGACGACTCCTGCCACGAAAAATACGCTCGCAAATCGCTGTGCATGTGTGGCCAGCTTACTCTGATGATATGTGATTACCGCTGCTTAAAGACATTTGTAGTACCAGTTTAAGATTTCAATTATGAGTAAGCGAGCGTGCAAAATTTTCAATAACTTCGACTCCCTTTTTTGGCTCAAGGGCCGGACTAGTATTTCAAGATTTTTATTGTATGCGGTAAAATAAGGCCAATCTACTCACTATGTAACGTGCATCTTATTGTAGCGCCTTTAATACGTACAATTATAATTCTTTTAGAGTAAGATCCAGATCGTATTTCAATAAATCGTATGCCCTTTTTCAAGCACATTAAGGCTGAGGCTACATTAGTCCGCGACACGACTTGCGATACGTAAGCGATAGAAACAAATAGTTCATATTCACGTTTATGGCTACACCGTACGCCATATATCGCTATTAATCTTTGATTTGTTTATGCGATAGAAACAACATTAGTGTAATCACGGCATCGGCTACATCAACTTGTCAGCGAAATTGAAGCGAATTCATTAAAAATGTTTATATCGTTTCGTTTTCACAGTCGCATCGCGAATCGTTGCCTACTGTAGCGTCAGCCTCAGTTCTTACCGTACCTTGCTAGAAACGGTGGTAATCCAACAAACAAGTTACAAGCTCTATAGGTATACTTACAAACAACTTCCGTAGTACCCAAGATGCAAGTCTTCTTCTTGAAGTACCTGGCCTTCGCCACGGTATACATCATGCGCGCGAAGTACGCCACGTCCATGCTGCTGTAGAGGAACAATGCCCCCGCCACCACCGCCGCCGCCCAGCCTGGCACATATACCGTCCACATCCTCGACTCTGGGCCAATGGAGAACAGTACCATATACCTGTCAACTTAACAACACCGATATATAATGATAAAAGCCCCTGGACACCGGCGCCCATACGCCGAGCGAAGCGAACGAGCGAAGTAAACTAAAAATAATAATGATTATGATCAATGTTAAATTATTTCTTGCCATAACTTGCTATGACTATTATTTTAGTTATAAACTAGTTTAGTAAGGCATTGAGTAAATGTTAGATAACAAGGTCTAAAAAGTTGATTTAAGTCTACTACCGTACCTACTTATTGTTTGATGAATATATGTCAATAGCACTACGCTACCCTTGCTTATATATTTTATAGTTGTCGTATATCGTTTCTTATCGCTAGCATAAAATTTTATTTGTGTTAAAGTTGTGAGAAGGCACTGACTTCTGTAACACAGGTAGATAATACCTAGCTCAGAGGTCAGAGACTTCAATATTTTATGTGTAAAGATTTTATGCCAATAAAAATTATTATTATTATTATTTCTTTTTTTATTATTCCATATTTATTGAAAAGACGTCACCGGATGAATCCAGTGGCTTCTGAATTTTTATATTAATAAATGTAGGGAAAATCATCTTATTGACCTCTGAGTCTTCTTCGAAGAGGTTAATGAAAACACTATGTGGGTCTGTGTGTCTGTCTGTTAGTGACAGTTTGTTAGTGACAGGCATAACTCCGGAACCACTGGACCGATTGACTTGTAACTTGGTGTGCAGACCTTGGGGTCATATCTCGGTTGAGGTTGAATCTGAGCCCTGTAGGTCAAAAGAACCCCGAGATATAGGGGTCATTTCTTTTCATTACTTTTACATTTAAGACGAAGAGGTTCAATCCTGGGTTTTTAAGCCCATCTCGTTCTTTAACTAACGATTATGAGAGCAACAGGATTTTCTAAATAACATTTTTAATAGCAGCAGCAAATATGAAACTGTACCCGGTACATGAGAATGGGCTAAAACATAGTCGTCAGTGTGTAATTGTTCTAAACCCGTACCTAACCCTCTATAATTTAGGTACAGTAACTGCGTATGACTTTAGCCCTGAGGGGTGACATTGGCCCTTAATTGGAAAAAGCTGTTTAATTGGAAGAAGCTGTTTTACTGACAGTTTATAGTGCTATCTATTGATTGCCACGTGTATTTTTTCGGCAAAATGTATGATAGTGGTCTGGTGGGAATTTCAAACTTTTTCCAATAAGGGGCCAATGACACCCATCAAGGCTAAACTCATACGACCTTACGGTACTATGTATTGCTATGTATGATCCATGAATTGTATCTATCTGATACATAACAATTCATGTCGTTTATTTCCTCTCCTTACATCAATTCTATTAACCCCAAGTGTAGTTATAACAATATTAATTTATAAAACTAGACAATTAATTAGCGTTGGGTGTGAGCAGTACAGTTGGAAATGGGACTTTCTATAAATACCCGATGTGGCCAAGGGTGAACACAATCGATAGCGACAATTAACTGCGAACTGACATACGAGTACCTACGCAGTACTGTTATATAACTCTGTTTATATATCACGCTCTTATCTTTTGTACCTAGTATTATGTTGTATGATATTTATATATGACAGTCTCGGCGTAGGGATGGTACGATTGGACGTACTTTCTGAAAAACGTTCCAACCCACACTCGGGTCAAAATCGAGTTATTATTAGCATATTAGTCACGGGGTTACTATTTACTAGCTGGAAAAATTTGGTAGCTCTACTATCACTCTAAATATGAAATCATGACTTAGTAGCCCAACCCACATGTATGAAGAAGCAATACGGGATTGAACTTCAATCACGATTATCTTAAAATGTTAACTTTGTGGGTTGGAACGTTTTTCAGAAAGTACGTCCGATTGATGAGTGTGAATCACAGGTCGGATGAAGTGATATTGGGTTTTTCTGCCATGATATAGTCATTAGCAGCACGGAGTCATGAAGTGTTGGTACATAGTAGATGGCTTATGTAGTATCTAACACTACATAATACTCCTATGCCTTAACCATCGGAAATAAATATTGTAAACCTTTTCCTATAGCAAGTTGGGATGGACGTGATCCGATGGTCGTGGTCGTTCTTCTTTTCGCATTATTTTACAATTAATTGCAAGTAATACCTTATCTATACATCTATACAAATAAATAACATTGAAGTGTCTGTTTGTAATGTCAAAATAACAGCTTTTTATCTAATGCATATGCTTTATTGTTACATTATTATATAAACGCTCACTGTTACCTGAACACTGACAGTGGGTACGATTACCAACTCAGCATAAGTCCAAGGCACTTTCCCAGATGGCCTGCGGCCCTTCGATCTTTTGGTAGCCTTGGCGTTTGTAAGAGGTCGTTAGCAAGATATGAAAGTAGGTATATAAGGTAGCTATACGAAAACATCTATTATTAAATTTTTTGTCTGTCTGTTTGTTCCGGATAATCTCCGAAACGGCTGAGCCGATTTTGACGGGACTTTCTCTGGCAGGTAGCTGATGTTATAAGGAGTAACTTAGGCTACATTGATTTTAGAAAAAAAATTGGGTTCCGCGGAGACAAACACTTTTTAGTTAAAATCTACGCGGACGAAGTCGCAGGTAACAGCTAGTTCAATATAAGATTAAAGAATTGGGATTGTAAATTACTAGTATCTATTCTAACCTACGTCTAGTTAAAGTAATTAATGCTTCTGTTATAACCTATAATATAAGTGAATTTACATCAATAGTCATGCATTGCAGTTAGGACCGAAACCTATTGTATTTCAATGTTTGCAAAGTCCTTAGCGATATGAAGATTATTCACAATGCAAAGCCATTTGAAAATATGAGAACACCAGAACTTACACGGTAATAATTATGTGTAATGCAGCTATGATAATATCGTTATGATGTATTGAGAATAAAACGCCTGCCAGAAAAATAATAGCATGTTACATGTATACATCTAACGCACTGTATTACCGCAGGTGTAAAAATAGTCCAAAGTCGACGTGTAATAGCAGTATTCCTACTGTTGTGTTTCGCTCGGTGAGTGAGAGTGCCGGAGGCCCAATTACCCACTTTCCCCCATCCCGCTCCTTCTCCATCCCACTTCAAAAATCAAAATCAAAAAGATCTATACAAATAAATAAAATTAAAGTGTCTGTTTGTAATGTCAAAATAACAGCTTTTTATCTAATGCATATGAAAGTATATAAGGTACCTATACGAAAATATATATTTTTAAAATTTTTGTCTGTCTGTCTGTTTGTTCCGGCTAATCTCCGAAACGGCGGAACCGATTTTGATGGGACTTTCACTGGCAGATAGCTGATGTTATAAGGAGTAACTTAGGCTACATTGATTTTAGAAAAAAAATTGGGTTCCGCGGAGACAAACACTTTTTAGTTAAAATCTACGCGGACGAAGTCGCAGACAACAGCTAGTCTAAAATAAATTTATTCAAGTTAGGTTACAAGGTAACACTTAGGAATGTCAAAGATACGCTAATTTTTTTCCTGTGAATTTACATTTACTGCCACGTTCAGCAAAGCAAGGGTGTAGGGCTCATGAGAAAAACGGACAAGAAACACTCCTTTTAAACGCCAAGTTTACAATAAAATTTTGAAAAAAAATATTTTCTAAAGGGTCGGCAGCGCGCAAGTGATGCCTCTGGTGTCGCAGGCGTCCATAGGCTACGATGACCACTTACCATCAGGTAGGCCGTATACTTGTTTGCCATCTAAAAAACATTGCCCTACATTCATTTTAACTTTGTTTAGTACATAACTTTTTATAAATTCAAGGTGGCAAAGTAGCATACGGCTTGATGATAAAGGGTTACCAAAGGCACGCTAGCCGTGGACACTTACAAGTACTATAACGCACAGGTTATTGACCATATAAAAGGAAAACACATAAACGAAGATAACTACTAGATACTCTCTTTAAGGATCTTAGTAACTCTACTCGCCACAGCAACACAATATGATGCTAGACTTAGTACGTAATGTTCTGTAGGGTTACTTCCCTAGCCGAGGTGTCCTAGTTTTAGATAATTCGCAGGTAGGAAGTCTTATTTCTTTAAATAGAGCCTTTAACGGTCTTATTCACAAAACTTACAAGAAGCATATAAAGTCGTCATAAGAAATTTTTAAAGAAGTCTCTTCTCCCTAGCCTTTATTATTCCCAAGTCACTTGGGGTCGGCTTTCTAGTCTAACCGGATTTGACTGGATATCAGTTTTAACACGGAGCGACTACCATCTGACCTCTGCAACCCGAAGGCTAACGATACCCTAAGGCTAGACCAGTGCCAGGATATTAGAGGGCACTGACTTCCCAATAACAACTGCCATAGATGTTCATGGCAGCCGAGACCGACGGCTTAACGTGCTCTCCGAGGCACGGAGCAGGCGATAATTGTCAATCAATACGCACATCATTTCGAAAAGTCATATAACTTCCGAAAGTCAGGGGTGCGCGACGTGGGTTCGAATCCGAGACCCGATGCATTTCAGTCTGTTGGTCTCCCCACTGAGCTATCGCTGCTTATTATTAAAAATGCATAATCACTTGGCCAACGTTTTGTCTTGGGAGCCAGAGCCCAGACACAGTGCTGTTCCATTATGTCTCGATGCCGGCTCTTGAAGAAATAGCAATAGTAACTTGGAGGAAGGGGAAGGCTTACAAAACATTCATGACTAATTATTTTACGGGACATTTATTATTAGTTTATATTAGACTTACTGAATATTTTATCTACTGGCTATATCAAGTAGGTATATCATAAGTATATTTTAATAATAAGACCGTAAGTTCCACTTAATACTTAACCACTAAAACTAACCGATAATTTATTTAAAAGAAAACGGTATTCAGGACGACGATACCGGCAAAACGTGGCGAGTGTAGAATTTACAGGCAAGATTGTATATAATACTACATGTGTATGATTGAGCTGATAAGACAAAAAGGCACATGTTATGTTCAATCGAAAAATGGTGTCAATTATTAGTAGTTTAAAAGCTAAAGAAGCATGCGAATATGAAAGTAAACGTGATATTATCTGCCATTTTCTCATCCGGCATCAAGAATGCAAGTAAGCAAAGGGGCCATTAGTTTCACGTTCGGAATATTGTATAAGATTTTATCGGATATTGTAAAAGCCATCAGTTATTGGCGTTACATTCATATATTTTCTATGCCAACTGCGTAATGGAGTACTCACCATTTACAGGGCCATTCTAACCTACTTTAAATTATCTCAATCATCTAAGTGAATATTAATTTGAGCGTACAAGGATATATAATTAGATATGTATTGGATAAACGCAACACCGTAGGTTGAATCGCTATTAACTTTATCGATCAGCTGATGTCAGTAATGGATGTAAGTGTAATAATGTACAACAGACACAACTCGAATACTATGGCGGTTCACACACAACCTAAACCCATCAAAACCAACCTATCCTGTCCTTAAGAATGTAGATAATACATATTTTTAGTTGATTTAATAAACAATGGAACTTACCTTTAGCCCAGAACCGGCAAACTACACGAAAAAAATTAATACACCATATCTAAATAACTAATATAAATCCATCACAAATCACGTATTTATTTTAAAACAGTGCGATAATATATGATTTAAATAATTATGATACAAATATTATCATAGAAACTGATAAAATAACCTCGGACACGACGTCGCTATGATTTTTCACGTACCAAACGTAACGTCACTTTCGTATGCGCGCGCAGTCCGATCGATAGACTGAAAACTAAACTGAAAAGATGAAAACTCCATTGCCGCGAAATTTTGACATTTATAATAACTTACAACGTGGGAAAAGTATTTAATAATTGGCTATGGATGGCAAGATAAGCATGTGATGATTTTATTGTTTTTGAAACACGTAGTAGTCCGTAGTCTCTGCTTACGCCTCTGGGAAACAGGCGTGAATCTATGTATGTATGTATGAAACACGTAAAAATCTACCTTCGCTATGATTCTTTAATTCTTTGCAAATGTTAGTTACATTTAAAAGCAGGAAGTATTCCTAATTAGTGTACCTAATTATTTTAAACTAGCTTTTGCGCGCGTCTCCGCCCGCGTGGTACCTACATCAATAAGAAGTAGCCTATGTCCTTCCCTAGGTTTTAAACTATATCTGTACCAAATTTCATCTAAATCGATTGAGTGGTTTAGCCGTGAAAAAGTAACAGACAGACAGACAGATAGACAGACAGAGTTACTTTCGAATTTATAATATTAGTAAGGATATATAATATATAATATATATATAAATATATAATACATATAGTAAGGATTTAAGTAATTTATACTTTTTAAGTTAGGTAATAAAATTGCGAAAATTTGGACAAGATTTGATTCTTCGGCGGCCAGTCTTAGCGGAGACTGGCCATCTGTGCAGGAGATATTATAGTGCACAAGTATGTGCGCAAACACAATTGCACTCTCTGTTCCTTTACCTACTCTCATGATCCGATGGGACGGTAATCCGACACGACCGGAAAGACATCAGGAGCAGGACCAACGGCTTTACGTGCTTTCCGAGGCACGGGGGTATCTAACATCGCCAACTCCCTAACTCCGGGCTGCTATTGAGATTTCTTAACAGAAAATCTTTGCCCGACCTGGGATACGAACCCGAGACCTCATGCACAGCAGTCGCATTCACTACCGCTGCGCCACGGGGGCAGTTTTCCTACAACTCATTATATGTAAATATTTTTCTATAATTATTGACCTGTGATTGTATTACCTATGCATGATTTTCCTTACGCTTTATAATAAACGTCCGAGAATCTGCTGCATCAGAGATTCTCGGTCGACAACACATAACTTTTACGTACTTTGTACTTCTAATTTTATGCACAAACTGAAACAAAAATGTTGAAACTATAAATCATCTTGGTTACTGCCTAAAATAATTTACCGTATGTCTACAACGATAAACCAATAGTTAAGCAACGTATTTTGTGAACCTCAACTTCATAATTTTAAATATGACTAACTACATTCTTCTCCCTAGCTTTTATTATTTTCCAAGTCATATGGGGTCGGCTTTCTAGTCTAATTGGATTTGACTGGATATCAGTTTTTATACGGAGCGACTGCCATCTGACTTCCGCAACCCAAAGGCTAACGATACCCTAAGACTAGACCAGTGTTAGGATATTAGAGGGCACTAACTTCCCAATAACGACTGTCATAGATGTTCATGGTAGCCGGGACCGACGGCTTAACGTGCTCTCCGAGACACGGAGCAGGCGATAATTGTCAATCAATACGCACATCATTTCGATAATTCATATAGGTAACTTCCGAAAGTCAGAGGTGCGCGACATGGGTTCGAACTCGAGACCCTCTGCAATGCAGTCTGTTGGTCTCCCCACTGAACTATCGCTGCTCATTACATACTACAAGTACATTATTCATTTATTATTTTAAAACCTGCAATGTAGTTGCTATTATTCATATTTTGAGAAAAAATACGTGTGCATAGACTATACAATCTTAATCCGATTCGACATTTTACTGAACAATGAACACGAAGTCACGATTAATGGCGACCATTTAATCTGACCCCTGAAACAGTACCCATCCCTTACAGTATACTCTAGATTTATTTACAAGGGAAGCTCAAATAATACTAGCGTCCTACACACGGCGTTGGCATACGAGACGCTACGCGATGTCGCCATGTCGGTGACCTCGACGCAATATTCTGTCTCCTTTGTTCGTGCGGAAATAGAAGAGGACGTCACTACACCATCCGATCCGAGAAACGGATAACTGTAGTGACGTGTCAAACGAGGGAGTGTAAACAGTGAAGCTGTTCATTAATTCTTTAAAATTAAATAAAGATGAGAGAGTTTAAGTATGATGTGATACAACTGATTCATGCCATTAGAGATAGGCCATGTTTGTGGGATAAAACGATAGAAAATTACAAAGATCGAGTGGAAAGAAGGTTCGCTTGGGAAGAAATATTCAATATGTTGGAAGAGAGTTACGAAGATATGACGCCGGAGGAAAAAAGGGTAACAGGTAATGGAAACAAACATTGTTTTTGATATTGTGGTTATGTACGGCAGTCTGTATTATGTGACTAGTATATTGTTTGATAATAACAATCTGTAATTGAGCATTTTATAAAACAATGTTGTAATATAAGTAACATATTTGGTTATTTCCGCGTGCGAAAATAAGTTCATTACTTATTTTATGTACCTATAAATAATTTTTCTTATTGCCATAATGCTAAGAAAGAACTGTAGTTTCTGTTTATTTTGCGTAACGAACGAATCGACGGACCAGATATAACGTGCTTATATCTAAATCAGAAACTTCGGGCTGAACGAAATACTCTGAATATAACTAAGTACCATGAAGTGACATTATTCAGTTGTTAGGACCACTTTAAAGAATTTAGGACTATCACAACAAAATGATACAATAACAAGAACAATCGGCGAAGTTTCGGCATTCATAATTATTTCACAAGCTTCATGTAGTATACACAGTATGTCTGAGTAATTATGTTACCGTATCGTACCTACTTAATAGGAAACACAAGGGCCGTTTTTCCATACAAACGCAGTCCCCCGTTTCTTCCCTGGATAATGCCAGTAGAACAATATTTTTTTCCAAAAAATGTATATAAATTAATTATTAAAAGAGACATGAGCCTTCAAAAACCTCAAAAATTGGCCAGATTTTCCACTGTGTTCAAACATCCAGAAAACAAATTTATATAAAAAAAGGAAAACATAGGAACACGGCCAAAACCTTTCTTTAATTTTTAATGAAAATAGTAATTAAATCGGTCAAGTTTTGGAGAAGGAATCAGGGGACTACGAAACGTTGATTTTGTGAACTTTTAATAGGTATTTTCGGTTCAAGCTGCAGTTGTCTCTATCGCGCTCATGATACTATACATGGCACTGCGCGACAGCAATAGATTTTACAAATACCTATTTTTCAATTCTCTCGCCCTTAGTGTTTCCTATTAAGATACGTACTACAATTATTATTAAAGGTGTTTTGCATATTTATTTTTGTGTACCTATGACGTAATATTCCGATGCATTTAGGTACACTTTGTGTTTTAAAATCGGCACCTATATCATCTTTCATGACCTTAGCCTAAAGTTCACCAAAGTTGGTATCTGAATTTTGATGATCACTCCGTACCGGTTTACCTGAGGATACAAGTTTGTTTATAAATTTATAGGTACCTACGTACGTATCTACTAAAGCTTGTCTTGTGTTATAAATTATAATGGAATAAGGTAGGTTTTTACAGACCTAGTTCAGTGTTAATTATCTATGAGATTAATCTAAGTTTTATAAGCATACGTACGTACATCATTTGTAATACGAGATCGTAGTAAACACTTATAATTTTAGATAATACAAGCAATATTTCCCGTTTAGCCGGACTTTTCAAGCATTTATATAGCGGGCACAAAGAACATCCAGTATCAGATCAGCTACCTGTGTGGATCGCACTAATTATTGTCCCGTGGGATCGAACACAAACACACACACCTATTAGCAAACTAACAGTGGCGATGACCATTTGAACTCTGCGCCATCCATGCAGCTTTACAGTTTTCTCGTAATCCACAAGAAACCGCTTAATATTCTAGGTAAGGAGCAGCGATAGCTCAGTGGGGAGACCAACAGACTGCAATGCAGAGGGTCTCGAGTTCGAACCCACGTCGCGCACCTCTGGCTTTCGGAAGTTATATGACTTTTCGAAATTATGTGCGTATTGATTGACAATTATCGCCTGCTCTGTGCCTCGGAGAGCACGTTAAGCCGTCGGTCCCGGCTGCCATGAACATCTATGGCAGTCGTTATTGGGAGAGTGTCGACACAAAAGATCCCACTGGGTCGAAGTGTAGCCGGTCTGCACTGACTGGCCCCCACATAAGATAGGATATAATATTCTAGGGACCCAAAGGTATTTGGCTTCTTGCTCGGACAGCCTTATTAGCTCATTCGGTTGAAGATTCTCATTAACAGTCCGGAGTCTGAATCTGTGCCTGGCGGATGGCAACAGGCTAACAATTAAAATATGTAGTAGCGCTATAGTAATACAGCTTTATCTAACTTAGATCCGATACTCTGACAAAGAAAAGTACTAGTAGCTTAAGTGGTCGCTTACCTTGTGCCACTATGCCGGCTGTTATGGGTTAGATTTCTACACAGAACATTTTGTGTGATCCACAAATGATTTTTTCAAGTCGGAATGTTCTTAGTGTGTTGTTTAAAAGTTTTTTAAGTTCCTCACAAAGAATTAGACATGTTTATTTAGATGGCGAAAGACCGGCGTTTAGCGAGCTCCCGTCGCCTACGGTTTGCTTGCGTTGAGACTGTAGGCTATTTTACAATACGTGGGTGATCCTACGTTAAGAGGTTGTCCTATATAAATATTCTTTTGTCGAAGTTGTACTATGCAATCAAGTATTTTGTATACTACTTTAAGATGGCCAGTTAATTCATTAATTTTAACATGTTTTTAATTAAGGGACCAGGGTAGAGACATGAAGGCCAGGGTAGGATACTTTACTGTACAGAGGAGATAAAAATCATTATTTTTATATTTACCCATTTTACTGACGCTTCTTTATGATATAAATAAAGCTTAAATGTCTAATCAATGCGAAATGTATTAAATTACACAGACTTCTTTGCGAGGTAGTAAAGGGCCAGGCCAGGGTAGATACTTTTTTAAGGTTAACATGTAGTAACAAATAAACTATGTTAATTTAGGTATTGCAATTTACTGGTAACAAAGTAAACATTGTTTGTTATTATGTATGTTTGTCGTTTGGCACAAATTTTTAACTAATGTATGGTTTTTTGATTTAGCCACCGCAAGTAGTACACTACCTCTTAACGTAGAATCACCCATATAGCAACATCGCAATCATAATCTTCACAACGACACTATCCAAAATGTATTTTGTCAGTTCTGTACCAAAATTGTAAAAACGAACGAGTACGATATTGTCTGTCTGTCAGTCCGTCCATCTGTTAGAGCTACTTAAGTTGTGTTTAAGGGTTAACCTATTAGTCATAGTGATACACCGGCGGCCAGCCACAATAGGTTAAATATGTTTTTGCAATCATCAATATCCGTGATTTTTGATGTACCTATTGATTTATTTATTTATGCTAACATTCTGTATGTTTCTTTTATAGGCGAACAAGTTTTAAATAAATGGACCAACATACGGGATACATTCGTGAAATCGCTCAAAACCAAAATGGGAAGACCAAAAAGGAAATACGTATTATATGATCATCTAAAGTTTTTAACAAAAATAACACCTGAAGAATGCAGTGAACAGAACGAATTTAACGACTCAAATGAAGAAATACCTTACATGAAACAAGAAGTAGAAGCACAGAGTCTTCCAATACCAGAAATACAAGAAACTACCTACGTACCCAAAAAGCGTTCTAAACGAAATGACTTGGATGAATCGAAGTCTAATTACTGTACAATTGAAACCAGTTACAGTCAGAAGAAGAAGTCAAAGCGGAATGACTTCGATGATTTGGTGTCTAAAGACTATTGCATCAGCGAATCTAGCTACGGGACGAAAAAGAAATCCAAACGATCATCCGATGAATTGAACAATAAAGATTCTACATATAGCAAAAGGAAATCTAAAAGAGATAGTTCTAAGGCTTTACACGATGATGAGAATGTCAATGACATAGATTTTGTGGAATTCGATGAAGCTGATAACCCAAGAGTAATGAACGAAGATGAGGCATTCTTTGCTTCTTTATTACCAACCGTTGTGAAGTATAGTGAAGATGAGAGATTAGAATTCAGGATAGAAGTTCTTGGAGTAATGAAGAAGATCAAAGATAAACGAAAATGGGTGGATGATTGACAAGAGCTTGACGAAAGCGTAGGCATTGGACAATGCGACAGCCTACCACCGAATTCTGAGTGGAAGATCAATAGTTTGTAAACAGACGGTCAAACTGAGTTCAAGTGGATAGCTTCGTAATGCCTATGCACCAAGTGTTGCGAGTTGAATCTCCACACGGGACAAAAACTTATGTGATCTAGAAATAGTTGTTTTGAGTCTAGATTTTCTCAGTTTTCGTTGTTTAAATGTTTATAATAGAATTTATTAGTAACTGTCAATTAAATTACTTGAATTAGCTTTTAATAAACCGGGTGTACTCTTAAATGTATACAGGTGATTTTGAAATCGAATTCCTTTTAACCACGCATTCTACTGGTGGTATAGAATAACCTGACCATATTTTTTTATTAGAATTATTTCTTTGGAAAAGTTAATATACCATTTTTTTCGTGAAATGGTTTCAGATAGTCATATGTTAACCACCCGAGGCAATTTTAATATTTTACTAATTAAAAAAAATTACATCAATAATTTATGTCGTAAATAATAACGGGCGGTCCTTTTTATTGCCCCTTATTATTTACGACATCAGTTATTGTTATTTTTTTTAAGTAAAATATTAAGATTGTTTTGAGTGGTTAACATAATATGACTATCTGAAACCATTTCACGAAAAAAATCTGTACATTATTTTTTCCCAAAACATAATTCTACTAAAAATAATATGGTCAGGGTTATTCTATACCACCAGTAGAATGCGTGATTAGAAGGAATTACACGATTTCAAAATTACCCTGTATAGTTTAGTTACCAAGTGTGTATAAATACTATAATTTTCTATAAGTGAATAATATACCTATTGTCAAATTCAATAAGCAAATTATGTAAATTGTAGATCAAAATTTGAATTGTATAAAGACTGAATAGTTTATTTAATAATAAACTTACATACGTAGCAAATCAAAGTTATTCCATTATTCATCATATTAAGGGTGTTACCAGACTAATCGATCGATCGTCGATCGATGGTAGAATGGATTAGTCGACCTCGATCGAGTTTCTACTAGGTAATACCCTAACTCTACCTAAAATATCCTTAAGTAAATATACTTAGATCCTACTGTAACTTTAGAGGGTTTTTATACTGAACACGTTTTTATACTTCAAACCCATAGCAGTCTGGCTGGGATAAAAGTTTCAGTTTAATAAAGTCTGAAATAAACTGATTAGGCCTTAAGGAAAGTGGTTACAGTGACCTATAGACAGCGCTAGAGTTTCAGAACTTAGTACTTTTCTCTCCCTCAGAAAGCAGCAGTTTCTCAGTGTCGCTTTCGGCAATTCTACCTACCACAGAAACATCTAAGTGGCAAACCCTTCCCAAGTCAGGCCACTCCAGATTTTGAACTGAAATGTTGACGCTCATATAAAAAAAAAACACATAAAGGTAGTAAATAAAAGCATCAAATGTTTAATAGATAAGTTTTAATGATCATTTTTTCTGTAGCACTTTTAAAAATAATGTTTACAGTAATCACAAAAACACAATCTGTTTAATTAAAAAATAATGATGAAACTCCTAAACGTTAATTATTAGTTTCCTTTACAGCTAATAAATTTAAACTTCTAAGTGAAAAATATAACAAAAACGCATCTGCAATACTGTAATTTTCATCAGTAGACAATAATATCGGAGGTCCACTGCCTACCATATTATACGAACAATAACAACATGCTGGAATATATAAAAAATTTGAACCTTACTATTAGAAATGGCAGATTTTTTTTCTTTCAAACGAAATAATACGTAGGTTTCAAAAACTCTCAGTTTAATATACGTAGTCGTAACATCGGATTGGTTAACTTTAGTGCCTTTAGCGCGGGCGGGGGCGTCGCCATACACTCGCGCCCCCTACACCAACTCCACTTACGACTAAATTAAGTTGAACCGTGGGCCTCAGCCAAACGGCCCGTCGAGTGCACAAAATTTTTATTCCCAGTTACAATTTTCACTATACGACCCAAAACAGGTCTCAACTCACTAAATTCACTAAAATTTAAACACCACTCCCCCCTTTTTTTCACTATTTACAAATTCGGAATGAACGTTGCGACTAAACATGTGGAATTTTGCGTATTTCGATATTAATTGTCACATTAGATATACGAGACGAAAGGAAACGTTGAGTTCTGTTCGCACGGTTACGTGGCTCTTATATACACAAGCTGAATACTGCAGGAGAACGATGAGTGTCGGCTCACAGCGCACACATACACACTATATCATATCGGTACAATAGTGACTAGACGGTCCCCGTAAACAAAAATTGGGGATCAAAAGTTTATTTACATGTTTTACACTATAGATATCAAATTCACACTAGCTTAACACATTGCTACTATTAAACGTTAATATATTTATTAAATACAGCGATACACGCCCTTTGGAAACGTAATGTAAAGCACAGGTGAGTACGCGCCAAGTAATATACTATTGGCACCGAAATATTACGATAAACGAAATCTCAAAAATAATTCAAATCACCCGAAGTTAAAGCTTCCATCGTCTTTTTGTCATTCACTTTGTGCTGTGTCACATGGAAGTCGCTTACCAACTAAAGCTATGCGAATATAATACAATAGTCAAAATCAAAAATATATTGGCTCCGAGCGAAGCGTCACCGACATCGCTCTGGCGTCGATAACAAGGGCTATTTTATAAATAAAATACATCTACACCGCTAAAAGACGATTAAATTCACAATTTGAGTATGGCCTGTATTCACTAACGGAAACACTTACGCTATCAGAGGTAACCTATAGAAATACATTTTATACAATTACATATCGATACAAATATGTATATGGATATATTACAAGTAAAATATTCAACAATACAAAAGGAAAGTCGTCAGCTCGCATGGAAAATAAAAACGAATTTGAACTCATCGGTGACACAACTTAGAAAATAATAACACGTAAAGGAACTCGCTAAGCATCGATTAAACTTGAACAAAATAATGGGCGGGGCGGCGCACGCGTCGCCAGCCGCCGGTCACTCACTAGAGTACGTACAAACAATGTCCGCGTGGCGGGAGGCGGGCCCGCGCGCGTCAGTTGGCGGCGGCGAAGTCCAGCGCGGGGCGGCGCGCGCGCGGCCTCTTGGCGCGCGGCGCGTCGCCGACGCAGCACAGGCACGAACCGCGCTTGACCACGCCGCGGCCCGAGGCCCGGCGCCGCGCGCCTGCCGCGCCCGCCGCGCTGGGCGCCGTCTTGCCGCCGAGCGAGCGCGGCGCGGGGTACGTGCGCAGCGGCGGTGCGTCGTCATCGCTGGCGAGCCCGCGCGCCTCCTTGATGACGGAGTCGAGGCGCAGGTGCGCGCGCGCGCCCGGGCCCGCACTCGAGTCCGTGGACGTGTCATCCGAGGGGCTCTTGCAGCACTTATCGCTGTCTGAGCTGAAATCGGCGCGGCCGGACGCCGAGTTGGACTCCCAGAACAGCTCGGGGTGGCGCTCGGGCGACGAGCCCGTGGTGTCGCCGCCCGTGGACTCGAGCGTGGCGTCGCGCGACGAGTCCTCGGCCGCCATCTTGGCGTCGTCGCCGACACTCAGTCCGTCCGGCTCGTCCATGAGGAAGCGACTCTCGCGCTCGCGCTTGTCGTCCTCGTAGCAGACGCGCCGGATCACTTGCGTCGCGTGTCCGGCCGAGTGCACGATGGCCGACGCGGTGTTGGACAGGTGTAGCTCCCTCGTATCATTTAATATATTGTCAAATCTTGATAGGCCGTCGTCTTTAACGAGCACCGACGACAAGTTGATGTTGTTCGTGTGTGCTCCTGGTAGAGAATTGATCATGTTGTCTATATCCGAGTATTTGATGGCGTTGTGGTGCACTCCGCTGCTTTCAGCGGTAGCCTGCGATATGACGGTGGTCTGCGGCGCGGTCATGAGCACGGTGCCCGCCGGCCTGTTCGCGTGGAATATCGTTGATGTTATGTGGCGGCCTTTGAGACCACTAATCGTGAATGGTTGTTGCACCTGAAATAACAAAATTATACAATCATACATTTTGAGGAATCAGTATTTCATTGCACACGCCTGAAGCGAAGTCAAGAACGAGAAAACATAATTTATTAATAACAAATTTTGATAGATATTCAGCAAGAATATTTTCAGTACATGTTATACATTGTACATATATAAATATTAGAAACTAGCTTTTGCCCGCGGCTCCGCCCGCGTGGTACCTACATCAATAAAAAGTAGCATATGTCCTTCCCCAGGTTTGAAACTATATCTGTACCAAATTTTATCTAAATCGGTTGAGTGGTTTAGCCGTGAAAAGGTAACAGACAGACAGAGTTACTTTCGAATTTAAATATTAATATATCTGTACCAAATTTCATCTAAATCGATTGGGTGGCTTAGCCGTGAAAAGGTAACAGATATTACTAGATGTTCCCGCGGTTTCACCCGCGTTTATCGTTACTGCGCCGCCCCTGTGGGTCGTAGCGTGATGTTATATAGCCTTCCTCGATAAATAGGCTATCCAACACTAAAAAAATTTTTCAAATCGAACCAGTAGTAATCACGCAGAATAGACCAGGAGAAAAATCGTTTGTACTATGTCTGTAATGGGTCATTATTTTGCTGCGATGTTATTTTAAAACTGCAATATCTCCTAAGATATTCATTGAAATCGAATGATGTAAAGGGCAATTTTGTTTTAAATTAAATACTTGTGATGAATAACATATTTATTTGGATAAGGATTAATATCATGTTTATAAAAATACCTTCGCAAATAATGCATTATTTTAGAACAAATTTCGTTAGCATAAAATGGTTATAGTGAGCCAACCTTAAAAGATAGACATATGCTGTCGCGGACTTTTTTTTAGAACTTTTAAATGGGAACAATTCTGTCATACATGATTTTTGCGAAACTTTAACTGTTTACGCAGCGCACGCAGCGGAAGCTCTCAAAAGGAAAAAATACTCTCCGATTTTGAAACATTCTTCATTGGTGCTCCGCTCCTATTGATCTTAGCGTGATGATATATAGCCTATAGCCTCCCTCGATAAATGGGCTATCTAACACTGAAAGAATTTTTCAAATCGGGCCAGTAGTTCCTGAGATTAGCGCGTTCAAGTAAACAAACAAACAAACAAACTCTTCAGCTTTATAATATTAGTATAGATATAGTAAGGATAACAATCAAAGCCGGAACCGGCGGGTCAATTTGCTCTGAGATCTCGAAGCAAATACCATTTACGAGTGTGATGAGTAAACATTAAGTTTCTCCACCTCTAGGATTCATAGTAACATCATATCATGAGAAATAAACGTGGGTCAAACTCACCTCTCCCTCGTCAGTAGGCTCGCTATGGAACGTGGTGTTGGGGTGTGAGCGCGCGAACTCCTCCTGGTCGAGCTCGATGGTGGCCTGCAGGCCGTCCTCGCTGACGGTGACGATGCCCACGTCCTCCAGCCCCAGCCCCAGCTCGCGCTCGTCGTGCAAGTGATCCGCGCGCGGTAACAACTGGTCTGTCGCGATCTGGTCGTCCAGATCCGGTTGAGAGATCCCACTTTGACTTAATGGTTGAGCTGTAACGATAATTTTATAAACATGTAATATTGGAAAAGAAGTAGAAAATAGTGGTTTATCCTAGAGCAGGTTTACTTTAAGTCCACACAAGGACACCGGAGGCGAAGCGGTATCGGTCGCGTTTATTGTTCGAATTAGTATGACAATGACGCACACGATCGCTCCAGATCGTGTGCGTCATGTTACATGCTAATTACTCCGCTGTGTGTGGTGGGGGTTTGAGCACTTACAGCTAATTAACTTTGCGTTGTATGCCTTGTCATTAATGTCTCCATAGCTCTTTGAGGACGCTAGGCTGTCAGCTTTTTTTTCAGTATATACTATGCGCCGGGCGCCAGTAGTATCTCTCTCCGGTCGCGTAGGATTACCGTCCCATCGGATCATGAGAGTTAGGGAACAAAGAGTGCACTTGTGTTTGCGCACACACTTGTGCACTATAACATCTCCTGCGCAGATGGCCAGTCTGCGTTAAGATTGGCCGCAGTGGCCGAAATTCGGTCTGGAGGACATTATTATTATCACATACTTCTAAAGACTATGGTGTCCTCTTATAATCAAAGCTGAGTGTTAAAAAAATAATATAAATACATATAATAAATAGTAGGCGTTTTCTAGCTACCATATACCTTAGGACCTTTATTTTTTAATTTTCTATCAACGATATATCTGATATCGCTATAAACTCAAATCTTTTTCTCTTTGCTGATGACCTGAAGCTTTGTCGCATAATACGCAATGAGTCCGACGTGCAGGCGCTCCAGTCAGACATTGATAGATTGAGTATATGGTGTGATAGAAATAAAATGCACCTTAACTGTGCCAAATGCAATCACATTAAAGTCACGCGCAAGAAAAATAAAATCCCTTCAGTCTATTACATAAAAGGTGTTAATATTACCGAAGTCACCGCCATTCGTGATCTTGGAGTCCACATAGACACTGATCTACGCTTCATTATACACATGGGTGAAATACTCTCTACAGCTAATAGGTCTCTTGGATTTATATTACGGAATTCTAAAGAATTTAAAATGCCATCAACTACAGTCCTGCTATACAATAGTTTAGTACGCAGCAAGCTAGAGTATTGTAGTACGGTGTGGAACCCATCTTACCAGACACATATAAATAGATTAGAAAGAATACAAAAGTCACTACAACGTAATCTAGCATTTAGAACTAGAATATCACGGTCCGTTAATTCTTATAATGATAGACTGCGCCACTTCAATATGATCTCACTCGAGTCTCGCCGAACTATTGCAGATCTAATATTTCTATACAAATTATTAAATAACTTTATAGACTGCCCGGACCTACTAGCAAAGATAAACATTATTGTTCCCTCAAGACCTCCTCGCAATCGTCGCGATCCACTCGAACCCCTAGACATCGCACCAATCTGGGTAAACACGCTCCAATTGCCAGACTCACATCGACTTATAATCGTGTATCGGGCATTTCGGCAGATACAGACGTCTTCGGCAATGGATTGGAGAAATTCAAAAAGAAACTGTATGATCAGTTAAAGATTAGTTCTTAGACATATGTTTATTTTTTCTATATTTTGCCTCATGTTCTGTTTTTATTTAGAATTTATTTTTATTGAATTTCCATTATATTATTCTTGTATCAGTGTTCCTTTTTAATTTAACTATGTTTTGTTAAATTTGTATTTGCATTAATATAAATTTACCAAACTGTTTAACTTCATATAAAAACCATTTTTTGTAAACGATGTGAAATGATGATGTACTCACGAGGTGTTCTCCTGTAATTGAAGGAGCACAAATTATCGAACCACTTTTTGTAATTATTGCATGTACTGTGTATCCTTTGTTGGAGTTCCTAAGAATAAATAAATAAATATTATGTAAAATACAAAATACTTTTATAATATTCGTCTGTTTGTAAATAGACAAGTATTATGACACAGCTACAGTAGTATTAATTACATATATGAGGTGAATATAAAAATAAAATTCATGTCTGAAAGTTCTGCATAATGTGCTCCAAGATGTGTGCAGTCTAAGTCAGCGTGGTTGACTATGGCCAACCATTCTCATGCTCAGAGGAAGCGCGTATATAAACCGTCTAATGGTAAACATAACTAACCAAGACTTACTAAATTCTAACTTTAATATTATAAATGCGAATGTAAGTTTGTTTGTTACGCTTTCACACTTTAACTACTCAACGAATCATCATATAATTTTGCATACATGTTGTCAGGGATACAGAAAAGGACATAGGGAACCTTTCTTCCAGAGAATAAATACTGTTCCCGAGGGATAGAAATTTATTAACAAAATCTACATTAACGCAATCGAATCCGCTGACAAAACCTATTATTATTATAAAAATAATTAAACTATGATAATCTCAGTTTATTCCTAGGGGGCTAATTTATTAATATTTTGGAACAAACCTAACGACTACTGAGATCAACCATAAGTTGTCATAGTTCTGCAGTTACAGTCATGACAGTTGCAATTGGCAGTTTAGACTGCCTATACATTTTTCGTGTCTGAAAATGTATGGAAACGTGTCTAAAACTGTAAGTCATTAGTGCTGGATAAAGCTAAGCGTCCACAGGTCGGTATTGTACGCATCGGACACATCGCATTTAACGGATCATAGTATCCTTTGTATACTAGTCACACAAGTGCGTTCACTCAACCGCATTGTACGGATCGCACATCGGCAATTCCGACACCGATGCTCCGAGAGGCAACTTTTGTGATGCGTGCCGATGACGTCATACGGAATGCCGATCAGTGTACGCGCCCCGCGCGCTCGCTACGATATTCTTTTCTTTGTTTAGATGTTTTTGCATTTTCTTCCTCTTTTGCTAACAAACTTGAGCAATAACGACAAATTGTTTTTCTTCGCTTTTCTTAGTGATCGTTGTTCATTGATCATTGTTCTCACAAACACACGTATGATCACTAAGAAAATGCGAATGAAACTGGCATCGGTAATCCGATTGCTGATACTTGCGTCGGCAATCCGATCGCTGCCGATACAGTGGACGCAGTATGAAAAAATAATGCATTTGATGCGATGTGTCCGATGCGTACGACACTGACCTGTGGTCGCTTAGCTTAATACTACTCTAAGCCACTGATGTAAGAAATATATATGCATGGTACACTTACGAGTGTGAGAGTGATGCGCCTGGTCCTGTGTGTGGTCGTGCGCAGGGGACGCGGCGAACAGCAGCTCCGCTTCAGGGAACAGCTCCGACGCCGAGGGAGAGTCAACGCCGAGGTCCTCGCACTCCTCAGACAGGGATTTCTGACAAACCGATAATGTATTTTAAATAAATCATATTTTATTCTAAATAGCTGAACCGAATTTGTTGTTTTTTTGTCTTTGAGTGAGTTCCTGCTTTGTTTCGATTCACAATCGGATCAGGTAGGTGGCGCTGCGAGAGGGTTGCAAGCCAACGTTCCGTCAGGACAACGTCTATCGGGTACGCTTGTCACTTATGAAGTACAATGGCCTTGGTGGCGCAAAGTGAAAGCGACTGCTGTGCTTGTGATCACGGGTTCGATTCCCGGCTCAAGCAAAGTGTGGTTTTCCTGACAAGCAATTCTCAAAACGAGTGTCATAATGTGCCCGGTAGATAGCAATAAGCTCGATTTCTATAACGTAATATATATATCCATACTTGGGGAAATGTGGGCGGAATACACCCTGCCCTCTCCTTGCGGATATAATCGTGACACTGTGTATATAAATATGTAAATTATAACGGGCATCTCCACCAATATAGAAACTGAAATACTTTACGGTTAAGGCTTTTTTTATTCGTTCATTTTCTTAATTTATATCTATTTACATCCAGCTACCACTCTGGTTCGTAATCAGTATGAGAAAGACTATAAGGCCGTTCGACGCCAGAGTCCATATAAGTGTTATTCTTTAGGCGAATTTTCGGTAGCATGGAGTTCGGAAATGTGCTTGTTAGGCGGCAAAGCCCCTTTTCCAGGAAACTTACAGACACGAGTTATGTCCAAATAGCTGCAAAAGTTACCTGTAATCGTAGTTCATGCTCCAGTATAGCGTATTTATGTCTGAGAGCCGCAGCCGACACGTGTGTAAAGCGATGCGGCCGGTGCGACGACCCGTCCTTCTTATGTACAACCTATATGATAATAATTTGCTTTAGCATTACATTGACGACTTCACCAAAAAGTAACGTTCATACATTTATATTTTGAAATAAATAAATGATTTTAGGCACCTATTTTCTTAGATTCCTTGGTGTAAAAGACAGATCACAGGGAATTGTAACATGTTTGTATTGTAAATGTTATATTAGTTTTAAGCACAAAGCTGTAATGAACATTTTAAAGCCTACATTAATGATTCCCGCTCAACATAAAATCATGAACCGGATGGTGGCAAAGCTCAAGCCCTTCCGTAACCCCTTACACATCAATAATATACCTTATTTCTATGACATTAAGATTAAAATTGTAACCACAACAACTAATGAAGGAGTTTCCAACAATGAACCGAATGAAAGGGACATGCATAGTAAATGCGGGACCAGACTCGACAATGGATAGTAAAGTTAATTAAACTTCATGCAAAAATTATAAACTAGACACTAGAGGACTATTTTCGATAGTAAGCTTACTGTCCGAGGTCGGAAGTTATGAGAAAATAAAACAAAGATTAATGAAGAGGGGAGGCGGAAGTAATAATATAACACCTAATCGTCCGTCTTCGACAGTCGTGCGGCGATACCGACGGCACATCATTTAGAAGCGACATTTTGATCAAAGCTGCCATAGGAATCAATTGTAAAACACATCTTTACAATTCAGCCCAATGATCAGCATTTCTACTCGCAAAGTAAGCAAATAATAAGCAAGCTTCACAAAGCTTTTGACGTCGAGATTACGTATTCAGAGTTCAAAACAAGTTAGCACAAAATGTCGCGTCTACATCATGTATAATCACGGCACACCAACGAACGAAGAACAGCTGACAAAAATAAATCGATGCGTGCATTCTACTAAAGAGGCGGTACTAAATCGTTTAGGGTTCAGCTTCGGCTCTACGATCGGAGTACCTGGTGGTAGGCCTTATCGTCGCAATCGGACGCGTCTATATCGTAGCCGCATCGCGGCGAATCATCGTGCGAACCGACCATGTAAGATTTTTTCGAATCGACGTCGAACATCTTATCAAATATCCTTTGCGCCTCCATATCGGGACTGTATCGATCTGGGATCGGGTCCTGAAGTTGGAAATGTGTGTCATACACTGTACTTCAATATCATTTGGAACTATTAACTCTTTGGAACCGAAAAAATATACAATATTATAAAATTTTGTGAGATAATAATTCCAAAGTAACAATTGTAATAGTAAAGTATACTTACGAGTACAGTTCGGTCCATATTCTCGCCTCGCACGGTCTCCTCGTAGCTGTACTCGGATGGCGGGAGGTTCCACGGCTCAGAACCCTCAGGGCTCGAGCCTCGCTCTGGTTTCACGTCATGAGAGTCGCGTTCCGTCCTCCACGGAGAACTGGCTGCCCTCGTATCAACTAGATCAGGAGGAGTAGGTGCAGGCGCCGGCGATGCAGTGCTGTCCGGCGGCTGCACTGTTGTAGTCGTCGCCAGATTAAAGGTTTGGAGATTATGTAGCGCTGCCGTCGGTAATCGGACGTGTCGCACTCCTGGGCGTGCTAGGACCGGCTTCAGACCAGCTGGGCCGATAAGACGTTGTAATAAAAGAGCGTTGGTCGCTCCTCCTTCCCCGCCACCAACAGTCAATAATTTCGGACCGCGATTTGTAACTATGGCAATCTGCTGTCCGCCTTTTACCATGGATACTGGCAAGATGTAGTTTGCGGGCATGAGGACAGCCGTAGTTGGTTTACCAGCTGTGCCTCGAGCCACGGTGATAGTTTGTCCATCTGCTACGATGACGTTGCGTTGCGGCTGTGGCCGAGGTTGTGATATAGGAGTGGATGCTTCTTGTTCAAACGTTAGCTTGCGCGCAACTTTGCGCGGACTGTCTTGTGGAGAATGGCTGTCGAGGCAACTCTCATTACAATCTCCTTGAGATGTGCCACAACTACTATCTTCAGAACCCATCGTTCGGCAGGTGTCTTCGCCGTGACACGGGCTTATGTCCCGCCCTGAACGGCGAGAGCCACTGGAACTCTTCTTACGTTTCGAAGAACCGCCGGGATTTGATGGTGGGTTAGTCCTCCGACGTGGCGCGGGCTTATCTTTATCCGGAGAATTTTCCACCTGTTCCTTGTACTCTGCCAATATGTAAAGAATCCTCTGTGTTGTTTGTTCGTCTTCGGCAGGTTTCTGAGTGGATGGTTTTGGCGGAGCTGGTGGCAACTTCAACGTGTTCGGTGGATTCGAGGCCGCTTTCGGTCTAGGTTTAGGTTTTGGTTTAGCAGGTTTAGGTTGTTGAGTTGATTGGGTTGAATGCGCACCTTGGGTGGTATGGGTGCTATTGTGGCTTGTATGGTTTGACGGTGGGTCCGACCCAGACGACTCACTGGTGACAGTGCGAGGGATTTGATGCGTCGATGACGTCGGAGATTCGACGATCCCTGAAGAGTCTGGTGACCGTACGAAGGAGGATGAAGTGGAACTCGTAGATGGAGCTTTTCTGTTCACATAAGCTACATTTAATGGTTGGGTGTTGCCTATAGAATAGAGTACTTGTTGCGTAGTTTCTGCCGGCGAAGAACTGACTGATGGCGAGCTATCAGTAGTGTCAGTCGATGGTGTGTGCAACTTAGAAAATGAGGCACTAGAAGAAGTCGCGGTGGACTGCACTGTGCTCGTGCTTGTGCCATTACCTGTACCCGTGCTTCTTTCTTTGACTTGCTCTAGTACTAGATCAAATTCTCTGAGCTGTTCTAGCGTAGATGAACTCATTTGTGATTCCGATGAAGATGACTGGCTTTCACTTGGAACCTTTGCAGCAGGTCTGTTTGTTTGTGCTTGCGGGAGTCTGATAGTTTGTTGCCCTAATGGCGGAGCCGCTGTGAGAACAAGCTGTTGGTATACGGGTTGGTTAGCACCGCCGATAACATTACGTTGTATTTGAAAGAACGAGGGCCTCACGAGCCTGGCTCCACCGACCATCTGAGGCGTCTTACTTAACATGGGCAACTTAATCCGCATTTGCGTCAAAACTGGCTGTGGTTGAGCTGTATGACCACTCTCATTCGACACGTTCGCATGCGAATTACTCTCTTCTGAAGGCTCCGTACTAGATGCTGGTGTTTGGGGCACAATTTTAATTATGGACGGTTCCATTCCCTCTTGGTTCACACCTTGGTGTTTCGGTGCTGAATCATCGATGAGATCTGTGCTGGGTACCGTGATCAGGTTAATAGTTTGTCCTCCGCCGATGTTCACGGGAATTTGACGGGTATATATTACCCCACCGTGCATGCTCATGTTCATAGGAGAGATCGTCTGTTTCAGTTGTTGCACCAGATTTGGCGGTGCTTGCGAAGTCTGCGGCGACTTCCGCAGCAACAATGGTGGACTGCTCATCTGACTTATATGATCCAAGTTTATCGCATTGTCATTTGCCTGGCAATCCGGATTCTCAGAGCTTGATGGTAAATGAGAATTACCATTATTTATATCGTTCTTCTGGTTGCCATCTTGAAATACTTGCTTGCCAAATGCTTGACCAAATTTCGGCAAACTTGTAGCTTTCTCTGGTACTGTTGGCTTATTTGACGACTGTATGAACTTCGCATAATTTTCTTCATATACAGATCGTGATTTTATTTCTTGTTGTGATGCAGCACTTTCTTTGCTAGCCCCATTGTTAGGGGTACTTGGCGTTGGAGTCATATCCTGAGAATCGGCGGGTTTAGTCTGCGTTAGTTGTAAACCTGGTGTATCCACAGGTTGTAATCTCAGAACCATGCTTCGCTGATGTGATGCGTTTAACTGAATAGACTTCCCATCGGCAGATTTGCAGACGAACTGCACCATTTTCTGTTCGTTAGATCCTTGGACGTTGGCTAGATTAGTCAGTAGATTCACTTTTCTTAATAGCTGTCCGGCATTGTTATTCTTCTGGTTTCCAGCGTTGACTATATGTAGAAGCTGATTGCCTTGTTGCAAGCCGGCATCAACTAAAGACAGTCCGCTGAAAGAATTTGTTTGTGGTGCTGGTGTGCCATTCGATGTGGGTGTAGTAGAATTGCTTTTATTTTGCACTATGTGTAAAACAGGGGTATTATTCGGCGTACTTATGACAGACGGCTGGCTGTTGTCAACCAGCGTTATTTGATTACCCGAAGCATTTTTACCTTGCACTATATGAAGAACTTGCGACGTGACTTGTGGTGAATTCGTCGTGTTTTGTTGATTACTTTCTGATGTACCCGTTTGATTCAGGGGCGGAGGTAAAATTTGGGCCAACGCTTGCTGTAAAGCCATAGCATTTATTTGGGTAGTCTTCTGGTATGAATTTGTTGTAGAAGTAGTCCCTGGAACAGTACCTTGGCGTAGTTTTTGAGACAAAATATTAACTAGAGCGTGCGCTCTGCTGTTTGCTAAGTTGTCCGCATTCGTGGTTATGCCGGCTGCGTTCATGGCGTGCGCGATCTGATCGGTTTTCTCTGGCGACCCATTTTGGTGTTCCTGGTGATTCTGTTGTTGTTGCAGCCCTTGTTGGGTTTGCTGTTGTATCTGCGCTTGTTGATGTCGTTGTGATAGTTGCGCTTGTTGACTTTGTTGAGGTAATTGCGTTTGCTGGTTTTGCTGTACTATCTGTATTTGCTGTTGCTGCTGAGCTTGTTGATTTTGGTGTGGATGCTGCGCTTGTTGGTTTTGCTGCGGTAATTGAGCTTGCTGGCTTTGTTGCGGCAGCTGTGCTTGCTGGTTCTGCTGCGGCAGCTGCGCTTGCTGGTTCTGCTGCGGCAGCTGCGCTTGCTGGTTCTGCTGCGGTAGCTGCGCTTGCTTGTTTTGCTGCGGCAGTTGCCCTTGCTGATTTTGCTGCGGCAGTTGCGCTTGCTGATTCTGGTGCGGCTGTTGTTGTTGATGATTTTGATGCGAAAATTGCGCTTGATGGTTTTGTTGCGGCTGTTGCGCGTGATGATTTTGCTGCGGCAGTTGCGCTTGATGGTTTTGTTGCGAGAGCTGTGATTGCTGAGTTTGTTGTGAAAGCTGTGCTTGATTTTGTTGCGGCAGCTGGGCAGCTTGGTGTTGTTGTAAATAAGTTTCCAAGTCCTGTGGTTTGTTATTTGAATTAAATAATATTTCCATTGTACATTCTGTCAGGGTTTTTGATGTAGGTTCCTGATGGGGTGCATTTGCGTTGTACAAATATTCTACGCTATTAACAATTGAACTGTTCCCCATAGGACACGATCCATTATTATCAAAATTATCACTAAAATCGTCGCTTAAATCAGGTTCTTCTTTTATTTCTGCTTTGATCTCTTCTTTTATATCGTCAATAACTATATCATGAGACATATGTACATGAATGTCCGAATCTACGGGCAATCGGCTATGATGGTGCGTGTATTCTTGTAAAGGAAGACTTATATCGGCAGTTGTTAGTTCTGTATATTCAGTCTTTACAGCTGACTGAGGATCATCATTGGGGCTGTTCTCAGCGGAGCATTGCGATGGACTTGCATCGGAAACTTGCGTAACCCTTGGATCACATGTAACAGGGTTTTGCGCCGCCGCACTCACAGGCAACTGACCCACCTGTACCACTTGAACAACAACCTCTACTGGCGAAGGTATTATAAAATCGGGCAGATTCAGACCGAACGGAAAACTCGAACTATCAACCTCACTGTTACTATTCGAATAAATATCGTCATGTTTATCATTTTGTTTAATCCAATCGTTATTCAATTCGACCATAGTTTGCTTAAAAAATGATCTCACTTTGTTCTTCAGCTGAATGCACTTGTAATTCCGCTGTAATTTCTCTATTTCTGATTTAGTCGTATTGATGTATCTATCTTGCTCACTGTTACAATTGTCATAAGTTTCGGACAGTAAAAGCGGCTGAGTTTGTTTTACGTCCGACAGAGTCGCAGCCGAAAATTTTAATCCACCAACGTCTTCTGAATTTTGTATGACTCTGCCGGACCTCTCACCAAAACCCATTTGGAAATTGGTTTCGTTGACTTCACTAGAAGAATTATATGATTCACTGTACTCTTTCATAATTTCTTCCGTCAGTGTTTGTTTTAAGGGGTCGTTATATGATGCAATTCCAATTTCTGTATCAGTAAACAAAGTGTCATCTATTTGGGAATCAATTACGATGTTACTTATATCATTCAATGGCCATCCTGTCAATAATTTCTCTACGTTTATATATTCTTTATGAAATGGGCGGGAATATGAAAATTTTACGGAACTGCAATAATTGAAAAGTTGTTTGAATTCCTTAAAATATGTAGTATTTGCCTTTGCAGCGTTAGTTAGTTTAGGTGTGTCAATATTTTTACCTTTTCTATATTTCTTTTCAGGGGTCTTTATATCTGCCATATCAGTCTTGCGTTTTAAGCCTCTCTTGTTCTTATCACCAAATAGAGCACCATAAGCATAGCTTCGGCCTGATGATTTTCTTGAATATGTTATCTTGGGAACATTTAGTCTGATATCAATTTCTTTAACATTGCCATATTCATCAATTTCTTGAGTAATTTGTATTATATCTTCATCCTCTTGGATTGGACTGCATGCATCCAGCGCAGGCTCTTCACACACATCTAAATTTAAATTCGATTTGCTGCCCTGGATGTTCATTTGCATCAATTTCTGAAATTCTGATGGCTGAATACAGCATACCTTTAGTTCATCAATATCTAAATTATCTGCATTTATTATTAACATTTGCTTGTTGGCGTTATCAGCTGCACCTAAAACGATTCGCGCCAATTCTTGTTCGAGTTCATCATTACTATGTATTTTGACAACATCATCAACTAAATCATTATGGGCACCACCCAGTAAAGCTACACTTTTGACCTCACGAAGAGAATTCATCTTTATTACATCATCATTTTCTTTACATTCAGGTTTCATTTCACTCACTGATTCAGTTTGCTCTGGCTCTTTATTTAGTTGTTGGTTTGTATCATCTGTAACTATTTGAGTTAGTTCTTTATTTATTTTACCGTCATGATTATTGACAAAATCTTCGGTTACATTGTTTGAATCTAATTTAATTTCATCATTATTATTATCTATCGTAGGTGTTTTCTCGAGCTCGATTTTGTCACCAATTTGTGGATTGCTAAGATTTTTAATAGGAGAACCAAGTACGTCTATTAAGTGTTGTCGCATATCTTCCAGGAATGCTGTAGTCGCCTTAATAACATCATTGCTATTATTTGATCGTGTGTTGCTTTGCTTCTGCGGATCGATATTGATATCTTCTTGGTCTTCACTCAAACCATGACCCAAAACTATTTGGGAAAGCTCTTCCTCTAATAATAGATTTTTACACATATTAACATCTTCGATTAAATTATAATCTATGTCTTTATTACTTGTCTCAATAGTGTTTGAATCTTTCTGAATTTCATCATGGCTCTTATCAGGCATGTGTTTAATGACTTCACATTGATCGCTTACTTCTATGTCGTGACCATTTGGAATGCATTCATTGTCAATAATATTATCATTTGTTGATGTTTGATCTTTATATAGCTCATCTTCTAATTGCGAGGAAATATTGCATAATACGTCATCATTTCTGGTTAAATTTTCCTTGTTTAATGCAGTTTCTTCACAGTTATCATTTTTAAGTACAATATTTTGGGTTATATTTTCAGTACTACTTGAGATCATGTTTTCAGCAGTCTTATCCACATTATCACAATCCATCTGGTCAGTTTCTATTAATGGTCTATCGACTAATACATCTTTATCAGCACCTTCAGATGCTACTGTTAAGTTCATACTATTGTCATTAATCGAAACATGATCGTTATTACTGTCTATAGAATACTCGATTGACGTCGAGTCTGCTTCGATGCTGCTATTGCCGTCCACAGTTTGTTCTTCTAAATCACACACCCCGTGCGAGGGATAACCTTTTTGAGTAGAAACACTATCTAATTCTCTGTCTTCCTGTTGTAATTTCACCTGTTCGTCGTTTCTAGTATCTGGTATCATTTGAATATCAGTAGAGCTAACGATGGCGATTTCTTGTGTCTCCTTCGATTTCAATGTGATTTCTATACTTGAATCGATAAAGTCAATCTCTTCATCTGGTCTTTGTAGTGTTCCATGTATTTGTTGTATCGAATCATTTTTCATGACTTCATTTGTAATCTTATTTAATGACGGACAATCTTTAGTAATTGTAACATCGATATTTATTACTTCTCCACTTTCGGTGTGTGACTCTTCAATTGTTATTTGGTCAATTGTAGATATATTATCATTCATAGAATCGGTAGATTCACATGGAACAATTATTTCACAGTCATTTTCTTCATGTTCTTTAGATTCTTTAGCCATGACTTCACTATTATCAGGTTGTGATTTAGGACTAAACGTTTCACAATTTTCCAAAGTATCATATGATTTATTTGAGATAAATTCTTTACATTGATTTGACTGCTTTAAAACTTCAGTAACCATCAAGTCGGTACTGGTAACTGTATCTTTTTCGGGATCCGATACCGAAGTTAAACTTTCAATTTTTTCAGATATAACCGTTGCTTGATATTTATTGTCTGAAGGGTTAACATCAATTTCACAATTTTTCGTCAGGTTTTCCTCTATTGCCATCAAATCATTGTTGACATTTTCATTGAGTTGCATTTGAGATAAAGTATCTTCTTCAAGATTAATCTTGGGTAATATTATTTCACAATGACTTAGCCGTTTTTCTTCAATATTCGTGTGATGAGTTTTAACAATGGAACTTGCAGGCACGGCAGATGCGTCGTCATCAATTGCTTCTTTAGTTTTCTGAAGAACTATTTCTTCGTTATCACGTGACTGTTCTGGATCTTTAGTACCCGCAGTGTTACTTGAACTATCTACATGATATTCGAAATCTAGTGTAGTGCTCGCCCGATTTGAATTTTTTTTGTTATCTGTTATTTCAGTAAAAACATCAGGTAACTGATTACCAAAACTAGATAAGTGTTTATTAGCAGCTAATGCTCCATTAGGTTTCATTGTACTATCTGTAGTGTGTAATTCATGAAATGGATTTTCGTATACATTATATATATTAGCATCCGCTGAGAGGAGAAATGCATCGTGTGAGTATCCTTCAATTTCTTCCTTTTTTCCTTCTTTTGTCTTTTTAGGAGTCATAATTTCCACGTTTATTTCATTACAGCTCGCCACAATATTTGTACATTTGCTTTTTTTAGATATTTTGTCATCTACTTGAACATTATCAAGGGATTTTCTTTTGAGATGATGTGATGGGCTCAAAGCCACTTTTCTGTTGTTTGCATATCTTAATGTACCATGACATGTGTTCACAGGTTTATACTGGTTGTCTATATGATTATCTTGAAAGAACTTCGTTAATATTGTGACGAGGCTAGGTACACTAAGTTTAAGGACTGATTCACTAATTATGGTGTTATTTCTTTTGTTTAGCAAATGGAACTCTAATTTCGACATAAACCATTCAGTTTCGCATGTCCATTGTTCATATTTTACCTCTGTAGTCTGGCGATTATACAAAGCTGCAATACTTTCATACACTTCCATAACAGGTGAGGTACTTCGGTGGGTAGCTATGGCCAATGGTTGATCGAACAGGCTGTAATCGTTAAGAATTGAGAGAGATGCGCAACGCGATATTGATTCGCTAAACATATCAATGTTTTTCTCGATAACACTTTCAGCGATTAAGCTAATCGGTGAAGAAATGACGTCATCATCGACATCCATTTCGGACGATGATTCTCCACTGTTGGTACTGGTGTCATTCTGAATATTTCCATCGCAACGAACTAATTTAACACAACACTGTTTAATCGATTTAAGGTCATTATATTTTTTTACAAGCTTGTCGCATTTCGTAAGTTTTATATAACAATTAGCGTTTACAAGAGGCAAAGGCAATGATGGACTGCTTTGAAAATCAGTTTCATCAGATATTTGTAGTCCTTGTATAGACTGGGTAGGAGCGACGTGGATCACTGGTATATTATGATCAATAAGTTCCATAGCTAGGTCTTTAAAAAGTAAATCCTTCAGTTCTCGTATTTTTTCTTCACAAGTTTTACTTATATTATCAGTATTAAGACGTGGATCATCATTAGATGAATCATCAATCTCAATTACTTCTGGTCCTTTTATTCTACTCTCAGAGGCAATTTTAGCTAAATAATCTTGAAATTTAGAAGTTTCTGTAGCAATCGGTACTGCAGTTGTTACAATTGAAGTTATATCATCGGGTACTATCACTTCTGTATCTTGTGGTTTAACATTAGGTTCCAACGATTTGATTTCGTGTTTTGATTGTGACATATCACTTCCTTGTTGTTTAACATCAGATTCCATAGTTGTTAAATCAGATTTCATAGTTGTTGATTCTGATGGTATCTCAAGTGATTGTTGCAGAAATTCTCGTTTTAACTTTACTACACATTTCTTATCAAATACTTTCTGATGATTTTCATGTAGTTTCCTTTTAATCGCTGGCATCTTGTATTTGCCAAATTCCGTATTAAAATACTGGCAATTGTCATCGTCTTCGTCGTCATCACTCAACAAATTGATAGTTTCAACTTTATTGGGATCAAAAAGACATTTATCTAATATAGAGTTCGAAGATGGTTGCAAAGAAATCTCATGAATTCTTGTCTCCAGTATCTTGTCTGGTTGACTTTTGGTGGTCGTGGAGATTTGCTTTATGTTTAACGTATACCGATTTCTATTAGAGATGTTGCTCAATAGAACTGATTTTAAACTGGGATCAGCGAATAACGTATCAATATTGACGTGAGCTTGACCGCGGACAGTAGCTTTGAATGCCCTTCCATTAGGCAGTCTAATTCGCACGCACTTCTTTAACGGGTCATCAGAGCCATTTGGTAGATCTTCAATTTTAATACCATCAATAAAAGATTGTGGTAATTTATAATTTTTTTCTTTTGTTGTTAGGTTTTCTGCACAAGTTTTTACCTTATCAGTATTGGGATCATCGAGACAAATAATATCTGGTTCGTTATCTTGGATCTTATTTTCTTTTTCAGGACCTGTAGAATTTACTATTTCTGTTTGATCACCCGGTAATACAATAGGGGCAGCTGGAGCATCATTAGCTGAAGTCATTGTAGTTGTTGGTATAAGTTCACTCGATTCTTTGATCTTTTCAATTGCCTGTTGGTTTTCAGCTGTTTCCCCAATTTGATTATGGTTGTTTATTTCCGTGTCATTAGATTCGTTGCTTTGAGAGTCTACATTATTATCTGATGTGTTCGCATCCTTCTTAGATATTTTAGACGTATTGGTGACACCTTTCACTATATATTGTTCGCTTCTGTTAACGTTTGGTTCTAGAGTTTCAACATTATCTTCAGATTGAATTGGTTTTGGAATAGAATTGCTACTAGTATTACTACATTCACTGTTGTAAATTGGCGCTTCCATTGTCGAGTCTATGGTGTTATCATTATCAGTCAAATACAGATATCGAAAATCTGACAATGATGTTTCGAGAGATGCTGTTTTCAAAATCATCGAGCCTACAATCTGATCTTCTATATCCATTAACCCAGATATTTCGTCAATAAGTGCTGTTTGTGTTTGGTTGTGGCCGTTAGCTGATGTTTGATCACACTCTACAGCCACATTTTTCTCGGCAAAGGCAGCCTCTGCTTTTTCGTCATCAACTTTCTCTATTTTCTCATGGTTAACAACCGTAGGTTTTACATAATCAACAGCTGCTGTTATCTCACGGTCAATAGCCGCTGATTTCTCAACGTTTATAGCTGTTGTTTTCTCAAGGTTAATATAAGCTGTTTTCACGAGGCCAATAGCCGTTGTTTTACCCGTGTCAATGGCCGCTGTTTTGTCAAAGTCAATAGTACTTGTTTTCTCAAGGTCATTAGCCACTATTTGTTCATAGTCAATAGCCGCTGTATTTTCAGAGTCAATGGCCACTGTTTTCTCAAAGTCAACAGCGAATGTTTTCTCAAGGTCAATAGCCGCTGTGTTTTCTATGTCAACAGCCGATGTTTTCTCAAATTCAACAGCCGCTGTGTTTACTAAGTCAATAGCCGGTATTTTTTCAAGATCAATCGCTGCTGTTTTCTCAAAGTCAACAGCCGATGTTTTCTTAAAGTCAATAGCTACTGTGTTTTTAAGGTCAATAGCCACTGTTTTCTCTAAGTCAACAGCCGCTGTATTCTCTAGATCAGTAGACTCTGATTTGTCTAGGTCATTAAACTCTGATTTTTCAAGACCTTTAGCCGCTGTTTTCTCATGGTCTATAATCGCGGTTTCCTCATGATCAACATCAGGCGATGTTGTTTTTTCAAAGACAGCTGTCTGTCTGGAGTGACTCACAGGTTTTGTTTCAACGTCAATAGCAGTCGTAATTTTTTCATCCTCTTTAAATTCTTCTGCGGTATCGTGATCAGCGTTTGTAGCATTTCTTATTGTCTGTCTAGTAATGCGCTTCTTAATTTCCATTTTCTTTATCGCCTTATTCAGTGTTTTATTTAGCGCTTGTTTTTTAATTTCCTTAACACTTTTGATTTCATTAGTACCTTCAGATTTTGTAGTACTGTTATCATCTTTTAGCTTGGCATTCGTTTTCGTAGGCACAATGTTTACGCTAGACGGTTTCACAGCCATTTCAGAGCTTAGTTTATTAGACGATCGTAGTAAAATGCGACGACATTGTTCGATTTCACTCTTATTTTCTTTACAATTTTCACTGCTATCTTTTTCTGTTACTTTGGCAGGTCTCTTTTCTAATTCAGTTAAATTTCTAATTTTTGCATTTAGTAGCGCTTGTAGGTTTACGATAATACAGTTATTGTCAGTCATTTTTGGAGAATTTCTCGATGCACGATTGTTTTCTTGCGTTGTAATTACTTCTGGTTTCTTTTTATTCAAGGGCATGTAAGTCAAAGGAATCGGCTTGTCATCACTGCGGTGATATATTTTTCTATTTAAAATCGCCATCCGTTTCTTCTTCAGTCTTTCTTGGTCTGCAGCCTTCTTCACATCATGTTCAAAGGAAACCCCTCGGCTCTTAGTATTCCTCGATTCAATCTTTTCGATAAAAGAAAGCTTCTGTTTCTCTTGTACCTCGGATAATACTTTTCTCTCACAAGTCTTATTGGAATTAATATCACACTTATCTTTTATGCTAATATCGTCGTGTCGTGAATAATCTACAGGACTTTTCGTTTCTGTTTTAGGATCGGTACTAGTTTTCGCCATCTCACATTTTTGTGGTTCTTGACTTGATGGAACTAAAGTTGGAACTTGATAAGGTGCTGTTTCAGTAGATGGCGCACTTTTGACTATTGGCACCGACACTGAGACAGTAGGTGTAGTGATAGCCCTTCCAATGAACAAGGGATTGACCACGGGCGCAGCAAACTGTGTAGTTTGATACACAGCTATATTCGGCTGGCCAAAAGTCACAAATGTATTCTGTGCTATTCCTGTATGTATGGGCGTTTGAACACAAGGTTGATAAACCAATTCAGAGCCAATAAGTACGACATTTTGTAAAGCAGTCTGCTGAGGCACCGCTACGATTGTGTGATCTACTGCTGGTACAGTAGCGATATAAGTTTGTTCTTTCTTTGGTGGTACGATAACAGATTTCGGTATCTGGTGGACAGGTGTATTGGTAATGTTCAATTTAGTGTATTCTGTAAGATTCGTCATTGTGTTAACATTAACATATCCAATAGATTGTTGAACAGGTGTTGCAGTTTCATAAACAGGCTTTGATGCATTTTGGCAAACTGTTTTCTGCACATGTTTTTTAAACTCCGGTCTTGACAAAGCGGCTATTACTGGTGGCGCGATAACGCGCTTATCTTCTTGTATAACCGGGGTTATAGTCTTATTTATACCAACAAATGTCTTAGAATCTTTCGCGCTTTGTAGCGACGCAGAATAACTTTCTTCATCTGATAATAATTCACCTATTTCCTGCCTTAGATCGTCATCCATTAGTTCCTCTAGTAGATCGTAGTCAGAATTAGGAATGCCTGATATGAATGGATCATCCTGTTTAGGTAAAGTACAAGTAAATTGGTGTTTCTTGCTATCAGTGTGTACTTTCTTTGGTACAGCAGTTGTATCCCTTTGTCGTTTTTCAGTGACAATTTTCTTTGGTGTATGAGGTTTTAATACTGTAAGATCTTCTGGAATCTGCGATCGTACTAAGGAACCAGGGTTTATTATCATTTCTGCCGCAGAATTCGAGGAAACTTTCTGAGTCTTCGTTGACCGTTTAGGACATTTCCGTTTAATTTCTTTAGCTGTGATCGGTCTCCGTAGAATATTTGGACTATGTCCGGCGAGTTCCATGGCTGTTTTAGCCGCTGCTTGTTTAGCCTGAACTGTTGGACTTTCAGCCGTGTTATTAGGTTTTGTTGATTCGGTACTAGAACAAGATGGCGTCCTAATAATCCTTTGGTTCCGAAGATTATTTTCAAAAGTACTGACGTACGTATCTTTATTTAGAGCCATATCTAAAGCATTGTGGCCTCTACTTGGAGTCTTGTGCTTCAAAATGGCGTCCATAACACTCTCCCAATCCGTCGGTTTAGATGAGACTTGATGTTTCGTAAAAACTTTTGACTTAATACTTCTACCCTCATTATCGATTATTTCAACTTTTTGTATCTTATTATGTACTTGATCTAAATTTTTAGTCTGCGATAGCTCAGTCTTGAGTATAATTGGCTTTGCCACGGATCTCACTTCATGTGTAGCTTTTAAACTTGGATTTGGTTTTAACAAGGTAGGATTATTTTTAATTACCGATGTAGTTGCATCTAATACTTTTTTGTTCAACAGGCTAGGAGCGCTGTAAGTTGGTAAAATGGTTCTTGTATTACTTTGAGACGGTGGTATTCTATCTGTAGGAGTTTCCTGTTTCGGCCTGAGTAAATTCTGTTTGCTCTGCTGTCGTAGTAAAAGCACCAAATCTTGTTGGTCCTTCTCACTCAACATTGACACTTTGTTAACTAACGGTGTTGACCTGTCTCGTGGTCTTTCAACAGTTTTATATTGATTAACTGGCGTTTTATTCGTATTCATACTTGAAGTGCTTTGAAGTAAACTTGCGATTGTGGGATGGTCTGAAGTTGTATTCGTTGAAGTTTTAGTAATATTCTGAGTATTGTTACTAGGCCTTGAAGGTTTTGCCACTGTTTGACTTGTTATATGTAAATGTTTTGATTTAGCTTTAGCATGTTCCATCATCATCCTGTCTAAATTCGACAACTTTGGTGTATTTTGAAGCTTCAGAGTCTGATGTTCGATGACAGACTCTACAAACTGTTTAGTTTTAATGTCATTTTTGTTACTCTTGTAGTAACTGAGGCGTGAGAACGTATTAGGCGCAAATTCTGACTTTTTTACTGGTTGTTTGGCACTTTGAGTCACTTTAGGTTCAGACTTAGGTAACACAGGGTTCACCCTGCTAATTGGTTTCATTTCTTTTTTGACTTGCACGGTATGATCGTCGCCGGCACCGGCATTTATTGATTTCTGCAACTCCTTTACGAAATCAGTGTAATTCTTTTGATGGCTTACCATAGGCTTTTGCGTTCTTGGGTCAATATATGGAATAGACTTTTGTGGTTGTTCAATAGTTTTAGGAATCACTTTTAGGTCATTACTCGTACTAGGTTTTTGTTGTAGTAATTGGTCTACGGAAGAATTTAATACTTTGACCCCACTAGGAGCCGCATTATTGTATATGAAGTTAGGTTTCTGATTCTGACTATACTGTATGACGGGCTGAGACTTATACTCCTTGTTGTTAAGGAAATTGTTCACTTCGTTTCTCAGCTCGGCAAGTTGCTCCGACTGAGATTTGCTCATGGACACTTTTGGTGAATCACTTGTAGAAGCCTGTGAAGTCTGTGCTCTCATATTCTTATTACTGTATATCTGATAAACAGGTGATGCTAGAAGGTTCCTCTGCTCAGGGCTTTCGCTCAAAGCTTTCTGTCGCCTAAAATGTATTAGTTTTGATATACTTTTCTTGACATCCTCCGCAACTGTAGTCAAATGTTGCTGTGGAATGAGTTTATTATTGGTCCAAAGTAAGGTAGGTGTAGGCACCCTGTTAGTCATAATTTTCTTGGTGTCAGGGGTATTAACTCTAACTTTACCATTAGCTATTTGAACTTCATTATTTCTCATAATACCCATTTTGTCCGATTTATCATACGGTTTGTCCGGCGATTTGAGTTCATCCATAGAAAACAATCCATCAAACACAACATTGGTGTCATTGCCTTCTGAGATCAAGGAGTTAATGGATGATTTGCCTTGGCTATCATAATCACTATCAGTCGTTACGCCGGTCGATAAAGCGGCCGCTATTGGCTTTCTCTGTTCACCTACTTTTGTCACTTTCATACCAATAAGACTAGATAAGGAGGAAGGTTTGGATTCGACCAGTACAATCTTTTCTTTTCGCTTCCGTTCTTTCTTCTCTTTTTTCTTATCTTTATCTTTACGCTGCTTTTTCTCAGTGCTTTGATTTTTGTTCTTCACTGCGCTTAGATCTTTGTTTCTCTCAACACTTAGATCTTTCTTTCTCTCCACACTTTGATCTTTCTTTCTTTCCACACTTTGATCTTTCTTTCTGTCTACACTTTGATCTCCCTTTCTATCAATACTGTGATCTGCCTTTCTTTCAGTACTAAGATCCGTCTTTCGTTCAGTGCTGTGATCTTTCTTCTCTTCAATAACAAGTTCCGTGGGTTCCGTAATCTCTAAGGGATCTCTTGGTTTCCTTTTAGTTTTCGGTTTACGTTCTTTACTTCTTTCTTTACTGTGTGGTCTTTCTTTCTTCTTTTCTATTCTTTTTGTTTCTGCGACAAAGCTGAGCGGGTCCTCATCTCCCGACGAAATGTAATGTGTTTTCTTGGTCTTCTTCTTGGTTTTAGCTTTAACAAATTCTGTCTCTACGTCAGTTGTATGCGCGCTTGTTGTTCGCTCGGGGTCATCCGCGTCCTCCCAAATATCTTCCGGCTCTTGAAACTCTACTAGATGTTCATAGCCTGTAATCGAATTATAAGTAAGCTATGAGAAAACGTTAATTAACTTGACTATGCTATTTAGATAACTATGCAATGCGAAATGCGATTCTTTACAATACAAACTTAAATAAACAAATTCTCTATATAAATATTATAATCTCTGGATATGAATATCATTTCGTTTAGTAATCTCGTTTTGATGTCAATAATTATAACTATGTACTACTTTCGTTTTATTGCCTTTTGCGACAAATGTGTCAGTTGATTATTTGATACATAGACTTTTCTAGTACAATGGTAGTCGGTGTAATCAAGAACCTGAGACCGAAAAGAAAGTGAGATTAGGATTATTAGGAGAGTATATTTTATTATATTTATAGCATATAAATATAAGATGTAATTATATTTTAACGTGTTGTGTTAATTTTTCGTAGTAAGCCGCAGTTTAAATTATATAATAAACGTAAAACATTGAAAATGTTTTAATAGATTTAATGCTAATCCTAACTAATACATATTATAAATGCGAAAATGAGTTTGTTTGTTTGTTACGCTTTCACGCCTTAACTACTCAACCGATCAACATGAAATTTTGCATACACGTTGTCAGGGGTACAGAATAGGACATAGGGTACCTTTCATCCATAAAAAATAACTGTTGCAAATCTAACCTAACCTACATTTATACGAGCGAAGCCGCGAGTGAAAACTAGTTTATTAATATAGAAAATTTATTTTAAGATGGTTAGGGTATGTTACATTATGTACATATAGGTAAATGAGCTGTTTGAATAAATTGAACTAAGATGATTTATGAAGGTAGAGATGGTATGTCTAATTTTGTTTAGAAGTAATAAAGTAAAGTAGTAATTTTAGGTTTAAGTTAGCATATATGTACAGAATACTAAACTGTACGCTACTGTTAGATTGTAAGTTATGTAGTTGTGAATGTGCTTGTGAAAGAAAACTCTTCTTGTATTAGTTACATAAATAATATGATATAGAGTGATTCATACGTAGGTACGTGATATAGAGTGATTCTTACGTAGGTACGTGATATAGAGTGATTCTTACGTAGGTACGTGATATAGAGTGATACGTAGGTACGTGATATAGAGTGATTCTTACGTAGGTACGTGATATAGAGTGATTCTTACGTAGGTACGTGATATAGAGTGATTCTTACGTAGGTACGTGATATAGAGTGGTTCTTACGTAGGTACGTGATATAGAGTGATTCTTACGTAGGTACGTGATATAGAGTGATACTTAGGTAGGTACGTGATATAGAGTGGTTCTTACATAAGTACGTTTGTTAGGTTTAACTACCTATTGAGAGAATTAGGGTCAATTCCCACTGAAATAGCAGCGGCTGGCAGCGCCTTTTTGAGGCAAAATATTAAAAAACATTTTGAATATAGGGGTAGCGCGGCGCCGCGAGGCTGCACGAGCCTTCTAGCGACTAGTCAAAAGAGGCGCCGTGCGGCCGACCGCGGCGCAGCTAACAGACTCGTGGCGGTGCGCGCGTGCGACTCTTTCATGTCGGAATAAATTCGGAAGTCGGTGTCGTGTCTTCTTTTTTTTATTTGCCACCGACTTCCAAATTTATTCCGACATTATTTCGACATTTATGGACGCGGTTTATTTCTTTTTAGTAAAATTTATTTACATACTACGACGGAGAATCTTAACACCGCGATTCAGAAAATGACGTCATATGCACAACTCAGCGCTCACTCTCACGGCCCCGAGCAGCCTCTCGCGGCGCCGCACTGCCGGTTGCGGCGCCGCGCTCAGTCCCTTGCTCTAAAGGCCGCTGTGCGCCGCTGCTCTTTCAGTGGGAATTGACCTTTACTGTACGCTAGTGTCAAATGAGTTACTGTGAAAGTAAATAAGCGACCGATTTGCGTAATCAGTTAAAGAATATTATACTTAAGTGTACGTAAAACGTATAATAAAAAAGTAGATTTTTAAGATATAACGTTTTATATTTTATGATTTTAAAAGGTGCTTATATTTTATTGTTATACTGTATAGTTTCGTCAAGGATTGATGGTAGTTTATTTCTAATGTTTATATGTGTGTTATTTCTACTGTTTATTAACGTGTACATGCGTGTGCGTGTTGTGTGTGCATGCATGTGAGTGCGTACGCACGCGTGTTTATGTGTGAGTACCTTTTTCGATGCCGTAGTAGATGTCGGTGTCGTCGTCGTCCTCCTCGGGCAGGTGCTGGTAGTGCCGCAAGTCGAGGTTGAGGAACTTGAGCTCCGTGGTGAGCGCTCGCGTGCCGCACGCCGTGCGCTCCATGTACGCGCGGCAGTTGTCCAGCAGCAGTTGTCTAAAAACAGAACATATACAATGTTAGTGTGATGTTGTGACGGCTAGAGTAACCACGTTGACAACTAAATATAACATAGCAGGCTGCGCCCACGCGGGGTCACGCGGGAGCACGCGGGCGTCTGTCATGCAGCATCCAAACGTTACACTTATCAAACGCATTCATGACACCATTAACGAATGTTTGAATTCTATCAAGAACCTTGGTGTTGACGTAAGCACATGGGACCCGTTGCTGGTTCAAATTAATTCATTAAAATTAAATTTGGGTACTTATAACGATTATTTGGAATCCTTGAAGCAGCCTCGAGAAATACCCGACTTAAAATAATTTCTGCGATTTCTAGAAAACAAGTTTACCACCATGGAGTCTTCAGCTACACACAAGAAACAAGAACTTGCACCCAAGTCAAACAGCTCACCACCAAGAGGGGTGCAAAATCTGACGAAATCGCGTAATTACAGAGCTTTTGCAACCAATCAAGGCTCATCAAAATCATTCAATCAAAACAAGAAATTTATTTCACAAAAAGGCATTGTTTTTTGTCCAATTTGTAGCGAAGAGCATGGCATTTATTATTGTCGGCAATTTAGTATGTCATCGGATGAAAAACGAAGAACGATTATGAAACTCAATTTATGTAAAAATTGTTTATTCGACCATCAAGGAAAGAATTGCTTTTCAAGCAAAACGTACCGTGAGTGCAATGGACAACACAATACCATTTTGCACGCAGTTTACGCGAACTCAAACTCTGTGAAAAGCAAGCCCTCAAGTTCTGAGACACCCCTCGGTAATTCGTATGTTTTGCGGCACCAAGCCTCATCTGAAGTACTCATTACGACAGCTACTACCAATGTTCAAGATCGATACGGCACTTATCATAGAATGCGTGCTTTAGTAGTTCAGTGTTCTCAGATGACTTTGATTATTTAAATTTTACAAATTTCGTGGAAGAGATGTCAAGATATTATTTCAGGAGTAGGAGAGAAAGAGAGCACCTGTAAGAGAATCATCACGCTGACTTGCTCCTCTATTAACAACAAAGATTTTAAAATTAATGTAGAAGCTTACATTGTGAACAAAATAGCCAAGAACCTGCCAGGTTGCACAGTCATAAATCAGAATTGGCCACATTTGCAAGACTTACAACTAGCGGATAACGATTAGCCGTCCTATTGACATAGTTTTAGGATCGGACGACTTCCCTGCAATTATTTTAGACGGTCTTCGCAAGGGTAGCAGTACATCTAAGCCAATCCCGCAACAAACTCATCTAGGGTGGATATGCGGCAGGCAGTATCATGACATCACAAAGTCGCCAATATTACGTAATCGTAAACGATATGGACCACATCCAACGCTTCTGGCAAATAGAAGACATTACGAAGAATGCGGATTTATCGGCGAACGATAAGCAATGCGTTACCTTCTTTGAAAATACAACGGTACGTAAGCAAGACGGCCGGTATGAAGTACGCCTCCCTCTCAAGCAAGATACGAAAAGCAGTTGGGATCATCTGAAGCAATAGCTATTGCCCAGTTTCATCAATTAGAACGTAGATTATCAAGAAACAAAGATATATCAAAAGATTACAAGTTATTTGTTGATAAGTACATTGCACTCGGTCATATGAAACCTGCATCAAATAAGATAATACACGATTATTGTTTTACAAGCTGACTCTGCAACTACAAAATTACGTGTTGTATTTAACGCATCGTCAAAAACGTCAAGTGGGTCAAGCTTGAATGATATCATGGCACGGGGTCCAAATTGACAAAAAGAGCTTTCAGATATTTTAAGCTCTGGTGGGTTTAATTTAAGAAAATGGGCATCCAACTGCACAGAATTGCTTAACGATATTAATCCGGGACATCCTGAGCAAGAAGGCTATGATTTTAACACAGAGTCAACATAAATCTTAGGGCTTCTTTGGAATTGTAAGCAAGGCGTTTTTCTATTTACACCGAAAATAAAGACAAATACCTTAAATCCTACAAAACGATCAATGCTTTCCGATCTTTATTTTCTAATCTACATTTTGTATACAATAGTAACATTTCTGGGTCTTTTCTATATATCTATTTATAATAATTCTAACATATAATTAAATGTTTAAAAAAAAAATACGGCAATCTACCTTCCAAGAATTCTTATCTACCTACACACACACTTCATTACTTGTAATAATTTTTCAACAAATAGGTATATATTAATTCTGAGATTCCTGAAAAACTGAGAGATTACATTCTAGCCACAGAAACTGTCAATACTTTCAAGTTACATAAAAATAGTATCTAGACTGTTTTTTTTTTTTGTATAAATAGCTAGCCCTGTTAAAAATAATGTAAAACTGACCTGTCCATATCCCAGGAAAGTGTCTTCAACCTGGGTCCGGACAGCAAGACTGCAATATCCTGGCACAGCTCGGGACTCAGTCCTATAGCTTCTCCCTCAGTGAGGATGGCAGTAGACAGCACATTGGCCTGACTCTGCGTGTGTTTCAACTTGAGCGTCTCCGAGGTCTTCACGAAGTTGGTCTGTGAGCGGCTGTCACTCGCCCAGCTGCCGAATTCCGAGGTGGTCGCTTCATTTTTAGGTTCTATATCCTGAAAATAGAAAATATTTATATTATTCATCAAAAGATTCAATATAATGACGAATTCATCGATATCACAGGCATCATAGTTTCTCTACTGACTGCAAAGTACTTCTTTGGGAAGCTGTAACTGCAAAATTTAAAAAGTTATTTAGTTGTAATCATCATTAGGCATGTAGCAACTAACGTATTAGGACTCACCTGAGCGACGCTATATACTTCTAGGGTATATTCTATTTCTTATTTTAAGTGATAGACAAGCTAATAGCGCAGCTGATGGTCGATGGCAACTGTAGCTGACGCTGACGCAGCCAGCCGACCGATGGCTTGGCTGTAGTCTTGATGTTAAAGTTCAACAACATCAAGACTACAGCCAACGCGTCGCTCTTGCGATACAAATTTTTTGTTTAAATTGTAAATAGGACAATGCCCATATTTAATTATTCACTATCTGTTATTTCCATACTAAACCTATAACATCAAAGGCCGCTGACGCAAAAGAGTTCAAGAGCAAGAACCGCAAATCGATGGACGTTACATGAGGACGGGACATGAACGGCTGGGACAGACAACATACAGAAAGCGTTGTTCAGGTGTAAATCGGGAGAAGGAAAAACCACCAGTGGTTAAATTGATGATGTCATCAGTTTAGCACTGGTGGATTTTACCTGTTTCTTTTTTGTCACAATCATGTGACTGTATGGCGGTGAGCGTGCACTCACAGCGCATGCGCTCGCTGGTCGAAGGTAGGGCGAACAGTTACCAGTGCAACAGGCGGCAGGGCCGGCGCGGCGTGTATCTTGTCGAACATGGCGGGCGAGGGATGCACGGAGAAGGCGGTGTGCGTACACTCACAGCGCATGCGCTCGCTGGTCGAAGGTAGGGCGAACAGTTACCAGTGCAACAGGCGGCAGGGCCGGCGCGGCGTGTATCTTGTCGAACATGGCGGGCGAGGGATGCACGGAGAAGGCGGTGTGCGTACACTCACAGCGCATGCGCTCGCTGGTCGAAGGTAGGGCGAACAGTTACCAGTGCAACAGGCGGCAGGGCCGGCGCGGCGTGTATCTTGTCGAACATGGCGGGCGAGGGATGCACGGAGAAGGCGGTGTGCGTACACTCACAGCGCATGCGCTCGCTGGTCGAAGGTAGGGCGAACAGTTACCAGTGCAACAGGCGGCAGGGCCGGCGCGGCGTGTATCTTGTCGAACATGGCGGGCGAGGGATGCACGGAGAAGGCGGTGTGCGTACACTCACAGCGCATGCGCTCGCTGGTCGAAGGTAGGGCGAACAGTTACCAGTGCAACAGGCGGCAGGGCCGGCGCGGCGTGTATCTTGTCGAACATGGCGGGCGAGGGATGCACGGAGAAGGCGGTGTGCGTACACTCACAGCGCATGCGCTCGCTGGTCGAAGGTAGGGCGAACAGTTACCAGTGCAACAGGCGGCAGGGCCGGCGCGGCGTGTATCTTGTCGAACATGGCGGGCGAGGGATGCACGGAGAAGGCGGTGTGCGTACACTCACAGCGCATGCGCTCGCTGGTCGAAGGTAGGGCGGACAGTTACCAATGCAATAGGTGGCAGGGCCGGCGCGGCGTGTATCTTGTCGAACATGGCGGGCGAGGGGTGCACGGAGAAGGCGGTGAGCGTGCACTCGCAGCGCATGCGCTCGCTGGCCGTCAGCACGCTGCCCAGCTGCACGAACCACTGCGACAGTGTTTGCTCCGACGCGCGGGCCTCCGACTCCTGTAACACCGCGAGTAAACTGCTTTACTGTCATGTATGTGAGGTCAATAACCTTGCCTTGTATTGCTGCGGTGAACAGTGGTCCCAGAACTGCTCGAGGCGATGTGCTGTCAGCAGAGGGACCAGGATTCCCTATTTAGATGTTTATAAAATTAGACTTTACCAAACTTTTTTTTGAAACTATGCAGAATTAACTAATTAACTGCAGTCTATGCTAGAGAGTATTTGGAAATATTATTTTCAGCTGTTCAAGTTGGGAATTTAGGCTAGGAATTTCTCATTTTCAGTGTGTTATGTAAGCGCTATGTTTACCTTGTCAGCGTTAAGTTTGAACCGCTCCAGTTCGTTCATGCCGGCGGTGATGGCGCGCACGTACAACTCGCACACGAACGGCTTCATGTCTTTACACTGTAACAGGCAAACGTAAAATGTTAAATCAATGATATTTTTACTTCATAACATTATGCTTGGATGAGGGAACGGTAATCATACACAATTTATGGTCTAGGATTAGATCGTTTTTGCCAGGACGCCGGTCCGATACCATGCTGATACTAAAAATTGTCTTAGTGAAAATCGAATAACATACAACACAGTACACTGTGTAGGTGTGGGAGTGCAGTGTACCTGCGCGTCGACGGCGGCGGCGAGCGTGTGCAGGTGCCGGGCGGTGGCGGCGGGCGCGGCCAGCGCGGCGGCGGCGGCGGGCAGGCGCGGCGGCGCCACGAGGCGCGCCAGCGAGCGCGAGCAGCAGTACAGCGCCGTACGCGGCACGCCGCCGCACACCGGCACCACCATGCAGCGCGCGATCACCACCTGCGCACAACAACGTACAAGTTAGGGCGAGAAGTCAGGATACGCAATCTGCTAGTTTGTACCAACGATGCGCGTTTAGCAATATCGCACTATTCGATTCTTCGATTTATTTCTGTCACCGATTTATTCGATTCTTCGATTTGTTTGTACAATTTATTCGATTATTGCATTAATTCGACTGTATGATTTATTCCATTGTTCGTTTGTTCTATTTATACCATTGTTTAATTTATTCGAGGGTTCGATTTATTTCATTGTTCGTTTGTTCTATTTATTCGATTGTTTAATTTATTCGTCAAAAGAAAATACTTCCAGCTAAAGGATAGATCTTGAGATGATGTCGAATGTGAGAAAAATGTCGTCCGTCTGCACTGACTGGCCCCCGTATATAAGACAAGATAACATCATTGGAACTATAGAAACTGAGATAATCGCGAAAATCTTATTTTTGTGAGCTATAGAAACCGAGATAATCGCGAAAACTTATTTTTGTGACCTTTGACCTTGAATAACTGTCGGCGCAGACACGAGACTTTATGAGACTTTTTAGACAACTTTTAGAACACCAAAATTAAGGTGTATACGAGTTTACAGCTTATTATCTAGCTTATTGAGTTTTTCTTTCACGATAGGCAGCGGCTCTACTGTGTCCTGACATTGCTGAAGTCCATGAGCAGCGGTTACCACTTTCCATCAGGTGGGCCACTTGCTCGTCTGCCACCAATGGCAATAAAAAAAATAAAAAAAAACAAAATCCGAGGTGAAACTCCTAATATGGCAGGGCTACTCCCTACATATTTAGATAAATAAATACACGTATTGCTTAGTTGTTTTAGTGGGTGCATCGTTACTGCGTCGAGTGTTAACTTAAAAGAAAATTTGTGGAATCTACAAATAGTTGGAGCATTAGGCTAAGCGTATGTTAAGATGCAGGTGACGCAGCAGAGCACAGTACAGATTTTGCAGGGCAGGGCAGACGAGGCAGACGTAGGCCACGGCGCGTGCTGCGACACAGCAAGACATATTCGCGTTCTCTAGTATAAAGAATAGACGTGTTCGAGTTGACGAGTCTTAATGTTTTTTTTGAATAATCTAGATAATTAATATCATACAAACAAAGTTCCCAACGCACTGATTCAATTAAATGTTCTGTCATTGCAACAAAATTAAGAATTAGCGGTAAAAAACATGTGTCGATATGCACGCGTCGCGCAGACATCTGTGCCGGCACTACAACGAAGCGCAGAACAGGACAGACGCATGTGTGCGTCGCACGTGGCTACGCCGCAGCGTACGCAGCTCTCAGTACGTTCATGCGTCACAACATCTGCTCTGCCCTGCGCTGCGTGGACCTGCGTCACCTGCGTCTCAGCATACGCTTAGCCGTAGCCTTAATGTAAGTACAAAGACGAACACGGAGGTTACCCGACCATTCCAATCGGAGTATTGAAAGCCTCAGGCAAGATTTACTGATTACCCGTTACACACATAAGAGACAAAATCTAGTACTCCACTATTCTACCGCTTGTAATACATAGACTGTGTTCTGAAGTATTGTATGAGATAACGTATACCACTTTTCCGAGGATCTTCCTGACACCTAAGAACCACAATAGCCGTGTGCCAAGATGTCTCAGTAAAATTTCTATCCATGAACGCTTAGGTTATGCAATAGTCTCGCCGCTGGATATCCAAAGATATTACACTACAGAAGGCGAAATAAACTACACTATGAAAAGCAAAAGTCTTCTTGAAGAGCCCAAGAATAGCCGAAGTTGTAATAAAGGTTTTTGACGTTGGGAATATGTAATCCTTTTCCTAGAGTCTACAACTTTAGGTAAAGTTTGGATAACCACTATGCATCAGACAGTTCATATGTCCAACCGCATAAAAATACGTTTTAAAACACCGACATATTTACGAATATATTTTGTTTATAAATCCTCCTTACCTTTTATTGCTTTAAACCACGGGAGCGAAGTCCCTAGTAAAAGCTAATAATCCAATTGGGCAGTTGATTTCCTTTTTTATTATTTAAATCAAATAATTACGTTATCAAATCTCAAGAATAGAATAAATTTTTGATATCCTTATGTTGTAAATGCGTATGTGAGTTGGTTTGTTACGCTTTCACGCCCTAACTACTTGACTGATCATCATGAAATTTTGCATACACGTTGTTAGGGGCTCAGAAAAGAAAATATGGTCATTTTATCCAGAAAAAAGTACTGTGTCAGAGCGAAGTCAAGAGCAAAAACTAGTTTTGTTCATAAATCCTACCTTTTATCGCTTTAAATCACGTGAGCAAAATTTCTAGTTTAACAGGATTTCTCTTATAATTTGAATAGATATTTTATACGAACTCAAAAATACAATCATTTTTTACTACTACTTTAAAATAAATTAGATACACGCATTTTAAATCTAGGAGTAGGGGTAGTTGTCAAATGACATAAAAAGAGTGCACAGTACACATTGTTACGTAACTGCTGTTTAAATGCAACTGTTCGAGGGAGGTAGCAAGGTTCACCACTAAACATCTTCAATCAAATATCCAAATCTAAAATATCACAAACAACCGATTTTGATACAGTTTTCACATAAATGTTTGTTTTGATTGTTATTTGTGTAAAATAATGTACAAAATTAAACAGAGGTCTGCTTAACGATAAAGACTGACTGACCTGTGCTATGAGTGTAGCGACTTCCTTGACGTTCTTCCACAGTTTCTTCTCGCGGGGCGAAGTCTCGAGCCGGCTCTGCAGCCTCTCCACTAGTTGATACCCGTTGCGGAGGGGTGTCTGTTTTGCCTACAAGAGAATAACTTTGATTATACCTTTTCTTTATGTTTAGTTCACCTAGTGCCACGGTTAAAGAAATCTAGCTTGAAAGAGAAGCTCCCAATTTAAAAAAGATAGTAGGCCAACATAAGGTTATTGGAATTTTCTACCAAGAAAATTTTTATAGTATTTGGTGTTAGGTAGGAAATTGGCGTTTATACATCCCGTGGAAAGCACCTAAGGCCATTGGTCTTGGGCATGATCTCTCTCCGGTCGTATCAGATTGGCGTCCCATCAAATTATGAGAGGTAGGGAACAGAGAGTGCACTTATGTTTGCGCATAACTTGTGCAGATAACCAGTCTCAGTTAAGATTGACAGCATGACAGAAATTCAATCTGTGGATCCTTAGACGGACGTGTTTTTCTTTTTAGCACTTAGCTTCACAGTTGGGCAATTATTGTGCTTTGACCGAAATTCAATATGCCAAGCCTTAGTCAGTTGAACGTGTATTTTCAGCACTTTACATTTGGGCCATTGTGCATAAGTGACCGACGCGGAGGGGGTACAGTTACTCATACCACGTTAGCTCCATCCAGGAAAGTAGTAGGAGAGCGATTAGCGGAGAGCCTTAATTGTCCAAAAGCTCAACTCACCAACTCAATACAGCGCGCAAGTTTGTCTCGCTTGTGCAGCAACACGAACTCGATGTCGGTGAGGAACTCCAGCACGTCCACCGTGAAGCCCGCCTCCGCCCTCAACACGTCCAGGAACGTCGGTTCATTGTCAGTCTTCGGCTTCTCTGTAACAACAATTTATATTTAATACTAGATGTTCCCGCGATTTCACCCGCGTTAATCGTTACTGCGCCGCCCTTGTGGGTCGTAGCGTGATGTTATATAGCCTATAGCCTTCCTCGATAATTAGGCTATCGAACACTAAAAGAATTTTTCAAATCGAACCAGTAGTTCCTGAGATTAGCGCGTTCAATCAAACAAACAAACAAACTCTTCAGCTTTATAATATTAGTATAGATAAAAGATTTGCTTGTTTGTCTATACTAATATAAAAAATGACTATATTTATGTTTGTAATTTAATAGAAACTAATGGATATATTATAAAAAAATCTTTTGCCGTTATAAAGGTACTTATGCAGAAAACCGATCTATTTAACGTGATGCTTTGAGCCTTTGAGCCATGGGAGCGGAGCAATCATTGGACGTAGTTATGCAAAAAGTTTATATTTTATTACCATTTATAACTATACCTACAAACAGTGTATCACACCCAGATTGCCCCAATTATGGTTTAGGTCCCACATACTCAAAGGCGAGCATTTTGCCATTTACTAGGCTCAGTATTAAACTCTGTGTTGCTTCTGAAAACTTATTACTGACTGACTGGATATCAGTTTTTACACGGAGTGACTGCCATCCGACCTTCGCAACCCGAAGGCTATCGCCCTAAGGCCAGACCAGTGTCAGGATATTAGAGGGCACTGACTTCCCGATAACGACTGCCATAGATGTTCATGGCAGCCGGGACCGACGGCTTAACGTGCTCTCCGAGGCACTTCTCTCGCATACACTACTACCATCATTAATAAATAAAGCCCTACCTTTGAGTTCTTCGGCCTGGTCATCCTTGGGCGGGTCCATACAGGCGCGCACCCGGTCCAGGACAGCCGAGGCGAGCCGCAGCGCTAGGTCGTGACAGTTCTTCGATGACGCTAGCTGCCGTAACCTCGTCACGAACATAACGCCGCGCTCTTCCTTCAACCATTCTAGAACTGGTAACAAACAGACAGAATTAGATTTTACTTCAGCAAACACTTATGTATGTATAACTCCCGATTATGAAGGGGCTGACCATCAGGAAATTACATGCATGGCTTGGTATCTTATTTATTAAGACTGCGCCGAGCGTAAGACGCGGTTGGACTGAATGAGAGAGCTCGATATTTAAATCGGCGCGCGGCCGCCATAGTAAAATTGTATGGAGGATTTGAAATGCTTTTTTGATAAATATAATAATAATAATGGACCCTGTTCCCGATGCCGGTGGGGTACCATATATTTTATATTTTTAAATGTATTTTTTATATTATGTATATTTAAAAATGAAAAATGTATTGAAAAGTTTTAAATAAAGAGTATAATAATAATATTTATTTATTGACATAAAAATAAAATACACCCTTACACTATATCATACATCATTGTTAAATAATTTAAGCTTAAATTAAAATTAATTCTTATACATGTTAATTTATAGTGTATACAAAATAAATGAAGTTCAAAAGATTATGTTTAAGCCTGCCTGAACTAGGATAAACCTGTGTTTCAGGAATATATAAGGAATATATAGGAAATATGTATCTTTACTGTCAACCAATAATTTGAATATTCGGGACGGACAAATTGTAATATAACTTTAAGCTTTAAAATAGGATACATTTCTACTGTTATAATCTAAAATCACGTAACACGAGCTTACGTTTTTACATTTTTCTTGCAAGTTTACGTAATTTTGTTGTCGAAAATATTAATTATTTTAAGTTATTTACACGGATTAATTGTGAACACATTCATTGTTATGGTAAATGTATATTTTATATTTGTATTAAACACAAAGTGTTGATTTTATCAACTTAACTGTGACCGCCTGTTTTGGCACATTTCGCTCGGTGCAGTCTTAAGTTAGTCATGAAATTTTTGTTCGAAAGATTTTAGCAGTCAAAACACAGAGGCAAATTTCAATCCTAGATGTGCGACAATTAATAACTTAGTTGGCAAGCGATGACACTGGGATCCCACGATCGCAAGCCACTTATGCTGTGAAGCGGACTGTGTTGATACAATAAGAAATGATAATATGGCTAAGTCTGACATCCAACCTTTAGTTTAAAAGTTAATCTTATATGTTTTTTGAGAAGCTATTAAGCGCAGTAGCCTAGATAAAGCATCAGACATGCGATGGACCGGTTACAGTTTCGAACCCCACCAGTTAGACTACCAAAGTGAACCCACGTCTAACCCAAACATTCCAACTTAGATGGAGGGGTTAACATACCAGTAATTAGTCTATTGCCAGTTAACTTTTCAAATAAAAGTAATATTCTCTCACCTTGTTCCTCCTTGGGCGTCTCCCCCCTCTCGGGATCCAACAGTACCCTGAGCACCGGATGTCCCCAGGGGTTGTCCAATATCCGCTTGAACCACTCCCCACGCGCAACCAGCTGGGCCTGCCATGGTGGATCCCCATCGTTAGACTGGCTCTCCTTGATGAATGTGTCGATGGCATCTTCAAGGCGTTTGTGTTCATCTTTCCTAGTTGGGTCCTGCCATTCTGTCTGTTGGCAATATAAAGGAAAAGGTTATTGTGCAAAATGCATATTGCAACTTGATATTAAATAATGAAAAGATAGATTTGCAACAGACATATAATAATATAATAATAATAATATTCTATCACATACACACAACACCATCTAGCCCAAACTAAGCAGAGCTTGTACTATGGGTACTAGACAATGGATAAACATACATATATACTTTTTTTTGTAAATACATACATATTATACATAGAAACGCCCAGACCAAGACAAACATCCATGTACATGCACACAAATGTTTACCTTGTGCGGAAATCGAACCCGCGACCTCAGGCGTGGCAGTTGGTGACACTAACCACTACGCCATCGAGGCTGACTGTCTATGCGCCTAAACGCCCTAGCGGTTAACCGCTAGTACGTTTGAGCGCTTAATCTATATCTTGCCTACATATCCAAAAAGTAAGTGAGGAATTGTCCCATCCATACTGTTACCTTAGCCTCAATGGCAAGCGAGCTATATTATTATGCTACTACACTAGAATGCTATCTGATTGTAACGATTATGGCAGCACATGTGTGCTGGGTATACTAGAGGAATAAATCATGTTGATAAATATTTAAAAACTAGATGTTCCCGCGGTTTCATCTACGTTTATCGTTACTGCGCCGCCCCCGTGGGTCGTAGCGTGATGTTATATAGCCAATAGCCTTCCTCGATAAATAGGCTATCCAACATTAAAATAATTTTTCAAATCGAACCAGTAGTTCTTGAGATTAGCGCGTTCAAACAAACAAACAAACTCTTCAGCTTTATAATATTAGTAGGTATAGATTTGTCACTGTGTCGACAGTAAGAGACATTGATCTCCTGCAGCAGCACAGCAGTTTCTCCTGCTTTGTATGAAACCTGTAATCGCCGATCACCGCCAAACTACAACACAAGGTTTTTTAAATGTTGTCTATAAGGACTTTATCTTAAGAACTGTGGTCAAAGCAACCTTGAGTTCTGAACCAGTTAGTGGCTCTATTTTCGGTATAACATTGTACCTGCAGCACAGTTCTGGCGGTGTGCCTCTGCAGCCAACTGAGCAGGTGTGGGTGTGTGGAGGAGGCGGAGTGCGCGCACAGGCTGTGGACGCGTCGCCACGCGTCGCACAGCTTCAATGTACGCTCGCTGAGATCGCAGTCCTTGCTCAGACCCGCCTCCAAAGACTGCAAGAAACAAAATCAACTGTTCAATAGACCAGCCTCAAACCAATCCACACACAAATATTTGCATCACACATTAGGAAGAAAGAGAGAAAAATATTTAGTTTAGCACACAAGGGCACACGCAAAACACGAAGAAATAAAAAAATTAAATATAAAACAGAACAATAATAAAACTAGAATAATAAAACGAACACTATAATTTAATTTAATTTAATTTCTGCTCACTGGCAACACCACACCTTCCGCTAAACGGAAACGGAAATATTTATTAATTTACAAAAGGCATGTTCCAAATAGTATTTATCTATAAGATAAAAGTCTCGCCTTTTCTCTTCTTCAACCTAACAATAGTGAGACAGCATGCGATTTATCTTTAGGATAACTGTTACTTGAGAGTTGTGAAACTAGCCAAAAGAGTTTGATTTTCAAGTCACATCAATATTGTTCAAGCTGAACCGGTAAACATTTTATTAATAACTATTGGATAATTCAGGCACACAATTAATTAAAATTGAAAGACAGTTTACAGCAGCGATAGCTCAGTGGGGAGACCAACAGACTGCAATGCAGAGGTTCTCGGGTTCGAACCCACGTCGCGCACCTCTGACTTTCGGAATTTATATGACTTTTCGAAATTATTTGCGTATTGATTGACAATTATCGCCTGCTCCGTGCCTCGGAGAGCACGTTAAGCTGTCGGTCCCGGCTGCCATGAACATCTATGGCAGTCGTTATTGGGAAGTCAATGCCCTCTAATATCCTGACACTGGTCTAGCTTTAGGGTATCGTTAGTCTTCGGGTTGCGGAGGTCAGATGGCAGTCGCTCCGTGTAAAAACTGATATCCCGTCAAATCCGGTTAGATTAGAAAGCCGACCCCAAGTGACTTGGGAATAATAAAAGCTAAGGAGAAGAAGAAAGACAGTTTACACAAAAAGGTAAAGGTACAACAAAATAATATCCGGAAATACAATGGTTTCTAAAATGTGTAGAAAGATGTTTCATACAAGTTTATAAGCTTGATGACCAGAGAGACAGCTATTTTCTACATGCATGTAATAGATTTTCAAGACATGATCAGCTTAAACATTAACAAGACTATAAGCTCTGTCTTATGTATGAAGAAACATGAATAGAGAACATACATCAAATAAGACGAACATTTACCATGGTAAAGGCAAAACTCTTGGTGTTCGTTGCCATAATGCTACATCTTGAAGCCACTATTGACTACCATGGGCTGAACGAACATCGATTGAAATAGCTAATGTGTTATATTAAGCTGACTGTAGACCGTCCAGTCAAAACAGCCAACTGAAAGACGAGAAACAGTATTACTATTACCGTGTCTTCTTTTTTTAAAGAACTCCCGCACTATGACTTATTCTCGTGTGTGTGTGTGTGTGTGTGTGTGTGTGTGTGTGTGTGTGTGTGTGTGTGTGTGTGTGTGTGACTTTATAAACATTCAAACAACAGACACAAAGAGAAAGAAAGAAAAATAATTTTATTTGTTCCACGCTTACAAGGTAACACAACCATGTTTAGGAACAAATAAGATCCTGCGTAAGCAATGTTGCAGTATACCCACAACGCTGGTATTCTCGCAGAGCCTGCATGATTTCGGTGCGTGTAGGGAGTAACATACATACATAACTCAATTAAAAAATAAAATAAAAAACAAAACAATTTAAATAAATTAGGCAGAAGGTGGTCATAGATGGCAAAAGTAATTTTATACTAAATAATAATATTGGTACTTATATTATAATACTTATATGTATACATATTTATATAATTAAAAGTAGGTATATTGAAAGTAAAAATACTAAAAGAAAATAATAATAAAGACGTTAATTTTTTTTTTTGATAAGGCGGTAAACGATTAGGCATATCACCTGATGGTAAGCGATTATCGCCACCCATGGACACCTGCAACACCAGAGGAGTAACAAGTGCGTTGCCAGCCTTTTAAAAAGGAGTACGCTCTTTTCTTGAAGTGTTGAAGTTAGTATTGGTCCGGAAATACCGCAGGCGACAACTCATTCCACAGTTTTGTTGTGCGAGGCAGAAAATTCTTGGAGAAACGCACAGTTGTGGACTGCCAACCATCTAAATAATGGGAATGAAAATGCTGTCGCATAGGACGATGGCGAAAAGAGGCGGCAGGGATCAGTTCGACCAATCCTCGGAGCACTCCCCATAGTACAAGTGATAGAAGATGCATCGCGAGGCCACATCTCTACGCAGCGCCAAGGGGTCTAGCCGATTTGAAATATCCTGGCACTCGACGATTCGAGTCGCTCTCCGTTGAATGCGGTCTAGAGGGAGAAGCTGGTACTGGGGTGCCCCTGCCCAAAGATGAGAACAGTATTCCATGTGAGGCCGAACCTGCGCCTTATAAAGTAGTAGGCGGTGGGCCGGCGTGAAATACTGTCTCGATCTGTTGAGCACGCCAAGCTTTTTTGAAGCTAATTTAGCCTTACCCTCTAAATAGCCGCGGAACTCGTCTTCGCTCGATATGTCGACACCAAGAATTCCAATATCGGTGGAGGCAGTTATGGGGATGTTCTCAAAACGAGGAGATACGAGCAACGGCAGCTTTTTTGCGGTGAACGCGCAGACTTGTGTCTTTGTGGGGTTAAATCGGCCCAAATGAAGTCTGCCCCAATCCGAGACTTTATTCTATACCAAATAGACTGCTTGAAAAGTGTCCACACTAAAAAGAGTGAACTCACACATTAGGTATAGAACGATAGTGTACAATACTTTTAGTTTTACAGCCGGTTCTTCTTATGATAAACTATTATCGAGGCCTATGATCGTTTACCATACCAAGGATATCGCTCGCGCGTTGGCGACCATAGGCAAAAGGAATTAAAGATGAGATGCAAGGAGTGGAATGGAACAGAATCCTTCGGAAGACTTACTTATCAGACGAAATGTGATAATAGAGTAATTACTATAACTTTCTTGAAAAAGAGTTGATTCTTTTGGATCATCACCAAATAAGTTGCTGTATTTTCATGGCATTATTTTAAAACTATATGGCAGGTGTTTATATTAATGTTATAGGCTATCTTGCTGAGTGCATGCCATTAACATTGATAATTTTTAAATAATATGAATTACTGTAAGATTTTTATGATAGAAGAAAGAAAGAAAGAAAACATACTTTATTTCTAAAATCACGAAATCTTTCACAATATCATTAAGTTTTTAATCTGTGCCTCGGACGTGGCTGGCAACGTGTACATAGCTACGTGGCATACATATTATGTAAGTATGTATTTAAATACAGGACATTCAACCGATCATCAAGAAATGTTGTCATCTTGAAAAGTTGTTAAAGGTGCAAGGAAGGTCATAAGGTACGCTTCAACATAAAAATTAACACTGTGCCCAACCAAAGTGTTTAATATAATAGAAAACCTCATATTGCTTATTTTTCTTAATCTTACGTCATTAAAAATACATAAAAATATTTTCTAGTTTCTATTCAATATGTTTAGCGATTGTCCTATTCTATTAAAATAAACACATCAGCAAGTGCTTGAGGATACGACGTAAGAGATCCAGGATATAACGTCAGAAAACATCGCCGGATGACATAGTATATTGTCTCATTGCACTATTGACCCTAAGGTCATTCAATTATGTACGAGGATTAGTTCGAAAGGTCACTTTTTATTAACAATGTTTTTATTTGAAAGATAAACAAACAGCGTTTATTACCTCATCATGATATGGATGATTTAAATGACATGTATGATATAACATAATCAGAAAATTAAATTATATTGTTACGTGCTGCGTTCGACGGATAACAATGTAAACAATATTACCGATTAAAACACGTTTTATTCCAGCACACAATCAAATTTAAAACACAACAAACACTATACTACACTTTTCCACTGTAACTGCTTCAAACTCCGTAGTATTTTCGCTTTAAAACAAACGTCTAGAACTGTTCTTCTTCTTCTTTTCGTGTGGTTAGTGGCCAACCAGTTGTCAAGAGTTGGTCAAGCCGCCCATAGGCCTCTGACATGGCTTAAAGACTGCTGTCAATTTGACAACAACCGGAACCGACTTTTTATGTGCCCTCCGAAGCAGGGAGACGCTCAGATGAAATACCACTAAGCGGCCACCCATCTATAGACTGACCGCGCCCAACATTGCTTAACCTCGCTAATCGTTTACCCATCAGTGAGTGCTACTGGCTATGAGCGCCTCTAAACCTAGAACTAAAAAAATAACAAATAACTTATCAGAAACAATGTCAAGCATATTGCAAAAGAATTAAGGTCCATAATCTTGTGAAGAAAATAAATAGGTTAGTGTGTTTACGTTATGTGCGAAAAGACAGATTATTGTATCTTCGGGTCCGGGTATTTCCTGGTCCTAGCGAGTTGACAAAGACTATTTCTCAGAACCTATGACCGTTAGCGAGCTGGCAACAGCGCACGATTGTTACAATGCTGTTCCAATTAGTATCTAATTCTATTTTAATTATTTTGTTCAAAAAAATCTTTTTTAATTTCTACGACAATAGGTTTTTTGTTTAAGTTAACCGTCTTATATCACCAGCTTAAGGCAGTATAGCATTTAACGTGATAAGTTTTGCGCCACTTTGTATACATATAACATACATATAACCCAAACTACATATAGGTACAATGTTTTATAAACAAAACACCTATGTTAAAATATCAAGAAAAACAAAGTGTTGTACCAAATAACTTGCATTTATTTAATAAATCCAGTGCATTCAACCATCTTAACTATAACTTAGTGATATTCTAGCAAGGTAGAGTGAGTAATATATAACAAGACAGAGGGTTGCTACCCTGGCGAGGTCAATGACCCGAGTAACAGGTGAAGTACGTAAGATCCATACACAGACAGATTCACTGAAACTATACAAGCATTTTAATGGATATGTCAACTGTACATTAATCGTATAGCTTTCAAGGTTATTAGCAGCAAACAACTAACACAGTACATAAAAACAAAACATGTATGTACATACCTACATCTATACTAATATTATAAAGCTGAAGAGTTTGTTTGTTTGTTTGTTTGAACGCGCTAATCTTAGGAATTACTGAAAAACTATTCTAGTGTCTGATAGCCCATTTATCGAGGAAGGCTATAGGTTATATAACATCACGCTACGATCGCAATACGCATCGCGCAGTAACTATAAACGCGGGTGAAACTGCTGACACATTAAGTTTGGAATAATTTCAATGTTTACTAATGTCACTTATGTAATAGATAGGTCGTGAAATAAATCTATTTAATCACTCCTATTCCGTAAGATAATAAGTAATATACATAATATGCGATAACCTAGTGCAAGACGGTTGGACTGCCACACAAAGGTTTCAAGTTCGATCCCAAAACACAGTTCTATCTTTTCGATGTTATGTGCGTATTAAGACTGCACCGAGCGAAATGTGCCAAAACAGGCGGTCACAGTTAAGTGAATAAAATCAACACTTTTTGTTTAATACAAATATAAAATATACATTTACCATAACAATGAATGTGTTTACAATTACTCAGTGTAAAAAACTTAAATTAATTAATATTTTCGCCTACAAAATTTGTAATTTAATTTTACGTAATTTTTTGTAGGTAAGCTTGTGTTACGTGATTTTTAGATTATAACAGTAGAAATCTATCCTATTTTACAGCTTAAACGAAAAATAAATAATTATATTACAATTTGTTCGTCTCAAATATTTAAGTTATTGGTTGACAATAAAGATACATATTAACCAAAAAAGCACTTCAAATCCTCCATATAATTTTACTATGGCGGCCGCGCGCCAATTTGAATATGCGCCGCACGAGCTCTGTCATAATCTGTCTTACGCTCGACGCGGTCTTAAATAGTTAATTCATTTGTCGCTTTAACGATGAAGGAAAACTGTGTGTCTGCGAGTTCTTCATGTTGTTCTCAAAAATAGTGTACTCTCCCAACCCATACTGAGCCAATATGGTGAACTATGTTCCCAACCTTCTCACACTGAGAAGAGGCCCGTGTCCAGCGGGGGACAGTTTAAATACAAGGCTGATATTATTACTTATTATACAAAATACTTTAACAATAATAATGTCCTCCTGACCGAATTTCGGTCACGGCAGTCAATCTTAATGGAGACTGGCCATCGGCGTAGGAGATATTATAGTGCACAAGTGTGTGCCCAAACACAAGTGCACTCTCTGTTTCCTAACTCTCATGATCCGATGGGACGTATAATCCGACACGACCGGAGAGAGATCAGACGCAGGACCAACGGTTTTACGTGCTTTCCGAGGCACGGGGGTGTCTAACACCGCTAACTTCCCAATTCCGGGCTCGTATTGAGATTTCTTAACAGAAAAACCCAATAACTTTTTGTTGGCCCGACCCGAGATTCGAACCCGAGACCTCATGAAGACCAGTCGCATTCACTACCGCTGCGCCACGGAGGCAGTTACTTTAACAATAACTTGGTTATGAAGTTCTAGAAAACACATAACAGACGAACGAACTTGTTGAAAGTGTTCGACGCCAATAGACAACGTAGAGACCACTTGTAAATAGACTGTAAGCAAATGTGACGTCATGTGTGGATATAATTAATTAAAATATGTAATTAATTAACGCTGTTTATATCTGCGTACTTCAGTACACTGTCATATGCTTGAGCCAAATGTATGTAGAATCTTCGTGAATGAGAACTAGGTCAAATAAAGGTCCATGTGTGTTTATAGCCGGTTGTATGTGCACAATGAAATTGCAGTTACTTTTTGTAAGTACATATAACTTTGAATTCTGTTTTATGAAGTACTAGCTTTTGCGTGCGGCTCCGCCCGCGTGGTACCTACATCAATCAATAGTTGCCTATGTCTTCCCCAGGTTTTAAACCATATATATGTACCAAATTTCATCTAAATCGGTTGAGTGGTTTAGTCGTAAAAAGGGTTACCTTTTCACGGCTAAACCACTAAGTCACTGTGTCTATCTGTCTTAAAAGACAGACAGACAGAGTTACTTTCGAATTTATAATATTAGTAAGGATAATGGCTATTAGGTATAAAGAATATTTTTTATTTTGAGATAAGACTGTATATCGTAACTAATATTATAAATGCGAATGTGAGTTTGTTTGTTACGCTTTCACGCCTTAACTACTCGACCGATCATCATGCAATTTCACACGTTATCAGGCCAATAGAAAAGGACATAGGGTACCTTAAACCCAGAAAATAGTACTGTTACTAATCTAATCTAACCTACATTTACGTGAGCGCAACTGCGGACAAAATCTAGCGTATAATAAATTGTATTTTAAAACAGTTTGAATATCGTTTAGGTACCTAGTGTCTGCCTGGGTTCGTTACCTGAATCCGCCATAATTACATAATAATTGCCGGTATTTGATAGATTCTGTTGATAATTTTTATTTATAATCATCCCGATTTTGTTGATTCAGTTTGCATTCAATATATGATTGATTGCTGATTTTCATAATTTAAGACAAGCCGTACTTAGTCAACCAAGTACAAAAATGTCAAATAGATTGTTTAAATAACACAATGATACCGATTGTCTTCATACAAAACGGCAATTTCCTAAGAAATGACCCGATATAAAATAATAAAGCTACTTATTGACCTTTAGCCTCTGTAATTTAAATACCTTGCATCATCGCGTTAATTTCCTTTACATAATATATTATTATTTTGTAATATAGTTATGACACAAAATTGTAAAATTTATTAAGCGTGGAATAATCCGCGTATATATATATAAATAATACCTTCATTTTTTTTTATTAATTTTACGCGTAATTAGTAGTTAGCGAATTTATATTCGTTTTGACTACGTGTAACATACATAGATTCACGCCTGTTTCCCAGAGGGGTAGGCAGAGACTACGGATTTCCATTTGCTACGATTCTGACACACTTCTCTGGCTTCATTCACTTCCATCACATTCCTCATACACAGTCATGTGTATGTATATAACTAGTAACTAATAGTAACTTGTATAATACTGTGTACTCCGTCAATCCCACTGAGAATCAGATGTAATTATATAATTATACACTAGATGTGCCCGCGGTTTCACCCGCGTTTATGATGACTGCACCGCCCCCGTGGGCCGTAGCGTGATGTTATATAGCCTATAGCATTCCTCAATAAATGAGCTATCCAATTCTAAAATAATTTTTCAAATCGAACCAGTAGTTCTTGAGATTAGCGCGGTCAAACAAAACAAACTCTTCGGCTTTATATTAGTATAGATATGTACACACACAGTCTCACATGTATGTATATCTCTTAAGTTGCAGGTATAACATTTCGCCAGTTAAGGTTTCAAACGCCGCGTAATAGGATGCGATAATATTATCGTATACCCTCACTGTGGCAGACGCAGTGCGATTACTAAGAATTTCCGGCAGTTTTTTTTTTCTTATGTCATTGGGGAGACCAACAGACTGCAATGCAGAGGGTCTCGGGTTCGAATCCACGTCGCGCACTTTTGACTTTCGAAAGTTATATGACTTTTCGAAATTATGTGCGTATTGATTGACAATTATCGCCTGCTCCGTGCCTAGGAGAGCACGTTAAGCCGTCGGTCCCGGCTGCCATGAATATCTATGGCAGTCGTTCTTGGGAAGTCAGTGCCCTCTACTGATACTGGTCTAGCTTTAGGGTATCGTTAGTCTTCGGGTTGCGGAGGTCAGATAGCAGTCGCTCCGTGTAAAAACTGATATTCAGTCAAATCCGGTTAGACTAGAAAGGCGACCCCAAGTGACTTGGGAATAATAAAGGCTAAGGAGAAGATTATATTATCTTGGACATCCAGTAGTTGTTACATAAATTCCTATTCTCTTCCATTTCAAAATAAATTCTGTTTCGCGGGAATTTTACAAACATTCAAACAACTGACACAGAGAACACCCAGTACAACACATGATGATCAAACCCTCAACACTCGGCGCAATGGTTGTATTGTAGTAAAGCCACCACTTAAACCAAAGCCAGAGGTTCCCAGACTTTTTTTCTCATAGACCACTTTCAAAATTTAGCTAGTTCCGGTGGACCCCCTGCAGCTAAACAAGTTCATGCAAATACTTTGGACCCACCTGGCTGACTTTTTTATTTTTAGAAATTCTCGGGACTGAACCTACTACGGTAGGCGGATTGACCTTTTTTTAGTAATTCTCTACCGGAAAACCACGGTACTAAATATGGAATATGCAAGTTTTTACAAGTAACAGTCGCTGAGCTTGTCAAACAGACGTGGAGCCCCGCTTACGAATTGTGAACCCCCATTTTTTGTCACGCCTACGTAGACTGGCGAGGACCCCTGGGGGTCCACCTGGACCACTTTGGGAACTAATGCACTAAGCAATTCGTGCAGTTTCATCTGATTCATCTGCATTCTACCAAAAGTAATTAAATGATTTATTAAGCACTCAAAACGCAACTGAAATGCTCTGTTAAATTCCCCGCGATGCAGGAGTTATTCCTTGTAAAATAATTGCCTTTATAACATTCAAATTGTTTACATGTAAAATTTTTCTGTAGAATTGTATAACTACCTACCTATCAAACGTCTAGCGAAGACTAGAATACCTAACATATGCAGTTCGTAATAAGGAAAACCGAAGCCCGACTCATGTTTTCGTTTTATACTGTGTGTTTAAATAAAAACTGCATAACTTCACACCTATAACCTTTAAAGAGATAGTCAGATTTATTTAGATAGCTATGTTTACGACCTACAACAAAGGGAACACAATCTGTAAATCGTCTACAGAGTTTCCTTACTACCAACGACAAACTGGAATATATCTTGTCCCAAAAATCGAATCTGAGAGCTCTCGAAATCGGTAATTGCCTTTACGCTTACGTCACTACACCAACGAGGCAGCCGGTTTAAAATTCGGATATAACTTACAATCACACGACCTCAAACATATAAGACACCGAATTAAAATATTCCAACCATATATTATAATCAGGGCGCTATGGCGCTTTTTGGGGGAGGGCTATGTCCAGCAGTGCACTATTATAGCCTGATGATGATGATGATAACTAGATGTGCCCGCGGTTTCACCCGCGTTTATTATTACTGCGCCGCCTCCGTGGGTCGTAGCGTGATGTTATATAGCCTATAGCCTTCCTCGATAAATGAGCTATCCAACACTAAAATAATTTTTCAATTCGGACCAGTAGTTCCTGAGATTAGCGCGTTCAAACAAACAAACAAAGCGTGTTACGTCGATGTGTGACGATTGACAATTGTTTATCTAATGTGGCCGGTTTTCCCCGCGCCCGCCATCACAATCTTTATTCTATGAGTCAACAGCTCACGGCCCACACACAACACGATGATTAATTAAACCAATTACTAATACAACATAACATTTAGTTTGTTATCAGTGCAAACTCATGTGAATCTTCTTCAAGTTAATGATAAAAGGCTGCATTAATGGCATAGCGGTTGAATGGGTCAACTCGCCACTGCTAATGCACAGTGTTGTCCATTCGAAGATGCAAGGCAAAAATGTTCGATCCATAAATATGATATGTCCTTGCCCGAACGCTATGATATTTCCTTCTTCAAACGAGGTTTAAAGAGAGTTCTTCTTTCACGGTAGGCAGCGGCTTTGCTGTGTCCTGACATTGCTGAAGTCCATGAGCAATGGTTACCACTTTCCATCAGGTGGGCCAATTGCTCGTCTGCCACCAAAGGCAATAAAAAAAAATTAAAAAAGAAATGTTCCATGTCTGGGCGATTGTAAGAGATAGTATAAAATCTAATGTTTTCATTGAATAATAATTTAAATGACTTATACGTTGAGGTTTACACATCCTTATTTATATGGATTGACCATTCACGCACGTTTGTTACACATTCACGCCTTAACTATTCGACTGATCATCATGAACTTTCACATATACGTTGTCAGGGGTACGCATAAAGATATAGGGTACCTTTCATCTAGCAACAAGTACTGTTCCGAGCGGAGGCGCGGGCAAAAGGTAGTAATACAATATACGTTTGAACACCATTCTAATATTATGTACTTTACGGTGAAACATAGTGGATACTTGCTTTTCCAATTGTGCAATATTTATAACTAGATGTTACACTCACTAAAGTTATTATTTGCTATAAGGCCATACAAATTGAGCTGCCTAAATACTCTAGGTAATGGAGGTGCATATATTGTCATTATGTTAAACATTTCTATCAAAACGCATGTATGCATATGAGTAAGACTTATGAATAATACTTTATTATATCCGTCTAGCACTAGCACATCCAGGGTGTGCTTTGTGAGCTCATCATAACATATAAGCGACTACCTCGACAGTTGTAAACGCTTATTTAAAAAACACCAAATTCTCCCATTGCCATGTATGTATATATTAGAAATCTGTATCTTTGTTAAGAATAATTCCTCACTTTTCAGAAAATTACAAGATATTCAATACATTATTGCATTTCACAATGTATACTTAGGTGGTAGTGCTTAACTTAAAATGAGTCATTGTGAACCCTGTCGGGCACAGCAAAGTAGGAGAGAGGATAATATATATTATGATAATATATATAATGATAATATATATTATGATATTATAATATTTATGTTACATAATCAGTGTACATCTGTTTTTATTCTAGGACTTTAGTGTAAACATTTTAATTGTTATGAATGTACTAGATGTGACCGCGGTTTCATTCACGTTTATGGTTACTGCGCGGCCCACATGGGGCGTAGCGTGATGTTATATAGCCTATAGGGATATAGCCTTCCTCGATAAATAGGCTATCCAACACTAAAATAATTTTTCAATTTGAACCAGTAGTTCCTGAGATTAGCGCGTTCAGACAAACAAACATCGAAGTAACAATAAACGCGGGTGTAACCGCGGGAACATCTAGTTAATAATATAATTCCAGACTTTAAATAAACATTATTATTGTATTGACTACTATGTATGACCTATTGAAAGTTATATAACTATGTAATAATTTATGTAAATTAATTACCATAGTAGAATGAACAAAATTTAGATATTGGTTAAATATTTGCACACCACATTTGGCAGAATATGCAGAACAAGAATAATTGAATATCTGTAATGAGATTGACTAATGACCATATTCTTGGAAATAAACGCTTCTATTCTATTCTAAAACCCAAGGCATGTTGTATTTATTTATTTATCAAACACTTATATCTATAATATGTTTATTACCGAATACAGTAGTACAATCTTAATGCCTTGTGGAAAATGAGTCCACATAATTTTTTTTATTACTTTTTTATACAACTAAGGTGGCAAACAAGCATATGGTCCACCTGATGGTAAGTGGTCACTATAGCCTATGGACGCCTGCAACACCAGAGGCATCACTTGCGCGTTGCCGACACTTTAGGAAAGGAAGAAGAGAAAAATGGGTGTGGGAGAGTTGGAAGGAGAAGGAGCAGGAAACAGGGTGATTCTGCCTCCGGCACTGTCACTCACCGAACGAAACACAACATTACGAATACTGCTATTTCACGTCAATATTCTAGGGAGGGTATTCCTTTCCCGGTCGAGACGCTGGCATTAATCAAGTGTCCATTTAAACAATTGCACTACTAGTGATGGTTAATAACAAATTAGTGACCTAAACACCCTAACTGCTCGTATAACTGATTTATAGGCTTACCTAAGTAATATGATAAAATATCAACAGTAAAAAGATGTTATCTATTTTCTATGATACTTTTATTGCAGTGTTTGATTACAAGTTTGACAATATAATACACTAGATGTGCCCGCGGTTTCACCCGCGTTTATCTTTACTGCGCCGCCCCCGTGGGTCGTAGCGTGATGTTATATAGCCTATAGCCTTCCTCGATAAATTGGCTATCCAACACTACAGAATTTATCAAATCGAATCAGTAGTTCCTGAGATTAGCGCGCTTCACTCTTCAGCTTTATAATATTAGTATAGCTAGGTAATTTAATATAAGAATCTTAACACATTGAATGCCATGTAGCAGACACAATAAAAAATGTATTGTTGCCGGTCATTTATCACCGGCATGGCGTTCAATGTGTTAACAAGGCAGTCTTCATACTTATGTAATTATATGTAACAGTTAAGTATTGTTTTGAGAACTACAATGATTTCCTATATGACTTAACAATAGTGCTGTACTGTGATACTGCCTACATTACTATATGTCTACATGTATATTAAGTTCTCATTTATACTAAGAATATAAATACAAAAGCAAGCAGAAACTTTACACACAGACTGTGTTATATACTTATGCTGCATGGTGAACATTTTTGATGAAATTAGGTATGACTGTAGCTAATAAGTCTAATAAGTAACAACATTTAGGTAATGTTGTGTTGTGTTAGTCAAAACAGTTTCATTTGAATCTGATGTTTAACAGTTAGTAGCGAAGTTAGAACTCAATCACTGATATCACAAATAGTAAGTGTTTACTTTGATGAACATATGAAATTGGGCCCATGATGGAGAAAATCCAATTTGCAATATCTTAATGACACATTTTAAATTTTCTGTTAGAACATTCTCAGTTCCAGTATGAATTTATGTAATGTAATGTAACTGGTACATGGCAAGAGACTCACACTCACTAAATTGAAAAGAAATACTTGCAGTGTGTAACATACTGCTGTCCGTTTCTTAGGCATATACAGGCATTCAGCTATGTATGTATTAGTTAGTATTATTAGAAACAAGCTTTTAATATACCCAATAACTATATCTATCAACCAATGATAATAATCCCTAACAAATAAATTTCTTTGTGGCAATTACTATTACCAAATGACCTATTCTAGGTCTTCCTTCTCCTTAGCCTTTAATATTCCCAAGTAACTTGGGGTTGGCTTTCTAGTCTAACTGGATTTGACTGGATATCAGTTTTTATATGGAGCGACTGCCATCTGACCTCCGCAACCCGAAGGCTAACGATACCCTAAGGCTAGACCAGTGTCAGGATATTAGAGGGCACTGACTTCCCAATAACGACTGCCATAGATGCCCTTAGCAGCCGGGACCGACGGCTTAAAGTGCTCTCCGAGGCACGGAGCAGGCGATAATTATTGTCAATCAATACGCACATAATTTCAAAGTCATATAACTTCCGAAAGTCAGAGGTGCGCGACGTGGGTTCGAACCCGAGACCCTCTGCATTGCAGTCTGTTGGTCTCCCCACTGAGCTATGGCTGCTCTATTGAATGACCTATTTGAGGTGATAAACATAAAATAGCAAGAGAAATACTGCTTCAGTGACACAGCGGTAGTAAATGTGACTCCTATGCATGAGATGTCAGGTTCAATTTTCAGGGTGGGCAGTGTTATTGGGTATTTCAGTCTGTTGAAACACTCAGTAGCAGCAAGGAGTCTGGACTTATTGCCAGTTGCCCGGAAGAGAAGCAATAGCTCATGCTTGCTGAAATATAAACACAATACACATATGCCTATCCCTTCAGAGATATAGGCATGAGGCTATGTACATATGTAATATATAATCCTAGGTATATGTGTATATAACAAATTATGTAAGTATTATAGATGGTATAGTTACAAAACCCGTATGTTGACAAGTCCACATTATAATTGAGACAGTACAAAAGCTACCAATGAGGACTATACTACCTACATGTTAAACAGACCTCACTAATTAAAAAATAATCTCAAAGGAATGTGAGGTCATTAAACTCACACATGACTACTGCTATAGACAATAGCAAGACCTTTTAATAACAATGAAAAGAAGCCTGTCCCAGCACTGGAATAGTTTATAAATAGAGCTAATATTAATATATTTGTCATATGTTATACCTTGCACCGATCTTATAGATCCCTTTAAAGCTGCTCTGAATTGTGTCGCAATAACAAAAATACATGGTAATTTAGAAGTATAGCAACATTACAGTTTATGTTAAGTTTAAAGACACAAGATACACACCTAAATGTAAACACTTATTTGTAAAAAATACTACCATAATACATTATAGCAACATTAGGTAACAAAACTGGTTATCACACAAGTGATAAGCAGACTGAGTCACCAACTGTTATGTATTTATTACAATAACAAACACATCATGATATCTTGCATAGGTTTTATCGATTATAATAGTTATCTTATAAATAGTAAGTAATTGAGTACTACTACTTGTTTCAAACTTGGTTATTAATGTATAAAGAAATAAATAAATGAAGCCTTATATGTTATACTAGCACAATTATATCAAATGATTTTACTTCTGTAACAGTACTGAAATACTAAGTGAGTGAACATTCCATTCAAACAATACTGAGAATGAAATCTGAATCTTTGATATTGTATAGCCTGTAGGTACTAAACTATTATTAACATTCATGCTACTGGATAATTACAAGTAGAGTGATGGTTCAGTATTAGTATGGATAATCAGCTGATTAGGCAGAATGCGATTTGCCTCCCACGACGTAAATGTATTTATAAATAGAACTCTCACAATTTTTGGCAAAAGTAAATACTTCAGCGCTACGTGACTCTCCGATGTTATGATATGGCTGTCTATCATCATTACATATTGATGATTACAAAGTATATGATGATTAATGTAAACTACCGCTAAGGCGGTAATTATATGCCAACAACGTCCCGCAATAAAGAAAAAGCCATTAAACCACACAAACACACATTATTTTCCAATATTATGAAGCACATAATTATATCTACCATGATTTTTCAGGTGCATACACTTGCAGCTTTTATGGAAATGGGATGTTTTGTAAGCAAGTCATTGCACTTTTAATGTATATAACGTAATGTTCTCGGAACAAATGGTAAATTTTGCGTTAAATAACGTAAAGAACACGAAATATACGAAAACAAGGGTTTATAGAAGACAAATATGGCGGCCATAGTGAACTTTACGAGCACAACGGCGTCGCATTATGCACGTTGATATTGATGATTATAAGAATAACACTCACCTTGTAAAGTTCAATGTAATATGTTTTGCCTTTTGGGCCACTTGTTTGATTACTTTTCACGTCTTTTCCATCATTTGTAGAAGTCATTTCTCAAGAAAATATCGCGGCGAGACATTTATGCGCTTGTGTTTTCGTAATGGTACTGTCAAAGTCAGTGTTGCAATACCAAAATAAATCTTAGAATTATAAATTATAATCGGAGCATGGCATCACTTTATTTCTGTTTTGACTTTTCATACCATAACTGATAAAGTTGTCTTTGGTTTTTATTTTGTTAAAAAAACAATACAAATATTACAATGTAAACGAGACAAGTTACGGTGCTCAAGAAAGGTGGATCCGCGCAATGTTCAATATAGAGTGGTCCGACTCGTATAGGCCTGTATTCAAATCGCAAAAACTTTTAACAATACCTTCCGTGTATATTTACGAGGTAGCTAGGTTTTTGAGATCTTATCCTCTACTTTTTAAACCGAAAGATAATACAAATAAGACAAAAGGGACTTCGAAATACCTATACCCAAATTAGAACTATTTCGAAAGAGTTGCGTTTATATGGCCCCTTTGATTTATGCTCTGCCGAAGTCAATTACTCAACTGCCCTTTAAAAAATTTTGCTTTCAATTAAAAAAGTGGCTGGTGCAGGAATGTTTATATTCTATTCATGAGTATTTTGTGAAATATCCATGTAAATTTTATACGCATGATCTTGCATTAAATTACAACATACATAATAACACAGTATAAAGACTAACAGTAGTATGACGCCTTTGATCTCGTAGAAAAAGCCGACAACGTCTATTTATTAATTTATTAAGGATCTCCAACAAAGAATATACACAAAATTGCACAGACAAATGGACATTAGTTTTGTATAGTGTACTCCTTTAGTTATAGGAGACCACAGCATGCACATACATATAACAACAAAGCATAAAATAGAAAAATTAAAATTAATTAATTAAAATAAGCTACACGTTAGGAATTAACTTAACAAAAGAAATAATGTGAAACTTAATGAAAAACTTAAATAACCCGTTCTAAGTGTGTTTTATATTTTGGTAAGGATTGACTAATATCAATATCGTGAGACTGATAAATTATTGTATTACCTACAAAGCCTTGGTACAGCAGCGTAATGACCCAGGTTGGTTTTTGAGAATGGAACATCCAATAGGTTATAATTACTTTTTCTTGGAATTCGGTTAGGTATTTTTATGTGTAAGGCGCCTAACAATTCACTACAGTCTGTGATGCCGTTCAGAATTTTATGCAGAAATTTGGCATCTAGTTTCAATCTGCGGCTTGCTAATGTTTTTAGTTTATAATGTTTTAACCTTAATGTGTAGTTTGAAATTAGTTTTGCTAAACGGTATCCGTAACATACGTGGTAGAGGAAACGCCTCTGGATGCTCTCTAAACGCTTTGTATATACGTCATAATGTGGATTCCATACGACTGAGCCATACTCTAGAATCGGGCGTACAAGTGAGTTAAACAGCTTTATTTTTGTTATCGAATTTTTGAAGTCCTTGCAATTTCGCAAAGACAAAGCCAAGTATTTTAAAACCTCTTGCAACGGTATGTAATATATGAACATCGAATTTGAGGGCACTGTCTAGTTCAACTCCTAAATCACGAATGACATGAATCTTGTTTAGTTGGACTCCATCTATGTTGTAGCTATTATTTTTTAATTGTTTGTTGCGGGTGAACTGTATGTAGTGACATTTACTTGTGTTTAACAGCATTTTATTATCTTTACACCAGTTTGATAGTCTGTTTATATCATTCTGTAGCATTTGAACATCTGTATCAGTTTGAATCGTTTTAATAATCTTTAAATCATCGGCAAATAAAAATAAACGTGAGTGTTTGAAGCATTTGACTATGTCATTAATAAAAATGTTAAAAAGTATTGGACCTAAATGAGATCCCTGGGGAATTCCAGAGGTGGCTTTGTAACTAGTTGAAGAATATCCATTTATAACTACTTTAGAAGTTCTGTCTTGTAAGTATGATTTAAACCACTTAATCAATGATCCATCGATGCCAAACTGAGCAAGCATTTCAATGAGAAGGCAATGGTCCACTTTATCAAATGCTTTACTGAAATCTGTGTAGATTGCGTCTACTGGGATACGTCAATCTAGGCACTCAGGTAAAACAGCCGTGAAACATAATAAGTTAGTGTTAGTGGACCTAGATTTAATGAAGCCATGTTGATGTTCAGTTATATGTTGTTTTAGATACCACATTAGGTGTTTACTAACGAGTTTTTCAAATACTTTGCCAAATGTAATCAGTATTGAAATTGGTCTGTAGTTATTCACAAGATGCTTTTCACCAGATTTAAATATAGGCACTACTAAAGCTTCTTTCCATTTAGTGGGAAAGGTACCTTCATAAAGGGATTTATTAAAAATAAATTGAAGAGGATAGGCTAGAGCTTTTGCACAGAGCTTAATAAAAACAGGAGGAATGCCATCACTGCCCGCTCCCTTATTTTCGTCTAGTGCTTTTAAATCTTTAAATATTTCCTTGTCTGTGAATTCTAAATTACACAACGCTGTCGATGTAATAACAGAAATTGTATTCGTAACATTAAAGCTGTTTGGCGGTCGATTAAAAGCCTGTGCGAAATTTTCACCAAACATATTGCAAATTTCATCTCCATCTTTTGATATTTTATTGTTGTATTGTATTTGAGCTGGATATGTACTGCTACTTTTCCTCTTATTTTTAATAAATGACCAGAATAATTTTGGCTTTCTAGTTATCCCGTTCTCTATATTATCTAAGTATTTTTTGTAGCAAGTCACTGTCAGTATTTTGCAATCTTCTCTAAGTTTCTTGAAGTAAATTAAATCTAGCGGATTATTATATTTTTTAAAACGAACATGGTATTTATATTTTTCTTTAAATAAACGTTTAAGATCTTGGGAATACCACGGAGGATATTTTTTGTTGTTTAATGTTTTCTTAGGAATAGTTGCTAGTATTATAAATCTTAACTTATCATAAAATACATCTAGCATTTCGTTAACCGTAAAACAAGTTTCGAATACACTTTCCCATTTTACTGACAATAACATATTTAATACTTTATCATAGTCAGCCTGAAAGAAGTTGGGCTTAGTAGCGGCTTTCCCCTTCAGCTGACAATCTGCTAGTAATGGTAGGTAAAATTCAAGCGGGGGATGCAAAGGATCCTCTTTTGATATACTTAAATTACTACGCGCGACGTTTTCTATAGGTTGATCAGACAGTACCAAGTCTAAAATTTTTGTTTACTATTTAGGATGTTATTATATTGATTTAAGGCCTTCAGAGATATAAATTCAGTAAACATTGCATTTATGTCCGTATTCCTGCATTCAGGGTATAACTTTTTATTTTTCGATAGCCAAGATATATTGCTAAGATTAAAATCGCCCAAGATTAACATATTATCATTTTTATTTATAACTTTCTGCACATTATTTGTATATATTGTTAGTGTATTATGGTGGACAGGTGATGGTAAATATACTCCACCAATATAGTTTTCGTTTAATATTTTTTGAGAGAATATCTATACTAACCCATAAATCTTTAATCTCGCTTTCGAGATGTGATAGCCTGCATGATTTCAAATGGTTAGAAATAGCAATTAGAACACCGCCGCCGTCTTTTCTAGTATTATATATACTTGTTTCACGATCGCGTCTATAAACAATGTACCTATCATCAAACAACTCTGAGTCATAAACGTCACTATGTAACCAAGTCTCTGTGAGCACTACAATATCATATTTATTAATGGATATGTTTTGATACAAGTTAACAGTTTTAGTTTTCAAACCTCGTACGTTTTGGTAATATATATGAAGTGGACAATTGAATGTGACTAGAAGTGACAACAGAAACATGATAAAAATGAGTGCAAAAAAAATAAAATAATACGCTTATGTTAAGGATTTTAACTTATCTAAACTGCTAATTAGGATATTCTGCGTGGTCTCGTTTCTCTTAATGAAGATTTTTCCGTTTCGGACCCATACGAACTTGTATCCCAATTCTTTACCACGTATCCTGGCTGCTGCATGGATTTCTTTGTTTTCGGCTGTTAGATGTTCGCTGATGTATATAGGTAGAGGATTTTCACTTGCTATTCCCAGATGACTAGTGTTTAGTTTTTCCTGAGCATTTTTCCTGTTGTATTTAATTACTGCGGCAAGGAAGCTGTCACGCAGACGAGGACTATTAAGCTTGATAAGGATAGATCGAGGCCTTTTGCTTTGAGTGTCCATTTTGGCAATTCTTGTGCAGTGTAGTATGTCGTGGTCTTTCATATTCGTCTGGACAACGTCGCGTAAGGGCATGGAAGCTAGGGTTGTCACAAGTAAAGTAAGTAGTTATTCATACAGTTATTTATTTTAGATCAACATTGCAACGGCTATGCTACATGAATATTAAAATGTAACTCACTTATTACAATAACTTTTATTTATTTATTTATTTTATTTATTTATTTAATCTTAGGAAGGCTTACAGACTAATATAATTCTGGAAAGTATACATTTACTGGGTACACATGTTGCTAATAACAAGCCTCCACATATGAATATTAAAACAACAAAGAAAAAAAAACAATCAAAAACAAGAATAATCAAACAAAAGTACAAAAGTAAAGAAAAATATCAATAACAAATAGCAAACACAGTTTAATTACAGTTATTATAGCTTTACAGTTTGAGTTCCGCTACCCACTATCAAAGAAAGAATTGGCCAAGAGCCTACCTACTGTTCGAACACTTGTGCATTATAGGTCTATGTCCAATTCGACAGGCAATTGATTAAATGCCTTCATTCCTCGTTGAACGAATGCATTACGCCTATAGTTTGTCGTTGCCAAGGGTTCATTAAGTATAGGACGCCGCCTAAAACCAATTAAATTGGTACGTAATTCTAGCTTTGCTACAAGCTCGGGGCAGTCAATTGAGCTATTTGCGATGTTAATTAAATAACATATGTCACTGATGTACCGTCTATATTCAAGAGGTAGAAAGTGATATCTTTTACAACGGTGATTGTAGTCATGTGAGTATTGTTGCGCTTTGTAATCTAAGTAATGCATGAATTTCTTTTGAACGCCCTCAATACGGGATTTATATATACCATATTGTGGGCTTCAGACCTGGGATGCATAGTCCAAGTGACTGCGCACAAAAGAGCAATATAATATTTTTATAGTTTTCAGAGAACGAAAAGCCTGAGAGGTTCTCATAATAAATCCTAGGGCTTTTGATGCCTTGTTTACAACATTGTCTATATCCTGCTCAAAAATAAGTTTGCTGTCGAATATAACACCGAGATCTCTAATACTTTCAACTTTTGTAACTTGCAGGTTATTCAACGTGTAGCCTGAACCAATAATTGATTACCGACGTGTGAAGGATACGTGGTAACATTTAGAGATGTTGAGTTGAAGTTTATTGACAATGCAATATGTTTGAAATCGATTAAGGTCTGCTTGTAAGTCATGAGTGTCAGATATAGTTTGTATTGTTTTATGTATTTTCATATCATCGGCATATAGTATTATATACGAATTTTGAAAGCAAGTACTGATGTCAGCAATAAACAAAACAAATAAAAGTGGCCCTAAAATGGAACCTTGCGGTAATCCTGAGGGGATAAAGGTCCATCCAGAAATGTAACCATGCAGTACAACCGCTTGAGTCCGATTGTCTATATATGAACAGAACCATCTATACAAATCACCATGTATTCCAACTGATAGTAACCTATGTAGTAGCACGCGGTGATCGATACGGTCAAAACATTTTTGGTAGTCGGTATAAATGACGTCAACTTGACCACCATTTTCCATACCTTCTGATATAAAGTCATGGGATAAAATTAGATTGGATGTCGTGGAGCGCCTTCTTAAGAATCCGTGTTGTTCTTTGCCAAAGTAACACTTAACAGCTCCGTAAACATCGGTATATACTATTCGTTCAAGAATTTTAGAAAATAAACATATCTTTGAGATAGGACGATAGTTCTCTACATGTGATTTATTACCCTTTTTTAAAACTGGAGTTATGAAGGCAGATTTCCAGATGTTTGGCACTAATCCCTCTGAAAGTGATCTCCTGAAGAGGATGCATATTGGTAATACCAGACTATCAGCACATTTAACTATAAATACTGGTGGAATATGATCAGGACCACCGGACTTTGAGAGGTCCAGGTTTTTAAGTAAATGCAATACTTGAGGTTGACTAATGTGGATGGAGCTTATAGATGCTACACTATTGCAGCAAGGAGTATTGTTGGAGCTTGATGGATCTGAAATTACATGGCCTGGGTCTTGAAAGGTAGTACTAAAGTAAGTAGCGAACAAGTTACTGATCTCCTCCCCTGTAATTGCGATGGTATCTTGGTATTGCATAACATTAGGAAATCTACCGGCACTTCTTTTACTTTTTACGTATGACCAGAATGATTTTGGATTTTGTATAATGGAAGCTTCAATTTTTTCCATGTATGCATTAAAACAGGTATTTTCCAATGTAATAGCTCTACTGCGCAGGAGAGAAAACGAATTATAATCAGAGATATTTCTATAAATTTTATACTTTCTGTGAAACTTGTACTTTTCTTTTAATAATTTAATTAATGCGGTACTGTACCATGGCGGGTGCGATGATTGTCTAACTGACTTCAGCGGTATATATTGATCTCTAAGTTGGTATAGTTTATTATAAAACTTTGTGACGGCATCATCCAATGTATCCGCGACCAAAAACTCAGCCCAGTTCACTTGGTCAAGTTCGTGCTTTATGGCCCCATAATCGCCCCGAGAGAATATAATTTTTTTACCTAAATTAATTTTTAAATTATGAATGTCTACGAATTTGTATTCAATAATTAATGTTTTATGATGCACGTCTATAGGTAATGCTAAAGAGTTATCGCACTTAGTCACAGTCAAAGAGTCATTAGAAAATACCAGATCTAGTAATCTGCAATTTATGTTTCGTTCACCGTTATACGTACGTACCAACTATTATAAAATGTAAATCACTTAATATAATAATCAACGAGTATAAAATGTAAATCACTTAAGTATTATAATAATCAACGATTATAAATGGGCAATGGACAAATATTTTCGGTTTCTAGGGCCATTTTCGTGAAAACTTAGTTAAGGTAAAGCAATTGACATCGCGGTCATATTATAGATAGGTGACCCTGGGATCAGCCTGTAGAGCCAATGTTAACGATATCAAGCTTTTTGCAGTTTATTAAGGCTATTTTCGTACAAACTTAAATAAGGTAAAGCAATTGACATCGCGGTCATTTTAAGGATGGGTGACCCTGGGATCAGCTTGCAGAGCCAATGTTATCAATATCAAGATTTTTGCAGATTTACTAAGGCCATTTTCGTGCAAACTTGGTTAAGGTAAAGCAATTGACATCGCGGTCATTTTATGGATGGGTGACCCTGGGATCAACTTACAAAGCCTATGTTTGGGGTTCTTAAGGGGGCCAAAATTATGATTATTTTTGAGCTTGAACCCGCCGTTACCACGATACCTACATAATAGGTACTTAACTAGTAGGTATTTATTGCAAGGAATTAAAATCACACTTGAATCGAATATTATCTTACGACGCATATTATTTTCTTACGTCCGCCTTGCGCCATTCTGTTTACGTTGTTTATATAAATAACCCATTATTTAAAAAGTATATAATATTTAAATTACTTACTTTATTCTGTGATTTGGCCAGACATGAGAAAATATTAAAACATTAGTAGTTAAGTAGGTAGGTACTCTTTAAGTTCACAATCCAAAAAGTGCTTATACATTTTAAAATAATATTAATAATGAATAAGAGTTTACTTTCTTTGGTACGCGGAAATTGGTGAAATCGCAGATCCTTATGCGAGATGACGATTTACAATGTCTCACAGCACACGTCGTATGCACCAGTTTAATTAATATTTATAAGCAAATAAATAAGTAACGAACAAAAAAAAAAGCACGCGCCAACCTCCAAAAACATGTCCCGAATTACTGAACACGGCGACATACGTAGTTCGGGCTCGCTCTTCCCGCGTCTTGCCTCCCGCACGGTTGACCTGTCTAGACGCGTTCGTTAAACGACTGTATGGATTATTAGACTGTGATAATAACAACATTTTTAATTGATTGTCTATTTTATTTTACTCTAGTAGGTAATAGTAGATAGTGTGTAATATTTCTTTTCATACATTTAGATTGGTGCTGAATGTTAATTATTTATTCTACCTGCCTGTTATAATAGTGTTTATTTAATGTCAAATTTAATTTCGAATTCAATATGCTCTTTCGTTTTTATTAATTAATTGATGTATAATGTTCATTATAACCACTTAAGCACTGTGCCATCTATGTGCACTTTCGTTCTTTTTTTTTTGTCTTGTAGGTACTAGTAGTAACTTACTTGTAATTGTATGTACTTATGTTATTATAGGTGATCGAAGTATTTTTATTTAGTAAGCAATTTTGCCGCCAGTATTGCCCTCCTCTATTGTTTTTGGTTGGATAGCTGTATGGCACTTTATGGTAATAAGTTTTTTGTGTTGGCAGTACTGCAGTACAAAGCAAAGCGAGTTGTGTCAAGAATTACTGCGTTTTTTACGAAAAATAATCTCAAAATATACTAGAAAAATGTAAAATGTATTCTTAGCGTCAAGTTAATTATGTACGTAATGAGTAAATGTACAATTTGTTTAAATACCGTTATTATTTTCTATGTGCTCGATAGTAAGATTTGATGTGTCAAAGTACAGGGCAATAGAAGGGACGATAAATTATCATTTTTAATCGTTATTTGACAGCGTATTTAATTATAAACGCGTTATTTTGCTTCTGTAACTTATAATGAAGTACAATTTTATTGTTTCGATAGCTACAGACAAATAGGGTGTGTGATCCAACAAGGCACATCTGGCGAGTCTCTAGTATCACTTCCCTTCCTTTCTCACTAATTGGCAAACTATTTACTGTCGTACAGTGTTATAAATCCTGTAATACTCACTATAGTGCCCTGGAAACAAAATTATAATGAGATTATTTTCAGTCAAACCTGTTCTTCTTGGATTCAATATCGCGATAATGACGAAAACTTTATCTTTTCTAATTTCAGTGATTTTAAAACATTAGATGTATATATTTAGTAGGTGTGTGTTGAAAACCGGACCGTTTGCTTAGTGTTGTGATGTTTGTATCAAGTAATTTTAATATTCTCCAATATTGTGTACCAATAGAGTGATAATTCAGTAAAATGGCAAAAAAATCGGATAATGCCGGCGGCAAGCTGGTCACAGTGTCCGTCGTCGGCCTGTCTGGTAAGTAAAATAGTCATTATCATTATTTTAACATCTAAATTTATGCAATGTCTATTTTTCTTTTACAAGACTTGCTAACTCTCTAATTTATTATATTGTTAATGAATTGAATAATTTAGCTTAACAGTAGGTTAAAATCTATGCCTAGATATCTTTCACAAGGCTCATAGGTATATCAATGTTTTAGAGTAACATCTAAAATAGTGATAAAACATTTCTTATCACATAGTCATCAAAATGTAATAAGAAGGTTTATATCAAGAAAGATGTAGATGATTCTGATATAATTTCTGAATAAATATGTACTTAACATTGGCTAGATGGTGAAAATTAATATATGTGTAGTATCATGCATTGTAATATTTGTGTTTTAAACTGTTCCACTAATGGCCCATGCCCAGTGTAAGAAGGGTAAGAACATGTGTTACCCCACACAATTGCTTGATTATGTATCCTAAAGTTATGTCATACATTCTGTTCCCATTGTTATAACTTGCCTACCATTTGTCTTGGTGTCTGTTTATTTCTATCTGTTTCTTCAGACAAGACTAAACTTAAAATAAACTTGAACAACTCCTTGTAACTTAAAATTGGAAGTTTGCTAACTTGTGAAGGCTCACATGTCTATCTTACCTATTCTCTTCCATTCCATTTTTCAGACCACTGTTTTCTGGTTTGGTAACATATTTATGAGGAAGATGATATGCTTTTGGCATCAACCAATACTTGTCATGGTTTTCTTTTATGACCAGGTTTCTGGAGGATGTCCTATATTAACACTATTATACCTATCAGTAGCCTGTTTCTATGTGAATTTATCACATAGAAACATAGCTATAGTATTTATACATATCTATAAAATGTGTATAAGTTCCTCTTTTTACAACAATCATATTAGTCATATACAAATAAACATGTGTTCTCTCTCAAGCATGTAGGTATTTATAAGCTACTGTAGCACTTGATTTAAGCACAATATCTTTGATTATATTTATTGTGTCATAAAAGTAGATATCTTTCTATCTGCATGATTTATTATTAAATATTTATTTCTATGGAAATCTGATAAACATGCTTAAACTATGACAAAAATAATGAAGCAAGTCTGTTGTTATCAATGTAAGTTAAAATCTGTAGTTTCCACATAATTAACTATGGATGGGATATCAATAAAAATGGTAATATTATGAGACAGGTATGTATACTTTTATAAGTAAAACAGCCTGCTGTTATGACATTGTAACTGTAAGACCAATATGCTTTATGCTATGGGGCAATATATTTGTACTGGTCAGTAAAGGTTTACTGTGTTTTATGTTAAACACAGCACACACCAGTCATAGGAGTAGTAGTAGTGTAATTTCTTTATTTCCATAAAAATGTGTAAATTCTTCTTGCACACAAATTACACAGAGAAACAAAAAGTATTTTTTTTCTGCAGCATTAATTTTGTTACTGGTTTTAATAATCACCTTCATACCCGAAATGTATTTACTTTGTATGGATTGACTCTGGTTCTTGAGATATTCATCATAAAGAATGGTTCCATCAGGACATTAGAACAATGAAAGAAAGGTACCAAGGCTGATGGAGCAGCCATATTATGATGGCAGACTATTGCTTGAGTTTAATAAGGGATTGTCCTGAACATAAACACAATAGAAAAGTGTTAATTTAATATGTAATTGTATTTTTATTTCGACCTTCTTTCAGTCATATAGTTATAAAGTCTTATCTCATAAACTAGAGTCAATTTAACAAATCTGATATTTATATCGTATTCAGCATACTGAACTTACACAAAATTGACTTCAACTTACCATGCCGCAAAATGACTGTTCCCCAGTGTTATCTAATATATTATAAGAATATAAAAGCAAATAAGAATAAAGCATTCCAAAAAGCATGTTTGGGGACTAGAGCTCTCATGAGAAGAAACTCATAGCCAATCTTTTCAATTGTCCAAGCTACGCTGTACATTGACCCTTATTAATGTGTCACTCCTTTACAATCACGTTATGTCAGCAATTTATATATAACACATCAATGATGAAATATCATAATATACATTTTAGCAGCAATAAAACCTTTGAATCAAGTACTTGTCTACTCATTTAACGTTCTTATCAATTTAGCATTTATCGTTGGGATACTGTCCCAACATCAATTGCCAAATAGTTATATTGTTTTTTAGCAATATTAATATAATAAATACAAATCAATTTATTTAATTCTTGTTTCTGTGTGTGGTTGTTACAATGGTTTATTACACGAAGAGTTTAATATTCTCCTTGCTATGTTGACCTACCTCAATTAGAGATGACATAGTGAACAGCAGTAATTTCCACTTGTTTCCCATAATTCCCTGCATATTACTGCTTTAGTGCAGACATTAGCAGACTGTGTGAATAAATCATATCTAGACTGTTTACACAGTGTATAAATATACCAGCCATTGTATAGCACACTTTGGAAGATCCAAACTGCTCATTGGTTAACTAGAAATCAGATGTGATGAAAAAAGCATTGTGTCTAAGCCCAATGCTTAGACCCTGATCATCTTAAACTCTTGCCCAATGCTTAGACCCTGGTCTGACCATTCAACAAGAGGTTAAGATGCGGTTCAGATAATAAATAAGTTCAATGAGCTTTAATAGTATGTGTTTCTGTGGTCCCTAATAGGTGCTATGGCAGGGGTCTTTGTCCTGGTCTGGTAGTACAGCAAACTCAATTTTAAAGGATTGATTGATGCTCAAACAGACCCTCTGCTTATCAATTAACCCTGCAAAAAATGTGATTGTAGCAAGCATTTTTTATAAGGCTATTTGCTTGTTTACACACATCTGTTTTTCAGAAGGGTACATAATGATTACAATGTTTTTACTTCTCTTGCTACATTCAGTCTCATTTCTTTATTCATACTTATCTACTTAGTAGTTGTGTACTCTTAAGCTGCCCGTTATCCATGTCTAGCCTGAGGATTTTCATCCAGTTGTACCAAGTTGTTTTTGCTTGCCGTATTATTTCATATAAAACATGTACAATGTTGAAGTAAATATGTGTAGAAAGTATTATGTCCCATAAAACAAAATATCTTTTACATTGTTCTGAAAACCTTTACTAGTTATCATGTTATTCTCTTGGGATGTCTACATTAATTAGTACTACATAGCTTCTGCTTGCAGCTTAGTCTACATGAAACCCACAGGATTATATACTAAGATATTAGTATCCTGTATGTTTGCAATCTGTAGTATGGTTTACACATGATTAAATAACAAACACGCAAACATCTTTTAAAACTACTTCTTTTACATACATATGTTGTAGGATATAGAGCTTCAGTTAAGTACTTTTACATACATATGTTGTAGGATACAGAGCTTCAGTTAAGTACTTTTACATACATATGTTGTAGGATACAGAGCTTCAGTTAAGTACTTTTACATACATATGTTGTAGGATATAGAGCTTCAGTTAAGTACTTTTACATACATATGTTGTAGGATATAGAGCTTCAGTTAAGTACTTTTACATACATATGTTGTAGGATACAGAGCTTCAGTTAAGTACTTTGTTCTTTGTGACGTCTTTATAAATGAACCAAAGCAACTGGTTCTGGCTGGTACGTTATCTCATCATCATCATCATCAGGCTATGATAGTCCACTGCTGGACATAGCCCTCCCCCAAAGAGCGCCATAGCGCCCTGTCTTCAGCTTGCCGCATCCAGCATCTGCCTGCAGTCTTTCGCAAATCGTCATCCCACCTGGTCGGAGGGCGTCCTACACTACGTTTGCCGAGTCGCGGTCTCCACTCAAGAACACGCTTACCCCAGCGGTTGTCTGTTCTTCGCGCGATATGGCCAGCCCACTGCCACTTCAGCTTGCTAATTCTTTGGGCTATGTCGATGACTTTGGTTCTCTGTCGGATGTATTCGTTACGAATCCTATCCTTCAGAGAAACTCCGAGCATAGCTCTCTCCATAGCTCGCTGAGCGACTTTGAACTGGTGGACCAACCCTACCGTGAGTGTCCATGTCTCGGCTCCGTAGGTCATGACGGGTAGCACGCACTGGTTGAAAACTTTCGTTTTCAAGCATTGCGGTATGGATGACGAGAAGACTCGGCGTAGTTTCCCAAACGCTGCCCAACCCAGCTGGATCCTTCTCCTGGCCTCCCTCTCGAAATTGTTTTTACCTAACTGCAGAATCTGCCCGAGGTAAGTGTATTCGGAAACGATTTCGAGAGGGTGACCATGTACGACGATCGGTCCTGGATCAATGTGGCCATTGATCATGACTTTGGTTTTATCCAAATTCATGCCAAGACCGATACGCCGCGAGGCTGCAGCTAGGCCGTCCAGCATCCCGTTCAGCTCCTCTAGCGACTCCGCCATTAAGACTATGTCATCTGCGAATCGCAGGTGTGAGATGTAGTCGCCGTTTATGTTAATGCCCTTTCCTTTCCAGTCCAGAGTTTTAAACATATCTTCCAACGCGCTTGTGAACAATTTCGGGGACATAACATCCCCTTGTCTCACTCCTCTGCGCAATTGGATGGGTTTAGACTGCTGGCCCTGTACTTGGACACTCATGGTGGCGGCTTCGTACAGACATCTCAGCACCTCGATATAACGATAGTCTACTTGGCATCGCTGTAGGGATTCCAGAACAGCCCAGGTCTCAACAGAGTCAAAGGCCTTCTCATAGTCCACAAAGGCCAGACACAGGGGCTGATTATACTCCTCGGACTTCTGTATAATCTGCCTCACTGTGTGAATGTGGTCTATGGTGCCATATCCTCCGCGAAACCCGGCCTGTTCCGGCGGCTGAAACTCGTCGAGTCTTCTGGCGAGACGGTTCGTGACCACTCGTGAGAACAGCTTATAGACATGGCTCAGGAGCGAGATGGGTCTATAATTTTTAAGGAGGGTTTTGTCACCCTTCTTAAAAAAGAGCACCACCAAACTCCTGCTCCACGCCTTACGTACGTACGTTATCTATCAGGAAATAAATCTTAACATTGTTTACTCTTTTATCTTAGTTCTCAGATGTGAGATAACTCAAATTGCTATGCATTACGTGACATCAATATGTAGATATGGTGATATCATTATTATCATTATCTTAAGACTACCATACACACCTTGCTACGATGTGTATGCTGATTAATATTTAGTACAAAACCTAACTAATATTACAAATGCGAATGTGAGTTTGTTTATTAGGATTGCACGCCTTAACTACTCCACCAATCATAATGAAATCGCATAAATGTTGTCAGGGAAACAGAAAAGGACATAGGATTCCTTTCATACCTCATCATCATCATCATCATCATCATTTTTCATTACGCGGGTCAAGTAACTATCTATTTTGCCGTGCCCAACAGGGTCCATATTTTGGTCTTTTATATTTTGTAACAACATGTAATTACATATGGAGAGCAATAAAGCATTAAAATTGAAATTAAATCGTAGACTTACATGTAAGAGATAGGCAGCAGAAATAAATAGCATCTACATTTTGCCAGTTGTGTTACCAGGGCATATCTTATAAATGACAATCCTATTGTTATCAACCAGAATTATAATCAGACTCCATTCTGCTATTGAGAATTTCATAACAAAGCAACTAAACATTGTTTTGCTCTGTACAGTTATTAAATCCATGAAGCATGGTCACACACTTTCACCTCAAGACCAGTGAGGCAGTTACTTTCTTACATGGTGCATTTATTTGATTAGTCACTTTTATTAACTGTATGCTGAGTGGTTCATATTGTTTTGCTTTATATAAAAGACAACTCCTGCACTAGGAATAGATCCTGTGTTGCAGAGAACTTCACAGACATTAAAACACTTGACACAGGAAAGACTTGGAACAACTATTTATGGATCACATAAATTTTTGTCCCATAGGGGTGCAAACTATTCACACTTAGCGCATTGACAATAATAATATAATATAATACTCTATCACATACAATACCGTTTCACCCGCTTTAACCTTTTGACCGCCACGGACCTCCATTCACGTCAAATTAAACCGTGCTCACGACGCCACCGACGGCATGCCACGTCGAAAATACGACTATTTTAAAGTTCAGAATAAACATAAAAAAATATATTTGTTGTGTTCCTTTTACCTATTACTTAAAACTACATTAATCATCGCCTGGCGTAGGGGGCACGACGCTACTTTTATGCTGTGGCGGCCAAAAGGTTAATGATAATATTAGTGTAAATATCACTTAAAAATTGTACACAGTACAAGAGTGAGCTCACATATTAGACAGGTAATTGTAGTGTACAATTTTCAATATGAGTGAGCGTGATAATAGGTGTTATATTCATTATTCAGTTGTCATTGTGTGTCAGTTGACAACTTAACGTCCAGAAAGGTGACTCTGTATTAAAATTAGGGCGCATCTAATATTTCAACGTTTGTAAAGTCGTCTGCGACTGGAGCTGGAGGCTTTAGACCTAGCGCAGCTGGGCCGAAAAGGTTTGGCTGACTTGGATCACAGCATCCATTTATGCTGTAGGTCGCAGGAGCCAGGAGACAATACGCTCGCTCCGAGAGAGCTAGGGGAGCGCGGGGACTACAGCCAGGCATTTGCCGATGATGTAGTTCTCGTGTTCACGGGTGACTCGGCACTGGACATCCAGACCAGAGCGAATGCTGCCCTCGCACATGTCCGGGAGTGGGGTATCAGAAATAAGCTCAGGTTTGCGCCACACAAGACCAAGGCGATGGTTATTACGAACAAACTGAAGTATGACACCCCACACCTAGACATGGGCGGCGTCAACGTCGAAATGACACGGGACATAAAATTACTTGGCCTCACTATCGATGATAAACTTACCTTCAACAAGCACGTCACAGACACGGTCAGGAAAACCCTAGCAATTTATAAGTCACTCTCGAGAGCGGCTAAAATGAGCTGGGGCCTCCATCCTGAAATCATCAGATGCATATACACGGCGGTGGTTGAACCAATAATCATGTATGCGGCTAGTGCATGGGCACCGGCAGTGAGTAAAAAGGGAGTGCAGAAGCAACTAAACCTGGTTCAGAGAGGCTTCGCACAAAAGCTCTGTAGAGAATACAGGACCGTCTCCCTCAATGCAGCCTTGATCTTAGCCGGGATACTTCCACTCGATCTCAGGATACAGGAGGCAGCAGCGCTGTTCGAGGCGAGGAAGGGAGTACCGCGGCTGGAGTTGGGGGGTAGAGAGGTAGAGACGATGGCGTCCTACAGAGCAAACCTGCATCCCGCCGACCATATGAGCATGCAGTTCATACACCTGATACACCCGGAAGAGGTGACACACAACGCCACTCAAAAGTACAGATTTACACCGACGGTAGCAAGATTGAGGGCAAGGTTGGAGCCGCTTTATCCGTGTGGATAAATGCGACCGAAAACCGAGCCTTCAAACTAAAGCTGCCCGACTACTGTACGGTGTACCAGGCAGAACTGCTCGCCATATGGAAGGCAACAGCAGAGATTGTGAAGCGCTCCGAGACGAGTTTCGGAGTGTTTAGTGACTCACGCACGGCTCTGCAGACGGTGGTGAACTACCAAGTTACCCACCCGTTAGCGGTCAAGGCCCGAAAAAACCTGCATGATGCGAAGATTCAGAACAAAGAAGTGTCTTTGTTCTGGATAAAAGCACATGCAGGCCATCCTGGCAACGAAAGAGCCGACCAACTGGCGAGGGAAGCCGCACTCAAATTAAAGACTGCGCCGCAGTACGATGGATACCCGGTATCATTCGTCAAGCGACGGATCCGCCAGGTGTCGCTTGACGAATGGAACCGGCGGTACAAAGCGGGGGAAACCGCGTCAGTAACGAAAATGTTCTTTCCTGATGCACTGGAGGCATATGGGTTGGTCCGCAAGATCCAAATGTCTCCAGTGATGACCCAAGTTTTTACAGGACACGGCGGGTTCTCTGAATATTTACACCGGTTTAAATGTAAGGAGGACCCGTCGTGTCCCTGCGAGCCGGGATTGGAGGAGACCGTTCTCCATATTTTGTGTCGCTGTCCAATACACGCGATGGACCGCTACAACGCGGAACACATTATGGGGGACACCATCAGAGCGGACAATTTGCACACTCTCATGGTGGACCCGATAACAAGACAGCATTTTATGAACTATTGCACAAGAGTAGTAGGGAAAGTTATTAAAAGAAATAAATAGCAGGAAATGTGGATGCACATATTCTATAATATGGTATACCAGCATTTATACGTAAGTCGTGTAATAAAGTCAACTGCTCTTGTACAATAGGGCAAAAAACCGTAACTAGCGTCCATTATTGTATAGTAAATGTTAGAGTGTAAGCATCATTAAATATAGTAATAATTTACAGTTAGAATAAGAAAAGATGTATAAAATTAATAAATACATTTCCGAACCATGAGATGTATGAGTGTCACGAATGAAAAGGAGATATGAAAGTTCTCTGATCATGTCAAAGGTTGGGCTCAACACCCTGTGATGACGGGTGCTTTTAACAAAATACGCTCGCTCTTTGCATCATAATTATAGCAACTATAACATATCTGGTGATATGTGGGTGTTTAGCATACCTCTGTCAGCCCCTTCGGAGATATTCAGTCGTTAGTTTGTGTGTTATCAATATGAAACGTGTTCTTGCTTACGTTCTCTGGGAACAGGATGAATGATTCGAAGTTTATGAATGTAGCTAAATCTAAATAGTAACCATATGGGCTGGCTGAAGTTTATCAATGGTCTCCTATTTAAGTGCTGAGCCTCTGTTTATACATAGTAAAAAAGCACATATATTTTAATTGCTAAAAATCTGCGATAGCTTGGTTGGTGGACCGTTGAATTGTCACGTAGAGGTCTCGAGTTCGATCCCAAGACACGAATGTTTGACGTTTAGAAGTTATGTGCGTATTAAATTATCGAAGTACCCGCGCGGGTTAGCAGACATCACACATCTCCTGGGCCAGCGTAGTGGACACTATGGCCTAAACTTTCACGAACTTGGAAGAAGTCCATCAGCTCCAGTAGGATAGTTTATATACAGGGCTGATTATTATTATTATAATTCACGCCTCCATATTCCTGAAGTAATCCATCAGAGTTATTCAGGAGTGTTTTACATTTACACACAAACTATTTTTACGACTTTACAATATTAGTAGAGACTAGGTATTACACGCGACTTCGTTCGAAACTCTCACAAACAATACATATACAGTCTCATGCCTCTATCCAATTTCTATCAAGGAGGTAGGCAGAGCACACACATTTCGCCAACTATGATTCAAGTTTAATGGAGCGAGCCTTTTACCGTCTATCTGTTAAAATCTCAGGCTTCGTGGGGCTATTGAGTTTCTTCTGAAAAAACCCCAATAATACTGCTCAGACGTCGAATCCGAAAACTTCTGCTCAACAGTCGCTTTCATTACCGCTGGCGAACCTTTCTTAACACATTGAATGTCATATAGACACTAGAAAATGTATTGTTCTTTTTTTTATACGACTAAGGTGGCAAACAAGTATACGGCCCACCTGATGGTAAGTGGTCACCGTAGCCTATGGATGCCTGCAACACCAGAGGCATCACTTGCGCGTTGCCGACCCTTTAGGAAAGGAAGTGGGTAGGAGAAGGAGCGGAAAGAGGGTGATTGAGGTTCCGACACTCTCACTCATCGAACGAAACACAACAGTAGGAACAGTCGAATATCGCAGTCATTTGTTTGGCGTTGAATGTGTTAATACTAGTAGGATTAATGGTCTACTTCAGTCCATAACATAGTGATGATTCAAACTATGTCAAGATGTAACTCAAGTAGGTTTGAGGGCCGTCAATCATTCAGCAGTAGCTGCGCCATAAATACTATTACTCACTGGACAGTAGGTCGAGGAAATATAATACTAGTGACAGTAGCAGTGCCCAGTAACACAGCTATAGGCTCAATATTACGTGGGACCTAAAAACATATGACAAACAGGGTCATATTGAGCTTGAAAGATTAAAAAAATTGCATTAGGATTTACTAGTGCTTGTTGACCTAAGTCCTAAGCTAATATTCTTGTGTTAGGATTAGGAGTGAGATTGGTAGTACAATGAGCGAGATTCTAAACCACGTCCACTCAATGACGAGTCCGATGCCTGCCATAAAAAATAAATAAGCATATCAAACCTGAGTCTTGTCCGACAATATACCCGCTTCGAGCCCGCATGGGTGAACAGAACAGTAGGGCTTATAGCAAGTGATTGTGAAAGCCCATAGCATCTATTGTTGTATTGTTATCTGCGCTATTTCCTGTTATCAGTATTGTGTAGGTGGCGCTTGTTTATTTTGTATGAGAGAAAGTTGATAACGCTTAGTGTTTATGATTGTTATGTTTTCGGTAGCATTGTATCGTATATGACAATTGATTTTTTTATACCAGGAAGATGGCGAATCATTGGCTCCTCTGATCGTAAGCGGATTACTTACAACTCTAACTAAAGCTAACTCTACCCATAATAGTTAAACAGTGTAATAAACTAAAATTATTGGTCCTTCTAAAGAGTACAGCCTCCTAATATACCTACCCTAGACCGAATTATGGTCATATCGGAGACCCAACCCTGACGGAGACTAACCATCTGCTCAGGAGATATTATAGTGCACAAGTGTCTGCGCAAACAAAAGAGCACTCCCTATTTCCTCACTCTCATAATCCAATGGGACGGCAATCCAACACAATCGGAGATAGATCAAGCGTAGGATTTACGAGCTATCTCGAATACGGAGTTGTAATACCGCTGCGTTCCTAAACCCAGGGTGTTACTAATAATTCCTTAACAGAAAAACTTAATTAATTTTTTGGTGGGCCTTTCTGACCGAGAATTTAAAGCGGGCAATCATCATCCGCAGTCGTGTTCACTAGCCACTAGACTTAAGATTTCTAAGGGAATTGAAGGAATAGTCTCGAGGTTGGTTGCTTCTTATTTTCCAATTCAGTGACGCACTGCCAGCAAACTGAGTCCGTGCGAATCTCTCATATATCATACATAGTTCGTATGAAAACTATATCCCCGAAGTAGAGTGCCCGGTAGACGGCAATAGGTTTGTCCACTATTACCTAGGACCTAAAATAATAAAATTGGTGAAATATGGATGTAATAATACACCTTTGTCTTCCGCTTAAAAGACACGGGACATTTAACCGTGGGAGAGCCAGGCTTCAGCATGAATGGGCCGGCTCGACCAGTGTTAGCACGGCCTTACAGAAAACCGGCGTAAAATACCGTTTGCGTTGTGTTTCGTAGGTTGAGGGTACCGGAGGCCCAACCGGACCTCCCGTCCTATTTTGGTGGAGGCAAATTTAAATGGAACGCAACGCATTTCTGACTTCTCTGGTGTTGCGAGTGTCCATGGGCGGCGGTAATAGCTTACCATCAGGCGATCCGTCTGCTCGTATGCGTCCTATACCATAAAAAAAAAGGAAATACGGGCCTAAGAGAGGTACAGGAACATTATTGAATTAATGTTTTTGTAGGTTAATTGAGTTACTGAAGTGATTTATAGTCCTTGGATATGTTAATCTGTTGCACAATAACTGACAATAAATGGGGTTAATGGCGGCTTTGGTGAAATAAGTTGCACATTACCGTAGGCGTACCGCGGCAATAAAGTATTCATTCATTCATAAAGTTGAGAAGGAAAGTTGTCTCTGTGTGTCGGTTAGTGACCTTTATAAAAATGTTATGTTTAGTGGATTTACTAATAGTAATTAACCTCTTGTATAATCCTCGGGTCTCGATGCACTATGCAATGAAAAAAGCATTGTGTCTGGTTTTCGGCTAATTTATGAATTAACTAGCTTTTGCCTGCGGCTTCGCTCGCTTTAATTTAGAATTTGACAATCAATTCGGGTTGTACTCTGCTTGTAATAATATAATTCAATCAGGGTCCGAAAGAAACGTGGCGCCATCTATTATCATAAGAACGTTTTTGTTGTTTTCCTCGGGAACAGTTATTTTTTTCGGGATCAAAGGTAGCCTATGTTCGTTTCTGAACACCTGACAACGTATATGCAAAATATCAGGATGATCGGTTCAGTGGTTTAGACGTGAAAAGGTAACAAACAAACAAACTCATTTTAGCTTTTATAATATTAGTCAGGATTATTATATTACATTGTGGAAAGCAATGAAGAATTAAATTGAATTAATATAATAGTATGACATCATTTTACAAAAAACTTGCCGAGCGTATTTTGCTTATGGAAATAAAAATGAAACCGTGGTAGCCGTATGTGTAAAGTTATTGAACTTGTGATCGAGAGGTCATGAGTTAGAATTCCACGTATTGTACTACCGGCCTGAACCTTAATACAAGCATATTAGTTTAGTTGAATGGGTTAACGAGGATGCTGGGTCTTAATTTGCAGCGCTAATTAGTACCTAGTAATCAACAAACGATCGGGCGATACCCAAGTTAGTGGCTGATTGCCTCGGTGCCGCAGTGATAGTGTAGTAGTGTTATTCGGTTTTAGAGTTCGAAAAAACTCTTATACAACAGCTTTGTCCGTCCGTCCGTCTGTCTGTTATACAACTTTCAATTCAAGAACCGTAAAAGCTAGAGACTCGCGGTCAACGCCATTCGACTCAGCATAGTCGATATACCCCTGAAATGACTATAACCTCTGACCTCAAGATCACGTGGTATCACGTGACCTTTGTATATTACTTGAACCATTTTTTCGAACTCTAAGACTGACGACAATTCATTGCCGATTCTCACTTGTTTAGTTTAAGGTCCCTTTACCGATACTGATTTGAGACTATGTATGTACATATAAAGATTCATGGGTACTTAATTGTTTACAAACCAATCGCTGCTATATATGCTTAATAAGTACCTACCTACCTACCTAAGATCTACTATTATGAACATTTTACGTAAGAAGCATTTTTAAAAGTTTTTATATTTTATATTGTTTTTCGTTAGTTAGTGGGGTTATTGTGGAATGGAAAAAGTAACTCGTCTCTTGGCGAAAGATCGCTCAGCAGTGAGGAACGAGCATTCAATTTAGTAAGACGGTTTCGACAGTCCGTGTAATCACTGTGAATTTGGGAATATAGTCACATAATATTTTAGACGAGTGAGTTTTATTTCTGTGCAATTCGGGCTGTCAATTTTCCCCATGAGATGTCAAAACCTGATGAGTGACGTTTATGTGATAATAATATTTATATGACTTTCTTTGTCCACCAGGCACGGAGAAAGAAAAGGGGCAGCTGGGCGTGGGCAAGTCGTGCTTGTGCAACAGATTTGTGCGCACACACGCCGATGACTACAATGTCGACCACATATGTGTGCTGAGTCAGGTGAGGATTGTTAATGACTTGCTGCCATCCGTAGTGGCGTATTTTGTAGCATATAGTAAAAGACAATATAATAAACTCAAAAGATATATTTTTCCATCTATTGTTGTGTATTTTTTTCGGAATAAAGGTTTTTGTAATGCTTCATTGTTATTGTTTAGGTACCCACACATCGCTATTAGAAAACTGTGGTTTATTAACGACATACTGTAGGTACATTAAAAAATGTACAGTGCGTTTCTAATTTCTACTTATTTTCATATACAGTCAGCAATATAAGTCGATACACACTGACATTTTGTCTGACAGTTTTTTATAATAGTAATAGTTCGAAAGTACATAATATAAACAAAATAAAAAAAAAAAACAGAAAAATTAGGATTTTTAAATCGTCAATCTCGCGAACTAATTTGTTAAATATTCAGCTACTTATGTTACTGAGTATACTATGTTTGCTACGTCGCACGTGGTTAAAGTATAGTGGAATCTTAAAAATATTATGGCAATCCTTACACATACAGATTTCTTCTCTTCACAATGCTATTTTTCATGGCTAAACGAACGCTAGTTTATCTGTCGATCTCGATGTAGATCTAACTTTGCAGACCAACGATCTTCCTATCGCCAAGCCTTGCTGGTAAAAATCCTTTGCAAAAAGGCGTCTATCACACAGAGGATTCTCAACTCAAATTCCTCTGTTATTCGACAAAAGGGTCATAGAACTCGCATGTACCCAATTCGCAGTAATCCACTTCGAAAACATAACTTGGACACGTGCACAAATTGGCAAGATGCCAAATTATTCTGCTTCTAAACATTCTTCCATGCTTCCTTGCCGCGACACTCCATATCCAGTCGTAGAAACATGGAGCAATAGAAGCACTATTTGACTATTGCCCTAGTCGAACTATAAAGGGTTAAGTACCCGTCTATTTGTCATCGTTCATGTATGTCTTTATTTGCTTTAGAGTATTTAGACTAATTGAAGGGCGTAGTTAATTATTCTCAAGTGCTTACTCATATTGCCGAAGAGTGTCATCAAAATAATACGTAGCAGCGTTACGAGATATATACAGAATCTTTATTGCTAAATTTATTTACAAAATCCTGTTGGTTACTTAAGAAATGGACAATTGTCAAATATTTGTTTTAATAATAATAATGTCCTCCAGACCGAATTTCGGCCACGGCGGCCAATATTAACGGAAACTGGCCATCTGCGCAGGAGATATTATAGTGCACAAGTATGTGCGCAAACAAGTGCACTCTCTGTTTGTTAAACCTCATGATCCGATGAGACGGTAATCCGACACGACCGGAGAGAGATCAGGCACAGGACCAACGGCTTTACGTGCTTTCCGAGGCACGGTATTGTTTTAATATCAAGTAGTTCAGCCTATAACCATCTCAGTCGAAAGATGTTCACTGCTAGACATAGGCCTGCCCCAAGAATTGCCACCCTAACCGATCTTGGTGCCCGCATCTAACCGCTTCCGCGACCCTTACCAGTAGAGGCCTACCATGAAACGTAAATGCCGAAGTATCGGCCCGACTCATCGTACAGTGAAATAGGTACATATACTCTGATAGTCATTTGCCCTTTCAACATTTTATCGCGTTGTTTATTTGACACTTTATTACATAATTTAGAAAATGTTACACTACTATTACTATTAAACTACTAATTTTTAAGCTAATTAAATTATTGAAACTATTAAAACTATTTATACTATTACTATGCTATTATACTATTTATATTTATGTTTACACGTTCTCCGAAGTTTCGGTTGCTTTTCAGCAGCTATGGTTATAAGGAGACTAAGATGGTAGTTGTCTCAATGTTCCAGTGTAGTTATTTCAAAGTACCTGAACATAATTTAATCATGGGTGTATCTATTTACGCAGAATAAGCTCAAAGTATCGTAAAGTCTAGCTGTGGTTTGCTTCTTCTTGGGTTGCCTATTTGAATTAATGGAATTACGCGGGAGATGTCAAAAATTGTAATGGTATTATTATATGCAAAAAAATTGATTGACGTTTTGATATTGAATTTAATTACATGAAATGTATTTTGTATAGATTGACAGGACAGCGACTGTCGCGTCATATAGTTTATATTATTAGTAGGTAGTACATCTATACAAATAAATAAAGATGAAGTGTCTGTTTGTAATGTCAAAATAACAGCTTTTTATCTAATGCATATGAAAGTATATAAGGTACCTATACGAAAACATATATTTTAAAAGTTTTTGTCTGTCTGTCTGTTTGTTCCGGCTAATCTCCAAAACGGCTGAACCGATTTTGACGGGACTTTCACTGCCAGATAGCTGATGTTATGAGTAACATAGGCTACTTTGATTTTAGAAAAAAATAGGGTTCCGCGGAGACAAACACTTTTTAGTTAAAATCTACGCGGACGAAGTCGCAGGTAACAGCTAGTTTATCTTGTAATGTGTAACCCGAATGTTTTGTTTCCAGTCGGACTTCAGCGGGCGAGTGGTGAACAACGACCACTTCCTGTACTGGGGCAGCGTGCAGAAGGAGAATGATGAGCAGGAGTACAGGTTCGAGATCGTCGAGCAGACAGAGTTCGTCGACGATGCCTGCTTCCAACCGTTTAAAGGTACCAACACACCTGAAGTTATATACCTACCGTATTTAGTTTTGATTGAGGTAATGTAGGAACAGCGCCTGTTGGCACTGATGTGCACAATGAGTTTCGAATGTGTAAAAAACAGTTTGCTTTATCATCATCGATCCCAAGGCACGCATCTCTTTCTTTTCGAAGTTATGTGCGTATTTAATAATTAATTATCGCTTGCTTTAACGATAAAGGAAAACGTTGTGAGGAATCCGGCATGTCTTCAAGTTCTCCATAATGTTCCCGAAGATGTGTTGAGTCTGCACATCTGTAATGGGTCAGCGTGGTGGAATATGGCCTACCCTTCTCACACTGAGACGTCAGTGATTGAGGAAGACCAGCTACTTTTGAAAGGCACGACGTAATTTTACCATCGTTAGCTGGTCGTGTTTTTGCCCGTGCTCACTAGGTGGCGCCTCTAACTAGCGAGTAAGGTCCTGTCAAGCCTGTTACAGCTGCTGTCAAAAGCAGTGTTTAGCAGTAAAAATTATCGGTTTCTAAGGTTACCGTTGAAGTGATTATGGAGTATGAGGTCTAGAGACCTCACTATCCACTAGCACTTCTACCGGTGGGTGCAAGCGCGATAGCCCTCATTGAGCCATTGTGCGCAAGTGGCCGATTCATACCACATCAGCTCTGTCCAGAAATATAGTAGGTAGACAATGTTCACTATACCTTGTTTAACGTTTCTGAATCTTTAAGTTTTACCCGTTGCTCACACTTGTGCAGTGTAAAAACATATGACCCGGTGTCTTCTCGGTCTCCATGCAGCTTCTACATAAAGGTCTATCGTTGATACCGATGTTGAAGGTGTTTGTTCAGAAAGCAGTGGCCTGTTATCATGCTCTCTAAGTGGTGTAGGTTTTTCCTAATCGAAAGTAGTATTTTACGTTTTAGTACCATTTACCATTAGTAGGGAGCATTTATGGTTTAAATTTTCGATTTGAACCTGCCGGCCAGAGAGACGAGACCAGTAGTAGTATATGGATTGTATATTTGTTTATTCAGTTTTGAAGTGAAAACTTCTTTAGGCGCGTTGAGCACTTCTTGGGTGAACAAAAATCATGGAACTCGCGTCATCGTCACCGAACGCTTTCCATTTTTGAATTATTTTTGGTTTATAAAGAGGCGTTTATGATCAAGGATTAAAGTTCACTTCTATCGGTAGTCCCCAAAGACTGCCACAATTAAAAAAATATATATAACACTGCCCTCAGTTGTGAGCTAGATTGATTTAATTGTATTTTATTAGGTTATGCGAGTTTTTGAGCTTATGATGTTGATATATAAGGATGTAGAGACAAGGGATGACGTGTTGTAGAATATTTAACTAATGGTTAGTAGAGCCTCTACCATTCTACAAGATTACCGTTGTCAGTAATCTTCCCGAATATTCTATTAACATGTTTCACATTACGAACCTAAGTTATAGTCGGTTTTTATCATATTTTAGCCCTAATCCAGGCTATAAATGTGATTTATTCTTTATATAATGTCTATTACACTTAACCTGGTCTGCTTTTATATCTGAAGTATGTTCATACTGGTTGCTATCTAATGGTTTGGCTTCATCATCTCATGGCTTGTCAATATGGAGACAGGCTGGGTCTTGTCTAATAGAGAGGCTGCCTAGGTGGCGCGGCGGTAGTTAATCGACTGCTCAGCATGAGGTCTCGGGGCTTCGATTTCCTTGTACTGCAGAGTATGGTGTAAGACAAATAGAGATATGATGATGTCATGCTATTCCTAGATTAAGGCTATATAATCTATGTATTCATTAGAATTAGGGGAGTAATACATACATACATATATAGATTCACGCCTGATTCCCAGAGGGGTAGGCAGAGACTACGGATTTCCATTTGCTACGATCCTGACACACTCCTCTGGCTTCATTCACTTTCATCACATTCCTCATACACGCCCGTCGGTTCAAGGAGCTCTTAAGCTGGCCTTTGTCCAGAACGCCTCCGATCTGATCGAGAAACGTTTGCCTAGGTTTTCCTCTTGCGACTGTTCCATTCACACTAGCCTTAAAAACTTTCTTAGTCAGTCTTTCCATGTCCATTCTTTCTACATGTCCAAACCAGCTTAACATACCCTTTTCTATTCTTGTAACTATATCCACTTTCATGCCGAATCTCTCTCTAATCACACTATTCCTTATTCTATCTTTCAGAGTCACACCACATATGCTAAAGAGAATAATAAATCATACTTCATGTTAGCAAGTTGCGTTTAATAGTTCACCCGAATCGAACCCTTATAAAAGTGTTTTGACTCTTTTTGGGCAAGGAATCCTCAGCACAGAGTCTAGAATTAGTAATCGATTTATTAAATTTTTTTTAAGGTTTATACCTATAGACAATTGCCGCACTAGGAATATGGAATGGTGCCCAGTAAATGGTAATAATGCCCCCTTAGTAGTCGTAATGTGGTTGAAATTAAACAACTTTAAAATAAAATCCGCATAAAGTTGTATAATTTCAGTGTATAACATTCGCGTAATCGTAAGACAATATCAAGTAATGTAGTTGTTATAAGTCTCTGCCTACCCATCTATACACTAATATAATATTAGTATAATAATATTATAAAGCTGAAGAGTTTGTTTGTTTGTTTGAACGCGAAAATCTCAGGAACTACTGGTTCGATTTGGAAAATTCTTTTAGTGTTGGGTAGCCTATTTATCGAGGAAGGCTATAGGCTATATAACATCACACTAAGACCCACGGAGGAGGCACAGTAACGATCAACGCGGGTGAAATCGCGGGAACATCTAGTTTGGAATATGGGCGTGAGATATGTGTAAACAAAAACCTTGGTAAAATATTCTTCTTTTTGAAAGCGTTGTAATTCGCTGCGCTGGTTAGTTTGCTACATATACTCTTATATCGATATCAGATGGTCCGATTAACTGGACGTGACAGTCGTGCGATTAATTGATCGCTAGTTGAGTGGTAGGAGTTAGCAGCTGTGCGCTAAATGTCGCCGCCGCGCTGCACCGATAATTGGCGATAAACGAGCGACGCCCGACGTTTACGCGAATCTATACTAATACTAGCTGTCCCGCGCAACTTCGTCTGCATGACATTAGACAAATTTTGTCCATTACAAAAAAAAACTATCCTATTTTTTAAGTTGGACCAAATTACAGATGGTTACGAAGTTTGATCAAAATCGGCGTTTACGAGTCCATAGCGGACAAACAACGTGACACGTAATTTATATATATTAAGATTATAAAGCTGAAGAGTTTGTTTGTTTAGTTGAACGCGCTAATCTCAGGAACTACTCGTTTGAATAGAAAATTAATTTAGTGTTGGATAGCCCATTTATCGGCGAAGGCTATTATAAGTTATATAACATCAATGAAAAATGTTGCAGATCGGGCAAAATTCTCTTATTTGACGCAGACGAAGTTGCGCGGGTCAGATGGTATGTGATATATTGAATTAACTGGTTTATAGATGGGTGAGATTACGGAATTTGATGTTTCTGTTTGAATCTTTAGGATAATACGTTCATCTATGGACTAACTAGCTTTTGCCCGCAAGCTCCTAAGGATGGAATTTGGAAGGAACCTATCTATATTTGTCGTTTTTAATATTAGATTTCTAGGCAGCGTATCAAGATAAAATATGCACCAGATTTTAAATAGAATAGATATTAATTTTTGTGCAGTAGTTTTCGCGTGTTGCGCGTACAAACATACAGACAGATAAACAAAAGCTAAAAAATAACACTGCCATCAGTTGTAAGGTAGATTGATTTAATTGTATGTGTATTGTATTTTAGTAAGCCAGGCGAGCTTAATAAACAAATAGTTGCCTACGTAAACATATATTAGAGTCTATATTTTACTCTTGGTTCGTCCCTACAGGCCGGCAGGTTAAAACCGAAAATTTAAACCAGAGGTTCCCAGACTTTTTTTCTCAATGACCACTTTCAAAATTTAGCTGATCCTGGTTTTTGTTTAAAGCTTCAAATTTCTTACTTGCATGAACTTGTTTAGCTGCAGGTAGACCCCCTGCAGCTACAAAAGTTCATGCAAGTAAAAAAAAATATCAAAGCTCTACGGGCTGACCTGTTTTCTTTTAGCAATTTTTGGAACTGAACCTACCACGGTGGGCGGGGGCTGATGACCTTGTTTTGTTTTTAGTCATACCGAAAAATAGAAAAAATCTGTTAGTGAATATGGAATATGCAAGTTTTTACAAGTAAAGTAGACCCCGTCGAGTCTCCCGTGAACCCCTGGGGGTTCACCTGGACCACTTTGGGAACTAATGATTTAAACCATAAATGCACTCTAGTATGTATAATTATGGTCATCTTTCAGGACGTTAAATTGTCATCTAACACACAATGCCTATGTGACATCTAAATTATAATATACTATCGTGTCCTGACATGTTAATGCAGTGAGCTCACTATACTTCGTCTGGATACTTTATCGTGCGAGCTAAGTACGATGAGGACACGTCTACATTTTAAATCTTGAAACTTAGTCGAAACATGGGCGCTTTACGCCTATGTATCTAATCTTTAGAAAATATACAGATGTGATGCTATATTAGTATATGTTTACTTCTAGTGGGCAAAACCGAAGCTTACGTGAAAAGATGCGTGGCCACAAAATTGCAGTCGGCAGAGAAACTGATGTACGTGTGTAAGAACCAGCTGGGCATTGAGAAGGAGTATGATCAGAGGCTAATGCCTGATGGGAAGCTCACGGTGGACGGCTTTCTGTGTGTCTACGATGTGAGCCTCGTGCCGGGCAGGACTTGGGAGAAACAGGTGGGTGATCTATTTATATGGTGATCTTTATGAACTTTCTTTTACTGACTACTATAATAGCCTTGATACGTAGGTTGTGCAGTGGTAGTAATTGCAGCAGTTGCGTTTCAGTGGCGAATGAGGTACTGGGTTCGATTCCCGCGTCAGCTAATGTGTTACAAGGGTTTCATGTCATGAAATTCTTAACCACGGAGTCTGGCGTTAACGAATCTGAACTTTACGTATGCTACTTTATCTACATATTTTGTGAGAGAGTAATATTTATTTGTTTGAGAAAGATATTAGCATAACTACTTCACAACACATGACACTGCTAAGATATTTTACCTGCAGACGGCAATAGACTCACCCCTAATACGTGACACCTAAAATTATACCTATATTTTTTGACGTTCATAAGTGTTACTTTGTGACCTACTTACTTATCTTATGTGGGGGCCAGTCAGTGCAGACCGGCTACACTTCGACCCAGTGGGATCTTTTGTGACGACACTCCCAATAACGACTGCCATAGATATTCATGGCAGTCGGGACCGACGGCTTAACGTGCTTTCCGAGGAACGGAGCAAGCAATAATTATTCTCAATCAATACGCACATCATTTCGAAAAGTTCTGTAACTTCCGAAAGTCAAAGGTGCGCGTCGTGGGTTCCAACCCGAGACCCTCTGCATTGCAGTCTGTTGGTCTCCTCAGTGAGCTATCGCTGCTCTCTACTTTGTGACCTAAATTAATAAATGATTTTGACTTTGACATAGCCGGTTAAATATAGCTGTAATATACCTCTGCCATCACTTTGGAGATAGATAATGTTAGATTATTGTATTGTCTATCAAGAGCAGCGATAGCTTAGTGGGGAGACCAACAGACTGCAATGCAGAGGGTCTCGGGTTCGAACCCACGTCGCGCACCCCTGACTTTCGGAAGTTACATGACTTTTCGAAATTATGTGCGTATTGATTGACAATTATCGCCTGCTCCGTGCCTAGGAGAGAACTTTAAACCGTCGGTCCCGGCTGCCATGAACATCTATGGCAGTCGTTATTGGGAAGTCACTGCCCTCTAATATTCTGACACTGGTCTAGCCTTAGGGTATCGTTAGCCTTCGGGTTGCGGAGGTCAGATGGCAGTCGCTTCGTGTAAAAACTGATACCCAGTCAAATCCGGTTAGACTAGAAAGCCGACCCCAAGTGACTTGGGAATAATAAAGGCTAGGGAGAAGATTGTATTGTCTATCAAAAAGTGTAGGAAAATCTTACAATACTATGTTTCTCTATTATTTATTTTTTAAAAATGCAAATTCCGCACTATGGGTATTTTCTATGTCGCGGGGGACTTTGCAAACATTCAAATAACGGACACAAAGCATACCCAGACGCGGCACAAGTTGTGGAAATCAAAAAAAATATTTCTTTACTTTTTTTAATAACTTAAAATAGGGGACTGCACCCCCAATTATTCACACGTCACAAATTCCTTGGTGCAGTACTCCTGAAAAGTACCATAATGCTAGGACATATTCTAATCATTACACATCACATTATTCTGTTACAGAACGAAGTCCTAGCAGCAATTCTCCAAAACATCCTCAAACTGAAGAAGCCTGTGGTCCTGGTGACATCCAAGAACGACGAGTCATGCGAGCAGGGAGTCAGGGAAGCCGAGCGCCTGGTCCAACGCAAGGAGTTCAAGGGCAGCATTCCTATTGTGGAGACCTCTAGCCACGACAACGTCAATGTGGATCAGGCGTTCTTCTTGCTCGCGCAGATGTGTGACAAGTCGAAGGCTAGGATTAAGGTGAATAATATCTTAGTGAGATGGTGATATAAAATAAATGTCTTAAATTTCTTTTATTTTTTTATTTTGTTATACAACTAAGGTGGCAAACAAGCATACGGCCCACCTGATGGTAAGTGGTCACCGTAGCCTATGGACGCCTGCAACACCAGAGGCATCACTTGCGCGTTGCCGACCTTTTAGGAAAAAAAGGAAGTGGGAAGGAGAAGTAGCAGGAATAGGGAAAGAGGGTGATTGGGCCTCCGGTACTCTCACTCACCAAACGAAACACAACAGTAGGAATACTGCTATTCCACGTCGATATTCTGTGAGAGGGTAGTCCTTCCCCGGTCGAGCCGGCACATTCACGCTGGAATCAGCGAGGCGCTACTACTCAGAAAACTATTTAATTCGCACATTACTTTAAAAAGTCAGAGGTGCGTCACTTGGGGTCTACCTCGGGACCTTTGCGTGGCGGTCGAACGGTTTCTCAATATGCTATCGCTGCCATTTATCTATATCTCTATAAATAAATAAAGCATATTGCTATTAAGAGTTTAATTAGAACAGTCTGAGGCTGATTCGTGCTTTTGTTGACCTTGCAAGAAGTATTCGTTGCACACTAGCACATTCCGAGAGGTGTTGTCCTAGTCTCCCTGCTCAGAAAGCTGTACCTCTATAGCCCTCGATTCCGTTACTGCAAAACGTAACACACATTTATTTGATCTCATGTCTTCTACCCTGTAAGTAGTTTGTAGTTTAACTGGATCGATTCAGAAGGGGCAACATAATATACAGAGTTGTCGAAAGATTGACGTCAATATAAAAAATATAGGTTCCTCGTATCGTGGACTATCCGAATCACCCCTATGTATGTTCCTCGATTTCTCATAGTTTTCGAGTTATGATCTTTTTTCTGAATTTTTTAGATTTCTCGACCTAACCAACTTAAAAAAATTGCTTAAAAAAAGTAAAATACATTTTCGAGAGTTTTTTGGAACTGAATTTTCATGAGTTGTTCTTTTATGCATAAAATAATCAGCTTCATGACTGTGACGAAAGTTATGAAAATGTTGATCTAAAGTAAAAAAAATTGGTTCGGTGAATTATGACTACAATTTTCAACTGTAAATTAAAAATCTAAATAGGGGACTTAATAGTTCCTACATAGGCCTTAAAAATACGTCAGACTCTCAGCGTTCATAATCATTAAAAAACAAGTGGTACTAAAAGGGGCTACTTTGGCTATAATCGGCCTTCAAAGACAGCGAGGTGATTACTCATCTGATTATAAAATACCCTATTAATACGTCAGTACAACCCTATCTAGCCTACAAGCATTGTATCGTGGCGCCGGCGCCGGGGCCCGAAAGTCGGCTTAGAAATAAATAATACCTAGCTCACAATTTTACTTTGTAGGTGGCAAATTACGCGGAGGCGTTGCGGATAAGAAGAGAGACGCTAGATTTCGTGACGGAGGCTTTCACGCAGCTTATCAGAATGCACGTCCAGGACCACAAGTGAGTTCAAATATATCATTATGTACAATTTATCTTATTAAGACTGCGCCGAGCGAAATGTGCCAAAACAGGCGGTCACAGTTAAGTGAATAAAATCAACACTTTTTGTTTAATACAAATATAAAATATACATTTACCATAACAATGAATGTGTTTACAATTACTCCGTATAAAAAACTTAATATAATTAATATTTTCACCTACAAAATTACGTAAATTTGTACGAAAAATGCAAAAACGTAAGCTCGTGTTACGTGATTTTTAGATTATAACAGTAGAAATCTATCCTATTTTACAGCTTAAACGAAACATAAATAGTTATATTACAATTTGTCCGTCTCAAATATTTAAGTTATTGGTTGACAATAAAGATAGATATTTATCAAAAAAGCACTTCAAATCCTCCATACAATTTTACTATGGCGGCCGCGCGCCCATTTGAATATACGCCGCACGAGCTCTGTCATTATTTGTCTTACGCTCGGCGCAGTATTAACTATTTTAAACATAAGTTAGACACTCATCCTAAGGGTTTGATTTTGGATCACACTTAGATTTCGAGCACTAATGCACACGTATCTATCATTTAAACACTTAATAATGAGTGAGTCTCTTCATCTCCCCAAAATTGGAATTTGGGGAGTTCATACTCGCATGATATAAAATTGTGTGATTGCCAGCACTAGGCTCCATTCCGGGCACTATCCATCAAGGAAGTTTGCACATCTGATGGGTAAAGCTGACTCAGCAAACTGTGATATAAGTAGTTGTTTTGAAGATGTGCAACATCTGTTGATAGATTGTGCTCGGTACGAGGATCGTAGAAGGAGATTCACTGAAGACTCCAAAATAAATAAGTATGATGTCGGGATATGTCTTAGCATACTTGCAGGGCCGACATCAGAAATGGCGGGAATGCTTATTAACATATAATATTCTTGACATATAAAGCTATTCATTCTTAAGGAGACTGACATACCTGTGGGCAAAAAGTCGCAAAAAAATTGAAAAATAGAAAAAAATATTTGTGTGATCCAAATGTTTTCTTTTTATATTTTCGTACAACGTTGTGTACACATTTCAAGTCAATCCATTGACTACTTCTACAGACACATTTCATTACACATTCGGGAAACATACAGAAGCAGAATTTTAATACATTAAGAGTAACATTGCTAAATTTGTTTTTGTTTATAGAGAGATGTGGTCGGCAGCTAGCAAGAGATTATGTAACTATCCCGAGTGGATCAAGTTTGTACAGCAGTTTGGAAATGACGGCACACAGGTATACTATTGTTATTATCTATACTAATACTAGCTGTCCCGCGTAACATCGTCTGCTTCACACGAGATAATGTTTGCCAGTTTAAAAAAAACACTATCCTATCTTTTAAGTTGGACCAAATTACAGATGGTTACGAAGTTTGATCAAAATCGATTCAGTAGTTTAGGAGTCCATAGTGGACAAACAACGTGACACGTAATTTATATACATATACTAAGATTATAAAGCTGAAGAATTTGTTTGTTTGAACGCGCTAATCTCAGGAACTACTGGTTCAATTTGAAAAATTATTTTAGTGTTTGATAGCCTATTTATCTAGAAAGACGGGGGCGGTGCAGTAACGATAAACGCGGGTGAAACCGCGGGCACATCTAATTATACATATTAATATTTCTGTCCTTATATTTTGCGACACCTTAATAATAATATCAGTATCATATCGTATCGCAGTTTATTCGCAGTATTGTTGCAGTCGTAGTTGTGAAATTTTAATAAAGTGTTTGATGGATTGTTTATTTATCAAATATTACTGTTGCTAGGTCGTGTTCCGACGCCACATCCGAAGACTGAAGGAGGAGCGATCAGCTAAGAAACTCCGCAAGCAGCTCGCCAAGTTGCCGCAGATACTGTCCAGGATGCAACTACCCACCGAGGACTTGCAAGAAAGGTAAGTTGTTAAAAGTGGGTTCACATCGGTGCGATAGGTAAGAGTCGGACCCAATTCCCGAACGCGAGTACAATTATACCTCACCAAAATTTACAGTACTATTTTTTTAGCCTTTCTTTTTATTTCGCGGTTTCTTAACTTGTTCTATAATAAAACCCAAGTTACTCCTTATAAGATCAGCTATCTGCCAGTTACAAGTCCCGTTAAAATCGGTCCAGCCGTTTCAGAGATTAGCCGGAACAGACAGACATAGACAGACAAACATTTTGAAAATCGATTTTTTATATAAGTACTGTATATACTTTCATATGCATTTAGTAAAACGCTGTTATTTTGACATTTTTTATTATTTTATTTATTTAATTCTTTAACAATTTGTAACAACTGTGTCTGAATATTATATACAAAAGCATTCAAAATAAAAACATAACATACGTTCTCTACTATTTCAATGTCAACTACATGATAAGTCAGTAAATTCATCCACAGAATAAAAAGATTTATCCAATAGGAAGGCTTTAACCCCTTTTCTAAAAACGTGTATTATATAGATCAGACATTACCAACATTGTATAGATGTTTTAACGTTTGTTCTGTTGTGCAGCGACTGGGCGATGGTGGTTCGTCAGCTGCGCTCGCACCGCGACTTCTCGGTGTACTTCAGCGAGGGCCGCGCGCAGGACTCGGGCTCCGAGTCGGGCTCCGACCTCGACAGCCCGCTCGCCATCGACACCACGCTGCGGGTCGGCGAGCGAGCCAGATACCAGGTACATAGCCTCTACACACGTTCGGCAACAAGCTCGTGCAGTCACTACTGATCTTCGTCTTACTAATCTTGAAGTAATACTTTCAAATATCACACCTCATCACACTACACCAAACCACACCTCACCAAACTATACTATATCACCTCAAATCGGCCTCGATGGCGTAGTGGTCAGTGTAACCGACTGCCACGCCTGAGGTCGCGGGTTCGATTCCCGCACAAGTCAAACATTTGTATGCATGAACATGGATGTTTGTCTTGGTCTGGGTGTTTCTATGTATAATATGTATGTATTAACAAAAGAAAAAGTATATATGTATGTTTATCCATTGTCTAGTACCCGTAGTACAAGCTCTGCTTAGTTTGGGCTAGGATGGTGTTGTGTGTATGTGGTAGAATATTTAAAAAAAAAAGAACATCCCACACCAAACGAAACTGCGTTTTAGTTGGTTAGTTTTTATTTTTATTTGGATGTGTTTAATACTTAAATGAATGTGAATGGTTTTATTATATTTTCAAACAAGATATGAAACAGCGGTGTCTCCTAATACAGACATTGTTTGTCTAAAAGGAGGCTCCAAACACAATCCGTTGTAAAAAAACCTTATATGAACAAATAAACTATTTTTATTATTATTATTATAAATATATTATCTTAGGTGGCAACAAAACACCTCTGGGTAATCGCAAAGATTATTATAGTAAAAGCAATATTAAGATACTATCGTAGTAACTATCGACTTTAATTAAATATTTCTAGTTTAAAATTTATTGATATTCTCCTTCTCCCTAGCCTTTATTATTCCCAAGTCATTCGGGAACGGCTTTCTAGTCTAACCGGATTTGACTGGGTATCAGTTTTTACACGGAGCGACTGCCATCTGACCTCCGCAGCCCGAAGACTAACGATACCCTAAAGCTAGACCAGTGTCAGGATATTAGAGGGCACTGACTTCCCAACAACGACTGCCATAGATGTTCATGGCAGCCGAGACCGACGGCTTAACGTGCTCTCCGAGGCACGGAGCAGGCGATAATTGTCAATTGTAATTGTAGTAATATGGATTGTATATTTGTTTATTCAGTTTTTAAAATATATAATACTGCCCTCAGTTGTGAGCTAGATTGATTTAATTGTATTTTATTTTAGTAGGTTATGCGAGTTTTTGAACTTATATGTTGATTTATAAGGATGTACAGACAAGGAATGACGTGTTGTAGAATGTTTTCGAGGCACGGAGCAAGCGATAATTGTCAATCAATACGCACATAATTTCGAAAAGTTATATAACTTCCGAAAGTCAGAGGTGCGCGACGTGGGTTCGAACCCGAGACCCTCTGTATTGCAGTCTGTTGGTCTCCCCACTGAGCTATTGCAAATTTATTAATAAATTAAAATTTATTGATATGAAAGTCTAAAATTAGCAGGTGGATCAGTGGCTTCTTTAAAGTAAATGCTCTTGTAAGTACTACGTACCCTTGTTGACATTAGTAACCAGATCGATAAATAATGTTAACCAGCATCGACTAACCCCAACAACAGCAGTATGAAAGCTTCATTAAAAATGTCACTGAGGCGTATTAGAGGCTATGGATTAAATAACACACTGTACAAACACTAACTATTTATTTTATAGTTTTAAACTTTGACACAAGGAAGTTTTATATGTCCGTTCACTTACAGCTCACAACAAGAAGTAGTGACAGATAGCAGTGTTGCTACGCCTTTTATAGCTAATCAAACTGTCAAGTATTTGACTACTATTTATATTGTATGATGTTAAATTATACAATTACTGAGGTGCAATTATTCTAAATAGTTAAATATAATAATTGATTAATTTTTGCACATATAAATGTATATAATTCAACAAGGCGCTCATAGCCAGTTGCACTCACTAATCGGTAAACGATTAGCGAAGTTAAGCAACGTAGGGTGCGGTCAGTCTATAGATGCGTGACCGCTTGGTGGTATTTGATCTGAGCGTCTCCGTGCTTCGGAGGGCACGTAAAAGTCGGTCCCGGTTGTTGCCAAATTGACAGCAGTCGTTAAGCCATGTCAGAGACCTACGGGCGGCTTGAACAACTCTTGACAACAGGTTAGCCACTAACCACACGAAAAGAAGAAGAAAATGTCACTCTCTTTCCCAGAAAAATAGAGTAGTAAATTACCATGGTACATGGTTCCGACATGGTTTCTTGTACACAATACGGTTGTCTATTATGACTATGTCCTCGTTAGAAACCGTATCTACATTATGGCCTTTATTTTAACCTTATTATCTATTTCAGACTTTGGGCCAGTCCCAGAAGATCCCGTACGAAATACTGGAGTCGAATGAGGCGGCAGCTGTATTTAAAACATTCCTGCATGAAGCTCAAGAGGAACATAGAAATTTTGAGTGAGTGACTTGTTTTAAAACTTTATATTTTATTCCACTTATTGACTGACGGATGGAGCTAGTTTTAAACAATGTCTTAACTAAAGTTCAGGTATATTCTTAGTAGTATTTTCAAGTATAAAATGCGCTTCACTTAAGCCTCAAGCCAAAGCATAACCCCCCACTTCCCATAATGACAATGAACGAATCGCGTAGAAGGCGAAAGACTGCTCGTGAGATGTCAAACGACGCGAGTGAGAGATAAATCCAGATGTATTGCATTTACTTTGTTTAAATTACTAGTGGCCCGCCCCGGCTTCGTGCAGGTAGTACAAAAGCTTAACAAATTATTTACCTAAACCTGTGACCACCTGGTGTATGTCACATAAAAAGTGAAAACCGCAGAAAAGAATCCGTGAAAATACATAATATTGTCTTCTGTTTACGCGAATGTTATTCATTGAAATTAAACTATTTTATACGAATTTTCTCGCGTTGTTTATTTGACACTTTATTACAAAATTTTGAAAACTGTTACACTACTATTACACTATTAAACTTTACTAATTTTTAAGCTAATTAAATTATTGAAACCATTAAAACTATTTATACTATTACTATACTATTATACTATTTATATTTGTGTTTACACATTTCCCCGACGTTTCGGTTGCTTTTCAGCAGCCATGGTCACGGGAAGACTAAGATGGTAGTTGTCTCAATGTTCCAGTGTAGTTATTTCAAAGTACCTGAACATAATTTAATCATGGATGTTAAAGTGTCAAATAAACAACGCGATAAACTCCGTATATAGTAGTTTAATTTCCGTGAAAATACGTTGAGTAGTTTTTGAGTTTTTCGCGAACAGACGGACGCGGTGGGAGACTTTGTTTTATAATATGTAGTGAAACAGCTTTTTGTGATTTTCGATGAGTGCGAGAGGTTCCGAGAATTTCAAGGCACTGGTTTTTTAGGGAGCTGCTTTTGTTTTAGGGAACAAAACGGACATATTGTTATGCATATCCGTCATGGGCGTGCTGGTTACAGTGAATTATAAGTTTACACGAGTAATTAATGGTCTTCTGTACTATACAGGGTGATTTTGAAATCGTGCTATACATTTTGAAATCGTGTAATTCCTTTTAACCACGCATTCTGCTGGTGGTATAGAATAACCCTGACCATATATGCGAGTGTCACGTACGAATTTGCCAAGCTATAGTGAAGTGCACACGCTATAAATGTTATAGTTAACATTTTCAAAAATGTGTATGGAGGAATTTCGAGCACTTGGCAATCACTAAACACGTATCTACGTTGACAGATGGTGCCAACAGTTCAAGCGACTCCTGGAGGAGACGGGCTACGTGACGCCGGGCAAGCAGCTGTCCGAGGTGCGCGTGCTGCTGATGGGGCGCGAGTGCTACGAGGCGCTCTCCGACGAGCAGCAGCAGCGGGTCTACGACACGCACCAGCGGCAGATACAGAGACGCGCCAAGGATAACTTTCAAGTAACAGCCAGCAATCAAGTAGCAGCAATTTCAGGAAACAGCCAGATGCTAGAGGCAGTCCTGTCAAAAGCATTTGACCCTTCCTGGCGTCAAATCATATATTTGAAGTGAAAACTTCTTTAGGCGCGTTGAACACTTCTTGGGTGAACAAAAATCATGGAACTCGCGTCGTCGTCACGCTTCCACGCTTTCCATTTATGAATTATTTTAGAATATTAACAATATCTCAGAAATGGTGCGACCTACGCAAACAATAACGAAATTTTGACTCCCTTAATAACCCTCAAGAGAGTATCAGGAACTAGCATCCGACTCGCCCCTTTTTTTTTAAAGTGAAATCTTTAGGTGCGTTGAGCATTTCTTGGGTGAACAAAAATCGCCACCGAACGCTTTCTATTTTTGAATTATTTTGGTTTATAAAGAAGTGTTTATGATCAAGGATAGTTTTCACTTCTATCGGCAGTCCCCAAAGACTGCTCCAATTTTTTTTCTGTACACTACTAAGTTGGCAACCATACGACTCAACTTATAATGCGGGGTTACTATAGCCTGTACATGTTTGCAACACCAGTGATGTTACGTGTTTCCACCTCTATGAAACAGAATATACATAGAGACAGATATAGCTGGTCACCCTGCTGGCTTCACAGTGTCTCTGCTTTGGATATCCTTTTCACATTTGACACTTTTTCACTTTCACAATGAGATATGTCTGCAGTGGCGTTGCTTCAGATATGAGTGGAAAATTCACTGTATATATTTCTATCTAATCCAGTGACAATTATTATGCCAAGATTTTTCAAAAGTACCTCGACCGGCTAAAATAATCTTGAATCCTGGTTAAACATGGAAGTAACAAAAGTACCTCGACCGGCTAAAATAATCTTGAATCCTGGTTAAACATGGAAGTAACAAAAGTACCTCGACCGGCTAAAATAATCTTGAATCCTGGTTAAACATGGAAGTAACAAAAGTACCTCGACCGGCTAAAATAATCTTGAATCCTGGTTAAACATGGAAGTAACAAAAGTCTGTTTGTGCAGGAACTGTTACTGGAACACGCGGATCTATTCTACCACTTCAAGAGTATATCGCCGACGGGGACCATCACGCAAGAAGACATCAAGGAGATCACTGACGTTCTACAAGACGATTTTAGGTAAATAGTCGACTTTGTGTTAAGTGCTTAGATGAGTACTGAAACCTAGATATGAGTAAAACATATAATCTTAATAAAATTAGGGTGATGTGCGAGCTGAACTTGAGTGCCGATGCCTGTAAATTTTTAATACTTTTTTGTAATTGTTTTTTATCCAATTTGGTGCAGTCGTTTGGAAATTATGCGCGTACAAACATTTCGGTGATTCATTTTTCTTTATATAGACTAGAATTTGGCCGCGACTTTGCTCACGTTTATCTAGATTTTATCAATAAATTGTTATCCCTTGTACACATCATTATTTTTCTGGGTGAAAAAAGTGATGTTTTCTCTTTGTCTTCTGTACTCCTAGTACGTACTGATAACGTGTGTCCGAAACTTTATGATGATGATCGAATAGCTAGGAAGCGTAACAAACAAATTCACATTCGCATTTATAATATTAGTTAAACTATACAGGTTGTTTCGAAGATCGATGCAAAGCCGTAAATCGGAGCTAGTATAGACTATGTAGAACCATTTGAACCATACTTGTCTTAGACGAAGTGTGACAATTTCTTTTTAGCTAATTTTAATGAATTTTGATGACAAAACCCAAAATTTTACAGTTAGTTGGAGATTATGGCCAGTTTGAAAGATAAATAATTTATTTTTTATGTTATTTTATTGAAGTAATGTGTAAACAATCTAATGAATCATGATTAAGGCATCTGAGTCATGAGACAATTTGTTTACAGACATTTGGGAGTGAATTATTTTTTTTAAGATTCATGAAAGCTGTTTTTTGAAGGCTTTAAAAAAAAACACGGATGGTGCTTTTTTTGTTCAAACATTTTTAAAAACATGCCTGGTTATTGATCTCTCTTTTGAGGTATCATCTACACGGATAGCTCACAAATTGTTGAAATTAGGACTTACAAACCAAATTGAGGGAGAAAATTAAAATTTATAGGCGGAATAATTAAAACGTTTTTTTTTATTAAAATCATTTATTATTCGTTTTCTAAATGTTCGCCGTGGTTCCTAATACAAGCACGGGCCCGTCTTCTCACTTCAGTTGTTGTTATTTTTAACTTCATCTCCAGTTTCATAGTTTCAAACGCTCAATTAATTCTGTCAATCAATTCTTCTTTTGTGTTGATTTCCACATTCGTATAAACTAGTTCTTTGGCCCGACCCCACACGAAAAAGTCAAGCGGAGTGAGGTCGGGTGATCGGGCGGGCCACGGTACAGGCCCATCTCTGCCGATCCAGCTGTTAGGGAAGCAATTATTTAAGTGCTCCCGTACACTTAATGTCCAATGCGCTGGGCAACCATCTTGTTGAAACATTACTTCTCGATCTGTAGTGAATATCGGGGCCCCGGATTCTTCAACAAGCTCTGGAAGATCATTTTGTAGAAATTCCAAATAATTGTTGACATTCAAATTATCTGGCAAGAAATGAGGCCCTATCAGTGTTCTGCCAATTACTCCGGCCCACACGTTGACCGAGAATTTTCGTTGAAAGTTCTTCTGCTTTTTCCAATGTGGATTATGCTGTTTCTCAGCCCATTTATGAAGGTTATGGAAATTAGTAATCCCTTCCCTAGAAAATTTACTTTCATCTGTCCACAAGATCGACTTTAGGAACCAAGCATCTTCAATGTCGGAATTGAGGAGAAAACGACAAAACTGAATTCTTCTTGGAGGATCTCGCTCTTCAAGGCCTTGAACACCCATGCCATGAAACGGGTACTTGTTGTTTTGGTGCATAGTATTCCACACCTTCCATTGGGAAATGTTTAAATTTCGAGCTACTTTTCTGGTGCTGGTATGTGGATCAGCTTGAAATGCCGCCAAGATATCTTCCTCAATGTCGGTAACATGTCTACCTGGATTGACTCCAGGTTCAACAAGGTGTATCCCATCTTCAGCAAGCCGACGAAATGTGTTGTAAAACACTCTCACATTCGGTAGTCTGCGATTAGGATAGCGTTCTTGGTACATCCGTCGTGCTAAAGATCCATTGCCGTCTGCTCTGCCATACATAAAAACGATGTCGGCATATTCCTCGTTCGAGAAAGTAGCCATAGTCACTTCTCAGTTACAAATACAGCGTAGTGGAGCACTAAATGTTTAACTTAAACACAAAAGTCCAAAATGAACACGTGCAGGAGCGCAGACCTAGGTAGCTAAGGCTATAACTGAACACAGTGAAACAATCGTAACTAAATCAACTAGTGCAGGAGCGCAAAGGGCTACAGTTGCACACGGTGATTTGTCACGAATAGGAGATAACATCTAGTTACAAGCGTAGTTGTCACTCGACTAAGTAATAACAAAAGTATACTAGCGTCCCTTAAAAACCAGATAGTTATTGAAAACATGACGCTATTGTCTTAATTAAGGTTGTTTTTGCTGTGCTATGTATTTACGTACCGCTAATTTTTTATTACTACTATGCGCGCTACCTGAAAGGGTCAAGTTTATCACGGCCTTTGTTAGAAGGGCCCCTAAATTTTTCGAACGTGCAAAATAAAATAATACTTAGAATTGAATTCACTTATCATTTCCAACATAGAAAGTCTTTTTTTAAAGCACGAAAATCGTTTGGTTAAGTTTTTAATTTTCTCCCTCAATTTGGTTTGAAGGTTCTAATTTCAACAATTTGTGAGCTATCCGTGTAGATGATACCTCAAAAGAGAGATCAATAACAGGCATGTTTTTAAAAATGTTTGAAAAAAAAGCACCATCCGTGTTTTTTATAAAAGCCTTCAAAAACAGCTTTATATAAATCTTAAAAATAATAATTCACTTCAAATGTCTGTAAAAAAATTGTCTCATGACTCAGATGCCTTAATCATGATTCATTAGGTTGTTTACACATTACTTTAATAAAATAACATAAAAAATAAATTATTTATCTTTCAAACTGGCCATTACTTTCAACTAACTGCATAATTTTGGGTTTTGTCATCAAAAATCATTAAAATTAGCTAAAAAAGAAATTGTCACACTTCGTCTAAGACAAGTATGGTTCAAATGGTTCTACATAGTCTATACTAACTCCGATTTACGGCTTTGCATCGATCTTCCAAACACCCTGTATATCTTATGTGGGGGTCAGTCAGTGCAGACCGGCGACGCTTCGACCCAGTGGGATCTTTTGTGTCGACGCTCTCCCAATAACGACCGCCATAGATGTTCATGCTAGCCGGGACCGACGGCTTAACGTGCTCTCCGAGGCACGGAGCAGGCGATAATTGTCAATCAATACGCGCATAATTTCAAAAAGTCATATAAGTGCCGAAAGTCAGAGGTGCGCGACGTGGGTTCGAACCCGAGACCCTCTGCATTGCAGTCTGTTGATCTCCCCACTGAGCTATCGCTGCTCAACTAAGCTATATAAAAAGTTATACTTATGTTTATATTTTTAATAAGTCAACGCCCGCCCTACGAATAATTCCTGTGTCGCTACGAAACACGTGGCACAACCATTTATGGATCACACTTTTTGTCACACGTGGCATTCGAACCCATCGTGGTAGTAGCGGCGAGGTGACCACTAAATAAACACCAGCATAAAACGTAACTTTTTATGTACTCCTTTTATGCTACGTGAAGTGAAGAGAATATGCTACGTTTGTGTGGGAAACGAGAGATTATAATTATTATTTTGTAAAAAATTAAATGAAATGAAAATATAATGAAATGAAAAGCTTTTTATTTTTGTACCATCATGACATGCATCATCAATTATTATAGAATGCGGGTATAACAAAAAGTAAATAAAAATATGGAAGTATAAAGAAATTTTAAAAACAATTAAAATGTTTATATGCAGATGCACGTCCCATCCGGCGGCACAAAAACAACGGTGATGCGCTCAGTATAATTGTAAGGGCAAATCAGCCGTACATCGCGGTGTCAGCATTATGCCGACACCTGCTATTTGTTTACTTTAGACATAATTATATATAATCAATTTAGTACCGAACAAGCATCGTACTCATTCGGTTGATCTAGCAAGTGTGTCATTGACACATATCATATAATATAATATTAAATAGTATTATATTTTAACATTACTTTGGTAGAGATAATAAAAGTTATAACAAGTTAACTTATCTCTATCATTTCATCATCCTTGGTGTATGGACCATTCATCATATTTGTCCGTACAATAATGCTGTGGCACTTGCATTGCTGCAAGCACTGCAGCGCTGATTTTCAGCGAACACCAACAATTATTGACGTTATTAATTTGTCTTTCAGATACAAAATGCTGGACCGCATGGAGCAAGACAGAAAGCTGATGCTGTTCCAGCACTTGGGCTTCGTGCACTGTCCCATGCGCGAGCACTGTCCGGCCGGCGCCAACTGTCTCGACGCCACCCTACCTGTGATACTGAACACTAGAGTCGGGTGAGTGGCTCTCTAACTTATATTGACTGTAACTATTGCTCGGTACGCGTAGTGGTGTAAGCAATTATCTTGCCAATGCTTATGTTGTGATGGTGTGGATTCGTTTCCTATACGGGATTTTTGGAACCCGCGCTACGCTTACTACTCCAATGAGATAGAGATGATTCAAAGAAAATTTATTCGATATTTAGGTTTCAAATTGAAATTGTCCCATCTAGCCGACCTCGCCTACGAGCAGCGCTGTGTAAAACTGCATATTCTGCCTTTGCATGTAAGACGTAACATTTCAGACATAACTTTTCTCCTCAATATTGCTCAGGGTAAGATCGACTGTCCTGAACTTCTTTCGAAAATAAAGTTAAGTATTCTAGTAAGAAATGTACGTAGAAATCTCTTGTTATATAGACCTCCGTGCCACACTCATTTTAGAGTAAATAGCTTTTTGCCTAGGGTATTCATTGAATTTAACAAATTAAATGTTGACAGTCGTTTTGATCTCTTTACTACTAGTAAATATTCTGCCAGATCCTTTTTAACCAAGTTTTTTGTTGATAATTTATAAATTTAAAAATATTGGATATTACTACTGGCTCTTATCTTGTAAATCCATTTGTTAAGTAAAATTTTTTGTTTTGTTTTCTTTTCTTTTATACTAAATGTGCTTAAGCTGTCGTATAATCAAGCTGTGAACTAATTGTGGAAGCTTGTTATTGGCGTTTATTGATTGTATTTATATAACTACTTGTATGTAGCTGTCAGCTCCCCTAATAAAACAAAATAAAATAAAATAAAGTAATAATTTATGTTGTGTGTCAGGTCGCTGACGTCGGCGGGCGAGTCGCAGTGCCACGCGGGTCCGCCGGCCGCGCCCTGGGCGCTCACCACCGACTCCAACCTCATCAACGTCATCGTGCTGGGGGTAAGTCTACCTTTGTTTGTAAGAAAAATAGATATTTTCTTTGATATTACTATGAGTAAGTTACTGAGCTACGCATTTTTAACGAGTGAACTTTTATTGTTGGTGTAATATGTGGGCTTTAAACTCATAACTTTTTGATAGGTAATCCAATGTATTTTTAATTGGGTTACGGTAATTTTCCAAGAATTCGATCAATTGAACATTTTTGTTGGTCCATGTTTATTTATTTATTTGGACAACTAACAAAACATACACTGATATAAAATTAACAAACATGATTTAAAAATTGCATGCTAAGTGTTGTTTCACTTATAAGTTGCCACGGCATGGTAAGGGACTGTTTAAATTAAGGTAATTAAATTAATTTAAACAGTGTTGACAGTAGTTCTATTTCTAGGTCTGTTTTCAAGATTACATGAAATGAAAAGATTGTATATAATTAAAATCAAATATCTTTATTCATTTAGCAAATAAAGTAATACTTATGAACGTCAAGGTTACACTAATTAAACTATAATATGAATTTACATTTACCTGTTGTCACGTCCAGCAAGGCAAGGACGTACAACCAGTGAGAAGAACAGACATGAAGCTCACGACCACTTTTAATCGCCAATTTTACAAGGGATTAAATATAATGACCACTAAAAATACTAATTACGCTGCAAAATATGCTTACTAAAATATATTTTAGTAAGCATATTTTGCAGCGTAATTAGTATTTTAGTGGTATTTTCAATGCGGTGATTTGAGGCGTATGGGTGCTCGTTATGATATATCATAACGAGCACCCATACGCCTCAAATCACTGCATTCTGTCTCGGAAGTGTTAGGTTATGTTAGGTTCCTTCTTAAACCCACCCAAAAATAGGAGCCCCGAACAACGGGGCTCCATCGACTTAGTTTGATCTCTTTAAATATACTATTTTGCTGTGCAATTAGTATTTTTTTGCTGTGCAGTTAAATACTAGCCATTTTACAATGGTGCTTATGTTTAAAATCATATTTGTAAGGAGCTGCTGCCATTGTACCATTTGCTTACTGCAGAACTGAACACAAACAAACACAGAAAATGTTAATCTAAGCCTCTAACATCAGGCATGGCGAAATAGGAGGCTCTTTAATAAAATAATATTAACAGCTCTTACACAAATAATTATTATTTTATTTTACATTTTAAGAAAACTTAAGCTATTAAAGTAATAATACAAATAATATAAAAAGGAAGGCCAATTACAAGTTTTCACTTATAGATACTATATGACTAAAAATAATAATGAATATGGTAAACATTAAACTTACACACATGATAAAAAAAAACAATTTATAGACTAAACATATTAATATTATTTACACTTAATAGTAAGTACATCTTTAGGTGCTGACTCCAAAGTACCGATTGCACAATACCTTTTTCAATTTAGAAATGCTAGTATTCAAAATATCGATATCAAAATCCTGGCTCGCTGCATAAGGTGCTACTAATTCCGTTATAATCTGCAGGTGGAAGGTATAGCAGGGGAGTTCAGTAAGCGCCTGCTAGCGGGCTGCGACGCCGAGCGGCGCGTGTGCGCCGGCGGACATTCGTGGCGCGTCGAACAGCGCGTGCGGACCGACGACTTCAGCGCTGAGACCACTTCCATTGACGACTTCGCGCCTAACGGTCAGTGCTGTGCTCTCATATGAATATACACGAGTTGAGCCTTGATTCCTTAAGAAACGTAGGGGAGACTTGCAGACAATGACCTGTCTCAATGGTGTCATCGCAGCCTGCAATCAGGCAAATAGCTGGATGGTAACTTCATGGTTATCCAGATGTGTATGCCAAAGTCGTCTCGATATATTCTGTTAGAACTTAGTCATCGTGGGCTAACAGTTGGGTGTCGTGCAATGAAAATATACTTTGAACATACTACGTTTATAACAGAGTAAATTTCTCATAGTTTGTAAATATTTGTTTTATTCACTAATCTAATACAGTTCCGCAAAGCCTTGATTGACTCCGTGATGACCCGACATTAAATGCTCGTGATCACCACGAGCATAAACTTTATAACTGGAGAAGCGTACATTACTGTAGAGTTTGTGAAAAAAACGTCAATAGATAGCAAATTAACAACTCATTTCATGTCCGTATAAATAACTAAATAATAATTTCCTCAATTCTGTTCGAAAACATAACAATTATCATTACTAAAACAAGTGAGAAACGGCAATAGCTGACGTACGGATTTTCAAGGCTTTAATGCTGTCATAATTATCTTTTTAAGGATAGTGTAATTCTAGATGTATTTTCTATTACAGGATACTTCTGTGTGTACCAGGACCAAGAATCCTTTGAATACATCAGAGGGTGTGCTGAAAAGACTTTACTGTCCAGCCTCGAGCAGGAAGACAAATTACCATTTCAGGTATTTAGTATTATAAATATCATACTAGGATTAACGCAGGTACAGATCGCGCAAGTTATGATGGCCGGACTGAACATAGCGTCACCGAATTGTTGCGCATGTACAGTCGCTAACAGGCATCCCGCCCCCGCCCCCGCCCCCTGTCACCAAAGAGACCTAAAACTTGTAACTGTGACGCCACTCGCGCAATGTTCAGACCGGTCATCATACAGTGCGCGATCTGTATTATAATTTTTATTTATTTAAAAATGAAATTACATTGTAGTTATACACAGTGTCATTGCTATACATGATGACAGTATACATTAACTACAGTAATGGTGGGTGGAGTACTGTTCTCCTAGACAGGCTACTGAGCAGCTTGTGTTACGGAGGTACAGCGCCGGCCTCCTGCAGGTTGTCGAGTGTTATCGGTACACGTCACACATGCCTATATTTGTACATAGTTCACAATGTGTGGTCTACACAAAGGACGTTCTATTATATGAATAGCACGATCTACCCAGTATACCGAGTAATACATAGCTTTAATGGATACATAATATTGTCTTACATTTACGTGAATGCTATACATTGAAATGAAATAAATTTACAAGGCCTCCGTGAACATGGCTGCTGAAAAGTAACCGAAACGTCGCGTCGGGTAAAGTGTAAAATTAAGTCTAAATCCTAACTAATATTATAAAAGCGAAAATGAGTTTGTTTGTTTGTTACATTTTCGCGCCTAAACCACTGAACCGATCATCCTGAAATTTTGCATATACGTTGTCAGGTGTACAGAAACGGACATAGGGTAACTTTCATCCCTCAAAAAATTACTGTTCCCGGTGAAAACAATAATAACGTTATTATGATAATAGATGGCACCACGTTTCTTTGGAATCATGATTGAATTATATTATTACAAGCAGAGTACAACCCGAATTGATTGTCAAATTCTAAATTAACGCGAGCGAAGCCTCGGGCAAAAGCTAGTAGTTTTTATAAATTAAAAAGCTTAAATAGAAGTAAACTAGTAAGTGTTTGAAAATATTAGTTTAAAGTTTCAAAATTATGTGATGTAGTGTTTGTTTCATATAAAAAAAAATAAAGAACGCGATAAAATCCGTATAAAGTTGTTTAATCTCAATGTAATGGATACTGTGTGGCAATGCATCGTGATTTCTTCGGTTTCATTCACCATGAGGGTAAAGATTTCGTTGTTTGAATGTTTTTAAAGTGCCGACAAAGGACAGTATAAAGTGCGATAGATGTATGTATCTGTTTTTCTCTTTTCTCGTTTATAATTACTGTATCCGCTCCCGTAGCTTGCGGCTATATTATTCCTGAGCAAAGAATCTTTTTATTGGTGAAAGGATACAGTCGTTTTAAAGTTTATACATTACAAACAAAAATACAAACATAAAGCTTTTGCGCGCGGCTCCGCCCGCGTGGATGGGCAGAACGCGGGCGGAGCCGCGCGCAAAAGCTATTATTACTATAAAATAACAAATAAATAGTGTTCTTCTTGTGGATAATTTCAGCGTTACGTAAGTATTATACTATAATAGTTTTAAGATACTAATACGGTAATTTGTTTACAGGGATTACCTCTAGTGGTGATGTTCGTACAAGATGAAGGCATGGACAAGAAAGAACTGACGAGGCTTCAGGAGGAAGGACAGAATCTCGCCGACAAGTTAGTAACATGTTATTACTTCAGTACATATTTATAACAAAGTCGCCCGCCGCATCTGTCTGTCTGCTCGCGATAAACGCAAAAACTACTGAACTGATTTTCATGCGGTTTTAGACAAAGTGATTCACGAGGAAGGTTTAGGTGTATAATTTGTTAAGGTTTTGCGAAGTCGGGCGGCTCAGTAGTAAGAGCGTCCTCCTATGTTATACTCCTATGTCAATAAAATAATGACATCATCTCACAAGTTGAGAAATATCTCATTTGAGGTAAATTATGAGTGGCTCGGGACCTTGATGTTGACAGGTTTGCCGGACATATGCATATATAATGGGCATAGAGAGTTCGGGTGTGAAAATTAATGCGGATTTAATTAAAACAAAGCTTCTACAAGAAGTGAAACAGCCAGACACTACTGCTTTTTACACAAACTCACATAAAAAGCCCTCTTCAAACAAAAGTCAGTCTCAGTCTAAACCAAAAGGCCCGGGGTGTTTTCAGTGTAATAAATATGGGCATGTTAGTAAAAACTGTTGGTATAGAAAAGACAAGGCTGAAAATAACAAAAATAATAAAAATTATTATAGTTTTATAGCAGCTTTTTCAGCGATGCATTTGGACGACAGCTAGGTACATTTAGAAATATGTGCTGTTATCAATAAAGGGCTTGAGTAAATGTCAAACGTTATTTTAAAATTATACATATTGACGTTCCAAGCTGACGGCTTATACAATGCTGAACCATGAAGCATAATTCAATATATTCTATCACATACACACAACACCATGTAGCCCAAACTAAGCAGAGGTTGTATACAATTTTTTTTTGTATATACATACATATTATACATAGAAACACCCAGACCAAGACAAACATCCATGTTCATACACAAATGTTTGACTTGTGCGGGAATCGAACCCGCGACCTCAGGCGTGACAGTCGGTTACACTAACCGCTACGCCATCGAGGCATGTGACAATCAAACTAAATATGTGCATATTCGTATTATAATGAAATGAGAATTTAATAGAGTAGTTGCCTACGTTTGATTATGTATATCATTATAAGGACAAGAGCAAATACCAATCAAAACCCCCATTTTGACTACTGACCCTATTCTGAATCCTATTTTTATTTTTTATTTTTTCCTTTTTATTTTTATTTTTTCCTTTTTTTTTGTAATTATTATGTGCTTATTTTGTCCTCCTACTTAAAATAATTTATTTAAAATCAATATTGTTTTAGGTAGCCGTTTCACAATTTTTTTTAATAAAAATACTATAAGTGAAAACTTGTAATTGGCCATAGTTTAGTCAAAGATATACATACTTGTTAACTAGCTGTAAGTTTTCTAAATTCGAAAATAAAATAAATAAAATAAAATTACTCAAATATGAAGTAACAAGATTCAGTGCTGTATTTCTGACTCCTTAGTGATGTAACATTCTGTTCAATGGCTGATGAAGTACACAGTCAAAAGCCTTGGGCAAATTGTGATTTGTCCAAGGCGTTTGACTGTGTACTTCGTTTGAGGAAATTTGTGGAATGACTGGAGAGGCGGCATGGCGCTCTAACCTTCCGGCTGACACAGGTAATGACTGGCCGCGGTTGCTTCGGCCAGTTCCTGTGTCGCATAGGCCGGCAAGAGACGCCCGGTTGTCACCACTGCGGCGACTGCTACGATGTTGTTGCAGACACGGCGCTGCACACGTGGGCGGCTTGCCCTGCCTGGGCTTCGCAGCGCCGTGAGATGGTCGCGGCGCGACTTTACTTTGCAATTTTCAACTACTCTATTCTGCGCAATGCGATACATGTTTGTGGGCCACGCACCTAATACGTGGGATGTAAAAACTTAACTGGCGCTATGTGGGTGTAGTTCATCTCTGCATACCTTTTCGGGACTATGTTCGTGCGACTATATAATATGTATACGTATGTTGCAGCCTGCACTGCTCGTACATGGAGGCGGCGGTGTCGGAGCTGGGCACGGAGGCGCTGACGGCGGACGCCGTGCAGGAACTCGTGCGCGCCAACCGCGAGAAGGCCAGCTACGCGCACCTCTACCGGGACGTCATCGTGTGCTTCGACTCCGACATCAGGTACTGTGCATACTGCACTGCTGGTACATACTGCACTGCTGGTACATACTGCACTGCTGGTACATACTGCACTGCTGGTACATACTGCACTGCTGGTACATACTGCACTGCTGGTACATACTGCACTGCTGTGCAAACTACACGCACCTTTACCGGGACGTCATCGTTTGCTTTTTGACTCCGACATCAGGTACTGTTGATACGATAATCGTATCTTAGACACAATAAATACATCTGCGTACGGCTTGTATAAGCGATGTACGATTCATAATCGCAGCCGAGAGACGTCCACTGCTGGACGTCTACCCCAAGGATTTTCACACAGACCGGTTTTGAACCACTCGCTGCCGCTGATTACGATGTACGATTACTGAATAGAAATTCAAAATATTCGAATATTCTAGTAATTCAAATTTATGACACATAATCATTCGAGTACATTGTTGATATATTCCATAATAATAATTCCACATTTTATAATAATTGATGATGCATGCCATGATGGTACAAAAATAAAAATCTTTTCATTTCATTTTTTTATTTCATTTATTACGTCAATATGAATTTACACGAGTTTACCGCATTCAAAATCTAACATAATAATCCTTAAGTTGATTACGCGGGCTACAAGTATTATAAAACATCGAAGATTCACGAATTAATTTAGAAACGTAAAAAAAATGTCGGAGTCGGGAAATAGGCGAGATACTATGTATGTATTCTTGGTCCTTGGAAGTGTATTTGTACAACAACGATCGTGGAAGTGCAGTTCTCGATTCATGTAAAGTGCATTTACGTACTAGAGGCATATCGACTATGAACTGACAACCGGTACTATCTTAATTTTGACAACTTTACAGGCTGAAGGAAAAACGTGTTTGGGTCATTTCTATTGCACCTGGTTTATTAAATAAAAATACGTAGTTATTAAATATGTTTATTACACATGTTATTAAAAACAATGTATGATATAGTTGATATACATACATACATAGGTTCACGTCTGTTTCCCAGAGGGGTAGGCAGAGACTACGGATTTCCATTTGCTACGATCCTGACACACTTCTCTGGCTTCATTCACTTTCATCACATTCCTCATACACGCCCGTCGGTTCAAGGAGCTCTTAACCTGGCCTTTGTCCAGAACGCCTCCGATCTGATCGAGAAACGTTCGTTTTTATAGTTGATATAGGAATATGATATAGTATAAAATTGTATTAAAAAGTGAAATCTTCAGAAAATTGAGATAGGACCGGTTGCCAGTTCACAGTCGATATATGTTATATCATAATTATTTGTTTCAGAATAATGGTTTGCATGTTCTGCGACGACCCGTACTCGCCGGAGCGCGTGCTCAGTCCACTACTGCTGCATCGAGCGTGCTTCCTCACCGGCGACCGGTCTATCGTCATCGAGACCTTCCTCGGAGACTCCAAGAGGAAAGTCGAGGTGAGATAGCTTAACACTTGTAATTAGTTTCATATGTCTTGATATGTAATTTAGTGATGCGTATATTTAGTCTGTATTCGAATGACTCGAGTGATATTCGAATATAGTTGGTAAAAACACGATGGCTACTCTGTGTAATGAGAAAGCTGCGTCCTTTATGTACTTATAGTGTCAATATATTTCAATGTAATTCGAATTTCGTTTACATCTTTAATTTAAGTGTATCATGATAGAGATGTGGAATTATCAGAAGTAAGTAAAAGCAACCGAAACGTCGTCGGGGAAAGTGTAAACATAAATATAAATAGTAGTATAATAGTATAGTAATAGTATAAATAGTTTTAATAGTTTCAATAATTTAATTAGCTTAAAAATTTGTAAAGTTTAATAGTAATAGTATTGTAACAGTTTCTAAATTATGTAATAAAGTGTCAAATAAACAACGCGATAAAATCCGTATATAGTAGTTTAATTTCAAAGAAGCATTCGTATTTCAGATTAATAAATAATGTATTACAATTGGAATTAATATAACACAGAGATAAAAACAATTATAGTTGTAACATTGTAGGGAATCCATGATCTCCGAAACCTCAAGTTCGATCCTGACTGCACTTCATAGGTACTAGTTACTTTAACAGTGAAGAAGACATCGTGAGGAAACCTTCAATTCAGAGAGTTCTACTTAATGTAGTACAGTATGTGTGTAGTTTGCCATATATTTTACACTACATGTGCCCGCGGTTTCACCCGCGTTTATGATTACTGCGCCACCCCCGTGGGCATGATGTTATGTAGCCTATAACCTTCCTCGGTAAATAGGCTATCCAACACTGAAATAATTTTTCAAATCGAACCGTAGTTCCTGAGATTAGCGCGTTCAAACAAACATACAAACTCTTCAGCTTTATAATATTAGTATAAGATTATTATTGTCTTGTCGCACAGGTAATAATATCAAGTTTCCACGGCGCGAGTCAATTCCGAGAAGAGTTGATACACGGCTTCATACTTATTTATTCAGCGAAAAGAAAAGCTAGCTTAGCTACTCTCAAGTAAGTATGTTAACCTAACACTAGGTACCTATTAGTATATGTGAGTTATTGGTTTAAGACTTCTTTTTCTCCCTAGCCTTTATTATTCCCAAGTCACTTGGGGTCGCCTTTCTAGTCTAACCGGATTTGACTGGATATCAGTGTTTACACGGAGCGACTGCCATCTGACCTCCGCAACCCGAAGGCTAACGATACCCTAAAGCTAGACCAGTGTCAGGATATTAGAGGGCACTGACTTCCCAATAACGACTGCCATAGATGTTCATGGCAGTCGGGACCGACGGCTTAACGTGCTCTCCGAGACACGGAGCAGGCGATAATTGCCAATCAATACGCACATAATTTCGAAAGTCATATAACTTTCGAAAGTCAGAGGTGCGCGACGTGGGTTCGAACCCGAGACCCTCTACATTGCAGTCTGTTGGTCTCCCCACTGAGCTATCACTGCTGATTGTTGGTATAAGACTACGATAGTGATATTATGACGGATTAACAGCAGAACATTAGAAACGTCGTCCGAGTCATGTATGTTATTCAATGAACGCGTTTTTATACAATTAACATGTGTTACCATTAGTTATTTGTAAGCTTATGGAAGCATGCAATACTAGGGTTAATAGTCGCGCATTGGTTAACCCTAAAAGCTTTTACTGCTAGTTGTACTGCTGGCATAAAGAACAAATATATCTCCAGCCAAGTTTAAGCAAAATTTTAGGTTTAGCCTAGAAGCCCACTTTTCTGTCAAAATATTTTGTATTCATACGAAATTGAAAAATCATTTTCTTACTATTGTGACAAGCTTCACAGCACTAAAGCGATAATATTTCTTTGCCTCACGGATCAATCTGTATGCATCGTAGCCGTCACATCTAGAGTTCGAATATTTATTTTATTATCTCTCTCTGCCTTCCCAGCTACTTATCCCACATGGTGTTGGGGTCAACATTATTTATTTTCTTCTTCCACTTCGCCCTGTTCTTAACGTCATGCAGAAACATTGCATGCCTTTATGTCTCGACTGCACGGATGGCGCAATGCAATGCGTGATGCAAGTGGTCGCCGGGCCACTGCTTCTGCGCCGAGTGTTGTGGGTTCGAATCCCACACGGGACAAAAAATCCAAGAATGGTTGTTCCGACTTTGGATGTTCTTTGTGACCGTTGTTTGAATGTTTGTAAAGTGTCCCGCGATACAGAAATTATTCATAGAGAGGGAGTCGTCTACTTAAATATAAAAAAATAACTTTACGCATTACATCTATTCACTTTGTCTTGGCTCTTCTTAAAATTGATTTAATTATTCGAGCTTTGCTGTACATTGACTCGACACGCGGCGCTGTAAGTGCGTCACATTTAGGTGCAGAAACTTATATTAAATTCGTTATTACAATGAATGTGTGTGTAGCGCGTTCTCGATGAACATCCCGAACCTGCCGATCCAAATGGTGGCGGTGACGGACGGCGGCGGCTCGGCCGCGAGCACGTTCTTCGGCACCGACCTCGGACACGCGCTCATCACCGAGGGGAACGCCACCGCCGACAGGCTCGGCGCGCACTTCACTACATATACCTCCAGCGCCGAGAATAAGTGTGAGTACCGTTACATCTCAAAGTCAAAAATCATTTAAGTTCATGTACCGCTAAGTTCGCAGCGCAAACACAAACAAGCTATGACGCGACTATGACGCGGCAAAGTGACACTTCGTCGCTCGCAGCTCAGTGCACCGAACATTTCCGATTGCAGTGCGAAATCTTCCGAACTCAGTTTCGGATTGGGACATAGTTTCGGCTGGAGCAGTCCAACCCAAAACTAAGCCGAAACTCGTTATTTTACCAAAACTAGGCTGAAACCGAAACCGAAAGTTCGGTCGGACACCAGCCATTATACATTACATTTAGCCCATGTTTCATTTCGTTTTTCATTTTTACATGCACGTCGGTTTGAAATATTCTTATCGTGGTCTTTCGTTGGTATGTAATGTATCTAATTATGAAGTGTTGTTTCCGTAGCCGCGTTCTACACGCCGTTCTTCAAGGAGGTGTGGGAGCGCAAGGGCGAGATCGAGCGCGCCTTCCGCCTCGAGCAGCCGCACAACCTGCCCGACGTCGCCGCCGCGCGCCCCGCGCCGCCGCCGCGCAACCACTCCTACCATCTCAACCACATGTATGTGCACCACCCACCAGTACTTTGTGTAGCCGCGTGATCAGGGCGTGGTTCTATAAGGCTCGCTACGTGGTCCAGCACAATTGACCACTGATCTTAGGTGGCAGCAAGGCAGGAACGGGGCTGGCACCAGGGCGTCTTCAGTTTATATAGCGGTCGGCCACCGCTCGGAAGGAAGGATCGAGAGAGGGGGCACCACTCCCGCACGAGCGCAGCCTCTGAGCACGAGCGGTCCGCGTGACACAGTGCAAATATTTATGTGATTTAAAACATATAGATACTTGAAGCCTGCGTAACCACCGTCCGTTGTTAATTTGCTCAATATTTATACCCACTGAAATTGGAATATAATTACTGGAATGATCTGAACAAATAATAATTGTTATTAATTTGATTATATCAGACCATTAAACATACATCCCAAACACTCAGCTTAGATTTATTAGACTCTATATGCAGCAATCCACAATTGCCGCGGCAAGTACTAGGTCTGCCTCCCGAAGTATAATCTAAAATGGGATATAATTTGGACTCACGTCCTCGTACAAAGTTTCCAAAGAGCCGGATAATATTCTAGGGTACAATAAATGAGATGGGTGTAAAAACCAGAACTCAACCTCTTCGTCTTTCATTTAAAATTCATGTGACCTTGTGACCCTATATCTCTGGGGTCTTTTGACCCACAGGACCCATATTCAAACTCGACCGAGGTATGACCCCACGGTGACTGCAGTGGTTCCGGAGTTATGCCCGTCACTAACAGACATACACACAGACCCACATAGTGTTTTCATTGACCTCTGAAGAAGACGCTGAGGTTAATAAACTAAAACTTAAGACTAAGAAATTAATAACTTCTTATTTCTGTAGGCGAGAGCCCAAGTTGACGAATTCACTGGACCTCCTGATCGGGCCTGATTCAAGAGCTGACATCGACTCGGAATACAGCGACACATTGAACAACTCCAAGAATAGAGGATTTTTGAAAGGTAACTGACTACAATAAGAAGGTTATTTTATTTTTACTCGCAACGTAACATTTTCTAATCTAGTCACTAGATCGCTTTATTTTTCTGCTTGTGAATTTATACAATACTATCTTTTGCCCGCGGTATCGTTCGGGTACAGTACTTTTTCTGTACGTCTGACAACGTGTTTGTGAAATTTCATAATGATCGGACGACTATCTTGTTCAGGCGTGAAAGCGTCTTCTTCTCTTTAGCCTTTATTATCAAGTCACTTGGGGTCGGCTTTCTTGTCTAACCGAATTTGACTGGATATCAGTTTTCACACGGAGCGACTGTTATCTGACCTCCGCAAACCGAAGGCTAACGATACCCTAAGGCTAGACCAGTGTCAGGATATTACAGGGCACTGACTTCTCAATAACGACTGCCATAGATGTTCATGGCAGCCGGGACCGATGGCTTAACGTGCTCTACGAGGCACGGAGCAGGCGATAATTGTAAATCAATACGCATATAGTTTCGAAAAGTTATATAACTTCCGAAATTCAGAGGTGCGCGACGTGGGTTCGAACTCGAGACCCTCTGCATTGCAATCTGCTGGTCCGTAATAAACATTAGTTCGGGTATAATTAATTCGCTTATTGATAGGTCAGCGTTGGGTTCTCTTAGAGTACATCCATTTCACTATATATAAACCCAGCTTGGGTGGTTACGGATTACTAAGATACATATATTATATATACATAGATTCACGCCTGTTTCGCAGAGGGGTAGGCAGAAACTACGGATTTCCATTTGCTACGATCCTGACACACTTCTCTGGCTTCATTCACTTTCATCACATTCCTCATACACGCCCGTCGGTTTAAGGAGCTCTTAACCTGGCCTTTGTCCAGATATATTATAAGATATTATAATGAAACTTTTTCATCCGGACAAGTTATAGGACTGTATTGACATTCTCTTCTAGATGTTTGACAGCTAGTTATCGTATGTTCACGTATAATTGTAATTTATTTATTTCTTCATCATTTTATTGTTTAGGGTGAGTCTATTCCATCAGATCAAGGATCTCTGATCGCCATGGAAGGGATGTAACTTTTTATAAAACTCATCTACGAGGCATGACATTGGCAACATTGCATTGCCATGTCAAAGGATCTCACTGCGTAGTCGCCACTACATCATATAACTATCAGACTTGAGTTTTCTAACTTAATATTTTGTTGTAGGTTTCAGCGTATACCCGCCGCCCAGTACTCCACCAGAACCGGCACCGCCGGATCACAGGATGCACGCCGATCTATCACGTAAGTTCCATTTGATATTGCTATATAACAATAACGTATAGTACAATATATCTTGTTCTCCCTAGCCTTTATTATTCCCAAGTCACTTGAGGTCGGCTTTCTAGTCTAACCGGATTTGACTGGATATCAGTTTTCACACGGAGCGACTGTCATCTGACCTCCGCAAACCGAAGGCTAACGATACCCTAAGGCTAGACCAGTGTCAGGATATTAGAGGGCACTGACTTCCCAATAACGACTGCCATAGATGTTGATGGCAGCCGGGACCGACGGCTTAACGTGCTCTCCGAGGATCTATATCTATCTATAGTATATAAATGTAATAATTGTACTATGTGATCGATCCTAGGGCCTTACCACTAGCATTTAAAGCATCGTTATTGCATACACGAGGACGGAATAGCGTGTTACAAAAATATATAGTATAGCTCAAACTCGTTCTTACCTATGAAATAACGTACATGTAAATGTACTTATAAGCGCGAAAATTGATTTTGATATCCAAGGCTCAATTCCGGAGGCTCAGGTTGTCACAAACTTGAGCTGTTGTCGAAAGCGCTAGGTTGTGGCTGAAGTAGTGAGCGGAGAATCGCTAAAACGCAAACGCCTTCTAGATTTAGAATTAATAATTTATCAAAAGGCATCTTACAAAGATGCTATAATAGTTAAAAATATGCAGTCGAAGCATTCTCATGTTAGTTATGAACAAGGTAAAAAAAAAACTCCAGAAGACCTAAATCCGCTCGACCAACTTTACGAATTAAGCTTAACATTGTCTAAGATTATTATATAAACGGAATATTTCAATTCACGACGCACGTCTATACATAGAGTAATTATCTATGACACGGTTTGTTGCGGTTGCGGAGTCAAGTCCCACCTGTTTTGTTTGTCGTTTATAATTATAATAGTCAACTAACAACTGTTCGACGTTGAACGTATGGTATCTACTTACAAATAAGTCCGATCCGCACAAGGCCAGGGGCTTTATATTTTTAAAAATAAATTATTTAATATATTTCTTAGGATTATGGCTTATCATAATAATTTTAGGATTATTATGATAAGCAGCGATAGCCTAGTGGAAAACCGTTGGACTGCTACGCAGAGGTCTCGAGTTCGAACCCAAGGCGCGCATCTCTGACTGTTCGAAGTTATATGCGTATTAAATATTTAATTATCGCTTGCTTTAACGGTGAAGGAAAACATCGTAAGGAAACCTGCATGTCTGAGAGTTCTCCATAATGTTCTCAAAGATATGTGAAGTCTGCCAACCCGCACTAGGCCAGCGTGGTGGACTATGGCCTAACCCTTCTCATAGTGAGAAGAGGCCCGTGCCCAGCAGTGGGACAGTTTAATACAGGGCTGATATTATTATATTATATAGGATTATGTACAAAATGGTAATATAGTCCTTATTATGAAAGAAATAAACGTTAAAATATTGTAACGCAGCGGATCTCAACTGTTCGGAGGATTCTCTCAGCACGCACGAGTCAGGTGATTGCATGACAAACGATTATAAACTTTAGCACATTAACTTACGATACAGTTTTGTGTGTAGATAGACAATAGATTCGTTTATCACTGTTTTGTTTTATATTTTACGTTTATTTTGTTCGAGGAATGCCTACGTGTTTATTTTTGCATGAATATTCTAATGTAGTTTCGGCTAACAGTAATTAATATTGGAGTTTTAATATGGCGCTTACACAGCGAAAAACAACTAGCGGCACAGTGATATAGATAACATGACAAATGTTTCAGCCATCATACTTTCTTTGTGTTATATTTGATTGTAAACATTTGCTAAATAAATAAATAAATGACCGCCAGGCCACAGTCTGTTAGACATGATCACACAATGCGTTAGACGGTTAGAGGAATCTTCTTTCTTTTAAAGGAGGGTCCTCCGACCAGACTCATTAATATAGAAGTATCTTAATAGATTATGTACCTAAATTGGTAATTGCGTGGTCATTGCGGGCACAATTTGGCACCTTTACTAATCTTTTCCTGCAATAACAGTTAAATAATACTTATTTTAATCAGAATTCATTACTATAGAATAGTCATAAGTAAATTTTAACTCATAAAATTCTGTTACAAATTAGTTAAATGTTCAGCTACTTATGTTGCTAACTGTAGGACAATATTACATTGCCAGTATTAATTGCTGTGCATATTATAGATCTTATCTTTATTCTCGTATCGTTTTTATACTGTAAGTAATGTTATGCGTTTTTATTTTGTAGTATAAATATATTATGTAAGCATACTATGGGCTGTGGGAAAGCAGGGATAGATTCTGTTGCCATCAATTTGTTATGTAAATGTACACAGACGTGAAACTGCTCTGTAATAGTACGTTGTCAATAAGTAAAATCTTTTATGCATGTATAAAATGAATTTCTTATTGGGTGATTGGTATTTGTTTAAAAAATTATACAAGAGATGTGTAATTTTACAATTGAACAACTTTGATGTTGAGACTCATTTCAATAATATGTAATCCAATTTTCTTACTAGCACAAAGCACTTCTACGCCGTCATTAAAAGGCTCAGTGGCCTTTGTCTTTTGCAGCAGGTTATTGCAATGATCCTAGTGGTCCATTAATAATATTGTATTTATTAAGGTTTTTGCAACCGAGTTGTGTTCAATTGCAAAATTATTGTGATCAAACTACTTTATATAGAGTAAACATGAAACAAAATGTATAGTCGTATGTTCTCTTTTGCGTCTTATAATATTCATATCAGTTAAATAACAATATTATAAGACACCAAAGAAGGGATGTTATTATAATTATTTATGATTGTAGAATTTGTAAATATTAAGTACTTATTAAGAATAAGGAGATGAACACTTAACATGTGTCTTGTCAATTCCACCAGTTGTATCATTTGTTCGAGAAACGCTTGGGGGTTTGCAATCGTTTCTCCAAGTGTTTGAGTTGTGACGGATTAGCTGCCAAGTCGTTGTGTGGGTCTCTCTTAAAGAACCCAAATAACGACTTGTTACGTGCTACTGACATTTTGTTAGTTTTCATAGTTGGAAGACCATGACGCTCCTCATGGAAGGGGATAAGCATTATCTCTAGTATCTTAATATTTCCAACATCTTCTATGGCTATTGTTGGAGTTGACAAAATAAAAAGAGATTAATCAGTATCATTATTATATAACTTATTTTAATTTATTAGTATAAAAATTGACATATTCTCGTATAGACGGCGGCGGGCTATGGCAGCCGGCCAGCTACGGGCACCGCGCGTTCACAACGGGTCGCACGCGCCCGCATCCGCCTCCACAGAGAGTCAGACATTCACAGACACTCAAGGTAAGTTCTTCTTTGGTCCTTGCCCTTTGTACACTAAGGTAGGGTATGAACACCCCTCATAGTCCTAAATCAGGATACAATTTTTTTTTAACTATAAGTTTAAGTCACGACACTGGCCTAAACTTTTACTTACATTTGCGTCTATTGGTATATATAAAGTTCAATTAAAATGGCGTAGAACTATAATATAAATTAAAAATAATGTTACATTAGCCAAGTCCGTCGACATCGCTTTAAGTCGTTATGATATTCTTGGACACGTAGAAAAAGGCTACGTTTGTAACTAAAACCATTATTTTATGAAAATATATTAGAAATTATAATTGTCGAATATTAAAATTTACTGATCCCATTTTCTGAAAGCAACCGCACATCGCATTAAGAAGTATCCAAAATGTCTCCGTGTAATTGTCTGCAGCAACCGGGCAAACTGGACATGAACGACTACACGATGCTCAGCGACGCGTTACAGCACATCACTATCGGACCACCACCACACTCCAGAGATAGAAAGGTATGTATGCCACGAGGTAAATTTAACACTCCCCATGTAACCATATATGTTTTTACATGTCAGGATGGACAAAAATCTATTTATCATCTTAACAACACACTAAAACGACTAATTACTGATCACAGTGATTATTCATTAATCTCTTTTTACTTCGCATTGAAATTACTGAAAATGTCACAGAGGATTTTTTAACCGTATTCAGAGAAAACAGAATGATCCAGGAACGTGAGTGAACGAGAATTCGACGAGTTGTTTGTTTTTTTATTGTTCGGAAAGTTCCAGTTTTCAAGATTATCAAAGAGACATGCTGCTTTTTGGTAACAATGTCTAGTAGGTTGATTTGGACAATATTTCTCGGAATAACCTGACTCAGAAACAGCTTCAGAACTCAAATTAGGTTAAATGTTATGTTAATCTTAGCCTCTAAAATCAGGCATGGCAAAGTAGGAGCATCCACTCATAGGAGCATCCACTCATATGCACATAAGGTGACAAAAACAACGAGCGACCACATTTTATTAGGTTAACCATTAACTACAAGACCAAGAATAACGTTAGGTCTTCGTTTAGTCTCAACGAACTGGTTGGACACATTCGAGCGGTCAGCCCGGTGGTCACCACCATCCGTCAGGAGTCAGCTCCGAAACGGAATTGGACGCGCAATATGCTCAGGTAATTTTTACTTGCATGATTCTATATTGTGTGATGTATCGCCTTGATAAGATTTTAAAGTCCACTTGTGCTTGTATGTATATCTTTGAAGTAGAGATTAGTTTCTTTCGAAATAAATACATAGATGCAAGCCTTTATGTGTATATGTGTATAGGTATTATACAGGTATTCATTGCTATTGCCGTATTTGGAAGTATTCATCGTCGAGCTCACTCTATTTTGAGAGTACCAATGATTCAAAAATTTAATGTCAATCTGACATTGCGATTAGCGATACTAAGGTATAGCTTAATAATGTCTGCACGCAATTAATAACGGAGTGTTATGGCAGAACATTAGTAATTCATGTAGATTAGGAAGAAGAGATCACAACAACACCTTATTGATATGCGTTGTAAAATACTGAAATTATATTTAATTGGCGATTTAAAAGAGCGGCCGTGAGTTTCTTGCAGGTTTCTTCTTATAGGCTTATCCTTTGTCTGAACCTAGCAACTAACCTAAATGTAGCTTCAGTAACTTAGTAAACTCACTCATATATTTTGACGTTCATAAGTGTTACTTTGTGACCTAAATGAATAAATGATTTTTGACTTTGACTTTGAGGGGTCTAAGGTGTGTGCCCTGGGGCACACCTAGGGCATTATTTTTCTGAGAGTAGATTTATGGTCTTTAATTTTTATGAACTGTGATCAATTCATGAGGTAGGATTCACATCGTCAGATCTAAGAGATACGGATGAGCAGCTTTTGTATAAGAAGACTGTGATCAACTACGTCAAATGCCTTAGAGAAGTCTGTATACTTTACATCTATTTTTTGTCCTCTAGTGCATTGTAAATATTTGTGATGTAACTTAAAAGCTTCGATGTGGTTGACCTGATTGGTGAAAACATGTGCTGGTGTCAAGTATAAATTGAAATGTTGAAATGGATCTATAGTTCAATTTTCGCTTCTGTTAGCTATGTTTATATTTGCAGGTGTTAGATCATATATGTACATGTAGCTGTGCCCGCGGTTTCACCCGCGTTTATGATTACTGCACCGCCCCCGTGGGTCGTAGCGTGATGTTATATAGCCTATAGCCTTCCTCGATAAATGAGCTATCAGACACTAAAATATTTTTTCAATTCGGACCAGTAGTTCCTGAGATTAGCGCGTTCAAACAAATAAACAAACAAAGTCTTCAGCTTTATAATATTAGTATAGATGTATGATGTTTCATACTAGTGTATTTGTTAATATAGATCAAAGAAACGAATGAGTACATGGAGGCGCCATCTATGATGAGACTGAGAAGACATCGAAGACACGAGAAGACGACGCTACATCAGCCTTGTAAGTACCGCTGTGGAGTCCTTGTGTTATTGAAGTGCTGCGAGTGGTTAATATACCATAGTGGAGCATGTTGCCTTGCTACTAGGGCAAGGGAGAAGGATTGCTGTTGATAGTTCAGTGTTTTCGCCAGGAGTCGTAGCAATCCTACTGATTGCTGGCATACTTCATAAGGTTATCTGGCTGTGGTCTTCTGTACATACTTCTCCAGCCCTGATCCTCTAGGTTTGATCTTAGATTCAGGTAACGTTTAAGCTGTAGGCCTATCTTTACATGTTTTTTAATGGATTAATTTGTCGTTGGCAGCATTCTCGGAGACGGACAGCTCGGGCTCGAGCGAGGCGTCGGGCGGCGCCGTGAGCAGCGCCGCGGGTGCGCGCCTGCACGCGCGGCGCCGCCACAACGCCCACCACGCGCCCCGACACTACAAGAAACGGTATGTATCTGTACATCTCGGAGACTGACAGCTCGAGCGAGCAGCGAGGCATTGGGCGGCGCCGTGAGCAGCGCCTAAGGTAACGGAACCAGCGGTTTCTCTTACAGGAATCCATCATAAGAGTAGTAACTTCATGTTTCGCCCGGTGACTCCGGTGAGTAAGCGTTTTGAAGGCTAACATGTTTGCCACTCTCATTCCATTATTTTTATCCCATCTTAAATCCATTTACCTAGAGCCGATAATGCGTGCATAAGTCCCTCAGTGTAGCAAGTGAGCATAGGCTATGTTATCCGCGTATTCAAAACAATAGTATTTCAAAAAGAATAGCCCACAATAGATTACAATTTTCGGCATCTTTAGTGTCAACTAAAATTATAAAATACCACCGTTGGCGTATTTTCGGCAAAGCCTTTGACTCTGTTACCCATTGACTCTGTTACCCATCTTACCCAACAGTGAAATTCTAGCATTACGTAATCCGAGAAGCTGCCCTTGAATTAGTTGATGTCTACTCAAGCTCAAGCGATTGACTACATGGTAAAACGAACAGAAATAGATTGTCTGAATAACCTACCGCAATAGGTGTGCCAAAGGAATCAACATTAGGAACCCTTCTGTTTTTTAAAAATTAATAAATGATTTACCGTTCTTATTACAGGATTTGTGTGATATTGTTTTTTATCCGCGAATAATACATCTCATATGTTTAAATTAAACCTTGAGCACAATAATTTTATGGTGTCTTTTATTTGAGTCTTGGGTTGGTTTATGTCGCAAAGCATACTGTTTGCCCAATCCGGGACTGGGAACGCAACATAAAGTTGTTTTAAAATAGTTGTTCCTATGCAGTAGCTGGGCCCTGGGGCTGCAATGTGGATAAAATACTCTGTAAATGAAATTCCAAATGAAAGAAATGTCGATATGCCTTTTTAATCAATATATCCAATATTCTAATACTCCAATATATTTTTTTATACAGGTCGTTAGGTAATCTGGTAGCCGTCCAAAGTCCACGAGTACCAAAGCTGGGCATGTTCGTGGGACCGCCAGAACTACCAACCGGTTATAGAGGCAGGACGCAAGAGGACAAAGGTATTATGTCGCTGTATTTTAAATATGCCTTGGTTATGTGACTAGGATGGATTCGAAAAGTAAATCAAGGTTGATGTTTATTATAAATACGAAAGTCACTATATTTATTTGATAAGTTCTTAACGCTAAATAGATATTCAGTTTTTGATATTGTTCCAAAACTTAACTTTTTAAACACCCTACGCGTTACTAAAGCTTCGTTGATAAAACGGTGGCACTTGTGACATTTGCTACATCCTCACATTTTCCATTTGAAATAAAAAAATTCTAATAGTTTTCATATTTGTATGTGTTTAGCTGCGAGTGAGTCGAGCGAAGGCAGTTCCGATGGTGAAACGAGAAGGCCTAGGCCTTTGCCACCACCGCCGCACCACGAACCTACGCATAAGGTAATATATTGTTTGGATATGTTGCTTGATTTGGCTAAATAGCTGTTTTTGTTTTCGATGTGACATTGTCTGTTTGGAATTATTGAAATGGTTATTATAATTATATGTAAAATCCGCGTTTTAGGAAGGGCCTTTTTAGACAGAAATGTTAATCCAACACGATGATAAAGTGTGGTTTGGCAGAAATAACGTTCTGTGGTTGCCTTCTTCGTTAAAATAAGCTATCGCTTTGAAATTAATTAATTCTTATCAATTATAGTCATCTAATTTAAAAACCAAAGCGCAGGATTTTCTTTCACGTTTGGGGGTTTCCTGAACAAATTGGTGGTGTAATATCAGAATCCAAATCAGATATTATTGACCATATTATTCCAAGAAGGTTGCAATCATCTTCACCTTTTTTTGAGACTTTGTCATGTCAAAATCAGTTAAAACTGCATCTCTATTCATAAGACAAGGTCATCTCATGATACATACTCAGTGTTTTAGATGATAGATATTCAAATTAATAAATGCAGGCGCAGTTCCATTGCTCTATCCTGCTAGATGATAGATTTGTTCTATATTTTTATCTATCCTCTAAAAGCATGAGTTTGTATGTAGAGAGTAGATAGTACAGATTAGCAATCGGCCCGTTTCTGCTCCAACGCTAGAGTTTTCTGCAGAACATGACGTCGATGCTGTCGGGTGAGTACCCGTCGTCGGCGCAGGACAACTCGTCGTCCAGCGCCGCCGACACGCGCCGCCGCCACCATCCCTTCAGCAAGCACGACCGCAGGCATAAGGTATGCGCCACACTTACCACTAACATATCGATACTTCAGTCCTTGAGTGTAAGAGCTCTGAAATTCAAATCCATATCTCAATTCACAACTGTTTCTCGGCGGTGTTAAAGTGCGAGATATCCCACTACAAACTTATATCTTATTCCCAAATTTTAAATATGAATTGCTCCTTTATTTTGAAAATGTTTGCAGAGAAAGATTTCTTTTGGTGCTACTTGGTTTTGTGTGTAAAATAATGTACATAAACAAACATAGGCCTAACCCTATTCATATTGTGATCTCGGTTTCCGAATTTCAGAACTCTTGTAAACCTTTCGAGTATTTCATGTATTCTTGGGCCAAAGATTACTCTAGTCGCTTTGCTAACAGCACATCGATTGTTCAAGGAGCATTGAAACCCAACAGGAACACAATGTAAGATTGCTTGGCGGCGAGTTCATATCAGTCAACAAGACAGTCGTGCTCTTTTCAAATGTTATTACTTTACTAACCGGGTCATTCCTAATTCTCAAGGCTACCAATCACTAGATTAGTTAGTTATGCCAGAGCCTAAATACGTGTGGGAGATATGTATAACTACTCAATATAAATACCCGCGGCATTTTAAGTTCCGTTGGTTTATTTTGCTGGGCAGTATTATTGTTACCTATTACATCTAATTACAATATATATAATATAATATTCTACCACATACACACAACACCATCTAGCCCAAACTAAGCAGAGCTTGTACTATGGGTACTAGACAATGGATAAACATACATATATACTTTACTTACTTTTTGTAAATACTTACATATTATACATAGAAACTATTATAACGAAACTTAGGTCTAATATAATTTTGCTGTACCTTTTGGAAGAGAAACAGAAGAACAACAAAGCAATCTTATTACGTATTAAATATGTTTTCTTCTAGGAGTTTTCAAAGAGCAAGGATTCTAAGAAGAATGCGTCGCAGATAAACAACACACAATCAATACAAAACTGGGGTCCACAGGTACGTAATACCTTTAAAACTATTATTTTCCCATCTTAATAGTGTAGATTTGTCATTCATTGGATTACTTGATTTGCTTCCGGACCTTGTAATAAATATTTAACTGATATTTATAGAAGTGTTACCGAAGATTTTGAACGACTGTAAATTAGGTGTATCACTAACACGTTGTAACGATCCTAAAAAAATAAGAAAATAACGAAATTTCTAGAACCTGCTGGCAATATAAAGTATCTTTAACGAATTGTGGAAAAATATTTACAAAGCCACGCATTTTTTTTTATTAGTACTAATATAAATGATTAATTAAAACCTGTGTATTATAGAGCTCTCCTTAACGTTCTCAAGTTCTATGCTAACCTTTCTGGGCCAGGGTGGCGGACTATGGCCTGCAGTGGTTTTGCTCATAAACTCATATTGATATGTTGTGTATTTGTTTGTGAGTAGGGGTCTCACGGCGTGCCGCTCTTCGTGGAGAAGTGCGTGGAGTTCATCGAGCGTGAGGGTCTCGCGTCTGAGGGACTGTACCGCGTGCCCGGCAATCGAGCGCACGTCGATATGCTCTTCACTAAGTTCTATGAAGGTATAATATAATAATGTCCTCTAGGCAAGTTCGAGTTCAACTGTACTCTCAATTCCCTCGATCTCATAATCCGATAGGACGGCAACCCAACACGACTGGAGGAAGATCTAGGAAGAACTAACGGCTTATCATACTTGCCGAGTCACGGGACTATACAACACTGCCAAGTTCAAGCTCCAAGCTGCTATTGTAAATTTATTTCTACCACGTACATATTAAGATTGTGCATGTCAATTATTAGTGACTATACAGTATACATTCTCCATACAGACCCTAAGGTGGACCTAGACTCGCTAGACATCCCAGTGAACGCAGTGGCGACCGCGCTTAAAGACTTCTTCTCAAAGAAACTGCCGCCGCTACTAGACGAGCCCAGCATGGCGCAGCTAGAGGATATTGCAAGTTAGTGAACTTATTAGTGAACAAGTGACTTTATTGCTTACACACGACAACAAATGAAACCCCATAATAAGTGTTAGTGCACACTCTATTGCATTGTAGTGCAAGTTGTTTGTGTGTTCTGTTAGATGCAAATGAAAGTTGAAAAATTATAGCGATAATGAATTTTCTGACAACGAATGTGCTATAATTTAGTAAATGACTTTTACACAACACTAAGATCATTCATATAGCCTGAAAACAAAAAAGGCTTTATATGTTAAGAAAATGTGTACCGAAGGGGAAACCCCAGCGTACCTCAGGGATTATATTTAATCCCGAGTACGGAAATACTCGGGACTAAATATGATCCCTGAGGTTCGCTAGACCATCATTTCTTGACTTGAGGTTTATGACATTTTAGTAAGGAACTACATGTCCTTGCATAAGCCAATTGTTGTTAAATTAGAGTCATTACTTACTTTATTAGGAGATTGAGCAAAATGATCAACAGAGTCGAAAGCTTTTGCAAAATTATTTATTGTTATGTTGAATGGCTGTAAATAAAGTGAGTTTTAATTATGTTTATGTGGTGCAGCGATGCGTGGTTGCATGGCGGGTGGTGTAGAGCTGAAGGACCGCAGCTGGCGCCTGCTGGCGCTGCGCTCGCTGCTCAACACCGCGCTCACGCCGCTCGCCAGCGCCACGCTCGACTACCTGCTCGAGCACTTCGCCAGGTAACTACTCCACGTACATATACTGACAGCATGGAGCTGAAGGACCGCAGCCGGCGCCTGCTGGCGCTGCGCTCACTGCTCAACTCTTGTAACTATTGATCATAATCTTTGGCTATCCGATCACCCTCTTCTAACTAATTGCTTCAAAGTGAGCATCCCAATTACTGCAGAAACCTTCAATTAGTGCTGACACTAACGTAGCCAACGACATTTATGTTATTATATGGGCAAAAATATTCCTGGACCTCCATACCTAGCGGTTGGCTTCGTTACCTGCTTTCGTACTGACTAGCGGTAGATGCTACTTACCATCTGGTAGACCGTTTCCTTGTCTGCTGACAAAAACAAGGAAGCAATTTTTTTGACCCTGATCTGTTCATGGAATAAGGATTTGTAACGATTTAAAAGCTCGCGTTTGTATGCTGTTAAAAGGATAGAGCTGGTATTTGAGTCTGCTCTGTGCTTAACTTCTTGAGCGCCGAGAGGACATACGAAAAAAAAAATCATTGTGCAAACAATACACAAACGGACAAACGTATGTCCGCTCGACACTTGACTCGTCATAAAACATAGAGATGCACGTCAATTTGATTCTATACTTTAAACTATTTTTTCTTCATATGACGACCACTGTGATCGCAAAACTATTGGCAATATTTAATATGTTGTTCAAATTGATGTATATACGCAGTAAATGCGCACTTGTCATCGTTTGGGAGGCTTAAAATGTGGTGGGTCAATATTAGCAATGGCAGAACGTGGATATGCAAATCAGGGACCAAAATGGCAAAAATAGTGGATTGGTTTCGAAATCAATGTCGATGACGATTTTGATTTTCGTCTAACCACAAAGCTAGCAATACATACATCCATATTTTGGACATGTCATAGTCGTGGTGATACAAATTCAATCCTGCGGTTAGATGCTTACTGTAAAGTCACATTGTCATGCTGCATTGTCGTAAACCGGTATACAGTATGATAAAGAAAACTCATGCTCTTGAACATGTGGTGATGCACTTGCATAACCGTGAATCTTTGGTAAAAGCCCTATGCCATATTCTGTCCAACGTTCTTACTAAGTCCAAGCTAACGGTGTCTCAACAAGAGAGCTTAGATTCTTACTTATCATCTTAGGCCTCTGCCTGCTGATGATTGTCTAGTGTAACTGACAGACCAGTGTCTGTCAGTTACACTAGACAATCATCAGCTTAAGGAACATGACGAATAATATTATGCTACCAGAAATCTCTGGTAACTTATTATTATTCGATCGCCAACTGATCGATTGATCAACTGACCAATTGATCAGTTGGCGATTCTCAAGGTAATATAGGTATAACGTACTACAGTCAATCATTCAATATTTTTTTTTAATAATAATAATAATTTTTATTCAATAAATAAATAAAAGTCTTTACAAAACACATTACAGGCTACTTATTGTATTAAATTCACATTAAAACTATATTTAATCTAAAGGAAAACTTTTTACAATTTAAAAATTGGACAGAAAAAGTCTTGTTTATAAAGTCTGTTTTTACATTTTATTCTCTGAAAATAAGGTCAGAGACCTGTGTTTCAGGCTGTTTCTAATATTACGTTGTTATTCTATTGTTAATAAAGTAAGGGTCTACAAAAAACATTTAACATTTATACATGTACTGCAAACATATATAGGTAGTTAAGTATAGCTACAATTAAAATATTTATAAACAATAACAATTATAAATAAAAAATTGCTTAAACACACAATAATGAACCTGTAGTCTTCTGGTGGAAAAAGGCCTCTCCAATCTTACGCCACAATATCCAGTCTTCCGCCCTCCGGATCCAGTTTAACCCAGCTGCTTTAGGTCATCGGTTCTACGATTCTACAGTACCACAGTTGACGGTAAATTAGACAAGCAACAATCATACAGATATATCCTCGTAATGAAAAATGTCTGACCGATCTCCATTTATGATGATTGGCGGATAGATTTGGACAAGATCTTCTGTACTGGACTCAAGCTGCCGTCAGCTTGAGTTTGCTTGCTTTGTACAGAAGATCTTTCCACCATAAGAATAGTTTCTTACCATAGGCACATGATCTTGTAGTCTGAAAACCCGACTTCATATCTCTCCAGTTGTATAAAAGTTTAAATTTTTCAGGGTGGCCGATAACTCAAAACTAAACTCAATGGACAGCAAGAACCTAGCCATCTGCTGGTGGCCGACCCTGCTCCCGGTGCAGTTTTCGGACATGGGACGCTTCGAGATGACCCGGCCGTATCTCGAGGACATCGTCCAGACCATGATCGACCAGCACCCCTTTCTGTTCCGGGGTCAGGAAGCTTTTGTTATGGTGTGAGGACAGTGTGTAAGTTGACCTTCATTATTCTACTTTATGATTTATGATATATGATGTCGATTGTAGAATATAAAGACCCATAGATTTATCATTAAGCGATCAATGTCAAACTGTTAGTCATGTAAACCACTTAAACTAGCTCTTCTGAAAGTTTGTCCCATGCTGTTTTCGGACCTATTAGTGTCCCGATCTTAGGCAACATTGGACAGTTTGGTCTATCTATACTAACTAGCGGTGGCCTAGTGGTCTAAATTCGGCCAAAATTCCTAAGCTTGCTACTTTGTTTTCTGCTTTTCACTATTACATATAAATAAGGTATAGGTAACCATAGTTACAAAGAATTGTATGACGCCAGACGAACAATGCCGAAATACTACAAACGCGATTCGACTGCTTGTGTCAAATGCATGGTTGTGTGCGTGTAGTGTATTTTCATTAATTTAGTGTATTTCTAATACATATTTTATAAAAATATTAGGATTCGCCCCTCCTTCTCCATATAAACTTTAACTGTGCCAAATTTCATACTCCTCCGTCCGCGCAATTTTCATAAAAAGGGATACAAAGTTTTTGCTTCATGTATTAATATATAGATATTATGAAGCTGAAGAGTTTGTTGGTTTAAAATAAAATAAAATAAAAAGTATTTATTACAAAAAAGTGTTACATTATGTGTTATTACCAGCGGCCCCACACTAGGCAAGCCTGTCCTGTGGGTACCTATTTTGATTTACCATTTAAATTAACATATTGGGCTCAATCGACATCATTAAACCTTAATCATTTATAACTAGTTTAACAATAATGTATAAACAAGTTTTACAAATTATTATGGTACATTTTTTATTTTTTGTGTAAGTACGTAAAAACTAAAATCTTTCTATATCTGCATATTATTATGATATTCATGTTATAACTAACTTTAATATATATTATGTAAGTCTGTGTATGAGCATGAGTGTGTCTATATACATATATATGATAATAATAAATATAATAAATAAATAGATAGAGAAATATAGTAAATACTTATAATAGTTGTTATGATAACTTGATCTGGATTTATAGCGGATGAGTTAAAAGGTTTTCAGTAGAGTTGTACGAGAGTGAAAGCAACCAATCTGTTATTTTTACCTTTGCTTCTTTCACTGAGCTCTGTTTAATATCACAAGAGTTTGTTAATTTGTTATATAAGAAGTGTTCTATGTATGGACTGAATCGTCTAGCGAATGAGGTTTGTACTTTTGGCACTTTCACTCTGTATACCCTTCTATTTAAAAGTTCTGTGTATTTGTTTGGTTGAACGCGCTAATTCAGAAACTACTGGTTTGAATTGAATAATCCTTTTAGTGTTGAATAGATTATTTATCGAGGAAGGCTATAGGCTATATAACATCACGCTACGACCAAGGGAGCGGCGCAGTAACTACAAACGCGGGTGAAACCGCGGGCACAGCTAGTATAGTAATAATTATACTGACTATAGAATGTTTTCGTTTATTTACAGGAACCCACAATGCAGGTTGCATTCGTGATGGACGACGTGTGACGTCAGCCGCGGCCGGTGACGTCACGACCGCGTCATTGACACATACGATATATAGCGCGTAAGTTTGGCTACGATGTGTACTGTGCCGCGACGGCAGTGACGTAAGCAACTACGTCACCGACACACGCAAGCTATTGTTGTTCTAACGTAGGTCTACAATGGTCTGTCGGTACTTCCGTTTAAAAACTATATAATTTATTTTTTCATGCGGTTTTTCATATCAATATGGCTTAGTGATCGCGAAGTGTTGCTTGCATTTAATTTATAATTTCCTCATTCGATATTATAATTTTTAAAACAACGGACTAGTGAATCAGTATTTTAACTAGATGTTATTCCAAAATTATATCGCGTACGTAGATGTAAGGTGAATGCACAAAAAGTATTTAACAAACGTTTTTTAAACTAAGTAATACCGGTACGATATTTAAACGTTTATATTTGTAATCAATTAATGGCAACACCATGTAATGAGCACATTCCGTTCAGAAACAAAAATGAATTACTGTTAATAATTATTGGATATATTATTATTATTAAAAATAGTGATTAAACGTAATATTGGATTAATCGATCGAGTGTATGTGTCGATATAATGCTTGAAGGCGCTTGTTTTAATTTTTTTATATATGGCAATCGTAATTACGTAGTGGCGAAATGTGAATATTATTTTTTTATTTAAAGACGTGATGTTTCGAGTCGTTATGTAAACATCAAGTCATGTTTGTGTCCAAAGTAATATCGGTTTTTGTCCAGTCATTGTAATATGGTTAAGGTAAGCAGATAGGACAGTTAGTAAATATCTACAGTTTAAAGGCAAAATAATTCCAGCGGCGCCTAGCCCTCCGGGTAACGTTGGGTTATCCTTAACAATCGCTAAAGTTGATGATCAGCGGTGTTAACTCTTAATATCAGTTACTCGTACAGTCATCTACTGACAGATTTCATAAAAAAATGCGCTTATTTTTATTAAAAAAATAAAGGTATTAAAAATATGGCCGCTTGAGTGACTTTGCTTTTGACATGTCGATATGAAGCTAGAAAATATCTATGTTGACTCCCAGTGTGGGTTTTATTATAAGAAAGCAATTATTCAAACAGATAACGCCAAGAGATTTACTGTTTAAATAACTGACATTATGTTTGAAAGTATTATAACCCGGGCGTATACTTAAAATCATTTTTAAAATAAATTGGAAATGTGCTTCTGAGACACTGAAGCTTGTGAACCACTTACCTGAACGTATCAGAATAACTGCATATTTGCTATCTCGTTTTCGTTCATGGGGTAATAGGAATAATACGAAAGAGAAGTTGTATAGAACTAAATATGCTTAGACAACTTAATTAATACTGAAATAAGATTCTTTTTATAAAATAATCTTGAACAAACAATGTTTCTTGACCACAATCTCAATGGGTGTTGATCGACGTGGTCGACGGTGAAGCACGCTTGTCTCGAAAGTGCCTTGACTTGTGACTTGGTGGCATATGAAAGGGAAAGCTAGAGCTGGCAGTATTTTATGTACTTAAATGATAAAAGTAAGGATTGTGTCGTGACTGGAGAAGATAATAGCGAAGGATCGAGAAAAGTAACCATTCTTTCGCCAGAAATAAGTGTTTATATTGTCGACAAAACAATTGTCACTCGCAAGTATAAGTGGAATGCGTTTAATGTGATTGAATGATATAATTAATGAGAGCACCCATTTGCGTATTTGGGCTTTTGTAAAAATAAGCAATACGTGATTCAGTATCCATAAATTCTGATGCGTTCGGCCCTGTGAGATCCAATCTTTATTTGCCAAACAAATTTAATAATTTGTTTTAAATTTTCTTGCCATATTTTATAAATAATCCTTATGTCATCAATTATCAAAAAATAAAAGAGGTAAACCAAATAATAACATCACAAAGTTTTGACTTTAAAAAACATGTTGTGTCTATTCATAGGCAGCTTTTTTTTAATTTCGGAGACTGATACCTGCTAGTTCCTTTGTCACAGAATCCAAAACGCGCACGTAATTTTAAAAGTAAATATATTATTATTTAATTTTAAATTTGTTTAGCGGTACGTAGGTGGGTTATTTCTTATACTATATCAATAAATAGAGAAGCAACTTGGCCAAGTCAAAGTTCAGAGTACTTGACCGACAATTTTAAAACGACATCTTCGTTTCAGAAATGTTTTTACATAACTTATTGATTGTCAAATTTGAACAATAGTAAGCTTTTACTCTTTTCTAAGATTTTTAAATAACTTTTGACTTATCGGGATTTTGAATCAGAAATTTCTTAGCAGTGAAATGGAATCTGAAACAGCGCATTTAAGCAATAGATTCACTAAGACATTTTCGAAAAGTGGGTCAGTTAAAGCTTGGCTTATTCTTTTTGATGAATGTAGGGATATTCCTCATTAAAGTATTTTTGATGAATATAGGGATATTCCTCATAAAGAGATTTTTGATGAATATACTTATATAATATTGTCTTCTGTTTACGCGAATGTTATTCATTGAAATTAAACTACTATATACGGATTTTATCGCGTTGTTTATTTGACACTGTTACAAAATTTTTTTGAAAAACTGTTACACTACTATAATCACTATTAAACTTTACAAATTTTTTAAGCTATTTAAATTATTGAACTATTAAAACTATTTATACTATTACTATACTATTATACTATTTAGATTTATTTTTACACTTTCCCCGACGTTTCGGTTGCTTTTCAGCAGCTATGGTCATGGGGAGACTAAGATGGCAGTTGTCTCAATGTTCCAGTGTATGTTTTGTAATAAAGTGTCAAATAAACAACGCGATAAAATCCGTATATAGTAGTTTAATTTCAATGAATATACTTATATTCCTCATAAAGGCTGAAGCAAAAAAAAGCAAAGCTGTTTGATACCTCTGATGGAATAGAATATAAGATCACTCTTATATCCTATCACAAGCATCAAATACTCTCTATTTCATAGCGGTTTTCAGCAGCTACCGATAAATATTTCGCAATATAAGTGTTAGTAGAAGAAATAACCCGTTTACTATATATAGCGGATGGCCTATTTTGTAAAGTGTTAGATAGACTGATGTAGAACATATGCGTATCTCATTTAATTTATATACTTCTCTATATTCATTACTTCTTTATATCTTCCATACGAACTTATTTTTCATACTATTTATGTCTTTTTGTGATTAATTCACAATTTTAGGGATTCCGTATATCAAAATTTGATTAAAATGTTTGATGTCGTGTCCGATTTTTATAGTTCTGCTGATATTCTTATATACGGAATCTTACGAGTAAAACTCGTCTTTGTAATGTAAATCTTTTAATTTTATAAGTCGACTACAAGAATTTGATACTTCAACAATTTAACAAAAATTATAACTGTTTAGAGGTAAGAATTTTCTTACCTTCTAATAAAATGTAATTGAAAATCCGAAACCTTAAACACGTCAGCTTATTTAAAGATATAATTAAAGCTATAATTGGCTGATTTAATATTGGGAGTGGTACTCTTAATATTAAATGGGATTAAATATAATGACCACCAAAAATAGTAATTGCGCAGCGAAATATGCTAAGCGGGGCCAAGTGGGGCTCCGTTTACTTATTTTGATCTCTTTAAATATATTTTGCTGTGAAATTTGGTGATCATTTACTATTTTTAACTGTTATATTTTACTATATCTGGTGATAAGTTAAACATAAGCCATATTAAATTAAACATGGCTATAATTTTAATTTTATTTAATAGTAATTTACTACAGATTCACAACATGAACTTTCTTTATCCATTTGAAACTGATGTAGCCAGGATATAATGAGTGGAATACTACGATTGCTCTTAGTATATGCCTTGAGATTCAGCTCATTTGATTTGTTCTTCCAAGTCCCATACATGATAATTCCTGACAAAAACCCTGGTACTTTTCGATTTTAATTTTATTTGTTGAGATATTTTTCCTCATTAGTCTATAAACCTTTAAATTTTATAATTTTTGTTTGTTGTTGAAGAATCGAGTACTGATCGAGTTATATAAAATCGATATAAGTTGTTAAAACTTCTTCTAAATGCCATTAGATATAAGAATGGATGTGCATCATTCTAGAATTAAAATTTCGTAACTTAATTTCCAGTACGCTATTCTCAAATATATTTTGTATTTTAAAACTAAATCGCTTTTAAGTACATTGTTGTATTCGTAAATGTATTTTTTTATAAATATTGTGAATGTCATTAGTTATCGTTTGTGCGGAATTCGTCATTTAAATATTTAATTTTAAATTATGAAACGACACTACGATTTGCAATATATTTATTGATATTACTACGATTTAGTATGTTTACGTTGAATATTTAAATGGCGCTTGTCTGCGTACTTCGGCGGAGTCTTGTATGATACTTTACAAAGTTTGATGTAACGATGTCTTCAACTACTTAGTACGAGCTCTGTTACGTTTCGTAAGGTAGGACTCCATTACGTTATTTTGCAAAAGCAATTTCGGATTTGTATGAAGCATCGCGAGTAAAGTATATGTAACTATTAATAAGTATATTTAATATATTAGGTGTCTTCGTTAAGCATAGTTAAGATGTATGTAAGTTTTTAACGATATAATGTCATTATATCATCGTCTCCGTCGCACACACGCGACGCATATGTCCGCTAGCGTGCGTGCGAGCGAGACAATATCATGTCCATTAGGGGAATGATGTGAGGGAATTTTTTATATTTTACTATGAATCGAAAAAGACATAGAGCCTACCTGTGTTTTGAATATTATTTTTCTAGAATTTTTCGCTTTTCTAATAGATCTCACTGACGGTGTAACAATATTTAAGTTTTTTATTTTTTTATCGTGAAATTTCCCCTAATGCTTTTTTGAGAAAAAATGCAATTTCTATATAAATATTCGATGTAAATATTGTACATTCATTATTTTTTTGCTTAATTTATTTATTGAGATTTTTTTATCAAAGAGTTTTAAAGCCATTATATTTGTTACTCCATGCAATATTATGAGTGTTTTTTTTTAAGTTGTAACATTTTTAATTTTTATATTATTTTGGAGCACATGGTTTTCTATGAATTTCGTTGACGTGCCATTATGTTTTAGAAGTGCGGTGATTTCGGTGATTCCTAAAAAAAATTGTAATGTCATTTTTGGTAGAAACGCTTTTACGTTTGAAATTCTTTCCTGTAGGTTCTCGAATGTTCTACAGTAGAAATCAATGTACGCTTGGTTGCGGGGCCCGGCGTCGCCTGCCACTCGGTCTTATATGACTGTATATTGGGTGTTGAAGGAGTCGCTTGCGTAGGGTATAATCTGAGGAGTGAGATTATAGTTGAGCGAAGGATATTTTCGCTCTTGCCATTGTAGGAGTTAGAGGTGAGGTTATTATTCGTAAGGTTGTCTTGGTAGCGGAGAGCGTGTAGCCATAAAACATACAAGCACAGAATGCGAGCTAGGTATATATTATAATACAGATATATAAAGTACCAGTAATTAAGGTCAAATACTTTTAAATTGGTGGTCGTCTTGATGTATAACAGGGCGTTGTATTGAATTGGCCATCTATGTCTCTGTAGTTTGTGGCGTAACTGAGGATATATTAAGAGTTCGGCAGCAGGAGCAGCGATAGCTCAGTGGGGAGACCAACAGACTGCAATGCAGAGGGTCTCGGGTTCGAACCCACGTCGCGCACCTCTGACTTTCAGAAGTTATATGACTTTTCGAAATTATGTGCGTATTGATTGACGATTATCGCCTGCTCCGTGCCTCGGAGAGCACGTTAAGCCGTCGGTCGCGGCTGCCATGAACATCTATGGCAGTCGTTATTGGGAGAATGTCGACACAAAAGATCCCACTGGGTCGAAGTGTCGCCGGTCTGCTCTGACTGGCCCCCACATAAGATCAGATAAGAGTTTGGCAACTGTAATAGCTTTAATATATTACGATACTTGAGGTCAAGTTGCAACATACACGAACACACTTTACTACCGGTATTTACGTGTATCCTACGCGTATGCTATGTTTAAAGGCCTGTCCCACCACCTCCAAATAACATTTATCTATAACATACAAGAGGAGATGGCGAGGCGAGCTCGATGCATTTAAAAGGCATTGGCAACTCAGAACAAGCGATCGAGATAGATGGAAGTCGGAAGGGGAGACCTTTGCCCAGCAGTGGGACGCCAATTAGGCTTATAATAATAATAATATTATAACATACAAGTCTCGCCATCTCTCTTCTTTAACCTAACAAGAGTGAGACAGCATGCGATTTATCTGTCTGATGACTCTTACTTGATAGTTGTGAAACTGGCCACAGGTCTTATAAGATACTTGTATTGATCGCTGGCTTTGTCGTGTCTATCGAATATCATCGAATCTTTCCAAAATAATAGTGGTGTAAAAGTATTTTTTGTAATGCTTGACCTCCAGTTCCAAACAAGCATTCTATTAGTATTCGAGCCTCTTGGATTTTTGTACCATCGGATTATGAGGGTTAGGGAATAGAGAGTGCACTTGCGGTAACATATGCGCTATAATATCTTTTGTGCAAGATCAAGTACTGCCTCCGTGACGCAGCGGTAGTGAATGCGACTGCTGTGCATGAGGTCTCAGGTTCGAATCCCGGGTCGGGCCAACAAACAGTTATTGGGTTTTTAGTTAAGAAATCTCAATAGCAGCCCGGGTTAGGAAGATGGCGGTGTTAGACACCCCCGTGCCTCGGAAAGCACGTAAAGCCGTTGGTCCTGCGCCTGATCTCTCTCCGGTCGTGTCGTATTACCGTCCCATCGGATCATGAGAGTTAGGGAACAGAGAGTGCACTTGTGTTTGCGCACACACTTGTGCACTATAATATCTCCTGCATCGTTGGCCAGACTGCGTTAAGACTGGCCGCCGTGGCCGAAATCGGTCTGGAGGATATATATATATATATATATGCGCAAATGGTTTCTGCTTTCCTTTAAGATTGATTCTAATATTCGATGAAAGAATCGTAATCTATGAAAGCCTTAAATTGTAACGTTATTATAATTAACGGTCTGTTAATCTGTAAATTTTATGTAGAAAGTTCGATTTGCAGAAAGAGTAGGTCAAATTCAATTAATAATATAATAATTTATATTATTACCATTACAAAATACATTAAAAGATCTACCAGTACATTAAAAAGGAAAATGGCAGACCACCTAGCTAAAATGGAAATGCAACGAAACTCTTCCATGCCTCCCGCTTATGACTACCAACATTCACCAAAATGGAGAAGAGATATTTAACTCAAAGAAAGTTTAGAATCCCAGTAATTTTATAGTACAGTAATACCCCGAACTTACGCTATAGGTGGGACTGAGCAATAACCGCGTAAGTCGAATTCGCGTAAGTCGGGGTATAATTTCGCATGTAAATAAATATAATATAATTTATTTTTAATTGAGGCCAGAAGCTGAAGAAAATATTAATTCAGCCAATATTTTTCATAGAATCTTAGATTATCCATATAAACAATCGCCAACTGAGATTATTTTGATGTAGAAGGCTTAATAAAATCTAACAAAGCACTTCGTCTCAAAGATTTGTCTCCCGCAACATTTCGTCAATAGTGTAGGGGCAGTAAGTCTATAATCGAAAATCGGGAGAAGTTTGACGCTCAAATAAAAGACAAATTAGCGAGATTTGAATATCGCGTAACTCCGGGTTCGCGTAAGTCGGGGTAGCGTAAGTCGAGGTATTACTGTATATGAAATTCTATCGGTTTCTTAGAGACACCTTTTCTTCATCTTGGTAAATGATGGGTGTCTAAGACACCTTACCTTGTATTATATGTAGTAGTGTGATCAATGTTGTGATATTATCGATGGTGAAGGCGTGTGTATGCGCAGGCGCCGCCGGACCCCGCGGCAGATGAATTTTGCTATGCGTCTCAATTACTGTAAAACACGACTCAAAGGAATGTGTCATATTTTATAATAAATAATCATCTATGTAATGAATATGTGTTTTAATTTATCCTGTGTACTTTTTACTTCATTATAATATTATTAATAACTAGATGTTCCCGCGGTTTCACCCGCGTTTATCGTTACTGCGCCGCCCCCGTGGGTCGTAGCGTGATGTTGTATAGCCTATAGCCTTCCTCGATAGATAGGCTACCCAACACTAAAAGAATTTTCAAATCGAACCAGTAGTTCCTGAGATTAGCGCGTTCAAACAAACAAACAAACTCTTCAGCTTTATAATATTAGTATAAATAATAATATCAGCACTGTATTAAACTGTCCCACTGCTGGGAACGGGGTTCTTCTCAGTGTAAAAAGGGTTAGGCCATAGTCCACCACGCTGGCCCAGTGCGGGTTGGCAGACTTCACATATCTTCGACCACGTTATGGAGAACATTCAAACATGCAGGTTTCCTCACGGTGTGTTCCTTCTTCGTTATAACGAGCGATAATTTAACTATTACATACGCACATAACTTTGAAAAGCCAGAGATGTGTGCCCTGGGATCGAACTTGAGACTTCCGCGCGGCAATCCAAGGGCTGTTACTGCTAGTACTACTGCACATTAATTAATAATAAACTTTATTTCCAAAAATAATAGTATAGAGTAGAGTGCCGGAGGCCCAATCACCCTCTTTCCCCCTTCCTCCTCCCTCCCACTTCCTTTCCTAAAGAGTCGGAAACGCGCAAGTGATGCCTCTGGTGTTGCAGGCGTCCATAGGCTACGGTGACCACTTACCATCAGGTGGGCCGTATGCTTGTTTGCCACCTTAGTGGTATAACAAAAAAACAAGTCCTAGCTAAGCTACTAAGTAGCCTGTGTTAAGACTACGCCGAGCGTAAGACAGAGCTCGTGCGGCGCATATTCAAATCGGCGCGCGGCCGCCATAGTAAATTTTTATGGAGAATTTGAAGTGCTTTTTTGATAAATATGTATCTTTATTGTCAACCTATAACTTAAATATTTGGGACGAACAAATTGTAATATAACTATTTATATTTCGTTTAAGCTGTAAAATAGGATAGATTTTTACTGTTATAATCTAAACGAACGAGCTTATGGTTTTGCATTTTTCGTGCATTTGTAGGCGAAAATATTAATTATTTTAAGTTTTTACACGGAGTAATTGTAAACACATTTATTGTTGTGGTAAATGTATATTTTATATTTGTATTAAACAAAAGGTGTTGATTTTATTCACTTAACTGTGACCGCCTGTTTTGGCACATTTCGCTCGGCGCAGTCTTAAGGACGTTCATCATATAATTTTTGTTTTGTATGGTAATCGAATACTTAAGCCTGGATCCTGTGTACCCCAGCAGTAGGACAATTTAATACAGGGCTGATATTATTACAAATTATGTTTCGAGTTTGGATCTTCTAACTGCGTACCATTAGGTAGATAAATAATCGCGCGCTTTACCTATTGAGTCGCAGCAGCACACCGGTGGGCAGACATAATACATTTAAATTATGTCCGGTATTGTAAGACTCAACAGTTTAAGCCAGTGGTCGGCAACCTTGTCTTCCAAAAGAGCCAAATATAGACAATCTACAAGTGAAATCTATTTAAAGAGCCATTTTTTTAAATTTACGCTTTGCTTTAGCAGAGGACCTTATTACCGAAAAATTAGGATTAAAAGTACACTCTTATATAAACCAGACAGTAATCCTAAAGTAGTGTACCTACACAACATGTACACATTAGAGCAGATGACTCATGCAAAACAAAAAAAAACATTATTAAAATCTTAAATTCGTTAGCGTAGGATACAAGTGGATAATTGTAAGTAGTTTTTTACTTAATAAATGTAAACAAAATAAAATTTGGTGTCTTAATTACAAGGCAAGATAATCCTAACTAATATTATAAATGCGAAAATGAGTTTGTTTGTTACGCTTTCACGCCTTAACTACTCAAACGATCAACATGAAATTTTGCATACACATTGTCAGGGGTACAGAATAGGACATAGAGTACCTTTCCTCCAGAAAAAATAACTTGCAAACCAGTGCCGGATTAAGAAAGCGCGGGGCCCGTAGCAAATTCTTTCGGGTAAGAGTGCTTGCATACGTCAGACTTTTTGTAGAGCTGATTATTGGGCCGACTGAAATTCTACACATTCATACGAGCGACTTTTTGTAGAACTTGTGCGTTTACTGTATGAAATTCGGTGTTTTATTTACGCCAAGGAAATAGTCGGTTACCGATTGCCTGACGTGGATTGTCTTAGTAGGAAAAGTTGTAATGTTTCACGTTGTGGCGACATCAAGTAAATTCAATATACCATATCTTATGTAAGTAATAAGTTTCACTCAAAAAATTACGCTCAGGCAGAGATGAGTGGGCTTAAATATGCGGGGCCCCCTTTCGCGCGGGACCCGTAGCAATTGCTACTCTTGCTACGTGGTTAATCCGGCACTATTGCAAACCTAACCTAACCTAACCTACATTTACGCGAGCGAAGCCGCGGGTGAAAACTAGTAAGTAATATTCCGTACCTGTACTAAACACAACACTTCGTGGAAGAGCCGCAGCCGAGGAGTCAAAGAGCCGCATGCAGCTCGCAAGCCGCGGGTTGCCGGCCACTGGTTTAAGCTAATAACGAATAGAGGTGTAATGAAATAAAACAAAATTATAAATAATTAATATTTTATTTAAATGTTTATTTACCATTCAACGGACATATTTGGTAGTTTGCACAGATTACTCATATTTACATACATGTGCCGAATTAACATCACTATATTATATAATGTAACTTGCCTTAAACCTTACTATACAATTTTAAAATTCAATATAAGTCATAATATTGGGATTTGACAGGTTTACACCTAGAAAGTAAGAGCGTCTGCTAGTTAGACTCTTAGAGTCGGCGTCATTATAGACTATTATTATTAGCAGAAAGGCCTCGTAGGCAGTGATATTTCTGGAGGATTTTCATATAAACTTTACTTATCTTTGATAGTGTGATATTTAAAAACAATTAGGATTATTATAAACCTTTATTTTATGATAACGGGTTTACTGGCCTGATGGAGTATGATAAGATTATCACGACAAAAGTTATAGTTTTCTCAATTTCACTGCTAGTATTCGAAGAAGACGGAGCCTGTCTTACACCAATAGCAGCAAAGACTTATGAAATATTGATCGTCATTCCTATTGCTTACAATTTGATGGTTAAATTATGGAGCGAAAATATTCTAAGTCTATGGGTATTATTCTAATAAAAATAATCTCATAATGGTTATTGTAATCTATTTCAAGCATTGGCGTGTTCACCTCCAGAACCTCGATGTAGGAGATCTCAACGACTATATTCTGATTAGCAATTACCTCTGCATCTATACTCTATTTTTCTATATAGCATAAATCTCGTTTACTTGACGAAATCAGACGCATCCAGCTCCCCAGCATCCGCACCAGGGTATGGACCCGTCGGTGGAGGGGGCCGACAGCTTTCTCGACTTGTGAGTGCATGCAGATCCTAGGGAGTTCACCGAAGAACACATGCTGTTGGTCCTCTCGTGCTCAGAGTGAGAAGTCATCTCCTGCAAAAACAGTTCAGTTAGTAAGAGAATTGGTAAGATGTGGATGGAAATATTTATTAATGCTGCGCCATGAGAATGGATGCAATATGGAGATATTGAAGCAATCGGTCTGCAATTTTCGTATAATGTGCTTGATGCCATTCAGCTGAGTTGGTTATCAATGTCTCTTGACGTATTTCTTAAACGTCGCAAGCGAAAATGTCGGTGAACTAAACAAAATATATGGAAAGACGTTGACTTTACGTGTATCGAGATCATCCTGGCAGACACCAGGTAACTACTCGCTAAAGGATGAATGTAGGTTAAGTTATATGCACTTTTGTTGGCCTATAGGTCGTTAGCGTTATGACCACTATCCTAATTCGAAGCTTGCTTGAAGTTATGTAGAATAAAAGCCGCAATACCTGGGCTATACACTATCCTAAATTGGATCTCGGGGGTCTGTTGCGTCTAATTAAACTAATTCGAGGTCTTTAGATAATAATATAAATAATATATTCATATATCACATACACACAACACCATCTAGCCCAAACTAAGCAGGGCTTGTACTATGAGTACTAGACAGTGGATAAACATACATATTATATATATTTTTTTTTTGTAAATACATAAGTACATATTATACATAGAAACACCTAGACCAAGACAAACATCATGTTCATGCACACAAATGTTTGACTTGTGCGGGAATCGAACCCGCGACCTCCGGCGTGGCAGTCGGTTACACTAACCACTACGCCATCGAACTTGTCTGATACAAAGGCAGATCTAAAATCGTGGGGTCAAATATGAGTACCTAGAAGGTGCATGGCAATTTGAAAACAGTTTACTATAAGTGCTATATATATGGTACTAGTTTATCAGTGGCAGTCTAGCTAAAGACAATTCATACAGTCTATTAACGATTCCATTTGGTTTGCGTAGTAAAACTAGCAGCCGAAGTATCAGCTCACTGCTTCATCAGCTGGTACTATCTGTCGTCGATCTATAACTGTCGTTAATAGCCTGTACAAATTAACAATAGCTAGGCGCTGTGATACGAGGTCACAAAAATCGGAGGCTACACTAAAGTTTTTGTAAGTACCTATGATTGTCTTGCTATTATTCTTCTAAAAGTTATGAATAAAACAATGACTGTGTAGGTACCCTTGAAATTAAAACCAATTTGTATAATGAGTCTTCTTCGATAATTGCATTTCTTAAACTAGATGTTCTTTACCTGATAGCTGTCCCGCTTGTACCGCGGGCCTGAGCTCGAGGACGACATGGTATTCCTTGGCCTGTGGCGGGTGCAGTGCTTGTGTTTCCCAAGCTCCTGCACCTCGGCCTCTATCAGCCTCTCGTTGTCACTCTCCACCTGAACAGTCCCACCATTCTTTGCTGCTCCATTTTTCAAGTCTTTCTTTTTATCGCGTCTTTTTCTTTCTCTCTTCTTGAAAGTCAGAGAGAATCTTTTTCGCTTTTTGGCCTTTGGGGATTCTGGCCTCTGAGGGGCGGTGGACTTTTCTCTGTCAGATCGACTAGTGTCGTCATCAGGTGGTGGTACTTGCGACTCCGAGTCGGTTTTCAACGTTAGTTCTGTTCGTGTAGAGGAATCTGGCTCTCCTGATTTGTAAGCCACTTCTTTTTCCAAATTGGCTAGTTCCATTCTACGTAACCGCTTTGGTAGTTTGTTGACTGTAGCGTAAATTGGCTCCTCGTTTTCCCCGACGGGAGCCGAGCGAGACCTCGAGAAAAAGTCGAACTTCTTTGGTTTAACAGGTATTCTTCTTTCAACGAATACTACTGTACTTGCGACTTCGGTCGTCGTTGTTTGTACGTCATCACTGGATTTAGGACTTGGACTGCTAGGAATGGGCGTGGATCTTGGATAATCGTAGGTCAGTTCGATGTTCTTCTCAGTGACGTACGATTTCGGGGGCTCCTGTTCCTCAACACTCGGCATGCAAACTATCGGTTCCTTTTTCTGACAGCAGCATTGTTTCTGAGTGATGCGTCGTGTGTTGCACATGAATACTGAGTTTTGTTGTATATATGTGGTTTGAATCGTCGGCGCCGACTGGACTTCTCCTAGGAGATCCTCGACGTTTCCGCCGGTGTGGAAGCGTGGGGGCTGGTAGGGGGCGACGACGAAGCCTGGCGGCGGGGGTCCTGCGATGTGGTAGGGGGGAGAGGTAACGGATTGGAAGAACCTTGGTACCTCGGGCGGCGCGTCGTGCACCAATACGTCAACCACCCGCTCGTGGCCATTGTCCGCTATATTTGGCTGCGCATTGTTCGTGCTATGCGTCATTAGTGCCGGTTTCTGACTGTTTGGGATTTTTCTTGTCGCGTCCTGTTGGCATTCATCGCACGTGCATGGTGATTCGGCGCCGCTCTGTAAAGTTAAACATTTATTTATAGTTCTCGTATGCTTATTTTTGGGAGTCAATTTGAGCTGTTGGACGGGCTTATTTTTGTTGCTATTGTCAACTTAATCCATACTAATATTATAAATACTTAAGATTTGTTTATTTTCAGTAACTACGAAATCGTAGATACTCTGTATACAGAACGCGGAAGCTAGTGTCTTCTGTGCTTTATGTATTAAACCTTCTGTCTATTATTTATCTAATTGAAATATATAAATAGTGTAGGATATGTTTAGTAGGTACATGAGAGAAAATATTTTTAAACTGACAACGTACGACAATTTTGTGTTATAGGTACTAAATATGTGCCGCAGTTTCACCTACGTTGATGATTACTGGTCGTGGGTCGTAGTGTGATTTTATATTATTTACTTACTTAATAGAAGTAACAAACTCTATATGTCTATACTTATATTATAAAATATTTGATAACTTGTTTGTTTGTTTGTAAGGATTTAACTAAAAACTTCTGAACCGATTTTAATAATTCTTTCACCACTAGAAAGTTAAATTATCACCGAGTAACACAGGCTAAATTTTATTTTTAAATAAGTACTGTTACGACCATAACCTAATCTAACATACGCGAGTGAAGCCGCGGGCAAAAGCTTGTACAGATATAAAGCCTTTGTTACATCCGGTTACAGTAGTTTTATAATGGTGAAATAATAATTCAAATTGGTTTAGTAGCTTAAGATATTATCGATTGCAAACAAACAAATATTTTACTTTACAATATTATAATATAATAATTTCATATAACCTAAAAAGATGCAACAAAAGATGTAAGTATCTACTTTTAATTCCATGATGCATCTGCAGTTCAAAGACTGATAGAATACACAAAACGCGAACATTAATGGGACAGTCGTCAGAACACTGCATGAACTTCCGGTACTTGATTATCTTTCTACCGAAATGAGTGCCTGCACACATTCAGGATACGGATGTCGTAAACTTTATGTTATCAAGTCTGGATTATGACAACGTCACGTCTATCGAAACCGAAACACCGATGAAATCTAAATTTTAAAATAAATTGGTTATATTCTCCTTTCACCTAGACGACGGCCGACCTAAGTATAACTCTTGTATCGTGGAGGACCTCACAAACATTGAAACAGCGGACTCGAGGAACATTTAGTCCTGGAACGACCACATAATATGGAGCACGGAAATTTTCGATCTGTGTGGGATTCGAACTCACAGCTCATAGTACTTACGTAGGGGCGAGGTGACATTTGAAACTTATACTGTCCGTGTAGTCAAGTCAATATGCATTTGTTTCATAGGCACTTAGATATAGATTAGAAGTCTTGATTGGTCGTGTAGAACTGTGGAACACATCGCACCCCTACTGAAATAAAGGCGTAAAAAGAATTTGGAAACTTTAGGTGAGAGCAAAATAACTGTTAGATCTATTATCTATATATTTTTCGTCGGCCTCGATGGCGTAGTGGTTAGTGTTACCGACTGCCACGCATGAGGTCGCGGGTTCGATTCCCGCACAAGTCAAACATTTGTGTGCATGAACATGGATGTTTGTCTTGGTCTGGGTGTTTCTATGTATAATATGTATGTATTTACAAAAAAGAAGTATATATATTATCGCAAATAAATCCATGGTTCCTGTGGATCTGTAGATCTGTAGAATGAATGGAGCGAAACCGCGGATAAAACTAGTAAGACATCCTGATTAATATTTAATGCACATGTGAGTTTGTTTGTTACGCTTTCAAGCCTTAACTACTCGACCGATCATCATGAAATTTTGCATACACTTTGTCACGGGCACAGAAAAGGGCATAGGGTACCTTTCATTCAGGAAAAAGTACTATTAGTAACCTAACCTAACCTACATTTATCCAAGCAAAGCTGCGAGCAAAAATATAGTAATACTAGCTTTTGCCCGCGGCTTCGCTCGCGTTAATTTAGAATTTGACAATCAATTCAGGTCGTACTCTGCTTGTAATAATATTATAATTTAATCATGATTCGAAAGACACGTGGCGCCATCTATTATCATACGAAAGTTATTATTTTCCTCGGGAACAGTAATTTTTTTCGGGATGAAAGGTAGCCTAGTATGTCCGTTTCTGTACACCTGACAACGTATATGCAAAATTTCAGGATGATCGGTTCAGTGATTTAGGCGTGAAAAGGTAACAAACAAACAAACAAATTCATTTCCGCTTTTATAATATTTAGTTAGGATTATAATAATAAATAACATTTGAACGTTAATTGCCACGCCATCGCTTTTATTTTGTGGTCTTTCAAATAATCTGAGGGACGTTTATTTTTAAGCAACTTCGACTGTTCTGAAAATCCATTTGCTAGCAATAAAATTTTATGAGTATTGTGTGAGCGGGCATCGGGAATTGTCGTTCGTTCCCCAACCCACCTCACCTGTCGATATTTATTTTGGCAGATATGAACGTTGATAGAAAAACAAGAAATAAAGGCGGATTCTAGCTTTGTTTATTTATTAAACTAGCGACCCGCCCCAGCTTCGCTCGGGTGCAATTCTGATACTAAATATACTACAGAATGTCTTTATTATAACGTTCACAGCTTTGTTGTCATTAGACAATACAAACATAGGCACGCGCCGCCGGCCCCGCGGCCGGTACCGCCGCAACCGCTATGTCCCTGCATTTTAAATCTGTAATATCTTCGAAAATATTCATTTTAATTACATGCTGTAATGGGCTATATTGATCTATATTAAATGCACAATGTATTTAAGGTACTTAATTGGATAAGGATTAATGATGTATTGCTTAAAATCGCTTCGTAAATAAGCCATTATTTCTCGTAAAAAGTAAAAGATAACAAATGGTTATCGTGGGTTATCCCTAAGAGATAGACATATACCAGCGCGGACTTTTTTGTACCTAGACCTTTTTAAGGTGTACAATACTTTATACTGTAGTACATTATTTTGATCAATCTCATAGGGTTCAGCCAGCGTTTGCAATGTAAGTGCAAAAAAATGTGTTTATTTACGACATCACATTAGAAACCCCTAAAATTATCAGTGTTTCTCTACTATATTATGCATGTATTATACATATAAACCTTCCTCTTGAATCACTCTATCTATTAAACAAAACCGCAACAGAATCCGTTGCGTAGTTTTAAAGATCTAAGCATACATAGGTACAGACAGACAGCGGTAAGCGACTTTGTTTTATACTATGTAGTGATGGTAACTAAAACCAGCGATGGCCTAGCGATGGCCTAGCGATGGCCTAGCGATGGCCTAGCGATGGCCTAGCGATGGCCTAGCGATGGCCTAGCGATAGCCTAGCGATAGCCTAGCGATAGCCTAGCGATGGCCTAGCGATGGCCTAGCGATGGCCTAGCGATAGCCTAGCGATAGCCTAGCGATGGCCTAGCGATGGCCTAGCGATGGCCTAGCGATGGCCTAGCGATGGCCTAGCGATGGCCTAGCGATAGCCTAGCGATAGCCTAGCGATAGCCTAGCGATGGCCTAGCGATGGCCTAGCGATGGCCTAGCGATGGCCTAGCGATGGCCTAGCGATGGCCTAGCGATGGCCTAGCGATGGCCTAGCGATGGCTAGCGATATATTTTCGAAGTTATATGCATACTAGTTGACCCGCGCAATTTCGTCTGTTTCACAGAGAATTTTCCCCGTTTCTGCAACATTTTTCATACATGCTCTGCTCTTGTTGGTCGTAGCGTGATGTTATATAGCCTACCTCGATAAATGGGCTATATCCAAAACTGAAAGAATTTTGCAATTCGAACCAGTAGTTCCTGAGATTAGCGCGTTCAACCAAACTAACAAACAAATAATTCTTCAGCTCTATAATATTAGTATAGATTAAACAGTAATCAATATATAATTTAGTTGAAGGAAAACGTCGTGAAGAAACCTGTATCTCTGAGAGGTCTCCATAATGTTCTCAAAGATTGGCACTGCATCCTAGGGCGTAGTGGACTATGGCCAAACCCTTTTTCCACTGAGAAGAGACCGGTGTCCACCCGTGGGACAGTTTAAAATATGGCTAATATTATTATAATTTTAGGAGTAGGTATATCTTATGCTATGTCATGATATGTCTGGATGATGGTGATGAGGATAAAGAATCTCTTGCAATAAGCACTTTTATAGTTCGTGTACTATCTATATCTTCTCCCTAGCCTTTATTTTTCCCAAGTCACTTGGGGTCGGCTTTCTAGTCTAATCAGATTTGACTGGATATCAGTTTTTACACGGAGCGGCTGCCACCTGACCTCCGCAACCCGAAGGCTAACGATACTCTAAAGCTAGACCAGTGTCTCCTGACACTGGTCTAGCTTTAGAGTAGATTAGAGGGCACTGACTTCTCAATAACGACTGCCATAGATGTTCATGGCAGCCGGGACCGACGGCTTAACGTGCTCTCCGAGGCACGGAGCAGGCGATAATTGTCAATCAAAACGCACATAATTTCGAAAAGTCATATAACTTCCGAAAGTCAGAGGTGCGCGACGTGGGTTCGAACCCGAGACCCTCTGCATTGCAGTCTGTTGGTCTCCCCGCTGAGCTATCACATTACTGTCTATGTATACCCATGTATTGGTATATGTATAAGTACACATAATATGATTAGTAGTTTATCTTCGAACCTAAAATATATATTTGTTTTTGTTTATAAAAGATAACTGACGCTGTAATAATGACTGTGTCGCAAACACTGCGAACATTCAAACAGCGGACACAGTGGAGACCAGACTCAACAAGTGTGGGGATCGAACCTACAGGACGAGGCGCATTGCTAATTATATATGGTGATACATTTTTTGTTTATATCACAAGGCGAAGGTGTCAGCTTAAAAGCTAGTATACTATGCCCTCCGATATCGCGTTAGTCTCATGAGGAGATAACGACTGTCCCAGAGGGGTGAATATTATTATATTATTATTATAATGTGGATTATTGACCAACAATAATTAATCTTGATTAAATTGCCTTTGGCTCAGTGGTTTAAGTGTGATTCTATGAGTCACTGCGAAATCATGACGCCCTAGGTCAAGCACAGTGCTATTGAGGAATTCTGGGACCTGACAGCATACCTAATTTTGTTTGTGAAACGCTTAACATAATTCTTTCCTTTTTAATTATACATTTAATATAATTAAATTTTTTATATTTTTGTATAATATGTACCTATGTATTTAGAAAAATAGTATATATGTATGTTTATACATTGTCTAGTACCCATAGTACAAGCTCTGCTTAGTTTGGGCTAGATGATGTTGTGTGCATGTGATAGAATATTAGAATTAGAATTAGAATTTTGAATAGAACGAATGATTAAGATCTATAATTAAAACATTTACGAAGGGTCTTTACATATAAAACAAAACATTGGGGCAGTCTTTGGGAACTGCCGATAGAAGTGAAAACTTTAATTCCTGATCATAAATACCACTTTATAGAAAAAAAAAAAGTGGCGGTTCGGATTCCTGATACTCTCTTAGGAATTATTAAGGGGGTCATAATTTAATTATTTTTTTGCGTAAGACGCACTATTTCTAAGATATTGTTAATATTCTAAAATAATTCAAAAATGGAAAGCGTGGAAGCGTGACAATGACTCGAGTTATATGATTTTTGTTCACCCAAGAAGTGCTCAACGCGCCTAAAGGTTTTACTTAAAAAAATATATAGGTACTTACATTTTTTTTTTTGGAAGAGATATATATTTTTTATTTTTCCTGTAAAAAGATATCTTTTGTCCGACTAAAAGCATTATAAAGCTTAAAGCAGTAGTAAATACACATAGTAACCTTGTAAAACAGAATGTAAGTAGTCTATAGTTCTACTAACGTATATATTTATAATCTAAAGCGCTGGCCGTCACCAAGGTTTGCGGTGCGGCCCATCTGCTCAGGCGAAAATATTTTTCATAAAACAACGTCATACAATCGTCTCTCCATCGTAAATTAATTCACGCACTCTTTTAGAATACTAACATAAAATAATTCGTTTGTCTGGCAGGTATCACTCAAGAATTCATTCGTTGTTTTGGCAAAGTTCGCTATTGTTCGATAGATGGAATAATGAGAAAGATTTCTATGGGAATGGCATAAATACTTTTAGTTCGAGTATTATACATCAAGTTTAATTAATAAAAATACACTGACCGAATATAATGATAATAATATAATTATAATAATCGAAATTAATTGTTATTGTATACATGTAAATTTTAGAATAATAAATTCTTGTAATTTTCTCGTTAAGAGGAAACACTAAGGGCGAGAGAATTGAAAAATAGGTATTTGTAAAATCTATTGCTGTCGCGCAGTGCCTTGTATAGTATCATGAGCGCGATAAAGACAACTGCAGCTTGGACCGAAAATACCTATTAAAAGTACACAAAAAATCAACGTTTTGTAGTCCCCTGATTCCTTCTCCAAAAGTTGACCGATTTAACTATTTTTTTCAATAAAAATTAAAGAAAGACTTTGGCCGTGTTCCTATGTTTTTCTTTTTTTATATTATCTAGTCAATTTTGATTTGTGGATGTTTGAACACACCGGAAAATCTGGTCAATTTTTAAGGTTTTTGAAGGCTCATGTCTCTTTTAATAATTAATTTATGAAAAAAAGGAAAACATAGGTACATGTCAATAGTGGCCATACCTACATTTTTTGAAAAAAAAATATTGTTCTACTCGCATTATCCAGGGAAGAAACAGGGGACTACGTTTGTATGGAAAAACGACCCTTGTGTTTCCTCTTAACACCAGATATGGTAGTTTACAGAGAATAAAATATTTATTGCAACACCTGTATGTAAACCAAAAAAAAATTATATCTGAGCTGATTTGCACCACCATTTGGCCAAATATGAATGTAGACCTTAAGTTTTTTACAGGGCTAGTCCATTGCTGACTATCAGGCACATTTTTAGACTGCAGTAAACTATATTCCAATTTAGTAAAATCTAATATGGAGTCATATATAATTATTGCACCTTACCAATGATTCCTGTACTTTAGGGGTCTTAAAAACATTCAAACAACGAACATAAACAACAACCAGGCGTACCAGACTGAGGACAAATATTTGTAGACTAGATGTTCCCGCGGTTTTACCCGCGTTTATCGTTACTGCGCCGCCGCCGTGGGTCGTAGCGTGATGTTATATAGCCTATAGCCTTCCTCGATAAATAGGCTATCCAACACTAAAAGAATTTTTCAAATCGAACCAGTAGTTCCTGAGATTCGCCCTTAGTGTTTGCTCTTGAGTGGTCGCCTCGCCGCTGTCACTGCGCCGAGTGTCGTGGGTTCGCATCCCCCGCGGGGCAAAACTTTGTGTGATCCATAAACGGTTGTTCCGAGTCTAGATGTTCTGTGTCCGTTGTTTAAAAATTAAATGTTTGTAAAGTCCCCCACGAGTGCCCACGACACAGGAATTATTAGTAGGCCGGACATGTCTTACAAAAAAAAATTACATAGTTGCTCTAGATAAACTTAAACTATGACAGCCGACTCGTATGTGATGATAAATGATACAGACAAGAAGCAGATAAGTTACGAAAAGTGAAAACACATCATTATGCTATGATTTTTTATCTTTTAATTGCAACTGCATGATATTATGAACTAGATGTTCCCGCGGTCTCACCCGCGTTTATCGTTACTGCGCCGCCCCCGTGGGTCGGAGCGTGATGTTATATAGCCTATAGCGTTCCTCGATAAATAGGCTATTCAACACTAAAATATTTTTTTAAATCGAACCAGTAGTTCCTGAGAAAGCGCGTTCAAACAAACAAACAAACTGTTCAGCTTTATAATATCAGTATAGATTATTGCTGTTTTTAAATTTATAGTATTATTTTAAATGTAAATCAAAATTTCTGTCTCCTTCTATCTTTTTTATTTTTATTTTGTCTGCCTTTTGGTTGAATATGTGAAAGAACAATAATTTTATTACTTAATAAGATGCAGTATTCCGCTTTCGGCATAAATTTTTTCGGCACCTATGGTTTCGGAAATAAAAAGTGGAATAGCTTAGGTGCCGAAACCACAGGTGCTGAAAAAATTGGTGCCGAAAGCGGAATACTTCAATAAGATCTGCAAATGTATACCCATATTCGCAAATGTATAAATGAATTATGAATTACAAAAACGTTCTATGTGTATTTTTATTCTATTAGTCAGAAAGCAAAATGAAAATGTAACATATTCAGTTTAAAATCCCAACCAATATAAAATTAAATGTGAATGTGAGTATGTTTGTTAAGCTTTCACGCCTTAACTCCTAGACCGATTATCATGAAATTTGGTATACACATAGTCAGAGGTACAGAAAAAGACATATATCCAGAAAAAAGTATTGTTACTGATCTAACCTATATTTACGCGGGCGAAGCTGCGGGCAAAATTTAGTAATATTATATTTAACAGAATTGACCGGTTGCTATATTTTCAACATACGTAGTGTGAGTTGTTTTGACGTTGACGCGATCGACACGTTTATGACGTTCGGCGCTCTGATTGGTCCGCTCCAAGCTCTTAACCAATCAGAGAGCCAAACGCGGTGAACGTTTCGATCGCATTAACGTAAAAACAACTCGCGCTAGGCACTCTGTCGTAAAGAGATATGCATTATTGTACATTTGTCGGTTTATATACTAACTTGCGTCATAATCAGCTAAAATATGGTTTATGTTTTGACAGATGTTGTCTACACTAATCTATAAGGATTTCTGTTAAATATAGGGCTTAATACTCTTACCGGAACACGCAGCAGGGGTAGAGGCCTCCCACAAGGTGGACCGACGACCTGGTAAAGGTCGCGGGAAGCGGTTGGATGCGGGTGGCCCAAGATCGGTCTGTGTGGAAAACCTTGGGGGAGGCCTATGTCCAGCAGTAGACGTCTTTTGGCTGACATGATGATAGGGCTTAATAAGCAGCAGCGATAGCTCAGTGCGGAAACCAACAGACTGCAATGCAGAGGGTCTCGGGTTCAAACCCACGTCGCGCACCCCTGACTTACGGAAGTTATATGACTTTTCGAAATTATGTGCGTATTGACTGACAATTATCGCCTGTTGCGTGTCTCGGAGAGCACGTTAAGCCGTCGGTCCCGGCTGCCATGAACATCTATGGCAGTCGTTATTGGGAATTAATTTGCCATTTCAGTTTAAAGAGTGCAGATTCTCCTAAAAGCAGCATTTACGAAAATAATAAACAAAACTGTTTTCCATTGGCAACTCTATGTAGCGTGCTTACGAGTATGAAACCCGCAAAATCTTTACATATTATGTTTTAGCAAAACAAAAAATATAGCATGTAAAAACTAAAACCGTCGTTTATGAAAATGTATTAAAATAAGCTATTTGCAGTAAACCATAGCATTAATAATATGTGTATTATTTGCAAAATAAGTATCCTAAAAATTAAAAATGTTGCCCAAAGTAACTATTCCACACGAGTGAAGTCGCGGGCAAAAGCTAGTTAACTATAAAGCTGACTAGATGAACTGGTCTGGTCTAAATTAACCAAAAAAATTCACATCTTTGAAATTAGTACAGTTATATTATTTTTCTAAAAGACATCGATGACATAAAGGATGTAAATAAACAATATAATAATATATAAAACAGTCAAAATCATTCAAAAATATGCAAAGGGCTCGGATTAAATACATCTGCGAATGGATTCCAGCCCCAGTCAGACTGACAGACTTCTATACTGAGGTAGTCACGTTCTAGAGTCTGTGCCGTCACCCTTATCGGTACCATCATCATGGTCAGGCCCTCGGCTGACATATCCGCTGCTATGAATAAACTATACAAATTCACACAGTTCTCTATAAACACTAAAACGCTTCTTTGATCTAAGTCTTCGTCATTCATTTCTCTATCATATTCACAAATATGAACATTCTCCAAACTGGGACAATGACTCAATATCCTAAAAATAGCCTCGTAATTGATGTCTTTTGATGTAAGCATAAAATTCTTTAAGTTTGCTATATGCATGGCCTGGGAAAGAGACCGAGTGTAGGTTTCTAGCATTTCTAAGTCATCCGTGTAAACATCTAACGTCGTCAATTTCGGACACTGCTCGAAAAGCAACGTGAAAAACATACTCCTAGTTGGTATATTACTGATCCTCAGGAAAGTTAAATGCTGTAACGTTGTCGAAGATTTGGATAAACCAATAGGAAGCCTACATCTGATCACAACGCCGTCGCGTCTACAGAAATCTGTCAAAGTAACTTTATCTGGTAAATTTTGTATTTTTGCAAAGTTTTCACAGTTGTCTATACAGAACCAGCTACTGGGGGCGTCAGTAATCTTCATACTGAAGTCGTTATGCATACAGATGTACGTCGGAAAGTAATCTTTTAGCTCGACTAGCAAATTTTTGTAGAAATTTTCGTCAAAACTAGTCGTCTGCTTGTTCCAAGCTTTGAAAACAATATTTCCGTCTAACATAAAATTTAATGGAAAATATGAGCTCACTTCTACTTTCAATTTGCTGCAGCTGACTGAAAATAATTTGGCTAGCAAAGGTGTCACGAATATTTCTATTTTCTCTAAATATATCATGAATATATACTCCAATTGCTTAAAATTTAATCTAGTAACTCCATCCAATTGTTTAGAAAATTTATGAGTTACACCACAATCCCGGGCTATGAGGGTCAACTTATGAAAGTTGATTTCAATTTGGTTTCCAGCTCTCATGTCACTATCTATATATTCATTATCGATACTCAAGAATTCTTTATAATTGTCACATATTGTTAGCTTTAAATCTTTTACTGTATTTACGTCCTTCAGAAACTTTAATGGTGACGCAGATAAACTTAATTCTGGTATAACAAAATGGATAACTTCAAATTGTCTCTCTTTGAAAACTTCTTTGGATTGTTCATACTTCGTGTAGGAGCAGCATTGGAAGAAGTTAATACCAATGCTTTTCAAGCTTTGTGGACATATTTCTGAGATGTGTGCTAAGTAAATATGAGTAAAAGTTACATCTAAAGATTTCAGGTTAACGAATTTGTTAATATGGGGCTTTAGGTCGTCAACTGTTAAGTCTGGCACACCGCTTAAATCTAATTCCAGGATGTGCTCGCTGAAGTCCGAAAATAACTTTTCATCCAAAGTTTTGACAGTGGCTATAGTACTTCTTGACAATACCACTCGTTTCGGATGCCACCACGAGGCTAAATACTCTCTCAACTCAGTACAACTGTTATAAATATTGATTTGAGTTTTCGTGTCCAAATAATCCAAAATTTTGGCTCCAATTTCAACTGGAAGACTCAGAAAATCCATTGAATGTATTTGATACCAAAATGTACATTTTAAGAGATTTACGTCGAAAAATTCATTTTGACACTGTCAAAAGTATATTCTTGGTTATGGTAAAAAATTAAAACTATTATAAGTTATTGGTAAAATAGTTCGTAAGCACTTCTTCACTCGAGCCACAGGTTCAATCTAGTTCGGGCAAACAACAACAAATGTATTTTATAAACTAATGAGTCATTTATTATAAATTATTGTACCTATTATTTAAATAAATATAATTAATTTGTTTCTCTTTCACGGGTATTTCCCTAATACGTTAGGAAAATAGAGAGTTTTAGTTTAAAGTGAGATGGGACACTTACCGAGACACTAGTTGCGGCAGGTGTAGTATCCTACACCCGTCGCAGCTAGTGTCTCGGTAAGTGTGATGATGATTACTACATAATTATGGAATCTAATTATTCTGGTCTATGGAGATGGATGTTTAATGGTTTGGTAAAATGCAAACTATAGTTAAAAAACGGCTACTGCCTGATATACTGTCTTAGTACAAAGTCGGAATGGCAGACGGTGACTCGCCGACTCACTAGATGGGCCCCCTGAAAAGTCGCCATAGACATACAGGCCTTAAAAGCAACAGGGGGCAACACCGCGCCGGTGTGAGCGGCTAGGGGTGTCGAGCGGTGCGGCGCCGGTTTGACCATAACGGGTGTCGTGAAAACTGAGAACCGGAGCGGGTTTCCCCGTAATTATGCCCTTGAAAATGACACTTCCACCCCGAAGCATATAGCTCTAGCGGCCTCTCTCTGACCGGCCGACCAAGGCAAGCCAGAGTTGAGAGTCCTACGGGCGCTCTTGAAGTTCCACCCCAGCCAACCAGTGAAGGCAAGCCGGGGATGAGGCCCTAACCGACTCTCTGAGGCATTCGGGACCACAGTATCGCCACTCACATTCAGCTCGCCACAAGCTGCCCTGCGGTTTGTGCGCTTTACGTTAACCCGGTGATACATTTTTTGTTTATATCACAAGGTAAAGGTGAAATTTTAAAAGCTAAAGTGCTATGCCCCCGAGTTCACGTTAGTCTCATGATGAGATAACGACTTATTATTATTTGTTTTGTGTTTTTATACTCAGCTATTAGCTGGTGTTTTAATGACGTTTACGGGTAGAGACCAAGACGTAATCGTCATCTAGGATAAAGTTGGGAGATTTTGCTCTATATTGAGTATTTCAGTTTCGTCACTCTGCATAAATTTTCGGACAATCCTACATGTATTTAGTATTACTGTTTTTTGAATATTAATGAATGTATGTGAGAGTTCTAGTAGTTTTATGCTATGGTGTAAATATTTTGGGATTACCTACTCCTGTGGTGGATATAACAATTGGTACAATATAAACTTTGTTAGCTTTCCAAATTCTTGCTATTTCTTCTTTGAGTTCTGTGTATTTGTTATATTTTTCTGTAATCGTTTTTAAAAGGTTGTGGGTACTTGGGACAGCCATATTAATGATATATATTGTATTGTTAGGTTTATTGTATACTCTAATATCTGGTCTATTAAAATGAATGGTCTTATCGGTGAGAATAGCTCGGTCGTAATACGTTTTGTGGGTGTTGTTTTGTAATACAGGGCTGGGGTATATATTTATAGTAGGATGTGTGTTCTTGGATGAGTTTGTACTTGATACCTAGTTTTTGCTCAATGATATTTACAATTTTATTATGACGATGTGAGTAGTCAGTTCGCGTGAGTGTGGCGTAAGCTCCTGTTATATGTTGTATGGTTTCTGACTGTCTAAGGCATTTGCGGCATTTATCGTCTACTACATTGGGATATTTAATTATATGCTTCCTGTAATTTATAATATTAATAAGGAAGCCCTCGGTCTCTGGAAACAGATATCCACTGGTGAGCCACCTTTATTATTATTATTATTCACACTAGCCTTATAAACTTTCTTAGTCAGTCTTTCCTCGTCCATTCTTTCTACAGGCCCAAACCAGCTTAACATACCCTTTTCTATTCTTGTTACTATATCCACTTTCATGCCGCATCTCTCTCTTATCACACTATTCCTTATTCTATCTTTCAGAGTCACACCACATATTTTTCTCAGCGCTCTCATTTCTACAGCATTTATTCGGCTCTCATGCTTCTTTTTCCATACCCAACTTTCACTTCCATACAATAAGTGTAGGCACTAATAGTCTTCGATGAACAGCCAAACGTGCCTTGTCGGATACATTTTGACTGTTCATACAATGTAAAATGTATTAATTCATTTTATTTTTAACTATCTGACTAGTAAATAATCTCTTTATCGCTGAGTCTGTACAAATATCGAAACCATATGTAGATGATTAATCACATATACTTGGAGAATCTCTAAATCATATAAATTTCCTTTGTTGTGGTATTGAGCTCAAAACAGCATCCACATTTAAAGTACCGTGATGGTCATTGAACCTATTCGCCATTAGTGTCGGTACATAAAAACTATAGGTCTGTTATGTGTTAAAGATAAACTATATCGTACAAATATAAAATTTAAAGGTTTGGAGAGATGTTTGTATTTCTATATCTATAATTTATAGTCATAAATCCTTACAAACTAACAACCAAAAAATCAAATCTTTCCTTTCATAAATATTACCTAATATTTTTTTGTTTGTTACTTTTGTAAAGATTTAACTCAAAACTACTCAACCGATTTTAAAAATTGTTTCACATTTAGAAAGCTATATTGTCACGGAGTGACATCGGCTACATATTATTTAAAAAAACCTGTTATTAACATAACGTAATCTACTTTTACGCGAGCGGAGCCGCGGGTATAACCTCATTTTTATATGTTTGGATGTTTGTTCCTTAAGCACGGCAACTTTTAAATGGATTTAGATGTAACTTGGTATTCAGGTACACCATATGGTGTATCCAGGATATCCTGGATTAACAAAGACTGCTTTTATTCTGGCATTAATTGCTGCGAAGTTTAAGCGGGTCAGGCAGCCGGTAAAATATAGTAATAGTAGTATTTTTACTTGTTACTTTTATAAAACATCATAGTGAATAGTTTTGGTAATATTTTCTTACAATAATATCAGCCCCGTACCTATATACACTATTGGACACAGGCCTCGTCTTAGTGTGAGAAAGGTTTATCTGATCTTATGTGGGGGCCAGTCAGCATGCAGACTGGCGACACTTCGACCCAGTGGGATCTTTTGTGTCGACACTCTCCCAATAACGACTGCTATAGATGTTCATGGCAGCCGGGACCAACAGCTTAACGTGCTCTCCGAGGCACGGAGCAGGCGATAATTGTCAATAAATACGCATATAATTTTGAAAAGTCATATAACTTCCGAAAGTCAGAGGTGCGCGCCGTGGGTTCGAACCCGAGACCCTCTGCATTGCAGTCTGTTGGTCTCCCCACTGAGCTATCGCTGCTATGTGAGAAAGGTTAGGCCGTAGTCAAGCGTAGGTCAAGGCGGGTTAGCAGACTGCACATACCTTCGATAATATGAAGAACTTTCAGACATGTAAATGTCCTCACGATTTTTCACCGTTAAAGCCAGCGATAATTTACTACTTAATACGCACATTACTTCGAAAAGTTAGAGCCTTTCGAGACCTTTACTGACTGCCAAGTCCTTTGGTTTTCACTAGACTATCGCTGTTAATCGAAATAATATCTTAACCTTATAAATAAAAATTAACCCATTAGTATATACTTAATATCAGCACTGTATTAAACTGTCCCACTGCTGGGAACGGGGTTCTTCTCAGTGTAAAAAGAGTTAGGCCATAGTCCACCACGCTGGCCCAGTGCGGGTTGGCAGACTTCACATATCTTTGAGAACATTATTGGGAACTCTTAGACATGCTGGTTTCCTCATTATGTTTTCCTTTACTGTTAATGCAAGCGATAATTAACTGTTTAATATGCACATAACTTTGAAAAGTCAGAAATGCGCGCCTTGGGATCGAACTCGAGACCTCTACGTGGCAGTCCAGCGGTTTCCCACTAGGTAACAAATTACTAGTACCTGCTGTTATTACCCATTAGTAATCAGCTGTAATAACAGTTTTATTTCAGTCTGTGCTTAATATATAAAATTAAAGCCAAGCTGTTGTCTGTGTTTGCTTGTATAGTTAAAAGGTTACAGTAAACTAATACTCTTGACCTTGTTACTAACTGATATCGCTGCAATGTTAGAACGCGGGATATCTATACATACATACATACAATACATACAAATAAATAAAATTGAAGTGTCTGTTTGTAATGTCAAAATAACAGCTTTTTATCTAATGCATATGTAAGTATATAAGGCACCTATACGAAAACATATATTTTAAAGATGTTTGTCTGTCTGTCTGTTTGTTCCGGGTAATCTCCGAAACGGCTGAACCGATTTTGACGGGACTTTCACTGCCAGATAGCTGATGTTATAAGGAGTAACATAGGCTACTTTGATATTAGAAAAAAATAGGGTTCCGCGGAGACAAACACTTTTTAGTTAAAATCTACGCGGACAAAGTCGCAGGTAACAGCTAGTCTTTAATATAATATTGAAAGGTATGCGTAGATAGCGTATTACAATGCGTCGAGTGGCGTGGGTTCGAGTCCAGTTTCTACAGGTAGGTGTAACAAAATGATTGCTAAACCTTACGATATGTAGAGATTATTTTAATGCGATATTCGTAATTTTAAAACAATATTTTATAATATTAGATAAAAAAAAATCTAATATAATTAATTGTCTTTTTTAAATAAACCTTACAGTTTGTTAATGATTACCTATTATTTTGAGCAACCGGGCCATTGTCACGAGACCCAAACCCACGCGACAAAAAGAGAAATAAAGAAATAAATTCTTTAGGAATGTCGTTAAAAATATTCAAGGGCTTATGATCTCATGTAAATAGATGCCTATATTATAATTTGCAAATCTTACTTTAATTGTATTACAATACCTGTGACAGTACTAAAAACTAACAAAAACTACAGCCAAACACACCCTTTGGTGATTAAAAATAGGTAAACACAACATCTTGAAATACACAACATTAAAAAACCTTTGTAAGTATATAAAATAGAAGCTCGTAAAGCTCAATCTATGTTCATAAAGGGTAGGTAAGCAGTATGGTAGGTACCTTCATCACTTTGTCACACACAAATCACTGACACGGCTGCGCAAGCGACGCTCAGAACGCGACTGCGTTTATTTATAGTCAACATTACGCTCTACAATATTTTCTTACACATGAATTTCTTGGCCGTCCTTGACTCATTTCTTAATCTAAATAAAACAAATGTTTTAGGGAAATGTCTGTTATTTTTATTATTTAAAGGGCAAAGTCACGCTTTTGAAATTATTTTTATTATAATTAGGTGGGTCGCGGCGCGATGACCGATCAAAGCAATCAGGCCGATTGGGGAGTATCGTTTAAGCAGTTTAGATATTTTGCCTTGGAAACGCATCTCTTGCGCTAGTATTAAATCGTAGATATTTCTTGCAGGTTTCTTCTCATAGGCTCAACCCTTTGCCTGAAGTTAGCAACTAACCTAAATGTAGCTTCAGTAACTTAGTAAACTCACTTACCTATATATTTTGACGTTCATAAGTGTTACTTTGTGACCTAAATGAATAATTGTCTTTTGACTTGACTTTGACTTGACTATTTCAGGAGAACTTTACAAACAAGCAAAAGACACAGAGAGTATCTAGACATGGAACAACTACAAGATCACATAAATTTTCATACTACGAGAGTCAAACACACAATACTCAGCGCGTAGCAAGTGGTGAAGTGACCTTTTACACGACTGCGCCCGCGCCGTCCTTGAAGTCAAAATTACTTGTGTGTTGTTTCTGATGTGAGTAAGTTTAGATAGCCTAGTGGGAAGCTGCTGGACTGAGCAGAGGTCTCAGTTCGATCCCAAGTCGTGCATCTCCAATTTTTCTAAGTTATGTGCATATTGTCGAAGCGCCTGCAGGTTTATTCACCGCAATATCCATTCGAAGTAATTGCTAACCCGTAGCAAAATTGTGTACCGACTTGAAGACCACTTTGCCTTTTGTTATTTTATGGAATACACATCATCCATAGTTACAAGATTTTTTATTTCCAAGTCCAGTATAAATTTTAATTATTTTTTAAATTTTTTTATTGCTTTAACTGCGAAGGAAAACATCGTGAGGAAACCGGCAACCTGTCTAAGAGTTATCTGCGATATGTGAAGTCTTCCCCGCACTGGGCCAGCGTGGTGGACTTAACCCTTCTTACACTGAGAAGAGGCCCGTACCCAGTAGTGGGACAGCTTAATACAGGGCTGATATTATTATAAGCCTAGAGAGGTCTTTAAGGAGACACTGAGCTGTTAGCTAGGGAACTAATGTTTGCGTTTACAAGCGTTTACGTGTGTGCCATTGTTTGCGTTGATAATCGCTTAAGTTTGCGTCAATATTTTCGCCTGTTTCACTGGATGGGTATTGAGCCATACTTGTGACACGGAAATACTAATACACAAATTGTTTTTGTCATTTTGATAAAACATGTAAGAGAAAGGTGTGATCAAATTAAGGGCTCTAGTAACAGCTTAGCGCAAACCTTCACTTCCGTACACTTCGAAGATCTAGTAGTCTCTAGTCGTTGACAGTTCAAGATATAATTCGTAACGGGTATAAACGCGTTAAGCGTCTTGACGCTATAATTATTTTCTACATTGCTTGAATACCGCTATGGCTATGTGACCTCCTTTGCTTTTAGGGTGCGTTGAGTGTTGTGATTTCAATTCTAACACACTAAAATTTGCAGACAGCGGTTGGGTGTGGGTCGACCAAGACCGGTCTGTAGGGAGAGCCTTGGGGAAGGCCGACGTCCAGCAGTAGACGTCTTTCTCCCGAGATTATTATACAAATTTGCATGATTTACATAACTATAGTTGTTCTGGGTCTGGGTGTCCGTTGCATCCGTAATTTCAATGGTTCTATAGACTCCTGCGACACAATAATTATTTCAATGGTTCTATAGACTCCTGCGACACAATAATTATTTCAATGGTTCTTTAGACTCCTGCGACACAATAATTATTTCAATGGTTCTATAGACTCCTGCGACACAATAATTATTTCAATGGTTCTTTAGACTCCTGCGACACAATAATTATTTCAATGGTTCTATAGACTCCTGCGACACAATAATTATTTCAATGGTTCTATAGACTCCTGCGACACAATAATTATTTCAATGGTTCTTTAGACTCCTGCGACACAATAATTATTTCAATGGTTCTATAGACTCCTGCGACATAATAATTATTTCAATGGTTCTTTAGACTCCTGCGATACAATAATTATTTCAATGGTTCTATAGACTCCTGCGACACAATAATTATTGTAATGGTTCTATAGACTCCTGCGACACAATAATTATTTCAATGGTTCTATAGACTCCTGCGACACAATAATTATTTCAATGGTTCTATAGACTCCTGCGACACAATAATTATTTCAATGGTTCTATAGACTCCTGCGACACAATCATTATTTCAATGGTTCTATAGACTCCTGCGACACAATAATTATTTCAATGGTTCTATAGACTCCTGCGACACAATCATTATTTCAATGGTTCTATAGACTCCTGCGACACAATAATTATTTCAATGGTTCTATAGACTCCTGCGACACAATCATTATTTCAATGGTTCTATAGACTCCTGCGACACAATAATTATTTCAATGGTTCTATAGACTCCTGCGACACAATCATTATTTCAATGGTTCTATAGACTCCTGCGACACAATAATTATTTCAATGGTTCTATAGACTCCTGCGACACAATCATTATTTCAATGGTTCTATAGACTCCTGCGACACAATAATTATTTTAATGGTTCTATAGACTCCTGCGACACAATCATTATTTCAATGGTTCTATAGACTCCTCTGGTGTTGCGGGTGTCCATGGGCGGCGGTAATCGCTTACCATCAGGCGATCCTGCTCGTTAGCCTCTTCTACTATAAGAAAAAAAATTTCAAAGTCAAAGTCAAAAATACTTATTTAGGTCACAAAGTAACACTTATGAACGTCAATAGTTCTTTCGTGAAAAAACGTGAGTATTTGTTGTAATTAATATGTTGATTACACATCATGGCTTCCAGCTGACGCGTACAGTTTGGTTCGTCGATCGTCCAAACTCGGCTATTTTCGTTTCACCGGTTATTGCTCGCGGAAACTGATTAATACGTCAAACATCTCGATGGCTTTCCTGAAGTTTCTGTGACGCATACCTTCGCGCTCCATATTTTATTTAATAGGCTTGGTAAATTTAGGGTTATGCCAAAATTTTGTATAGAGCTATGGAGTGATAAAATATTAGGTAAGGAACCAATCCAAAGTGCACAAAGCAAATTGAATGCATAGACTACGATTATAATACATAGAATATATAAATAGAGGTTGAATGACCACGTTTAATTGTTTTTGCCAGAAAAAGTCAGACGTGATTACGTAGAAAAGAATGTAGGAAGTTGAAATCTTGTTTTTGTGTTTATTTATTCTAGTTATATCCATGCATGTCACGCCAACTACTGACTTTTTCAAAAAGTCAGAGATCCATGGATGATTTGAAAGTCTTTTACTTTAAATCTTTTTCCAACCACCCAAGACGTACGTCGAAATCTTGTATTAAATATTGGTTAATAATAAGCTAGGCTAGATTAAAAAATAACACTTTAGGGTAGCGTGATTTCATTTTTATTACAATGTCGCAAGTTAGAATGACATAATGTTAAGTTATATTGTAAGTATGTATTTCCTTTTTGAACTGTATCTGTGGCAAATAAACGGTTTTTCTTTCTTTCTTTCTTTCATAATCACTAGTGAATTCCTAGCCTTGCCTACCTGAAAAGGACATGCAATTTTACACTCAGAAAATGTATTTAAGATTAACGTCGTTAAATTAAATTTTCATTTGTCCAGGATTCAAAGTCACGGTCGTTTAAAGTACAACATTATTGAATCCTTAGCAAATGCTGAGCCAGAAGCGAGTAATTGCTTATAATAACCCAAACATCCCATTACGTTCGGAAAGTAAAGCAAAGTTATATCAAATGCGCATCTCGTAAGTCGACTCATCCACCAATTACTATCTATCCAGGGACAGACTGCTATAACGTACATGCATTCATACTGATCCCTGTCACGCGGACCAGGCGTGCCTCGGCAGCCGCGCTTGCAGCGGCGTGGGAGCGCCTCTCTCCCCGCGGCCGCAAATAAAACCACGGCCACGCCCTGGATCGCGCTTTTTCGCCTGCCCACGCTCGTTAAGTTAAGTGTCTCATCTGTGCTCCAGCCGGACCACACACCGAAGCGTTTTCGAGAAACACGCCCTGAGATATTTCTTATTGTATAAAAATTGAGTTTCGCGTACTTTTGCCTCTAACCTAGATATTGTATTAAATTCCGTCGTTTTGAATTAAAGATCGTGTAATTGCGAATTAATTTACAGTATTCAACTTAGACTTCCCTGGTCGACCACGAGAAAAACTACATGACATCCTTCAGTACAAAAGGGCAACATTCTTTATAATAAGGAATATACTTTACCTTTTCTTGCTCTCCTTCCTCAGGCACCACGCTGAGGTCGTGAAAGGCGACCCTCGCTGACCCATCCACGCTCACGCAGTCGGGGCAGGCACTGCACACGGACACGCTGTCCTGCCAACCGATAATGTGCTTTATTTACTCCACATTTAACATAATATACTTTTCTATAATTGACCGCTTGAAAATTGCTGTGGCTCGACACTTAGTGGTTCATGACCTTCTGATGCCCTCTATCAGATGGCGTGATATTATTGCGAATTTCTTAACAGGGTTTACTCTTTGCCTGACCAAATAATCAAACCTGGGCCTAGGACCTCGAAAAGGCAAAGCTACGTTAGATTAAGTAAATCGAAGTAGAGTTACAGTACAATATCATCAATCTACTAAAAATGTTGATAAGTACATTACTAATCAAAAACTTTTTAATGAAGTTTGCTACTAAATCACGTGAAAACCTTTGAGCGGATTTGGATAAAACTAGTCTAATCCAACTTATTTATTTATTTTAGCCTGTACCGTCCCACTGCAGGGCAAAGGCCTCCCTTCGATCTTTCTACTCCTTTTTGTCCAGCGCCAATTGTCTCCAATCCCAGTTGAACGCATCCAATTCATCTCGCCATCTCATTATGGGCCTGCCGCGGGGCCGTTTGTTATTTGGTGCCCAGTCTGTGGTGATTTTTGCCCACTTCTCTTCAGACATGCGACAGATATGGCCAGCCCAGTTCCATTTGAGTTCAGCAGCAGCTTGGCCTACATCCGTAATCTTTGTTTGGGAGCGCAAGAAATAATTGTTATTTTTGGAGTCGGTGTCAGCCGCCCGCACCGCGTGCTGCGTCTATGTGTGTAATTGTGCATGCCAATGTTATATTATGATTATAGTAAGACATCTCATGTTTATGTAGTTACAAACTTACCTTGGCTGACACCGACTCCGTTAATAACAATAATTTAATTATTTACAAGAATACGCAATTATTTTTTAACTTTTTAGTGCATTTTTGTTTTAGAATATACTATTTTCAGGGCGGTTTTGTATTTTGTTAAAAGTTTTGTTTATTAATCAATCCGTCTGACAGTGTAAAAATGAATTTTGATGTAAACACTTTGTACTGTAATGTACATTTTGGTATCAAATACATCCAATGGATTTTCTGAGTCTTCCAGTTGAAATTGGGGCCAAAATTTTGGATTATTTGGATACGAAAACTCAAATCAATATTTATAACAGTTGCACTGAGTTGAGAGAGTATTTAGCCTTGTGGTGGCATCCGAAACGAGTGGTATTGTCAAGAAGTACTATAGCCACTGTCAAAACTTCGGATGAAAAGTTACTTTCGGACTTCGGCGAGCACATCCTGGAATTAGATTTAAGCGGTGTGCCAGACCTAACAGTTGACGACTTAATGCCCTATATTAAAAGACTCGTTAACCTGAAATCTTTAGATGTAACTTTTACTACTATTGAATTAGCACACATCTCAGAAATATGTCCACAAAGCTTAAAAAGCATTGGTATTAACTTGAACAATCCAAAGAAGTTTTCAAAGGGAGACAATTTGAAGTTATCCATTTTGTTATAACACAATTAAGTTTATTTGCAGAACCATTAATGCTTCTGAAGGATCTGAATCCAGTAAAAGATTTGAAGCTACCAATATGTGACAATTATAGGCCATTCACGTATATGGGTAGTGACTATGTACATAGTGAATTAAGAGATAAGAACCAAATTGAAATCAACTTTAATAAGTTCACCCTTATAGCTCAAGATTGTGGTGTAAGTCATAAATTTCCTAAAAAACTGGATGGAGTTACTAGATTAAATTTTAAACAAATGGAGTATATATTCATGATATATTTGGAGAAAATTGAAATATACGTGACACCTTTGCTAGCCAAATTATTTTCAGTCAGCTGCAACAAATTGAAAGTAGAAGTGGGCTCATATTTTCCATTAAATTTTATGTTAGACGGAAATATTGTTTTCAAAGCTTGGAACAAGCAGACGACTAGTTTTGACGAAAATTTCTACAAAAATTTGCTAGTCGAGCTAAAAGATTACTTTCCGACGTACATCTGTATGCATAACGACTTCAGTATGAAGATTACTGACGCCCCCAGTAGCTGGTTCTGTATAGACAACTGTGAAAACTTTGCGAAAATACAAAATTTACCAGATAAAGTTACTTTGACAGATTTCTGTAGACGCGACGGCGTTGTGATCAGATGTAGGCTTCCTATTGGTTTATCCAAATCTTCGACAACGTTGCAGCATTTAACTTTCTTGAGGATCAGTAATATACCAACTAGGAGTATATTTTTCACGTTGCTTTTCGAGCAGTGTCCGAAATTGACGACGTTAGATGTTTACACGGATGACTTAGAAATGCTAGAAACCTACACTCGGTCTCTTTCCCAGACCATGTATATAGCAAGCTTAAAGAATTTTATGCTTACATCAAAAGACATCAATTACAAGGCTATTATTAGGATATTGAGTCATTGTCCCAGTTTGGAGAATGTTCATATTTGTGAATATGATAGAGAAATGGATGACGAAGAATTAGATCAAAGAAGCGTTTCGGTGTTTATATTTCTGTATGAATTTGTACAGTTTATTCATAGCGGCGAAAATGTCAGGCGCGAGCCTGACCATGATGATAGAATCGATGAAGATGACGGCGTACTATCTAAAACGTGACTACCTCAGTATCGAAATCAGGCACTCTGACTGGGGCTGAAATCCATTCGCAGATGTATTTAATCCGAGCCCTTTCCATATTTTTTAATGATTTTTGACTGTTTTATATATTACTAGCGGTCGTCAAGTGGTCGAAATTAATTTATATTATTTTTAGTTAAATCGTTTATTATATATACTGCGAAATTGCAATAGTGTAACCATAGTTACGACGAATTCGACATCAAGCGAACTATGCCGAAATACTATGAACGCGATTCGACTGCGTGTTTCAAATGCATGGTTGTGTGCGTGTAGTGTTTTTTCATTAATTAAAATGTATTTCTAATGCATATTTTATATAAATATTAGGATTCGCCACTCCTTCTTCATATAAACTTTAACTGTGCCAAATTTCATACTCCTCCGTCCGTGCAATTTTCGTAAAAAGGGGTACAGTTTTTGCTTCACGTATATTAGACTCGACACTTCACGTAGATTATATTGTTTATTTAGTATAATAATTCCTTTATGTCCTCGATGTCTTTTAAAAATGAATAAATCTGTACTAATTTCAAAGATGTGAATTTTATTGGTTAATTTTACATTAGTTCATCCAGTCAGCTTTATAGTTAAATGGCTTTTGCCCGCGACTTCGTCCGCGTAGAAGTCGAAAATGGTTCTAATAGGATTTTACTTGGATTTTTACGTTATTAATTTTGTTATAATATATAAATTATTATGTTAAAATGTTTGAATACTTAGAAGATATAACAATCTTTATTATAGTTTAACCTCGTGCAGAAGTAAGCGAAGATGGTAACACTCGGTGTTATTCGTATGAACTGTGTACACTCTACCTAGAGCGTGTTCTTTCATTATTCCTGGCCAACCATCTACGGGTTTTCCTCTTTTTCTTCTCACAAATATATTTTTTTGCCATACAAAATATGAAGGCACTTCCGCATATAAAAGGGGTTTTAGCAAAATCATCTGTTTGACATAAATAAAAAAATGCTAACAGTGTCGATTTTGGTAGGCTATTAACTTTGTCGGCGTAGTTGTCGGAATTAAAATAGACTCGTTGGCCATTTTCAAGGTGAACAGCTAAATGTATGACTGCGGGAAACCTTTCACGGAAAACCCTAAAATTTTCCAAACTGCCACCGAACTACTCAAATGACGCCCACTCTCATATAATTTGACTTCGTCCTTTTTGTTTTCTAGCACTAAAGCCGCCTGATTATTGCCCTTATTAATGTACTTACAAATGTACTTTATAGATTTAACAGAATTGCAAAATTCTTCATTAATATGTGCTTTAAATGTCCGTGACACAACCTTATTATAGGGAACCACCCACCTATTGTCTACTTCAATGTCTTTTAATTTAAGTGTAAAGCCACCGTCAGCTGGAGATCGTCTTCTGTAATGTGGGTAACCATCGTCACCTGTCTGTGTATCTTTCAATAATTGTCTGGGATATTTTTTGCTACATTTATTATCTTTCGTGCAGGGAGAATTATTATTAAGGTTTCCACTTGGACCGTGTATCATATTGTTTTTAATTATGTCGTATAAAATAGGATCTTCATTTGGATTTGCTATCACAGCACATATAAGTTCATCCACCATGTCAGGCGAAATGCGGTTACTCATCTACAACAATATATGTATGTGAGGCAGATCCTGTTTCTGCCATTCGGTAGAGAACATGAAACAACGTACCTCTCCAAATAGGTAGCAAGGCGACCGTCTGAGTCTATTGTTTAGGCCAGGCTCACATTCCGCTAAACTTCGAAGCAAATCACCCCCAAAATAACTTTCTACCCCTTTTTAATCCCGTTAGGGGATGAATTTCAATAAAATACGAAACAAGTCTTTATACAAAATTTGAAGTTGATTGGACCAAGGAATCACGTCCCATACAAACTTTGCTCCCCCTTTTCACCCCTTTAGGGGTAGAATTTCGGAAAATCCTTTATTATCGGATGCCTACGTCATACAAAGAACACACCCTCCAAGTTTCAGATCTCTACGATCAGCGGTTTAGGTTGTGCGTTGATCCGTAAATCAGACATTTAGGCATTTTATATGGATAGATAGTAATATTTAATCAAATACTTAGTTGATTAAATATTTACTCGTAAAAGAGGTTTGTCTTTTGTCAAAAAGATCTTTATCTTTTTTCCTGGAAATAAATGTAGGTAAGATACACCTTTCCATAGTGGCTTTACTGTCCTTGTGGAGCCTATATGCAGCAGTGCAGTATATTATGCCGAAGTTTGACGCGAGAGACTTATGCAAATAAATAATATGATATCCTAATTCTAACTATATAGTATTATAAAAGCGAAAATGAGTTTGTTTGTTTGTTACCTTTCACGCCTAAACTACTGAACCGATCATCCTGAAATTTTGCATATACGTTGACAGGTGTAAAGAAAAGGACATAGACTACCTTTCATCCCGAAAAAAATTACTGTTCCCGAGGAAAACAACAATAACGTTCTTATGATAATAGATGGCGCCACGTGTCTTTCGAATCATGATTGAATTATATTATTACAAGCAGAGTACAACTCGAACTGATTGTCAAATTTTAAATGAACGCGAGCGAAGCCGCGGGCGAAAGCTAGCAATCAATAAACGACCATGTTTTCGTTTATTGGTATTCTTTTTACAAAAAATAGCACCACTGATTCTATACAAAGTACCTAGTCGGAGCTTAATAAAACTAAGCTGTGTCACTTAAGTAACGTGCATATAAATAGCACCACTGATTCTACACAAAGTACCTAGTCGAAACTTAATAAAACTAAGTTGTGTCACTTAAGTAACGTACATGTAAATAGCACCACTGATTCTACACAAAGTACCTAGTCGAAACTTAATAAAACTAAGTTGTGTCACTTAAGTAACGTACATGTAAATAGCACCACTGATTCTACACAAAGTACCTAGTCGAAACTTAATAAAACTAAGTTGTGTCACTTAAGTAACGTACATGTAAATAGCACCACTGATTCTACACAAAGTACCTAGTCGAAACTTAACAAAACTAAGCTGGGTCACTTAAATAACGTACACATAAATAGCACCACTGATTCTACACAAAGTACCTAGTCGAAACTTAATAAAACTAAGCTGGGTCACTTAAGTAACGTACATATAAATAGCACCACTGATTCTACACAAAGTACCTAGTCGAAACTTAATAAAACGAAGCTGTGTCACTTATGATGGCTTTGATTTCTTGACATTGACAGCAAGTAAATAAACAGAATAGCTTATAGGTATCTTGCATTCTTGCCCCATTAACGGTAACGTTCAAGCTGTGGTGTGATTGACAAACTGTGGTTAGGATCAGAGTACTGCTCCCATGTTTTAATAGCGTTCACTGGAAATAATGAGACTTGTGTACTACACAAATGCTAATATTATGTGCCTATGTGAAGGGTGAAAACCTCACTTATTTACAAATAAATTAATAAATATATTAATAATAATAATAATAACCCCACTTGGCCTAGACTTGTGGTTTTCATTAAATACCGAATTTTATTTCGAGAAAAAACAAATTAAACCAACCAAAATAATAATAATAATACCCCTCTGGGACAGTCGTTATCTCCTCATGAGACTAACGCGATACCGGAGGGCATAGTATACTAGCTTTTAAACTAACACCTTCGCCTTGTGATATAAACAAAAAATGTATCACCAGGTTAAATAAAAGCCCACAAACCGCAGGGCAGCTTGTGGCGAGCTGAATGTGAGTGGCGACACTGCGGTCCTGAATACCTCAGAGAGTCGGTGAGGGCCTCGTCCCCAGTTTGCCGTTACTGGTTGGCTGGGGTGGAACTTCAAGAGCGCCGTAGGACTCTCAACTCTGGCTTGCCTTGATCGGCCGGTCAGAGGGGGGCCGCTAGAGCTACATGCTTGGGGGTAGAAGTGTCATTTTCAAGGGCATAACTACGAGGAAACCCGCTCCGGGTCTCCCTTTTCACGAGACCGGTGATGGCGAAACCGGCGCCGCACCGCTCGACACCCCAAGCCGCTCGCACCGGTGTTGCCCTCTGCTGCTGGCTTATATGCCTATGGTGGCTATTTAGGGGGCCCATCTAGTGAGTTGGCGAGTCACCGTCTGTCCATTCGATTGATGCTTTCAGAGTATTTAGGGCAGACGCCGTTTTATCATCCATAGTTACCAATATACCAGTCCATCAAACACCCATACCCATAGCCCATATATTAGAATCCATACGTAGCGATAGTCCTACGCCTGCTGCGGCTAGTGCCACTGTAGGTGTTCCATCCCACCTTTGATTAAAACGCTCGAAGGGCCTCTTCACGTTGGACCCATGTCTCCGTGTAAGCATCCCAAAGGGCCGGGTATTTTCCTAACGTATTAGGTATATACCCGTGAAAGAGAAACAAATAATAATAAGTAAATCATATCATAGTTTTAACGAATATCTTTGTGACAAACTAAAATAATAATATAAAATGATTAAAGAAATCTTTCTTTTTCGGTGTTCAAAACTTTGTACATAATTTATACACCTAAGTTTACATTGTGAAATGCAACAAATATATTGAGTATTGAGTGCGTGAGACATTTCTATCACACGGTATAAGGATGTAGAGTGCGTTAGAACGTACGTCCGAGTGTTCAGGCGAGGAGCGGCGCTCGCGCAGCATGCTGTCCAGTCTATCGTACTCGTAGCGCAGCGCAGAGATCTCGCGCTTCAGCTGCTCGTTCTCCCTCTTCAGCTTCTTTATGTCCGATTGACCTGTATAAAGATACAACACATCACTCATAAATATCAGCCCTGTATTAAACCGTCCCACTGCTGGGCACAAGCCTCTTCTCAGAGTGAAAAAGGTTAGGCTAAGCTGGCCCAGTGCGGGTTGGCAGACTGCACATATCTTTGAGAACATAATGGAGAAATCTCAGACACGCAGGTTTCCTCACGATGTTTTCTTTTGCGATTCATACATTCATACATTTTACAAAAACTAGATCTTGCCCGCGGCTCCGCTCGCGTAAATGTAGGTTCGGTTAAATTGGTTAGCAACGGTACTTTTTTATGGATGAAAGATACCCTATGTCCTTTTCTGTTGCCCTGACAACATGTATGCGAAATTTCATGATGATCGGTCGAGTAGTTAAGGCGTTAAACCGCAACAAATAAACTCTCATTCGCATTTATAATATTAGTTAGGATACATACCTACAAAATTAATTCTTATACTTTTATTTATTAATTCTTGTACCAATTTAAGTTGAATAAATGATTATTATTATTATTATTAGGTATTATACCCAATCTTTTTCTAAATTGAATTTATTTAGAAGCTATTTCCTAATGTCATTTTGTTTTGCAAAATCAATTCGTAAAACATTTACTAACTGCCTCTATTACTTATTTATAGCATTACAACAAAGCAATAACAAATTGTAAAGAAAAATCTTCTCCCTAGCCTTTATTATTCCTAAGTCAGTTGGGTTCAGCTTTCTAGTCTAACCGGATTTGACTGGATATCAGTTTTTACACGAAGCGACTGCCATCTGACCTCCGCAACCCGAAGGCTAACGATACCCTAAGGCTAGACCAGTGTCAGGATATTAGAGGACACTGACTTCCCAATAACGACTGCCATAGATGTTCATGTCAGCCGGGACCGACGGCTTAACGTGCTCTCCGAGGCACGGAGCAGGCGATAATTGTCAATCAATACGCAGATAACTTCGAAAAGTCATATAACTTCCGAAAGTCAGAGGTGCGCGACGTGGGTTCGAACCTGAGACCTTCTGCATTGCAGTCTGTTGGTCTCCCCACTGAGCTACCGCTTATATTGTAAAGAAAAATATTTCTAAGAATTGAAGACTCCCTCGGTTGTCAATAGTGGCAGTGGAAATAAGCCGACTCGCTTTCCGCTTTACTGTCCTCTTACAGCCAATCGGCGTATTAATAGTAACAGGTACTGCTTTTCGGCCCGTGAATAAGAATTCTGAAGGCCCAGATAATAAACTCTCCCTTGTATTTTCTTACATCCTATTTTGAATTCCTTTTCGCTAAAGTCCGTAACAACGAGTGATCAAGGGCGACATTTCTAGCGCTATTCCTAGAAGTCAATTAACCCATCAGGCGGCCAGAACCTACGCTTTTTGCTATTTTAGTATAGTATAAACAACCTTGAATTACCAGTAATTTTAGATACTATGTTATTATATAACTATTTCTGTTTTTAATCACAATATAAGATTATGTGCTGTAGTTGATACCAATTATGCGATAGAAAACCCTAATAACACTTATACTGTTCTCGGGAGTCGATGTCGGAATTTTTCTACATTACAATCAGCAGCCGAAGCAAATGAAAATAAATATCCATTAGCTGTCCTTTTGACTAGGAGCTGTAACGAATGGAAAGCTTTAAAAGCCTAGGGTTCCCAAAGTCTGACTCTCTTGCGGAGACCGCAGAGCGTCATAGCGGTCAGGGTCATGCGTGGCTATCGCATGGTGTCAGCCGACGCAGCTTGCGCGTTGGCCGGTACACCCCCGTGGGATTTGGAGCCTGAAGTGCTCGCCGAAGCGTTAACATGATTGGAAGGTGGAAGGTGCGGCTGGCGGCGCCTCTGGCCGGTTTCAGAACCGTTGGGGCCCTCCAGCCGGTGTTGGAGCGGTGAGCAGGGCGGCGGCATGGAACCCTTTCCTTCCGACTAGTACAGGTATTTCTGGGGCATGATTGCTTTGGCAAGTACCTGCACAAGGTCGCTAGGAGGAAATCGAGTCCCATTTGCCACCACTGCGAGTGTGGGGAAAATATGGTGCAGCACACGCTCGAGCAATGTCCTGCTTGGACGGTGCAACGCCGTGAACTCCAGGACGTTGCGGGTGAAGACCTCTCGCTGCTGGCCGTGATCAAAGCCATGGTCGACAGCGGGAGGAAGAGGGTAGTGGTCGCATCCTTCTGCGAGGACATCATCTCGGAGAAGGAGGCGGCGGAGCGGATCCTTGAAGCAAGTATCCTTCTGGATCCAAGCCGTCGCCGGAGAACGGGGCGGCGAAGGCGAGCGTCTTATGCCGCCGTAGTGAAGGCCGCGGGCAGTGCGGAACGGGCATCTCACACTCGCCAGCCGTTGAATCAGAGCAACACCTTCTGTTATGCCGGGGCCTCGTCCAGAAGTCGTCGACCGTAGACCCTACATCTTTGCATTGAGCTTTGATAGGTGGGTCGCTGTTGTAGTTTCTGGTCCAGCGACCCCCCCACCATACAAAACAGCGAGCTGGCACACCGTGGTGGTTTAAGTCGATAGGCGCGAAGTCTTGGGAGATCCCGACATATACATAATCCTCTCGCCTCTCCTTGTGTCGAGAGGGTACGCATCAGGAGCGTATAAAGGTGCCTTTTCCCACGTAAAAAAAGGGTAACCAAAGTCTGACTAGGCAAGTACCTTTACTATTTAGAAAGCTGTAATCTTAAATAATTGATTAATATTACCATCTTATGTCATAATTCACTAATTAAGTATATAATTATACTCAATTTAAACAATTTACTATTTAGTTATCGCTTATCTATTTAGTTTATTTGCCGATGATAAAAGGGCATTGTTTACGCTGCTTAGTTGATGTCATCCTAACTAATAATATAAATACGAATGTGAGCTTGTTTGTTACGTTTACACGCCCTAACAACTTGACCAATCATCGTGAAAGGACAAATAACAATTTGGCCTATGAATCAACACACATTCTACCTAAACAATAATTTGTATTTTATTTTATGACTTATTAATCAATCATTACAATCTCACGGACACTTTCGAATCTTGTTTTCGTTTTAAAAAGTATTTACGCGATGTCAAATACACCGGCATCCATTGTTTTAAATCTGAGACACGCAGTATTGCCATGCCTACAGTTTTAACAATATGTGTACGGTTTCATCAGATAAATTATTTCCTATTTAGCTTTTCTGTTATTTTTCTTACGTAGTTAATACGAATGCTATAAATACCGTTATTGAAATTCGTCATAGATATGTCATGATCGGTACATAAGTGTTGCCGACGATATCTCCATGGAGTGTATAAATGAGACTAGTGGACTGTAGTTTGAAATGTATAATGATTTAGATAAAGATTTACAATATTTAAATTAAATATGAGCGCGTAAAATGCGATCGTGTCTGTGGCTGACTGCCGGTGCGGCGGGCGAACGCCGATGGCTGGAGTGGGGCGGTGGTGCGATGACGTAGAAGTCCCGCTCCGATCAGCGGTTATGCGCGGCAGGTGCATGTCGAGTACTCGACAATAAGTATTTCAGTTAAGTAGTATGCAATATTCAGAAGTGTCCGTGACTTATGTTCACTTTTAATTGAATGTGGTCATCCTTAACCTCATAATTATCATTGTTTTGTGGCTGTTGGTTCTTAGGCTAACAATGTATGGCAGCTGAACAATTTCCTTTCGCATACGCTTTGTCAGGGAAATAGAAAAGGGTACCTTTCATCCAGGAAAAAGCACTGTTACCGAGGCATAGACAATTGACATAACCTACATTTAGGGTAAAATTTAATAGATAATATATGTGTACTATGTCGAGTTGTGGGATGCCTTACCTCTTTCAACTTCGGCGTTGATATTGATGGTGCGCAGGCGCAGCTCCTCGTTCTCGTAGAGCATGCCCCGGGAAGACTTCCGGTCCAACCTGGCGACAAACCACCGTGCCCAACACTCAGTCTATACCTCCAATCTAATTTACAAATTATTATTTGTAATTATTTTAAGAGATTCGTGGCGACATTAATATAATAAGATCTGCCTCCGTGGCGCAGCGGTAGTGAACGCGACTGCTGTGCACGAGGTCTCCGGTTCGAGTTCTAGGTCAAGCCAACAAAAAGTTATTGGGTTTTCCCGTTAGCCTGGAGTTCGGAAGCTGGCGATGTTAGTGACCCCGTGCCTTGGAAAGCATGTAAATTCGTTGGTTCTGCGCCTGATCTCTCTCCAGTCGTGTCGGGTTGCCATCCCTTCGGATCATGAGAGTTAGGAAGCAGTGCATTTGTGTTTGCACACACACTTGTGCCCTATAATATCTCCTGCACAGAAGGCCAGCCACCGTTAAGATTAACCGCCGTGACCAAAATTCGGTCTGGAGGACATTAAAATTTTCCAGTCATATAAGATATATTAAATTACTAGCTGTTACATGCGACTTCGTCCACGTAGATTTTAACTAAAAAGTGTTTGTCTCCGCGGAACCCTATTTTTTCTAAAATCAAAGTAGCCTAAGTTACTCCTTCTAACATCAGCTATCTGCCAGTGAAATTCCCGTCAAAATCGGTTCAGCCGTTTCGAAGATTAGCCGGAACAAACAGACAGACAGACAAAAATTAAAAAAATAGATGTATTTGTATAGGTACCTTATATACTTTCATATGCATTAGATAAAAAGCTGTTATTTTGACATTACAAACAGACACTTCAATTTTATTTATTTTTATAGATATAGATGAATATGAGACAAACTAGCAGTAAGGCAACGGTGTTCAAGGAGACACCATGGAATTTATAGGATGCGTAGAGTTGGTATAGGTACTATGTGTCCCACCGGAGGATCGAACTCGAACAACTTTATGCACAGATAGTGGCCTTGTGACGTTTAAACCACTAATTACAGCCGTGCAGTAGTATCCATGGAACCACTAATTATTAAATTTAACTTATTTTTTTTTTTTAATAAGACAACTTCCACGCTTAGAATCCTCTGTTGTGGGGACCTTTACAAACACACACAACAAACAACGGACACAAAGAACACCCATAGCAATCATTTATAGATCACACAAAGTTTTGTCCCGTGTGGGATTCGAACCCACAACACTTGACGCCGTGGCAGCGGCGAGGCGACCACTTATACCACTAAGCCATCCGTGTGTGCATCGATGGCGTAGTGGTTAGTGTAACTGACTGCCACGACTGAGATCGCGGGTTCGATTCCCGCACAAGTCAAACAGTTCGTCAAGCAATTTTTATTAGGAAAACGCTTAGATTATACAGTCGACCAACTACTAGTATTCTACCACAGGAGTTACACAAAATGTACTACTGTAGTACAGTAAAATGTCGCACGCGCCGATTCTCAGTGTGAGAAGGATTAAGACATAGACACCTACGCCAGTCCAGTGCGCGTTGGCAGACTTCACACATCTTTGAAGAACGCTATGGAGAACTCTCAAATATGTTGATATGGTTTCCTCACGATGTGTTCCTTCACCGTTAAACACTATTACCTAATAATATAATATACTCCAGACCGAATTTCGGCCTCGGCGGCCAGTCTTAACGGAGACTGGCCAACTACGCAGGAGATATTATAGTGCACAAGTGTGTGCGTAAACACAAGTGCTCTCTCTGTTCCCTAACTCTCATGATCCGATGGGACGGTAATCCGACACGACCGGAGGGAGATCAGGCACACGACCAACGGGTTTACGTGCTTTCCGAGGCACGGGGGTGTCTAACACCGCCATATTCCTAACCTGGGCTGCTATTGAGATTTGTTAACAGAAAAACTCAATAACTTTTTATTGGCCCGACCCGGGATTCAAACCCGAGACCTCATGCACAGCAGTCGCATTCACTACCGCTGCGCCACGGAGGCAGTATTACCTATAATAATATTAGCTATGTATTGAAACTATCCCACTGCTGGGCACAAGTCTCTTCTCAGTGTGAGAAGGATTAAGCCATCGTCTACTGCGCCAGCCCAGTGGGTGTTGGCAGTCTTCACACATCTTCGAGAACATGGCGTAGTGGTCAGTGTAACCGACTGCCAATCCTGAGGTCGCGGGTTCGATTGCCGCACAAGTCAAACATTTGTGTGCATGAACATGGACGTTTATCTTGGTCTGGATGTTTCTATGAATAATATGTATGTATTTACAAAAAAAAAGTATATGTATGTTTATCCATTGTCTAGTACCCATAGTACGAGCTCTGTGTTGTGTGTATGTGGTAGAATAGAAGATAGTAGTAATAGACAAGAAAATATCAAGAGATGCTGGAAAATTTATGGACAAAGGTTAGACAGGGATCCCTGCTTATACCAAATTAGATACATACACATAATGAAAGCTGATGAATAATGCAGAAGCAAAAGAGTAGTGTTCAGTACAAATGAATGATGTAACTTGACCGCTATAATCATCCTAACTAATAATAATATAATATCAGCCCTGTATTAAACTGTCCCACTGCTGGGCACGGGCCTCTTCTTAGCGTGAGAAGGGTTAGGCCATAGTCCACCACGCTGGCCCAGTGCGGTAATTTACTTTTAATAACAGTTCATGCACGTCTTAAAGAATTCTTAAACGTCGTCATTTTAATTGAACCTCTGACATCACATTACAACCTTATAAGTCTATGTATAAGACTGTTAGCAGGCTAAATAATTTTGTCAAGGTTCTGCGCAATGTTACAATGTAAAACCATTATAATTTGTATGAGACTGATTCTGGTTTTTGGTCTAAATAAGGTTTTGTAAGAAATGGTATTGTTTTGCAATTTTAACGTTGCCGACGTTTGCAATTTAGAAATTGCTAGTTATTGCAATGAATATTTATTAATAATAATTTGTCAATATGATTACATTCGTACGATTAGTGTATTTACATGTAATTGCGGTACTTATAATTCCGCAATAGATAATGTATGCAGAAAGTTGTGAAACGTTAATGAAAAAGTACCTAGAGCCTTAGACCTAAACCAATCATAGATTGAACAAGACTTAATTGAATTATAGCATAATACATGCCATACTTGCATGCAACCAAACTGCATGTATAACATCAATGGACAGTCAGCCGCACACAAAACTAACGGTCACTTCGCCGAACATTCACGAAGATAGCCGATGCGTCATATTAAAGTCGTTCGGTAGAAAGAGTAGTGCGTTCAGCCTCAAGAGTGCTATACGGTGCGTATACGCCATTTACAGTGCACATACACGGACATTTCATTTTTAGTTCTTTACCCATCATCATCATCCTGTAACTCTTTAGTTCTGGCCAGAGATCTCTTGAGTCGCCACCAAACGCGGTCCTCGGCGATCCTCAACCAGAACGAACCGGCTACCCTCCGGAAATCCATATGAGTCGAGTACGCAGCACACACCTTTTGTCTAAGTACATTAATATTAGAGTCTATACGCACTTATGCGGCTTCGCAATTAACTAATGCCTTATTGTCTAACATTATTCTGCATTGTAACCACTGATATTGAAAATGTATCCACTTGATTCTATTGTGTACTACTACCACGTTTGTAAGGCTAACCGCCTGTACCTGCGCAGTAGTCTACTATTACGCGGGTAAAATTCAAGCCTGCCTTGGTTACCATAAGTGTGGGTGACACGACATGACAAGCGCTAGAGCGATGTTATCAAAATATCAGAGAACATTCTGAAGAATTTCTGAAGTTATTCCTATAACAAACTAAAAAAATCGTATGTTCCAGCAGTTCTCAAGTCTTGTGTACCGAAACAAAATTACAAAACGCAGTATATTGTTGGTATTTTATTAGAACCATACTGCATACGTTATATTTGTTTAAAATAAATCAAGTATTGCTACATAAGTAGTTATGTATTTTTGGGCAGCATAGTTAGACTCAAATTGTTTTTAACTATTTCGCAATAGCGATGTATTTGGCCAACACTTTAGAGTAGATGAAGTTAATCAGCTATATGAAAGCTGCATAAAACATTGAAACTAGCTGCTATATAGCTTCTGGGTAGTCTCCAGATAACACCCAAAAAATACTACTAATTCATTAGAGCTACCGTTTTTCCATCAACCATTTAAATCTCTCTTATCGAAGTCTTCCTCATGCTATTTTTGTCTTTTCTGGTATCTTACGAGCATAATATTCTTAAGGCGATGTAGGTTCAGTCATGATTGAAATCATTACGGAGACATTTTACGAAGTTTAGGCTTACCCCGGAGCCCAGACACAGTGATTTTTCATTGGGTCTGATTGAGGCTCAAATTAACTATAATCCGAAATGCTTTTTGAGCTTACTACGGTACAAACTAGAGACCTCCAAGACTGTAATTCCTCCAATAAATTGGCATAGCAACTTGCAAGGTTACAGTGTTGTCCAATATATCAGACAGCCAAGTCTTAGAGATTATTTGGATATGCGTGCCGCATAAAGCGCATAGGACTTTAGGCACTATATTTAATTTCTTTCCCATAATGTGCACTATAAACGGGGCATAGAAGCCATGGTTTGATGGTATACAATCATATATGAAATGCGAGGTGGCTGTAATGATCATGTGAACACATTTGAGGAAGTCATTGGCTTTACAAATAAACTGATGTAAAGAATAAATTTCAGAGGTCAGTAATGACTTCCTCTGGGTCCCTACGGTGAGGATGATGATGCATAGGTGGTGACTTACTTCCGGTTCGGTTTGACGTTGACATCCTTCCGGCGCGTGCGCAGCATGCTTGCTCCCGTCATGCCCGACATGTTGCTGTTCGATAGCCATAGGCTGGTTAACACCTGTAACAGAAAATAAGTTATCAATGGATGGCTATTTTTGTTTTTTAAAAAGACAACTTCTGCACTATGAATAATTCCTGTGTCGCGAGAGACTTTACAAACATTCAAACAACGGACACAAAGAACACACAGACTCAGGACAACAATTTGTCAGTCACACAAATGTTTATCCCTTCGAACCCACAACACTCGGCGTTCAGTCAATGCCATATGCTCAGCAGTGCCGGATTAACCACGTAGCAAGAATAGCAATTGCTACGGGCCCCGCGCGACAGGGGGCCCCTCATATTTAAACCCACTCATCTCTGCCTGAGCGTAATTTTTTGAGTGAAACTTACTTATTAGGTTATTACTTAAGGTGTGGTATATTGAATTTACTTGATGTCACAAAAACGTGAAATGTTTTTCAACTAAGACAATCCACGTCAGACAATCGGTAACCGACTATTTCTTTGGCCTAAATAAAACACCGAATTTAATATGGTAAACGCACAAGTTCTACAAAAAGTCGCTCGTATAAATGTGTAGAATTTCAGTCGATCCAATAATCAGCTCTACAAAAAGTCTGACGTATGCAAGCACTCTTACCCGAAAGAATTTGATACGGGCCCCGCGCTTGCTTAATCCGGCACTGATGCTTAGCTATGGATGTTATATAGCTAAACTGATGATGATTTTAGATGTCTGTCCCGTGCGGCAATCAAATATACATATAAATCTGGTGTAAGTGCAATGCCTTGAGGATCACTGCACTATCCCTGCATAAGAAATTAAATTTTTCGAACATCGGTTTTATACATCAAATAGTTAGATCAGTTTATTTAGTTTTGTATATAAATAGTAATCTCTGCTTACCCCTCTGGGTAACAGGCGTGAATCTATGTATGTATGTATGTATATAAATATTACAGTATTGCTGCAGAATTGTAAGGTTGACACATGTTTTAATTCCTATTACAATCATGAATTACCAAGACAATTAGCTCATCTTAACAATGAATATTCGGCTTCCGTATGTTGGTATGTGTAAGTTAACTGGGTATGTGTGAATGCGACTGCTGTGCATGAGGTCTCGGGTTCGAATCCCGGGTCGGGCCAACAAAAAGTTATTGGATTTTTCTGTTAAGAAATCTCATTACGAGCCCAGAGTTAGGAAGTTGGCGGTGTTAGACACCCCCGTGCCTCGGAAAGCACGTAAAGCCGTTGGTCCTGCGCCTGATCTCTCTCTGGTCGTGTCACATTATCCGTCCCATCACATCATGAGAGTTACTGCACTTGTGTTTGCGCACACGCTTGTGCACTATAATATCTCCTGCGTTGATGGCCAGTCTCCGTTAAGATTGGCCGCCGCGCCATGACCGAAATTCGGTCAGAAGGACATTATGATTATGTATCTGCAAAACTGGAAAAATGGTCAATGGATTGTCTTGAATTTTTAGCACAGTGTTGTATTTTAATATTAGTATAAGAGTGTTTTAATATACCGAAGTTCGAAGGCAATGAGTAATAAGTGAGAGACTTATAATTTTATTATCTATACTAATATTATAAAACTGAAGAGTTTGTTTATTTGTAAGGTATTTTTTTTGTTTAAGTGGTCGCCTCGCAACGGCCGGCGCACTGAGTGTTGTGGGTTCGATACCCACACGGGACAAAAGTGTGATCTACAAATGGTTGTCGCAGTCTGGGTGGTTTTGTGTCCGTTGTTTGAATGTTTGTAAAGTCCTACGCGACACATGAATTATATATAAAGTGAGAGTAGTCTTATAAAAAAAACCTAGTATACTTTTGTTTAATTCTATAATGAACTAGATGTGCTCGCGGTTTCACCCGCGTTTATGATTACTACGCTTCCCCCGTGGGTCGTAGCGTGATGTTATATAGCCTATAGCCTTCCTAGATAAATGAGCTATCCAACACTAAAATATTTTTTTAATTCGGACCAGTAGTTCCTGAGATTAGCGCGTTCAAACAAACAAACAAACTCTTCAGCTTTATAATATTAGTATAGATTAATATGAGTCTAACCCACAGCGAAGTGTGGCCGGATTTCGCTAGTATTATTATGAATAATAAATAAAGCTAATAAATATGTTAGTATCCTCTTAACTTATGCTTCGATGTTTTGTAACCTTTTGTCTTCTTTGTGTACATTTATGAGCTATTAATATTAATTCAATTGTCAGGGCCCAGCTGAAAATCAGTGCTGTGCTTGTGCGCAGCAAATATTGAGCTGGAGCTCTTTGTTATGCATGTATGCCAGTTTACATTTATTTTGTACTAGATGTTCACGCGGTTTCACCCGCGTTTATCGTTACTGCGCCTCCCCCGTGAGTCGTAGCGTGATGTTATATAGCCTATAGCGTTCCTCGATAAATAGGCTATCCAACACTAAAATAATTTTTCAAATCGAACCAGTAGTTCCTGAGATTAGCGCGTTCAAACAAACAAACAAACAAACTCTTCAGCTTTATAATATTAGATGTATAGATGTGTAATTTTGTAAATACTGTTTTAATTCTATAAATATGTAACATTTGTATATATGTGTAACGAAAATAAATGATTAAAAGTTACTATTATTATTTAAAAAAATGTTTATAAGTTACGCAACACGTTGAAATGTGTCGGACGGTTAGCAGGGAAGCCATTTTGTTACGTTATATGAAGCCATTGAGAGCAACCTTGTGCACTGATAAGTGACGTCACAATGTAGCTACTACTAATGTTTATGTAGGAATGTACTATACAAGACATGTTTGTTTATAAATATTTTATCTTTATCGAATTAGTCGAAATTATTGCCATCATCCTTGTCAGAATAATTTAAAATTAGGTACAACAAGCTGGCTCTATCTTTGTTATTTTTGTATATTTGGTCTTTACCATGCATAGTTTTTTATTCTTATTTTTGTGTTATATTAGCAACCGTGTTTAGATTATAAGTTTATTTTGTTAACATTTAAATAATTCATGTGGTGTTTACCTATAAGTAATTGTTACATAATGTAATTTTCTATAAGTTTGTATTAAGTGTAAGTAATTGTGTATACAGTTGTTGGTGAACCAAATAAATAAAACAAAATAAATAAAATATATACCTCTCCTACTTCACGAATAATTCCTGGATCGAGGGGAATTTTACAATTATGTAAATAACCGACCCAAAAAGAAATTGACTTGGAAGAGACTTGGAATAGATATTTGTTTTATCCCCAAGTGTGCAGGACCAAGCTTTTAACACTCGGTGAATTGACTTAGATAAGGTGACTTCTTAAACTGCTACGTCATCCGTGCAGTTAAACCTCGTTTTAATAATAATAACAGTTGTGACAATCAAACGCATTCTATTATATTAACGATACTTCTATACTAATATTATAAAGCTGAATAGTTTATTTGTTTGTTTGTTTGAACGCGCTAATCTCAGGAACTACTGGTTCCATTTTAAAAAAATATTTTAGTGTTGGATAGCCTATTTATCGAGGAAGGCTATAGGCTATATAACATCACGCTACGACCCACGGGGGCGGCGCAGTAACGATAAACGCGGGTGTAACCGAGGGAACATCTAGATAATGTATAAAATGACATGTTTGTTAGTCAATCATGGCAAGAGTGCTAAACAAATTTTATTGAAACTAAGTATAGAGATAGCTTAAATCACGGGGAGATATTCCTAATTCCTGCCATTGTAAGGTGAGACAGCTCGTTGTTTTTAATGCTTTGCGAACGGTACGAATTAGTCGGTTCGCTCGGGGAATTACCATCTAAACCGGCGTTAGAGTAGAAACACTGTTACTGAGTTTCACCTGTTGTGTAAGACTTTCAGTCGCTCACATACATGTATCTCTCATTCCTTTCCTTATATCCTTATTCCTTATCCCGTCTTTAGTTCCTTTTCCGTAAGAAGGGCAACAAGCACGCAAATTGCAAGACCATATTGTAGTTATTACTCTATCTGGTGACTCCGCACTGACGAAGAAGTTCCGACTACAGACAACAGATGGCGCTGTACCTAATAGGCGCTTATAATCACGTCAGTCGCGCAAGTGAAGTTTACACAGAGACTAAGTATATAATACAAGTTTCCGACATCGACAGCCCAGTCGGAGGATCCTTTGTGTTGGAGTGACATAAGACCATGTTCCTCTACAGCCCATAATAACTATGTTATGTGATTATGGGGAAGAACAAGTGTTTATCATAATGCATAAATCTGTTTGTCAAGCGTTATACAGTGTGACTGGTTAAACATTGTACATACTTACGGTCATGATAATTTATGGTCAGAAGTAGGTAACGTATAAAAAAGGAATAAAAATAAAATCTGTATAACCTGCAAAGAAAACCTTTATGAAAATTTATATGAAATATCCATAAAAAGTGAATAATAATGATTCCATGTCATAATGAGATGTGGCAACTATTGTCCCCAGTTAAGCGATAGAAAACAGCGTAGCGTGGGCGTCCTAGAGGCAGTCCTTAGTCATGGCTTCTAAGATACAGGTTCCTACCTAGTTTAGAAGTCAGGGTCTCCAGTTTGTTATGTTTCCCTTAAGCCCTAAATGTACCTAGATTAAGTGTTATTCTTATGGAGTAATAAACTTTTATTATTATTTGTTTTTCTTACACGGGTATTTCCCTAATACGTTAGGAAAATACCCGGCCCTTTGGGAGGCTTACACGGAGACATGGGTCCAACGTGAAGAGGCCCTTCGAGAGTTTTAATCAAAGATGGAATGGAACACCTACAGCGGCTCTAGCCGCAGCAGGCGGAGGAATATTGCTACGTATGGATTCTAATATATGGGCTATGGGTATGGGTGTGTGATGGACTGGTATATTGGTAACTATGGATGATAAAACGGCGTCTGCCCTGAATACTTTAATAGCATCAATCGAATGGACAGACGGTGACTCGCCAACTCACTAGATGGCCCCCCTGAATAGCTACGATAGGCATACAAGCCAGCAGCAGAGGGCAACATCGATGCGAGCGGCTAGGGGTGTCGAGCGGTGCGGCGCCGGTTTCACCATCACGGGTCTCGTGACAACGGAGACCCGGAGGGGGTTTCCCCGTAATTATACCCTTGAAAATGACACTTTCACCCCTAAGCATATAGCTCTAGCAGCCCCCCTCTGACCGGCCGACTAATGCAAGCCAGAGTTGAGAGTCCTAAGGGCGCTCTTGAAGTTCTATCCCAGCCAACCAGTAACGGCAAGCCGGGGACGAGACCCTAACCGACTTTCCGAGGCATTCAGGACTGCAGTGTCGCCACTCACATTCAGATCGCCACAAGCTGCCCTGCGGTTTGTGCGCTTTATATCACAAGGCGAAGGTAGTAGTTTAAAAGCTAGTGTACTGTGCCCTCCGATATCGCGTTAGTCTCATGATGAGATAAAGACTGTCCCAGAGAGGTATATATTATATTATTATAATATAGAAATAATCTTAGGTAAGATTTTTTATATTCGGCTTCTACTTTTAGAATGCCTGCTGATAGGTTTTTTGCAATCTTTTACTACGGCTGATTGCTATATCAATAAAAATAGGCGCTCGTTTCTTACTAACAATATTGAGCTGATATGATACCATCCATCTCTGAAGGGGGAGGGGGGAAAAGGGGGGGGAAGAGTGCTGTCATACCCACATTTCTTCAGCTTAGTGTTTTTTTTGGTAATAAATGCATTTTTTTTTTAATTTCGAAGGTTTATAACGCCATATGGAGGAGAGAGAAAAAGTAGGATACCAATATCGCAGGAACAAAAAACAACAGGAATGAACAGGGTGTGAGTCATCGAGGACTCGAGAAGTCGGAGGTGCATACCCAAGCCACCCGTACTTTGTCTTCTTAAGAAAGACACCTGCACCAGGTAGTGTAGTACTGCAGGTGTCTTTCTTAAGGAGAAAAAGTAACCTGCATCGCGGAAAACTTTACAAACAATAAAACTTATAGAAAGGACGCCTAATAATAGTTATTCCAAATCTTTGTGTTCTTTGAATTTGTGTGTTGTGTATGATACAATTTGTGTGTTGTGTATGATACAATTTGTGTGTTGTGTATGATACAATTTTGTTCCATGTGGGGGTTGAATCTACATCACTTGTTGCGGGGTAAAATGCAAAGTGACAACTTAAACCAGTGCAAAATCCATTCAGTCAAGCAGTGCAGTCGGATAGGCCGAAGGCAAGAAATCTTCTCACATATAAATCGGTTATTATTTCGCGACGAATGAAAGTTATAAATGTAATTTTATATGGTGTTTGGTTAATGTACATAATACATAGTTTCAATTGGCTCTGCTCCTTATCAGTTTTATTTTTATTTCTTTGGGATTACAAACAATTGTGTAATAAAGCTTAATACTACTACATAGATCTTATAACAACTTAAGTAATTACACAACCAGCACCATTATCCACAAAATAATGCAAGGTACAAATAACTAGGTGCATGCAACCTCAGAAAACATTAAACAATTATTTTTTAATTAAATTTACAACAGATTTAGAGTTTAATTATAATATATGTATTGCGAGTTTGATAGCTAATTAAAGTTATTCATGAATATTAATTATATTGTTTAAGATTCATTTCTTAAATTGTGCAGGTGACAAAGGGAATAATTATATCAGTTTCGGTAAAATTATCGTTATAATTTTTCATTAATCGTCGTAAAGGAGCTCTTTCACCAGCGTTGGTTCTGCAAAACTTAGGAGCAAATAGTCTAGGAGTATAAGTACCTAAGTATTACGAATACGTTGTGAGTAACTAGGTATGCGAAGGTAAATTTGGTTTATGAGTTTACTACAATCAAATTTATTGTTACAAATGTTATAAAGGATCGTCTAATCAAGATACATTCTCCTATGTTTAAGATGAGGCTTCTGAACAATCTAAAAACGATTAAGGAAGTACTGCGTAATACCGGTCCCATACTATTTTTCTGGACGCAGCTGAGATGGTATGAGTAGCCAAAAATATTTTCGCGTCGGGCAACTACGCATAATGGCTCAATTGTAATTGGGGATAACACATCGAACTAAGTACTAATATGACTACTCTTCACCTGATGGCATGCAGTCGTGTAGTCGACGAGCAGAGCCCTCCACACCATATCCTCATTACAGCTGAAGAGGTGCCGAGGTCTCTATTTTGATGGCCTAAGGCTTCCTATAATACTTGAACTTGCGATGAATGCGACGCAAATGAAATGAAAGTTTATTCGCATGAGACATGGTTATAGAGGATGTTGCAAGGTTAAGGTATATCAGATTTCGCCTATAGTAGGCGTTCGAATGTTCTTACATATTATTCAGATGAAAAAAATTCGCATAATTACGTGGATAGCTAGATAGATATCTAGCTATCCACGTAACTACGCGAATTTTGTTTGTACGAAACTAGGTTCAGTCATAAGCGTTTTTGGAACCGGTTGCGCGACGCCTACGAACACGTTTGCTAACTTGCTGCCATACATATGAATGTACGGATGCAAATACAACACAGTTCAACTTACTTCTTACCAATAATTGTGGTAGTTTACCAAGCAATGTTTATTAGGAAAACGCCTAGATTACATAGTCGAACAACTACTAGTAATCTACCACACTAGTTATAAAAAATTTACTACTGTAATACAGTAAAATGTGCCACGGACTAATTCTCAGTGTGAGAAGGATTAAGACATAGTCACCTACGCCAGTCCAGTGCGCGTTGGCAGACTTCACATATCTTTGAAGAACGCTATGGAGAACTCTCAAATATGTTAATATGGTTTCCTCACGATGTGTTCCTTCACCATTCAACACTACTTACTTATTATATCAGCTCGGTATAGAAACTGTCCCACTGCTGCGCACGAGCCTCTACTCAGGGAGACAAAGATAAGGCCACCGTCTACTACGCTAGCCTAGTGCGTGTTGGCAGACTATACACATCTTCGAGAACATTATGGAGCACTCAGACACGCAGGTTTCCTCACGATGTGTTCCTTCACCGTTGAAGCAAGCGATAATTAAATACGCACATAACTTCGAAAAGTCAGAGATGCGCGCCTCGGGATTGAACTTGAGACCTCTGCGTGGCAGTCCATCGGTTTCCCAATAAGCTATCGTTACTTACTTAAAAAATGTAACATACAAATACCTAATTGTAATGTTATTGTCTATGTCTAACTTATTAACCTCCTTTCTTTCTTTGTTACAGTACCAGACTGCAGAGACAAATGGCGAAAAATAAGAATCTCGTTTAAATAGCAACAGAGCGACAAACCACCGATAAGACCGTACTATCTATCAGAAGACTTACAGTTCTTGAGACCGTTCCTAAAGATCAATCCCCAAGACAACAAGCCAGAAGGAGAAACAAATTGATTACGAAATCCCCGAACAGAAGTAAGAAACTTCTGACAGTAAGAGTTCCGCACATAACTTCGAAAAGACAGAGATCAAATTCGAGATGTCCGAGTGGCATTCCAACAATCTCCTACTACTACTAAACTAGACAAGACTACTTACTTACATGAATACAAAGTGAGGAAACAGTTATGTATATTTTCTTGTACTTTTTTCACAACACTGAAACAAGACACTCGTCCTGTTCTAGCTAATCCACCGCCTGCGCCGTTCGCTTAGCGCAAGTCAATTGCGGAATCGCCTTACTGACTGTATAGCCAGTTTAATAAGATTACACAATGCTGACTGAGGAAAGATGAGGACTATACTGAACTTAAGGTGATGAGAAGTACTCCAGTAATGTCATGCGCAGTAGGATCACTGACTTGACGAAAATACCTGAGGAACAATTGAGATTATAAGAGATAAAACAACTTGACTGGACGATGCTACGAGCCACGGGGGCGAAACAGTAATTATAAAAGCAGATGCTATTAGTTACTAAACGCTAAAAAAAAAAAATTTCTATCATATACATACAACACTATCTAGCCCAAACTAAGCAGAGCTTGTACACATAGCGACTCGTCAACTAGACTGTTTGGACTTTGATCTATTAGAAGTTGAACGCTGCGAATCGTGCAAGAGAGTACGTTATATTTTGTTATTTTGTCTCATTCACGCTGAACGGGCCGCGGGCGTCGGCGTCGCCGCACGCGCTAGTGCACCCTGATGGGTCAACATCACTATGCACTGTCCCTTTCCGACAATTCTCTATTTTAAACCGACTTCAAAAAAAGGAGGAGGTACTCAATTCGTCTGTATTTTTCTTTTTTTTTGTATGTAGTATGTAGTGTAGTTATGAGTAACTTAATGTATACTATGGGTACTAGACAATGAATAAACATACATTTTAACTTTATTTTTTGTAAATACATACATATTATATAGCGATAGCTCAGTGGGGACACCAACAGACTGCAAAGCAGAGGGTCTCGGGTTCGAACCCACGTCGCGCACCTCTGACTTTCGGAAGTTATATGATTTTTCGAAAGTATGTGCGTATTGATTGACAATTATTTCCTGCTCCATGCCTCGGAGAGCACGTTAAGCCGTCGGTCCCGGCTGCCATGAACATCTATGGCAGTCGTTATTGGGAAGTCAGTGCCATCTAATATCCTGACACTGGTCTAGCTTTAGGGTATCGTTAGCCTTCAAGTGGCGGAGGTCAGATGGCAGTCGCTCCGTGTAAAAACTGATATCCAGTCAAATCCAGTTAGACTAGAAAGCCGACCCCAAGTGACTTGGGAATAATAAAGGCTAGAGAGAAAAAGAAGAAGACATACATATTATACATAGAAATACCCAGAGTAAGACAAACATTCATGTTCATGCACACAAATGGTTGACTTGTGCGGGAATCGAACCCGCGACCTCAGGCGTGGCAGTCGATTACACTAACCACTACGCCATCGAGGCCGACAAAAAATGAATGAAGAAGAAATGGTGTCAATATCGACACACCTCTCTCTCTAATATGCCATTGCACGAATGGCGCAGTGGCATATGTGGTAGCGTCGCGTCCCCACTGCCAACACGCCGAGTTGCCGGTTCGAATCCCACGCGGGACCAAAAAATGTGTGATCTGCAATTGGTTTTCTTCTGTCTGGGTATTCTTTGTGTCCGTTGTTGAATGTTTGTAGAGACCGCCGCGACACAGGATTTATACCTAGTTCGAGAAAATACTTCATTAAGACTTTCCGTATCCTAACTAATATTATAAAGGGTAGTATTTAACTGCACAACAAAAAAATACTAATTGCACAGCAAAATATGCTTACCAAAAATACTAATTGCACACCAAAACATATTTAAAGAGATCAAACTAAGTGGACGGAGCCCCGCTTACCCAACCCTTCCGAGATGGAATGCAGTGATTTGAGGCGTATAGCCTATAGGTGTTCGTTATGATACACATATTTTAGTAAGCATATTTTACTGCGCAATTACTAGTTTTGGTGGTCATTATATTTAATCCCTATTATAAATGCGTATGTGAGTTCGTTTGTTATGTTTTCACTCCTTAACTACTGGACCGATCATGAAATTTCGCATACACGTTGCCAGGACAACAGAAAAGGACATAGGGTATATTTTATCCAGAAAAAAGTACTGCTACAGTGCTACTTATCTAACTTAACCTAACATTTAGGCGAGAGAAGCCGCGGGCAAAGCTTAGTTAAGGATAACATACTTAAGAGTACTCTAAGAGTAGTAGAGCCTCGCTGATTTCAGCATGAATGGGCCGGCTCGACCGGGGAAGGACTACCCTCTCACAGAATATCGACGTGAAATACCAGTATTCCTACTGTTGTGTTTTGTTCAGTGAGTGAGAGTGCCGGAAGCCCAATCATCCCCTTATCCCCATCCCGCTCCTTCCCTTCCCACTTCCTTTCCTAAAGGGCCGGCAACGCGCAAGTGATGCCTCTGGTGTTGCAGGCGTCCATAGGCTACGGTGACCACTTACTATCAGGTGGGCCGTATGCTTGTTTGCCACCTTAGTTGAAAAAAAATAAATAATATGTATGTTCATATTTACAAAAAAAGTATATATATGTATCTATGTTTGTTTATCCATTGTCTAGTACCCATGGTACAAGCTCTTGTTGGTTTGGGCTAGATGGTGTTGTGTGTATGTGATAGAATATTATATTATTATTTATCAACTCAGACAAAAGTCGTCTATTGCTGGACATAGGCCTCCTCCACGGTTTTGCACACAGACCAGCCTTGGGCCACCCAACAGGAAAAAAACATAAGGTTACTTTTAAATGATATGTTTTGTTTTTGCTACTTAAATATAAAATTTTATTTATTTATTTCATCCAAAAAAGTAATGTTCCTCAGGGATAGAAAATCGACATAACCTACCTATACGCGAACAAAGCCGCGCGCAAAATTTAGTATACTACAAAAACATCCATCTCACGCAGAAATTAAAATCTCCATTAGGTACATGACGAACGATAGTTTACACGCGCAAAACGTCATCACTATGTCGCAATAATGATTCACTAATAATAATCGCAAATCATCCATGTATCACTGCAAAATCATTGTCCAAGAAACCCACAGCGAGATAAGACGAATTTTTTAATACATTTCTGCTTACTCTATAAAATTATTGGCGTGAGTCATTGTGTAGTTTGTGACGTCAATGACGCAATTCATTGAATATCTATAGTTGACTCTTCTGAAGAAATTAAAAAAAAAACGAATTGCATGTTCCGCCCTTTGGTTTCACCAGTTTATATTACGCAATAACAAATAGTGTTCATGCAATATTTCGTTATGTGATACAATGTTGATGTCATCGGCCGGCAACTGCGCATGTGTGTGTCCGCTCGCTCGCATCTGATTGGTCGAGCGCCGCAGAAAAAGTAAGAATGCGATATTGCGCGCCATTTTAATGTTTCGTCGTCGATGTTGCGACGCAGTTGCGCACAACACACCGCGTCGGACGGTTGTCAAAACAATAATATTAATCATTAATCAGTCAGTTGTGATATCTGTGTAATAACAGCGGTTTGTTTGTATTGAATAATACAATATGGAGGGAAAATACGATTTGTTTACTAAAGTGAGCGACAGACGTGACATTGTGGATTTTGTGAAGGAAATTGAGAAGTATCCGTGCTTATACGATAAAACACTGCCGGAATATGCCAATAAGGTGCATAATAGGCGAGCATGGTCCACGATTGCTAAGAAGATCAATACTACAGGTAAACATTTGTTTATATTTACTAATGTAGAAACAGTCCATGGGTTTCAATCCCATCGTCACATCAATGCAGTGCATATTGTATTTGTAAAATTAGGTCACTTTAGTTAGTAATCAATTGAATACGAAATTGATTTATGTATAAGTTGACCTATGCGGTAACTAATATTGATTCAATGAAAGCGCACGGGAACAGAAATAATTATGTTAAAAATTAAATTTAAATAGTTGTTTAGTATTTATTGAAAAATAACTAATTATATGTTTATATAATTAGTTACTGTTTCAATAGATAGTATACTTAGTTTAATCTTCAGTATTAATTTTAATGAAAAATTCAGTAAGTAATAGAACTAAGTTATAAACAAAACAAAGGTCTTCCGGATTTTTGAATAATTAAAATGTTAGCTAACTAAAATCTATTTCTTTTTGTTAAATTGACGAAGCGACTTGATCTAGTCATCAAATATATTATTTGCTATTAATTGACGAAGCTACTTGATCTAGTCATCAAATATATTATTTGCTATTAATTGACGAAGCTACTTGATCTAGTCATCAAATATATTATTTGCTATTAATTGACGAAGCTACTTGATCTAGTCATCAAATATATTATTTGCTATTAATTGACGAAGCTACTTGATCTAGTCATCAAATATATTATTTGCTATTAATTGACGAAGCTACTTGATCTAGTCATCAAATATATTATTTGCTATTAATTTAATAATACTATCATTAAAGACGATTATGACAAAAATCTACGAAATAATAATAATATTCAATTGCAAAATAAGTACATTAACAATTAAACTTCTTAACTGCTTCGTCATTGTAGAGAATGTTTATGATTTTCAGTTTGCTAGCTGAATCATAAAATATAATCTCTATACCAACTGCCTCATTCTCCAATGTAGAGATTGTTTAATATATATAAATTATTAAACAATCTCTACATTGGAGAATGAGCCAGTTGGTATCTTAATTGCTAACTGAAAATCATAAAATATAATCTCTATAAGGACGAAGCAGTTAAGAAGTTTAATTGTTAATGTACTTATTTTGCAATAGAATATTTGTAATATTTATATTGATTAATTTAATGGTTTGTATGCAAAACGCGAACGATTTTTTTTAAGATAACTAGCAATTTTGCCACAAAATACTCTTATTTTTACACCTCCAGCTAAGCTAAGTACAATTTGAACACAGGATCTCTCGAAGTATCCTGTATAGAAAAAGAAATTCCAATTTTAAATCAAATGGTTATATAATAAGATTATTTTCAATAGGATCTAAGTGACGAGTTCGAATTCCGAGCCAGGAATATTAGAGCTTCCCTGGTCTGAAGTAAGTCTCCCTAGGAATTTCCAGTTCCCCCTAAGCAAGAGCAAAACATGCTTGTCATATGCGGATATGATATACTCCTGCCTAGCCCATCAAGAGGTTTACAATCGTAATATTCTGGACATAGAAGACATGGAATAGGAGAGACAAATTGATACTTGTAATAGATCCTTAGCACACATGTTTCAGAAGCCTTGCATCTTTCTTTAATTAGTGTATTCTGCAGTACATAATAAATAATATAAGTATTGCCGGCATTTAAATGGATACTTTTCCAATTAATACATACAACTCTTAACAAGTACCTATGTGTTGTAAATGTTTCAAAAGACGTGCAATCATTACGCAATAAGTAAATACATGCTCATATTCCGCCGGAGCGATTGTTATTTATGAAACCCGATACAAAGAAATTAATTATTTATTGGTAGTTTGTTACGCTTTAGTATATTCTATCTTTCAATTTAATTGTTAGTAAAAGGGAAATCCGATTTGTCATTTTTTTATTTGAATTAATATAATGGCTACTATTCCCATTTTTTTACTAGCATCCCAGTATCAGTTTGCGTTTGCTTTGCAAAGTTATACATATTTATGTATTCTATAGCAATATATAGGGACTAGCGGAAAGAATAAAAAGTCTGCTTCGTAGTGAGTCAGTAATTATAATAATAACTGCAGACTAGAATAAAAAATAGCATATTTGCACTGTGCATAGACAATAAGTGCATCCTAGGTATCAGAAAAATCTAAAAAAATGTAATATACAAATAATTGTAATGTTATTGTCTATGTCTAACTTATTAACCTCCTTTCTTTCTTTGTTACAGTACCAGACTGCAGAGACAAATGGCGAAAAATAAGAATCTCGTTTATGAGGTCCCTTAAACAGCAACAGAGCGACAAACCACCGATGAGACCGTACTATTTATCAGAAGATTTACAGTTCTTGAGACCGTTCCTAAAGATCAATCCCATTAAGACAACAAGCCAGAAGGAGGAACAAATGGATTACGAAATCCCCGTACAGAAGCAAGAAATTTCTGACAGTGAGAGTTCCGATCAGTTCGAACTTGAAGTTGCAGAAGACGAACGCGAAATTAGCAGAGTCACGTTCAAAGATGCTAATAGTATTATGAAAGAAAAGCCCAAAGAAATAGTTTACGTTAAACAGCATTCAAGAAACAGCTACGATGAGAAACTACAAAACAGACACAGCTACAGTGATGACATGGATGCCAGTCCTCGAAAAATGTTCTTATTGAGCATGCTTCCAGATGTTGAATGCTTCACAGAGGCAGAAATGCGAATATTTAGGAGAGAGGTGATAACAATATGCGATAGCATAATGAATAAGCGTATGATATGAAAGTAAAAAAAATTAAAAAAAAAAACCAAAGTGGTCATCGTTAAGTGATGTTCCTTAAAAAAGATATTAGCACCTTGGGTTGCTGAACAGTCATTGTAATAGTCGTGGGTTTAATTCAAGAAGCGTTAATCCTAGAGAGGGGATAGGATTTGTAATTTGAAATTATTCTTATTTTCTTTGGGAGCTTTTAGCCACACACGGCCATGTCAGCTCCATCAAGTAAATTGAAATTGCAAACCGCTACTTGCGTGGGATTTCGTATCAAGTTAGCATGATTTCTTACTTGATTGTTAATAAAAATAAAAAGGACTTTAACTAAATGTGACAATTAACTTCATCATATGTCTACTAAACAAGTAAAAAATAATGACATTTTTGAACAGATGCTTCATGAAGCGGCTTGTTTCCGTAGGTTTTATATTGTTAGTTCAATATCTTTTTATAAGTTTACCGAGAAAAGCCACAACTAATGAACTAACGGGGTCGTAGACTTGCCAAGTTTTGGAGTCACTTGATACCTAGCAAACTTGCAGGCTGCTTAATATGTAATATGTCATTAAAATGATGTTATCTGCAAGAATGTAAGTTTCGGATAATTATAATTTTTATTTATTTCTGTGATATTGATAATACTTGTCTTATATTATAAGAAGTAACTATTTAATAGAAATTTGATTAACATGTTTATTAAGAGGAAACACTAAGGGCGAGAGAATTGAAAAATAGGTTTTTGTAAAATCTATTGCTGTCGCGCAATGCCTTGTATAGTATCATGAGCGTGATAGAGACAACTGCAGCTTGGACCGAAAATACCTATTAAAGGTACACAAAATCAACTTTTCGTAGTCCCCTGATTACTTCTCCAAAACTTGACCGATGTAACTACTTTCTTCATTAAAACTTAAGGAAAGACTTTGGCTGTGTTCCTATGTTTTTCTTTTATTATATTATTTAGTCAAACTTGTTTTGTGGATGTTTGAACACAGCGGAAAATCTGGTCAAGTTTAATGGTTTTTGAAGGCTCATGTCTCTTTTAATAATTAATTTATGCAAAAAAGGAAAACATAGGGACATGGCAATACAGCATATACATTTAAAAAAAAAAAATTGTTGCTCTACTTCCATTATCCAGGGAAGAAACAGGGGACTACGTTTGTATGAAAAAACGGCCCTTGTGTTTCCTCTTAACTATGTATGTCTCGAATCTCTTGTTCTGTGTTTAGGAATAAATGTCCGTTTGTTTATTTTTGTTTATGACTATTGCGACTATCGCTGACTATTGCGAATACTATGACAGACAGAAATAAAAAAATATAACGAAGGATTAAAATATGCATTTGTGTTTGGACAAGCGAGAAGATTTCTAACAGAAATAAAAATAAAGAACTAATGTTTAAAAAAATACAACTTGAGGTAAAAATGTTCTTCTAGGCATTATGAAGTCCGTAGCGAAATACAAAATTCATAAATGAATGAGGGCATAACACTTTTAAGTCGAGCTGAGGAAACTATGTTCGTCTCTCTCTAGCTAAGTAAAATTATATGATCCTCACTACTATTTCTTCATATTCATAAGCTTGTTGTCCAATGGTTGATATAAAAATTTCATTATTTTTTTGGAATATTTTTGTAATTGGTTCCTCTGTTTGACTTAAATTAAATGTTTTTTATACATATAAAACAGTAAACAAATCTCAAATACGATATTGTAAGTTAGATATATTGGTATTGTATTTAAAATTGTTGTTATTTGTTATTAAAATAGTAGATATATATTGTGAAACTGAGTTTGTACGAGATAAATAATATAGGCTGATGCTTTCAAGCAGGCAGCTGTATTTTAATTACATTAAATATAATTAATTACTTAAGTGATTATGGCATTTGCTACAAGTGGCAATCTCGTATTTCTGCCACCCCTTCTGTCTATATATGTATGTTGCATCAAAAATTGTATTAACTTTAAAATATTTAAAAAACAAGGTGTATGTGACTGGTTTTAACAATAGATATGTATGTATTGAATAGATATGTCAGAAGAGTTTTGTATTAAGAAAAATGGATATTATTTTTTTTTGGTTATAATAAATTATACCTATATCACCTATGTATATTTTTGTGTTATTTTACATCCAAACCTTTTTAAATAAAGTCAGATTCTATATGGCGATTTCACTGCAAGTAGGTATTTCTTATTTAAAAGTGAAAGTGAATGTAAGTTTGTCTATTTCACGCCTTAACTACTCAACTGAGCATCATAAAATTTTATATACATGTTGTCAGGGGTACAGAAATTACATAGGGTACCTTTCATCCAGAAAAAAAGCACCTAATCTGACCTACATCTACGAGAGCGAAGCCGCAGGCAAAACCTAGGATCATATTTTTATTGTTGTTAGGGCACACGAGGTTTTGGCCCGTGATGTTAAGTAATAACAGCCGCTTATGGACAGGTTAAGAGACTTAAGAGGAAACACAAGGGCCGTTTTTCCATACAAACGTAGTCCCCTGTTTCCTCCCTTTCCCTCGCCAGTAAAGTAATAATTTTTCCAATAAATGTATGACCTCTATTGGAATGTCCCTATGTTTTCCTTTTTTTTATTAATTAATTATTGAAAGAGAAATGAGCCTTCAAAAACCTCAAAAATTGGCCAGATTTTCCGCTGTGTTCATAAATCTAGAAAACAAATTTGACTAGATTATATAAAAAAAGGAAAACATAGGAACATGGCCAAAGCCTTTCTTTAATTTTTAATGGGAAAGTAGTTAAATCAGTCAAGTTTTGGAGAAGGAATCAGGGGTCTACGAAACGTTGATTTTGTGTACATTTAATAGGTATTTTCGGTCTAAGCTGCAGTTGTCTCTATCGCGCTCTGCGGGCACTGCGCGACAGCAATAGATTTTACAAATACCTATTTTTTAATTCTCTCGTCCTTAGTGTTTCCTCTTAACTAAGTCACACCGCTCCTGTAGGAGCCATCCTTTCGTAGGAAACCTTCGAGTGAGCCGACTCATTAGTACTGTCACCAAAAAATTGGCGACGGTGGCTTTTCCATTAGACAATTGATACAGTTTTAACGATCAGACATTAAAACTGATAAATTGTTGTGTTAAAAAACGATTAAAGATATATAATTGAGAAAAAGAATGTTTGTAACGAGTCGTTTTTTATAGATATCTACGTGTTTAATAGTTATGCAATCGAAGGCGTCATTTATAAAGGTGATTTTATTGATACAGTTATTAAAAAAATTAAAATGTTTTATTTCGATATCACATACATAAGTACTTATATCTTGGAATGGGAGGTATCCTTTAAGTTTAAAATGATACCTGGGTATCCTAAAATTATGTTATGTTATTACAGATACAGATAGCGCAACAGTTCTAGTCAGGGTTGCCAACCTTAGATCTTTATTTCTCGTACAGAATAAGGCAAAAACCTCTTAATTTGAATCTCAAACCTCGTACATTGACTTGATAAAAGAGACTTGATAAAATTTTTTACTTGCATGAACTTGTATAACCTTTAATATTGGCATCGTATTATTGTCTGCGTATAGAGCAGCGATAGCTCAATGGGGAGACCAACAGACTGCAATGCAGAGGGTCTCGGCTTCGAACCCACGTCGCGCACCTCTGACTTTCGAAAGTTATATGACTTTTCGAAATTATGTGCGTATTGATTAACAATTATCGCCTGGTCCGTGCCTCGGAGAGCATGTTAAGCCGTCGGTCCCGGCTGCCATGAACATCTATGGCAGTCGTTATTGGGAGAGTGTCGAAACAAAAAATCCCACTGGGTCGAAGTGTCGCCGGTCTGCACTGACTGGCCCCCACATAAGATAAGATTGTCTGCGTATTATTGCCTCCCATTTATGCTACAAAATGTTGCCTGCAATGTGAAACCATGTTATTATTTTTTTTCACTATATCAAAATCTCGTACATAACTGTACGAGGCTGACAGTGTCCTCGTACCTGGTACGAGATACCGCAAATCTCGTATTTGTACGAGGAACCTCGTATGGTTGGCAACCTTGGTTCTAGTAGTCGCCCTGTAATTGCTAGTGTGCCGATTGTTGTAAGGTTCGATCCCAACAAGCAGGCAGGAGGCAAAAACTTACTATTGATAAATCGTCGTCCCAAGTCTTTGTTTCCGTGATTTGAATGTTTGTTAAGTTTGACACGATACAGAATGTCTTTCTGATGGGAAGTTCAAATTTCAAAACTACTAAAGTCAAAACATAGTTTTCTGATAAAGCTTTCCATAGCTAAAGGTGTTTTGAGGCTTGCAGTTAACGGCTTCTCACCTTTGACAACATTTTATGAATCCTTAGTAATATTACACTGGGGAACAAAAAAATTCTTATATTTTCTACTGCATTAATTTTGTTACTGGTTTTAATAAATACATTCATCATCAGTCATACCCGAAATGTATTTACTTTGTATGAATTGACTCTGGTTCTTGAGATATTAAACATAAAAAACGGTTTCATCGGGACATTAGAACAATGAAAGAAAGATACCAAGGCCTATGGGACAGCCATATTATGATGGCAGACTATTGCTTGAGTTTAATAAGAGATTGTCTTGAATATAAACACAATAGAAAAGCTTACAGATAAAGATTTTTTTTGATATTTTTGTTTCATTTTTTTTAATCGCGTATGTATTAAGTTTTCTTGTCTTATTATATAGCCGCTTCTAAAATATATATTTAATATGTTGTATTTGTATTTCGGCCTTCGTTCAGTCATATAGTTATAAAATCTTATCTCATAAACTAGAGTCAATTTAACAAATCTGATATTTTCCTCGTATTCAGCATACTGAACTTACACAAAATTGACTTTAACTTACCATGCCGGAAAATGACTGTTCTCTATTGTTATTAATTCGAATGTGAGTTTGTTTGTTACGCTTTCACGCCTAAATTACTTGACAGATCATCATGCAATTTCGCATACAGGTTGTCAGTGGCACAGAAAAGGACATAAGGTAACTTTCATCCAGAAAAACGTAATATTTCAGAGCGAAGCGTGAGTAAAACAGTGGCGTAGCGAAGTGGGGGCGGCAGGGGCGGCCCGCACCGGGTGACACTTTTAGGGGGCGGCAAAATTTTACAATAAATAATAATCATATCTTGTAAATATGTAAACTGTATAATATACAATAATTATGTCTGTTCTTGCCGTAAAGTTCTTAAGAATTAGTGAAAATTATAATCTGTTAAATTGAAATAAGTAGCTAAATAAGAGGGCGGCAAATAAAACACCACTGGAGTAAAAGCTAGTAAAATATTACAGCTATTTACGTTAAAACATCGATACATAAAATAAGTATTCGTGGATCTTCAAATATTTTGTGAGATTCGTATCCAAATACCTGCGCAGTCCTGTCTGAATCTCAACCATTTCACGGGACCGCTCTTGTCTTAGGCATTTAGTTGAATGCCGGGTATAGACTTAATTTATGAATGCGTTGTATATTGTAAGTTGTGTTGTAGATATATGTATCTGTTTATGTAAGGCGAGGAAGACATACCTATAATGCAATAAAGGGTTGATACTGTGACCATGTTAAAAGATATGCACAGGACAAACATTTAAAAATAATTATTTTATTTTATTTTATTTTGTCTTATTAGGGGAGCTGACAGCTACATACAAGTAGTTATATAAATACAATCAATAAACGCCAATAACAAGCTTCCACAATTAGTTCACAGCTTGATTATACGACAGCTTAAGCACATTTAGTATAAAAGAAAAGAAAAACTGTTACACTACTATAATACTATTAAACTTTACTAATTTTTAAGCTAATTAAATTATTGAAACTATTAAAACTATTTATACTATTACTATACTATTATACTGTTTATATTTATGTTTACACTTTCCCCGACGTTTCGGTTGCTTTTCAGCAGCCATGGTCACGGGGAGTCTCCCCGTAAACATAAATATAAACAGTATAATAGTATAGTAATAGTATAAATAGTTTTAATAGTTTCAATAATTTAATTAGCTTAAAAATTAGTAAAGTTTAATAGTATTATAGTAGTGTAACAGTTTTTCAAAATTTTGTAATAAAGTGTCAAATAAACAACGCGATAAAATCCGTATATAGTAGTTTAATTTCAATGAATAACATTCGCGTAAACAGAAGACAATATAAAGAAAAGAAAAACATAAAAATTTTACTTAACAAATGGATTTACAAGATAAGAGCCAGTAGTAGTATCCAATATTTATAAATTTATAAATTACTAGTTTTTGCCCGCGGCTTCGCTCGCGTTAATTTAGAATTTAACAATCAATTCGGGTTGAACTCTGCTTGTAATAATATAATTCAATCATGATTCAAAAGTAAAGTGGCGCCATCTATTATCATAAGAACGTTTTTGTTGGTTTCCTTAGGAACAGTATTTTCTTTCGGGATGAAAAGTAGCCTATGTCCGTTTCTGTACACCTGACAACGTATATGCAAAATTTCAGGATGATCCGTTCAGTGGTTTAGGCCTGAAAAGGTAACAAACAAACAAACAAACAAAGTCATTTTCGCTTTTAGAATATTAGTTAGGATCAACAAAAAACCTGTTTAAACAGGATCTGGCAGAATATTTACTAGTAGTAAAGAGATCAATACGACTGTCAACATTTAATTTGTTAAATTCAATGAATATTTTAGGTAGAAAGCTATTCACTCAAAAATAAGTGAGGAGAACAGTTATGTCTGTATGATTGTCTAATTCATTAAGCTTCATGTAAGGTGTACAGTGATGTGTCTATTTTATCTATTCATGTGTGAGACATGGGCTTCGGTCCCGAGCCTCTACAAAAAGTACTACTACTCTACACAGGAGATGTAGAGCTGATTATATTTTCTTTTAACTTCAAAATTACAACAAATTACAAATTAAATTCGTATTTATTGTTTGGATTTTACCAACTAGTTTTGCACGCATTATCAGTAGTGCAACGCCCTGGCTCCGACACTATGAAAACTCTTTGGTTGAGTAATAAGTGACAAAATCATATCTACTTGCAGTGTTTTATCATCGGTAAGTATTATCGTAAATTTTGTTTTAACTACATTTAGTCACGAACTAGGTACCTTTTCATATGTCACAAAGTGTAAGTGTATGCGTCCTCATGCCATACTGCTTTCTATTACAAATGACTACAGATAAATATTATTGCAAACCTGAAATGCTTCTTACATAATATTGTTAACTTTTCCTTTATTTTTAAGAATTTTGTTTTATATGGACAGTGACATATGGCATAATCACTGCAACACCTGGTTCACAAATAAGTTTTAAAATACTGAAATTATAATTTGACGGCGATTTAAAAGAGTGGCCTTGAATTTCTTGCAGGTATCTTCACATCTATGGATGACTCAATTCTTTTAAGAGCTCCCAACAGGTCCCTCCATTGGGTGAGAGAGGGAACACCCCAGGTTTTTTAGTGGGTATACCAGAATGGGGAGTCCCACACGCCCCGCCGGTACCGTCCCCTAGCGCGGATAGTGCATCAAGCATTTTTCCTGGGTACCAAAAAAAAAAAAGGCTCAACCTTTTGCCTAAACCTTGCAACTAACATAAATGTAAATTTAGTAAATGCAATAAACTCACTAACCCCTTAGAAACATAAGTGTTACTTTGTGATCTAAGTGAAAATGAGTTTTGAGTTTGACTGTTACCAATTTAAAATAATGCCCAAAAGAGAAAATGACATTTAAAATACATTAAGTCTTTTCAAACTTATTTACACATAAACATAGTCATGCAAAAAGAGGTACTGAAACCAAAGAAGGGTACAAGAAATACTCCTAATTTGTAACAAAAACAATTTGCCTTGGTCCCTAATTAAACTTTTTTGATTGCACGCATGGCGGAGTAGTTTAATTGTCACTGACAGTGTTCCGAGTGTTGTGGATTTGTTACCCACACAGGACAATAATGATAATGATATTATTATTAGTAGTAGAGCCTCGCTGATTTCAGTATGAATGGGCCGGCTCGACCGGGGAAGGACTACCCTCTCACAGAATATCGACGTGAAATAGCAGTATTCCTACTGTTGTTTCGTTCAGTGAGTGAAAGTACAGGAGGCCTAATCACCCTCTTTTCCACTTCCCGCTCCTTCTCCTACCCACTTCCTTTCTTAAAAGGGTCGGCAACGCGCAAGTGATTCCTCTGGTATTGCAGGCGTCCATAGGCTACGGTAACCATTTACCATCAGGTGGGCCGTATGCATGTTTGCCACCTTAGTTTTATAAAAAAAAGTAATCACTCATCACTAAAATTTCAAAAGAATTTCGAGTCGGGACATAGTATAGTATCGATGGTAATTATAGTCACTGTACTCAGCCGCGTGAAGCAGCCTTCCTACATCCAAGGTGTGTCCCAGTGAGCATGATTGTTTGTCATTAGTGCCAGTGTATTTATTTTACGGACACGTTGTGGACTTTGTGGTACAAGTGGAACTAAAGTTACGTGGAGTAGTGATATAAAGATTTAGGCTTGTTGGTCGTTAGTTTAATAAATTTAGGGTAATTCAGTTATGTTTTTGATTTATTTTAGGGTGAATAAATAATTTATGTTAATAATCACCACGTGCCAAAATCTAAGCTCCTCCTCCGCCGCTGTAAGATTCCAAGCGTAGTATTTTAACAACCCTTCTTCCTTCCCCTGGTCGGGTCACGTATCTAGTATGGGAAAAGGATACGTTCGTTAACTTACCAAGCCTGGCTAGTAATAGGTATATTCAATTTTTATTTTTTTATACAACTAAGGTGGCAAACAAGCATACGGCCCACCTGATGGTAAGTGGTCACCGTAGCCTATGGACGCCTGCAACACCAGAGGCATCACTTGCGCGTTGCCGACTTTTTAGGAAAGGAAGTGGGAAGGAGAAAGAGTCAATTAAAAGGTCATTTAAAAGACTTCGCCGTTTTGACGACATGCCTCAAATATCCCTAGTTTCGTACACAGAGTATAGTCTGTACTGTATGTAGTATTGTTCAACTACAAGTATAACAAGAGTTTAAAGGGGGACAGCGCGTACGCAGTCCCCACTATCAAAAATTTCGCGTCCGAGTTATCCACATTAGGGATAATCGCAGGGGTCAACCCGACCGCAGTGCAATGGGAAGGTCTCGCCCTGGGGGAACCGCCTTCATGATCACGGTGTCCCCTACGCCAGGTAAGTATGATTTCATGATGTCGGGCCGGGGTAGTCATTCTCTCGCGGAGAATCTTAACACCGACTTTTAATTTTTCTACTAACGCCATCTAGCTGGGCACGTGTGAGTTTTGACTCAGCCGGAGCGGGGGAGCGTGGTATCTTAATATAGTATTCTGTTTGCTAGTTACAGCCACCAGAAAGTTGTATCGCAATATTCGATCTATATTTTACGGATAATAATGCAGACAATTAGATTAATAAACTAAATAATGATGAAGAATTGACAAGAATTCAATTGAATTTCAACAAAGAAATTCATCTTGCGACAAGCAACAATAATTCATTAGCTACATATACTTAAAATAAAGCATTCAATCACCTAATAAAGCTAAATCTCAAGATAATAAACAAAGAAATAAATAAAAACACGTGGCACTTACATGCAAAGAAATACGCTTTTACACAAATAAACTGCTCGTAAAACATCTATCGAGTTTATGGAACATAAGTGGATTGCCTATAAAACTTCACATCAATCTTGTAAATATATTTATAGTTTGTAATTGGAGCATTTAGTATGCTTATACTTAAAGAACTAAAATCCGCATTGATAAACTCAATGAAACATATAAGATTGAAACTGAAGCTAATATACAATAAAATTAATAATATTTATGTATGCTCTGTATGAATTAAATTTGATTAAGATAAAGAAGATGTTAGATTTATGCTAGATTTTATTAATTTGTTGCTTGATTTGGGGACTTATATAAAGTAATTATATGTCCCATCATTACACAAACAGGTTACTACAAAACATAAAAGATAATCATATTCACTAACTATGTACTTACATCTTAAATCAGCACTAATATTTCAAACGTGGACAATTGGCAAATTCGCCAAACGTAATTGCTTTTTCAGAGGTTGGATTACTCAGTATACTTTGTACAATTAAAATTTAGATGATTTTTATTCATTTCTCTTTTATTGTTTTTAACACATTCCATCATAACACGTTGAATATCATCTATCTTCGCACATATTTCACAGTGTTGTGATACAACTCGTCCTATTAGATAGTCAAATTTTTAGGTGGAATGTGCTTCAAACGTAATCTGTTCATTATTGTTTGTGACATAGATTTGTTCCTAATGTTACAGAAAATAGATTTAGTAGTAATAGTGCTTTATAATATTACTAGCTTTTGCCCGCGGCTTCGCACGCGTTAATTTAGAATTCGACAATCAATTCGGGTTGTACTCTGCTTGTAATAATATTATAATTCAATCATGATTCGAAAGACACGTGGCGCCATCTATTATTTACCATAAGAACGTTATTGTTGTTTTCCTCGGGAACAGTACCTAATTTTTTTCGTTATGAAAGGTAGCCTATGTTCGTTTCTGTACACCTGACAACGTATATGCAAAATTTCAGGATGATCGGTTCAGTGGTTTAGCTGTGAAAAGGTAACAAACAAACAAACAAATTCATTTTCGCTTTTATAATATTAGGATTCTGTCCTAAATTTCGTGTCCCAAATTTATCTCATGTGTTTAACAGTTCGCTTCACCATTATGGTTGGTGCTAGTTACTATTTCGATACAGTGTCTGGTCATGTGAAAGCTCTAATAAGGTTTTATGAGCATACGCTCATAAAACCTTCTTATTAGAGCTAAGGAACAAATCTATGTAACAAACAGTAATGAACAGATTACGTTTGAACCACATTCCACCTAAAAAATTTACTATCTAATGGGACGAGCTGTATCACAACACTGTGAAATATGTGCGAAGATAGATGATATTCAACGTGTTATGATGGAATGTGTTAAAAACAGTAAAAGAGAAATGAATAAAAATCATCAAAATTTTAATGACAGCGCTTCATTTATACTAATATTATAAAGCTGAAGAATTTGTTTTGTTTGGTTGAACGCGCTAATCTCATGAACTACTGGTTCGAACTGAAAAAATATTTTAGTATTGGATAGCCCATTTATCAAGGAAGGCTAAGCTATATACCATCACGCTGGGACCAATAGGAGCGGAGCGTCAATGGAAAATGTAGCAAAACTGGTGAAAATTCTTATGTGACGCAGAAGAAATTGCGTGGGTCAGCCAGTGATTAATAAAGTAATTAGCAATGTAAATATTCTCGTTAAAGAGAATATTCAGATTTATTACAAGTTACGTCTAAGATCGAGAAGTTAAAATTATTTAAATCAAGATTGCGACGATAAACATTTTAGCGAAATTATATTGAACTCAATAAACAAAGCAAAAATGTCTATGCAATATTCTTAGCACTTTTTTTTAGAATCTTGTCAATTTACTTAATGTGCTGAAAATTTTAAGAATAGAAGATATTTATAGAATGCTATATACCTATTGGTAAAATTATCCTAGAGGTTTAATAAAATGAATTTTAATTTCTTTCTGTATTTAAATTGATAAGTAAGTCTTATCATGTCTGCTGGGACTGGATAATTGATAACTATGGTGGTTTAATACTTTGAAGTAAAAACAGAATAAAACCTAGATATATTATCAATAGTTTTTAACCCATAATGTTGATTTGAACCGTATTAATTATATAACTAAGATTCAATATTACAGCATTTTTAGTAAAACCTCATAAATTAGTAGTACCTACAAGAGCGATTTAGCAATTAACAATAAGTCGCTAATTGCTATTTCTTCTAAAAATATTTATATTGTTTATTATTAATATTCATGATGATATAAATAAATTAGTTTAAGAGCAATTTTCTCACGATTCAATCAATTGCTTTTGGCCGTATTTTAACTTTACTGTACGCTGTATTTGATCTTAAATTACAATGATTGAATGAATACATACATAAACTGTACCTTTATAGTAAAAACTTAATCACACACAACTTTGAATTTATTTAAAGATAAAGTCAAAATTATCAAGAACTAGATCAGAATTTTCTATACTGTATTAAAACCATAAAGTGCCGTATCAAAATTTCGACCAACAAATTAAGTGCTGGTGTTATAAGTGAGTGAAAATGGTGATAGACTTTAGTTTGATCGGAGCTGGTTTCCTCATCAGTCGGTACAGCGGCTTTAAACGCAGGGTAAGTCTTTTTATTATCTTGTAATTAAGCATATTACGCTGCAATTTTAGCAAGAACAGCATTACAATAATTGATTATCCAAGAATTTTTAAGCTTAGCTTAGCTTTAATTTAATTTAAGAGAAAAGCAAAACCACTTTTGCTATTATAAGCTTATTAATATTCTGTCGTCACAAGGATAATAAAGGTATATATATTTTATTTCGAAATTTGCTTTTTACCTTTTTGGAATCAATAAAAAAGATGCATCTGCCAGTACCCATATTTATAAAAAATTGGGGCAGTCTTTGGGGACTGCCGATAGAAGTGAAAACTTTAATCCACTATAATAAAAACATCGTTATAAAAAAGAAATATATGGTGTGGGTCGGATTCCTGTCGGTCGGGTACTCTCTTAGGGTTATTAAGAGGGACAAAATTTCATTATTTTTTGCGTAGGACGCACCATTTCTGAAATATTTTTAATATTCTAAAATAATTCAAAAATGGAAAGAGTGGAAGCGTGACGATGACGAAGCGTGACGATGATGCGAGTTCTATGATTTTTGTTCACCCAAGAAGTGCTCAACGCGCCTAAAGAAGTTTTCACTTCAAAAACAGTTTTTTTTGGCAGATATGTTTTTTCTTATGACGGCAGTATCGTGCATGCTATGTCTACCTTAAAAGGTTATACAGTCAAGCGGAACCTAATAACGAATATAGCATGTCAATCATTGTAATAACCACTGGTGGTCCTAATAAATAAATATACCGTATATGTGAATCAGTAATTTATTGCTATACAGAGAAAAAATTACCGAAATATCCAGATTAAACAGATGTATTGTTTAAGATGTCGGTATTTTACATTATTCTGAAACATAGACAGAATTTTGACACTGATTATAATTATTGGTCATTACAGTTTCGCCGATGGATGGCCAGTAAATTATGCCTTGCATTCCAGAAATGGATGGATTAAAAGGATTGTTACTGCTTTGTATTCTCGTTTTGTAATCTCCTACCTGCTCAGTGCAGTTGTATTGTATTACGGGATAAGCAGGTATGTTGGATCGTATTGCATTGCATACGACTATCGACATTACAATATTTTGTTTATTAATACTTAATCCAATGTGGGTTATGAAGTATTTAAAATTTTATTGGTGTCTGCAGCATCACACACCTAATTATTTTTTGGGAATTGAAGGATTATAAGATTGTATTGTATTACCTTATGCTTAGTTAACGTGATGAAAAAGGTGGGATGAACGAAGCCTGGCATGAATGAAACTATTTAAGTATACAATTAACCCTTTTTTGCTGTATCATCATGTAAAACTAATGTTGGATTCCGCGCACCTATTCGACGTATATGTAAAAAATATAATGAGCTTTTCATTAAACTGGATGTATTTAGTAGGCCTGATAGTAAATTTCGCAATACATTAGAAAGAGCCATTGAAGAAACTGAGTTAAAAATGTAAGAAACATTGAGTAAAATTCAAAACTTTGATTCATATTTTGTTTGATTTTTGCAAAATTGTCATAAATTTATAATTATGTAAGCTGTGAATAACGGTGTGGGCTGCAAATTTAATCAAACTTTATTTAAAATGTATTAGAAATAAGGATATAATGTGTAACTGTTTGTTATTCCAAATAAATAAATAAAATTAACCCATTTCGTTAAAAAGTAATTCGGTTTTCCACAACATCCAACGCGTATCTATTTATTTGCACGACGTATTTTGGCATTAGCTTCTGAACAAATAACACGTCATTCTGTAGTCTTTACGAAAGCACCATTTATTCTGCAAAAAAAAAATAGATTTCTTTCGCTTCGACTAGGTATAAAATATCGGTTAGTAAGAAATTGTCAAAGATTTTCCTTAACACTTCTGCTCCAGGTTTGACGATTCTCGAAGGAAAGCACATAAAGCTGTACTTGTTGAATTTTCCATTCTATAAGTTCGGCAATTAGATGGTCATTAACGACGTCTTACCTTTTTAAATGTACTCTATTTAATTAACTTACAAAGTACAAGTTTTATTTCAGTAACAGAAGTATATGTATCTTTTTATATAATTAATAGTATTTTTAAGTTGCTTGCTTCATTCAGTCCTAGGAAAAGTTCGAATGAAGGTTATAAAACTATTATAGATACCTGGCTGCCATAATGTTTTATAATGTCATCGAAACTTTTTACTATCTATGTTTAATACAAAATTGTTATAATCTGTAAATAGATTTATACAGAACAGTCAAAACCTGTTCTATGTAAATTAATATTCACGCAATAAGCCTGCTCTTCCATAATCAAAGCTTTACCAGCCTCTCAGGTACCGAAATCGCCGAAAATATCAGCATTTGGTTCGATATTGAGCGAGTTTACGCTACAGTTTGAACCCACGAAATGTTATCGAGCGAAAATGACGAGCCCTCCTCGTGTCTGAGCACGAAGTTGAATCGCTTCTACTGCGACCATTGTTACTACCCCACACACAACTTGCTACTACAAAAACCGACACTATCCCTACATTTTGCATACATTGCCCCGAGAATGTGTAAGGAGGCCGGGTTTCTGTAGTGTTGACGCGCAATGTATAATGAGAGAATCGAGCCAGTCATCGCGATGGGGGAAATAGTGCGGTTATATCAGCGGATTAGTCGAGCAGCCGTGTCGCATCGAGAGGGGAGCGAGGCGGCGAGCGAAGAGGACAGCGATAGTTCGGAGCGAGCGGTGGCTGGCGGTCGGTGGGTACGCGGCGGAGCGCAGCGGCGAGCGGGCGCACGGCAGGGGCGCGGGCGGGCGGCGGCCGGCCTCAGTCCCGCGCCGCGCCTCGCTGGCAGCGCCCGTACACGCTATCGCCTGCGCGCCCGCTACTCTCTCAAAATGAAAGTCAAAGGTGCTCGCACCAAAAACATGGACAAGCTCATAGCGGCTGTCCAAGCTAGGGAGTGTTTGTGGGACAAGAGCTACAGGGGGCACCGCAATCGGTTCAAGTTAGAGCGATACTGGAACGAAGTGGCTACGGAAGTGGGCACGACCAGTGAGTATGAGTAGCGTTTTGCGTTTCACCGCGTGAAGGTTAACGTCCGTGGCGGGTAGCGGTCGGCGGGCTCTGCGGTGAGCAGTCCGTCGGCCGCGACTGCCGCGAGTCACAATATTGATAATGTTCCGTTTATTTTTCTACGCGCACCACTTTGCGCAACGAAGATAAATTGTACAGCGTTTGGGTCGAATTTTAAATTTGGAATACGCTCGTTAATCTTCATGTAATTAGTTTTCATGTTTTAGTTATTTTTATCTGTGAGTTAAGATTGTATCTTCAAACGAGAGTAAACAAAGGAAAAGTTATGAGTACAAATACAGCTCAAAACTCATATAGCACAATTAATTTTTAAATAATATATTGAACGTGAAAGTTTTGAAGTCAAGGTTATTTCAATATCTATAACAATGATTCTGAATTGAATGTTTACTGCATAAACATCGATTGTTTTATTGGCCAGCTTTACTTAGAACTTATCAAAGGACTTACCACAAATAAAATACTGAATGATGACCCGATTGAAAGTAAAATAAATTAATTTACTGATACAACAATTTCAGGTTTAAACTGCAGAAAGAAATGGAAGAATCTCAAGGACCAATGTCGAAAGGAAATGAAGAAAAGTCCGATAGATTCAGAATGGCCGCATTTCCAAAAGTTGAAATTTATTCATCACCAGTTCCTGACTGAGGACGAGGAAGGCGATGAGGATACTACTGATGAAGTCTTCAACTCTCTTGATGACTCTATCAAAAGGCCTAAACTAGGATACACTCTTAGAAAGAAGCTGTTGATGAATAAAAGAAGAACTATAGATGTTGATATGAACAAATTGATTGAGTTGGTGAGAGTTAGGGAGATAATATGGAACAGGCAACTTAAGGGTCACCATAATTGGTACAAGTTGGATGAAAGCTGGAAAGAAATCGCACAAGAGCTGGATGTTACACGTAAGTAATGATTTTCATTCTGTATTTTTAATTTACTGTAAAGATACATTGAAACCCGGCCCAGAGAAGTGTTAGATATTTCCGTCTTAGTTTACTTTGGCAGACTTCATAATATCTAAAATGACATTGAAGTATGAATGGTAATAAATCAATTCCCTTTACCTATGCAATCGTCGCGACATTTATTCGCTTTAATATATGTTTGTTTTTATTTAGACTTTGGGCATTTAGTTGTCACTACGCTCAATGTATGAGGACAACGAAGTCCTATAATTTGTATCGCGTAGAGTCTAGTCATTGAACTATTTTCAATTAATACCACGAGAAGGTTAAAATAATATTGGTGTATCATGCCTTCCACACCCGATCTAGTCCAGCCACCTTCTATTCTTTAATTCAAATGGCTGAGAGCAAATGGATTCCTATCAAATGACAATCATTATTATGGCTATTGAACTTCAAATTGACCATAGTTATTAATACTGTTGAGCATAAGTTGTACCTAAATTAAACTAGCTGTCCCGCGCAACTGCGTCTGCTTCACATGAGATAATTTTTGCCTATTTAAAAAAAACCTATCCTATCTTTTAAGTTGGACCAAATTACAGATGGTTACGAAGTTTGATCAAAATCGGTTCATTAGTTTAGGAGTCCATAGCGGACAAAAAACGTGACACGTAATTTATATACATTAAGATTGTTATCATGGTTAGGCGAGTTAATGTGTGTAAGATGCTGGGTGTAGAATGGTAGATTACACGGACAACATTGCGGTTCAAGTGGGCAAGTCGATACTGCCAATCCCGCACTAAAAATAATTCCTGTGTCGCGGGGACTTTACAAACATTCAAACAACGGACACAAAGAACACACAGACTGGGAACAATCGTTTGTGGATCACACAAATTTTTGTTCCGTGTCGGATTCGAAGCCACAGCACTTGGCGCAGTGGCGGCGGCGAGGCGACCACTTAAACCAGTACGCCGTCCGTGCCGTCAAAGTGTGCCTGTGGTTCCCTCCTTGGGCAATTTCTAGAGATCAATTTCATAATTTTAATATACAATGACTAGACTATAGTTATTTATAAATAATTAAAGTATCGATATTTATGAGAGACAATATACCTAATGAGAGTAATACATTATAACAATATGTATTTTCATAAATTCTAGGTGACGAAGCAAGACTGAAGTGGAAGTATCTAAGAGACCAAGCGAGAAAAGAAGTCAGGAAACAGGGAGAGTCCGAATGGGAGTACCTCCCAAAACTTCAGTTCCTCACAAACCAGTTCAATGACTACGAAGGTAATGAAGTCCAAGATGACGCATTCGCTCAAGATGATCACGAGCACGACCAGGACGATCACCACTATGATGCTGATCAGAGCAGCAGCTTCTACATCGAACAACCACACGAAGTTAGTGTCAAAGAAGATGATTTCGATGAATTCGATACAAAACCCATCATTATGGAGACTGATTTTTATGATGACGATGATGAAGCTCAAAAAAGTGCTACTGGCGATACCCCTGAGGTAGCAAAGGATGAAGATATAGGCTTTTTCAACAGCCTCCTACCCCATGTCAAGAAATTAGGACCAGCTAAGAAATTGATGCTGCGTATGAAGATTCAGGAACTCGTTTACAACACGGTCTACAATGAAACCTAGCACAAAGTTCAGGATATTGAGACGATATTTTTAGATTATATTTTGTATATTAAGCAAGAATATGATATTATACGTTAGGGAGAGGTAGGATGGGCAGCTCAGGCCTGGATTAAGTGGAATGGACCTCCATCTTACAAAACATCGTAGCAAAATAATCTAATATTGTGTTTCTACGATGAGAAGCGTTTAAGAGGCTTCTAAAAAAGGTACTGTGGGGTTTGCAGAAAGAAAAACAGCGCTATGACGCGTTTTCTGCAGAATCGGTAAAACTAAAATGATGCGTTTGATGTCGCTAACGTTAAAGCTAACGAAACCGCTTATAGCATCAGGAAATCCGTATGCTCCTATATCACCAATATATAAACAAGTAATTTTGTACTGCAAAAGCAATATTTTACTAGCAGACGAAAACATTAGATTTAGTGAAACAGTGACAAATTCATGTTACAGATTGGAAGCTTATTGAAACCTTAACTTAATATTCAAACCTCATTTTATGTTCTTAATATAAATAATAATGATATCTGGTGGGACTTATATAAGTGCAAATATACAAGGATTCTGCAATATACATGTAGGTATAGTGTTAAATTTACAGAAATATTAGGATTGTATTTATTGTTACGATTTTTATCACGGTTTACCTTGGTTATTACATTTTAATACTTTTCCCGTAATTTAAGACACAACGGTCATTCTTCAAGACATTGTACATTGATAGCACGTTATTTTCTTGACCATAGATGCTGATGAGTGTAGATAAAAGATTGTTGACAAATTAAATTCATGAGTTTTCAGAGAACTAATGTGGCCTTTGTCGTCTGCATTGTTGCAATACACATGCACAATATTTTGTAAGTCTGCAATGGGCGAGTATCACCGCTATTGCAAGCACCCCTAGGCGGGATCCCTTCTTTTGGTATAATGTTTTTTCTACTAATGTAACTAGTTTGGCATGATATTCTTGGGCATAATAATACTTTGCCATAATTGTCTTTGGCATACAGTTTATGATGACATAATTATCTTAGTGACAACCCGAAAAATAGGTTCAGGTTTCCGCAGGGTGGTCCTTGGTCCACCAAGCGACCAGTTGTGATAATATACAATTTTACTTTATGATTATGAATTATTCGTAATTAAAATTAGGACAAACAATAGTATGCCATGTTATATTATGTCTTAAAATTTTATGGTTATGGCTTGTGGAATGAATAGGGAACCCTTGTAGGCTACAGCAATTGCCATCAGTCGGCCAGGGGCCCATGTCTGCTATTGCAATAGTGTCAGAATGGTCTATCATTGATTTCATAATTGTTGATTTTGACAAGTTCGGTAATCTACTAATATAATGGCGTCATTATGACTTTCCGATGGTCAACCACTGACACTCCATTGAAAAAATGGCATAGAATGGTAATCTCGTACATACTGACAAATGAATGACTGACGTATGCGGTAATCTGCTATTTTGACTGTTCCTTTGATCAAATTGCTTTTAACACTAATAAATAATATGTTAAAATATATACGAATATATAAACGAAATCTGGCATCAATAAATGTTCAAATTTAGTAGTAGTTTTTCAAAAATCACTTCTACTAACCAGTTTTATAATAATGGCAAAACAACATGTCAGTCTACCACAATACTATTACGAGACCATTGACCGACCAATGATCGACCATTATGAATTTAGCAGATTACGAACTTTTAGCAAAATGACAATGGAATTGCAGTTACGTCGTGTCGGGTCGGAATGACGAATTTATAAAAATAACAGACTTGGGCCCCTGTAAGCTTGTTTGCAATCATGATAGAATAAACAAAACTGCAATATATATTGATATAGAAGTGAAACTAGTGCAGTACCCAGTAGAACAATATTTAAACTAATGAAAATCTACATTGATAGCCAAGACTGATTTCTTTTAAAATATAAGTTACATTATATATTACATTTAAATGCGGATTTTATTTAAACGATCATTTATATTTTCGGTTTATTGAATTAATATTAAATAGGAAATATATAATAAATAACAGTTAAATGGTTTTGGAATTGCTGATAAAAAATTGTAATGGCTGCTTGGAGGCGTATTTGACGTTTACAAATCAAATGCACATAGTATAAGGTCTGGTTTATACATAAAAGCCTTTGTATGATTAGGTCTCAGGCTAGGTGGCGCAGCGGTGATAAATTTGACTGTATGAGGTTTATGGTCCGTTCCGTCATTGGGCAGTATTATAAGAATTTTCTGTCGAGAAATTTACACCAAAAGCACGTATTCTGGTACCGAAAATAGGCTCGCGCTCTATTAATATCAGCCCTGTATTAAACTGTTCCACTGCTGGGCACGGGCCTATGGCCTAACCCTTCTCACACTGAGAAGAGGCCACCACGCTGGCCCAGTGCGGGTTGGCAGACTTCACATATCTTCGAGAATATCTATTATGTTGCACTAAAACACCAATCCTGCGAAATGTTCGTGTAATAGACATACTTCTGCTTAACCCCTCGGGGATGTGGGCGTTGTTCTATGAATAATTAGATTTACATATATATGAATATCTAGCCGTAGGCAGTCTCCAGACAATTGCAGTCAAACAACCATGTTCTGTTCGAGTGGAGATGATGATCATAATTATCCATGTGCCAGACTTCTGGGCACACTACCGGTCGACTGTGATGCGGAGGAATTTTATGACGCCTATTAGAGGGTTTTAGTTTTCTTTTTCTTTCTGTTTTATAATATTTTACGTATAAGTCATTTTTAAAGAATTGTGGTTATATGTACATATTTGAATTTCTTTGGAATGAATTAAATTTGAATACATTATCCATCGATACTCTAAAAAATTACCAGTGGTTGTACAGACCACCAGTGATCTTTGACCTTTATGCTGGTAACACCAGTGTCTCCAGTTTTTAACATTCAGTACCGTACAAGTGAGACTCCTGGTGTTGCTAGCCTGTGGTCATAACTTACTATCAAGCGATCTATAGTCTTATTTTCCATCTAGGTAGCATAATAACTCTATGACGTTCAACATATTCGAAAGCAATTCATATCCAGTTTCAGAAAGACCAGCAAAAATAATTAGTTAATAGACTGTTAAACGCATGTTCATACCTGTGATTGGCTGACTTTGTTAGCAGTAGCCAATCACATGACTTGAATTTGATGTTGACATGTTGATTAGCTTTTCAGAAACTGGATGTAAGTTAAGTATGAAGGCTCCGTACTTGACTATTTAAATATACTTTTTAATGCATAAGTTATATTGTCATAATTCAAGCCTTATTAATAGCACCAATATTGTTACAATAATTAATATAAGAACATTATAAATAACTAATAGCTTAGTATCGACACGAAATCAGAAAAATAGGTTTTAAATATTTGTAATAGTATTTTGCTGATTAGTGGGTATTTAAAGATGTTGGCAGACCAAAACTTACCCATAAACCATACAATGATATCTCAAGGCAATTATATTGCCAAGGCAGAAACTATACCCTCATACTTTGGAACGAAATGGTCATGTCGTTTCAAAGAAACCTTAAGTGCGCTTAAGAGAATTCACGCCATATGGACTGTTTCGAGTGGCAACGTATATGAAACCTTTAAATATGACATTTATGTAGGATTTATTTAAAAATTAATGGTCCAGTCAAATGTCAGATGGTCCAACTGCCATTTGACTGGACTAGTGTCTGCCAGCCAAAGCCACAGAAAATACTAAAGTACCAAAACAGTACCAAGTAGCCGAATTTATAAAAAAACTTCTTATGAACGAATAGTCTTCCGTTAAACCAATTTAATTTCTAAAGATCTGATTTCTGTGTTTCCAATTTGATGATTTATACTTATTCAAAATGTTGTCTTCCTCAGTGTTGTAGTGATGTCAGTGTGAGCGTGTGTAACTAGTGATGTGTTCGGGGTTCAATTTCTATGGCCATAAGTGTTACCTAGATAACCCAGTGGCAGTGAATGTGACTGCAGAATATAACATCTTAGGTTCTCTTTTCGGTCAACATACATACATACATAGATTCACGCCTGTTTCCCAGAGGGGTAGGCAGAAACTACGGATTTCCATTTGCTACGATCCTGACACACTTCTCTGGCTTCATTCACTTTCATCACATTCCTCATACACGCCCGTCGGTTCAAGGAGCTCTTATGTCTTATTGTCTTTTTTGTAAATTTTACTGTCCTGAAATTGTGGCCGGTAGGCGACAATAGAACCGCTCGTTATTATGCGGGACCTAAAACTATAGCAAACGAAATGTGGGTATAATACACTTCTATCGAGAGAGTATGTTGTCTCGCTGATGTTAGCATGAATGGGCCGGCTCGACCGGGGAAGGATACCCTCTCTTAGAATATCGATGTGAAATACCAGTATTGCTACTGTTGTGTTTCGTTCGGTGAGTGAGAGTGCCGGAGGCCCAATCACCCTATTTCCCCCTTCCCGCTCCTTCTCCTTCCCACTTCCTTTTTGTCTTCTTCCTTTCCTAGAGGGTCGGCAACGCGCAAGTGATGCCTCTGGTGTCGCAGGCGTCCATAGGCTACGGTGACCACTTACCATCAGGGTGCTTATTTGCCACCTTAGTTGTATAAAAAAAAAAGGAATACCCAGGTGAGATATTTATGTTGATTTTCTCTTATTTACGACTCATTTTTTTGCGCTTCATATTTTTAACTCTATGTTTTTAATCTACTTAGGTACATAATTGTAACTGTTGACCATTCCAAAATGTTTATCAATCACTATGTTAACTTATATTATAGGGTGTAATATTTATGTAAAATAAACATTTACAGATATACATTACTGTGATTTTATTTTATTTCAGGAATACCTATTCGATATGTTAGATAAATAGGTGCATGTTAAATGTGAGTTCATACGAATATAAAATATAAAATGCTTGTTCCCTATTATGTGAAACATTTTTTATTTTATTTTTGTTTTCTTATTTTCTTTGTGAGCTTTTAGCCACACACGGCTATGTCAGCTCCATCATACCCTAAACTTAATAACTATTCATATTCTACCTTTTTTTTCCGTGGCGGAATGCATTGACGCATACCCCTTCGTGGTGGGGGCGGACGGAGGGTTATGTCGGACTCGCCGGGGTAAAAGAAAGATGTTAAAACGATAAAATGGACCTCCCGGAATACCGACTAAACCTACCACGGTGTTCCTCGACAAACCACTATCGGCGGGTCCGCGCGAATCACTTTCACATGCAGTCGCGACCCCGCCGAGTTTTCGGCCCGCCGTATAAAACGGCAGGCCACTACACAAAAGACCTACCCAATGGTCACCTCTAAAAAGTCCCTACTGTCCCCGCCCCTAGAGGGGAGACGGACACGATACAGAGGCGCTCGTGGGAACACGCACACCGCCTCTCGGACCTGATGCTGAACGGATGGCGGGCAGGCCCACAAAGCCCGCCACCCCCAGGTCAAACCTCAAGGTGGCTGGAGGTCATCTCGCGCCCTCCGGCGCCCGGTTCTGCGGTTGGGGAGAGGGTTTAAACCCTCCCTCTCCCGCTCCGCCGCCACCTTGATAGAAATCACTTCCTAATTCATATTCTACCTTAAGTCAACCTTATCTATTATCTTATAAACTAACATAGCTGCTGTAGACAGGGGCTCAGCTCAAATATTAATGAAGGCACCAACATTATGTGGAACATAAAATAATATACCACAGCTTACCCCTTTTGGCGAAACACAGCCGTGAGTATATGTCGCCGTATTTAAATTTTTTATAGACACAACCTTATTTATTTGTATGATGATATGTTTGCAACATGCCAATTACAAACTTACACTAATAGCTCTCGTACACCTCGCCTGCACAGGTTATATGCATCATGTAAACGAATGCGGCAATCTAAGCGAGTAATCCTTGTGAATATGTCGCGCATAGAACCTGCATAAAAAGCTTACGAATGTAGCCTGCTTGAATGGAGTATTCCGCTATTGGCACCAATTTTTTCGGCACCTATGGTTTCGGCACCTAAGCTATTCCACTTTCAGCACCAATAGGTATTTTTGCTTGGTACCGAATGTCGAATAAAATACCTATTGGTGCTGAAAGTGGAATAGCTTAGGTGCCGAAACCATAAGTGCCGAAAATGTTGGTGCCGAAAGCGGAATACTCCGCTTGAATAGTTTACGTATGTAGCCTGCGCATGCAACAGGAGCTACGAAAAACTATTCAAATCTTTTTAGTAAATTTTTAGCACATAATGTCTAATTATATATTTCTTTTCATTTGACGATATACCTACTTATCTAATCTTATCTTATGCGGGGGCCAGTCAGTGCAGACTGGCGACACTTCGACCCATTGGGATCTTTTGTGTCGACACTCTCCCAATAAGGACTGCCATAGATGTTCATGGCAGCCGGGACCGACGGCTTAACGTGCTCTCCGAGGCACGGAGCAGGCGATAATTGTCAATCAATACGCACATAATTTCGAAAAGTCATATAACTTCCGAAAGTCAGAGGTGCGTGCCGTGGGTTCGAACGCGAGACCCTCTGCATTGCAGTCTGTTGGTCTCCCCACTGAGCTATCGCTGCTCTCGACGATATACTTAAAAACGTGACTGATACCTTTCTGCCTACCTCTTCCAATGTATATTAAATTATGAAAGATAAGAATTTACCGTTTGCGGCTTGTCTACTTTTATTTTTGAACTAGAACTTGAATCTCGAAGACTCAATATTTTTTATGACCAGTTTATTCTGGTTATTACTTTGATTTCAGTAATTGCCATGCCACTGTCCATAAGCTGAGGGTTGTGGGATTGATCCACATTCGAAAATTTACGACTCCCACAGAACACCTAGATTTGGAACAACTATTGGTTAATCACATATTTTTGATTTGTGTAGAAATCGAATCCACAACAATCGGTGCAGCGGCGGTGTCGAGGCGACTTCTTGAACGACGACGCCGCGTGTCGTGAAGATTAGAAATCTTGTTTTAATTTAGAGTGTACGGGCAAATCAGCCGTACATCGCGGTGTCAGCATTATGCCGACACCTGCCATTTGTTTACTTTAGACATAATTATATATAATCAATTTAGTACCGAACAAGCATCGTACTCAATCGGTTGACCTAGCAAGTGTGTCATTGACCGTAACACATATCATATAATATAGTATTAAATAGTATTATATTTTAACATTACTTTGGTAGAGATAATAAAAGTTATAACAAGTTATCTTATCTCTATCATTTCATCATCTTTGGTGTATGGACCATTCATCATATTTGTCCGTACATCATAGAGATTTCAATTTTGTTTTTGACTTTTAACAGCTCTAATACTGGTAACTGTTATGTAAACTAAACCTTCAAATACTAATACATATTATTCGTGCAAAATTCACGATACCGATGGTCTCTATTATCGAATGATGTCCAGCGTTGGATTTAATATGCTGGTAACCGTTTCTCTACAGATCGTTTACAAGCAGTTTTTCTACTAGTGGTGAGATCCTAAGATCGATGATTGACATACCACATTATAACCATGTTGCTGTGTGGACAGCCTTGTTCAGTTCGTGGCATTAGTTGAGCCCATAGCAAGGTTACGGGTTCGATTCCCGGGTCAGGCAAAGCGTTATTAGTACAGTTCAGGAATGTTGCGGAAGCAGATTTTTTACATCCGCGGATGCGGATGCGGATACGGATATTTGAAGACTCACATCCGCGGTTGCGGATACGGATGTGGAAGTCCAAATCGATGCGGAAGCTCCGCAATTGCGGATGCGGATGTTGATGAAAATTGTTCATATTATTTAATCTGTAACACAGGTTTTCCTACTATAGACACCAGTCTCGCCACAAAGGATTAAAATTTGTTAAATCTGTACTGAGTTATCTTATGTTTGTATACTTACCTTTGTGAAAGAGATAAATAAATACTTATTATATTATATTATATAATAATAAAAAGTATCTAATATCACTGCCTTCGCAGGTTCCAGTCTGTTTTGCAAAGGTTTATAAATTAAACACGTACTACTGAACAACTGATTTCTTTTTTACTGTCCCTGGTACAGTTATACGCGAAGCCCCTTATTACGTAGATTTAAAAAAAGTTGGGCTAAAAGTGAGTGCTGTACACTCGCATCGTATGCTCTATCCCTTCGGGATATACCAACAGTGAGTGAGTGTATTAGATTATTTGCGCCGTGATTTACGTTGAGAGTTTATGTGATGGAGAATAACATTTGTTAAACTGTTCCCCGAAAATATTCGTTGTAAACTAGCTTTAAAGAGGTTTTCAAAAGCGACCAGATTGCAGAATATGTCATATAATAATAATAATAATAATATCAGCCCTGTATTAAACTGTCCCACTGCTGGGCACGGCCCTCTTCTCACTATGAGAAGGGTTAGGCCATAGTCCATCACGCTGGCCTAGTGCGGGTTGGCAGACTTATTACTTGACACATATCTTCGAGAACATTATCGAGAACTCTCAAATATGCAGGTTTCCTCACGATGTTTTCCTTCACCGTTAAAGCAAGCGATAATCAACTATTTAATACGCATATAACTTTGAAAAGTCAGAGATGCGCGGCTTGGGTTCGAACTCGAGACCTCTGCGTGGCAGTCCAACGGTTTCCCACTAGGCTATCGCTGCTAATATGTCATACAAGAGTCTTATCAAACGTGAACAAGAGCAACCAGATCGCTGATGCTAAGTTTCCACTCGCTACACCGAGGTTATCAAAAGCATGTCTGTAATTAATTACATGGCTTATCGAGATCGCAAGTCTTTTTCATTTTTTCTTCGTTTATATTCTACTTTAGCATGGCATCACCATTTATAGTCTAGTGAGAGATTGTTGAACTGCCACGCAAAGGTCCTGGGTTCAATCCAAAGGCAAGCACCTTTGATTTTTTAAAGTTAAGTGCGTATTACATAACTAGCTGTGCCCGCGATTTCACCCGGCCTATAACCCTCCTTGATAAATAAGCTATCCAAGACTCAAATATTTTTTTAATTCGAACCGGTAGTTCCTGAGATTAGCGCGTTCAACCAAATAAACAAACAAATTCTTCAGCTTTATAATATTAGTACCTATAGATTAATTTCGCTCGCTTTAACGGTGAAAGAAAACATGCTTCACAATGTTCTCCAAGATATGTCAAGTCTGCCAACTCGCAGTGCCAGCGTGGTTCACTGTGGCCTAACACTCCTCACACTGAGAAGGGGCCCTCGCCCAGCACTGCCTAGCAGCAGGACAGGTTATATATAGAGCTGATATTATATTTTTATCACAGCAAATGTTTAAAATATGAATCTTAATTTAGATAAGAGACAATCTGTTCTTCACGATATCTCAACACATGGCCATGTGTCACGGTGTAGGGTTATAAGCAGAGGTGTTTCATCTTGTGTGGCCGCCATAATCAGCGTCCGGCCGACGAGTAAACACAATTAAACGATATTTCAAGTGTTGTGTACGAAATTACTTCGTGGAATCCAGTTATTCGCCATTGTTGAACGTTAGCACGACAAAATATCCGCTAAATAATTTCGTGATGACCTAAATACAAACGTGTTCGGTTCATTGCATCATTATTTTGTTTTGACGTGAGTCCCATACCTTATGTTATTGTTAGCGGGATGGCAATCATTTCTATGAGTAGCACCGCGTGCAAAAGCTAGTAGCTTTTGGTACGTAAAAGTAGATTAGGTTATGTCAGGCAACGTACTTTTATCAAATAAAATATAGCCTATGTTACTTGCTGATAATATAGCTTTCTAATGGTGAAAGAATCTTTAAAATCGGTTGAGCAGTGTTTGCGTTAAACCGTTACAAACAAACAAAAAATCTAATCTTTCCTCTTTATAATATTAGTGTAGATAGAGCAGCTACTGACGGGGTAGTCAAAGGTTTATTGACTCATCACAAAACAGAGTCAAAGTCAAAGTCAAAACAAAATAAAACTTATATACGTCAAAATATATAAGTTAGTGAGTTTACTAAGTTACTGGGAGAAGAAAGTATACACTAGCTTTTGCCCGCGGCTTAGCTCGCGTTAATTTAGAATTTGAAAATCAATTCGGGTTGTACTCTGCTTGTAATAATATAATTCAATCATGATTCGAAAGACACGTGGCGCCATCTATTATCATAAGAACGTTATTGTTATTTCCCTCGGGAACGGTAATTTTTTTTCGGGATGAAAGGTAGCCTATGTCCGTTTCTGTACACCTGACAACGTATATGCAAAATTTCAGAATGATCGGTTCAGTGGTTTAGGCGAAAGGTAACAAACAAACAAACTCATTTTCGCTTTTATAATATTACTAGCTTTTGCCCGCGGCTTCGCTCGTTTTAATTTAGAATTTGACAATCAATTGCTTATGTAATAATATACGAATAACGAAAGACACGTGGCGCCATCTATTATCATAAGAACGTTATTGTTGTGTTCCTCGGGAACAGTATTTATTTCGGGATGAAAGGTAGCCTATGTCCGTTTCTGTACACCTGACAACGTATATGCAAAATTTCAGAATGATCGGTTCAGTGGTTTAGGCGTGAAAAGGTAACAAACAAACAAACTCATTTTCGCTTTATAATATTAGTTAGGATTTCAAAACCTATTGTTAAAGATCTCACGTATTGACGTCTATCGAGCATAGTTCTAGACTTTTATTTTTTATTGTTTTTGGTTTTTAAAACGACAACCGCACTACGAATAATCCCTGTAATGCATGTATTTAATCAAATACTTGCCAAACATTGGCTCGAATTGGTTCAATAACTGTTTATATTACACTTCACGACGTATTATTGTATGTGATGTTTTATTACTGTTATAGTGTATATAATCTTTTTACTGTATATTGTAATCATTTCTTTCTTTTTTTTTATAAACAAATAAGGTCTCTTTGTTATCTAAATGCGAAATTACTATTATTATTTTATATCGTCTATTGTATTAGTTGTGTTAAGTTTATTAGGTATATTATTTACAAACATGGTCGCAGCGGAAGACCAGCGCTAGTTTTTTCAAAACTAGCATTTTGCTGAGTTGCGACCAATTTTAAGTAAGAAATGTTTTTTTTCTTTTTTTTGTAATTAACTGTGTCTGAAGTATGTAGTGCATAATCTGCTGCAAATAAATGTACTTTCTTTCTTTCTTTCTAATTGGTAGCTAGTTCTATTATTACCTAATTGTTTTTATCTTTAAGTTGTTAATACTGTTTGTTTTCCGATTATATTAAAATACTGGGTGGCGCAAAAGTATTGGCACTATAGAAATACCTTATATTTTTTGTATGACATATTTGTAGTAATCAAATGCAAAATTCACTAAAAATAATCATGGACCGCTTTACTCCCCAAGAACATGGAATAATCGTGTCAATGTTTTTACGGAATAATTCATCAGTGATAAAAACACAACGTGAATTTCGTCGACGATTTCCCCACCGTCCGGCACCGGTTGGTCGCACTATTCGACGCTTTGCCACACGCCTCGAAGCAACTGGCTCAACATTGGATAGACGTAAATCTGGCAGACCAAGAACAGGCGGTTCAGGCGAAAATATTGAGGCTGTGCGCGAAAATGTGGAAGAGGTTCCAGAAACATCAACGAGGCGACGTGCCACGCAATTGGAGATCTCCAGGCGGACTCTGCAGCGTATTTTGGTCAAAGAATTGAAGATGTTTCCGTATAAAACTCAGATGACTCATCAGCTGCTGCCTACTGATCACCGAGATCGTCTAGTGTACAGCCAGCGCGTCATAAACCTCAACCTTGAAGAGGATAATTTTTCTTCAAAATTGATTACGAGTGACGAAGCGCATTTCCATCTCTCGGGGCATGTCAATAAGCAGAATACTCGCTTCTGGGGCACTGAAAATCCGCGCATTATCCAACAAACACCTTTACATCCACTAAAAGTTACTGTATGGTGTGGCGTCTGTGCAGAAAGAGTGATCGGACTCTATTTTCTTGAAGACGCTGCAGGCAATGCGGCAACTGTCACGGGTGAGCGCTACAGAACCATGTTACGTGAGCTCTTGATTCCCAATTTGAATGAAATGGGGCTGGAGCACACCTGGTTCCAACAAGACGGCGCCACGGAACACACAGCGCGCGATACTATGGACTCAATTAGGGATGCTTTTCGAGGTCGGGTTATCTCTCGTTTTGGCAATTTGCCTTGGCCTGCTAGATCACCCGACCTCACCTGTCCAGACTTCTTTCTTTGGGGTTATTTGAAATCTCGGGTGTATGCGAACAAACCACAGACTCTCGCAGCTTTAAAAGAAAACATACACCAAGAAATAAGAAACATATCGCAGGAAGTGTTACGGTTAGTTATGGAAAATGTCATAAATAGGGCTCAAATGTGCTTCAACTCTGGAGGTCAACATTTAATAGACATCATATTTAAATCATAATGCAACTAAATTTCATGGCACAAATATATATATTTAAAAAACTAATTCTAGTTTTCTAATTTAGAAACGAAGTTGTAGCTGAACCAAATATGGTCATTACTTTTGCGCCACCCTGTAAAATAAAATAAAATATCGGGGGGACTTTACAATCATTCAAACAATGGACACAAAGAACATCCGGACTCGGTACAACCATTTGTGGATCACAAATTTTTTTGTCCCGATTCGAACCCACACCACTCGGCGCAGTGGCAGTGGCGAGGCGATACTTCAACCACTTCGCCACTGGTGCAGTCTCTGAGCATCCATTGAGTACTTCTTAGCAGAAAAACCTGATAACACTTTGGCTGAAAATATCGGGGATCGAACTTGACACCTCATGCACACTGCGGTTTTACCCACGTTTATGATTACTGCTCCACTCGTTTGGCTCGTAGCGTGATGTTATAAAGTATAATATTCTACCACATACACACAACACCATCTAGCCTAAACTAAGCAGAGCTTGTACTGTGGATACTAGACAATGGATGGTATGCATAAAGTATTTAGATATCCTCATCGGATTAATTCTAGAAGGAGCTGTAGCTAAATGGATACGGCATGTGGCTTAAGATCGAAAGGTCGTGGTTTCGATTCCCATTCATTGCAATATTGACGTGATCACTATCGTTGCCGACCCTTTAGGAAAGGAAGTGGGAAGGATAAGGAGCGGGAAGGGGATAAGGGGGTGATTAGGCCTCCGGTACTCTCACTCATCGAACGAAACACAACAGTAGGCATACTGCTATTTCACGTCGATATTCTGTGAGAGGGTAGTCCTTCCCCGGTCGAGCCGGCCCATTCATGCTGAAATCAGCGAGGCTCTACTACTCTAAAAATGCTATATGTATAAATATGCTATATGTATAACTTTAAGCTTCGAGTCACGGGAGCGGAGCAGTCATCATAAACTTGGATGAAACGGAGGGGACAGCTAGTCTCTCATAAATATTTTCTTATCACACAACAAAAATAAATTGACTGCATCCAAATGCGTGGATACAGTTTCATTTTAATTTTCATGATTCATGCATAAATTATTTTGCATGGCGCTTCGAGATAAATTCAGACATTGCTCTCTTTATTGTTTACAAGATGTTCCCGCGGTTTCACCCGCGTTTATCGTTACTGCGCCGCCCCCGTGGGTCGTAGCGTGATGTTATATAACGTATAGCCTTCCTCAATAAATAGGCTATCCAACATTAAAAGAATTTTTCAAATCGAACCAGTAGTAATCACGCAGAATAAACATCGTTTGTACTATGTCTGTAATGGGTAATTAATTTGCTGCAATGTTATTTTAAAACTGCGATATCTCCTAAGATATTAATTGAAATCGAATGATGTAAAGGGCAATTTTGTTTTAAATTAAATATTTGTGATGAATAACGTATTTATTTGGATAAGGATTAATATCATGTTTATAATAATACCTTCGCAAATAATGCATTATTTTAGAACAAATTTGGTTAGCATAAAAATGGTTATAGTGAGCCAACCTTAAAAGATAGACATATGCTGTCGCGGACTTTTTTTTAGAACTTTTAAAGGGGATCAATTCTGTCATACATGATTTTTGCGAAACTTTAACTGTTTACGCAGCGCACGCAGCGGAAGCTCTCAAAAGGAAAAAATACCCTCCGATTTTGAAACATTCTTCATTGGTGCTCAGGTCCTATTGATCTTAGCGTGATAATATATAGCCTATAGCCTTTCTCGATAAATGGGCTATCTAACACTGAAAGAATTTTTCAAATCGGACCAGTAGTTCCTGAGATTAGCGCGTTCAAGCAAACAAACAAACAAACTCTTCAGCTTTATAATATTAGTATAGATTGTGTATGGTTCATCAATATTATGAGTTATTTTGTGAAGTTATTTATATTTTATTAATACAGGATCATAAAGAGACGGATTACTTATTTAGTGGCAAAGATATAATAGCCGTATTATAAGCCAATTTCAAATATTTAAGAAGTAGCTGAGTATTGACTAGCGATTAATTAGAAAAGAAAACTTCTATTAATATTACTCAATGTTGAGTATTAGTTGAATAATAGAAAAGTAATCCGGCCGTTGATCTTTGACTTGAGTCCCATTTAGTTGAGAGATAGCTAAGTAAGCGATATTTTTATAAGTAAGGCTAGTAAGTATTGGTTATTTAAAGTAAAGCTTATATTTTTGTAAGTAAGTAGGTAAGTATTGGTTATTCAATGTAAAGCTTTCGTGAAAACAGGAGCAGCTCGGCTGGAGAAATCTCTCCGTCTACAGAAGATTGAAGTCAAATAAGAGGTTATTCGTCTTCAATCTTCGGTAGATAAGTGATCTTTTGTAGGAAGCCCAGGTTACTGCAAGAACCCAATGTTAGGACATTTTGTTCTTGCAGTAACCTGGCCTTTAGGCCCCTTACCGAGTTGCTGCATTCTCAACAGTGTGTTTGTATCATATTCTGGCATACAGCGATTCCTTTTTTGGAGGGTCGGCAATTCATGAGTGATAGTTGAAGCACGATCACTCAACCTGGTGTAAGGAACCTCCCTTTGTGTTAACGGGACATCGCACCACGTTCATCCACAAAAGCCTGAAGTTTAACGCGTCCATAGGCTTCAGCACCTATTTACTAGGTCGACCGAAGGCTAGGCTAGGTTAAATGGAGAATCACCTTTTTTGAAGCGAGTGATTTTGTTCCAGAAGATATAAAATTGTAACTTATATTGTAAAGACGCATATTAGACGACTTATCGAGGGAGTTTTCGTTGTCTCTGCTGATATAAATACAAGTCGGTCTAATCAATATGTTCTCTGAAACCGTAGTTATTTCACGTCGGGTAATGGAAATGTTTAAATCATTCATGATCCATGGAAAACATGCGTGGGCTGCGGCCATTCGAGCTCAATGCGTAATTCTTGAATAAGTAAACTTTATACGTATTTACTAAGAAGTTTAATAAGGCTGAAAATGTTGAGTACTTAATTAACGCAGCCCTGAAAATAAAATTTTCTTTTAACTAGTCATTATGGGCGACTTTGCTTGGACCAAGATTTTACCTTCTATTATAACTATAAAATTAGACAAAGAAACAGTTTAGTACCCGTTTCTCCTCGATTTGTCCAGCAATTTTTTATTTTTTATTTCGCTTAGTAGCTATTGAGGATCTTTAGTGTAATTAAAAAAAATTAGAAACAGTAAGTTTTTTTTAATGTCGTTTCGTATAATTACGTTTTCCTCTTTTCAAAGATGGTTTTAGGCGGATTTCGACAATGCGGCGATCACTATTATAGGTCAAAGTAACACTTGATACCTATTAGTTATTTCGTTTGGAGCTTTTACATGAAATATTTGATTTATCTAACAACTCGTATAATGGCATCGATTCCTTTAAAGCTACAAAATAAAAAACTTACTTGGTACAGAAAAACTACATGGAATTTACTTTAAGACCTGGCATAACACAGTACGTTCCGGCGATTCTCTGAGCTCTTTCTCAGTAAGCATCAACAACATATCACTTTAAATTCCATTCCGTTAACACCTCAGTTTCGTTAACCATGAAAACTAAAAAGTATTTGAATCGTTGAAAAATGTTGTAAACAAATCTGTAGTAAAAGTGGATTAATTTCAAGAACACATCTTAACCAATGTAGAGTCGGCTAGCACTACAGACAATATACTGAAATACGTATTTTTAATAATAATAATAGTAATATTCTACGACATACACACAACAGCATCTAGCCCAAACTAAGCAGAGCTTGTACTATGGGTACTAGGCAATGGATAAACATATATAATATATACTTTATTTTGAAGTGAAAACTTCTTTAGCGGCGTTGTGCACTTTTTTGTGATGGGTAAAAAATGTTAAACTCGCGTCAGGACACGTGACCTGATCGAAAATTCGTAAGACGGAGGGAGAATTGTCATATTTGTGTACGATAGCGCAATAAATGAATATTGTATTTTACCACATAAATTATAGTACTTTTATACTGATAATTAAAGCAGTTCGTGCAAAATTATTCCCTAACCATTCCAAAATATCAAAAATGCACAACGTTAATATTCAAGTTTTCACTTCTGCCGGGACTCCCGGAGTGCAACCCGTTTTTTTTTTGTAAATACATACATATTATACATAGAAACACCCAGACCAAGACAAACATCCATATTCATGCACACAAATGTTTGACTTGTGCGGGAATCGAACCTGCGACCTCAGGCGTTGTGTTTCTTGTCTATGATTTAAGTCCACTTGCAGCGCATGAATGGTCGAGAGGCACTGCATGCCTTATTTCAGCTAGCACTATTTATTTATTTATTTTTATTAAGAAAACCAACAGCGATACGGTTTGTTTAATAAATCGAGTATAGTACAATTTTATATGGCCAATAAAATGTTTCCCTAAATAACTTATTTTATACAAACTCAGCGTATAAATAGGTCACTACTTACAACCTCTTATGTAAACATGGAATATAATACAAACTTAATGAGTTTATAAATATAAAAATAAACACATTGGTTATACATATAAGAAGAGCACGAGATAAAATTAAGTTATATATAATTCCATTCGAATAATTAATTATAGCACGATGCATAACTGCACACTCGATTAGGAAATAGGTAACTAATATTGTTTGTCATGTCTGTCTGAGTGTCCAGTGATTTGTGTTTATCTGTGTTTTATTGTCATTTGTATTTATTGTATGTACATATGTTTACTAACAATAGTTAATAAGTTGCTTTTGTAATACTAATCCTATGGACCTAACAGTCTGCAAATAAATGAATAATAAGTATTGCGTTCCATATTGAATAACCATTCGAATTCTAATTCGAGAACTAAATTCGGCTCAGTTGTTTCCGAATACACATCGAGAAATACGGAAATCTAGGAAATGTAAACATTGATGTAATCTCTCATCGGTTGATTGACGTAACGAGAAATAATCCACTTATTTATTCCTCTCATTCCGCAGTTACTCCCAGCATCCCACATATTCTCAGCTGAAAGTACTCAATTTGTAAGAATAACAAATAGAGATGTCTGTACGTCTATCACTGTGGCAGTATTAGTAGTTCGTAAATATAAGTTTTTAACGTTCCGTAATCATGTATTAAAAATGTTTATCAACGTGAACACTTTACCTACGTAAAATAGCGCTTATCTAACGAAGGGCTAAGCAGTGGGTACGGATTATCTCCGTGCATACTCTTTATACGATTTCTTTAATAATACCAGGCCTGTATTAAACTGTCCCACTGTTGGGCACGGGCCTATTCTCAGTGTAAGAAGGGATAGGCCATAGTCCACCACGCTGGCCAGCCAGCAGTGCGGGTTGGCAGACTTCACATATCTTTGAGAACATTATGGAGAACTCTCAGACATGCAGGTTTCCTCACTAGGTTTTACTTTACCGTTAAAGCGAGCGTAACTTTACTTTTAACTATTTAATACGCTCATAACTTCTAAAAGTCGGGGATCGAACTCGTGAGCTCTGCGTAGCAGTCCAATGATTTCTCCTACTATGCTATCGCTGCTTTTCTTTTTCGTTACTGTTATAAAACTGTAAAAAGGTTGATATTGATCTTAAATGATTATGCTTAAAACATTTATACTAAGCAGTCAAAAAAAATTATAATGTTTTAAGTCTGTAATACATATTGTGAATATTACAAGTTCCCGACATCAACCGTTGGACCGCGGCCCGCCAGGTATGATTACGCCTGGTCGGAGCATCCTCCTTTTGCGTTGGAAGGACATCACACCACGTTCCTCCACAAGCCTATAAATTTAAGATATTTTAAGAACTCGGATCAATCAGTTAACACGTTTTGGATTTAGATACGTACTCTTAATCCAAAACGTGTTTAACGCAAGAACCATTGAAAATGACTGCGATATTAATGGCTTGCTAGCTGGGCTAAAACCTAAAATAAAAATATATGGTCCTGTATCGACACCAATTTAAATGAGAGATCGACAGAAACTACACATTTCCACTTGATAAATAGATATGCCACATCTCTCTCGCTTCATTAACTTTAATCGCTCTTCGATTTTCTAGTTGTCTGACAAAGTGTTTTCCTGTTACGCATTTTTTCAATCCTTATCCTTACTTAATATTATAAATTCGAAAGTAACTCTGTCTGTCTGTCTTTTTACGGCTAAATCACTTAACGGATTTAGATGAAATAATATACAGATATAGTTGAAAATAGCCTAGCCTAGCGATAGCCTAGTGGGAAACCGTTGGACTGCCACGCAGAGATCTCGGGTTCGAACCCAAGGCGCGCATCTACGACTTTTCGAAGTTATATGCATATCAAATTGTATCGCTTGCTTTAACGGTGAAGAAAAACATCGCGAGGAAACCTGCATGGCTGAGAGTTTTCCATAATGTTCTCGAAGATATGTGAAGTCTGCCAACCCGCACTGAGCCAGCGTGGTGGACTATGGCCTAACCCTTCTCACAGTGAGAAGACGCCCGTGCCCAGCAGTGGGACAGTTTAATACAGGGCTGACATTGTTATAGTTTAAAACCTGGGGATGGAGATAGGCTACATTTTATTGATGTAGGTACTACGCGGGCGGAGCCGCGCGCAACAGATAGTGGAATATAAATCGATAAGCGATAACCTTGCTCCTATTTGAGATATACACTTTGCTGATAAAACGTGGATGTAATATATACCTGTTAAACCTTCAGCGACTTATAACCGTAAAGTTTTACATAACCTGAAACATTTCATCGATTTAAATCGATTCTCGCACCCCGCCGTTAATGCATGTATATTTTAATGCACTTTGTATACTTTTGTCATCGTCTAAATAAAACATATCGATTCGCGATCTCGATGCATTGCAATCGTCCATCACTCGATCAATGCACTGCAATCGCAACACTGGGGAGTTCATTCACCCTTTATTGTGACTATATTCGTACTAAAACAAAATGTATGAAATTGCGAGCTTTTTAGAAAATAGTTCACTGCTGTAGCTGTTTCGAGCTTGGAAATGTCAGTCGAGCGAATTGTCTAGAAATTGTGTTAGTAATTTGTTTTCTACAGTTCTACTTTCTTATCTAGGTTGAAGTTTTGTGAGAAAGATGTATGATCGGTTATCTGGTCGTTTAATTGTTGTAAGTATTTTTATGTTCTTATGTTTAGTTAGTAATTATTGGCCTGTGGCGGCTTCTTATGAAATTAAAATAAATGAACAAAATAAAATCTGTGATGGAAATAAGCGAGCCACTGTCGTATTTTTCTAGAAAACTTTCAATCCTTTGTAGTTCAAAATTACTTTTTTTAGTTCACCATTTAGTTCTTAAGTACATAGATAAGTAGACGGCACTGAATTTAAAAAGACACTTATATCCCAAAGGTGTAGAATGTGTTCTTTAAAAGCAACTAGAAAAATCAATATCAACATATCTTTATTTATTTAGGTCACTAAGTAATACTTATGATCGTCAAGGTTACACTTACTAAATAATAATATGAATTTACATTTACCTGTTGCCTCGTTCAGCAAAGCAAGTCCAATGAGAAGAACGGACAAGAAAATCACGGCTACTCTTTGTAATCGCCAATTTTACAATGCTGCTTGTTGTACAAATTATATTTCTAAGGAGCTGCAACCATTATTCCATTTGCCCACTACTGAATTGAATATACTTAAGCTTAAATTAAAAAAGAAAACAAAATAGAAATTGTTATATTTGCCTCTAACATCAGGCAAGGCAAAATAGGAGTAGCAACTCACATGCACATAAGGTAACAAAAAACGAGCGACTATATTGTAGACCGGGTAAAACTAGATTTCTAAAAAAAAATTGGTGCAGTCTTTGGGGACTGCCGATAGAAGTGAAAACTTTAATCCTTGATCATAAACACTTCTTTATAAATAAAAATTATACACCAAAGATAATTCAAAAATGGAAAGCGTTCGGTGACGATGACGCGATTTCCATGATTTTTGTTCACCCAATAAGTGCTCAACGCGCCTAAGGACGTTCCACTTGGAAAAAAAAATAAGGGGCGAGTCGGATGCTAGTTCCTGATACTCTCTTAGAGCTTATTAAGGGGGTCCAAATTTCGTTATTTTTTGCGTAGGACGCACCGTTTTTGAGATATTGTTAATATTCTAAAATAATTCAAAAATGGAAAGCGTTCGGTGACGATGACGCGAGTTCTATGATTTTTGTTCACCCAAGAAGTGTTCAACGCGCCCAAAGAAGGTTTCACTTCAAAACTAAAATATAACATAAATAACTCTTTGCCCAACCCATGAATCGAACTCGAAATTGACCGCAAACATAGGCGCAAAATTATGCGATGCCACCATATGTTGCGCTTAACAATTACTACATATTATAAAACAAAGTCCTTGCCTTCTCCTGTCTGTTTGCGATAAACTTACAAAAACATTTTTATGCGGTTTTTCATTAGGAAGGTTTAGGTGTATAATTTGGTAAGGCTTTGTACTACCCGTGTAAAACCGGTGCTGGTTCCTAGTATATAATAATGCAAAGCAAAGAAACAAATGCATAAATATTTATACGAAAGATTCTATAAGCGTGTGTACTTTCCAAAATAATTTAATATTCTCGAAGAAGAGCAATTTAGATGCAAACATCAGTTGTTGAACCCTTTCAACTGGGACACTCGTATGTTTTATATAAGAACTATATACATAACATATACTCGTTAATATACAAGTAAAATACTTTGTTTTGTGATTGAGTTGTCTTTTTAGTTTACTTTAAGAGTAAATGTTTCGAGGCAATATAAAGTTCAAAAGCTCACAGAGAGATCTTGTCAACAAATTTTTGAAGTGAAAACTTCTTTAGGCGCGTTGAGCACTTCTTGGGTGAACAAAACTCATAGAACTCGCGTCATCGTCACGCTTCTACGCTTTATTATTATTTATTTTTTATAATATTAACAATATCTCAGAAAACAATATGTCAGAAATGGTGCGTCCTACGCAAAAAATAACGAAAGTTTGACCTCCTTAATAACCTCTAAGAGAGTATCAGGAAGTAGCAACCGGTCTGCCCCATTTTTTGGTTTGGTTTAATATGATTGACAATCAATTTAAGACCTTCGATGTGACGACGGGTCATATATCAATCCCTGTCAATATTTTTATCTTTTGTCAGCTATGTTTAAAGTCCTACCTAACAGAGGACGAGCCTATTACCAATTATATTCACGTGGCTCGAACACACGACCTTATTAACAATTGGGCTACCGACGCCATTATAATAATGAGCTAGAATAATTAAAGCCTAGGTATAATATTAATTGGCTTATGTTTAACTTATCACCAGATATAGTAAAATATAACAGTCAAAAATAGTAAATGATCACTAAAAATAGTAAATGATCACCAAAATTAAAACCGCATTTTAATACCAAAAATATTAATTGCACAGCAAACAGATCAAAATAAGTCGACGGAGTGGGTTTAAGAAAGAACCTAACATAACCTAACCCTTCCGAGACGGATTGCAGTGATTTGAGGCGTATAGGTGCTCGTTATGATATATTTTAGTAAGCATATTTTGGTGTGCAATTACTATTTTTGGTGGTCATTATGTTTAATCCCATATTCATTTAAGTACCTATTCCGATTATTAAAATATAATAAATATATTTTCTGAAAACCTTAAGAAAAATATTCACATAATATTTTAGTCAAATTAAATTTTACGCAAACTGATAACAATTTGCAAACACAAAAGGGTGTTATTAAAAAGGTCGTAAGAGCACTTAAGAGGTTTTCCTTTCTTGACTTTTGTCTTTGTTCAGTCCCAAACAAATACTGGCTGTAAAAACTTATGCTAACGCTTTATCTTTTGTAAATAAATGACAAACTTTTACAAAGACGAATAAATTGTTAAAATGAGTATTTAATCTGGTTAGGAAAATATAGTAAAGTTATCTATCTTTTTTGTAGTTGGTATATTATCTGTACGAATGGAAGAGTTGGCGACGGCTTATCTGGTGACTACGAATAAGCCGGCTTATCTGGCAAAGTATCATCGGTACGGGAAGGGTTAGACGAAACTTCGCTGGCCTAGTGCGGGTTGGCAGACTATATAGAAGACTAGCTGTTACCTGCGACTTCGCCCGCGTAGATTTTAATTAAAAAGTGTTGCCTATGTTACTCCTTATAACATCAGCTATCTGCCAGTGAAAGTTCCGTCAAAATCGGTTCAGCCGTTTCGGATATCACCCGGAACAAACAGACAGACAGACAAAAATGTTAAAAATAGATGTTTTCGTATAGGTACCTTATATACTTTCACAGGCATTAGATAAAAAGCTGTTATTTTGACATTACAAACAGACTCTTCAATTTTATTTATTTGTATTGATAAAAATTCTTGGGATTGAGTTGCTATGAGTGGCATAGGTTATTTCTAATCATATTATTAAGTTAACTGTAAATATGAGTTGCTGTGACTATTTATTATTAATATGTATCTTAGATTTAACAAATTTTTATTTTTAAATCTTATTGAAATAAACTACTGTAATAACTATACACAGTAGCTCATATAAGAAAAATAATATAACATTGAATTGTATTGTTATAAACATTTGGTGATTGAACAGAGTGGCCATGAGTTTCTTGCCTGCTTCTTCTCATGAAAGCTCTACTCCTCGAACAGGCTTTTTTCAATGATAAATTTTTATGCTATTTATTTTATTATTATTTTTCATAATATAATAGTTAATTGACGTGTCCTAGAATTGTTTGCACATTTTTATGGATATAAAGATCTTTGACTGACTTTGACAACACATATTTCTAAGAAGAATATTAAGAAATCTCAGATATGCAGATTTTGTCACGATCTTTTTCTTCACCGTTAAAGCGAGAGATAATTAACTACTAGACTTTGCCCGCGGCTTCGTACGCGTAAATGTAGGTTAGGTTAGCTTAGTAACAGTACCTTTTCTGGATAAAAGGTACTCTATGTCCTTTTCTGTAGCCCTGACAAAGTGTATGCGAAATTTCATGATGATCGGTTGAGTAGTTAAGGCGTGAAAGCGTAACAAACAAACTCACATTCGCATTTATAATAGTAGTTAGGCTTTAATCTGCACATTACTTCCAAACGAGAAGGTCTCAGAGGTGAGAGCCGTGGGATCAAACATTTAGTTACACTACAAATAACAATAAAAACTCATAGGTTTGTTGAAATATATGAGTATTTTTATTAATAGCAGCTTTATCTATAGAAATAATAAAAAATAAATAAAAGTAAATAATAATTTAAAAAAACTTTCTAAGATATTTTGATAACCCTACGCTTTTTTACATTAAAATTATTATTTTCTACTTTTTTAAAGCGTGTTTTTTTAACACTACTTATAATTTTTTTTCTAAATTATTGTATTGTCATCGGTCCTTGATAAGTGGGCAAAGTTTCAAATCAATCTGTCGGTTTGAAAGGGGTGAAAATTACGTTCAAAGATTCCGTTACATAGATTCATAGATACATACATACCAAGCTAATAAAAGCGTTTTAAAAATCAATTGCCACATGTATGATGGAGCATTAGTTAACGGCTCCATCGATATAGCTGCTTTTTTTTTATTTATTTTTTTTATTTTGCTCGTCAAAATGACCACACTCCACCTGATGGTAAGCTGCTTTTTTTAAAAGTTGTGTTTGTAATTGTCAGGACAAGGTTTGTTTGAACGACATTTGCTAAAATGCCGCGAGAAATGAAATGTTAATCGAAAATTTAAGTGGTATTTTATATGAAAAGATTTCGTTGACGTTTTGATATTGAATTTAATTACCTACGGAAATGTATTTTTGTATAGATTGACATGACTGCGACAGTCGGGTCAGCTAGTTATATTAATAAAATATGCTATTTACAAATAGGTACTTACAGACATTGCCACGTTTTTAAGTATTTCTTCGCACTTTTGTATATTTAATCAGACGGCAAGAGGACCTCACACGTATATAAAATGCGACCACCTATTCTATAGGACCGGCGTGGACTGGAGATGACTGTTGCAGTCACATAACCTTGACTCCGCCTGTTCTATAGATCAGTTTGTATTATTATTTGACCAGATGCTCTATATGACTCTTATACACGACGCGAGTAATGCGCATGTTGAGGCACTTGCTTTACGACCGACGCGTGCCATCCGCGCAAGTATCCCGGATGTAGCTTTTTATCTTATATTAGCTTATGAGTGGGGGCCAGTCAGTGCAGACCGGTGACACTTCGACCCAGTGGGATCTTCTGTGTCGGCCCCAAGATTTAACCCTTAGCTATCTCCTTATGCATGTACTGCATTAGCCGCAGTGTAAAGTTCAGAGGGAGAAGCCTGAAGTCTTCAGGGTTTGGATATGCCAATCCCTTTAGTCCCATCCTCAGTCCAGACAACGCGTCGCATTCACACAGTAGGTGCGATATGGACTCGTCCTGTTCACCATAGGCCCTGTAGATCGAATTGTGTGCCAATCTCAATCTGCACAGGAAGTCGTTGGTGCCAAAATGGCCAGTGAACGCTCCTGTGAGTAGGCGCATTTGGCTCTTGCTATACCCACAGATGCCATCACATGCCATCCCGGATGCTTTACTCGTCGACTAGCATGCGCTTGAAGCCTGCCGAGTAGCTAGCGTATGCAGCTGGCAAGTGCCTTGCGCATATAGCCGCAAAATAGCGTGCGCATAAAGCCCGACGGGTAGCTTGCGCATATAATCTACCGAAGAGCTTGCTTATATAGCCTATCTAGTAGCTTGCGGATATAGCCCACTAAGTAGCTTGTATATATATGTACCACCGAATAATAAATCATTGAGTAGCTAGTAGATATATGCGCTATATATCCCACGGAGTATCTTGCGCATATATCCCGCCATGTAGCTTGCGGCTGTATACCGCTGAGTAGCTTGCGAATATTATGTATATGTAAAGGAATACCTAGAGGTGCCTAGGATCCCTTTATTTTTTACTAGCTATGCCCACGGTCTCACCCGCGTCAGTGGTATTTGTGGTTACTGCGACGCTCCCGTGAGCCGTAGCGTGATGTTATAAAGTCTATGTCATTCCCAGGCTATCAAGCTATCTCCATTACAAATTTCATCAAAATCGGTTCAGCGGATTGAGCGTGAAAAGGTAACAGACAGACAGACAGACCGACAGACAGACAGAGTTACTTTCGCATTTACAATATTAGTAAGGATTATGATGCGCTTTTCAAATACTATTGATAATATTTGAAAAAGTTTTAACTGACTCTATAGATGACCAGCTACCGAAGATTGGCAAAACAACATTATAGTTTTTGATTCTATGTATCTAGCTGACATTTGAGTCAATGTCACTGTAATATTGTAAAATAATTTCATTTGTTGTTTAATTTTAAAAGAGAGACAAGTAAACGTAAAATGTCGTTTCTTTGATTTACAAAGCAACACATAGTTTTATTTGATTTACATTGTTGTACCAAATAATAATAATTGACCAATTGTCTTATATTATATATACATACTACTATATAGCTTGCGCATAAAGTCTGCCCAGTAATTTGCGGATATGGCCCGCGTCAGCTATTTGCTTCCTGTACAAGGATCCTTAGCCACAGTAGGCTGCATTTATGTTTATATATTCTGATATAGTGGTTAGTGTAACCGACTGCCACGCCTGAGGTCGCGGGTTCGATTCCCGAACAAGTTTCTTATTTTTTTTATTGCCTTTGGTGGCAGACTGGCAAGTGGCCCACCTGATGGAAAGTGGTAACCGCTGCTCATGAACTTCAACAATGTCAGGACACAGCAAAGCCGCAGCCTACCGTGAAAGAAGAACTCTCTTTAAACCTCGTCTAAGGACATACAAGTCAAACATTTGTGTGCATGAACATTGATGATTGTCTTGGTCTGGGTGTTTTTATGTATAATATGTATGTATTTACAAAAAAAAGTATATATATGTTTATCCATTGTCTAGTACCCATAGTACAAGCTCTGCTTAGTTTGGGCTAGATGGTGTCGTGTGTATGTGGTAGAATACGGCCTACCTGATGATAATCGGTCACTGAGGCTCAAGGGCGCTAGCAAGACTAGGTTTGTTACTCACCTGTTACTACATAACATCTACGGTACATTATATTTAAAATAAGTCACTTTACTACCGATCAAGTCACAAAAGTTTGCATTTCAAGTAAAGAGCAGGATACTTGTATATCTTTCTTTGCAAGCAGCGGCTTGCTTGCGTATCCTCGACTTGCTTTTGTACTGTCTTGCGGACACAGCCATGTCGAAGCTACCACTGACCATCAGTTAGGCTACTGGGTGTTATACTACCAATGAAAATAAAATAAACTAGTGCCCCAATTCAAAACTTTCAGTCGATAAAGATGCTCATTAAATTCACATCGAATACTTGTATAAAATATAATTTATCAATCAATTATCTTGTCAACATTTTATGCCCAATTCGTGGGAGTAAAGTGGGCTCAATGTAAAAACAGGCGAATAAATAACTAGCAATGAGAAAACTATATGTCATTGTAAACCGAGTTCTAGCTTTACTGATGTAGGGTTGAGTTTTGAATGTAGCTTTTCAATGGGTGATTTAGATAGCAAAAAGGAAGTACTACCTATATTTTGTTTTTATTTGAGTACTTATCTAAATTGAGATTTTTACCGACTGTTTTTCACAGACTGTCTCGTTAGTCCCGCATAAGTTTGCGCTTATGATTACGAAGGTCCAGGTTCGATGGCCGGGACAGACAAATGTTTATTAGCTTTTTTATTAGGGCATTTTGCAGTTATAGCCCAGATAAATGGATAAGGCGTTAGACACGCGGGCGAGACGTCGGGGAATCGAACCCCATTGCATTACTGATGTGCACCAATGGTCTAGCATAATTATTCTAGCTAAGCTGGAGGAGTTTACAAAAATACTAATAATTTGTAACCTAATCTGCTAGTATTCTGTATCCTAACTCCTAACTAATATTATAAATGCGCATGTGAGTTTGTTTGTTACGCTTTCACTCCTTAACTACTCGACCGATCACCATGAAATTTCGCATACACGTTGTCACGGGGACAGAAAAGGACATAGGGTACCTTTCATGCAGACAAAGTATTGCTATTAACGTAACCTAACCTATATTTACGCGAGGGAAGTCGCGAGCAAAATATAGTATTATATGAGGCCTAGTGGGAAACCGTTGGAGTGCCACGCAGAGGTCTCGAGTTCGATCCCAAGGCGCGCAACTCTGACTTTTCGAAGTTATGTGCGTATTAAATATTTAATTATCGCTCGCTTTAACGGTGAAGTAAAAACATCGTGAGGAAACCTGCTTACCTGATAGTTCTCCATAATGTTCTCAAACATATGTGAAGTCTGCCAACCCGCACTGCGCCAGCGTGGTCTGTGGGCTAAGCCTTCTCACACTGAGAAGAGGCCAGCGCCTACCAGTGGGACAGTTTAATACAGGGCTGATATTAGGTATAAAGCCTTTTCAGTTAATCGTCCTCCTAACCTGGCTATTCTCCAGACAGCACAACAATGTTTGTTATTGATCATATATTACATATTATTTCCTTAAATATTACTTGAAGGTCAGTCGTAAAGATATAATTTTATCTAAATTACAATATAATCGGTAAATAACTGCCAATATGATAAGATTTTGTGTAATTCCGGTCATTGGTTACAAGTGATGAATGGAGGTTGGACGTAGGATTGTTATTGCACATGCTATAATCCTTTAGATCGCGACATGGTTGGCATTTACCCAATGTGTTGCCACATCAAACACTTTGGTAGTTTTGGTTTGAAATGATTTATGTTGCGTGGTAGGAATAAGGGTTTTTTACGTTTGGTGTTTCAGAGTATACGTAAGGGCAACGGTTTCTTATGATTTTTTTAAAATGGTTAATGTAACAAACAATGTTTGTATGTACACATGTGGATGCTAGTAACGCTCGAGTATTTTTGTACAACTTAGATAATAACTAGCTTTTGCCCGCGGCTTCGCTCGCGTTAATTTAGAATTTGACAATCAATTCGGGTTGTACTCTGCTTGTAATAATATAATTCAATCATGATTCGAAAGACACGTGGCGCCATCTATTATTATCATTAGAACGTTATTGTTATTTTCCTCGGGAACAGTAATTTTTTGTGGGATGAAAGGTAGTCTATGTCTGTTTCTGTACACTTGACAACGTATATGCAAAATTTCAGGATGATCGGTTCAGTGGTTTAGGCGTGAAAAGGTAACAAACAAACAAACTCATTTTCGCTTTTATAATATTAGGATTAGGATAATCGTTTATTGAGATATTATGAAACAAAAAGTGTGAACTCGCTGACACCTGAACTAGTGTGAAATTGTATTTCAGGAGACAGTGCCTTCGATATATAGTTTAAGTATAGTATGAAAATGTCAAGAACTCAACCTTTATATACCTACTAGATGTTCTCGCGGTTTCACCCGCGTTTATCTTTTTTATTTTATTTTGCTCGTCAAAATGACCACACTCCACCTGATGTTAAGCAGTCGTGTGGTCTAAGAGCAGTGGCCTCCACATCGCACCCACAGTAGCCGAGGCGATGTTGAGGTCTCTACTTTGGCGGCCTGAGAAGATGCTTTTTCACGCCCCGCTTAAAGAACCCAGGATTGAAGGAAGAAGGAAACACGTGCCTTGGCAGAGAATTCCATGCCTTGATCGTTCGGCAGAGATATGAGGACCCAAACTTTTTGGTACGCGCTCTAATCGACTCTACCGTGTAAGTATGGCATCTGAGCCCAGCACGCGTTGTTCTGGATAGGAAAGAGGAGGGCGGGATAAGGTGGAATAACTCTTCAGAGCACTCCCCGTGGTATATTCTGTAGAAACATGCCAATGAGGCAATGTCCCTACGGAGTTGCAGAGGTTCCAGTGAACTCGTGACCTCTGGATCTCCGATGATACGGACAGCCCGCCGCTGTAACCGGTCGAGAGCGTCCAGCAAGTACTGCGCGGAGCCATCCCAAAGATGAGAACAGTACTCCACGCAAGGGCGCACTTGTGCCTTATACAATAGGCACAGTTGCCCAGGCGTGAAGAACCGCCTCACCCTGTTCAGAACTCCGAGTTTTCGCGAAGCTTGCTTAATGACGCTCTCGATATAGTTTTTCTGATTAAGGGAGCGGCAAAGATCCATACCTAAGATGGAGAGACTGTCACATATCACCAGTGGAGTGTTCTTCAGAGAAGGGAGTGGAAGGAACGGAGACTTTTTGTTGAGAACGCGCATGCCTGGGTCTTCTTGGCGTTGAACTCGACCAAGTTCTTGGCACCCCATTCATAGATGCGGTCCAAGGTCTGGTCAAGTTCAACGACAAGATTCTGCCTTTTCCCCTCAACCTCAGCCTGTTTGGCCCCAGGATGTCCGAGATATCGCCCATGCACGGTACTGTCGTCCGCATAACAATATATGTCTTTCTTCTGCATATCATTGATATGCAGAAGAAAGAGCGTAGGGGATAAGACAGAACCCTGAGGCACTCCTGCATTGACCTGCATAAATTTGGAAGCGCGACCGTCGCAAAGGACCCGAATACGACGCTTCTGCAGGAAACTTGCAATCCAGGTGCACAGTTGAGGGGGCAAGCCATAGGCCGGAAGCTTGGAAAGAAGAGACCGGTGCCAGACTCTGTCGAAAGCTTTGGCTATGTCAAGGCTGATAGCCAAAGACTCGCCGTGCTTGTCCATAGCTTCACCCCAGAGGTGCGTGACGAACGCTAGAAGATCACCCGTTGATCGTTTAGCCCGAAAGCCGTATTGGCGAACATTGACCAACGATTGATCCTCCAGGTAGCGGACAATTTGGGTGTTTATAATCCGCTCGAACACCTTGGAGAGCACCGAGGTGATAGCTATGGGACGATAGTTGCTGGGCTCGGAACGGTCCCCCTTTTTGGGAATCGGTTGAACGTTCGCCTCCTTCCAAGCCTCAGGCACAATGCCTGCGGCGTAAGACGTCCGGTATAGGCGCGTAAGCGTGGGAGACAACTCCGTTGCACATTTTTTAAGGACCACAGCTGGGATGCCGTCAGGTCCACTGGCTTTCCGAACATCGAGAGACTGCAGTATCGCACGAACGGTTCGTTGCCTGATACATATATCAGGCATGGTGTAGCCGCAGTTGGCAATGTTAGGCGGCTGCGAACCGCAGTCATCGATTCGGGAGTTGGCCGCAAAGAGATTTGCAAGCAGATCTGCTTTCTCCTGCGTCCGATGAGCCAGTGATTCATTCGGATACCTCAGAGGGGGCAGCATGGTCTGGCAGAAGTTGGACTGCACGGCTTTGGCCAGGTGCCAATAGCTACGACTGCCCGTAGGATGCGCCATGAGTTCCTGGCCGAACCGTGCGACGCGCTGGGCATCTGCTCTTAAGTATGCCCTCTTGCAGACCATTGTGGCTTGGTTGAACGCTGCCTTCAGGTGATCCACGTTAGGGTCGTGGAGAGTGCGAGCCATGGTCCAAGCGCGGTACGCTGTCTGTTTGCGTTCAACAGCATCAGCGCATTCACGACCGAACCAGGGCCTTTTCCTGTCGCCGCTCGTGACATTACTGTATGGAATATAATATTCCATACCCAGGGTGATTTCACCAGCGACAGCAGTAGCGCTCTCTGATGGATCCCTGTTCTCAAAGCAGCTTTGAGCCCAAGGGATGGATGCAAAGTACTCCCGCATTCCATCCCAGTCTGCCGACGAGTAGTGCCACAGTCGTCGTCTTGCCTCCTCGGGTCGTGGGGGCGTAACAAAAACAGCTGTGGCACAAACCAAACAGTGGTCTGAGGTGCCCAGAGGAGCACGAATCGACACACTGTACCGGTTCGGGTTACTCGTCAGCATAGCATACCCCGGCTTTCGCGAGGAAACACTCCTCTAGCACGTAGCCGGGATATTGCAGGTAGTTCGTGTCTGCAGGACGGCGTATTTGTGTCTCCGTTAGAAAAAGCATTGCCGGCCGAGCCGTCTCCAGGTGGTGATGGACGGCATTAAGGTTAGCGTGGAGTCCTCTGATGTTAATAAACTCCACGACACATGAAGCAGCAGTGGGGTTACGGCGATTGGCTGCTGTTGAACGACAATGCTTTGTTCGTACTGCCATAGAGTGAAAGGAAGGGGAAACGTGAAAAAAAAGAGGCGGCTATTCTCGCAGCAAAGTGGGGCAAGGCGCAGAGCAAGTTTTGTCATATAACTGTATGGTATGGCGATAGCCGATCCGACGGACGGAAGGACCCCCGTACCCTCCCGAAAGTGGTCGCCGGGACCCACCCTCCGGTCACCATCCGGCACGACGAGCCACCTCGAGATTATGCGCGGCATGATAAGGCAGCCAACCTAGTTGGTTAGACTCGGTTGGACCTCTGGACTATACCGCGGGCGGCCAGCAGAGCACCGTTTCTACGGCTCTCCCTGGCCGCCGGGTCGACTCACGCCACCCACACAATGACTCTACGGATACTCTGCAGGTCCCTCATAAGCTGCGAGAATCGTCACCTCATGCTTAGGCCTCCGGCGCTCTCATTCACCGAACGAAACACAGCAGTGAAACACTGTTGTTTCACGTCGATTTTCTGTGAGAGGGTAGTACGTCCCCGGTCGAGCCGGCCCATTCCTGCTGTAACCAGCTTGGCTCTACTACTCTTATCGTTACTGCGCCGCCCCCGTGGGTCGTAGCGTGATGTTATACAGCCTATAGTCTTTCTCGATAAATAGGTTATCCAACACTTAACGAATTTTTCAAATCGAACCAGTAGTAATCACGCAGAATAAACCAGGAGAAACATCGTTTGTACTATGTCTGTAATGGGTAAAAATTTTGCTGCAATGTTATTTTAAAACTGCGATATCTCCTAAGATATTCATTGAAATCGAATGATGTAAAGGGCAATTTTGTTTTAAATTAAATACTTGTGATGAATAACGTATTTATTTGGATAAGGATTAATATCATGTTTATAATAATACCTTCGCAAATAATGCATTATTTTAGAACAAATTTGGTTAGCATAAAAATGGTTATAGTGAGCCAACCTTAAAAGATAGACATATGCTGTCGCGGACTTTTTTTTAGAAATTTTAAAGGGAATCAATTCTGTCATACATGATTTTTGCGAAACTTTAACTGTTTACGCAGCGCACGCAGCGGAAGTTCTCAAAAGGAAAAAATACCCTCCGATTTTGAAACATTCTTCATTGGTGCTCAGCTCCTATTGATCTTAGCGTGATGATATATAGCCTATAGCCTTCCTCGATAAATGAGCTATCTAACACTGAAAGAATTTTTCAAATCGGACCAGTAGTTCCTGTGATTAGCGCGTTCAAGCAAACAAACAAACAAACTCTTCAGCTTTATAATATTAGTATAGATTAAGTAACAGCGTTTTTTTTTGGTTGAACGTGCTAATCTCAGGAACTACTGGTTCGAATTGAAATGTTTAGTGTTGGATAGCCCATTTATCGAAGGAGGCTATATAACATTCCGCTACGATTAATTGGAGCGACTAATAGGAGCGGAGCATAAATGAAAAATGTTGCAAATACGGGGACATTTCACTTATTTGAAGCAGACGAGGCGCGGGTCAGCTAGTTATTAATAGGGATTAAATATAATGACCACCAAAAATAGTAATTGCGCACCAAAATATGCTCACTAAAATATATCATAACGAGCACCTATACGCCTCAAATCACTGCATTCCGTCTCGGAAGGGTTAGGTTATGTTAGGTTCCTTCTTAAACCCACCCAAAAATAGGAGCCCCGCGAAGCGTGGCTCCGTCCACTTATTTTGATCTATTTAAATATATTTTGCTGTGCAATTTGGTGATCATTTACTATTTTTGACTATTATATTTTACTATATCTGGTGATAAGTTAAACATAAGCACTATGAATACACATAAACCTTCGCCGCGTTTTTTCCTAAGTGCAAACATTTCTCAGCAGTGTTTTCTACACCGCTAACTAAAGTAAATTATACTAATTTGTTTTTAACAAGCACGCGATGTAAAGAAAGAACTGAAGGTGCGAGCATTCTAACCTACAACATGAATGTTGAAAGGCATATCACGCACAAACTGAACTCATTCATTCGTCGTATAGAAGTTATGTTTAATTAAAGCAGCCCCGTCGGTTTAGTTCTAGTGCGTTTGCGCCGCTTGTTTTAATGAGACATTCCTGTCTGGAGCCGAGAGGAGCGTGTTTCAGCGTGATTTATTTTTAATGAGCTGCTCGTATTTTCAAGCCTATTTACCAACGAAGGTTAGGCAGACATGTTAAAATTTTAGCTAGCTGCGATGTACTACACATGTGCTTCTGCCAGAGCCATTTTTAAATTCCATTACTCAGTCACAGAATATATAGAAGATAAAAATGCTTGGGATTGAGTTGCTTCCACTCACAGGTTATTTCTATTCACAATTATTAGAACATATATTATATCATATAAAGAAAATAATATAACATTAAATTGTATTGATGTAAACATTTGGCGATTGAAAAGAATGGCCATGAATTTCTTGCAGGTTCTTCTCATGAAAGCTCTACTTCTCGAACAGGCTTTTTTCGATGCAAGATTTTGATTTCCTATTTATTTTTATAATTTTTTGAAGTGAAAACTTCTTTAGCGGCGTTGTGCACTTTTTTTGTGTTGGGTAAAAAATGTTAAACTCGCGTCAGGACACGTGACCTGATCGAAAATTCGTAAGACGGAGGGAGAATTGTCATGTTCGTGTACGATAGCGCCGTAAATGAATATTGTATTTTAACACATAAATTATAGTACTTTTATACTGATAATTAAAGCAATTCGTGCAAAATTATTCCCTAACCATTCCCAAATATCAAAAATGCACAACGTTAATATTCAAGTTTTCGCTTCTGCCGGCACTCCCAGAGTGCAAGCCGTTGAGTTTTTTATTAATATAATACTGAATTGACGTGTCCAAGAATTTTTATGGAAATAAAGATTTTTGACTTTGACATTCCTCGTGGTATATTCTACAGAATATACCACGGGGAGTGCTCTGAAGAGTTATTCCACCTTATCCCGCCCTCCCCTTTCCTATCCAGAACAACGCGTGCTGGGCTCAGATGCCATCCTTACACGGTAGAGTCGATTAGAGCGCGTACCAACAAGTTTGGGTCCTCATACCTCTGCCGAACGACCAAGGCATGGAATTCTCTGCCAAGGCACGTGTTTCCTTCTTCCTTCAATCCTGGGTCCTTTAAGCGGGGCGTGAAAAAGCACCTTCTCAGGCTGTCAAAGTAGAGACCTCAACATCGCCTCGGCTACCATAAGGGCGGTGTGGAGGCCACTGCTCTTAGACCACACGACTGCTTACCAGCAGGTGGAGTGTGGTCATTTTGATGAGTACAATAAAAAAAAAACCTGTTACTTATAATTTTCTACCAGAAAATTCGTTAGCCACGTTCGGCAAAGAAAAGTTTTTTTGTTTCATCGTTGTGATGTATTAGGAAAATGTACTTTCTTGCCGGGATATAAGGTTCAGGAATGAGACACAACTTCGCTGTACAACGTATATTGGCCGACTGGCTGGCTATATTTTCAGTGCGTGGACGTTACTTACAGCCACCCGCTATTTACATTATTTTACATTTTACAGTCCTGTTTTATCCCACTGCTGGACTTTGCTTCTCGATCTTCCACATAACCCTGTTATGCGGTATTTTACACCAGTCTCTCTTGTAGGTACTTAATTCCTCCCGCCATCGACGCTTTTGTCTACCAGGTTGCCACTTAACACCATATGGCAAACGGCATATGGCAAACGTCTCCAGCCCAATCCCATTTGAGTTCTGCAGCGGTCTGGGTGACGTCTGCGATTTGTGTTTTGAGCGTAGTGTGGAGGTTTTAATCCGGTCCGTTAACCGTACCCGTACTACGCTCCATGGTTCGCTGACAAACCTCTAGGGCGGACCTCTGCTTACCATGTTGGTGCTCCATACGTAAGAATGGGCAGTATGCATGTAGCCAAAAAAAGTTACTGTATTAATAAGGCATCCGATTAATTTCACATATATGTCATACTAGATTTTGCCCGCTGCTTTGCTCGCATAAATATAGGTCAGGTTAGCTTAGTAACAGTACTCTTTTCTTTATGAAAGCTACCATATGTCCTTTTCTGTTCCCTCGATTAGTGTATTATATATACGAGAGTAGTAGAGCCTCGCTGATTTCAGCATGCATGGGCCGGCTCGAACGAGGAAGGACTACCCTCTCACAGGATATCGACGTGAAATACCAGTATTCCTACTGTTGTGCTTCGTTCGGTGCGTGAGAGTGCCGGAGGCCCAATCACCCTCTTTCCCCCTTCCCACTCCTTCTCCTTCCCACTTCGTTTCCTAAAGGGTCGGCAACGCGTAAGTGATGCCTCTGGTGTTGAATGCGTCCATAGGCTACGGTGACTACCCGTATGCTTGTTTGCCACTTTAGAAGTATAAAAAAAAGTGTTTTACTCCGCATGAGAAGTAGGAAGGTCCTTTTCTGTGTCCTTGACAACGTATATACAAAATTTCACGATGATCGGTGGAGCAGTTAAGGCGTGATAGTGTAACAAACAAACAAACTCACATTTTCATTTATAATAATAGTACAATTGTAATTAGGTACCTGCTTAATAATTCAAGACTATATCACCATCTAAGTACACAATAGTTTGTCTATATTCAAACAGTGCAAAAAAGTGCACCAAATCTGCACGGAACCCGAGGCACATACGTTTATAATTATTTACGACACCACAAACGCACTGGCCACGCAAACAGCCATTGAGCTCAATCTGTACGTTTTGGCACAGGTTCAATTCTGCGATGAATTATTGTGAACGAGATTTTCAACGCGTTATTTTTTACTATTTGTGATGTTTAACAATCTCTATAGGTGATGGAGAGGCAATTGTTAGACTTATCTGTTAGCTTCTCTTATCATCTCTATTTAAGAAAACATACATAGTCTAAAAACCAGCGATAACCTAGCGGGAGACCGTTGGACTGCCACGCAGAGGTCTCAAGTTCGATCCCAAGGCGTGCATTGCGCATTAAATAGTTAATTATCACTTGCTTTAACGGTGAAGGGCAACATCGTGAGGCAACCTGCATGTCTGAGAGTTCTCCATAATATTATTGTATTGTATTTCGCAGGATTGGTGTTTTAGTGCAACATAATAAAACGATGTTCTCGAAGATATGTGAAGTCTGCCAACCCGCATTAGGCCAGCGTGGTGGACTATGGACTAGCCCTTCTCACACTGAGCAGAGGCCCGTGCCCAGCAGTGGGACAGTTTAATACAATACTGATATTATTATTATATCATAGTCCATACATAGTATACCTACTCATTTTTTGCCAGATATGGTTTTAATTACGTAATAGATGGCAAGCCTATTTTCGTTTCACGGGCACAGTTCCAGAATACGTGTTGCTTCTATGAATTTTTTGACAGAAAGCCCGATAACACTTTTCCAGGCATGAGAATCTAACCTGAGACCTTATTATCAACAAATATAATAGTAATGAAACATTCATCGCTACTATTATATACAATACTAGCTGTTACCTGCGACTTCGCCCGCGTAGATTTTAACTAAAAATGTTTGTCTCCGCCGCACCCTACTTTTTTTTAAAAATCAAAGTAGCCTTAGTTACTCCTTATAATATCAGGTATCTGCCAGTGCAAGCCCCGTCAAATTCGGTTCAGCCGTTTCGGAGATTAGCCGGAACAAACAGACAGATAGACAAAAGTTTTAAAAATAAATGTTTTATTATAGGTACCTTATATACTTTCATATGCATTAGATAAAAAGCGGTTATTTTGACATTACATACAGACACTTTAATTTTATTTATTTATATAGATGTATAGATTAAAATATGCCCGGCTTCCTGCGTTTGGATAGTTTCTTCCATGTATCTTCTCTTAGACAACCCTTTTCCTGAACATACCAACTAACCTAAATGTAGCTTCAATAGTTTAGTAAATTCACTTCTTCTCCCTGGCCTTTATTATTCCCAAGTCATTTGGGGTCGGCTTTCTAGTCTAACCGGATTTGACTGGATATCAGTTTTTACATGTAGCGACTGCTATCTGACCTCCGCGACCCGAAGGCTAACGATACCCTAAGGCTAGACCAGTGTCAGGATATTAGAGGGCACTGACTTCCCAATAACGACTGCCATAGATGTTCATGGCAGCCGGGACCGACGGCTTAACGTGCTCTCCGAGGCACGGAGCAGGCGATAATTGTCAACTAATAAGCACATAATTTCAAAAAGTCATGTAATATCCAAAAGTCAGAGGTGCGCGACGTGGTTTCGAACCCGAGACCCTCTGCATTGCAGTCTGTTGGTCTCCACATTGAGCTATCGCTAAGTAAATTCACTAATCTATATATTTTGGCGTACATGTGTCACTTTGTGACCTAAGTGAACAAATAATTTTGACTTTGACTTTGAATCATATCACGCTATGCTCCATGTCTTTAGATTTACTGAAAATAATTAGATTAAATGTGACTTAAATATAGGTACGGTTTGTTCTTATTTATTTTAAAACATAAGTTCTCAAAATTGCAGAATCGATAGAAATCTGTACCATTCTATTAAGTTCGCTACGCACTTAGAAGTCTGGGTTCCGCGCACCACGAGATTTGTACCTGAAATGAAAAAAACAGTTTAGGTAAATTCAAAATTTCAAATTTAGAAGTACCTACTTATGCAATCTATACTTATATTATAAAGCTTAAGAGTTTGTTTGTTTGTTTTACCGCGCTAATCTCAGGAACTACTGGTTCGATTTGAAAAATTCTTTTGGTGTTGGATAGCCCATTTATCGAGGAAGGCTATAGGCTATATAACATCACGCTACGACCTACGGGGGTGGCGCAATAACGATAAACGCGGGTGAAACCGCGGGCAAATCTAGTGATAAATAAAACAATTAAGAATACATCTATACAAAGGCTCACTCTTATATCCAAAAGGCTAGATAATGGTGTCAGTATATCTTTGCCTACCCGTAGGGGAAATAGGCGTGGGTATAACTACCAATATTTATACGTAACGTAAAAGATTAAGCCTGTTGACCTTTATGGGATACATGGCAAAACTCCGTGGTGCCACTGATAATTCCTTAAAAGGAAACCGTAATAACACTTTGCTTGACCTAGGCATCGAACCCTCATATTTAGTAGCTACATGCAATACCACTGTGCCACTGTGTTTTATAATTTATTTTTTAATTTTTTTATTTTGCTCGCCAAAATGATCACACTCCACCTGGTGGTAAGCAGTCGTGTGGTCTAAGAGCAGTGGCCTCCACACCGCCCTCATAGCAGCCGAGGCCATGTTGAGGTCTCTACTTTGACGGCCTGAGAAGGTGCTTTTTCACGCCCCGCTTGAAGGACCCAGGATTGAAGGAAGAAGGAAACACGTGCCTCGGCAAAGAATTCCATGCCTTGGTCGTTCGGCAGAGGTATGAGGACCCAAACTTGTTGGTACGCGTTCTAGTCGACTCTACCGTGTAAGGATGGCATCTGAGCCCAGCACGCGTTGTTCCGGATAGGAAAGGGGAGGGCGGGATAAGGTGGAATAACTCTTCAGAGCACTCCCCGTGATATATTCTGACCGGAACCCTAAAGTCGACGTTGAAATATCAATGGCAGTACAGAAATATCTTATTGTTTTGAAAGATAGAGTAATTCATATACTATGATTTTAATATATGATATCATCACGCCCACTTAAATACTTAGAAATGGCTATTTAAAATAATATAATTATTTTGTTAGCAACAAGATTTTAATGCAGTACAAGTATTTTAAAAGTAAAATAATGTTTCTTGATGTGAATATAAAAAAGCAGATATTGGAGGACATTTTTTAATAAAACTTTATTCATTTATATAGTTACAAACTATCTGTACGTGTATTATTTTAATTATAGCTGATGGTATCATATTTTCGCAGTATAATTCGAATTTTTAAACTTGTAATGTGATGAGACAGCGTAACTGATGTTTATCGATTACCGTCGCATGTAAACGCTTATCACACTGAGGGTGACTCAGGCGGTTCGGACCCTGCAAAATGACCTTATTAAAAAAAACCCCTGCATGTGAATACAGGGGCTTTTGGCTGTGATTTTTTTTCGAGTGAAGCGAAAGTAGACAATCGTAAGTGAAAGAGCACGTAAAGTAATCAATACCGGTTGTTATAGACTGCTATATATTATAATGTCAGCCCTGTATTAAACTGTTCTACTGCTGGGCACGGGCCTCTTCTCGGTGCACGAAGGGTTAGGCCATAGTCCACTACGCTGGCCCGGTACGGGTTGGCAGACTACACATATCTTTCAAAACATTATGGAGAATCTTAGACTTACAGCCTTCCTCACAATGTTTTCCTTTACAGTTAGAGCGAGCGATAATATCGGGCTCGATGGCGTAGTGGTTAGTGCAACCGACTGCCACGCCTGAGGTCGCGGGTTCGATTCCCGCACAAGTCAAACATTTATGTGCATGTACATGGATGTTTGTCTTGGTCTGGGTGTTTCTATGTATAATATGTATGTAGTTACAAAAAAAGTATATATATGTATGTTTATCCATTGTCTAGTACGCATAGTACAAGCTCTGCTTAGTTTGGGCTAGATGGTGTTGTGTGTATGTGGTGGAATATTATATTATATCATATTATTATTTAATAAGCACATAACTTTGAATTCAGAGATGTGCGCCTTGGAATCGAACTTGAGACCTCTGTATGGCAGTCCAACGGTTTCCCACTTGACTATCGCTGCTTATATATTATGATATAGACTGCACATATTATGGTAAATAGCTTGATGCCTAGAGCAGTCTTTAAAAATAACGACTGAGTAATGTTATAACAATGGGACTATCTTTTAAATTTGATTGCTTAATATGCACATTTTCACGGGTGAAATTTTCAAAACTAATCCCCCGGGTCTGAAGATTCGGTTACTTTAGAGTTCGTTTACTAAAACCCAATACAGATTGGGTTTTGTGCACGGATGTTGACCACAGGGTCACCATCAATTCCCTAACGGACAACCTGGGCATATCCACGTAAATGCAAGAACAGAGATTATACCTAACGCAGAATTTGTTTCAAAACTGTCCTTTATTTTTTGGGCTGCAGAGATCAGATGGCAATTACTCCAAGGTGAAAGAAATATAACATTGAAACTATAGATGTATTAGTTTAGCAGCGATAGCTCAGTGGGGAGACCAACAGACTGCAATGCAGCGGGTCTCGGGTTCGAACCCACGTCGCGCACCCCTAACTTTCGGAAGTTATATGACTTTTCGGCATTATGTGCGTATTAATTGACAATTATCGCCTGCTCCGTGCCTCGGAGAGCACGTTAAGCCATCGGTCCCGGCTGCCATGAACATCTAGTGCAGTCGTTATTGGGAAGTCAGGGCCCTATAATATCCTGACACTGGTCTAACCTTAGGGTATCGTTAGCCTTCGGGTTGCGGAGGTCAGATGGCAGTCGCTCCGTGTAAAAACTGATATCCAGCTAAATCCGGTTAGACTAGAAAGCCGACCCCAAGTGACTTAGGAATAATAAAGGCTAGGGAGAAGAAACGTATTTGTTTTCATTGAAAAAGTGTTCGATACTAAATATACTTAAAACACGTGTAATAAAATCTCAAATTACATATTGTATAATATATTACATCTTTTATCTTTGAACAAGATAATTATTTCGCATAGCAGCATTATAAAAGCATAAAATTATTTACGATGTATTTATTTTTGTGTTAATTATGATACTGATTTAGTGGACAGAAAAAACATAAAATTTCATGTTGTTCCACTTTTGTCACGTATCATCGTCGGGATAAAAATAGTAAGTGCCAGATTCTGAATAGTTACGGTTTCGATATGGATGTGTTGTTGGTATAATAAAGATAACGAGAATTTTTTGATAAAAATAATAAAAAAATGAGCAAACTTCCCTATTGCGAGAGCTTATGTAATGTCTTGTGACTACAGATGATATTGCAAGAGTATAATATCTGATGAAGAACGGTTGATATTTAGCTACATTTGGTTAAAATAAAACTGGAACCTAATGTGTTTGATATAAAGTCTAATTTGCAATTGTACTTTATAACAAATTTAACGTAAGCATCCTTCTGGATTATTGTTGAGATACGCTGCATAATTTACGAATAAATCAATGTCAATTTGAACGTATAGGTACGGCGCGCGGCGCCATTGTAATCCCAACGTTTTGAAATCTACTTTCATCATTGGCTCGATTTGTTTATATACATTTTACGTATTTAACTGGAATATAGACATCAGGTATGAATCAGATTGTGTTCAGAAACTTACTTGATGTGTGTGTTTACATGAATTCTACATAGATTTCATAAACTTGTAGTACACATTGCTTGTATCAATATGTCAAAATTCGACAACAACAAGAATATGATTGTAAGTCTAGAGTAATGATTATTTCTGTTTTACATCACAGACCTGTATGTTAAACAAAAATGTGTATCTTCTTCATGATCAAACAAACATTAGTTTGTTGAATATTCACCTTCAGAATACATTAAGAACATTATTTTTACTGTTATTTATAAAATAACTCAGTGCAACACTAACACATATTTACATCTATAATAATATAATATAATATTCTATCAAATACACACAACACCATCTAGCCCAAACTAAGCAGAGCTTGTACTATGGGTACTAGACAATGGATAAACATACATAATATATACTTTTTTTTGTAACTACGTACATATTATACATAGAAACACCCAGACCAAGACAAACATCAATGTTCATGCACACAAATGTTTGTCTTGTGCAGGAATCGAACCCGCGACCTCAGGCGTGGCAGTCAGTTACACTAACCACTACGCCATCGAGGCCATCTCTCATCTTACTTTTAAATATATTTGTTACGAGCTGTTCGCGTCTTCGACCCCGTGGAGTTCAAGAGAAATTTTAATTTTTCTTTCGCAGATGCTTATTTTTTTCTAAAATAAAGTAGCCTAAGTTACTCCTTATAATATCAGCTATCTGCCAGTGAAACTCCTGTCAAAATCGGTTCAGCCGTTTCAGAGATTAGCCAGCACAAACAGACAGACAGAGAGACAAAAATGTTAAAATTCAAATGCATTTAGTAAAAAGCTGTTATTTTGACATTACAAACAGACACTTCAATTTTTTTTATTTGTTTATAGCTGTAAGCATCGAAGCACCCGATCGTTTACCAGAATATGGACGCCGGCATTTAGACCGTGTCAAATCTTTTTTACAAAAATAGATCCCTATTTTAATTTTAAAACACGTTGACATCGCACGCTTAAATGTTTCATTTTATTATTTGTTTTTGTGGTTTATTCCGGTTGATACAACGACGAGGCGAAGAAGTGTAAATATATTTTTTACTCCAGCAACACTTTACAACCGCCATATTTTTTTCAGTACTGAAATACGCGACTTTGACTGCATAAACTTTCCACGAGATTTTTCCACAGCCCTTTGATATATGCGATGACATAAAAAGTTAATGCGGCTTATTTTATTAGCTTGTCTTTTATTAGAAATCCTGTCAATGCAAGTTCAGCCATTTTAAGAATTAATGTTTGAAGCAAGACAAATCATTATCATCATCATTTCATTTATTTCGGGCTGCATAGGCCCATAGATAAATACTTTAACCTAAATTTATATAATTATAAAATGTTATAATACATACACACAACACCATCTAGCCCAAACTAAGCAGAGCTAGTACTATGGGTACTAGACAATGGATAAAAATACATATATACTTTTTTGTTTTGTAAATACATATTATACCTACATAGAAACATAGATAAATACCTTATAGACTAACATACGAGTACATACAATTTCTGTTAGTATTTATATAACTTACTAGTTTTCACCCGCGGCTTCCCTCGCGTAAATGTAGGTTAGGTTTGCAACAGTTGTTTTTTCTGGAGAAAGGTACCCTATGTCCTATTCTGTACCCCTGACAACGGGTATGCAAAATTTTATGAAGATCGGTCGAGTAGTTAAGGCGTGAAAGCGTAACAAACAAACAAACAAACAAACTCATTTTCGCATTTATAATATTAGTTAGAATTAACTATGTTAGTACTGCTTCACTTGCATTCTGTTGTTGTGCGTTCATGTGGCACTTGCCGCGGAAGCGACGGACACATTACATTTTAAAAAGGCTAAATAATTTTACATTTATATATTGTGTGTTTTGAGAGAATCTTGCATTTAACGAAATGAAGTTTTTATCGTAAATTAAATTGAAGCAGAAGAAGCAGATATAGGTTACTGGGAGACCGTTGGACTGCCACGCAGAGGTCTCGGGTTCCTTCCCAAGGCACGCGCTTCTGACTTTTCGAAAGCGCGTATTATATAATTAATTATCGCTTTATCGGCGAATAAACATAGTGAAGAAACCTGCATGTCTAAGAGTTATCCATAATGTTCTCAAATATATGTCTAGTCTGCTAACCCGCATTAGGCAAACCATTGCCTAATCCTTCTTACATTGAGAAAGGGCCACGCCCAGCACTGGGATATAAACATATACAGCACCAATATTATATTTTATTAAATGATCGCGGTTTGCTTGGAATAATTTCGTGACGTAAATATGTTCTTTCGTCTACTTCGTACTCCCAAATTATGACAGATACAAAAACACTTACATCACCGGAAAGATCCGTCTGGCTAAATAAAACATACGTTTGAATAAATTTAATTCATAAGTTCATAACTCATGACGTAGTACACTTCGTGAGATTGCTCTGAAAATTTGTCAAGTCGGGGTCATTATTCAGCAGCATGAGTTAGGCTAAAATATCTATCTGATTAGATTACAAGAAGATTTTGAAATAAAAAAATGTACTATACATTGATTTGTGTTAACGAATTGCAATCAATACAGGTAATATGTTTAGAAAAACAATGGAATTTTAGGCCCGCTTTAACAATCGTTCTAAATGTTACCAAAAACTATCGTCAAAATATCTTCCCTATGTCTTATCATGAAGAATATAATATAGTGTAGGAGTCACGATACTAACCGCCAAGATAAGACGCCGTTGTATGTACCCTGCAGTTTCATCAAAGATGTATTAAGGGACCAGTTATAGCCAGGTCTTGCCACCAAATACAGGATCCCGGTTTTCATCAACCCTTTTCTCTATAGTTACCGGAGCCATAAAGCCTATCACCTTACCTACTGTAAGGAATTGCCAATGATATCGTCGCTTAGGTTGCTAAGTAACCCATCTCCTATATATCCGGTATCGTACCGAGCTGTACGGCCCACTTACTTCCTAACGATGTAAACCCAAAACGACAGTAGCATCTGAGTATGGCTTATGTTACTGAAGTTTTATTTTTTTATTATCTTCTCCCCACTTGGGAGCAAGCTCGTTGCGGTGACTTTAGGAATATACAGTTGATGCACACAAAAGACATCCAGCCTCAGATCAATTATATTTCTTGATCACACAATCATTATAGGGATCGAACCCACAACTCTCGGCGCAGAGTGTAGCGGTGAGCCGACCGCTTTCATAATCCTTGCAGGTTTTTGCCGCCATTTTGCTAAAGACAAGTCTATGCCTTCTCTATTATTTACGAATATAATAAGGATGTAGTATTTGCGCGAGAGTATGTGGCGTACGATATGCTTGCCGGGCAATAGAAATTGTCCATTAATAATAATATAATATAAGACCTGTATACAAACTGTCCCACAACTGGGCACGAACCTCTTCTGGCTGTGAGAAGGGGTCGGATATTAATATAATAATATTCCATCACATACACACAACACCATCTAGCCCAAACTAAGCAGAGCTTGTACTATGGGTACTAGACAATGGATAAACATACATATATACTTTTTTTTGTAAATAAATACATAATTATTATACATAGGAACACCCAGACCAAGACAAACATCCATGTTCATGCACACAAATGTTTGACTTGTGCGGGAATCGAACCCGCGACTTCAGGCGTGGTAGTCGGTTACACTAACCACTACACCATCGAGGCCGATGATATTGCACACCATGCTGGCCCAGGGCGGTATGGTACATTTCACAAACTTTGGGAACATTATAGAAAACACGCAGACAATCAGGTTACCTCGCGATATTTTCCATTTCCAATAAAGCGAAAGTCAATCAATTTAATACGGACATAACTCCGTAAAGTTCTAGGTATAGCCTAATTCATGAGAAAGTTTATGCTTTATACCATCACCCTACGACTTATGGCAGCGGAGCAGTAATCATATATGTTACTGAAACTGCGGTGGCAGTAAGTAGTCACATATAACCGTGCAAATAATGAACAACACTACGTCTATAATATTGTTTTACATTTACGTTATATATTAAAATCGAACAACTATTTATGGATTTTACAAAGGTTAATTTAAAAAAATCTAAAATAAGTCAAAAATAAAATTAAAATGGAATTCATCGCGACTAGAATTAAAAACATCCAAATATTGGAATAAATGGTTAGAATGTACCACTAGCATAGGATACAACAATTGATTTAGTTGAACCCAAAAAGACGCAAAATTCAGCATGATACTTTGACAGAAATACCAATTAAAAAATAATGTTTGGCTACTTTGAAATAATTACTCTTCACCATCTTGTCTCTTCGTGACCATGGCTGCAGAATAGCAACCCAAACCTCGGGTAAGTTTAAATTTATAATCCTAACTCCTAACTAATATTATAAAAGCGAAAATGAGTTTGTTTATTTGTTACCTTTTCACGCCTAAACCACTGAACCGATCATCCTGAAATTTTTTATATACGCTGTATAGAAACGGACATAGGCTACCTTTCATCCCGAAAAAAATTATTGTTCCCGAGGAAAACAACAATAACGTTCTTATGATAATAGATGGCGCTACGTGTCTTTCGAATCATGATTGAATTATATTATTACAAGCAGAGTACAACCCGAATTGATTGTCAAATTCTAAATTAACGCGAGCGAAGCCGCAGGCAATAGCTAGTTATACAATAATTCTAAAATATCTTGTAGTAGTGTTTTGAAAAAAAAAACTGTTTTAATGACTAGAAACTGTTATAAACTAATATTTACGGATTGTCCGCAAATATTAGTTTATTAATTTTAAAACACTGCATCTATTCTTATTCTAATAATCAGAAGGAAACAATGAGTTAATGGCTATCAAAGTAATAAATTCTAGAAACAAATCCATTCGCACCATTACAAAGTCTTTTAACATAGCTCCATCATAACTTTGAAATAGTGTTTGGTAAACATCGCTGGTTATGACTAACGTGTGTGCCGCAAGGTCGGCTGTCTGTTCGTATTTATGTGTTTATCTACGGAACTGGGATTTGGTTGGGTCGTAATTTTGGGTCAAGGGATAGTGCTGTCAACGATTGAAGCTCAGAGGTTAATCCGCAGTGGGTTCTGGTAGTTCCGTGTTGTGGTAATTCAAAGGAGTGATGAGAGATTGAAGTCTTGATTGATTCAAATTTGACGGTGTTCTCGTAGAATCGGTTTTCAGAGCTTGTTTTAAGATTTTAGAATACTTATTGTATGTGCAGGCTAGGCTGCCTTGGTACGGAATTTGACTGCTGTTCAATTCTCAGAACAAGTAAAGTCTTACTGGGTTTTGTGTGTCTATGCCCGGTAGATTCAGATAGATCGGTTAATACTTTCGGACTGGTATTCCGTAACACCTGAACAGATAGCTGGCGAAAAGTCGGTGTAATACAGTTGCACTCACTGATTGATAAACGATTAGCGAGGTTAAGCAACGTTGGGTGCGGTCAGTCTATAGATGGGTGACCGCTTAGTGGTATTTCATCTGAGCGTCTCCGTGCTTCGGAGAGCACGTAAAAAGTCGGTCCCGGTTGCTGTCAAATTGACAGCAGTCGCTAAGCCATATGAGAGGCCTACGAGCGGATTGAACAACTCTCGACAACAGGTTGGCCACTAACCACACGAAAAGAAGAAGAAGACTCACCTCTTCGTGGATATAGGTTTAAGATAGGACTGCACGGATGGCTTAGTGGTTTAAGTGGTTGCCTTGCCACCGCCACTGCGCCGAGTGTTGTGGGTTCGAATCCCAGACGGGACAAAAATTTGTGTGATCCACAAATGGTTGTTTCGAGTCTGAATGTTCTTCGTGTCCGTTGTTTGAATGTTTGTAAAGTCCGCGATTCAGGATTTACTGCTCGTGCAGGAATTATTTTTATTGAAAAACAAGATTATACATACATGTATTGCATACATGAAGAAAAGTATTGCCTACGCCTAGTACATGATTTGGCGCCGGTCCAGTGACTGATTAAGAAGAATCAGAATGCATGAGTATGTATGTATACTTTTTTCTTGCTGGTTTCCAGGAAGCAAGAATATGAATATTGAATTGAACGTGCCGATTGTTTTTTAACAACGGCTCGTTATCAGTATTTATATGCTAGGTGACTTGACAAACGTTGGGTTGTCTAAATTTCATGCGAAAGAAACTCCAGTTTGCCCAAATTTGTTAATTATATTTCAATAATTTTTATGACATACATTTTTATATGTAATTGTTTGATTTAATATGACGTAATGTAATATCAGATATGCTGATGTTATCACGGTATTTGCTAAGAAAAGTAGGTTCTATTTACAAATAGAACCTACTTTTCTTAGCAAATACCGTTATTACATCAGCATATCCAGCCAAGACGAATATTGCGTAATGTGTAACACGAGATAGGGCTCAAATCTGGGACACCGGGATTATAATAAGCGTGCCTTACAAAGTTTGTAGTCACAAAATATTTGTTATGACTTCTCACACGATACAGATTGGTCTCTTGATAAATAAACGGGAGTGAACTCCGACACCACACAATCACACGCAAATATAAGCTAATATTTGCGTGTGATTGTGTGGTGTCGGAGTTCACTCCCGTGTCGGGAAGTTTTGTTGGCTTTTCTATAAAGAAATACTAAGCAGCAGCACGGAATTTGGAAATAGGCACACGGCAATAGTGGCACTTAAAATATTCCTGCCGAAATATGGTTATAATATAGTTGTTCGTATTTATTTTGCACTAAACACTTTCTATTAAACACATCTAAACTAATATTATAAAGCTGAAGAGTTTGTTTGTTTGTTTGTTTGTTTACTTGAACGCGCTAATCTCAGGAACTACTGGTCCGATTTGAAAAATTCTTTCAGTGTTAGATAGCCCATTTATCGAGGAAGGCTATAGGCTATATATCATAACGCTAAGATCAATAGGAGCGGAGCACCAATAAAGAATGTTTCAAAATCGGAGGTTATTTTTTCCTTTTGAGAGCTTCCGCTGCGTGCGCTGCGTAAACAGTTAAAGTTTCACAAAAATAATGTATGACAGAATTGTTCCCCTTTAAAAGTTCTAAAAAAAAGTCCGCGACGGCATATGTCTATCTTTTAAGGTTGGCTCACTATAACCATTTTTATGCTAACGAAATTTGTTCTAAAATAATGCATTATTTGCGAGGGTATTTTTATAAACATGATATTAATCCTTATCCAAATAAATACGTTATTCATCACAAGTATTTAATTTAAAACAAAATTGCCCTTTACATAATTCGATTTCAATGAATATCTTAGGAGATATCGCAGTTTTAAAATAACATTGCAGCAAAATAATTACCCATTACAGACATAGTACAAACGATGTTTCTCTTGGTTTATTCTGCGTGATTACTACTGGTTCAATTTGAAAAATTCTTTTAGTGTTGGATAGCCTATTTATCGAGGCAGGCTATAGGCTATATAACATCACGCTACGACCCACGGGGGCGTCGCAGTAACGATAAACGCGGGTGAAACCGCGGGAACATCTAGTACATACATAAATGTCCATGGTATCGATGTATAAAAATCAAATACAGTACCTCACGGTTGACAATCAACTTCCACACTTGAAAGTACATACATACATATATAGATTCACGCCTGTTTCCCAGAGGGGTAAGCAGAAACTACGGATTTCCATGTGCTACGATCCTAACACACTTCTCTGGCTTCATTCACTTTCATCACATTCCTCATACACGACCGTCGGTTCAAGGTGCTCTTAACCTGGCCTTTGTAAAGTATTACTTTCAAATTCAAATTCAATTCATTGCATTCCGTAATGTACATTTGCAGGTGGCACGCTTAAAAATAAGTAACAGATTATGGACCCTGTCGGGTACAGCACTATTAGGAGAGAGAAAGAGCTATTTCGTTATGCTATTTTTCAAAGTTTAGTTTTTGATACAATTTTTATCAGCTTTTGGATCTAGTTTAGTTAAATTAGCATATAATAATAATATTCTATCACATACACACAACACCATCTAGCCCAAATTAAGCAGGGCTTGTACTATAGGTATTAGACAATGGATAAACATACATATACACTTTTATTTTTTGTAAATATTTACCTACATATTCGCCATCGAGGCCGTCAGAGGAGTATTAAACAGAAACATGAGAAACTAAAATTTTACCAGCAATGTCAACACAAGTATCCCTGAATCCTAATTTTCAGTGTATTATTGTGCTAACTATATCTAGTGACACATTTGCCGATGCATCTAGAAGACAAAGAGCATATCATAAATCCAGTCGCCTTCATTCCTAGACAGGGGGCGACAGTTAAACAGAGACTGGGTGTAATAATAAATATAGCTAGTGGAGCTCGGCGGGGTCACCCGCGTGCATCTATTCTAGGGCTGTAGGAAATAACCGAATGTCTAGTGACATGGAACGACTTACAATAGGAATATGTGTTAGAGAATATGCATTTGCCATTAGGATTAGATGTACACACTTTAATGTCGGAGGCCAAGATCCACTTTGGATCGCTGAGCCAGCGAAGTAAGTAAGTATTAGGATTAGATTGTTTTAGGTATAGTGGCCGTATGTGGTTTTGTTCGCGAGGCATGTTGTTAAGACATAGTTCTTGTTACTAAGGGATAGTATAGTATTTATATATATTTATACTTAATCTCGGGCTTATATTCCCAAAGGGTAGAAGGTAGACCCACATTTTGTTAAGTATAATTTTGAGTAGTAGAGCCTTGCTGATTTCAGCATGAATGGGCCGGCTCGACTCTATATAGAATATATAACGTAGCGATAGCCTAATGGGAGACCAGTGCCACACATAGATCTCGAGTTCGAACCCAAGGCACGCATCTCTGCATTTTCAAAGATATGCGTGTATTACATAGTCAATTATCGCTCGCTTTAACGGTGAAGGAAAACGTCGTGAAGAAACCCGTATGTCTGAGAGTTCTCCATGTTGGATCAGCTACTAACCAAATGAAAGAAGAATGAGGTCTTGATATAAACGGTCAACAAGTTTAATAGTTTAGCGTATCTTTAGGTTTATTGCTTTGTGCTGTTAACCTTTCGACTAGATGTGTTGGGCGGTTCTCACTGTTCAGTTTCGAAATTAAACTGCGAAAATGATTTTAACTGCCCAAATGGCACATTGATTAATGTGGTCATCTTCTCGCTAAACACTGTGCTGTGTGCTATGGGTTTGCTCCCCACAATTATTTGCGTAGACGGGTACCTGTTATCCAGAAAAAGGTACTCTAATCTAACCTACATTTACGCGAGCGAAGTCGCGGGCAAAATCAAGTATGTCTATAAATGCTCGACAACGATAAACTGATTGCGCGCAGTGAGTTCAATCCTTATAATAAAATTGTTTTGTGATCCATAGATCGGTGTTACGACTCTGGGTGCATTTTGTTTCAATGTTTGTAAAGTGCCAAGCGATTCATTATTCCTAGAGAGGGAAATCCTAATCCTAATCCTATCTTAACCCTTTTTATAATATTAGTTAGCATTAGGATAGCCTAATCCTAACTAATATTATAAAAGCGAAAATGAGTTTGTTTATTTGTTTGTTACCTTTTCACGCCTAAACCACTGGACCGATCATCCTCAAATTGTGCATATACGTTGTCAAGTGTACAGAAACGGACATAGGCTACCTTTCATCCCGAAAAAATTTACTGTTCCTAAGGAAAACAACAATAACGTTCTTATGATAATAGATGGCGCCACGTGTCTTTAGAATTATGATTGAATTATATTATTACAAGCAGAGTACAATCCGAATTGATTGTCAAATTCTAAATTAACGCGAGCGAAACCGCGGGAAAAAGCTAGTACCTTATAAAAATGTGTATTAAGAATAAAAGATTCATCTTTTACTGATACGATATATAAAAAAAATGGCCGGCGATGTACAAATTGGTATAAAACATTGCGAATTTCATTATCACCAAGCTATTTAAATGACATGTAAATTGCACTACGTTATTAAGGACACAGCTCTATAAACATTTACATTTTGCACGCAAACTTTTTATTACAAAAGTGTTTTAGCTGGACACGAGTTTTACACTAAAGCGTACAATGCTACGTGGACTCGTAAAAGTCCTGTAAAGTAATTACCCCAACAGATTTACGGGCTCAGGAATGATTCGGATGCAGGGAGATTGTGAACACGAAATATTAAGTCGGGTTGCCGGATAAATTAAGGGAAAATGCCTAAAATGTTTACATTTGTTCGTATATTAGTAGGCTGTAGGTATACCACGGTTGGCAGCTGTTGTGTAGGGTACAACTTGTATTTTTTTTACCTTGTGACGTTGATAATGACGGGAATTTCGGGTGGTTATTTGGGAGGGTGATGCTTAATTAAGTGTGCGTAGGTACTTGGCAGTTTTTATGCTTAAAAGGGGACCTGAAAAGTGAAGTAATTTGGCAGGGTAGGGTTCTGGAAGTAAGTAATAAATTGTGATTGCTGTAATGTTAGAAACAGGAGCAATTTGGAACGAAATGAACAAGCACATTACAAACTTTAAAAACGTTTTTTTTTGCCGCGGCTAAATAAGTTAAATAGCTAAATTAACTCCTCTTACATCAAGATTATTTTATTACCTAATTTATATTTCATACGGCAATAAAAAGGCATAATGTGATTTAAAAGATGGTGGATTTGTGTCAGTATTGAGTGCCATAGACTACTTTTACATACCTTTTGGATATCCAAATCCATCTGTTGCTAGCAGTACCCAGCTAGTCTTTCAAAGACATCCAAATCATTCCGCCATCTCCATTCAGGTTTTCCCATTCCTGTGGTAGGTACCTTATTGATAATGGTTGTCTACTTCTCTGGGCGCATATGGCAGTCGTATCCACTTAATCCCAATTCAGCCTGTCGAATCCATCACCCATAAACTATGCGTATGTTGTATACGACGGCCTCGATGGCGTAGTGGTTAGTGTAACCGACTGCCACGCCTGAGGTCGCGGGTTCGATTCCCGCACAAGTCAAGCATTTGTGTGCATGAACATTGATGTTTGTCTTGGTCTGGGTGTTTCTATGTATAATATGTATGTATTTACAAAAAAAAAGAAGTATATATGTATGTTTATCCATTGTCTAGTAGCCATAGTACAAGCTCTGCTTAGTTTGGGCTAGATGGTGTTGTGTGTATGTGGTAGAATATTATATTATTATTATTATTATACAGGGTGACTGGTTAAACATTGTACATACTTAAGGAAATGATAATTTATGGTCAGACGTAATGTATAAAAAAGAAATAAAAATAAAATCTGTATAACTTGCAAAGAAAACCTTTGTGAAAATTTGTATGAAATATCCATAAAATGTGGACACTGCGCACACAGCTGTCAGGGTTTCGAGCTGACCTTTGATAAGAAAAGGACGAGCGGGGGTGCAAATTGGCAAAGTGCGGGGTGCGGTAGCTGGGGGCGGGGGCGGAGGTTTGTTTAGCTTTCGTATATGCGCAAGAGTGTCCGCACATTTTTATTGGATAACTAGGTCAAATTTTAAGTACCTATTTTTTTAGATATTCGATTACTGAATACGCTCCTTCAATATGTCCAGTCTTTTACCAGTCAGCCTGTATGGCAGGCATGTAAGAGACTAAGCGCAACAACTACGTGTTAAGGATTCAAAACGCACACGAGACAGAAACTTGTGTGATCCACGAATGGTTGTTCCAAGTCCGGTTGTTCTTCATAACTGTTGTTTAAATGTTTGTTAAGCCTCGCACGAGCGTTCTTCTTACCGCGAGAGACGCCTATTTCAAAAGAAATAAATATTATTCTTTTTACTTAAAAGTCTTCTCCCTAGATTTTATTATTCCCAAGTCACTTGGGGTCGGTTTTCTAGTCTAACCGGATTTGACTGGATATCAGTTTTTATACGGAGCGATTGCCATCTGACCTCCGCAACCCGAATGCTAATGATACCCTAAGGCTAGACCAGTGTCAGGATATTAGAGGGCACTGAATTCCCAATAACGACTGCCATAGATGTTCATGGCAGCCGGGACCGACGGCTTAACGTGCTCTCCCAGGCACGGAGCAGGCGATAATTGTCAATCAATACGCACATAATTTTGAAAAGTCATATAGCTTCCGAAAGTCAGAGGTGCGCGATGTGGGTTCGAACCCGAAACCCTCTGCATTGCAGTCTGTTGGTCTCCCTACTGAGCTATCGCTGCTTTTTCTTTAAATATAAGTGAGATTAAATCGTGTTTCTCTACGTAATAAGAATAACACAACACTGAGATACACACATTCTGTATGTTATTTGCGTCTCCTTTTCCCTAATCCCTGTCTGATATAACACACATATGTGTGATTTTATTAACGGAAAGCTTTTATTGTGTTTAGTTTTGGACCAAATAAAACTGTTTATTTCGTTCTGGTGCACCTGCACTAGAATGTTGTGTTTAGTCCGGTGCAACTGAAAGTATTTCAGGCGGTCATCTTTCTAGTATTAATCAAATTGAAGATTAAACTGCCTTACTATTGTTAAATGTATCTCAAAGTCAATTAAATTTTTAAAAAGTTTAATTGCATTAACAATACCTATATTGTACCTAATACCAAACTAATGTCTTAAATGTGTGTAGGTATACATAATTTTAATTTGTTAAATGAGTGCAGTGTTCGCCAACAAACTGTTACACAGTTTGGCGAAATTATGTAAAAAGATAAATGTAGCACATTTTTTTATTTAAATAAAAGAAATATAAAAAATCTAAATGATGTTTGGTATTCAATCACGCGAAAACGCGTTAAATGGATATGGATGAAAGACAGACACACAGAGTAACCTTTTTTATATAATACTTCTTATTCCGAAATGCATTCTCGTGGAATTCATGTCTGCGAACCATATATAGACGGCCTCGATGGCGTAGTGGTGAGTGTAACCGACTGCCACGTCTGAGGTCGCGGGTTCGATTCCCGCACAAGTCAAATATTTGTGCGCATGAACATGGATGTTTGTCTTGGTCTGGGTGTTTCTATGTATAATATGTATGCATTTACAAAAAAAAAGGTATATATGTATGTTTATCCATTGTCTAGTACCCATAGTACAAGCTCTGCTTAGTTTGGGCTAGATGGTGTTGTGTGTATGTGGTAGAATATTATATTATATTATTATTTTTATGTAAAAGATTTAGATTGGTTGAGATGTACTGGTTATTTAACTGTCGGCCTCGATGGCGTAGTGGTTAGTGTAACCGACTGCCGCGCCTAAGGTCGCGGGTTCGATTCCCGCACAAGTCAAACATTTGTGTGCATGAACATAGATGTTTGTCTTGGTCTGGGTGTTTCTATGTGTAGTATGTATGTATTTATAAAAAAAAAGGATTTACATATGTATGTTTATCCATTGTCTAGTACCCATAGTACAAGCTCTGCTTGATGGTGTTGTGTGTATGTGATAGAATAATTGGTGTACAAATTACTATTATTTTTGTTATCCCTCCAACTAAGCTAGAATATTGACAACAGCGATAGTTCAGTGGGGAGACCAACAGACTGCAATGCAGAGTGTCTCGGGTTCGAACCCAACTCGCGCACCTCTGACTTTCGGAAGTTATATGACTTTTCGAAATTATGTGCGTATTGATTGACAATTATCGCCCGCTCCGTGCCTCGGAAAGCACGTTAAGCCGTTGGTCCAGGCTGCCATGAACATCTATGGCAGTCGTTATTGGGAAAGTGTCGACACAAAAGATCCCACTGGGTCGAAGTGTCGCCGGTCTGCACTGACTGGCCCCCACATAAGATAAGATAAGATACTGGCAATTTGGTGTACAAACATTATTTATACACATCGTGCCCAGCGGTGTAGCCATAAAGATTTCTTTCTTTCTTTCTTTTTTTCTTATTTTTGTTAACCACTCCAACTAAGCTAGAATGTTTGTGTTAGGAGTGGGTTCACCTTCGTAGTGCAATGAGTGAGATTCAAACACGCGACCTTTCGATTGAAATTCCAATCCCTTATCCGTTGGGCTACCGGTTAATTGGTACCTATGTCATTTTATCTTTTAATTGGGCGGCATCCTCTAACTCTGGTGTAAAATAAACTGTGCGAGAAGTAATGGTTAATGAAAATTCTTTAGTCAAGCGGCGCGCGGCGCCATGACATCGCCGAACCAGTCAGCTTATGATTAGGGCCGGAGTAATCTGGTCGAAACGTGGTTACGAATTAAGTGTATAATATCATGCAACGTGAAAGACAGTTACTATCATGTTATGAAACATTGTCATCGCATGCGCGAGATCAAGAAGCAAGCAAGTTATGGCGTATATGGTTTTGTCTCGTATCCATGCAAGCAATAAACATGTTTTAAGAGATGGTTGTCCATAAGCAGTGAGGCCCCTGAATATCAAAGTCAGATCAGCCGTAAACATAAACAAAAATTGACGCAGCTCTACCAACAAAACCTTGATAATTATATTGTTATATATTTTTATTCTTGAATAAAATCGCTCTTATATTTTCATCAACTCAAATGCGCTATTGTTTTGATACAATATCATCGTGCTTCATGACAGAATTACATCAACAGCACATAAATAATATATTTAAAGTGGCAACACGCATGAAATAAACGTTTCTGCTGTTGCGGTAAATGGTTTCATGATATATGGGTTGATGATAAATATTCTTTTTTGGCACAAAATCAAGGTAAGTAGGCGATTCGGTCGTATTAATAATTCTGGAACGCTTGTGGATTTTCTTTATTGATATCAAAATTGTCTGTTGGCAAAATATTTAAATAATGACGACCCTGTTCTTAGACATTGCTAAGATTAGATAGTTGTCAAGAAATTTAACGTATTTAGTGTTCGTGTAGTAGCTTTTAATAGACACAAATCATTTATGAGTAATACTTAAAAGATTACAAGTATAATAAGAATCATAAATTTATAAAACTTAGTATTTTCTAACGTAACAAAATATTAAAAAAGTACTCGTGACACGAGAAACCATTGGAATATTAATTAGCTATGCAGTTACCTACACCACGCGCTGGATCAGAAATTTAAAACAAAGAGCATTTAATACTCAACAATAATTTTTAACGAACATTCAACAAACACACGTCAACTAAACTTACTATTGAGTATTACTATTGTTCAACAAATTAGCGCAATCTGTAAATATTATGAAAATAATAATAGCCGACCATTATTATTGAAATAATAATAATAATGTAGGCTAATATAAATAATATATGCAACATTGTTGCGTCTTAAGTGTTATGATTATTTTATTGAACACTAAAGTTGTTGGAAAACCGGTGAGGCGGCCATGCGATTTTTACTACCCATATATTTTATGATTACTATAAAGCACGTGCTTAAATGCTTGGATATATTTTAAATACTCTTTTACAACCCCTTTTGTCTTTTGCCAGCGCCAGGCTTTCGTCTGACACATGCTGAACTGGCTATTTGACACTACTATTGACACTTTATATGTATTTTGTTTATTTTTCTGTTTTGGTTTAGTTTCGCTAAGTTTATGTTTGTATCTAAGTATTTCTTTTTATTTTATACTTATTATTATGTGTTTGTGGTATGTGCCAAATAAATATTTTTTCTTTCTTTCTTTCTTTGTTCTTTCTTTTAGATTCAGGATATTGGTAGCATTTTTAATATATTCCTTTAACATGAAAGAGTACAATGAGTTGAAAATATATCAGTTTAATGGTTGTTTACCTACACGGCGCAGGTGACATGCACTGCAGACAATCGCCCAAGAAACCCGGAGTATTAAATCATGTTTTTTTTTATACATCTAAGGTGGGAAACAAAAATACGACCCACCTGATAGTAAGTGGTCACTGTAGCCTATGGACGCCTGCAACACCAGAGGCATCACTTGCGCGTTGCCAACCCTTTAGGAAAGGAAGTGGGAAGCAGAAGGAGCAGGAAGAGGGAAAGAGGGTGATTGAGCCTCCGGCACTCTCACGCACCGAACGAAACACAACAGTAGGAATACTGGTATTTCACGTCGATATTCTGTGAAAGGGTAGTACTTCCCCGGTCGAGCCGGCCCATTCATGCTGTCATCAGCGAGGCTCTACTACTCATAAATGCTTGTAGTTATCCCGCGTTAGTAGCCTGCACGTGTAGCTCACGACGGCTACTTGCATCGTGAATGAATATCGTTATAATAAGTGGTCTTAAAACTAGTGCCTGTATGTCCTCGAAGGAGAATACAGAAATGTATAAACACTAGTATGTCGCCAGCTATGTTTTTAAGCTCTTCTGAGTCGGGCTGTCGGCGCAGTAGACCGAGCGTAAGACGCGGTTGGACTGAATGACTGAGCTCGATATTCAAATCGGCGCGTGGAGGATTTGAAATGCTTTTTTGATAAATATGTATCTTTATTGTCAACCAATAAATTACATTTTTGGGACGGACAAATTGTAAAATAACTATTTATGTTTTGCTTAAGCTGTAAAATAGGATAGATTTCTACTGTTATAGTCTAAAAATCACGTAACACGAGCTTACGTTTTTGCATTTTTTGTGCATATTTACGTCATTTTGTAACTTAAAATATTAATTATTTTAAGTTTTTTACACGCAGTAATTGTAAACACATTCATTGTTATGGTAAATATATATTTTATATTTGTATTAAACAAAAAGTGTTGTTTTATCAACTTAACTGTGGCCGCCTGTTTTGGCACATGTCGCGCAGGCGCAGTCGTGGCCTTTGGCTACCATAAACAAATGAACGTAGGTCGAATAATAAACCTACAAACTACTAATAAGCAACACACATTTAGAAGTCCACGCCATAAAGCGCATCTTGATCATATAGATTTCATGAACCAAATAAAAGTCGTACATACAGGAAACGTATGAAAAAATCAAATAAACGCGCATAATATAAATATCTGGATAGTGGTTTCGGCACCTCAGATAGTTTGATCACAAGATATTATATACATACATATAAATTATTCCACGTTTATGTTACGATGTATAAATAGGTCAAGTTCTGAATAAATGTAAGGAATTTATATGTTCCCAATTGCAACCTTGCTTTGAATGGGATTTCAGAAAACTCTTGCGTAAAGTTTCATTACGTTGTATTTTTAGATCAAATGGGAAGGAGCGAAATAAAGCGATAAACTCGTAGCTTGAAGAATTAGTGGAGGTTTCGACTATACTTAGACATGTATAATTATCTCATTTCATTGAAGAAGAGAAAACGCAGGTATATTCGTGAAGCTTGCTTCTAAAAACGTCATATTCTTTGGGTCAGTGGCAAATACATAGACGATACAATGATGGTACCCACATTGTGGAGCTGACGGTGCTGGCTGCGCTTGTCTTCAAAGATCACATGGCACGAAAATTATGGTAACTTTCGTCTCTGAAAGCAACTATACTTTCTATATCTTACTTTGTTCGTCTTAGATACTACCGATCGATACTACAGCAGGGATAGCTCGGTGGGGAGACCAACAGACTGCAATGCAGAGGGTCTCGGGTTCTAACCCACGTCGCGCACCTCTGACTTTCGGAAGTTATATGACTCGAAATTATGTGCGTATTGATTGACAATTATAGCCTGATCCGTGCCTCGGACAGCACGATAAGCCGTCGCCGTCGGTCCCGGCAGCCATGAACATCTATTGCAGTCGTTATTGGGAAGTCAGTGCCCTCTAATATCCTGACACTGGTCTAGCCTTCGGGTATCGTTAGCCTTCGGGTTGCGGAGGTCAGATGGCAGTCGCTCCGTGTAAAAACTGATATCCAGTCAAATCCGGTTAGAGTAGAAAGCCGCCCCCAAGTGACTTGGGAATAATAAAGGCTAGGGAGAAGAAGACTACCGATCGTGAGTACTTTGATTTGAAACCTGACTCAGCGGATGTATTTGCTATGATTTTTTTAACGATAGCTCGGATTCAGGTAACTTTCCTAATAGATGTATGTAAATAGGATTGCCACTAGCGCGCACGACTTAAAAACAGCAGGTGAAATATTGTCTATCCCTGTATTAAACTGTCCCACTGCTGGGTACGGGCCTTTTCTCAGTGTGAGAAGGGTTAAGCCATAGATAGTCCACCACGCTGGCACAGTGCGGGTTGGCAGACTTCACATATCTTCGAGAACATTATTGAGGACTCTATGACATGCAGGTTTCCTCAAGAAGTTTACCTTCACCGTTAAGTAAGCGATAATTGACTATTTAATCCTAACTAATATTATAAAAGCGAAAATGAGTTTGTTTGTTTGTTACTTTTTCACGCTTAAACCACTGAACCGATCATCCTGAAATTTTGGATATACGTTGTCAGGTGTACAGATACGGACATACTAGGCTACCTTTCATCTCAAAAAAATTACTGTTCCCGAGGAAAACAATAACAACGTTCTTATGATAATAGATGGCGCCACGTGTCTTTCGAATCCTGATTTAATTATATTATTATATATTACTAGTTTTCACCCGCGGCTTCGCTCGCGTAAATGTACGGTAGGTTAGGTTAGGTTAGCAACAGTTATTTTTCTGGATGAAAGGTGCCCTGTGCTCTATTCTGTACCCCTGACAACGTGTATGCAAAATTTCATGTTGATCGGTTGAGTAGTTAAGGCGTGAAAGCGTAACAAACAAACAAACTCATTTTCGCATTTATAATATTAGTTAGGATTACAAGCAGAGTACAACCCGAATTGATTGTCAAATTCTAAATTAACTCGAGCGAAGCCACGGGCAAAAGCTAGTACGCATATAAATTCGAAAAGTAAGATATGTATGCCTTGGTTCGAACTCGAGACCTCTGCATGGCTGTCCAACGGTTTCCCACTAGGCTGTCGCTGCTATTAATCCAGAGCCCTATATTACTGTAGGAAGCAAGTCAGGGGTCCACCTCGTGACTATTTCAGACTTACGATATTAGCTTTTACAATTTTACGGCACGATTTAAAATAACAAGCGTTTGCTGTGAATTGTTCGCCGTGTACTGGGGAAACCCGTCATAGAGCTATTGTAATATATTTAGTTACGGCGGCCATTGCCCTGTGGGTCACAGCCACCATAACCCATTTCCTGGTTTACGACTCTTTGAAACACCTTTGAGCAGAACATACGTTTGTTTTTTATATAATTGTTATATTCAAGACTGCGTATATGTCATGAGAGTGATTGGAGTAAAAGAGATTTGTTTGATCTCGTCCAGGAAAAGACAAGTGAAAGCAAGAGAAATCCGTTGCTACTGTCGACATCTTCGGAAAACAGGTGTTATATATATATATATATAAATAATATGTATATTTAGTAAGTTTATAATCTATATCGATACTAATAACAAAGGAAAAAAGGAGAACGATTGCTGGCAATAAAGTGAATGGAGCGAGCTCTACGCGCTTTTATGAACAGTCGAAATGTATCCCAAAAGGCACGGTGTATGGAAGTCAAAGTTGGGAATGTCAAAAGAAGCATGAGTGCAGAATGAATGCTGTAGAAATGAGAGCGCTGAGAAACATATGTGGTGTGACTCTGAAAGCGATTTCTCATAGTTTTCGAGTTATGATTCACTGAAGTCATAATTCACCGAACCCAATTTTTTTACTTTAGATCAACATTTTCATAACTTTCATCACAGTCATGAAGCTGATTATTTTATGCATAAAAGAACGACTCATGAAAATACAGTTCTAAAAAAATCTCAAAAAAGCCTTTTACTTTTTTTAAGAAATTTTCTAAGTTGGTCGGTACGAGAACCTCTTAGGCCTACGTATAATAAACGTTTTAATTTTAAAAGGTGCGATTATAATAGTGTTAAATCTGAATTACGACTCGTGAAATGGGCTGAGATGTTATCTTTCACTGATATTAATGACAGCGTTGATAAGTTTTATGATATTATTAATGGAATAATAGTTGGTCATACACCGTTGGCAAAAAATAATTGTTTTAAATACCCGTTATGGTATAACAACTCCTTAATTCGTTGCCTTAAGGAAAAAGCTAAATTCCACAAGCGTTTTAAAAAATTTGGCAATCCCCGAGACTATGATACTTTTGCTTTACTCCGTACCAGAAGCAAGTCTCTGATCAATGAATGTTATAAGTCTTTCCTATCTTCTGTAGAGAAATCACTATCCCATGATGCTAAAATATTCTGGCGTTATGTTAATGACAGAAAGGGAGTAATTACCATACCTCAGTCTATGACCCATGGAAACAAAACGTCTTCAGATGGCAGAGGAATCTGTGAACTTTTCTCGGAGTATTTTGGCTCGGTCTTCGATACATCTTCCTCTCAGTCAACTCTGTGCGAAAATTTGCCCAACATTTCTTACACTACCCTTCATCCATTTGAAATCAGCCAACAGGATATCCTTCTTAAAATTAAGAATTTGGATGAACGTAAAGGTGTTGGCCCAGACGGGATTCCTCCAATTTTTGTCAAAAATTGCTCTGATGAATTATCTGTCCCATTGGCCATATTATTTAGAAAATCAATTAACTCAGGCGTTTTTCCCGTCCGTTGGAAAATTGCGCATGTTATCCCGATTCATAAATCTGGTGATAAGACATCCTGCTCAAACTATCGACCCATTAGCATTCTCGGGTGCATAGCGAAGCTCTTTGAATCTTTGGTATATATTCCACTTTATAATCATTTATGTAATTATATTTCAAACAAGCAACACGGTTTTGTCAAAAAAAGGTCCACACTTAGTAATCTTCTTGAATATAAAAATTATCTTTGCGGCGCCTTTGCTTCTGGTGGGCAGGTGGACGCCATATATCTGGACTTCAGTAAAGCTTTCGACAAAGTAGACCATTCGCTGTTATGTCTTAAGCTCGCACACTACGGAATACATGGGTCTTTGTTAAGGTGGATCACTTCGTACCTGAGTAACAGGAGCCAACTTGTAACTATCAAGGGTTATTCTTCTACTCCCGTACCCGTTTCTTCTGGGGTTAAGCAGGGGTCACATCTTGGTCCGCTGTTTTTTATAGTCTTTATTAACGATCTTATTAATCGATTATTTATCTTGCCCTGCATTGCTATACGCTGATGACCTAAAGATTTACAACAGAATAAACAAGACTACAGATAGTCTGGCCCTTCAGCGAGATCTCAACATCGTTACGGACTGGTGCTTGTCAAACAATATGTGCCTCAATGTGGACAAGTGTTGTGTTATCTCTTTTACCAGGAAAAAGCACAAAATGTTTCACCCTTACTTTATAGAAAACAGCGTGTTAAATAGAAAAGAGGTGGTAAAGGATTTGGGAGTCTTATTTGATAGGGAGTTAACATTCCGTTCACATTACGAATATGTGGTGAAGAGAAGTAGCAAACTTCTGGGATTTATTATAAGGTCCACTAAAGAGTTTAAGAATACACAAAGTACCCTGTGTCTCTATTTCAGTTTGGTGAGGAGTATCTTAGAATACTGTTGCCCAGTTTGGTCTCCTTATTATAAAACCCATATATATAACATAGAGAGAGTGCAGAGAAGGTGCTTAAAATTCCTTTCTCGTAAATTCAATTACGGTCGCTTAAATTATGCTGAGAGGTTAAGTAAATTTAACGTTGTCTCATTGCAAACCCGACGTCAGAGATACGATTTACTCTATTTGCATAAATTGGTTCATTCATCTATCGATACACCGGCTTTACTTTCTTCTCTCAGCTTTAATATTTCACATAGATCTCGTAATCCTAACATATTTGCAATTCAAGCATATAAAAATAATACTTCATTTTATAATCCAATAGTAAGAATGTGCAGAGCTTATAATAAAATAGCACGTATAAAGAAAGAGGTCGACATTTTTGACATAAATTTCAATAAATATAAAAATATGGTATCAGGTGTGCTTAGTTCTGAAAAGTTCCAAATCTAGTTACAATATAAAATTACAGTTACAGTTATTAAGTGAAAACCTACTTACAATTATCGACTTGTATCCTACGCTATCGAATTTACGATTTTAATAATGTTTTTGTTTTGCATGAGTAATCTGCTCTAATATGTACATGTTGTGTACACTACTTTAGGATTACTGTCCGGTTTATATAATATGTTCACTATTCTACTTACCATGTTAAGACTGTAATCTGTTTGTGTACCTATTATAAATAAATAAATAAATAAATAAAATAAAAGAAATCTGAAAAATTCAGAAAAAATTATCATAACTCGAAAACTATGAGAAATCGCGGCACATACATGGGGGTGATTCGGATAGTCCACGATACGAGGAACCTTTTTTTTTATTTGGACGTCAATCTTCCGACCAACCTGTATACCACGAGTTTAGCATAAACTTTTGACCGTAGAACGCAACGTGGTTATCTTATAAAACGATTGAAGTGTTTATCAACTAACAGTTCATTATAGGCCGGCGTTTTGTTTTCTTTATAACTATAAACTTAATTTTTGATTGGTCTATTAGTTTAGGTTGAGTCATCATATCAGCGTTATAACGTCTACTGCTATTGTAAAGATTTTCACAGCGACCCAGTGTATGTTCCTTGCATTCAACGGTTACCCTTCCAGATCGTTTGTCCAATAAGGTCCTAGTTACAGTAGTGTGAGGGTTGTCCCAGAGTTGGACAATTAATATGTGTTCATATGGCCCGGCACTGCCACGACAGCATTGTTAATTACTTTGGCCTGTTAAGGAATTTTCTTAATCTAGATTTTTTGTATCGTTATTATCTCTAGGTAAATCTCGTATTGAGAATCCAAGCTATGGACTCTGATTACATAGTTCATCTCACTCGTTTTATTAAACTCGAACTGTCGTAACGCGCTATAACAAGGACTCTATTTTTCTAAATAGTCGAGAGCCTTTGAGCCTTCTTAATAGGCTTATAGGTAAGGACCTTTTCTCAGTGTTACAAGTTATCACTGACGGTAAACACTCGTTAAAGTCCTTGAAACTCTGCGGTATTATAGATATAGATTTTTAAATACTGCGCTATTTCGGATACGGCGCTCTAAACAGTGCGCTGGTTAAACTGATAATATATATTTAAATACTGCGCTATTTTGGGTGATGTTAAGTAAACAGCCTTAAATATAGTTTCCAATCTAACTCCATGCATTCATCTCAACATCTTTACCCCAGTGACGTATATCCTGGGCGTGTCTGGTTAAAGCCGGCTGGCATTCGCTGACGTATCAAACTGCTTAAAAGCAATGAGGAACAAAATTAATTACGTGAAAACGTTAGAAACCGATGTTACAGCGTGCGCTAATAAAAACTGTATTTTTGTTTGTATTTACGTCTGTTTATACATTTTTACGCTTCATTCGTAGCAGCCATGTTGCCGTGGGTGTCAATTACGTAGGTATACAAACTGATCTTGAGTAGAACTTTTTGCTCGGCAGAGATATGTTTGAATTTGGAAGTCAAACATTTGAACCGCGAACGATGTAATGCGTCGGGAGTAATTACCTAGCTCGATCCCCCCGCTCCCCTCTGTGCCCCTCGGACGTCCTTTTAGCACGATTGATTGCATAACGCGTGACGTCACAGGTGCATCGAATGATTTCTGACGCGAATCGTCGAGCCGTCCCTAAGCATCAGTGCGAAAAATAAAGCAATAATATCAAAGATAGTTCAAAGTCATCTTGTCTTGCATAATTTTACGCTTTGTATACCTAAGTCCAGACTGACATTAGTATGTGATTTATGATCGTTATTAGTGGAAGATGTTTCGAGTGTCGTTGTATGTGGCAATTTGAGAGAACATTATGTTGACGAATGACAGGCATAGTGTCTCAATCGCCATTATGTAATATATATACGGTGAATACCATCATTCCATGCCGATGTGAAGTGTGGAAATGTGTATGTCAGTCAGTTAAAACTACTATATGCTCCTCATCCATACGTTTAGATAACTGCTGTCCATCGTGATACTTAAATGCTTCTTTGGCACCTAAGTGTTGCCTATAAGATTCGGATAGCTCAGCGGATAAGTGGTTATTTAGTCGTTGCGCTGAGTGTTGTGTTGAAATACCACATAAGACAATTAGTTACGCGTTTCATAAATTATTTTTCTGAGCTATTGTATGTTTATAATGTACCCCGATTAGTATATAATAGGGGACGATGAGGCTGGCGTACACTTGTGGAATTATTTAAAATATAATAAGACAAAACAGAAATGTCCTCTATAAAATAGAGCTTGAGAACTATTGCAGGAGATTATTAATTTTATTTATTTGAAACTCAACAGCTTGTTTTCTATATACATGAATAAGAAAGTAGATAGCATTAGCAATATTGAGCAACGCCTTAAGACTACGCCGAGCGTAAGACAGGTAATGACTGAGCTCGTGCGGCGCATATTCAAATCGGCGCACGGCCGCCATAGTAAAACTGTATGGAGGATTTAAAGTGCTTTTTTTGATAAATATGTATTTTTATTGTCAACCAATAACTTAAATATTTGGGACATACAAGCTGTAATATAACTAAAAAAATTTAAAAATCATGTAACACGAGCTTACGTTTTTACATTTTTCGTGCAAATTTACGTAATTTTGTAAGCGAAAATATTAATTATTTTAAGTTTTTTACACGGAGTAATTGTAAACACATTCATTGTTATGGTAAATGTATATTTTATATTTGTATTAAACAAAAAGTGTTGATTTTATTCACTTAACTGTGGCCGCCTGTTTTGGCACATTTCGTTCGGCGCAGTCTTAAACAAAAGGATTATCGTAGAATTCATTGCTAGTACTACCTATAACAAAAATTTACACTTATGCCAATTACTAAGTTTCCTGGCATGTTTAGCGGTAAGTGAATAATGATCACACCGAGTGTAGTAATTACTAGAGCCAAGCAATACTACAATGATATGATATGACATGATGTGACATGCTGCGCGGACTTATGCTATAAGTTAACAACCAACAAGATAATCTAGGATACGCTTACGAGAGTTGCCCCTTTTGAATGAAATGTAAAATATTTATATTTATGTGTTAAAATGTAGTAATACTATAAAAGACATGAAACGCCTATAAAATCTCCTCGCGATCATCTCAGCCGTTCGACTGGCGCTGATTACACGCGAAACGCATTCAATGATTACTCTGACGTCATATGGATATATTGTTTTTGGATTTGATTGAAAACTTTACGACTCTACGATGGGGAAATAAAAATGTTTATATTGTAACGAAGGCTGGGTAATGGAATGCCGTCATCAACATGATCACTCAGAAGACAGGAATTTACTACAAACATTATATTTTGCCCACAGCTTCACTCGCGTAAATGTAGTTAGATTAAAAACAGTACTTTTTTCCGTCTGTCTAACTGTCACCAGGCTGTATCTCATGAACCGTGATAGTTAGAAAGTTGAATTTTTTTATATTTCTGTTGCCGCTATAACAACCAATACTAAAAAATAGAATTAAAACATGTTTGTACCGTGTTTCTAGCAAATAAATAAATATTTAAGGGGGCTCCCATAGAACAAACGTGATTTTTTGCCGTTTTTATAGATAATGATACGGAACCCTTCGCGCGCGAGTCCGACTCGCTCTTGGCTGGTTTTTATTTATACTAGCTTTAGATACCCCAGATAAAAGGAAGCGGTCAGCCTATCGCTGTTTGCCGAGCATGTTTGAAAATTTTCTATCAGAATGATACATTAACATTTAACTGGCCTTATACCTCATAATTGACCTTAAGTCTTTTCTCCCTACCTTTATTATTCCCAAGTCACTTGGGGTCGGCTTTCTAGTCTAACCGGAATTGACTGGATATCAGTTTTTACACGCAGCGACTGCCATCTGACCTCCGCAACCCGAAGGCTAACGATACCCTAAGGCTAGACCAGTGTCAGGATATTAGAGGGCACTGACTTCCCAATAACGACTGCCATATGTGTTCATGGCAGCCGGGACCGACGGCTTAACGTGCTCTCCGAGGCACGGAGCAGGCGATAATTGTCAATCAATATGCACATAATTTCGAAATATTAATATAAATACAATTTTATCAATATAATTTATGGTATGTGTTTTATGAATTCTAAGTAAGAAGACGAGAAATATGTCGCAGAAGTATATAAGTCAATTGTTTCTAGCTAGGTCTGCGATAGACAATATTATTATAATTATAATTACAAGCTTATACCTGTGGCTCCATCCGCGTGCATCCTGCGAGAACGTATACATTCGGACATAGTTTATTCGTGTGCCAAGTTTCTTGCGAATTCGGTCTAAGGCTGAGACGCGATTGAGCAAAAGACATTCAAATATCCAAACATTTTCACATATTTATCAGTAGATTTTGTACTTGTGTTTGACAAAACTAGCGATGTATCAAAATAAATTCTTATTACTTTTTAAGCAACCTTTTCGATCTCAAAGGAATTTCTTTACAAAAAAGGAGAAATTGAAATTAAACTACTATATACGGATTTTATCGCGTTGTTTATAAAAAGTATTAAATAAACAACGCGATAAAATCCGTAGGTATATAGTAGTTTAATTTCAATTAATAACATTCGCGTAAACAGAAGACAATACTATAAAAAAGGAGAAAGAAAACAAAAGAAATATTTCACCTATTATTCTACATCAAAAGCGAACATACTTAAAATCCCAAAATGTCAGAAAATCTGGTATTTTAATTTAAGCGCGACAAACATATTGTAACGTTATAAAAGCTCTGTTTTTCTTCATATTTTGGATACATAGCGTGTTGGGTAATTAATCGTTGTTCACGTGATATTTTTAACCTCCCACTGGAACGGAATGCAGCCTCGTTAGACATCAAATCCGGTGGAAAATCTCACCGGCCCAGCTGTTATGATCTCGTTATATTTTTCACGGACTCCCGTCTTATAGCTACGATATTGGATTTATTAATAATTCCAGAGATGATACAGTTTTTTTACTGGAACTTCCACAGATTTTCACGGTATATATTTAGTACTTAACTTGTATATGTTGATCATGAGTTTTATTTTCAGATCTGACGAAGTATTTCATTCGATTTACGGTTACAAAATTTGAATTTGCGTTTGAAGGACGCAATGTTATAGAAGGGAGGGAACACATGTGCCGGAAAACCATTCCAAGGTTTTAAGGTACGGCATAAGAAGGAATTGCTGAATCTTTTGGTGCGGGACGGGATTGTGCTAACCGTCCATCCGTGGTTACGAAGATCGGCACGTGTGGTTCTCAAAAGGAAGGGGGAAGGTAGGATGAGGTCAAATAACACATTATAACACAATTTGATGCACAAGACTAAAAATTATGTGATCCACAAATTGTTGTTTCAAGTCTGGGTGTGTTTTTATCCGTTGTTTCAATAATTATAAAGTCATCTGAGTTACAGGAAATATAGTTTGTGTGTATAATATTGTACGTCGTATGTCTAGGTGGAGACTGTAACCGTTACTGAGACTTTTTGTCAGGAAATTCTCAGTAGCAGTTTGAACTCTGAAACTGCGCGGTAAACGGCAACAGGATCGCTACCTTCGACGCGGGACTGTAAAACCATACCTGGCGAAATGTCTTATACATACCTGGCTACCTTTTTGGCGATATAGACGTAATATTATGTATCAAAACTAATCATCTTTCGTTTTACCGATGATAAAAATAATAGTCACACAACATGCGTGCCATCGGTCATAATACTCTCGATGATGTGTGAAGTTTGCCAGCCGGCACTTAGCCAGCATGGCTCACTGCCTTGCCCCTCTTATTCTGAGGGGAAAGTCATACAAAGCTGTAGATAACCTTCTAACACTTATATAAATGGTAACTTTTTTTAAAGTTAACATTACGGTCCGGAAAGGGGGAGCCCTAAACGGGGATGGCGGGATGACTGGGACATTTTGGAAAAGGGCTGCCATGGCGATGTATCCCCATCTTCACAGAGTGATTTAAAAGTCTATGGGAGAGGTTTTTACGTAGCAGTGAGATATAACAAATATATAATGGAAAAAGCTATGATCTGGGTCGTTCATATCACTTAAAGACCCATAATGCAGAGTGTCAATTTAATCACCTGCCATATTGCCAGAGGTGACTCAACAACTACCACTAAGGTGGCAAACAAGAATACGGCCCACCTGATGGTAAGTGGTCACTGTAGCCTATGGACGCCTGCGACACCAGAGGCATCACTTGCGCGTTGCCAACTCTTTAGGAAAGGAAGTGGGAAGGAGAAGGAGCGGGAAGGGGGAAAGAGGGTGATTGGACCTCCAACACTCTCATTCACCGAACGAAAGACAATAGTAGGAATACTGCTATTTCACGTCGATATTCTGTGAGAGGGTTGTCCTTCCCCGGTCGAGCCGACCCATTCATGCTGACATCAGCGAGGCTTATGTTATTATCTTTATTGCTTTGCCACAATGTAGTAGGTACATAATAATAGATGGTACACTTATAGCTAATAATCAATTGCGGACCCTGCCGGGCACAGCATACTAAAAATATTAGGAGAGAGGAAGAGGGCTTGTCCCTTAATATTTTTATTATATTAATAAATTATTACTAAACCACTTCACCATCCGTTTAGTTACAAATAGCACTTTATTGTCAAGGCATTATCCTTAACCTTCAACTATTTCTGATTTATTACTGCTGAATGAAATTGTCGTCACAAAATTCGATTTCAATGTTTATGTGTTATGAGAAATCGATTCCTTTGAATCTAGAACATGTCGAATTGAATATTTGTTTCTAGAGTAAGTAAGAAACGAAATCATTATAGGAAATTGATATTTGTTTAACTTATGAATAATACACACACTTGCAGGTCTACGTCAGTAGGTATAGGTGTTTAACACCCAAATTTCGCAAGCTAAATTTTAGTTAAATCATCGACATAGCTCAGAGAATTAGCAAGCTGAAGTGGCAGAGGTAACCGTGTTCTTGAGTGGAGACCGCGACTCGGCAAACGTAGTGTAGGACGCCCTCCGACCAGGTGGGATAACGATCTGCGACAGACTGCAGGCAGATGCTGGATGCGGTAAGCTGAGGACAGAGCGCTATGGCGCTCTTTGGGGGAGGGCTATGTCCAGCAGTGGACTATTATAGCCTGATGATGGTGATGATGATATTTTAGTTTACACGTAATAGAAAACCAGCCTACAACCGGGCATATTTTCAGACTTTGTGCCGCTGTAGACAATTTCCTATTACAAAAATCAGATTGCTTGTTAGGTATATTTATTGTTGTCTACAATAAATATACCTAACAATCAATGTGACACGAAATACGAAAGCAAAACGGGTGCGTTTAAAAAATAAATATATACATAAATATGTCGTAGCCGTTTACAGCCGCATCTATTCTCTAGTTTTAAATACTTAGCTTCAGTTCAGTGTTTTAGTGTTACGTGGTAAGCAACAAACAAACAAGAATATAACGATACTTCATCGTGTAGTATTAGTATAAAAGCTGTTGATGGCATTTATTGTTTAAGTTATAAATTTTAAAGTGATACTGAAACTATGAACAGTTATTGAATATGAATTACATTTACATATATCTTATTGAAATGTACACATACGAGTATATTGTAAAAACTAAATGGTTTATTCCGAAATTATATAGATAATAATAATAATATTCTATCACATACACACAACACCATCTGACCCAAACTAAGCAGAGCTTGTACTATGGGTACTAGACAATGAATAAACATACATACATACTTTTTTTTTGTAAATACATACATATTATACATAGAAACACCCAGACCAAGACAAATATCCATGTTCATGCACACAAATTTTTGACTTGTGCGGGAATCGAACCCGCGATCTCAAGCGTGGCAGTTGGTTACCCTAACCACTACGCCATCGAGGCCGAGTACGAGATTATTCTGATGCATTCTTTTAGGCAGTCACAATCTGCCTTAAAGCATGCATCAGTACATCACTACACTGTTTTCAATGTGTAACATAGCCATGAAATACTTTATTTACAGCGAATAAATACAAAATATATATGTGCACCATACAGGCAAAACCATATGCGAAAACTAATATAGAATTAATTATAGACGGCATCTAATTCGGTTTACATATGACCTTTGATTTGCGAATGTTCTGATTCGAACTGACCGCATGTTCACGGATTAAATGTAGATTTGATGTTACCGGGTAGTACAGATTTCCACCTGTGCTTTAAACGTAACATTTTATAAAATGAAAATTGTCGTATTTTATTTCTACTTGATAATTTCGACGTTTTAACCCATTCAATGCGGCGGACGCCGATCGGCGTCATGTATAGTTGTTTTATATTTTATCCAAATTTAAAGATATTATATTAATAAAACAACAAATGTGTTTGGAATTCACTAATAAAATGCCTGATACGAGTAGTTTTTAGATATTTTGGTTTTTTTTATTTTATCAAGTGCGGCTAACGCCGATCGGTGTTTACGTTAAATATGAGCCGATTCTGGCTAGTGAAAGCAAAATTTATTGCCGCATTGAATGGGTTAAGTTAAGAGTTGGATACAAAAAATAGACACACATACATCTGATAACATTTTGCCTCAAGTCTATCCTTTACTTTTATCTAAAGCAACTAACGTTATGTTACGTCAGTAAACTCATTAGTCATTACACTTTGACAAGATGTATATAGGTACATAAATTATTATAATTTTACTAGCTTTTGCCCGCTGCTTCGCTTGCGTTAATTTAGAATTTGACAATCAATTCGGGTTGTACTCTGCTTCTAATAATATAATTCAATCATGATTCGAAAGACACGTGGCGCCATCTAATCATTAGAAGGTTATTGTTATTTTCCTCGGGAACAGTAATTTTTTTCGGGGTGAAAGTTAGCCTATGTCCGTTTCTGTACACCTGACAACGTATATGCAAAATTTCAGGATGATCGGTTCAGTGGTTTAGGCGTGAAAAGGTAACAAACAAACAAACACATTTTCGCTTTTATAATATTAGTTAGGATTTGCATTCGGCCGGCTCTATCCCAAATCGCACTACGCACACGGCTGTGTGAGTTCGTCAGCGTAGTAGCTTTGAGCCAGACTTCTGTATCACATTGTTCTATGGTCCGTAACTGCTATTGAATTTCATACATATTGTAAGATAGTCATAGATTGAGGTGTTGCATCCCCATTGATGAAATGATAACACGGGCAATTTACTTTTTACTTTAAAGATCTAATTTATTAATCAAGAGTAGGTATGTTTCAAGCGTATTGGATAATATTGGCCCACTTGACAGATCGAACAGCAGAGGACGATCCTTACACACTTGATAAGCGACACGAGTATGTGGCAGGATTGCAAGCGTCCATAGTTTTATCACCCGTTGCATCAACAATGGCTTTGAGTTCCACATTATAGGGGCAAGCCTATTGCTAAAAAAAGTCATACTTATTATTGTAATTTCTAGGTAACTGCGAGTTGCTCAAAAGGAAACCCTGATAACACTTTGTCGAATTTGGTAAATAAACCGGAGCCTGATGCCCAACAGCGAAGCCGCATTCACTACTAGGCCACCAAGCTAGTTGAGTATTATGGGTTTCCTAAAAGAAAAATCTAATTATACCTTGTCAGACCCCGGTATCAGAATTTTTCGGTTGCATCATGATCGGCAGCGGCACAAGAATTATATCAATGCCACTTGACTAATGAGATAGTCTAGTATATTTCTACGAAGTCGATGAAATTGCATACCTTCAGAATAAGTCATAATTTTATTTGCTCTACATTACTTTTACATATAAGTGCATGATATATGACCTAAATAGAGATATCGACGCGATTGTAATCATGTTTGTGGATCGCACCGAGCTACAATGAGCTGGGAGCTGCGTCGGCCGAGTGCCAATTCATTGTGTCATACAAATAATACAATGCTATGGAATCCTATATAAAACATTCGATGGAACTTTGTTACTCAATCAAATAGTCATGGATGAGCATGTATATGAAAATAGACGATGTTTAATGTAAAACGTTGATTTTTTATACCAACGCCGTGATGAATAGGCTTGATGATGAGATTTTATTGTTGCCTTAGTAGCTTAGTAAGAGACTATAGGAAACCTCGAGTTGAATCCCAAGAAGCACATCTATGACTAAAACGAAGATAATATATGTGCGTATTAAAAGTTAATTATTGCTGGCTTTAAGGGTGAAAGAAAACATCGTGAAGTAACCTGAATGTCTATGAGTTCTCTATAATATTCTCGAAGGTATGTAAAGTCTGCCTACATGCATTGGGCTAGCGTGGTGGACTATGGCCTGATACTTCTTACTCTGAGAAGAGGCCAGTGCCCAGCGGCGGGACAGTTTAATACACGGCTGATCTTATTTACATTTGCAGGCCTGCAACAAGGAACCAAGCGCGCGTTGCTGACCTTAAATATAGAGGTCACACTGCATCCCTACTTACTGCATACTATTTCTAGAAGACTTTGTTACACCGTTAGAACACAACACAGTTATTTGAATGCGATTTATAGTAATGTTTTAATTTGAGTGAAATTGCAGACTTGTTACCTGCCGGAATCTTAGACGTTATACGGAACCCTTCGTACATTAAAATAAACTAGAACAGATTTGTAACAAATCGTAACATCTCACTTGTGTATGCTCGAAGAGAGTACACACCTACAATATACCAGTTTTGATTAGAACGCATGTAACGAAGGCATCTTTAATCCACAAATACCGATCATCATGAAATTCCGCATTCACATTATCAAAACTAGTAACTTAATATCGCTTATGTTTAACTGATCACCAGATATAGTAAAATATAACAGTCAAACATAGTAAATGATCACCAAATTGCACAGCAAAATATATTTAAAGAGATCAAACTAAGTCGACGGAGCCCCGCTTCTCGGGGCTCCTATTTTTGGGTAGGTTTAAGAAGGAACCTAGCATTTTTTATTCTTTTATTTTTATCGTGGGGGAATGCATTAAAGCATACCCCTCCGCGGGGGCGGGCGGAGGGGTTATGTCGGACTCGCCGGGGTAAAAGAAAGATGGAATGAGAAAAATGTACCTCCCGGAATACCGACTAAACCTACCACGGTGTTCCTCGACAAACCACTATCGGCGGGGCCGCGCGAATCACTTTCACATGCGGTCGCGACCCCGCCGAGTTTACGGCCCGCCGTATGAAACGGCAGGCCACTACTCGAAAAGACCTACCCACTGGTCACCTCTAAATATTCCCTACTGTTCCCCCTAGGGGGGAGACGGACACGACACAGAGGCGCGCGTGAGAACACGCACGCCGCCTCTCGGACCTGGTGCTGAACGGATGGCGGGCAGGCCCACAAAGCCCGCCACCCCCAGGTCAAACCTCATGGTGGCTGGAGGTCATCTCGCGCCCTCCGGCGCCCGGCTCTGCGGTTGGGGAGAGGGTTTAAACGCTCCCTCTCCCACTCCGCCGCCTCCTTGATGGAAATCACTTCCTCACAGAAGGAGGCGACGGCATTCCACGACCTCTCACTCCGGACCATAGACAGAACTACGGCCGGGAGCGAGATGGCAACCGATCCGACTGCCGCGATCAACTCACGGCGCTGCGAAAGAAGAAACTTAGCATAACCTAACCCTTCCGAGACGGAATGCAGTGATTTGAGGCGTATAGGTGCTCGTTATGATATATTTTAGTAAGCATATTTTGCTGCGCAATTAGTATTTTTGGTTATGGTGGTATATTTAATCCCATTTAATATTATGGATCATTGCCTCAAGCACAAAATCAATTCTGCAGCATTGGTAACGACCAAATAATTTCTTCGGTAACAACTTAATTTTCGTTTTTACATTTGTTCGAGAAAGCTGTCAAGCAGTATACTTACTGTCGTAGATAGATTCACTGAATGAAATTCAAAGCAGTGAGGCATAGAACCCATTTGCTTGGCCTTAGGCAATTGTACCGTCCGAGGGATGAAGGTTATGTTTGTCGTTTACGTGGGTCATTGCTGATGAACTTGGCGTATATACGTCACTATGACGTAAATAGGGATGGCAACATTCCATAAAATATGATATGGACACAAGAAAAATGATGTAGGACCATGAATGCCTTAGGAAGTAAAGCGATGAAATGGGTTGGATGTCGGTTTCAGAAAATTTTGGTGACAGTGCGCTCTGTTAAAATGACAGCCGGCTAAGGAAGTCAGTTCTGTGAAAATATTGCAAGCCCAATGTGCTTGCCCGGGTTGTATACATTGTGTAAACGATTGTATTCAACGCGCAAGTAACCTGTATGGTTAACTTGTGCGTATATGTAGCCTGCATCGTGCCTAACGTCGTGTAGACCGCACAGATGGCGTAATGGTTTAAGTGGTCGTCTCGGCGCTAGCGCTGTGCCTGGTGTTGTGGGTTCGAATCTCACACGAAATAAAAACATATAGTCTACAAATAGCTGCGACAGCGACAATTTTGGGTGTTTTATGCGTTCGTTGTTTGTATTTTCGTAAACTTCCCTACTAAAAGAATTATTCCTAGTGCAGGACACGTCTTCTCTAAAAAAGAAAAAGCGTTTGGTTGTTTTCGTGGCTTGAGAATATTACCTTAATGACTTACGACACTAAAACAGTAGTAAACTAAGGTAACAGTCTAAGTTTTGATTACATTGGTATGAAAATGTTTAATGTGTAAGTTAGTCGTTGTAAGTTACACAATGAATCGATACAGACAGACAACAACACTATCGACATAACAGGTGAACATATTGTCTAGTAAAGCTGTTCTGTACTACACGCTACGCTATGCTAAAGATTATATTTCGGTTTAAAGATCTTTATTTCTCAATAAAACACATACATGTCACTTACATGAGGACATAATAGATTTAAAAGTTAATTTACATTAATAAAAAACCCGATCTAGGTACTTAGAAATAAATAGTCCGGGCGTGTGTTTGCGAGTTCGCTGCAAATGATAAAAGTGAGATTGCCAATCGAGTGGTCCAAGTTACAAGCTACAATTTTTAAATTTGATTTAATATATGATCGCGGAGCTTAAGATTATATATATTGCTATATAACATTTAAGTTGGGTATAGTCTGATGTTGTGTGAATTTTATATTGTCTTAGTTTTATGTAAATGTTATACATTGTATTAGAGTACTTTATACGACGTTCCTGGTTTATTTGAAAACACTATTATTACATAGTTTAAAAACTACTATCTATACTTTACTACTATTTAAGCTATATAAATTTTTAAACTATTTAGGTTTTGGTTTCTGTGAATATTTAGGCATTAATATTACACAGCCGTAGTAGCGTTATTTATTTTACAAAATAAATTATATTATAAATAAAGTAATAAAATGGTCGATGACGTATCTGTATCCCTATATCCCAAAGAAATAATCAGAAGTGTATTACACACACATTTTGACTATTATAGTTTTAGGTTAGGACCTAATACCTAGGTAGTTGGCAAGCCATGGTTGTAGTAGGCTACAATTGGCTTATCGGCTATTGTAGGAGGCAAACCTATTGTCGTACCAGGCACATAATGCCGGAATATCTCTAAAAAATCAAAAGCCTATTGCTATTGAGAGCTTTTGAAATAGTGATACTATGCTAAACGTATTACGCGAGATCATATACATATAGATGACAAATTAGGTTCCCAAATTTTATATTTACAGCCAGCATTAAAAAAATATTTTTATTAAAGATTTCTTTTTAAAATTTTGCACGTTTATTCATATTTTACACATACTGAAGATATAATTAAGCTATACTATACAGCATTGAGTGTGACATCAGGTTAACACTATGGCTGTAATCCCAGGCTATTTCTAGCCTGTACCCTTGACATGAGGTTGCGACACCAACCAACGCGTAACCGTTTAGTGCTATCGCCCACCGTCGCGCGTCGTGTCTACACCATGCTTATGGTGAGTGTACTCTTTGAAATGAGATCGGGTATCTGTTACAAGGCGTTATATTGGAATTTTTCGTTACGATAGTGAACTGAGCATTTACTAGATGCAAAAGATGGTAGAGGTTATTAATATGTATTTTTGTTGATACTGGCAATTTGACTGCACGGATGGCGTAGTGGTTAAAGTGGTCGACTCACCACTACCACTGCACCGAGTGTTGTGGGTTCGAATCCCAGACGGGACAAAAATTTGTGTGATCCACAAATGGTTGTTTCGAGTCTGGTTGTTCTTCGTGTCCGTTGTTTGAATATGTAATATGTAAAGTCTTCAGCAGCACAGGAATTATTCCAAGTGCAAGATTTGTATGGTCACAAAAAAAAAATTGTGGGTTTTTTGATCAGTTTACCACTGTTACCTTTGTAGCCAGATTTTAGTTATAGTGACGATGGAATAATTACTCTTTTTGAAGCTGGTATGTTTCATGGATTAAACCACGGCTGTAACAACCTGGTTCAGCAGTGGTGGCCATGGAAAACGTCGAGTTTAGACACTTATGCAGTCCTAGGGAAAGCTTAAATTGTCTTGGAAATCACATCATACTCATTCGGAAGGATATTGTAGTTGGAAAATGTAAATGTTTATTTAATAATAGCGTCTGACCGCGGCTTTGCCCGTGTGAATCTTATGAGAACCTATACCATGATTAAAGTATTATAATAATTCAGTAAATATGAAAAGTTTTATCTTAATCCGTTTATCTAAAGACCTTCGTAAAGATTTTTACTTTTAAATATCTCTAAGCCCCGCACTTTCTACCTTGAACTTACCGAATAACCGCAAATATAAGTTTGCCTTAATTCGCAACGTTCCGGTTTTGATCTCCAAACCGGATAAAGTTTTTATTGGATTTTCCTCGTTGGAAACTCTCAGTAACAGCACTGAGACTGAAATTGTAGAGACGCTAGTCCCTTAGTAGGAAATCTATACATAACTGATGAAATATGGGTGTATGTAATACACCTCTTATATGTTTTTAAAAAGACATGGAATAATAATAATACGCCTGCCGCGGCTAGTGCCGCTGTAGGTGTTCCATCCCACCTTTGATTAAAACTCTCGAAGGGCCTCTTCACGTTGGACCCATGTCTCCGTGTAAGCCTCCCAAAGGGCCGGGTATTTTCCTAACGTATTAGGGAAATATGTACAGAGATTCTTAAAAGTACATATAGATTGACAAATTAATGACATAATGTTAAAACCGCTGCCTCCCAAACTAGGTAATAACCTGTAATTTGGGAGTCAGTGTATTAAATAATTCCAGTGTCGCGGGGAAAGTCTAACTACGAAATTAAGAAGCTAGATTAATAAAATTGCCATGTAAACTCAATAAATTGTTCTTCGCTTCGTAACATATATAGACAAATGTGGCATATTCTGTAAGGAACAAAAAGGTTTTCGACGAAACAAAAACATAAATATGGCTGTATTCGATTTTCTTAAAAATGTTCTATCACACGTCGATAAAAGAACTCCAATCTGTTCAATTTACTGTGATATGTCGCAAGCATTCGATTATGTGGACCATTGTATTTTATATAAAAAACTTGAAGCTTATGGCATACGCGGTAACGTCTTAAACTTATTAAAATCGTATTTAACTGGACGCTATCAAAAAACAGAAATATTAAGACTAAACTTAACTACAAAAATTGAGGAATCACATCGGTCTAATAGGCGCTATGTTAAATATGGAGTTCGCCAGGGCAGTGTACTGGGCCCTCTGCTATTCATAATTTATATTAATGATTTACCGCTCGCAGTTAATCACCCAATGTCACTATTTGCTGACGATAGCACTGTGACAATATCTTTTAGTAATAATGATACCTATGAACTTGACATTAACAATACTATGACATCTATAATTTCGTGGCTTAATAATAATAATTTAAAAATAAATTTGACTAAAACGAATATAATGCATTTTAACCAAAGATCGCAAAATATATCTAATATAAAGTTAGCGTGTAAGGACATTTTAATCACAGAAACAAATACAGCTCGCTTTTTGGGTTTGCTAATAGACAATAAATTAAACTGGAAGTCTCATATGGAGAGTTTGTGTAAAAAAACTAGTAGCACAGCATATGCACTCTATAAGCTTTCTACTGTTGTTAATACCAATACCATATTAAATGCGTACCACGGCCTAGTAGAGTCTTTGTTGAGGTTCGGTATCATCTTTTGGGGCAACTCATCCAGTAAAGAAATGCTCTTTAAAATGCAAAAACGATGTATTCGCGCCATGTTTTGCCTACAAAGCAGAGACAGCTGCAAGCCATGGTTTAGAGAACACAGAATTCTAACACTTCCGTCATTATATATTATTGAAGTAGCTATTTTTGTTAAAAATAATCCGCATCTGTTTCCTCGTCTATCTGACAAAGTTACACGAAGTCGACGAGATAATACCAGACTCTGTATACACCCTGCAAAAACATCGATGCTGCATAATAGTGTAGTATGCATGGCACCAATCATCTTTAATAAAATACCTACCTATTATAAACATTTAAATATTAATGTATTTAAGTCACAATTTAAAGCAATGTTGGCAGAAAAATGTTATTACCATATTAATGAATTTTTAAATGATAATTTTTAATTTAATTTTATTGTGAATCTTATTATTTTAATGTAATAAATTATTAATTTTATGACATATCTATTAATAAATATCATTTTAATATTGTAATTAACATTTTGATATATTTTAATTGTTAATATTATTTGTATTTGTATGCCTATATCGGCAAAACATGTAGATCTAAATTGTCCATAACATCTCGGAATATGCATGTTTTGTTATATTGTACACACATGTTTTCACAAATAAATATATCTTATCTTATCTTATCGAATGTACCATTATTAGATACAAGTAAATGTTTGTAAAACAAATTTATCGACGTGCTAGATTTAGACCGCGGCTACGCTATTGTTTTTTTATACTGTCAAAGTGGCAAACAAGCGTACGGCCCACCTGATGGCAAGTGGTCACCGTAGCCTATGGCCGCCTGCAACACCAGAGGCTTCACTTGCGCGTTGCGGACCCTGTAAAAACCTATTAACACCCTTTTTGAAGAACCCCATACTGTAGCCTTGTGGGAACTTGCGTAAATGTAGGTTTCTCGATTTTTTATCCCTCGATAAGTCTTTTTTCTAGTTGAAAGGTCATTTTCTGTATCCCTGACAATTTGTATGCGAAACTTCATGATGATTGGTTGAGTAGTTAAGGCGTGAAAGCGTGACAAACAAACTCACATTCGTATTTATAATATTAGTTAGGATGTACAGTTATACAAAATTGTTTTGTTAGCTCGCTTTGCTTTCACTAGTCAATTACATATTTAAAATAATATAATAATAGTAATATTCTATCACATACACACAACACCATCTAGCCCAAACTAAACAGAGCTTGTGCTATGGGTTCTAGACAATGGATAAACATAAATATATACTTTTTTTTGTAAATACATACATATTATACATAGAAACAATACATAGAAATAATTGTAACATCGACTCGAGAAGAAGTCAATTACAATCCCAAAATATCTATACCTTTTTGTCATTTGTACATGATAAGTAATTGTTTCTTTAATTAATATGCGTGTATCAACCTACACATAACCATCAAAACAAATATTTAACCTTTTTTTTTGTAAGTAAAACAAACTACGATAAAATTACTTACGAAACAAATAATTTTATAAAACCATTAATATTAAATGCGTTGCATTGCACTTTATGTTTCAACACTTTTAACCAGTATATGTAAACATTAGATCTTTTGGTTATTCTATAGAGTATATAAGGCAAGATATCTATTACGGGATACTCCTAAATATGGTAAACATTACACAAGCTGGGTTTTAATAACAAACAGTTTAATGTGTTCCTTATATTAAGTGACGATGGAAGTAGTGGTCTCCATCTGGGAGAACTGTTCACTTTTAACAATAATAGGGTACTTGCCTCTTTGATTTTATACCTATGTATAGGTATTTATTAAAACATTGTATATTTATTAATTACTAGCTTTTGCGCGCGGCTCCGCCGACGTCGTACCTACATCAATAAAAAGTAGTATCCTTCCCTAGGTCTTAAACTATATCTATACCAAATTTCATCTAAATCGGTTTAGTGGTTTAGACGTGAAAAGGTAACAGACAGACAGAGCTACTTTCAAAGTAAGGATTACTACATTTTGCCCAGAGGTTCGCTTGCGCTAATATAAATGTCAGTAAATTTCCATTCTTCGAGACCAGTAATTTTTTCTGGATGAAAGCTACCTTAAGTCCTTTTTTGTACCTCTGAAAACGTATATGAGTGATTTTATTTCATGATGATCGGTTAAGTAGTTAAGCGTAGACAAACTCACTTTCGCATTTATTATATTAGTTAAAATTGTACACATAAGAGCAAATAGCAATCAAATGAAATCTTTTTGTAAAAACTGTATAAAAATTGATTACAAAATAAGGAAGTAATTAATGCACTGGGCCATCCATTTATGTGGTCACCTCGCAACTTTTTAATATTCTGTGTACATCACATTAGTAGAAATTATGACTATAAGTCAAAAGTAAGTGCTTCCTGCCTATTATTAAACTTTGGATGTCGTAATGATACGTTTTACGGGTTAGTTTTACGATTATTTCACCGAGTGACGACGCCAAAAGCAATAAAGGGTTGAATTAAAAATGTATATCTTTGAAGTATACTGTAGTAAGTATATGTTTGTATTGGATTCTACTACGTACTGTCCTGAAGCAGTTTTAATGGATAATATTAGTTCGAAATATGAAATGAAAAATGAAAAATATTTATTTGTCTCAAAACAGTTACATTAAATTATAAATGAGACATCCCCAGTAAGTAAACAAAAAGTTAGTAAAAATTAAAATAAGGTTAAAATTAAATATAGGAAGAAAGATACAAATACTTATAAAAAAAAAAATAAGCAGCTCTTTGTGTAACTGTAGTTGTATGCCTATGTGAAACTGTATGTGCCATTTGTGTGTGTGTGTGTGTGTGTGTGTGTGTGTGTGTGTGTGTGTGTGTGTGTGTGTGTAAGTGTGTGAGAGAGTGTGTGTGCGTGTGTTTGTTTGCATGTGTGTGTGTGTGTACGCGTGTGTGTTGGTCTTGAATGTCTTTTTTGAAGTGCCTATGTGTTCGAAGCGTAAGTGATAGATTAAACTATATATCTTTATTATTTTAAACTTTAATGCTAAAGGCAAACATCGTGGGGAATCCTGTACATCTGAGAGTTCATAGTGTTCTCGAAGATATGTGAAGTTTACCAAACCGCATTGGGCCAGCGTGGTGAACAATGGCCTAATCCTTGCCACACTGAAAAGACGCTCGTGCCTAGCAGTGGCCCAGTTGATATATTTATTATTTTAATCTAAACCTGTTCATTAAACACATTTATAAATTCTTGAGCCTATAGCCTACATTTATAAATTCTTGAGTAATAGAAAGTTTTGATAAAACAGTTGCTCCACATCACTTCACAATCAAATCTCTATTTCAAATACACTTAGAAACAATTTCATCAACGTTCCTTAAACAACGTTGTTTGAAATCGTTTGATTTATGCTTTAAGTGCCAAAAGGAGCTAACGTGGGCCACAGTCTAAACTATTACAGTAACAAACAGTGACGTTAATTTTGATTATTAATATTTTATATTGTATCAACCAATTTAATATGCACACTATGTTTGTTATTCCTATACCTATTACAATGCCTGTATTTATTATTTGAAACTTAATCGATTAGACAGTTATCATTTTGTTGTTGCATGTACCTAAATATACATAATAATATAATATTTGCACACTTCTTTTGAGGTTCTAATTCAGCATGTTCTATAGTATATACGTACCTACTATGTACCAACTTTATGTACCTGAGTTATGCAAATAAATATTTGATTTAATTTGATTTAAACAAATTGAAAAGGATTTTCGATTTCGAAGTATTATTATACTATGGTATTCAAAATGTTTGAAGTTTCATTTAAAACTGTTTATACAGTAAGCTCACAAAAGTTAAAATTAAAATATATTTTACATATATTTCAGATCTATATTTCACTGACATAGTATTTAGTACTTAGCAAAATTAATAAAAAGCTATACTTTTATTCAACCTTCTATGCTGAAATTCAGGCACAATGGAAAATTTATTGTATCTGGACCATGGGTTCTAAGCATTGGTTGAGAAATTAAATGTATCCAGGCTAGATTAAGTGTATATATTATATATATTTTTTTAAATTTATTTACATCAAATGGAACGACTTGCGCCAATTCCACTATTTAATAATATAATATATAAATTTAAAATTTAGCATTCATGCATTCTGCTCACAATACCTCATACATTCTAATAATAATACTTTCCATTCATCCGCAAAAATATCAACTTCTGGGTTAAAGTCCAAGAGAGCGTTAAGCTGCTTTAGTGACCGAGGTATGGGTGAGTTACAGCGCGCCACAGCACGGCACGCTGGAACCGCCAGCAATCGGTGCTTTCTACCACGACAATAGCTGTTAGGCACAAACAATCTGCAACATTTGTCGTGAAGAATCGGTGCCTCGATCATACCCTTTAAAATTTTGCAGGTTCTAAACATCTGATTGTATGATCGCCTCGTCTCTAATGAGTTAAAACCTAAACAACCCAACAAAAATTATATATTCTTGAAAATCTTATGAAATTCTAGATCTTAGTGAGATTAAAATGTTTCGTTAATTAAATGGTTGCAGCACCTTACAGTTACGATTTGTAAACAAAATTTTATTGTAAACTTGGCGATTAAAAAGAGTGGCCATGAGTCTCTTGCCCGTTCTTCTCATGAGCCCTACACCCTTGCTTTGCTGAACGTGGCAGTAAATGTGAATTCACAGAAAATTTTTGTGTAACTTTGACATTCATAAGTGTTACCTTGTGACCTAACTTGAATAAATTTATTTTTGATTTTATTGATTTAACTTTAAAATAAACTTCTTCAAAACCAATATAACATTTTGGTACTTTATAAATATTAGGTAATTCCAGGTATTTCTTCTAGTTTTATATCGGTATGATCTCTAATGCCGTGTACTAAAGACGAAAGTAAATAAACACCAGTGGAAGCTTTATAACACTGAGTAATGTTACACTGTGGCTTCTGCCAGCCCAACATGTTCGGTATAACAATATATTAGTATACGGACCATGCAATACCAATTAACATTGATACTCGACTGAATACGAGAGTAGGACGATCTTCACGACCATACTAATTAAAGCTAATGGTTCTCTCTGGGAGGGAGGGAGAGTGAAATTATTTTGGAATTGTTTTTTCCGAAAGAAATGTTTTTAGGAGTACGGAGTAAATGGCCTAATTAGAATAGAATTGCCAGACTGTTAAATACCTAAAGAATTAGAAATGAATAAAAAGAAAGCTGTACCTACAGCAGGCGTTATCTTTTTAAAAGGAAAGTAAATAGCAGAAAATTTCTATCTAATCTAAGAGTTTGGTTCAAGCAGAAACCGATCCTACGATGAAACTCAAGCCTGATAAAATACAGCAGTCGAATAGCCATGTTTTATTTGACGAGCATGATATTCTGATCTTGAGCAACCACAGTTCTTGACCGTCTCATAATGTACATATGTATCTTGCGCTGGTGGTTTACTTTGAATCTTAAGCAACATTAAGTTAAGCTTTAAACTACTAAGCTGTCAAAACGAATAAAACTCCGTTCAGTGAACTTTCGTGCAGCTTATACAGGTAATATCACAATATGTCACTCTTACATCCCAATACATATCCAATATTATAAATGTGAATGTGAGTTTGTTTGTTTTATACACTTTTACACCTGAACTCCTTGAGCGATCATCATGTAATTTCGCATACACATTGTCAGGCATACAAAAAAGGACATATCATCCATCCAGGGGCCCAAGTCTGTTATTACAACAGTGTCAGAATGGTCTATCATTGATTTCATAATTGTTGATTTTGACAAGTTCGGTAATCTACTAATATAATGGCGTCATTATGACTTTCCGATGGTCAACCACTGACCCTCCATTGAAAAAATGGCATAGAATGGTAATCTCGTACATAATGACAAATTAATGACTGACGTATTACTGTATACGCATCTGCTAAAATTTTGACAGTTCCTTTGATCAAATTGCTTTTAACACTAATAAATAATATGTAAAAATATATATAAATGAAATCTGGCATGAATAAATGTTCAAATTTAGAAGTAGTTTTCAAAAACCACTTCTACTAAAGTGTTTTATAATAATGGAAATACAACATGTCATTCTACCATAATCCTATTACGAGACCATTGACCGACCAATGATCGACCATTATGAATTTAGCAGATTACGAACTTTTAGGAAAATGACAATGGAATTGCAGTTACGTCGTGTCGGAATGACGAATTTATAAAAATAGCAGGCTTGGGCTCCAGAGAAAAGATACTGTGCCCACGGGATGGAAAGTATAGATTAACGCGAGCGAAGCTGCGGGCAAGTCTAGTCTTTAATAAACAGACCCAGCTTCTACAGTTTATAGTGACGTAGATAGATATTAGTTGTTGTAACATTACATTACATCTCTTCATAAAACTATTACCATGAGGATCTAAACATTGAATAGATTTATTGAGTAGGCAATTATGTATACATAATGGATCATAAATACGACTTCAGCTTTCAGTTACACGTTGTATGAAGACGCCCTTTAATAGCAATCAAAGCGAGTTATGGTTGAGTCTCTTTGATGTATGTAACTGAAATAAATCACGTAAATAACGTAGCCAAGCGCCGCTATATCAATAGCTCACTTCAATTGCTGTGGGCTTTTAAAGCAAACAAGAGATTATATTAGGATCGGTTACTTATTTCTTGAACTCGGTGATGCTGCGGTAGTTAATATGACTGAGAACGCGGGTTCGAATATCGAGTCGAGTCAGGAAAAAAGTTATTGGGTTTTTACCGTCAAGACTTTCTTAAGAGGAAACATAAGGGCCGTTTTCCATACAAACGTAGTCCCCTGTTTCTTCCCTGGATAATGCTAGTAGAGCAATAATTTATTTTCCAAAAAATGTATGGCCTCTCAATAGAGGCCATACATTTTAATTTATGAAAAAAATAAAAACATAGGGACATGCCAATGCATGTCCCTATGTTTTTCTTTTTTTGATAAATTCATTATTAAAAGAGACATAAGTCTTCTAAAACCTCAAAAATTGGCCTCATTTTCCACTGTGTTCAAACATCCAGAAAACAAATATGACTAGAGTATATAAAAAAGGAAAATATAGGCACACGGCCAAAGTATTTCTTTAATTTTTAATGAAACATACTTGTTTGTGTCCAAAACTTGACCGATTTAACTACTGTTAAATCGGTCAAGTTTTGGAGAAGGAATCAGGGGACTACGAAACGTTGATTTTGTGTACTTTTAGTATGTTTTTTCGATCCAAGCTGCAGTTGTCTCTATCGCACTTGTTATATATTCAGCATAGGGAAAATATAAGCAATAGATAATTCATTTATATTGACTGGACTAAATGAAGGATATTGCAATTTATGGTGTGTGTTAATGAAAGAAACTACAAACAACATGTTACAGTTTTATATTTATCATTTATTAAGTATGTATTATAAATCATAAATACTACCTTTAAACAAATAAGCCAAGTCAGTTTATTAATATCAAAATTAAATTATATTTTACCTTCGATCAAATATAAATTATAAATTATATTACATTATTTTATATAACAACAATATATATTAATTCCAACAAAATAACAATATACTTAACTTATTATAGAAGTGACTCCTCCGGCGGCCAAACAACAAGTGACCGGACAATCACTGTGCCTTGCTTTTATACCATATTCATAAGTCATCCGATCTACTAATAACATCCAAGTAAATTAAAAACAACTATATATTAAGAATAACAGTAGGCAATCTGTAAGTGTAAGTTATATATTATGATTAATTTTAATGAGCAAAAATTACTGACTTCCGTTAACAGTTGGCAACTTTGAAGTAAATAATCAAACAATAATTATTAACCTATTTTGTCACGCTCATGATAGGCATGGCACTGCGCGACAGCAATAGATTTTACAAATACCTATTTTTCAATTCTCTCGCCCTTAGCGTTTCCTCTAGCAGCCCGGAGGTGGGCAGTTGGCTGGCACCCCATGATTCGAAAAGCTCGTAAAGCTGTTGGTCTTATGACTAATCTCTCTCTAGTCGTGTCGAATTGCCGAACCATCGGATTATGAGAGTGAGGGAATAGATAGTGAGGGGATAGTACACTTGTGTTTGTGCACACACTCGTGTACTCAATGCGTCTTGCGTCGGCTCCGTTAACTATGGCCGCCGTGGCCGACATTCGGTTGAAAATTGGAGTGCCACTACTCTTAAGCTGACATCAGCATACCGACCACAAAAGCGCGATTATTTCGGTACTAGATTTTGCCCGCGGCTTCGCTCGCGTTAATTTAGAATTTAACAATCAATTCGGGTTATACTCTGCTTGTAATAATATATAATAATATAATTCAATCATGATTCGAAAGACACGTGGCGCCATCTATTATCATAAGAAAGTTATTATTGTTTTCCTCGGGAACAGTAATTTTTTTCGGAATGAAAGGTAGCCTATGTCCGTTTCTGTACACGTGACAACGTATATGCAAAATTTCAGGATGATCGGTTCAGTGGTTTAGGCGTAAAAAGGTAACAAACAAACAAACTTATTTTCGCTTTTATAATATTAGTTAGGAAGTTATGATTAGGATAGGATTAGGATAATGGCTTTCTTTCAGGAGAAAACATTGTGATAAACCTGCGTTGAAGCCTACATAGAGCTTTTATACCTATCTGTGCTCCGTTTACAGTCACAGTTGACATTATTTAAACAGAGATGAAAGGTGAACCAAATTTTCGAGAATGAGGTCGAACCTTCGAGAATATAGTTGAAGTTTCGCGAATAATCTAGTTAGTTCGAAAATACATGAGTATAGTTACTATACTCGTTAGCATATAATTATGTATTTAGCAGATGAAACCTGCGACGCGGTAATATAATATTAATATAATAATATTACTGCCTCCGTGACGCAGCGATAGCGAATGCGACTGCTGTGCATGAGGTCTCGGGTTCGAATCCCGGGTCGGGCCAACAAAAAGTTATTGGGTTTTTCTGTTAAGAAATCTCAATGGCAGCCCGGAGTTACGAAGTTGGCAGTGTAAGACACCCCCGTGCCTCGGCAAGCACGTAAAGCCGTTGGTCCTGCGCCTGATCTCTCTCCGGTCGTGTCAGATTACCGTCCCACCGGATCATGAGGGTTAAGGAACAGAGAGTGCACTTGTGTTTGCGCACACGCTTGTGCACTATTATATCTCCTGTGCAGATGGGCAGTCTCCGTTAAGACAGGCCGCCGTGACCGAAATTCGGTCTAGAGGACATTTTTCATTACTAGAATAAAACTACAACTATATGAATAATTCGTTGAAATGAGACCAAATACTTAAAATGAGATAATTATGTAATAAGTATAAAAAATTTGACAGTTGTTTAATAATGATTATTACCTCACACAACACAAAGCTTAAGTGTTTGTAATATGAGTACTTTTATTCTAGAGTGCTATTAATCTAGATTTCAGAATCCACAGACAGTGTATAATATTTTTATTTGACTATAAAATAAATAGACAAACCAACAGATATGTATGTTAAAGATGTACTTAAATGTTAAAAAGTATGTTAGTATGTTTTAACACGTTTTTATTAACTTGACCTGTATGTATAACTAGCTTTTCTCCGCGGCTTCGCTCGCGTTAATTTAGAATTTAACAATCAATTCGGGTTGTACTCTGGTTGTAATAATATAATTCAATCATGATTCGAAAGACACGTGGCGCCATCTATTATCATAAGAACGTTAGTGCTGTTTTCCTCGGGAACAGTAATTTATTTCGGGATGAAAGGTAGCCTATGTCCGTTTCTGTACACCTGACAATATATAATTATGCAAAATTTCAGGATGATCGGTTAAGTGGTTTAGGCGTGAAAAGGTAACAAACAAACTCATTTTCGCTTTTATAATATTAGTTAGATTAGATTAGATTAGAAGTTAGATTAGAAGTGAGATTAGATATCTATAAACGAGATGGGTGTAAAAACCCAGGATTCCCCCTTTTCGTCTTCATGTGATCTTGTGACCCCTATATCTCGGGCGTCTTTTGACCCACAGGGCCTATATTCAAACTTGACCGAGGGATGACCCCAAGGTGTCTGCACACCAAATAACAAGTCAATCGGTCCAGTGGTTCCGGAGCTATGCCTGTCACTAACAGACAGACACACAGAGCCACGGTGTTTTCATTAACCTCTTCGAAGAAGACTCAGAAGTTAATAAATATGTATGTATGACATGGAATCTCCATCTAAACCAATCCTGATTTCATTCACTTTCAAACTTCCTGCACTTGTGCATAATGCACATAATTATATTGAGAAATGAGAATCAATAGCATTGCATTATTTCGGTGCTTACAGAAACCTTATTTCAAAATATAATAATTATATCAGCCCTGTATTAAACTGTCCACTCATAGCCAAATTAAATTTAGCGCTCATAGCCAGTTGCATTTACTGATCGGTAAACGATTAGCGAGGTTAAGCAACGTTGGGTGCGGTCAGTCTATAGATGGGTGACCGCTTAGTGGTATTTCATCTGAGCGTCTCCGTGCTTCGGAGGGCACGTAAAAAATTGGTCCCGGTTGTTGTCAAATTGACAGCAGTCGTTAAGCCATGTCAGAGGCCTACGGGCGGCTTGAATAACTCTTGACAACAGGTTGGCCACTAACCACACAAAAAGAAGAGAGAAGAAGAATTAAACTGTCCCACTGCTGGGCATGGGCCTCTTCTCAGTGTGAAAATATAATTAGTAAAAAATAAAATCTTTATAATAATCATGCACTTCAATGAAAAGGTAATTAAATTGTTTAAATATAGGTATAATTAACATAATACTTCAATAGCGAGAATAGACGCAATGGCGCTCGAGCGGACGCCAAAAAATTAAAAAGTGTGCGCATAAAATGCAAGTTAATAATGAGATTTGGATACATAGAATTCGATGCAGCTAAGCTGTGTTTTGTAGCATTTTTGACTATACAGATTTTGTAGTGGTTTAAACGGCAGCTGTGGACTGAAAATCGAGTTTAATAGTCATTTAATATTTTTTCTCTTTTATTTTTTTTTTTGCTTGTGATAAGCTTCACATGCCTTTAGCAGTCAAGGATATATAAGGAATATCATTTCATTGGTAAACAAAATTATCAAAAGCTAAACATTAAAATGTTGTATGGAGCCAAAGTAATAAATCCAGATATTTTCAAAACCGCTGTCTTAACTGTTATATCCTTACACATAGCTGTCGTACAAATTATTTGTCATTTTTTGGTATATTTTATATAATCGTGAACACGGGGCAAAAATTTGTGTGATCCACAAATGGTTGCTCCGGGTCCTTATGTATATTGTCTAAACGTTTGTAAAGTCCGGGGGACTTACAAACATTGTTTGCAATACAGAAATTACGCCTAGTGGGATCGTCTTTGATAAAACAATAATCATTTATATAATAATAACCATTTCATCCTTCAACATATGATTTTAAATAAGCGTCCATTTTCAGTTTAAATAAAGTATATCAAATCAATAAAATACATAATAAATAGTAGTATATACATCCGTAGTCTCTGCCTCCTCCTCTGAGAAACAGGCGTGAATCTATATACATATGTACATAATAAATGTTTTAGCTATAAACCCAATTTCAGGGTTAGCAAACTACCCAAAACATTTATAGTTCGGAATCTAGTTTTTTCTAATTTAAATAGAATTTTACGTAAACAGTTTCATCGTGGTTATCGTGAACCTGATTTAGAAACGTAAATAAACTGTGTGGTTATGAAGTCGTGCATTTGCTGGCATTCAACCAGACACTGATTAACAAGATAATAAAAAAAATTGGGGCAGTCTTTGGGGACTGCCGATAGAAGTGAAAATTTGAATCCTTGATCATAAACACTGCTTTATAAACCAAAAATAATTAAAAACTGGAAAGCGTTCGGTGACGATGACGCGAGTTCCATGATTTTTGTTCACCCAAGAAGTGCTCAACGCGCCTAAAGAAGTTTTCACTTCAATTATAGAAGCATCAATAGCTTAGTGGCGCAGTGGCTGAGTTTCGGAACGACCAAACTGTTACTTGGTTTGTCAATCATTCAATACTGAGTATCAGCACAACGTCTGGGACTAAGTCAGGTAGGCGTATAAAAATGCCAACTTTATGCCATTTTTTTGTTTTGCCAAAAGTTTATGTCAAAGTATGATTTTGCTACGAAATTATGCCTAATTTATAACGTCAAAGTAGGTTACAAATATGCGGATCAAAAGGTACCTTTTTCTGCTACTATTATGAAAGTCAAGTGAGTACAATCTGGGTGTCTTCAAGTCGCGAGTGAATAGATATCTCCTAGGCTAGCGTGCTCCATCGTCGACTGCATCGTCACTTAACATCAGGTGAGATCGCGGTCAAACGCAAGCTATGGCCTTGGGTACAATTAAAAAATACAAAATCAAGTCAACTAAATGCTAACCTTATCAAGCTTGTTGTGTATGCGTGTAGTTACTTTGACATTAAAAAGTCAGCATAATTATCGTCGTAACTATAAACAAAGTGATTACGTTGCACTCAATCAGTAATAACTCCGTTAAGTTATGCCCGATAAAACTGGTTGACTACGTAATAAAATCATGTATGGGCATAGGTCAAGAGATTTAGAAGTACTGGTGCTAGGCCAAGGATGATCGTATAGACTCGTAGTGTTATTAAAATGTTGTCTAGACCCAATTTAATTATTATTAGTATCTTGAACCAGTGCCTCGGAGAGCACGTTAAGCCGTCGGTCCCGGTTGCCTTGAACATCTATGGCAGTCGTTATTAGGAAGTCAGTGCCCTCTAATATCCTGACACTGGTCTAGCTTTAGGGTATCGGTAGCCTTCGGGTTGCGGAGGTCAGATGGCAGTCGCTCCGTGTAAAAATTGATATCCAGTCAAATCCGGTTAGATTAGAAAGCCGACCCCAAGTGACTTGGGAATAATAAAGGCTAAGGAGAAGAAGTATCTTGAACCAGAAAAACGTTCCAAAACAATAATGCCTTAGTTTACCGGACACAGGAACAGGAAACGAAACAGGCCACTTAGAATATGGGCAGACGAAATACAGGCTGTAGCAGGTAGAAATTCGACAATAATAGCAGGGGATAGGAGAAGTGGAAAGAGTTGGAGGAGGCCTTTGCCTATAAAAGACATACAGAGTTGTCTATAACTATAGACCTTCTGAAATAAAGGCTTTTATAATCATTATAATATAGCAGCGATAGCCTAGTGCGAAACCGTTGGACTGCGACGCAGAGGTCTCGAGTTCGACCACAACGTGCGCATCTGTGGATTTTTGAAGTTATATACGTATTAAATAGTAAATTATCGCTCGCTTTAACGGTGAAGGAAAACATCGTAAGGAAACCTGCATGTCTAAGAGCTCTCCATAATGTTCTCAAATATATGTGAAGACTGCTAAACTGCACTGGACCAGCGTGGTGGATCATGGCCTAACCTTTCTCACATGAGAAGAGGTCCGTGCCCAGCAGTGGGACAGTTTAATACAGGGCTGATATTATTATATATAGGACCTAACCACGATGTTTGACCTATCGAGACATAGCGGCACAACAACGGCTACCAGAAACAAAAGCTTTTGAATGATGTCTAGCAATTGAAATTAAACTACTATATACGGATTTTATCGCGTTGTTTATAATAGTAAACAACGCGATAAAATCCGTATATAGTAGTTTAATTTCAATGAATAACATTCGCGTAAACAGAAGACGATGTCTAGCAATCCAACAATTATCAGGTTAATAAAACTTAACTGATATTTCATGACAATATTGGTTTGAATAAGAGGCTTGCATCTTTATATTTGATATGTAAAAGAAGACATTCGGTCTTTCTTTGTTAAAAGTTCTAATTGTTTTATTTTAAAATGAAAGTTATAAGTGTAAGGTCAATGGATTTTGGAGTGGTGTTTTTTTAATTGTATACCTATGCTAAGAAGTTATATACTACGTAATTGAAATATTTCATACTGTACATATATTTCGAACGGATTAGGCAAATTGTATTACACCCACTTTTTGCCAGTAAATAGCTATTAAATATTTTCGTTCAAGTTTTATCTCCTTTGTTAGATACATAATATGTATACATACTTATATAAAAGTAGTAAGCACAGGCGTCATTCAACAAAAAGTTTAGACTGATTAAGCTCTACTAATAGGAAGTGACGTGTATTAAGTACTGCTACTAACATTTTTTATCAAAGTCAAAGTTAAAAATCATTTATTCACTGAGGTCGCAAATAACCCTTATGATGTCAAAGGGGTTAGTGAGTTTGTTACATTTACTGCTTTTATGTTAGTTGCAAGGTTGAGCCTATGAGAAGATACCTGTAAGAAACTCAAGGTCACCCTTTTAAATCACCATCAAATTATAATTGCAGTATTTTACAACTCATTTATTTGCTAGGTGTTGCACTCACTATGCATTGTCACATGTCACTGTCCATATAAAGCTAAATAAAAAAAAGGAATAGTTAATAATATTATGAAATAATCATTTCAGGTTTGAATATCAGAAAAATTCACTATCAAGCCCGACTTAAAATATATTGCCATTTTTAGACTACTGCTTGGTAAGGTACTCTTTCAAGTTATAAAGAAATGACAAAAACATAAGCACGTATTTCCCCGTCCTTTGTGCATTGACATGAGTCATACGCTACTCATAAGTCTTTATACAAGACGTAAATCACTTTAATATGTAATTCCACAGTTCACCTATAGCCTTCCTCGATAAATATCTATCCAACACTAAAATAATTTTTCAATTCTAACCAGTAGTTCCTGAGATTAGCGCGTACAAACAAACAAACTCTTCAGCTTTATTATATTAGTATAGATATTCATAAGACAAAAACAAAACCATTGAACATCTCCCACACAATAGACTGTTATATTCTATACAGTCTACATATAATTATATTTATATGGCGTTCCTTAATTATCGGCCATTTAAGGGCCGACAATAGTGCTGATTGAGCACTGAAGGCCACACCACACACAGAGTTATGCGCTGGTAATACGTAGGTACATCACGCCATTGGATTATGGATTACTAAAGTTTGCTTAATAATCTTGCACGGAGCAGATGAGATTAAAACCTGGTTTTCGAAAGCCGGTTTTATTGTCAGGATGGATGGCGTAATGGTTGTTTCGCCACTGCCCCTGTGTTGAGTGTTGTGTGTTCGATGCCCATATTATGTGATCCACAATTATTAGTACTTAACAACCCATGTACCTGTATTTGCAATTATCCTGTATTGACAATTATCGTCTGCTCCGTGCCTCGGAGAGCACGTTAAGCCGTCGGTCCTGGCTGTCATGAACATCTATGGCAGTCGTTATTGGGAAGTCAGTGCCCTCTAATTTCTTGACACTGGTCTAGCCTTAGGGTATCGTTAGCCTTCGGGTTGCGGAGGTCAGATAGCAGTCGCTCCGTGTAAAAACTGATATCCAGTCAAATCCGGTTAGACTAGAAAGCCGACCCCAAGTGACTTTGGAATAATAAAGGTTAGGGAGAAGGATTAACTTACTGTATTTGTACTGTATTTGCAATTGAAATAATAAATAAGTTGTTCCCAACCTAAGTGTTGTTTCTGTGCTCGTATATTGAATGTTTGTTAAGTTCTCCTCGACACAAGATTCATTCCTGCACTAGAAATAAAACCCGGGAAGCAGTAATTAAAAAGCAATAAATATTATCAATATTAGCGACAGCTAAACGCATGTTCACTTCTGAGATTAGTTGATTTGCAACAGTCAATCTAATCATTAAACAAAAAGAGTTTGCTTTTGATATTTCGTAGAACCTATACCGAACACATCTCGAAGTGCCTTTTAGAACTCAGTGTCAATGAGATCGATTTCTTAAAGCTAACAGTGGCACACTTAAGATTTAAACTTGAAACAGCGAAGTCATATCTCACTGCGCCCAATGGAGGTCACTAGGTTCGCTCCATAATATTTAAGTCTTATAAACATAGTTGCCGTATGTTTATATAAAAATGTACGTCTTTATTAATTAGTTCAAGATGTAATAATATATAATATTTATTTGCACATTTAATTTTTCATCTTACACAAAGACAACTTATAAGTGCAATATAATTTAACTGTAGTTGTATTATTTATCACGTTATAGAGAATGTATTAGAAATAAAAAAGGTACAACTTAAAGGTTTTTAAACAATTACTTTAAACCTATAATATTGACCACAAAAATGTAAATGAATAGTAAAAGTGAATGTTTTTATCTACAAAAATAAGTACTCAAGTTAATCCTGGCCCACTTAGAACACGAACTAGATTTTTAAAAATCTTGGTTTTGTTTTCCTGTAAAGTGTTGATTTTTGACTTGTATCACTTGTCACAGGAGGCACAGATATAATACGACACATAGAACACGGCACTTTCTACCAGCAATGCTAATGAATGTCACTTATATTGTCGATCTGATGGTGCTGGCTTCGCTCGTCGCCGTCCGTTATTCAGCATAAATACTTTTTTACTTTCTTCTGTAAAAGAAACTTGGAGTATGTTCTGCTCGGTGGTGTAACATCTACGTTTAGTCTCAAAGAGTATGACTATGAGGAGACCTAAGTTAGCTCATTCTCTGCGTACTAGTACTGTGCGGCTGTTGTTTTCCTCGTTTTGCTCTCGGTGCGGGGATAGATTTTGTATGTTCCCGAACAGGCAGATAATATTTCTGATATACTTGCTATGATTTGCCATGTTTTTAATAAGAACTTTTGAAGTCAGGCCCTGATACAGGATAATAGCATTCATGCCGCATATCGTCGATATGGGCAGAATATGACTCGTATAGCATTGTCAGTAAGTACTTTTCTAGCGCTAACCAAGGAAAAGTGATAAGATATTATTTGCTAGTCACCTTCAAACAGAACTCATCACTACAATATATATTACACTTCCAAATATATGGTTCTAAAGGATACAGTTAGTTGATTGACGTACTGTTGTCTGGCTAGAACATTCGAACCTCACGCCCGATGTTTACACTAAAGTAATTCAAACACATACTCGGCTATTCTATTAACAAATATTCGTATGTACTTTTTCGCAATGAGTATGTGTTTAAAAAGAGTATTTAATTATAGAATATACTGGATACACAGATAGACCCAAAGTTGTAAGTTGTTTTTTTAAGACTACTCGCGCACTCGGTCTAAATCCTGTGTCGCTGGGAATTTACAAATATTGAGACAACAACCATTTGAGGATCACATAAATAGTTGTCTTGTGTGGGATTCGAATCAACTACACTCGGCGTAGTGGCTGCAGCATGGCATCCATTTGAACCAATACGCCGTCCGTGCAGTCATGTTTAGGCCGGCCGATAGCGTGACTTCCTCGGTCGTCCTACATCGCGGGAGTGGTTCTGTGGAAGCGCACCTGTAAGAGCTTCAAGCCAACCACTGGTGGGCAACGATCAAAGACCGAAGAGAGTGGTGCTCTCTTGTATCGGCTCAGACACACTTCGGATCACTAAGCCAACAGAGTAAGTAAGAACGTGTTACCATTGATATAATCATTATAACACTGACTGCGTGGTCCCCTTATCATGCTCATAGTTGGGATACTACTTACTAAAACAAAATTTTAAGTCACACTTTTAGCTTCGATCAGCATGTCAGTCTTTGTTCCGAGAGATAATTATCATATATAACAGTCACAGTTATCTAGTTACATGTAAAAAAGTTAGTGAAATCTCTGAATTACTTCTGGATTATCCCGCACTTGTGCGAGCTGTATTGCAAAATTGCAAGTGCAAGTGTTTTATCCTTTAATCGATTCATATCAATAATATGATATTAATATTGATTCGATAAGACCTAATATTGTGTACATTCAGTAACAGGTTTTTATCCTCGAAGGGTAAAGAAGAATTGTTTTCCAACAACAACCTTTGATTACGTTGCTGGAATGTCTGGATTCGTAAAACATACCTATAATATAATATTCTATTACATACACACAACACCATCTAGCCCAAACTAAGCAGAGCTTGTACTATGGGTACTAGACAATGGATAAACATACTTATATACTTTTTTTTTTTTTTTTTTTGTAAATATATACATATTATACATAGAAACACCCAGACCAAGTCAAACGTCCATGTTCATGCACACAAATGTTTGACTTGTGCGGGAATCGAACCCGCAACCTCAGGCGTGGCAGACGGTTACACTAACCATTACGCCATAGAGGCCGACAAAAAATAAATAATGAAGAAGCATTTAATTAAAATAGTCTTGATAAAAATTTCAAAATCTTATAATTTTTTTATCTTAATTTGTCTGGATCAATTATAAAAAACCAGTTATTAATAATGGTAAAAGTATTTTTAAGATTTTATACTGACATGACTGTAACCATTAAAGATTTGTGTTGCACAATGTATTCAATTAAAAATCGTATATTTACAATCAAATTTGTCAATAATTAAACTAGTATTTAAAAACACTAAGATAAGTGAATATGTAATAAATTACAAAATAGAAATATAAAGCTCTCAATTAAATATATATAGTTGGTGTTAAATTAATATTTGTATTATTGTTTTATCAGATGTGCAGATATGTATAATTAGTAATAGTAGCATCTGCAATAATTTTGAACTTACTTAATTTCCTTGACAGTTACTCACGGAGCAGCTCAACTCGATATCTCAAAAGCTTACTGAATAAACAAGCTTTTTAAAGACTTCCTGTTAAAATTTAATTTAAAATAATTTGATTTGTAACATTACCGGAATCTTATCACGAATAAGAACAAGTTTTATCATAGAATACTCATAGCTTTACAATAGCTAATAAACAATCTTGAAGCCTATCATTTTTCTGTCTGAAACGAAACCTAAATATTTATAGAGCCTGCTGTCTCTGGATCATCTGAGGTCATATTTAATTCACAGAATCTATATCCAGCGAGAATACTATTCCTAGACAATAACTTCCATTCGTATATATTTTTCTTTGAGGTTTAAATATGTATCGGGTAAGAAATTATTACAGAAACATTTTGTTATTTTTTGCGGGTATATCGCAATCATCACAGTGAGTTTTTTATATAAAGAGGTTTATATAACTATGCGGCTTTTTCTGCATTTCAGAGAATCAATATAGAGACCATATATTGGTGTATAAATAAATTGATTATGAATATAGTATATTGATAGGGGTGGAATAATTAAAATATATTAAAATAGCAAATGAATAAGAAATGTTACGACGCGTTATTAGATGTATAATATTACCATTTTAAATTACGCTACAATCGTAACATTAACGACAGAGTAAATCTTAACTAAAACTAATATAATAAATCTAAAAACACATAAAAAAAAATCATACCTGAATTTTAAAAAGGATGGCTGGAAAGAACAGCCGAAGAAAATCCAAGGGAACAACAATAAAACACTTTTAAAACAATAATAAAATCCACCACAGATAAACACTAAACAGCTGTTGATATAAAACAATACGGATTGAACATCGGGGACGTCGTTTTAAAGACCGAATGGTAACCGATAAACTTTCGAAACCGCGACCGCAGTGTTACTGAACGAACTAGCAACGTGCAGAAGCAGAATACGTCGGATTTTCACTCATAAAAATAACTCGGAGTACCTAAACGTTGATGAAAAACATCGCTTTCCGTGTAAAGCTAATCAACATGCCAGTTAAGACCGATCACTCGCCAGCTCTCGTTCATTCTTAAAGAGTTCAGCATAGTAATTCGTCTTTATAAGTGATTTTAATTTATTAATGAAAAAGCATTTAATTTTCCTCATTGCAACTTTTTCTCATTGAACACAGATTTAGAACATCACTAGCACTTTGCGATAAATATTCTTTTAATAAAATAATCTGTCACCATAGATGAGAAATTAGCAAATTCGCGCGCAAATCACTGTCACTTATGTCACTTTTATTTTTGTTTTTCCGCGTGGTTTTTCTATTCGGCCTAGTCTAGCATTTTGTGGACGCGTTCATCGTACGATATGTTTGACATCGCGTGTAAGACTGGCTAATTTTAACGTGTTTGGTGCATCGTTCGGTAGTCGCCGGCGTCGGGTGCGATGCGCTGCCGATCGATCGATGGATAGAGAGATCGATATTGTGCAGATGTTTTTAGAGTTCCGTACATATTTTTGGTGATTTAATTCGTAACGTTGCTTGTGACGTTTTTATAATAAATTTCAGCATTCTATTACTTTGCGTAAATCTTCCTTAACAAGAAGCGAAGTTTAATATTCCTGAAGATTCAGCCTTAACTTTTAAATGCCGTCTTGTTATTTATTTTTATACCGTAATGGTTTAACTAGTCGTCTCGCCACTGCCGCTGCACCGATTATTGAGGGGTTCGATCCCCACACGAACCAAAAATTTGTGTGATTTATAAAACTTTTACCGAATCTGGGTGACCTTTGTGTCTGTTGTTTAACTATTTGTAAAGATCCCCGCGACACAGGAATCATTCCTAGTGCGAAAGTAATCAATTTTTAAAATTATCTAGCAATTTATGACTGCAACGAACATTTCTGCCTTACCGTTCGAGGTTATCTGGTATAACCTCGAACGGTAAGGCAGAAATGTGATGCGTAATTCAAATAATATGAGCAATATACGGAATCCTCCCTTGAAGCGCATCGCTTAGGGTTTTCAATATTAATCTTTGGAATGCGGAACTCTGATGAACGAAAGTAAACACGTGTTCCGATTGCATCGTTTTGAATGACGGATGATCAATGAATGAACGATGTTTATCTTCAATTAATCATTTTGATTCATAATTTCAGCGTAAATAATACTAATGATTTATATTTTTGAACGATGTAAATGTTGTTGATCGCTTTGTGTGTCTTTATGAATTCGCGGGTGGTGCAGTGATTAAGATGACCACTCACCAATGGAACGTAAGTGTTTGATTCCTATCAGATTAAAATGTTATCTAAGCTACATTTTATTATTTTTTTATTTTGGTCTTCATAATGACCACACCTCGCTTGATGGTAAGCGATCATGTGGTCCAAGAGCAGTGGCCACACCATCCTCATAGCAGCTGAGGCAATGTTGAGGTCCCTACTTTGACGGCCTGAGAAGGCACTTTTTCAAGACACGCCTTTTAATTCTTTTTTACACAAACATTTTTACATGTTTGTTGAATATTTATTAGTGAATTACATGCATGCATATTAGTTATGTATACTGTCGAAAAAAAGGCAGTGTTAGCTCAATAAAGAGAGAGATAAGTCTACCTCTCCCTTTATTGAGCTAACACTGCCTTTTTTTAAGGTAGTCATCTTCACAGTCTTGTGTTTCATAACAAAGCTTCTAAACTGATTTGTAGTAGTTATGTGCTTATTGAATAGCTCATTATCGCTCGCTTTAAAGGAAGAAAGAACGCCTGACTGGATCAGAAAAATTCCTTAGTGTCTAACATTGAAAACCGACCGAATTATTATAAAAAACCGACGAAAATACAATGATAAAAAATGGGGCAGTCTTTGGGGACTGCCGATAGAAGTGAAAACTTCAATCTTTGATCATATAGAGGCGTTCTTTATAAACCAAAAATAATTCGAAAATGGAAAGCGTTCGGTGACGATGACGCGAGTTCCATGATTTTTGTTCACCCAAGAAGTGCTCAACGCGCCTAAAGAAGTTTTCACTTCAATAAATGTTTGCAATTGTTTTTATACTATATAAATACGAGGAATTAAAGTGCGAAACTTTAGTCATCTCCAGAAAGGAATTTAAGATTATCTGCTGCATCTTGTATCATCTTGTCAGAAAAATTCACTAAATCTTTGCCTGAAAATCAAACCAAACAAGACCTCGCGCAGCTCTCGCATTGTCTATCGATGCGCAGTCGCCTAGGCAGGTTTACAATTGGACTTTTATAAAAAGCTACTCCCGAGCTAGGATTACATCCTGTGACGCGGGAGAGTTTACAAACATTCAAACAACGGACACAAAGACACTAAATGAACTTATTATGCCTTTAAAGGGATATTTTATCTATATCCTAACTAATATTATAAATGCGAATGTAAGTTTGTTTGTTACGCTTTCACGCCTTAACTACTAGACCGATCATTATGCAATGCCGCATACACGTAGTCAGGGGTACAGAAAAGCACATTTGGACGCATAGCACAAAGCAAAAGTTCATCCAAAAGTACAGTAAACTTTGGGATTAACTATAATGACCACCAAAAATAGTAATTGCGCACCAAAAATCACTGCATTCCGTCTTGGAAGGGTTAGGTTATGTTAGGCTCCTTCTTAAACCCACCCAAAAATAGGAGCCGCGCAAAGCGGGGTCCGTCGACTTAGTTTGATCTCTTTAAATATATGTATTTGCTGTGCAATTTGGTGATCATTTACTATTTTGACGTTATATTTTACTATATCTGGTGATAAGTTAAATATAAGCCGTAAAGTTTACGCGAGTGAAGCCACGAGCAAAATGTAGTAAAATATAAATACTTGTTTAATTCACAAGGTTATCCTGTCTTCGCGTTTGATCACGCAGAAGCTAATATTGTTTTATTTTTAATGCCACAGAAAATGAAGTGGTACTTCACAACTGAGTCCATGCTAACGTTGAATAATAAAATACATTTTATCTAGCGAAACAATGTCGACGTAACTTTGAGGCACATTTTGTATTTAAATTACTTTCTGTGCCGTTGTAGTGTACATAGCATTTACATAAGAACGCTATGGATTATCCCTATCTACAAAAATAGTATATGTATGTATACGAGGGTTGTACTCTATACCAAGTTGTATAGCTGATATTTAGCTTAATTTACTGCATATGAGTCCTAGTTAAGACTGCGCCGAGCGTAAGACAGATAATGACAGAGCTCGTGCGGCGCATATTCAAATCGGCGGGCGGCCGCCGTAGTCAAATTGTATGGAGGATTTGAAATGCTTTTTTGATAAATATGTAAATACATATTTATCAAAAAAGCCATTTGATCAATCAAAGGGGGCGGGTCGGATGCTAGTTCCTGATACTGTCTTAGGTGTTATTAAGGGGGTCAAAATTTCGTTATTTTTTACGTAGGACCCACCATTTTTGAGATATTGTTGATATTCTAAAAAAAATGATAAAGCGTGAAAGCGTGACGATGACGCGAGTTTCATGATTTTTGTTCACCCAAGAAGTGCTCAACGCGCCTAAAGAAGTTTTCACTTCAAAAATTTAATCTTTTATACAACTACAGCCAGTACTTATTTAAATGATTAAAACTATTTAGAATTAAGTTTACACTTTTCCCGACGTTTCAGTTGCTTTTCAGCAGCCATGTTCATGGAGAGGCTAAAATGTTGATTGTCTCAATGTCTTGAAGTGTAGCTATTTCAAAGTGTCTGAACATAATTTACTTATTGGTGTTTCTATTTACGCAGAATGAGCTCAAAGTATAATGAAGTCTTTATTTTGCTTCATCTTAGCCATAGTCGAGCGCCAGCCTGCCATACTGCAATATGTAAGGGGTATCACTGACAAGGTTGGCTATATCTTAAAACGAGCTTCAATAAACACATTCTTCAAGCCGCCAACGAATATACACACCCGGTAGATATATGTATATACTTTTAAAATTACCATATTATCTTGTACATTTCGACCAATATTTAGTTTAAACAGCACATTAGGTAGGTTGAGAAGCATATGTGGTGTGACTCTGAAAGATAGAATAAGGAATAGTGTGATTATAGAGAGATGCGGCATGAAAGTGGATATAGTGACATGAATAGAAAAGGGTATGTTAAGCTGGTTTGGACATGTAGAAAGAATGGACGAGGAAAGACTGACTAAGAAAGTTTATAAGGCTAGTGTGAATAGAACAGTCGCAAGAGGAAAACCTAGGCGAACGTTTCTCGATCAGATCGGAGGCGTTCTGGACAAAGGCCAGGTTAAGAGCTCCTTGAACCGACGGGCGTGTATGAGGAATGTGATGAAAGTGAATGAAGCCAGAGAAGTGTGTCAGGATCGTAGCAAATGGAAATCCGTAGTCTCTGCCTACCCCTCTGGGTAAATCTATGTATGTATGTATTAAGTAGGTAGATATTTTAATAAGGCGCCGTAATACGTGGCCGCACGCTCGGAGGCTTTGCCTGCGGTGTAGCGCGCCCACGCCACAAAGGGTGCGTTCCACTTGCCGCTCACGACACTCACGCTCACGACCACGGCTTTTCTTGTTCCACTTGCTTCCGACTATTACACTTGTAAACTCAAGTGGATCGGATAATGGAGTGTTTTGAGCGTTGACGTAAATAATACAAATGGCGAATTAGAAAAAAAAGAAGCGAAATCTTAAACAGTTAGGTTACAATGTGTAAGTCTGACCAAAACCTCTTATAGTTACATATTGGTTAACTGGATTTATATTAAAAATATATATTTAATATCCTACTAATAATAAAAATGTGAAAGTTTGTGAGGATGTATGGACGTTTGTTACTTTATCACGCAAAAGCTACTGAACGGATTTTGATAAAACTTTACAGTAGATATTATTGTTTATTCATCGGAATAACACATAGGCTACTCAAAATCTATTTTAACATCAATCTAGATTAGCGCGAGCGAAGCCGCAAGCAAAATCTAGTATTTCATAATTTTGTGGAGTATTTAATTAATTTACATTCAAATATTTTCAAAATGTATTTTACGGCAACAGTGGGATATTTGGTAGTGCGTCGCAATAATGCTCCAGAGAGTACAAGTTCATCCAGTTCAGATGAAGAGAATAACACCATTCTACAAAATCGTGAAAAACGTAAACTTAGACCACGTATTTACGATTTACATAATGTAATTAATCGTTACTCTGATGGAGTATTCAAAAGACTGACAACTGAAACACTGCAGATTATAAAATGTTTACTTATTTAAGTATTGATCGTTTTATCTTATAAAGTTATATTTTTGTAGTCGCCATCTTAGATACTTTATATTTAAAAAAATGGCGCTAATTTTCTCAACGCTCACGACGACCCACCTCTCGGGATGGGTCGTCGTGAGCTTTGCGTGAGCGTCAGTCATGACGTCATGAGTGACGTTTTCGCCCCGACCACAACGATCGAAGTCGTCATGTGGAACGGCTAAAGGAGCATGTTGCGCGTGTTGAACGCTAAGTGGAACGCACCCAAAAAGTAGCTGGGTGCTTTGAGCCTTACACGTGGTAGCTAAATAATTTATCTAGCGAGGTAACTTTGGTCTGTAACCTGTATTTAAATAACGTTAAAGAGATTAGGTGTCATCTTTGCTGTGAAAGCCATAATAGTTGTTAATTATCGTATGTAATATAAATAGTTTTACGCTTTTATCTTTGGTACCAGTAGGCAGTGCTAGTGATAGCAGCAAATAGCAGCGATAGCCTAGTGAGAGACCGTTGGACTGCCATGCAGAGGTCTCGAGTTCGATCCCAGGTTACACATCTCTGACCTTTCGAAGTTATATGCTTATCTACACATATAATAAAATCATAGGAATGTCAAAACTGTACATTGAATATTTTTTTAAAAGAATACTTGGTGCGTGATCTACAATCGATATCGAAGCCAAAAATATAGTTTTTAGAATTTTTGTCAGTTTGTCTGTATGTATGTCCGGGCTAAACTCAAAAAGTACTGCATGGATTTACTTCAAATTTTGCATGAATATTACTAACAGGTCGGGTCAACATATAGGCTACATATTATCACGCTATCACCTACGGGGGAGGAGCTGTGAATCTTTATTTTTCTTACGCATTCTGTGACAGCGTGTAATCTAACGACGCATATTTAAATGTTGTTTTTGAGTAAGCCATGCTATTATCTAGCTTTACACTATAAAAACTACGCAATTTAAGTAACTTGGGCAGAGAAATATAGTTGGGTTCCGCGGCGACAAACACTTTTTAGTTAAAATCTACGCGGACGAAGTCGCAGGTAACAGCTAGTTAAATATATGCGTGTTAATTATCGCTTGCTGTGGAAGTAGTAAGTACGGTTGCAGCGTACGGTTCGACCCAGTGGGATCTTTTGTGTCGACACTCTCCCAGTAACGACTGCCAAAGTTGTTCATGCCAGCCGGGACCGACGGCTTAACGTGCTCTCCGAGGCACGGAGCAAGCGATAATTGTCAATCAATACACACATAATTTCGAAAAGTCATATAACTTCCGGAAGTCAGAGGTGCGCGACGTGGGTTCGAACCCGAGACTTTCTGCATTGCAGTTTGTTGGTCTCCCCACTGAGCTATCGCTGTATCTAACTTTAATACTGTTTAGTAGCGTCATCTCTGAGGTTAGGATGGAGAGTCGAGATTTGGCGACAAGACCTGTCTATAAGTGGTCCCGGAAGGTGCTCTCGGGCACTGGAAGGTACAGCGGCTCCCCTAATATAACCTTGAAGGTTGGTGTAGGGGAACGCTATATCATAAACTGGACAAGTCGTAGAGAAAAGGGGAATATTTAGTAGCGTGATGTTTTGGTTTATAATCCGTGAAAACCGTTTTAAAGAAAATGCTCTTACATTAAGTATCTGTAGGGCGGAATTAAATACTGAACAATGGGTACAAGGATTCGTTTCCACGAAAGGATTTTTTTTTACGACGAAGGTGGCAAACAAGCATACGGCCCACCTGATGGTAAGTGGGCACCGTAGCCTATAGACGCCTGCAACACCAGAGGCATCACTTGCGCGTTGCCGACCCTTTACGAAAGGAAGTGGGAAGGAGAAGGAGTGGGAAGAGGGAAAGAGGGTGATTGGGCCTCCGGCACTTTCACTCACCGAACGAAACACAACAATAGGAAGACTGGTATTTCACGTAGATATTCTGTGAGAGGGTAGTCCTTCGCCGGTCGAGCCGGCCCATTCATGCTGAAATCAGCGAGGCTCTACTACTAGCAAAACATGGCTGCGCGGATGGCGTAGTAGTTTAAGTATTGACTCGATACTGCCACTGAAAATAAACTGTGTTACTATGTCGATATTCCTTTCATCACAAGGTCATACAAGGCTCTTTATAAAGGGTCGAAAGTGGCTACTCTACGCCCTCCAGCCTCAAGTGTTGCTGGCGACCGCAGTTTAGATATAAGAGCCCTTCAAGATGAGAATATAATATCTCACCAAAATAGCTTGGAAAGGTATGAACAAATTAGGTACCAATAGAACTAAAAAGGATACAAAATTAAATTCTATTTAAAAATAAATTTTAAACATATTTACTAAGAAAATGCTATTATAGTATAGATGAATTTTTAAATGATAAAGAACATAATATATTGTAGTAATTTTAATTTTAAGAGAAGCGATAGCTCAGTTGGGAGACCAACAGACTGCAATGCATAGGGTCTCGGGTTCGAACCCACGTCGCGCGCCTCTGACTTTCGGTAGTTATATCTTCTTCTTCCTCTCCTTATCCCATTATTTGGGGTCGGGTCTCCTCACTTTCCTGCGCCAAGTCAAACGATCTTGGGTTGTCATTTCGTGCAACTGGGCTTTCTTGAGGTCTCTTTCAATGGAGCTCCACCAGGTCAACGGCCGGTGGCCTCTCCCTCGCTTTTGTTCTGGGAGGTTTAATGCAGTTCGAACCACATGATTTTCGGCTCGTCTTCTGACATGACCATACCAGCGAAGGCGGTTTTCGGTGATTTTATCTGCGATTGGTGCAACTTTAAAGCTTCCTCTTATATATTCATTGCGGATTTTATCCAGTCTCGTCACGCCTCCCGCCCACCTGAGCATCTTCATTTCACTGGTATGCACCTTTTGTTCATGCGACTTCTTTGTTGTCCAGCATTCAGACCCATATAATGACGCCGGGCGGACTGCCGTTTTATATACTTTACCCTTAATTTTGGACTTTATATGACTTTTCGGACGCACATAATTTCGAAAAGTCATATAACTTCCGAAAGTTATATGACTTTTCGAAATTATGTGCGTATTGATTGACAATTATCGCCTGCTCCGGGCCTCGGAAAGCACGTTAAACCGTCGGTCCCGGCTACCATAAACATCTATGGCAGTCGTTATTCGGAAGTCAGTGCCCTCTAATATCCTAACACTGGTCTAGCCTTAGGGTATCGTTAGCCTTCGGGTTGCGGAGGTCAGATGGCAGTTGCTCCGTGTAAAAACTAATATGCAGTCAAATCCGGTTATACTAGAAAGCCGACCCCAAGTGACTTGAGAATAATAAAAGCTAGGGAGAAGAGTAATTTTCATTTTATTTAAATTTATTTCGTATCTTTTCATATAGTAAATATAAGGATATACTTTAATGTTGATATTTTAAAATTCATATTGATATCTAAATCTATTTAAGGCATATTTCTTTTGACATTGCTAATCATATTGTGTATTCTAGCGTTTATTTTTGACTCTTAACATTGTTGTGACTGGTCTTTATATTATTTTATTTTTTTGACATGAAATAAATGAGATTCAGTTTTAATTATTTAATTATTGTTGACCTTATTATATTATATTTCAATTGTATTTAACATTGTCATAATATTAATATGCTTGTTTTTGTTTTTATTTTACTAAATCCAGATTTACTTTTAACACAAATGTAATTTTTTCAGAAATAAATGACTTATGACTTATTTATGACTTAAATACAACATGGCTAAATATAGAGTCCGAGGCATGCAGGTGTTTAACAGCGCCAAGTGCTTGACTCCTGGTTGTTATTGAAATTTCTTGGTAGAACAACCTGTTAATTTTTTTGATGGCCCGATTTGGGATTCAGGCCTTAGACCTAAGGCTATCAAGGCAGTTAGAAGTGCATTACATACATTATAATATTACCAGCCCTGAATTAAACTGTCCCACTGCTGGGCACAGTGCTCTTCTCAATGTGAGACGGATTAGGTCATAGTCCACCACGCTGGCCCAGTACGTGTTAGCAGACGACTCACATGTCTTTGAGAACATTATGGAGAACTCCCAGGCATGCAGGTTTCCTTGCATTTGCATTAGGTACACCTAAATTTTGCTAACTATATTTAAAGTCTGATGTAGACGAGCCTATTTAATTGTCGTCTGCACATTTCTAGATAGCGCTCTACCACTAGGAAATTCATATCAAAAGTACCTGATTAACACTGCTCGACCCTGGTTTATAACTCCTTAAGATACACGTAAACATAAAGAAAACTTATGTCCCGTGACCAATAGTGCAAATTTTAGTGAACGAAGCTAAATATGAGGATATTTTACTCTTTTGTCGCCAGTCGGCTGGCAACGGTGAAGCGATATGTAAACTATAGTCTAGACCTTTGGCATTTCGGCCTTTGGCCTTTACAAGCGCTCATAGCCTATGGTAACCTTACCATCAGGTGGAACGTATGCTTGTTTGCTCCTTTGGATCTAGTTGAAAACCATCGCCGAATTCCTTATCCTAGCATATGCTAAACTTGGTCCCATTTGGCAAAATTTATTTATTTTATAAAATATTTTCTCTTTTTATGTTGTTTTATAAATTAATTTTCTTTCTTCTTTCTTTGTGCAATAAAATACGTACCTATATCTCTGAATGTTGGCTCATCTCTTTACTAAATAATTATTTTCTCCTTAATAAATCGCTCTAAGTAACAATATTACGAAAATCAACTCACACAAAGCCAATATGTGCTGACCTTTCGTTGTTAGGCATGTCTACACCACTGACAGATCATCTTAAACCGGAAATCTTGTTCCTTAATAAACAAGAATGAACTCGCTATTTACGTACATTTTAGTATAATGCCCAATCAGGAATTACAAAGCAAGCACACTAATTACTGTAGTTAATCAGAGATACTGGCTATTATACTGAAAGTGTATCCGTAACTTTTGTTAAATAAAATTAGCAGCTGATACATAATTTAATGACTTTCCTTAATTACTTAGAAATATACGACACTTGTTTCATACATTTAAATTCGTTTCTTGTCGAATTTCAAAGGATTTAAATTGGTTATTAAAATATTTAAAAATAAGTTAAAAAAGCTATTGCTAGAAATATGTTATTACACTGTAGGTGAATATTTATGTGATAAACTATAATTATAATTTGGAATACGTAATTTAATAAAGTACAGTTTGTTTCTTATTATTAGATTAATTAGTTTTAAGTCATATGTGTAATTGCATGCCACAAGGGAAAATACAGTGTTGCCTAACTATTAAGTACTTAACAACCCAAGTACCTGTATTTGCAATTGAAATAATAAATAAATAAATAAATAAAATAAATAAATTATTTGGAGACCTAGCTAAATATTTGTCGAAGTAAGTATATATTACATGACACTACTCAAAGCTTACATCTTAATATTAGTTTTCTAGCAAACAGCATTGTCAGCCTATGCGATTCTGTACCTCTTTGTAGGCCCCTCTTCGTCTGATATTTCCTAACATCTGAGTCTACATTATCGATTGTATTAATACATACAACACGACCACTTTACACGGAGCTCCGGTACCAGGAATCGACACCCCTTGTGTCACTCATTTGCACAAAAACAGAGGGGGATGTAGGTGTCAAGTCAACCTGGTTATTATACACGCAAATCACGCACACACCGAAGCGCCCCCGCGCAGTCGCAGTGCGATCTCGCCACCCCACCCAACTCACTTGTCGTCCAAAGCCGGCAAAATTCTTCTACACCCCTGTGGTGAGCTACCAAACGCAACAACTTGTACGAAAATCTATTATTTTAACCGTATAAAACGTATTTATTTAGTTATTAAAAGCAGTGTATAGTTTCAGCTTTAATTGTCGCTTAGTGTTTTTATTGTAGGTGCCATTTTCGTAAAAGAAACAACAGTGCGAGCGACCAATCGCTGAATTCAAATACGGAAGGAAAATGGCGGAGCGCGAGCCGCGCGTTTTAATTCGAATATAGAACTCAATCGATAGTAGATTAAACTCTTTTTTTAATGTTATTTTTTAATACGAGAATGCTAGTGAGGACTTTGCATTGACTTTAATCGCGAGTGGTGGGACACTGAAAATCGATATTTCGGCAATGTCGATTTGATTCCAGTGTGGTTTTACACTGTCCCCGCTCACAGACTGTTGTACATGTCAGAAAAGAAAGAAGAGGAGTAGATTGGCGTCGGTGGAAGTCGACATGACGACGGAAACTGCGACGCCTAACCAGGTAAGTTGGTGTGATTTTGCCGCAATGTCGCGTTAGGCGCTGCCTTCAGTGGCCCGTGTCAAGGACATTGGCCTCCAGAACTATAAACCTGGGAGTTATATAATTGTTTTCGAATACATTTTCTTTGTGTTTTGGTAAATTTATGCATATTTTTATTGTTATGTCGGTAAATTATCGAGTAAATTAGGTTTCGTTTCGATATAAAAATCGATATTGCTGCATTGTTGTGTGTCAATCGTTATGTATTAACGCGTATTGGACTGATTGCATGTCTGATATAATTAAATGATGATTATGATCTCGATATACGTTTTTATAAACCTAAAGTCACTTTTTATATTACCGGTTTTTTATAGATTTGTACTTCATTTTGTAGGCTATCTTTGTCCCTGCTGATTTATTTTTCTGCAATATGAAAAAGGACGCTATACACTTAAAATTATATCATTGTACAATATTTATCTTTTTCTTTATATAAATGATTAGCTAGACACCATTGGAAGTGAAGCCGTGTACATTTTGAGCTAGTCATAATGCTTTACTGTTTTCGGCTCTCAAAGGGCTTTGAGTGTTTAAACAATGATTTTAAATTTGATTTTTGTAATACAGATACGTAGGCTATTTTAAAAAGTATTCGCGATTTTTATATGTTCTGATAATTATTGTAGTTTTAACAGTCATATTGGCTAATATATTAATTAAAATTATATATAATTTTACGTGATATACGTGTAATTTTTTTCATTTAAAGATACCTAATATGCCAATGACTAAATAATTAGCCTTTTAAGTGGTAGCGGAACAACGGCGGCCAGACACAATTAGTTTTTAATTATATCTGACATTCTAACAATTGACAGATTGACTCGATTATCAATAAATCGAAAATAAACCATGAAGCAAAACGCCTCCATTTTAATAGGCACATTTATAATATATCGTCATATATTCATGTAATAAAAAAACAGTTCATTAAAACTAATATAAGTAGCTTCAAAACTAATTAAATTGTCATAATTAGGCCTAAATAAGCAATAAAATATTATTTTAGGTATCAAATGTATATAATTATGTATTTCTTTGTGGTTCTTACAGAACAATGTGGTCACTAAGCAACGACTACTTCTGAATTAATGAACAATGAATTTAACTCACTTTTAGAAGATATTTAATTATCTTATAAATTATATTATGATACCTATTTACAAGAGAGTTTCAGCCATTACATAATCATACACTGCTTCGGTGGCAGCGACAGTTCATCTAACTGCGGCACACGAGGTCTGGGGTCCAGTTACCGGGGAGCTCATTAGACGACACTTTAACTTCTACAATAACTGTAGGCAGCGACCTGGCTATGTATCATCGACAATGCCAGTCTCTGAGAGACGGTAAGCACTTACCATGTCTTACGAAGGTGTCTACGGAAAACTGCAACTCGGAGATTTAGCTGAGTATATATATTACTGACATTGTCTTAGTCTGCAAGTGACTTCTACCATTCACCATACCTTATTTAAATTTGAGATGCAAAAACAATCACTCAATCTGAGGTATCCATGGAAGATTATAGCTAAATAGGTATTTAGCTGTAGTTTTCCATGGATATAGTCTTAATGTAATATTCCTGCGTTTATTTTGATATCCAGATCTCCTTATAGATGCTGTGCCGTCAGCAGAGGAGCAGTTCTCTTTGTCTCTTTTATAAAAAGCGCTGTGACTTTCTTCAGTGGTTAGCAGTAAAAGTAATGCCTCTAACTTAACAACTTTCTGCTTACGATCAAGCATATTTACCATCAAATGCTTGTTTGATAGTACAACTTCTCCCTAGCCTTTATTATTCCCAAGTCACTTGGGTTCGGCTTTCTAGTCTAACTGGATTTGACTCATCAGTTTTTACACGGAGCAACTGCCATCTGACCTCCGCAACCCGAAGGCTAACGATACCCTAAGGCTAGACTAGTGTCCGCATATTAGAGGGCACTGACTTCCCAATAACAACTGCCATAGATATTCATGGCAGCCGGGACCGACGGCTTAACGTGCTCTCCGAGGCACGGAGCAGGCGATAATTGTCAATCAAGACGCACATAATTTCGAAAAGTCATATAACATCCGAAAGTCAGACGTGCGCGACGTGGGTTCGAACCCGAGACCTTCTGCATTGCAGTCTGTTGGTCTCCCCACTGAGCTATCGCTGCTGATATTTGATAGTACAACAAAATGATAAAATTATTTGCAAACAGGGTACCGGTCAAACTAATTTTAAATCAAATCAAATCAAATCAAAATCATTTATTCATAAAATTTTGGGTGTTACATGATGATATAATATAAATAAGTTTCACCAAAATTTACCTGAAGAGGTGTATGAATTAAGTTTGTTTTTAAGATAAATTGTATTACAAAGTCATCAAGATTACATTAATAAATTAAGATGCAACATTTCAAAGAGCGGAAAAAACACAAATATAGGTTAATGTCAAAGTAATATAAAATAAAGGTAAATTATAATCAATACATTAGCAAATACAGAAATTATTATCACAAAAAAAGTCATTCAAGCTATAATAACATTTTCTTAATAGATTATTTTTTACTTTATTTTTAAACAAATTAATATTTAAAGATTTTATGTCAACAGGTATTTTATTATAGATTTTAGGTGCTATACATAATAAACTTTTGCTCATAAGGCTGGTTTTTGCCTTTTGTAAACACAATTTATTATTGTTGCGCCTATTACGCTTCACAAAATCTGATAAGTGCGGGAATAATTGAGGATTGCTATGTACAAATACTGCAACTTCGAGAATATACAAACACGGCCTTTGTTAGTAGTACTAAATCTAAAAATAAAGTTAAATGTTAGTCGGCCTCTATGGCGTAGTGGTTAGTGTAACCGACTGCCACGCCTGAGGTCGCGGGTTCGATTCCCGCACAAGTCAAACATTTGTGTGCATGAACATGGATGTTTGTCTTGGTCTGGGTGTTTCTATGTATAATATGTATGTATTTACAAGAAAAAAAGTATATATGTATGTCTATCCATTGTCTAATACCCATAGTACAAGCTCTGCTTAGTTTGGGCCAGATGGTATTGTGTGTATGTGGTAGAATATTATTTAATTAATATACATGTACCCTTATGTAATACTTTTTGGCTCTGTAACACAATTTTGTGCTTATATTTTTTATGTAAGGCCCTAGTATTCATAATCTGGTCACACCTACATAAATTCATCATCCTCTTGCCCAGGTCCCAATTTATTTGGGGTCGGCGCAGTATATCCTACGCTTCCATACTTCTCTGTCACCCGTCATCTGATCATTTACTCCTTTCCCTTTCATATCCATCCTCACACAATCCATCCTTCTTTTTCTTGGCCTTCCTCTCCCTTTTCATCCCTCTACCTTCATATTCATCACTTGCTTACCTACATACGTATCATCTCTTCGCATAAGATGTCCATACAAAGCCAAACGATTTCCTTTCACCTTTTCGTCTATGGACACCACTTTCAGACTACCTCTTATGTGTTCATTCCTAATTCTGTCCATTCTCGTCACTGCACACATCTATCGTAACATTCTCATCTCTACTACATGCAATCGTTTCTCATCCATCTTCTTAGTAGCCCAACACTCAGCTCCATAATGAACGACAGGCCTTATAACCACGTTATACGTGCGACCCTATAATTTCAAAGGCAGTTTAGGATCATATTTACATAAATTATGCTCTATTCTGAAGGATTCTAATTTTGAAGAAAAACCAAGCCTGCTAGATAATGTGGTATCTAAAACTTTAAAAGTACATGGCAATATGCAGGTACCTATATAACACCTCTGTCTATCTCTACAAGAATAACTGGTGAGTCTATTTATGGAATATTTGCAATAGTAAACGTATCTGTAACTTACATAGGCTACTTTTCACTCAATAAAATATAAAAAATACAGGTAACTCATCATAGTACTATCTATTTTAAATATCTACATATTTCAATATATATAATAGTGTGATTAGAGAGAGATGCGGCATGAAAGTGGATATAGTGACGAGAATAGAAAAGGGTATGTTAAGCTGGTTTGGGCATATAGAAAGAATAGACGAGAAAAGACTGACTAAGAAAATTTATACGGCAAGTGTGAATGTAACAGTCACAAGGGGAAACCCTAGGCGAACCTTTCTCGATCAGATCGGAGACGTTCTGGACAAAGGCCAGGTTAAGAGCTCCTTGAACCGACGGGCGTGTATGAGGAATGTGATGAAAGTGAATGAAGCCATAGAAGTGTGTCAGGATCGTAGCAAATGGAAATCCGTAGTCTCTGCCTACCCCTCTGGGAAACAGTCATGCATCTATGTATATATGTATATTTCAATTATCCATTCAAAACCGAAAGCTATTGAATAAATGACAGCAATTTAAATCCATGCTTCAATTACAGTCATCCATTTTTCTTTTTGATCAATTACAATATTATGGTAAGTGTGATTTACAATCTTGTTATAAGGGACAGGCTTATTTATCTTCGGTCATCTCAAATATTTCCCAATAAGCTTTCCTTTTCCTCCGGGTTTCCTCACAATCCCACATCACCCACGATCCCGGTAATTGATTCAAGGAGCGAGAGCCGGAACATTGAATAAACTCACTTAATATTCAAATCTCCCTTTGACGTAATTTCGTGTTATCAAAACAGCGAAATATCAAAATGTAGGAAGTAAGACGATTTGGGAACCTTTATGCTGCGGAAATTACTTTGGGTGGTTTTGGGTTGTTTTTTGTATATTTTATTGAGGTTAAGGTTATTATATTAACTGTAATAAAAAGAAAATCTTTCTATAATGAAAGTAAAACATTTTCTCTCACTTAAAAGGATTTTTTTTAAGTATATTGTCCCCTGATCATTTATGTTAGGAGAAAATCGTTAGTCTGCGAAAGTAAAGATCTAGGAATGAATCACAACGGTTATAACATTAAAATTGTTGAAGGTCCATGCATATTACTTGTTAATTATCACAAGAAGCAATAAAGGTATGTCAAAGAGAAGGAATATAATCCTGCATAACAGATAGCTCTCCCATTTGGAAAAAGAGCTCTATCTCAGAAACATTTTGTAACCTGAGCTCAGCTTTACATATATTGTTATAAAACCTAAGGTCCTATGTGCCTGGACTGGCCTGTGTGCCAGTTTATTCACTTATAACTCAAGTGCTACCTACTAGGACCCAATCTACATTACTTTATTTTTAGTTTAGGTTTTTAGTTTAGGGTTTCCGTGGGAGAGCCACGCTTCGGCACGAATGGGCCGGCTCGAACGGCGTGATACCACGGCCTCACAGAAAACCGGCGTGAAATAGCGCTTGCGTTGTATTTCGTCGAGTGACTGAGGGTACCGGAGACCCAACCGTCCCCCCCCTTTGGGTAGAGCAAATTTAAAAGGAACGCAACGCACTTGTGACTCCTCTGGTGTTGCGGGTGTCCGTGGGTGGCGATAATCGCCTACCATCAGGCGATCCGTCTGCTCGTTTGCATCCGATTCGATAAAAAAAAAACAAAAGTCTTACCTGGACAGATTCTAGTAGGTCGATAGGTAGTCGTAGGCATTTGTTGCAACAATTTTAGGGCAGGGTCGAAAAAGACCTGTGCGCATGGCGGGCGCAATACGGCAATAAGTATTTCTCGTCAGCGAAGCTGTACTTATTCTTTTTTACATACAAGCAATGCTAGAAAGAACACATGTTCACGCCTATGTCCATAACGAGGTAGGCAAAAGCATATTACACCCACATTTCAGCAGCTACGACTAAAGGTCCCACGTATTATGTCCGCCCTCCTGTCATCTACTGGGCACTCTTCCAGACCCTGTATTTCTCCTGCAAAATTTCCTAATAAAATTATCTAATAACCATTTGCACGGCCCAGCGATTAAACCTAAGACCTAACGCACAGCAGTCATACTCTTTTGAATAATGACAAATGTTATTTGATCTTGGTGCAGCGGAAGTCTGCTGGAAAGGAAAAATCACAGAAAATCTCACCATGCAAACAGATTTAAATCGCCGTCCCATAAAGCACGACCAACCAGACATATAGCAGACATACTTACTGCATAATACACGCTCACAGTAATCCCTCATGGGGGACAAAAGGGAGGCAGTGCTATACAGTGCTCTATAAAAGGATTAAGTCCCAACGCGATATGAAAGGGTGAAACATGCGATTCATTGCAACCGTTTTTATGACTTGCATTTATAATATTTTGAGCTTTGAATTTAGAGTTATGACTTTGGTTTTAATGAAGTACGAAGTCAAAGTCAAAAATCATTTATTCATTTAGGTCACAAAGTAACACATAAGAGCGTCAAATTATATTGGTTAGTGAGTTTACTAATTTACTGAAACTAAATTTAGATTAGTTGCTAGATTCAGGCAAAAAGTTGAGCTTCTGAGAAGAAACTTGTAAGAAAGTCACAGCCACTCTTTCAAATCGCTAATACGGAACGAACCAAAGAAGACAGGCGAACGACATCTGACTATATCGAACACATTCTAGAAAAAGATCAGGTAGAGAGTATCTTAAATTGACGAGCGGTCATGATGATAATGATGATGAAGATAAAGTAAGACATATGCCAGGATACACGTGGAAATTCAATTCAATTCAATTCTTGATTTCTTTCCACAATGTAGTAGATGATAAACTTAAAACTATGTAGCAATTGCGGACACTGTCGGACACAGCATACTGGTTATATTAAGAGATCGAAGTGCTTGCTCCATATTATTTTTACATATATGCTTTTTATAAAAAAAGGAAATATTTTATTACACAGCAAATCTATAGTCTTTGGCCACCCCTTTTGGAATCTAATCTTGTATGTATGAAGTTAGGTTGAGCGTGGAGTAAGCTGATCTGCTTATAACATAAAATTCATTAGTAAGTACTACCATTGAAAATAAGCATCTACTATTTAAACTCTTGCGTCGATTTCCATAATATATATTATATATGTTTGGCTAAATAAGATAGGAACATTAGAGTAAGTTAGGGATATTTGAATATAAAAAATAATACTTGGAACTGCTCAATAGTGAAAGTAACCTTATTGAAAAGCAGATCAAGAATTTGGTAACAGTCGGTCAAACTCATATCAATTGCTATGATTGGCTGACTGAAATATCAACAGCTAATCAAATTGCACATGAATTTGATTTTGACGCTTTGTTTATTAGTATTTCAGAGACCGGCAGTAAAAGTTCCTCGTAATGTTCTCCGTGGTGTATGACTTATGCCAACCAGCACGGTGGCATCTGGCGAAACATTTTTCATTCTGCAAACCAAGCCCACATTCTCAGCGCCCAGAAGTGGGATAATATATAAACTGGGCTAATCCTTACTAATATTATAAATTCGAAAGTAACTCTGTCTGTCCGTCGGTCTGTTACCTTTTCACGGCTAAACCACTCAACCGATTAAGATGAAATTTGGTATAGATATAGTTTAAAACCTGGGAAAGAACATAGTTTACTTTTATTGATGTAGGTACCACGCGGGCGCAGCCGCGCGCAAAAGCTAGTATTATATAAGTACCTACCTCATATAAAAATTTATTCGGTAAAAGTCTAGATAATAAAAGTCTGTAATATGATTAAGCAGGTTGTGTGTGTGGCCACGATTTGCCGATCCATTAGTTATGGCCTTGACTGCGTGTTGTGCCTCCTAAGGTTTCCTAAGCACGGCTAGACGGGATTTTATCCAATATATCTAGGCGTATAAATTAGCTTGCTAGCTTAGTATGTATTGTGTCGATAAAACTATTTTATGTGAATACATTTCGTAAATGTATTCATCAAAGGGGTAGTAATGTCATTTGTCTTCTATATTTAAATAACCACGATAGTGTATGGTAGACAAAATCTTCATGCGATGATAGAACTATTAATGATAGGTTTAACCAAAAACTTCAACATGCGGTGATAAAAAGAAACCAGCATACTCTTAGAAGAAACCTGCGTAACACCCTGCTACAGTCATTAGCCTGGTCAGTCAGGTTCTACAGGCTCAAATACCTAGCGTCCCCATACCTTTACTTTTATCTCAATTTAATAACTTTGCTATGTTAAGTTGGTTTGGACATAGAAAGTATGTATTGTAGAAAGAATGGACGAGGAAAGACTGACTAAGAAAGTTTATAAGGCTAGTGTGAATGTAACAGTCGCAAGAGGAAAACCTAGGCGAACGTTTCTCGATCAGATCGGGGGCGTTCTGGACAAAGGCCAGGTTAAGAGCTTCTTGAACCGACGGGCGTATATGAGGAATGTGATGAAAGTGAATGAAGCCAGAGAAGTGTGTCAGGATCGTAGCAAATGGAAATCCGTAGTCTCTGCGTACCCCTCTGAGAAACAGGCGTGAATCTATGTATGTATGTAATAACTTTGCCAATGATCGCCAATACGCCAGGAGTGCTCTAGTATTATAATATACGGTAACCGCTTACCATCAGGCAGACCGTATGCTCGTTTATCTTCTTTGTCGTATTAATAAAACAAAGTAGGTAAACCCTTCGTTTTACCAAGAATAATTTTAATACGAGGTGATAACCGTACCGCCTAACAAACGTAGCTTTTAATTGAATTAATGCGAAATATGATCTCATGGTTGTCATCGGGGCGTGTCACCATTTAGCCAAGGTTATGGAACTAACGATTGGCAGACACGATCATAATTAGGTTATGTGCTGGTTAACCTGTTTAGGGAAAATGCGGGCTTGCCTCTGTTAGTTTGTAGTAATAATTGGTCAAGTACCTACAAAGGACACCAGTCAAATAATCCTATTATTTGTTGCCTATTCTAGCGTTCATGAAGTCTCTTTGATATCAGGGATATAAAAGAGACTTCTTGTGATAATGGCAGGATGGCAGCTTATGATATCGTTTTTCAAGAGTTGGCAAACCTTGAAAAACGATATCACAAGCTGCGCGAGTATTTTTTTGTGTTGGTGCAAACTTTCGTAGGCAAAGGAATACTACACTCTAATATAAGATAAGATAAAACTTTATTCATAGACAAATTTATCCTAGGTTTACAATGTGTTCTGTTTTATTATATGTACAATTATCGCCTGCTCCGTGCCTCGGAAAGCACGTTAAGCCGTCGGTCCCGGCTGCCATGAAAATCTATGGCAGTCGTTATTGGGAGAGTGTCGACACAAAAGATCCCACTGGGTCGAAGTGTCGCCGGTCTGCACTGACTGGCCCCCACATAAGATAAGATAAGATTATATGTACACAGCAAGTTTCAAACAGATACAATAAATAATATCATACCAATATAAAGGTTTTTAGGTAAGTTGGTAAGTTTTAAGTAATTTATTAACAATATTAAACAAAAAGACAAGAAGGGTAAACATATTTTATAAGTAACTCCCTATAAAATATGTTTAACCTACAACATTATTTTGCCATTTATTTAATTTTCTAGATTTTCTTGTATTTCTTTAAAACGCTACCCAAATATTAGGAATAGTAAGTGGATTGGATTCCGATATATTTTTAATTGCTGGCATATATTGTTGTAGTATAGAATAGTATATTTGCAAATAATTTAAAAGCTCAAACTATCATTGAAATTAAACTATATACGGATTTTATCGCTTTGTTGATTTGACACTTTATTATAAAATTTTGAAAACTGTTACATTATCAATCAATCAATCAAGAATCTAACAGTCTGACCGGAATTCTAGCACGAGTTATACCCTAGCTTATCATCACTTGGGTCACCAGACCTCAGTGGTATAAATAACGTAGACAGGTGAAAAATTCGACGTTGTTCGCATTATTAAACCTCGTCGATCGAAGTAGGCTGTCGGCATTACGTCATAGTCCCTTATAGTTCTGCCCTATTAGATAATAAAGTCGTATAATAGGCCGTCTTGTTTAAAATACTGTAACCTTCGGTTGTAGGTACCCCACAAGTGAAATAAACGTTACTTTAATGGCTTATTATGGTCCGTGGGCATTTAAATAGAGGCCTTGCCGTGTTTCAAGCTAGGTAGTTTACGGTTACAAATATAAACTACTAGATGTGCCCGCGGTTTCACCCGCGTTTATGATTACTGCGCCGCCCCCGTGGGTCGTAGCGTGATGTTATATAGCCTTTCTCCATAAATGAGCTATCCAACACTAAAATAATTTTTCAATTCGGACCAGTAGTTCCTGAGATTAGCGCGTTCAAACAAACAAACAATTTCTTCAGCTTTATAATATTAGTATAGATAGGATTTTGCCTGCGGCTTCGCTCCGCTTCAAATGTAGGTTAGATTATGCCAGTAACAGTACTTTTTCTGGATGAAAGGTACCCTATATCTTTTCCTGTTCCCCTGACAACGAGTATGCAAAATTTCATGATGATCGGTTAAGTAATTAAGGCGTGAAAGCGTAACAAACAAACTCACATTCGAATTTATAATATTAGTTAGCAGTTAGGATTACTTACTTCTCTCTTTGTGGATGTTGAGGTCATCTCATAGCACATGCACCGGATGAAAAGAGATATTTTAGCTCTTCCGCCTTAAAGGCAAGTAGATACATTAGAAAGTATAACTGCCTCATAAAATACATAAACTTTCTGAATTTATGACGTCATTTTTTCTTGTCGTTTTCCCACCGAAGAATCAAAAATGATGGGATCATAAAGGCCTACCTTTTGATGGTGAGCGTGAATGAGGGACCCCGTTTACAAAACTACTGAACCCTCTTTAACACAAGCTTCGATACGCGATTGACTTTTGGAGAAAAACGTTCAAATATTTTATTGGCTGATATTTTTTTTGGGGTATGAAACCTAAAGCTTTTTTCTGTTCACGAATATTGTTATAAAAAATTGGAACCATATTTATTAGCTATTTCTTATCCCGGTATTCGTTCCCGTGGGATTCAGTCGGTCGAAGCTGCTTGCCGAACTAACAGAAAATAAATCGTATTTGCTTTTTATTAACTTCGACGAGATTGTATTTTGCAATGGTATTTATGCAATGGGTAAAGAGAACTATAAGCAGAAAATAACAGCTTCACCAAAACGAAAAGACTACAAAAAGGTAATAAAGAAACGTATATATGATATACTAGATGTTCCCGCGCTTTCACCCGCGTTTATTGTTACTGCGCCGCACCCATGGATCGTAGCGTGATGTTATATAGCCTATAGCGTTCCTCGATAAATAGGCTATTCAACACTAAAATAATTTTTCAAATCGAACCAGTAGTTCCTGAGATTAGCGCGTTCAAGCAAACAAACAAACAAACTCTTCAGCTTTATAATAATAGTATAGATATGTTACTAGTTGCGGCCACGTAAGTTCCGATACCGTGGGATTGGGATAAAAATCCTATGTGATAATCCAGGTCTCCAACTATGCACATACCAAGTTTCATCGTAATCGGTCCAGTTGTTTTTGCGTGAAACAGTAACAAACATCCATTCATCCATCCATCCTCACAAGCTTTCCCATTTATAATATTAATAGTATAAATATTTTGCACTTAAACTTTCCTACTACTCATTTTCCTTCGCTTACCCTCTATTGACACCACAAGAAAACCACTTAATAAATAAACGTTTTCAACATTACTTTCCAAAAAACCGCAGCGCCCGTCACGCTTGAAATAAATTTTTCCCTTTAAGTTGAGTTATATGCGCATACTGTAATTTAGATACTCAATCTGGGTAATAGCAGGGGAGAGGGTAAGGTTATCGCTGTTAGCATCAGTCGGCACTGCCACTGGGGTCAATATTTAACTTTAATGTTTACGTTTAGTATTATTTACAATCGTTTCAGCTTTCATTTTACCTTATATTGATATGGGTGGTCTGATCCTTGGTAATTGATATTCACTTGTATGAAGGTAGGTACTGGTAAAACTTTCAAAAGTGTTAAACTGACCTATTGCGAATACACGTACAGTAAAAACGCTTTATTTAACTCATCTAATTTGTTAATGGAAAATTAAATTGCAGGTATTTCTGTAAATATAAAAGAAACATTCTTAAAATGACATTGATTTTACAAAAAAATATTTTGGTAGTGTTAAAAAACAGAAAGTCAGTTCTTTGGAGATTCGACTCAATAAAATTACGTGTTTGTTTTACTTACTGTAATAGTAGAAAAATATGCTTATAATACTTTAGGATCAGTATAATTGTAGTTATATTTTAATACTAATACGTCAATATGAGTTTATGAGATCCTTGTCCAAGTGTCTCGTAGGCGACGAGCCAATTGAGATGATATTAAAATATGGCCACCATATTATCTGAAATTTGTTTACTTCGAATATTTCATTTTAGATTTTTAATAGATCTTTATTGGATTTTAGATTATGGGATTCTATGTTAGTAAGTATACAATTAGGTAACACTTTAAGGCTAAGTACAGCGTTACCATGATAGATCATGCATAATTTGTGTGTACTTTTATCTATTTACGCAGAAATCTATTTAGTTTCTTTCGCAAGCAGGGCTTAGCTTGATGTGACTCGTTTACTCGTGAAATGGAGAAAATCAGATCACAGCCGTATTTTCACAAACAAATGAGATTGCTTCCTTCCTGGTAAAAAGCCTGCAGAAGCCGTTACGGACCGAAAAACAGAGGAATGAGAAAGAACGCAATACATTAAATAAGGCTAATTGAAAGTCTTTTAAAGAACAAATCGAACATTACTCTTGCGCGATTTGTGAAAACAAGGGTTTGAGAAATTTAAGAAATATCTTTCGTAATCGGATCAAACCCAAGATTTAATTACAGGGGTTCATTAAAAACCGAAAAGTGTAATTAATCTCTTCTCTCTCAATTGTTTTCAGTTCGGGTTTCTATAAACAGATTAGTGACGATACTTAAAGAATTATAATTAATGATTGACGAAATTAGATGATAGAATTTCAATAGTCTTGGGTTTCGTTCAAAGTATCAAGCCTACTTTCGGAGCTGTAGTTCTTCCACAGCTTGTCGGGTAAGTTATATTAGCTCCAGCAACATTTCCAGAACTTTATATATATGGCGGTGTTTTTTCTTTCTATAGAGATCAGTGGTATTATTTCTTGTGCTGGAACTATCATTTATCAAATAAGTATGACATGGTCGTATGAGAACTCCTAAGAATTGACAACCAAGGGAACCGTGGTTTTTTCGCCATCTTTATAGTAACTGTTTGATCAAAGTCATCTTTACTGTCGCGTGGTAACCTCTGAACCAAATAGCTATGTAATTTAAAACATAGCAAGTCTAAAATCCATTGAGATTTTAGCGATTCTTACCAAGGTCTATCGCTAAAAGTTTCATCTTGTGTAGTTTAACATACGCTCTTATTGTATAAGAAGTAAGACCACATACCTAAAACCCTATTTTAAAAGCTCTTTTAATTTTGATGATATCCGAACCCTCCTATCTGTTATTTTTTTTACAAAAGAACTCTTCATTAAGTTCAGCTCGCCTTCGTTTACTGCTAGCTTTTAATATTGCCCAAGTGCATTGTACCATGTACACAATATGTCTGATCCATTATTTTTCCATTTCATAACACTAGTAGGATATTAAAAACAGTTTGATGCGCCATGCTTCCATTTGCATGACTGAGCGGATATTGATTTCAAACATTGTCATAATAGATGGTCGATATGACGCGTGCTCTAGTTTTCACTTCAATGCTTACCTTTGTTGACGTCATACGAGAAAATTATGTTATATAGGCCGGATTATCCATTTTATTATGCACTAGATTTTGCGCGCGGCTCCGCTCGTGTAGGTAATGTAAATTTTCTATTCTTCTTTTTTCTGGATGGAAGATACGCTATGTATTTTTCTATACTGTTTACAAAATTGATGATCGGTCGAGCAGTTAAGTCGTGAAAGCGTAACAAACAAACAAACTGATATTCGCGTTTATATTATTAGTTAGGATAGTTGTATATTACTCTTTTTATTGGTCTTGCAATCCTTCCGTCTTCCCCTAATAGAGTTTTGTTTACTGTTTCGCTGTACTGGGTGTAAGCGCGCTTTGCGCTTATATTTGCAATCTAGAATGACGTTCATGGTATTTTAAAATGAATTAGAGTTAAATCTTTACTGAATCATTGCCTATTGGTGGGAATTCGAAACCATCTGAAGGAAGTAGCTTCAGCTTATCTCTAACATAGCTCCTTTTTCTTAGATTAGCAGTTCTTAGATTATTCACTATTGCAATTGTTTACCAACCGACAGGTCGTATACTTATTTACACCACATTTTATTTTTGTGTGCGTTAATATAGTTTCTGACAATAAATGTTTATACCACGGGAACACGTCATTTTTTCTTGAAAGGTCACATTTGCACTTGTAATTAGTTAGGATAACACATTTGACTGAAACGATATCAACTGATTATCTGCTGTGAAACATTTTCAACAAAGTAAACGTAAGGAAACTGATGGGGTTTGGTCGTATAAACCACATTGCCGATCTTTCTTTAGGGTGCAGTGCTCAAAGGGTGCCGACCCTTCGGCGTTCATTTCCGTATGTGCGTCTGTCCTTTGTCAATTTGCCCTATTTCGAACACTCTTGTTTTTATGAAGTAATTCAACCAAGGCTGATCTTTTAGGAAGGGTTTGGAGAAATTTCATTATCAGAACTGTTTTACCCTTCAGCCCACGTACACAATAGTCACATTCCCTACCAATGCGCCAACAAGTAGGTATAAGCATAAGTAGTAGAACTTTTTTGTTTCATCCATCTAATAGCTAGTGAGCACTTTACGCATTAATATTCCAACTCGATTACCTAGAAAGAATACCTATAACTTATTAGATGTACCAACTTCCAAAACAAATTTGGGTCATTATGCTGCCATACCAAGGCTCTGTAGGCAGTATAACAATATTTCGAGGACACATGAAATTGACATTTGTGAATCCTTAAGTAAATTTAAGAAGTGTTTAGATGATTACTTTTAAAAATTTGTTTGTTGTCATTGTGAATACAGAATGTTTATTTATTGGTTTGTTTAATATTATAATATGTAAGTACTTAGATATTCTACAATTTATCATTTTTTAAAATCTCTCTTTGTTCTCTGTTTTGTCAAAATTTTAATATTAGCTATAAATTGTTTTACGCTTATGTTGCTTAGTTGTAAAATATCCTTGCATGCTGTGGTCTCATGTAACTGAAGGAGTACACATTTAAAATTCTTATGTGCAATGAACCGTGTAAATTAAAGTGTATATTCTTTGATGGAGATCTTAATAAAAAAAATAAAAAAATAAAAATAACTTAACGACCTAAATATTACTTGACTTAGTCGGTTGATCCTTCTGTAAGGTTGCCAATATGCTAGCAGAAGACCCGGTGGAAACATATATAATATTCCTCTATAAATCATAATTTCATTTAAAGCCACCCTCCTTATTACAATTCTTGCCATCAACCTGTGACGGGTGAATATATAATGACGTCACTGTCATGGCCGCTGCATTCAAATTTATAAAAACCCTGACATTTGACATGTAATTTTTACAATCGATACTAATCAATGTTTTGAGACTATTGGCTACGGTGATTGGTTTTTATTATAGAAGGGTGCATTTTTAAGGGAGCTTTTTGAATGTAAGCCTACATGGAATTACTCAACTAGGGAAGGACTATCACCATATGAATTTGTTGTATTTCCATGTTGAGTAGGTACAATATGCAATTAGGTAGGGACTGAGGAGAGGAACTAGTAGAAATTGACATCGCGCTGTCATTGCAATAACTCCTTTTTTTAAAGGATTGGCACGCCTTTACATTACGCTTATGTATTTGATATGCTTATAGTTAAAGATAACCACTGATTTTTAAGTGGCTCTTATTAATTTGTCACCTTAGTAGCGTAAACAGCTTTGTGGTAAATGTTGGAAAATCTTTGCGAAGCAATTCCAATCATTCGTAAAAATTGCACAAATATTTGTTCAAATGTTTGACTTCAGCATACGTCAAACATTTGTCACGTACGGCCATTGAACTTGCAATTTTCACCTGCGTCCCATGTGGGTAATTTCGTATTCCAAGAATGTGGTCCTACCCACACAATTACCTACAGGGTTAAGCACGTGTACAAACATAACCATAAGATTATCTGCGGTTACTGCGGGTTACTTTTCTTAACACTGTTCTACCTGTTTCAACGTACGTCGCCGTATATTTTAACCCTCGCATAAACCATTATTTGACTTTAACGTCGCCCGTGGGACTAGATGGGTTGATCCTATCCCTACTTGAAAATAAACTTGAATTTTAGACGCAGATTGTCTGTGTTATTCTTAGGTTTTAGCTGGTAGCAAAGTTAGCTGTATGCAGCATATAAATGTCACAGTAAAAATATTTAGTTTTAGTTTTTTATTTTATTAGTAGATTTTTGCTAACGTAGATTATGTCAATACATTTCTAATCATTGGGAACAGTACTTTTTCTGGATGAAACCCTAAGTCCTTTTCTGTGGCACTGACAACGTGAAAGCGGAACGTCATGATGATTGGCCGAGCAGTTAAAAACATAAAACCGTAACAAACAAACAAAAAACTCACAGTCGCATTTATAATATTCATTAGGAATGTCGTACACTAAGCCGGTATCCACGGCTCATAGACGAGACTATTTTGTCTTGTCACTGCGAGCGCAAAGCAAAGGAAACACAACCAAAGCAAACGGTTTAATGTAAATTATGATTTCTCATACAAGACACTCGAATACCAGCTAGTCTGTACTTTATATTATAAATGTTTTTGAACTCTGCTATATCAGAAACGAAGAGTCCAATTTGAAAATACTTTTGCGTCAGAAGTATTATTAAGGTATTTTAAGAGTATAACGGTAATGTTAAGATATATAGCATGTCATCCTTTTAGATTTTTTGGCTGTTTCATAATATTACAACCCAAAACAGCGCCACAAGAATCTATAATCTAAATTTAAAGCCAGTTGGATGCACGGTTAGCTTCCTACATTTAAAGTTATGGCACGTATACGTTCAGAACGGAACAGGCTGCGGCTTAATCGATATCCTGTGATCATCCGGCTCCGGCCGCTCACGTGACCCATTTGTCTCACAACTTTGTAATGTGGGTAGACGTATGGAGATGTGACGTCATCTAGCCGCAGTGCCGCCGGTGATAGACCTACGTAGAGGATGGTGGGGTGTGTATTTGTATTGGAGTTATTGTGAAAAGGATATTGAAGTGTATGCAGTACCAAGTATACATATGTATATGTTTATATAACGTATAGGTTTCCAATATTTATAGATATTGAAAGTGTATTTCTACAAACAAAAATCTGAAAGATAGAATAAGGAATAGTGTAATTAGAGAGAGATGCGGCATGAAAGTGGATATAGTGAAAAGAATAGAAAAGGGTATGTTAAGCTGGTTTGGGCATGTAGAAAGAATGGACGAGGAAAGACTGACTAAGAAAGTTTATAAGGCTAGTGTGAACGGAACAGTTGCAAGAGGAAAACCTAGGCGAACGTTTCTCGATCAGATCGGAGGCGTACTGGAAAAAGGCCAGGTTAAGAGCTCCTTGAACCGACGGACGTGTATGAGGAATGTGATGAAAGTAAATGAAGCCAGAGAGGTGTGTCACGATCGTAGCAAATGGAAATTCGTAGTCTCTGCCTACCCCTCTAGCAAACAGGCGTGAATCTATGTATGTATGTATGTATGTATTTCTGCAAACATGTGTAAAATTCAAATAGATTTTTGATTTTATACCTACATACAAAGATATTATCTATTTTGTGGAGACGTAAGCACTAGGCAGAGGGCATGTATAGTCACGCCTCACGGCTACATATTCGCAAAGGAGTATGCAGAGATGCAGACATACATTTCGTTAGCTCTGTTGTAGGTCTACATAATAGGGAGTCCATTCCCTTTTGCTGGCACATTTCCTAAACAAGCTGGTAAAACCAATTTTCTAGCAGAAACCCCAATTACACTTTGCCTGACGGAATTAATCCCGAAAATTGCCGATCACAAAAAAATATAGGTAAGCATTTAAGGCTAATTAAGTTGGTTTACCTAGGTGTCTATTACAATCAGTACATAAAATCATGCCTCTGTGTTAACCGAAAGCTTATGTTAGCTGAATAACACTTTAAACAACCACACTAATTACAAAAAGAAAACAAATCCGTTTAAACGAAAACCATCAACAAAGCTAAACTTTTCCCTCGTAAAAAATGCTAAAAAGCTCTCCCTCCGCCGCCATGTTGCCATAGACAATATAGCGGCCATAGACAAGTACCCCATTTGTCAAGCGTTTGTTTGCTGTCGCTACGGAAGCTCATGTTTGTACTGCGACTCATTTGTTTTGCGCACCGTACACGCCATGTACTTTTTACTTGTACGTATGTTTTGCAGAAAATATATAGGTTTTAAATAAAAGAGCTCTGGTTTTGCTTGAGGCATTTATGAATGTAGAATGAATGTAATATTATGTCAGTGTATGCTAAGTGTCTATCCAGATTTCTTAAACACGACGTATTTTCGCTAAAAACTTTGATTAAGTATTATTGTAACTATTCTTATAATATTGGGATAAATAAGTCTTGAACATAACCTGCTGCCAAGCCATATATTAACAGTTGACACGTGGTGAATGCCACGTAGCTAGGTACCTACATGTTGCCTGCCACGTCTGACGCACATATTAAAAAACTCTTAATCTTTTTTAATTTTTTTTTTTATCTATACCTTCATGGATATCTCGTAGCGTAAGCGGGTGACCAAAGATTATTAATATGTATGTACATTTGAAACGTGGCATTTGTAGCGCAGGGCTGTCACTTGTTATTAAATATGTATGTATCCTCTTAAAAAATTTACATAATATTTACATGATATTGTGAAAGCTTTCGTGTTTATTAGAAATAAAAATATGTTTTCTTTTCTTTTCTTTCTTGTGTTTCGTTAACTTCGGAGTTAATGCGATCATTGATTGTACGAATGCAGATGGCGTTGTGGTTTAAGTTGTTGCCTTGTCACCGCCTCTGCACCGAGTGTTACGGATTCGATCCCCAAACTGAACAGAAATTGTGTGATCTGAAAATAGATTCTGTTCTTTTATTTTTTTTTAAATTGGCAAACGAGCGAAGGATCGCCTTATGGTAAGCGAGTAATTATTGAGTTAATGTTTGTAAAGTTAAAAGATTATTCCTTGCAAGAGTTGTCTTTTAATGATATAGAGTAAACTGTTGAATTTTATACATTTGTATGTGCAAAAATTAATTAATTATTATATTTAACTATTTAGAATAATTGCACCTCAGTAATTGTAAAGTGTTTGTACAGTGTATTATTTAACCCATAACCTCCAACTTAAACAAGATGGTTGAGGTGTTCCCGACTTTTATTCGATTGCAGAAATGGCGTATTGATTAGTATACTTAGCAACTATTAATATGTGTTAATACTCTCATTTACAGCCGGCCTTCTGATTATCTGTATCTTAGTGATGCTTGCCTCCAAGGTATTTGTACTTAATATGCATTTTTGCACAAAGACAACTTAAAGACATATTTATAAGTGAAATGTGGGTGTAAATCTGGTTTTTATGTTAATCCTTACTTCCTTACTAATATTATAAATTCGAAAGTATTTCTGTTTGTTTATCTGTCTGTCTGTCTGTCTGTCTGTTACCCTTTCACGGCTGAACCACTCAACCGATTTAGATGAAATTTGGTACAGATGTAGTTTAGACTATATCAATAAAAAGTAGCCTACTACTTTTTATTGATGTAGGTACCATGCGGGCGGAGCCGCGAGTAAAAGCTAGTCAATAATAAAATCGCCCTTGTTTTAATCATTGCGTAGTTCTCTGAGGGTACAACTATCTTCAAATGCCGCTCACTACACGATTCAGTAACAATTCAACGCAACTCGCCCGCTGCAATATTAAAATGGCTAACTTTGGCCCGAGAGATTGCCACTCTTTGTTGCCAAAAAGTAATAATAGTCATGAATTTTCCCCATTATAAAAGTTCTCTTATTTGAGTATAAAAGTTTTGCAAGATTATTTAATTCTTGGTGGCCTGATTAATTTTCTACGAAGTTAACATAATAATTGTATTTATTAAAGATCATGAATAATAAATCACGACCGGTATGAAATTATGTTTGTCGTACGCCTAAATATATTTTACTGCCTTGTTGGTTCTAGTTTACTGGCATAAGTTGATCTTAAGGTTCAGAGCCCGAGTCGGGTATACAGCATTTTATGTTTTATGACATTCTCAATAGCAGCCTGTGCATTAGAATAATTGTGCTTAGTACAAGCTCGCCCATTTACCGGATAAATGTATCGTGCAAAATATACGTGCAGTACACCTCTACTCATCTATTCGGGTATACACCGCCGCCGCCGTGAGCATTTGAGTTTTAGTATAATCTTAATCCTAATCCTAACTATCCCAACTATAATATTATAAAAGCGAAAATGAGTTTGTTTGTTTGTTTGTTACCTTTTCACGCCTAAACCACTGAACCGATCATCCTGAAATTTTGCATATACGTTGTCAGATGTACAGAAACGAACATAGGCTACCTTTCATCCCGAAAAAAATTACTGTTCCCGAGGAAAACAATAATAACGTTCTTATGATAATAGATGGCGCCACGTGTCTTTCGAATCATGATTGAATTATATTATTATATATTATTACAAGCAGAGTACAACCCGAATTGATTGTCAAATTCTAAATTAACGCGAGCGAAGCCGCGGGCAAAAGCTAGTACTCTTATATATATGATAATTAAAAAAACTAACTAGACATTCGGTTTATCACCTCGCCTTCACCCTTTGACAATATACAGTAAACAGATATGTATTTCTTATTTTATTCGTATTTATCATGAATGTGCGTATTTTGCATGAAAAGCATTTAGTATGAAATGTAGCTTAATCTCGTTCACCTCGAGAATAGTATATTGACTGCTATGCAATAGGTACAATAAAAATCTTTATTGCTTCTAGTTATTGTAATAGCGTTTAAAGGGCTAATCTATTTTATAAAACAAATTAAGTAAAGTGAAATCAAATTTAAACTTGCCGCAAGAGATTGGATGTCGAGAAATTTAAACACAAGCCTAACTAAACATATTTGATTAGCACACAAGCCTAACTAACTAATTATTCTAGAAAATCTTTATACAAAGAAAAAGTTATAAGGTGGATAATGGTGATGGTAATGGTGATGAAGAAAAAGTTATATGGTGGTGTTATGGCCAACAAAGTTATAAATATATTTCTTATTTAATTTTATAGCTGTATGGGCACACCAACATTACGCTTACTATGGCTTTAGCTGCTACGTAAATGGGCTGAGTCTATTGTCCACAAATTTCAACCATTCTGTGTTGCTACTGAACATGTCTAGCCACAAAATCCCAATAAAATATTAACCGAACCTCGAAATCGAATCTCTCTCGAACTCATGCAACTGTGGTGCATAAGTTCTCTGCTCGAATGCCTTGTACTTCTGAGGCAGTCTATGAAATCTAGTAAAGTTATAAGAAAAGTCAGAATATTGCAGAAATCCTTAAAATTCCACCCTGTTCTCTATGTGATTGATAATTTTGCCGTTAGCACAAACAAAAATTCATTAAAAGTGAGTCCTTTGTTGGCAAAGGGGAGAGTTTGAATAAAATGTTTGAGACAGTCTGCGGTGAAGTTTTGTTACTCTCGGCTCATTTGTCTTTCGTGTGGCTTGTTCTTTATGTATGTATGTATGTCTGGTTCCTTTTGAATATTTATGTTGGCTACTTGTTCGGGTAAAGTATTTTTGTCTCGGATTTTTTAAAGAGAACCTCTTTTTTCGGTCTGGAATAAATGTTACCTAATTCGAAAATATCTTTACTTAACTGCTGTTTTATGAAGTCGCATACAGCGCATATTGTTCCAAAGTCTGGAGGGCGATTTGCTGAAATGCTATTAATATTATACAGCTGTGTAAGCACAGATTACAGTATTAGATCTCTGCTTTATAGATGTAGGCTTAAATGTTTAATTGTTTGTACTGGACCGGAATATTTACTTACCTATCTTGGCAAATTATTTAAAGTTTTCTTCAATATCTGTTGGATATCCAATAATATGTTTGTAAAAATAGTGTTAGATTCAAAGTGTTTATTTTGTATGTATCATATTGACATGATATTCATAATTACATTATAAGACCAGGAAGGACGAAAGAGTTTTCTAAAATAAACAGCAAGTCTCAAGTGACCATTCCAAATAGGACGTGAAACTCGAATGCTTTCTCAGTTAGAACTACGAAATATTTAATACTACTACGAAGTTTATTAGTTGGCAGAGAATCTTAACACATGGCTTGGAAATATGGCGTCATTAGGTAAGCGTTATCGTCGGCAGCGTCTTAAGTAGATAGTAAGATCAGTATGTAAATGGGGCCGTTGACTTTTTCAGCCTTATTCATAAAACTTCAAAGCAGCTTATAACTTTATAATAAGAACGTTTCTTAAAAAATAGTAATAAACCATAAAGGATTATGAAATGTTTACGAATAAAGATTTTAATAGGTGGGTTATTAGTCTGGCCCTCTGCTGGATACCGGATTTTTACCAGTATGAGAAGGGCTATGCCATAGTTTACCATACTGGCTCAGTGGGGCTTGAGAGACTTCACATATCTTCTATCAAATTATGGAAAACTCTCAAACTAGCAGGTTTTTACTTTTAAAGAACGAACGATAATTATCTATTTATGATGCCTAAAATGGTCTAAATTTATGCTCCGGACTATTAGTTAAAATACTTGAAGCATCTCCTACGTTATAAATCAATGTAAGGCTAAAAAAGGATTCTTCTTCTTCTTTTTCGTGGGGTTAGTGGCCAACCTGTTGTCAAGAGTTGTTCAAGCCGCCCGTAGATCTCTGACATGGCTTAACGACTGCTGTCAATTTGACAACAACCGGGACCGACTTTTTACGTGCCCTCCGAAGCCCGGAGACTCTCAGATGAAATACCACTAAGCGGTCACCCATCTATAGACTGACCGCTCCCAACGTTGCTTATCCTCGCTAATCGTTTACCGATCAGTGAGTGGCTATGAGCGCCATAAAAAAGGATAATATCGTTTTACGTTAAAGCCAATAACTCTATTGGATCCATTCATTCCCAATTACTATCGGCCGGGAACGGTAAAGATAAAGTAAGAACAAACTAAACATATCCAATACAAAAACATATATACACTTTTTCGAACTTCCTCAATACAATACGAACTAGCCTTTCGCCTCATACAATACGCCATTTGATTAATCTAATATAACTTCTGTGTGTCCAATATAATTTTATTGCGTAGTTCTCGTACTAGCAACGTGTGGAGATAGCCGATAAATATCAGGGACGCTCGTCCTTTTAGCTCCGCCTCACAGTTGGCTAGCGAGCGATGACTCGCTTAGAAACGAATCGCTATATAACCAATAGATACGTTGCTGGCTGCCAGTTTTAATTTTAACTATCTTCTTCTCCCTAGCCTTTATTATTCCCAAGTTACTTTGGGTCGGCTTTCTAGTCTAATCGGATTTGACTGGATATCAGTTTTTACACGGAGCGACTGCCATCTGACCTCCGCAACCCGAAGGCTAACGATACCCTAAAGCTAGACCAGTGTCAGGAAATTAGAGAGCACTGACTTCCCAATAACGACTGCCATAGATGTTTATGGCAGCCGGGACCGACGGCTTAACGTGCTTTCCGAGGCACGGAGCGGGCGATAATTGTCAATCAATACGCACATCATTTCGAAAAGTCATATAACTTCCGAAAGTCAGAGGTGCGTGACGTGAGTTCGCACCCGAGACCCTATGCATTGCAGTCTGTTCGTCTCCCCACTGAGCTATCGCTGCTTTTAATTTTAACTATGCTGACATTTATATAATAATTCTGGAAATTAAAGTTAACAATGTATGCATACTAAACAAGAGACGGCTTGCTTTTATTTTGTCTTGCTACACGATCTGACCGCTTATAAATGATCAGTCTTAAAAATCAGTCAGAGTTCAAACTCGAGATTGCGGGCTTAACTACTTCTCTCTTCTACTTACTGCCACTAATCATTCGTTCTTGACCTCGTGTATATAGAGATAATACAAAAAACAGTTCTTACGAACAGATTTTGATTACATGATGCAGTCTTAACATGTTAAAGTAACTTACACAGTTGTCGCCGTCCAATGGTATATTCACCCATTACATACGGATGTACAAAGGCAGCGCTAGCTCAGTGGGGAGCACAATAGACTGCAGTGCAGAGGGTCTCGGGTTCGAACCCACGTCGCGTATCTCTGACTTTCGGAAGTTATATGACTTTTCGAAATGATGTGCGTATTGATTGACAATTATCGCCTGCTCCGTGCCTCGTAAGGCTCTTTAAGCCATCGGTCCCGGCTGCCATGAACACATATGGCAGTCGTTATTGGGAAGTCAGTGCCCTCTAATATCCTGACACTGCTCTAGTCTTAGGGTATCGTTAGCCTTCGGGTTGCGGAGGTCAGATGGCAGTCGCTCCGTTTAAAAACTGATATCCAGTCAAATCCGGTAGACTAGAAAGCCGACCCCAAGTGATTTGGGAATAATAAAGGCTATGGAGAAGACGTACGGATGTGCAAAATTCACCAGTTATCATATATATTATTTATGAATTCGCTACTCGCTGCCTTTGAGACCAAGCCCTTAACATTATATTGAACGCAGAACTCTTTGACGAAGAACAGAGGCTAGTTTCATTAAGTTTTCTCAAAGGGTATAGGTTAATTTCGTTTGGGTTTCGGGTAGAAGTAACTGGAAAAGGTTTAGTATAATATTAGTTTAGTAATTTATAGTTGAGACGAAATCTTCTGACACTGTACGTAACGTTATAGAAACGTTAATTTTAACTCATATTATATCTGCGAATGTGAGTTTGTTTGTTTGTTACGCTTTCACGCCTTAATTATTCGATTCCCGCACAAGTCAAACATTTGTGTGCATGAACATGGATGTTTGTCTTGGTCTGGGCGTTTCTATGTATAATATGTATGTATTTACAAAAAAAATATATATATGTATGTTTATCCATTGTCTAGTACCCATAGTACAAGCTCTGCTTAGTTTGGGCTAGATGGTGTTGTGTGTATGTGGTAGAATAATAATAATAATATAATATATTATTTGACCGGTCATCATGAAATTTCGCATATACGTTGTCAGGGAAAAAAAGACAGCGTATCAATCATCTAAAAAAATGTACTGATATTAGTAACAGTACATTTATACGCATTATTGTTAAATCATTTTATATATATATATATAAATGGAAAAAGGACCAAAGAAAAGTTAACCCCTGTCCAAAGACTATTCCACACCCAGGATTCCATCGATCTGTACATACGGTAGGCACTTAGCAACCCCTCAAGTGATAAGCATGTCATGCTGGGCATTGGGCAGTCCACATGTGGTGCTTTATCACTCTATATTCGGGTGATAACAGTAAGAGGGAGCGCTCCTTCATAACGTTGCCAAAAGGTCTTACGAAAATATAAAGAAAGAAAATCAATTTATTTGAGTGAAAATAACATTGACTGGGTAAAGATAATAAAAATAATACTAACTCGGTATTAAATTGTTTAACTGTCGGGCACGGGCCTCTTCCCAATGTAAGAAGGGTTAGGCTATAGTCCACCGCGCTGGCACAGTGCGGTTTGACAGACTTCACATATCTTCAAGAACATTATGGAATCCTCTCAGATATGGTTTCCTTACGATATTTCCCTTCACCCTTAAAGCTTGGCAGTTCAACAGTCTCCCGCTAGGCTATCGCCGATTAAATATATAATAAAATAATTTAATTTTGCCAAATGGTACCTACTTCAGCATATGCCAGTCTAAGGAAGCCTGGCGCTGGTTCTTAACTTGATCCAGAGTTGACAGAGTGTTGATAAAGTCAGCTATTCTGTCTGTCTTATCCCCTACGCTCTTTCTTCTGCATATCAATGATATGTTGAATCTCGGCAACATACATTGTTATGCGGACGACAGTACCGTGCATGGGCGATATCTCGGACATCCTGGGGCCAAACAGGCTGAGGTTGAGGGGAAAAGGCAGAATCTTGACGTTGAACTTAACCAGACCTTGGACCACATCTATGAATGGGGTGCCAAGAACTTGGTCGAGTTCAACGCCAAGAAGACCCAGGCATGCGCGTTCTCAACAAAAAAGTCTCCGTTCCTACCCCTCCCTTCTCTGAAGAACACTCCACTGGTGATACATGACAGCCTCTCCATCTTAGGTATGGATCTTTGCCGCTCCCTTAATCCCAAAACCTACATCGAGAGCGTCATTAAGCAAGCTTCGCGAAAACTCGGAGTTCTGAACAGGGTGAGGCGGTTCTTCACGCCTGGGCAACTGTACCTATTGTATAAGGCACAAGTGCGCCCTTGCGTGGAGTACTGTTCTCATCTTTGGGATGGCTCCGCGCAGAACTTGCTGGACGCTCTCGACCGGTTACAGCGGCGGGCTGTCCGTATTATCGGAGATCCAGAGGTCACGAGTTCACTGGAACCTCTGCAACTCCGTAGGGACATTGCCTCATTGGCATGTTTCTACAGAATATACCACGGGGAGTGCTCTGAAGAGTTATTCCACCTTATCCCGCACTCCCCTTTCCTATCCAGAACAACGCCTGCTGGGCTCAGATGCCATCCTTACACGGTAGAGTCAATTAGAGTGCGTACCAACAAGTTTGGGTCCTCATACCTCTGCCAAACGACCAAGGCATGGAATTCTCTGCCAAGGCACGTGTTTTCTTCTTCCTTCAATCCTGGGTCCTTTAAGCGGGGCGTGAAAAAGCACCTTCTCAGGCCGTCAAAGTAGAGACCTCAACATCGCCTCGGCTACTATGAGGGCGGTGTGGAGGCCACTGCTCTTAGACCACACGACTGCTTACCATCAGGTGGAGTGTGGTCATTTTGACGAGCAAAATAAAAAAATAAAATAAAAAAAAGCTAATCTTATAAAAGATTTTCTCTAGTCCTACAAGCCTATTCTTAGCCACAATAAAAATGAAATTGATTTGATTAGATAGGCAGATAAATTATTAGATATAGAAGTGTCAGGATCGTAGCAAATGGAAATCCGTAGTCTCTGCCTACCCCTCTGGGAAACAGGCGTGAATCTATGTATGTATGTATGTATAAATTATTAGTTTATAATGTTTATTGTTTACTTAGCAAAATATGTAGTCCAAAATTAAACTACTTACACATACATAGGCTCACGACTATATCCTTGAAAGGGTAGTCAGAGGTGTTTACATTTGCTTTTAGCCAACTATGGTTTGGTCCCACATCATTTTTTCAGGCTATTGTCGTCTACCAGATATAGTTCCAAACTATGTGCCAGTACTGAAAATGTGTGGACAGAAAACCTCAATAATACATTGCCCCACACAGCAAGGAACGGAATCGACTTATAATGAGAAAATAGCCATCCTAAAATGATTCTTAATCTGAAGTAGTTAATATAGCTAAAATTTCATCTCGAAACCTGCAGTACTTCAATATTAAACTTTACAATTATATTAACTGTCATCTCAGTACAAAAACAGAACAGAAAAACTCAACTTCTCCACACACACACATCGAAACTTTAAGCTGACAAAACCAGTCGCTTGAGATATGTCTGGCAACGTTGCCAAACGTCCAAATTTCTCTAAAAGCTTCCAATAAAGCCCCAATTCATTTCTTCTGCTGCAGGTATTGACAACCCAAGTTGTGCCATCAATCAGCTCTGGTGTGACGTCACGAATGACGTAGCCGATGCGAAGTCACCGTGGGGTGAACTGACATTAACAACCCCACTGTATTATCGATTTCTGTTTGTCCATTGTTATGGAGACGCTTTGTGAACTTTTGGAAGTTTACTTACTAATGCTTGTGTTGGGTCTATTACATAAATATATTTGAGTGTGGACAAAGGTCCCATGCGAAATGCCCTGAAGCGACATTAAGGGTGTGAAAAGCAAAAGAACATTTTAGGGTGAAGCAATCCGTGGTATATTTCTATCCCTTTAAAAAAGGCCTATGTATGTATTTATAGGTTTAACTGCCACGTAGGGATTGTATCTGACAGGCAATTTTCTGTAAAAGCATGGAATCTGATATTGTGCTGGCAAAGCTGCAATCACCTCCTAAAACATTTAAAGATACTTGGCAAAATATCAGTGTGATACACCTTCATCTAACTTAGGCGATATAGTTATTAGATATGTTATATATTTTACTACTTTAAGTTAGTCTTGTTATTGCTATCTTATTATACTATGAAATATTATCTATTTCTACAGCAATCGAAAGTATAATGCACTAAAAACGGGACTTATACACAACAACTACACAACCACACCCTGTTAATAACCTATTGAGTCGCAGCGGCACACGGGCCGCCCGAGACAATAGGTTTTCAATTATGTCTGGTATTGCAAGAAGTGACAGGTTAATTACATATCAATAGCAGTAGAGATTTAAAAATTATTTTTGTTCGATAAATTACGAAATTATGTCTATTCTGTTTTTTGTTTTTATAGAGGTCTCGACGCAAATAAAACACTTAGAAAGATACTTATAACCATGGAATGCGATGACGTGCTAATCTTAGTAGAAATCCCGAGGTTTTATGAGCTATAAAAATGATATGACTTTCATCTTGTCGTACCTTACATATAACAATAATATGAGAGACATCAGACTATAAAATAAGCCATCATCAGTTCATATCATATAGTAGATTCTTATAAAAAGTATAATTATTAGTTAACAATCTACATCTATCTATCTATATATACATACAGCCTTGGCCAAAAGTATTAGGCACCCCCAATGTAGTTATCACACACCTGTGCTATTTGAACAATTAAACAATATTCTATAGAACTGCGATACCGGTGTCATAAAACACTATTTAAGACAATAGGCGGCATTTTTTAAGCAGTCGTAAGACATCTGGTGCGTCAATAATAAAATTTTATTTTTTCCAAAATTTATTTTTAATGTTTCGTCAGTTACCATTTGGAAGTCTTAGTGTAAAGACAGTGCATTTGTGGTTTTGTGAATTAATTGAGAAGAAATTCATTTGAAAATGCCAAAACGAAACGAAATTAGTATTGAAAATCGTGTAAAAATTCAACTTTTACATGAGCAAGGCAAGACTCAAAAAGAAATCGCGAAGTTGGTGAAATGTTCGCGATGCGCCGTTCAATCTGCTATCAAACGTTTTGTTGAGACTGGCTCTCATGCAAATAAACCAAGAACAGGCAGAAAACGCGTGACTACTAGCCGTCAGGACAGAAAACTTATCCGAGAGTCTGTGAAAGATAGAAAAAAAACTTCTTCGGAGCTTGCTGTGGCTTTAACTGAAGAGACTGGACATCCCATAAGCGCACGAACTGCAAGACGAAGGCTAGTAGAAGCCGGCTTAAAAGGTTGCAAAGCTAGGAAGAAGCTGTGGCTATCCGCAGACAATAAAAGAAAACGACTTGATTGGGCTCTGAGACACCAACATTTCACAGAAGAGGATTGGTCTAATGTGCTGTGGTCTGACGAATCAAACTTTGAGGTAAGTTTTTTTAGTGAAGTCTATACCACAATTACAAAGATCATTGTTGTGTTTGTCTTCAAACTCAAATGTTATAAAAGTTTGTAATGTGTGCTTTTTTTTGGAATCTACAGGTGTTTGGAACACCAGGTGTGACGTTTGTGAGACGACGCAAAGGCGAAGAATATCACCCAGATTGCGTAGTACCAACCATAAAACACGGCGGAGGCAGTGTAATGATTTGGGGTTGCATGGCTACGGATGGAGTCGGCAAAATGTTTGTTTGCGAAGGTCGCATGAACAGTGAAAAATACATTAATGTACTGGAAACTGCTCTCGTACCTTCGCTTTCGTGTATTTTTGGTGACACTAACTTAAATGGTGTGAAATTCCAACAAGACAATGCTCCGTGTCACAAGTCAGCTACTACGATGCGCTGGTTTACTGAAAATTGTATTGATCTGTTAGATTGGCCTGCCCAGTCTCCGGATCTAAATCCTATTGAACATTTGTGGAGTATTTTGAAGAGAAAAATAAAAGAGCACTCGATAACATCAAAAACTGCTTTAAAAAACGCGTTAGTGCAAGAATGGGATGCAATTTCTCCAGAGGAATGTGCGAAACTTGTACGTAGTATTTGCCACAGAGTTGCTGCTGTCATAAAATCAAAGGGTGGCCCAACAAAATATTGATGTTTTTACAATATTCTAATGGAAATAAAGTACTTTAATCATTATAATTAGTTTTATTTCTCTCTAAGCCTGAAATATGCAGTAATTTATAGGGTGCCTAATACTTTTGGCCAAGGCTGTATATATATATATATATATATATATAAAGGAAGATGTCCTGACTGACTGACTTAGAGACAACGCACAGCCTAAACCGCTGGTCGCAGGAACTTGAAATTTGGAGAGTATGTGTGTTTTAATTTGTAGGGGTGTACTAAGATAGGATTTTTTGAAATGCCACCCCTAAGGGGGTGAAATAGGGGGGTGAAGTTTATATGGAATTTGCTTATTTCTGGACTTATAAGTATAAAAATAGGTATACAAGTTATTGATTATGATTGAAAATGACCTGTGTAGGTAAAATGGACGAAACTCCCCCTAAAAAGGTAAAATGGGGGGTAAAGTTTGTATGGACATTTTCTCATTTCTGGATTTAGAAGTATGAAAATTGCTATATTGGGTCCTGATTACAAACAAAAATGATCTATGTAAGTGGAATGGACAAAACTCCCCCCTAGAGGGGTAAAATGGGGGGTAAAGTTTATAACGAAATTTTCTCATTTCTGGACTTAGCAGTATGAAAATTGGTACATCAATTTTTGATTACAATTGAAAAATATCTGTGTTATAAAAATTCTTTCACCATTAGTAAGCTACATTATCACCAAGTAACATAGCTATATTTTATTTAATAAATAGTGCCGTTACCTACTTTTACGCCAGCGAAGCCGCGAGCAGAAGCTAGTATAAAATATAATCTCGGGATGAGTAAATTTAACGAAATTCGGCTTTGCAAAGCTGCCTTTCATGATTTTGTAAGGAGTCCTTACAAAACTTTGAACACGCATAAGTTTGGACATGGCTAAGCGAGTTATTCCAACACGGGTATGGCATGATTTACTTAACTTTTCCTGTATGTAAATTATCAACTCACTTCTCTTGGTAAATCCAGGGTTGTATCTTGCCTACGTAAATAGATAGGTGTACAAATAATGTGAAATCTATAATCTATATAAAAAAACTAGTTTTCACCCGCGGCTTCGCTCGCGTAAATGTAGGTTAGTTTAGGTTAGGGTTGCAACAGTTCTTTTTTCTGGATGAAAGGTACCCTATGTCCTATTCTGTGCCCTGACAACGTGTATGCAAAATTTCATGTTGATCGGTTGAGTAGTTAAGGCGTGAAAGCGTAACAAACAAACAAACTCATTTTCGCATTTATAATATTAGTAAGGAAGTAAGGATGAAACCCTGTTTCCCATGGTCACGTCATGACTTGAGAACGACTTAACCGATTTCATTCATGATTTTCGAGCTTTATCATTCTTTGTAGAAGGTTCTTACGGAAAGATTGATTGATGAATGATTTAATGTAAACTGATGTAAAATACCTCGGGCACTGAATCAGTTTAACGGTCTCTTGGACTTAAACCCAGACGATGATATTTTTGCGGATAATTGCGAACGTGTAAATGCTACATTTTAAGTTTATGCCATATTATGCGTGATTAAATAGCGTAATTGGCGCAAGTCGTTCTATTTAATGTAAAATATAGAATAATCCTAATCCTATTCTAACTAATATTATAAAAGCGAAAATGAGTTTGTTTGTTTGTTACCTTTTCACGCCTAAACCACTGAACCGTTCATCCTGAAATTTTGCATATATGTTGACAGGTGTACAGAAACGGACATAGGCTACCTTTTATCCCGAAAAAAATTACTGTTCCCGAGGAAAACAACAATAACGTTCTTATGATAATAGATGGCGCCACGTGTCTTTCGAATCATGATTGAATTATATTATTATAAGCAGAGTACAACCCGAATTGATTGTCAAATTATATATTAACGCAAGCGAAGCCGTGGGCAAAAGCTAGTCTGTAATCTAATAAAATCTGCGAAAGACTGCAGGCAGATGCTGGATGCGGCATGTTGCAGACAGGGCTCTATGGCGCTCTTTGAGGGAGGGCTATGTCCAGCAGTGGACTATTATAGCCTGATGATGATGAAAGAAATGATTATCATTGTTATTACAAATAAAGGCAGTAACTAATGAGGTGTACATTACAAATTCCTTTTCCAGCCCCACACAGTTACAGACAAACATACAGTAATCTGAACAAACACAATATATTGATTCACAAATCACCACCGAGCCACCCCATCGAGGGTGACAACCCCTGGCTGCCCCGCAGGGGTGTCATATAATTGCTCGCGTGACATGCACCGAGTTTCTCTGTGAATGCATCGTGGGGTTATTTTCAGTTTTTGAATATATCAAAATTTTTTTTTTTCAAGGAAAGAGATGACTTTGTATTTTTTTGAAGTGAAAACTTCCTTAGGCGCGTTGAGCAATTCTCGGGTGAACAAAAATCATGGAACTCGCGTCATCGTCATGCTTCCAGGCTTTATTTTTTTTTTTAGAATGTTAACAATATCTCAGAAATGGTGCGTCCTAAGCAAGAAATAACGAAATTTTGACCCCCTTAATAACCGCAAGAGAGTATCAGGAACTAGCATCCGACCCGCCCCATTTCTGTTTTTTTTCTTGGTTTATAGAGAAGTGTTTATGATCAAGGATTAAAGTTTTCACTTCTATCGGCAGTCCCCAAAGACTGCCCCAATTTTTTTATTTTTTTTGTTTACCAGGTAAGTGATAGTTTAGTTAGAAGGACGCTAGGCAATCACCATATCTAAGAATTCGCTATAATGTTCGGCAATATATGAAGTCTACCGAACTGCATTGGACCAGCTTGCAGGACTTTTGTGTCATCCACTAATCAACTATTTGTGGAGAGCATTGAATTAATTCTGAGTTTGGGTTGGTGAAAGAAGAACTATCTTTAAACCTCGTTTGAAGAAGGACATATCATAGCGCTCGGGAAACACCGAAGCAGGCGATTCAATCCAGCTTGCTCGTAATATGTGGGTGAAATGTTACTCGGTAGACGACTATACATCTTCCATGTTGTGAACCGAAACGGTGAAATAAGGTAATAGGCGCTATGATAGGACAAACAAGTCGAGAGCTCGAAATGTATTTGTATGTGAATTGAGTACACATTATATTTGCTGGGTCAAGAAGGTATTATGTACCTATTCGATCCAAATAATAAGGAAATCGAAAATATTTGTTAAATCTTTTGTGTAGATTTTCTACCATTGTAGTACATGACATACAGCGATAGCTCAGTGGGGAGACCAACAGACTGTAATGCAGAGGGTCTCGGGTACGAACCCACGTCGCGCACCTCTGACTTTCGGAAGTTATATGACTTTTCAAAATTATGTGCGTATTGATTGACAATTATCGCCTGCTCCGTGCCTCGGAGAGCACGTTAAGTCGTCGGTCCCGGCTGCCATGAACATCTATGGCAGTTGTTGTTGGGAAGTCAGTGCCCTCTAATATCCTGACACTGCTCTAGCCTTAGGGTATCGTTAGCCTTCGAGTTGCAGAGGTCAAGTGACAGCCGCTCCGTGTAAAAACTGATATCCAGTCAAATCCGGTTAGGCTAGAAAGCCGACCCCAAGTGACTTGGGAATAATAAAGGCTAAGGAGACGAAGTAGTACATGATACTACTGTACATCAGGTGTTGGGTTCGATTATCTGGTTCAAGCAAAGTGTAATTGGTTTTGCCTGTTAATTCAGGTGGCAAAAGGCTCGCTCTCTATTACGTTGCATCTGCCCACCCCTTTAGGGAAATAAAAGCGTAAGCCTATGTCAGTTTATCCTAAGAAATGGCTTAATAAAACAGGCTAACTGACGCAGAAGTCTGCACTTAGTTCAAGAAAATAAAAACAAAACTGCATAAAAACTAACTTAATTAAGGAACCAGCGGTCGGCAGCGTTTAGTTTTCTTTTTGTGTTAACTTTAATTAGTTAAACTATTTGCAGAAGACAGTTTGAACATAGCCAGTTTTAATCTTATAAAACATAATATAGAGGTTAAAATGTTATTTTTTTTTATGACATTTTTGTCGTAACGTCGGCCGAAAAATATTTTAAAATACCTCGTTGATCTTTTAGTAAAACTTTGAGCTTATGATTCTATGACATCACAAGCCCGATAACGAAAAGATTTAAAAAGAAATGTTAACCATGTTTTATTTGTTAACCATATTATGTACAAAAATGTAGGACGAATAAGGAATAATTTAATAAGATGGTCGAATGAGGAACATTTTGGAATGTGGGACGTAATATAGGGGCAAATGCGGAACAAACCGATTTACCGAATATGATCTTTTATTTTGATTACTATGTATTTATTTTAACCATGTTAACTGTTTATTTATAAATTTTATGCTGTCTCCTTACGTCCGTGCGGCATCAAAATTCCGCACTGAAAATCAGCGTTCTATTGTATCGACCACAATAAAGCATATGTTGATTGCGTACTCATTTGTCACAGATTGCATGTATAAATTTATTTTTTTATTTACTTACCTGTCTTTATTTTACCTTTTTTATACTGTATCTGTGGAAAATAAACGTACTTTTCTTTCTTTCTTATGTGTATGTGTATTTTAAAGCGACTACTAGTCGGCTAGCTAGTCTAGACACCCTAGGCAGCCATGTTAATTCGTAGCCGCTTTACATACAAAAATAACATGAATACTTATTATAGTTATACGAAATGCATTAATATTAATGAAATTATTAAATGGCCTTTGTGCAAGTTCACCCTCTCAAATGAACATGGTGGAGGGTTAGGGGTGGAAAACATCGATGACAAATATTCGGTGACAAACGATTGCAAATAAAATTTTATGGTTTAATAGTAAGTGTTATCAAGAGAATAACTTTAAAAATATATTGTCATCTATATTAATATTATAAAGACGAAAGATTTGATTTTTTGTATGTTTGTTTGTAGGGATTTAACTCAAAAAATATTTAACCGATTTAAAAAATTATTTCACCATTTGAAACCTATATTAAGCGCCGAGTACATACATACTTGCGAGATTTTAATTCCTTCTATATTTCAAAATAGTTTCAAATCTTTGTTATATAATATGACAGTAATAGATAAAAGATAGTTAATTTAATCACAGCTTCAAAACAAAAATGTAAGGTTTATTTACAAATCATTAATTTTAAAGTTGTTTAATGTTCAGCTAATTATGTTGCTGGTTGTCCCGACAAAATATAGTCCTGTCCAATGGCGGATACCGTTTAAAACACCAGATATAATAAAAAAATATTTATGATATTTTAATGTGTAGGTATTCAACATGCACACAAATACCTGAATACTGATAAAATCTCTAACATTGTACGGACTCTTGTGGTGATAATAATATATATTCTGAAAAGCTTATAAAATAAAAATAGTTTATTACAATATTTATTTATAATGTTGTAATAAAATAATTTTATTATTTATAAGGTGTACTAGATTTCGCCCGCGGCTTCGCTCGCGTTTATCTAGATTTTGTCTATAAATTGCTATCCGTCGATAACAGTTACTGTTTTCTGGATGATAGACTCCTACTCGACTAGGTGTAAAAGCGAAATAAATAAACTCACATTTGCATTTATAATATTATTATTAGTTAGGATGTATACATAACACTGTAGTAATTGCGCCGAAACACATTTCTTTTTGGACAGCTTACATACGCTTTACTTTTCTGTACTTTAAATCAGACATAATCTTTACATAAATAGCCAACGACAAAACAGTTCCTTTTTTTCTCTGCTTGTCAACCAATTTTGTTTATTCTTTGTTTTGTTTAGTTCTACTAGCCAATTTTAATGCAATAAATAAAAAAGATTGAAACCCTTATATAATGTAAATTAAAAGTGATATAATAAAACAATTTATACTAATAAGCGTTCCCGTTGAAACCACTGCGGGCGCCGCATTAAGATAATTCTTATACAATTCTCTAAAAGACAAATAAAGTAAAAACATATTGATTCAAATCGTAAATTTCTGCCTACTGTATTTTTGCGTAGTAATAAAGAGCATTTTATTTTACCCTTTATTAAGGAGTAAGATAGAAAATATGTAATTTATGTAAATTCGTTTTTATCTTGATCGAGTAAACTATAATCAGGACTGCAAAAAACATAAAACTTCTAAAAATTATATCTCTTTTTAACTCAAACTATGTACTCCGCCTATATATTAAAAAGTAATTAAAACCTTCACGCCACACCGACTTCTGTAGGAGCAGATATAATTGGCGGTGGTCCCTTTACACCCTTACAATGTAAGAGACCACTCAAGGTTTTACCAGAGGGTAAGCAGAGGCAGACTTAATGAGTACGATCATTTGAAGTAGGGGTATCGATTGTTTAAACTCCAAAAGCTTAACATTTTAATGGTGTGCACTTGGCAAGAGAGTGATTATTAAAAGTGAAGTAAAACTCCCCTGTGCATTGGATAATTGCAGCCTTAGGATGAAATATTTAGTACTTAGAGCAACGAGCATTCATGTAGATGCAATAAGAATTTGTGGCGACTCCGCACAGACGAACAAATTCAGCCTACTTTCAACAGATGGCGCTACATACAACTAACGCTCAAATGACGACACACAATTCTGCATCGCACAAGTGGAGTTTACACAGCGACTAACTATATATACAAGCTCCCGACATCAACCGTTGGGCCGCGACCAGCCAGGCACGATCAACCAGCCTGGTCGGAGGATCCTCCCTTTGTATTAGAGGGACATCACACCCTGTTCCTCCATAAATTAAAGAAACAAGAGAGGAACGGCATGGTCGTGAGAATTTTTTATTTTTTTATTTGTTAACAAAAGACAACTACCACTTTAGGAAACATTACTGTATCGCGACGAACTTTACAAACATTGGAAAAACGGATACAAAGAACATCCAAAATCGCAATAGCTATATGCTATTTTGTGCATTACACAAATTATTGGTCCAAGTGGGAATCGAATCCACAACACTTGGTACAGTGGCCATTGGTAGGCGAACACTTAAACGACTATGCTTGTCATGATTGCAATAATATACTAATGTCCTCCAGACCGAATTTTGGTCACGGTGGCCGATCTTAACGGAGACTGGCCTTCTGCGCAGGCGATGTTATAGTGCACAAGTGTGTGCGCAAACACAAGTGCACTCTCTGTTCCCTAACCCTCATCAGCCGATGGGACGGTAATCCGACACGACCGGAGAGAGATCAGGCGCAGGACCAAAGGCTTTACTTGCTTGCCGAGGCTAGGGTGACTAACACCGCCAACTTCCTAACTCCGGGCTGCTATTGAGATTTTTTAACAGAAAATCCCAATTACTTTTTGTTGGCTCGACCCGGGATTCGGACCCAAGACATCATGCACAGCAATCGCATTCACTACCGCTACGCCACGTGATCTCTGCTTAGTCTCTAGGGTAATAGGGATGAATAATTTGGTTATAATGATATACATACATACATATATACCTAGTCTCACGCCTATAAACTCGAAGGTGTAAATAGAAATGTATTACACCCCTTTTTGTAAAATTACATCTCTTGCAAAATAAGTTATTATATTTCCACGTTATAGAAGGGTTGGAGAGGGGTGAGCTTATTCCCATCTACAGGTCACAGTATCAGCCTCCGAGCTGCTATTGAGAATGTTTGGTCAGAAAAGCCCGAATATGTGATTTTCCCGTTACGAGGCTCTTAGTAGCAGCATAAAGTCTGGAAATTTGTCTGGTAGATGTAGGCTCACACCCTATTACGTGAAACTTTAAATCATAGCTAACGAAATATGGGTCCAGAACATCTCTACATATCCCATCTGATATATTGTAGGCTTGAAACTATGTATGTATATTATTATTACTAAACTAGTTGTTACCTGCGACTTCGTCCGCGTAGATTTTAACTAAAAAGTGTTTGTCTCCGCGGAACCCTATTTTTTTTCTAAAATCAAAGTAGTCTAAGTTACTCCTTATAACATCAGCTATCTGCCAGTGAAAGTCTTGTCAAAATCGGTTCAGCCGTTTCGGAGATTAGCCGGAACAAACAGACAGACAGACAAAAATTTTAAAAATATATGTTTTCTTATACGTACCATAAGTAGTAAGTATATAAATACTTTCATATGCATTAGATAAAAAGCTGTTATTTTGACATTACAAACAGACACTTTAATTTTATTTATTTGTATAGATGTATAGATAATTCATTCGTCTTTCCCTGAAGGTTAAGTAGATAAAGAATGGGATTAGAAATATCGGTGAAGGTGTAATACCTGTCTTCCCCTTCGAGAAAATATAGACGTGAGTCTACGTAACAGTTCAAACAGCAATCAATTGTATGTGATTGCATGGATGGCGTATTGATTTATGTGGTCGCTGCGCCACTGCCACGCCGAGTGTTGTGGACTCGATACCCCCCACGGGACAAAAAAATCAACGGGTTGCACTCCGGGAGTGCCGGCAGAAGTGAAAACTTGAATATTAACGTTGTGCATTTTTGATATTTTGGAATGGTTAGGGAATAATTTTGCACGAATTGCCTTAATTATCAGTATAAAAGTACTATTATTTATGTGGTAAAATACAATATTCATTTATTGCGCTATCGTACACAAACATGACAATTCTCCCTCCGTCTTACGAATTTTCGATCAGGTCACGTGTCCTGACACGAGTTTGACAATTCTCCCTCCGTCTTACGAATTTTCGATCAGGTCACGTGTCCTGACGCGAGTTTAACATTTTTTACCCGTCACAAAAAAGTGCACAACGCCTCTAAAGTAGCTTTCACTTCAAAAATTTGTGTGATCCATAGATGGTTCTTCCGAGTTAGGGTGTTCTTTGTGTCCGTTGAATGAATGTTCATAAAGTCACCCGCGACACAGGAAATTTTCCTTGTGTGTGAGGTGTCTTTTCTTTTAAAGAAAGAAAGAAATGACTGCCACTTAGTAACAGTTCCTAAATCGCCTTCAGAACTCTCGCTGCACATTACCTCACCGAACTACATCTAAAAAAGAAAACCTATCTATTCAATAACCGTAATAAAATTACCATTAAGACTATGAGAGCAGAAACAGTAATATAATCATAATAAACCTGTTTGTGGGCTTATGACGTCACGCCCCCCTGGGCGAAGGAAGCATTCATACAGCCAATTGTCTGACGTGGGTAGAAAGCTATAAATATAAATGGATCTCGTAATTTATGGGCAAATAGATACTTCAACCGAATTTCCTGCGAAATGTACCAAAAAAATGTGTTAAGTTGCCTTATTGGATTTTGTGGCATAAGTATACTAGTACCTAGCAGTCACTATAGGGGCTTATCTTTGAGGATAATCGTGAAGTCTGGAGTTCACTTCTTAGACGGCTTATTATGTAGGCGTCAATTTGAATGAAAGTAAATACATATTTTTTACGACAAAATCAACTGGTAAGTATTTTTTTGAAGTGAAATTTCTTTAGCGGCGTTGTACACTTTTTGTGATGGGTAAAAAATGTTAAACTCACGTCAGGACACGTGACCTGATCGAAAATTCGTCAGACGGAGGGAGAATTGTCAAACTCGCGTCAGGACACGTGACCTGATCGAAAATTCGTAAGACGGAGGGAGAATTGTCATGTTTGTGTACGATAGCGCAATAAATGAATATTGTATTTTACCACATAAATGATAGTACTTTTATACTGATAATTAAAGCAATTCGTGCAAAATTATTTCCTAATCATTTCTAAATATCAAAAATGCACAACTTTAATATTCAAGTTTTCACTTCTGCCGGCACTCCCGGAGAGCAACCCGTTGTTTTTTTTTCTCTAGCTTCTTGTCCACTCGTGGCCTCAGATGGGCGTTCCCCTTTCGTTTACTCTCTCTATAAATGCCCATATAAGTTAAGTCAATAAACGCTTGTAACAAAAATAGACTAAACCTATGTTAGTTCCCAGGCCAGGCCATTAACCTTAATATGTGTTCTCAGAACATACGCTCGATAATGCCGTTCGCTTCATAGAATCCATTCATATATGTCATTATCTAAATCGATTATGACTCTACATATGTACATAACTTTTATCAAATATATATCTATCGTTTTAGTGATTAAACATGTACGGTTTACGTATACTTATCTTATTTTATCTTATCTTATGTGGGGGCCAGTCAGTGCAGACCGGCGACACTTCGACCCAGTTGGATCTTTTGTGTCGACACTCTCCCAATAACGACTGCCATAGATGTTCATGGCAGCCGGGACCGACGGCTTAACGTGCTCTCCGAGGCACGGAGCAGGCGATAATTGTCAATCAATACGCACATAATTTCGAAAAGTCATATAACTTCCGAAAGTCAGAGGTGCGCGACGTGGGTTTGAACCCGAGACCCTCTGCATTGCAGTCTGTTGGTCTCCCCACTGAGATATCGCTGCTCTTACGTACACTTAGGTATAATATTTACTTTAGCTGATTTCGCAAATCGGTCGATTATTTTCCGTCGCCATAATTAATTTGATTCAGTGTGCACTTTAACTACCTAACGAACGTACCTATGTGAGAATCACTCTTTATCATATTATATTGTATTTACGTAACTGGTGAATAATAAACTTTGTTATACTACGAGTAGAGGTTTCTCTCACCAGCACACTCGAAACTACATAACTTACAAACTAACAGTAGTGTACAGTTTACTAAACTGTCCAAAATATATAAATAAATTTATGGCTTCAGAAATCGTTGACGCCTCTATTCAAGTCAGGACTTGCATAGTATATATTGAAGCGCGCGGTAAGCGTGGCTTCAACTATCGAGTGGGACGATGGCGGTAAGCTCGCTTACAGCGAGCTATTTCCTAATTTGTGATATCAATATAAATTATGTCTACAGAGGACGCCCTAAAGTTCAAATTTCTATTACCATTATTTTACTGCGACCTTAATGCAATGCCCTGCTTGACAACTCTAATAGTAGAAAAATGCCGACGATGTCACAATTGTTTGGCTTTCCTTTATTTCTTGAAGCGGATATGAGAACAACCAAAACATAAAACAACTATGTTTGCTTCTCAAAGTCTCCTGTGTAGGCCAAAATCCTGAAATATACCAATTGTGTAGAACCTGATCATACATTGACCTTCTCCATCCCTTATAAAGTACCAACAAATTAATTAATCTTAATTAAAAAGCGATTCTAGTTTGTATTATGAAGATATACATACATACATATATAGATTTACGCCTGTTTCCCAGAGAGGTAGGTAGAGACCACAGATTTCCATTTGAAGACATATTAATTTTAATATTATGATATTAGGAGCTTAATTATAATTAGCTTTAACATCCAACGGTATAAAAATGACTTAACGAAGCCCATTCATAAATTTACTTACAAATTAAAATTAAAAAGGTTTTCATGTTTTATTCACAAATTAATTTAGCTTCAACGTTTGTGCCCGAGGCTCGTGTGAACCACGGATCGATACAGCCTACAGTTTTATATATAACTAGCTGACCGCGCAAGTTCGTCTGCTTCATATAAGAGAATTATCCCCGTTTTTGCAATATTTTTCATTGCTGCTCCGCTCCTATTAGTTGAAGCGTGATGTTATATAGCCTATAGCCTTCCTCGATAAATAGGCTATCCAACACTAAAATAATTTTTCAATTGGAACCAGTAGTTCCTGAGATTAGCGCGTTCAAACAAACAAACAAACTCTTCAGCTTTATAATATTAGTATATAGATAGATATATAGATATAAAACTATGTACTAGCTGTCCCTACGGTTTGACCTACCTTTATGATAAGTACTTCAGTCTCGTGGCCCATAGCGTGATATATCCTACAGCCTTTCACAGTAAACGGACTATCTAATGAAAAAGAGTTTTAATATCTGACTTTATAATTATGTAAAAGAGGTCTTTTAAACAAAAAAATGGCTGTGTGTGGCTTTGTATCTTATATTAACTAGCACGACTAGAAACTTCTACGGTTGCTTGCGACATCATTTATGTCGTTATGCATTGATACCATACATCTCCGGTTTAACTAAACACAATTCGATGAAATGTGCCTAAATTCCAAACTGTTGTAACCTCAAATACCATTCATCCCCAAAAAAGTACTATTACTAACCTAACTTATCCTTCATTTACGCGAGCGAAGCCGGGGGCAAATATATATCTGTATCGACATGTATTGTGGAAGTCGTAGTGCCTCCCAACCCTAACAGACGTGAGCCTTTGTATTCAGCAAAAAAACGACTGTCCAATGAAAGTTCTAGATGGATCGATCAGCAGATTAATATCAGACGACCTTAGAAAATCTAAAGCCATAAAATTCATTGCAAAGATAATGCCTTCGAGGCTATTTGGATTTTATCTTTAGATGATTACATAAATAAAGACTGGTAGGCTATTACATAACGTATAAAACTACAGCCAGGCATGTGTAATTATCGTCGTAAATATAGTTGCTTTTGTCGTCTTTTTAAAACCGGCGATTCACCATAAACCCATGGATTAAATTTGGGTTGCAGATCATCAATATAATATTATTTGGGCATAGTGGTTAGTGTAACCGACTGCCACGCCTGAGGTCGCGGGTTCGATTCCCGCACAAGTAAAACATTTGTGTGCATGAACATGGATGTTTTTCTTGGTCTGGGTGTTTCTATGTATAATATGTACGTATTTACAAAAAAATACAGTATATATGTATGTTTATCCATTGTCTAGTACCCATACTAGAAGCTCTGCTTAATTTGGGCTAGATGGTGATGGGGGAATGTAATTTTAAAAAAAATCTTATACTCAGCGGGTGAATGATCCGATTTCACCTGACTGTAACTAAATATTAAAGTCCGATAGTAAATATTATCATTTAAATAATTGATTTACGCAAGTGGCAGTGACTTATACGTTGTTAAAAGCATTTGTTCTTATTTTCTGTTCTAAAGAGAACACGTGAGTTGAGCTGTCCACTGCGCAAAATGTCACATGTTGGACAGAAAAATTCTCAACAAAATGCCATTCCAAACCCACTGGACCGAGAACGCAAAAAGTATATTTTTTAATAATACGCCTCTATTACATATGGCGTAACAGCAAGTAGATTACATACGGCTTTGTACCGTCTAGACTGCAGATCAATACGAGACAGATTTAGCTGCAGTAAAGCCTACACTCCAAACACGCCTAGACCTACTCAGAATAGACCCTGACGCCTAGACTCAGAATAGACCCTACCGGCAACTACCAATTTAAAACAGTATATTTCATCGTTTTTGGAAGAAGTGCAATATATGAAAAATTTGGACAGGCAATATTTTAAATTCGTCGATTTTAATATCTATTCAATTCTCAACCTAGATATTAGGTATATTGGGTAGATCAGAATCAATACTGAATCTATTCCCACAATGTTCCCATACGTCTTGTAGCTGCACCAAGCATATATATTACAGCTAGGTTTTACAAACGATTCAACGTTGAGATTATTTGTTTCTTTTATCATCTCAAGTTACAATATGATTCATGTGTCAATCTTATGTTACCAACAAAACTGAAATATTTAGACCATTCAAATCAACCATTCTGCATTGGCAATTGACTATATTTTCAATCCATTTTTGCAGACATTTGGTAATAAAAGTATTTAATATTTAACCAATGACATAAAAGAGTAGTTTAACTATTTTATAAAATTATTTTAACAAAGAAAAATAGCTACCCTGTATTCAATATAAAAATGTTTTAAAAGATGTGTAAGATAGAAGCTTTTCAACTGTCCTCAAATCTGGCGGTAGGGCTGATTGTCGAATGACGTACCCACTATTTAAGTGCTGCCGCGCGAGGGAGATATCCCTACATCGTCCTCACATGTTGTCATACCCACAAATAAACTATCTACTAATGGCTTCTTAATTTTGCAACTAATTTACATACTACTTTTACTAATGGGTTTCTTGAAAATAAAATTTATTGCTTCGTAGAAAATAACATACAGACATACTACCATATTGCTTGACTTATATATAAAATACATCTTAATATCCAGTTTCTGAAGTAAATTTCTCAGCAGCTTTATCTTACCTTGAACTTATTGAACGAGTTTAGAACCCGCAGTGAGCCGTAGTCCCAGGAGTCGTGACCTTGCGAGGATTCTACAGCAAGGTCAAACTGGCTTTAAGCTTCAGATTGAAAGCTTTTGTTGGAACATATAAGTTTTATTTAAGAACAAGCGAGTTCTAAATTTAAGTAAAGTGAACGTAATGTATCTGCAAGATCCAGACATTGAGATGTCTGGATCTTGCAGATATTGAAAATGGAAGCTTTTTAGCAACATATTGCCTCATGAGCACTTGATATTGATACTGTCAGTATTGTAACCCAGGATGTTCAACCATATTAATTAGAACCTATATTAGATATTATAAATTATTTGAACTATAGATTTGACTTTTGAATTAATTTCGAATCATTTCGATACAATTCGCATAAAGTAAGAAAATTGTTTTGTCTGTTCTCAATACATTATGGTTAAAGAAACAATATTGACTAATTATGCGGACAAATAGTATAAAAACAACATACATACATATAACATCTTACACCTAAATCCCCGAAATGTGAATAAAATGTGGTTGTTCTACGCCTCTGACTATTGATGTATCGCACCCATATTTCAACAATTATTTTAGGTCCTACTTAAAAGCGAGCGAGCCTATTGTCGTCTACCGAATACTGTTCTAAGCTGCATGTTGCTAATGACAATTTCTTGAGAGAGAATCCCAGCAACAATTTTTAAGCCCGCCACCCCCAGGTAAAACCTCAGGGTGGCTGGAGGTTGTCTCGCGTCCTACAGCGCTCGGTTCTGCGGTTGGAGAGAGGGTTCAAGCGCTCCTTATCCCGCTCCGCGCCTCTTTAATGGAAACAACTTCCTCACAGAAGTAGGCGACGGCGTTTCATGACCTCTGACTTTGGACTATAAACTGAACCAAGGCCGGGAGCGAAAGGGCAACAATTCCGACTGCCACGACCAATTCACGGCGCTGCGAAGCACAGGCAGGGCAATCCGCGAACGTGTGCAGCGTCGTGTTTGCAACAACATCGTGGCAGTCACCGCAATGGTGACAACCGGGTGTCTCTCGCCTCCCTATGCGACACAGGAACTGGCCGAAGCAACCGTGGCCAGTCATTATCATTACCTGTGTCAGCCGAAAGGTTAGGGTGCCATGCCGCCTCTCCAGCCACTCCTCAAAAACAGGACTTATCGCCACGATGGTGCGTGCAAAAACCAAGAGCTCATGCACAGCAGTCGTATCACTACCGCTGCGCCACCAAGGCCACAGCGTTTGTAAAAACATACCGACATTATTATGTTTCTATGTATAATCTAAAACAATTATAATTATTATCAAGACAAATACATATTTCTTCCATTCTTTTTTATTATAAAGACCTAAAACTAATACCTACACTTTCCTTCCGCACTTTTGCACGAAATTAATCTAAAATACATAGTTTGGACAGTGGCATTTCAGCCTGATTTATCGGAAACCATTTCAGAAGACTTGGTAGTAATAAAACTTTCCCTTAGAGATCAGCCTACGTAGGTAGTTCTGGAGACATGGATAGTTTTTGTAAAGACAGATGGCGGACTTGGAAACTTGTACCTTTTATTCGTTTTGACTCTTTGTTACTTGTGTTTTTTGTATTTTCATGTAGCTTTTGTACATACATACATAGATATACATACACTCCTCCCAGGTACCTGAGAGGTAGGCAGAAGTATTTTACAACTAGATATATTTTACCAGTGTCACCTGTGGTGCGAAAAATTCTTACTGCCTACTTTTATCCCACCGGCAGAAAAGTTACCTCCGGGAGCTAAACTGCCTTGGCCAACCTGGAAGGCACTCAACAGGTTGCGTACCCAGGTTGGTCGATGTAAAGACAATCTGTCAAGGTGGGGTTATACAGACACAAGTGCGAATGCATGTGACTGCGGCGTATCACCACAGATAATGAGCCATCTGTTGTCGTGCCCCGTGAGCCCAGAATCGTGCACACTGGATGACCTGTACCAGGCTAAACCAAATGCAATCCGCGTTGCCGAAAACTGGTCCAAAATTATATAAAATGTGTTGCCATCGACACAATAAGTAAGTAACCAGCTATTGCTTTGAGGTTCCACGTAATAGCGAGCTATGCTATGCTATCAAGGCATTTTTTAAGTTACATTTCAGTTAACAGGGGCGCAATGGTACGATTGAAATACATAAGGAATTGAGTTCGATTATCGGATTGGGCAAATTGTAACCGGATTTTCAGTCACGAAATTCTCAGAAACAGCACCGAGCCTGGAACTCTGATCGTCAAACGGCAGTAAGCTGACCTCCTAATAGGAGGCCCTATTACGTAAACCTAAAGGCATAGCTAGTGAAATGTGGATATGATACGCCTCTGGCTACCCATTAAGGAATACTCCCGAAGGGATAGGCAGATCTGTCTCGTGACGTACGTAATGTAGAAGTCTTACAATTAACAAACACAAATATCTAAACGCACCATAAATCATTATATTCTTCGTAACTTTGCCTTTTTAGGAACATTTTTCACAACTTCATCATTGCATACAAATTTATCAATAAAGTCGTAACTACAACGCATTAGCTATACAATACTGAACCTTCTAAGTCACTACTTAAGATTGTAATTTGCTTGTCGACAGGCGGACGCGAGTACCGCGTTCCTCCGAGCTGCGCGCGCAGGCCAGATCGAAAAGATCATAAGTCTGCTGGAGCAAGGAGTTGACATCAACGTTAGCAATGCTGTAAGTACTTATAATAATACATATTATTATTATAAAGAAGGAAAGACTTGTTTATTTTTCGTAGTAATTACAAAGGTAGGTGAAACCGCGGGGGACAACTAGTAATCGTATGTTTACTAGTTGTCTCCCGCGGTTATATATATCTTAAAGATACTTACACAGTATGTTTAAGAAAGCTCCTATTTCTTCATTATCACGCGTCTACCGGACGGGGTTAGTTAGTGATTATATAATAATATGTCGCAGGTATATTGTCAAAGCCGTGATATTACAATTTCACTAGTGATATTATAATTGAACGGTAGATTGTCAATCGACTTCATTTCTTACAATTTAACGGCCTGGTTTTAGTGACATTGTAATGTCACAGGGACACTGTAGTGATATTGTAAGGCAATGATATTTTGACAATTTCACTGGTCGTTAGACTCGTTAAATTATGAGGCTGTCTCTGATTGGTCCATTTCCAATGCCAATTTTGCAATCATAGAGTTATAAATAAATAGACACGTTAAAAAATTCACAAAATTTTTTGAAAATTAAAAATATAATAATTAATTAATTATTAATAATAATTAATTAAATTAATTATTATTTTTATTATTAATAATTTTTTTAATTAAAAATTTAATAAAGGAAATTAACAAAACACTATTTAAACAATAATTTCAGACAGAAAATTGCACACACGCTCCAAGGTTTACTATTATTGTTTTGCAAATGGCGAATGAAAACGAATTGACCAATCAGAACGCTCGACGCCTCCCACTGCCAACTTCATTCATGATATACCTAGATTTATTATAATATAACTATAGTGTCTCCGTGACAATACAATGTCACTAAAACCAGGCCGTTAAATTGTAAGAAATTAAGTCGATTGACAATCTACCATTTAATTATAATATCACTAGTGAAATTGTAATATCACGGCTTTGACAATATACCTGCGACATATATATACATATACTTAAAAATTGCCTTTTCGTTGCTCAGTTACAATATTTGTAAGTCACTCGCGATTCCTAGCTTATCCCAGATACTTATATCTTTTAGAAAGGAAAAAATAAACCTGTAGCCGTCGGGCTATTCTAGGTATTATATTTTGTTTACTTGACTGGCAAAGTATAATATCGCACTGCAATAACTTTGTGTTGTATTTCTACTAGGGTAATGAAAATACATGTTTATGTATATGTCAAATATTATGTTTTAGTAGTTTCACGACTCGCGTTCAAAGAAAAGTACTTAAAAACCACAAATCCTAACTGATATTATAAATGCGAACTTGAGTTTGTTTGTTTGTTACGCTTTCACGCCTCAACTAATTCGACCGATTACCATGAAATTTTGTATAGCTGTCAGAGGTACAGAAAAGGACATAGAGTACCTTTCATGCAGAAAAAAGGTACTGTTTCCGAGGATAGAAATTTATTGACAAGATGTACTATAACGCGAGCGAAGCCGCGGGCAATATCTAGTATATCACAGTTTACAGCTTTCTTCGCAAGAAAAAAACAAGCTAGTGTAAAAACCTCCTTATAGGGCGTCGACATCGTAATGCCACCGGGATGCGCCCTTTGACTCGTGACGTCATTACGAGCACCCCTCGAGACGCGAGAACAGGCGCCTTATTTATAGTATGGTACATATTATCATTTAAAGTGTCGAACTTTTATCGTGGAGGTGGTTTGGAAAGGTGTCTTTGCGACTATATATAAGGAGTCAAGATGAGAAAGGTTTAGGAGAAGAATCATTTAAGTTATCTTGATGTACTACTAACACTAAGGACGGAAAAGTCCGAAATAAATGTTTTGAATTGAATTAGTGTGAGCTCTACCGTATTTTAATATTAGTCTGTCTCTAAAAAACTGGCCTATTGCGAATCAGACTTAGACATGAAGAGATTCAAAAATTGAAATTTTCCATCTTGAATTTTTATAAATTTTTGGTAGTCAAAGTCAAAGTCAAAAATCATTTATTCATTTAGGTCACAAAGTAACACTTATGAACGTCAAAGTATATAGGTTAGTGAGTTTACTAAGTTACTGAAGCTACATTTAGGTTAGTTGCTAGGTTCAGGCAAGGGGTAGAGCCTATGAGAAGAAACCTGCAAGAAACTCACGGCCACTCTTTAAATCGTCAGTTAAATATAATTTCAGTATTTTACAACTCAGATTAACAAGGTGTTACAGCCATTATGCCATATACTACTGACTATAAAAACTAAAGATAACAACAATAATAACTTAATAATATTATAGGGAGGAAATAATTTGAGCTAAGATATATTATTTAATATAAATCTAAAATAGACAGTAGGATGGCATGATGGCGCATACACTTACACTTTGTGACTATGCAAAGGCTTAAATTGACTTATAAGTAATACAGATCTTTGAATCCTGTATGCAACAAGCAACTAGGTAGTGTAAATAAATACTATGACAATTTCATAGAGTGTATATTTTTATTAGACAGTCCGCTGATTGACAGCGGAGGCTTAGTAATAGAAACCCGTAAGCACCCTTCGGGAAGGATACCCTAAATAAGTCAACTCCCGCATTAGACATTTCTTGACGTAACTAGGTCTGACTTTATTCAGAGTAATCTTTAAGAGATTAGAAGCAATGGTGCCAATTCTCTAAACTTAACTAAAAATCACTAAAATTTAGTTTACAGGACTAAACTAAATTTTAGTGATTTTTAGTTAAGTTTAGAGAATTTTGTGACAACAGAATTGGCACCAATATATATATTTCCAAGCTTATGACAAGAAATAATCATAAAATTATTCTATATAAGGAGAAAACTTTTTCTCTTTATCTTTACAACATTGTTTCACCGAGTATAAATGTGTTTGAGACGACTTTGCGAATGTAGTTTTCATTCTGTCAAAACAACAGCGCAATATAAGAATTTCTGAGCAAATCTAGGAAAATATAACGTTTTCTTGAGATTTTGATTATCATAAATAAGGAGAGCTAGTTTATTGCTGAAAACGTTGGTTTTATAGACCAATAAGTGTGAGAATGGAGTTGGCGTATTACTGCGTCGCAGTTCGGAGTGATATTTTAAATATTACACTATCAAACTGCGATCGCTAATCAAATGCTCAAAGTCTGCATCTGAAAGCAATTTATTTCAATGAGAAAAGAAAAAGGCAATATTTTATGCTGATTACGCTCAAAATATACAGGAGTAAGCACTATTATATATTGGTTTTATTAACCTCTGAGTCTTCTTCGAAGAGGTTAATGAAACACTATGTGGGTCTGTGTGTCTGTCTGTTAGTGACCGGCATAACTCTGGAACCACTGGACCGATTGACTTGTAACTTGGTGTGCAGATACCCCAAGGTCATACCTCGGTCAAGTTTGAATATGGGCCCTGTGAGTCAAAAGACCCCGAGATATAGGGTCATTTCTTTTCATTGCATTTACATTTAAGACGAAGAGGTTGAATCCTGGGTTTTTACACCCATCTCGTTAGATATTGAATAAAATTATTTTTGCAAATTTGACTGCACGGATGGCGTATTGGTTTAAGTGGTCGCCTCGACACTGCGACTGCGCCGAGTGTTGTGGGTTCGATCCCCACACGGGACAAAAAATTGTGTGATACACAAATGGTTGTTCCGAGTCTGGGGGTTCTCTGTGTCAGTCGTTTGATTGTTTATAAAGTCCCTCGGGACACAGGTATTATACCTAGTGCAGGAGTTTTCCTTTTACCGAATAGAGTTGTCTTTTTTTTAAGAAAGAAAGAAGAATTCGTTTCATATCAGACACGTAAGTATGATCAGTATCTGATCATTTTAAAAACAACCGGCAGATTAAATGATAGACTTTACTTGAAACGAGAAATAACGAGTTCAGTTGAGATGTATTTACGGTTCTTACGATTTCTGGCATCTTGGCTGTCTTATACAATTTAAAGCAATATCAGAATTCAGCTTATGCTAATGCATGCCGTCGTTCGTTGACAGATGCTCGAGAGACGGCGAAGAACCAAGTTATCGTTTGCTTAACTCGTCTTGTCCCGGTCGTTACTTATATAAATTAGCAAACGCTAGATTGTTAAACTGTATATGAAATTAGCATCAAACAAAAGAGAGATGATGGCCCAAAGTTGATACAACGTTGCCTCTATTTTTAGGGCAACAACAACAACAAACAAAGTATTTAACAAACATTTATTTTTCTTTACGAGGCAACGATCTATGAAGTCATAACGCAATATTCTTATATTAATTTGCGAAAATATTTCTTCCGATTTAATATTGGTATGTGTTACATCAAACAGACCTTTATTTCTGAATCGATAAGGTTGTTATTCGCAAAGCAAGTTTGCACAGTAAATTACAGCCATTTTCCTGGCATTTAGGTTAAGCACGCAATGCTGTCACGAACACAGTTATCATGGTTTAAATAAAATGGTAAACTGTGTCAGTTTAGGCGTGTAACTTTGATGTTATATTTCTTTATGTATTCTGTCTGGCGTGTAGGCTAGGCTATGAATACAGCTCATCATTGACGAGGCCTCTGGGAACTATGAAACAATTATGCCGTCACCAAATTTAGCTTGTCATGTGTCTGCTTCGAAATGCCCGTGGCATAAATTTGTGGTTATGCTTGTGTAAAATTGTGAGGTTCTAGGTTAGCCAAACTGGTACCTAAGTGTTAAGACTTGTTAGAAAATTCTCTTTACCAAAATATACATGGTATAATATAGGATGTAATACCCTCCCTCCTACGCCTTTGGAAATCCTAACTAATATCATAACTCTGAATGTGAGTTTGTTTGTTGCGTTTTTATGCCTTAACTATCCGACCGATAATGACGAAATTTTGTGTACACGTTGTCATGGGTACAGAAAATGACATAGCATTTTATCTTTGGTCTTTTAACTAGAAAAAGGGTACTGTTTCTGAGGGGTAGGAAATTGACATAACCAATAGTTACGGAAGTGAAGCTGCAGGCAAAATCTAGTATGATATAATTAATATATAAACTGCCAATTTCTTCCAGCCGAAGTTTCGATACCCAAGTCTTCGCACAAGTTTCATTAGATATTTCATTACGAAAATTCTTAGTAGCAAAACGAAGTGGTCGGTGAAATGCTACAGGCTAAGGGCACCTTTACCTTTAACAAGAAATTAAATAGATCTCAATCAATCAATCACTCTGTCAATGGACTAATTGAGTCCTCTCAAGAAAATATCACAGATTTAAATTAGGACATGAACTTTGATTGATTGAGAATCCTGAATGACACCTCTAATTAGATGAAAAAAAAGAAATGTTCACAAATTTCAATAAATTAAACTACTTTCTTCTGATCTGGAGCCCTTATGATTGGACGCAAATGTAAGCGCTTACTTTTGCCACGGTTTCAATGTCTAGGTTGGACCAGTAGTGTGTCTACGGTTTCAGATTAAACTAGCCGAATCGGCAACATAGGTTGGCTTGTAGAGTATGTTGGGAGTCAGATTAAAGCCAGTTCGACATTTTTGAGCCCCAGAATATAAAGTGATATTCACACATATTGCTTCATCTCTATTCTTCAATTTCATTTCCCTTTCAAGGGACATTAAATACATTATAGGTATTCCTAAATTACCTAATCACTAACTTTTGCCCGCGACTTTTCGTACGCGTAGAATTTTGGAAAATAGGTACCTATCTTATTAATACTCGAATTTTAAGTGATGTATCAAGATGCTCATCATGCATCAGATGTTAAGTTAGATCTTTAGCGATACAAATGTGAAAGCCGCATTTATTTTAAGCCGTAGTTTTTGCGTGACGCGCATACGAACATGCAACCGAACAGGTGTAGCTGTTTTCTGTAGCTCTTATACTGCTTACATATGCCTGAAACACAGATCTAACCTAGTTCAGGCAAGTAGCTTAAAATAATTTGAGGATGTTAAAGTATCCTTTCTTGTCATAACTTTGATTAGTATTTTGGTTATAAACTAGTTAATTGAAGCATTAAGTCATTGTTAGATATTAAAATTTAATTTAAAGTTGATTTGTACTCCTTTTTCTGAAATATAATAATAAATAAAATCATTAACTAGTTAGAATTTTATAATATGTACCTATATATCGGAGAGTAGGACGGCCGACTCGCTTTTGTCATGATGAAGCAACAAAATATAGGCGTGGTATTATACTACGTACGTATACTAATGATAGGCAAATACAAGAGAAATAAAACAATAAAGGTTGACTGTGATGATCTCCGATTTGATCCGTAACGCAGCGAGTTCGTCACCCGAATGTTCCGTGCACGAGTTTCCGGTGCTTATATAACGTCAATATGACACGGACAGGTTAACTGACACATTGGTTCTATGGCGACCTCACTCCAGCTTACGCTTGACGTTCCGAAACAAACCAATAGATGGCGCTTTATTCAACTCCAATTACAGAAATAAATTATATTCCAATGATTATTTTCTTGACGCTCCGACATATACATAATAAAATATTATAGATCAAGCGATCAAGTAAGGCATGCTATGATTATGGCAGATTGGAGGTATCACCACTGGGTAAGGCTATCTACATATATTGTCTATATGTGTATATTTTTCCTTTGCAAGACACTATCAAACAACAGACTATGCCGTGACTTGAAATATAAAAAATAACCGGCTAGTTAAACGGTTTCATGCTTGAGACGGTACGTTAAAGGTTTGTTATCAGGCGGTAATCGTTCAGCTTAGTCAAAGGTCGGCCTGCTTGCATTCTAATATAAAGCAAACAACTAAACCACTTGAAATTAAAAGACTTTTAAAAATAGACTCAGTTTTACTTGTGAATTCGTTTGTATTATTTTTTTATCTATCCTTTGTGGATAAGGTTAGATCTTTTTAATACGTTTAGTGGCTTGAATAATGGTTAGCAGTAACGTAACGCGTGGACTTTACTGTAGTACCTTAGCATGGCAAAAGTCATGGCAAGAAAATACCAAAACCGCGCAGAAACGCCTTAACTGCTCTTTAGTCTGCATTTAAATCTGTTTAGAGAAACAAAAAGAATGATGGTCTATATGAACATATGCTACTAGTAGCAATAAATAACTTTTATCGCCAGTGGTAGCAGAGAAGACAGCCGTCCACTCGAAGGTGAGCGGTAACCGTAATAGACATACGACTGTGTATTTTGGTATCACAGAAGCAATTCCAGGAAAACAGAAGCAATATACTACCTACCGTAAAGCACAAAGGTGTCAAAAACGTACACTGCATGCTGATAAGCAGTTATCGTAGCTTTTGTAATACAAGGGAGCAAAAGTCGCGCATTGTCGCAAAGGATGAGGACGATAGAAAAAAGGAGTAAAAACAAGCGAAGGAGGGTTGAAGGGAGTGGTTGGTTCTCAGGCGCTCTCTCTCACCAAATGAAACGTAACAGTACTCATGCGGCTACTTTACGACAATATTCTGTGAGAAAGCAGTACTGTCCCGGGTCCACCCATTAAGGCTATAACTAGCATGGCGCTACTGCCAGCATTTTACAAGAAAATCCAATTAACACAATTATTCGGCGCCAATGAAAACAACATTGCATCGATGTCTTAGTTCCGAGTTTGCTAAAACATTAACATAGGACCCTGCGCTCAGTCATAGACCGGCAGGAGTTGAGCACCTCCATGGCAAGAGGTATAGGCTGCGCGGTCCAGGGTCCAGATACACATGTCCGAGTCATGAGTATCGAGCCTCTCGAGGCTCTTCCCTCGGGTAGACGCAGAATTATACCATGGTATCAATAAGGCTTCGATTGAAAACAGTACTTTTTTACTGAATGAAAGGTCCTGTCAATGCGTATGCGAAATTTCATGATGAGCGGCCGAGTAGATAAAACGTAAAAGCATAATAAATAAAGAAACTCACATTCGTATTTATACCTAATAGGTATAAGTTAGGATTACGATTCAGTTACAAAGGGAAGTTGGAAAATAATCACCTGTATTGCTTCTAAAGCAATCCCATAATCACGGAGTCAAGTAGCTAATTGTTACTGCTTGTGGTGGCGCATGGCGTGTCGGTTATGTTCTCGTGCCAATGACGATGATTGCGTGACTTCTCTACTGTATACTTTATTATTTTATTGTATAATAACGGCAGATCGATTGCCTAATTAAAGCCTTTTGAATTATTCGTGCGAAAGCAAAAGTAGAAATAACATTCGTAGACATAAAGAAGTAGGCCTCATTGGCATGTTTCTACAGAATATACCACGGGGAGTGCTCTGAAGAGTTATTCCACCTTATCCCGCACTCCCCTTTCCTATCCAGAACAACGCGTGCTGGGCTCAGATGCCATCCTTACACGGTAGAGTCGATTAGAGCGTGTACCAACAAGTTTAGGTCCTCATACCTTTGCCGAACGACCAAGGCATGGAATTCTCTGCCAAGGCACGTGTTCCCTTCTTCCTTCAATCCTGGGTCCTTTAAGCGGGGCGTGAAAAAGCACCTTCTCAGGCCGTCAAAGTTGAGACCTCAACATCGTCTTGGCTGCTATAAGGGCGGTGTGGAGGCCACTGCTCTTAGATCACACGACTGCTTACCATCAAGTGGAGTGTGGTCATTTTGATGAGCAAAATAAAAAAATAAAAAAAGGCATAGGTCTAAATATATTACACACTTTTAAGGGCAGCAATGTTCTAGGTACCATATAGGAGGTGAGCCTATTGCGGTATACTGGGTACATGTATAGACGTCGTGCTGATAATGCAAATTTCCTGACAGAAATAAACCAATAACACTACCTGATCTGAAAAAGCTGGCGTGGCATAGAAAGTTTGATCGCTTATATTATCAACTTAATGGATAAATGACGGCTGTCGGTCGCTCAACATGAAAGTTTTATAAACTAGAAGATACCCTAAAAATGATTATAAATATACAACAGTTACATTTCACTCAAACAATTCGCTTTTGTTTACAGATAATGTTAAATAAAAAAAGACAAATTATATTTATTTTATTATAAATTTAATAAACAAGTAAAAATACAAGCATATCGTCGGCCTCGATGGCGTAGTGGTTAGTGTAACCGACTGCCACGCCTGAGGTCGCGGGTTCGATTCCCGCACAAGTCAAACATTTGTGTGCATGAACATGGATGTATGTCTTGGTCTGGGTGTTTCTATGTATAATATGTATGTATTTACAAAAAAAAAGTATATATGTATGTTTATCCATTGTCTAGTACCCATAGTACAAGCTCTGCTTAGTTTGGGCTAGATGGTGTGGTGTGCATGTGATAGAATATTATATTATTATATGAAACGTATATACATACAATTTAATAAAAATACTTTAAACCTCAAAGGCAAAGGAATTCCTCTCACTCCTTGTTTTCATTTCGAAAATATTCCAATTCACATAACAAACAATGTTTCCTTGTTGTGTACTCATTCAATAACATACTCATATTTCCTACCCATTTGTCGGTAAACCCTGACCCAATTCCTTCTCGTATCCTTGACCTGGTTCCCGAATATACGATCACAATGTTCTAATTTCAGGAAAACAAGGAATAAGGGTAATTTGCCATGCCTTTATTGAACTTTACGATATTAGATGTCAAGATTAAACAGCCGTAGACTGTTTGGAAAATACGGTTTCCTGATTAATGTTTTTTTGCTTTGAAAATTTTCCCGTATAGTGATGGCAGTGATGGCACATTGGTTCTAGTAGTCATGTCATTAATAGAATTGTTTTCCCCGATGATTTTTTAATAGAATAACTTCTCTACTTTCGCTTGTATGATATAAAATCTATATATTAATACGTGAAGCAAAAGCTTTGTACCCCTTTATTACGAAAATCGCGCGGACAGAGGAGTATGAAATTTGGCAAAGTTAAAGTTTATATGGAGAAGGAGGGGCGAAACGTAATATTTTTATAAAATATGCATGAGAAATACATTAAATTAATGAAAAAACACTACACGCACACAACCATGCATTTGACACACGCAGTCGAATCGCGTTCGTAGTATTTTGACATTGTTCGTCTGGCGTCATACAATTCTTTGTAACTATGGTTACCTATACCTTATTTATATGTAATCGAGAAAAACAGAAAACAAAGTAGCAAGCTTAGGAATTTTGGTCGAATTTTGACCACTAGGCGACCACTAGTTATATATAATTCGGTGCAACTTAGTGGCAACATCAATGGAAAAGCTGGAAAATAAAAATAATTATATTAATATCTAAATAATAACTTATTTTCTCATCACAACACATTTAACAGTATTATGGCTTAATCTAACATAAATACAACGTGACATTTGTGAGAGACTGGTGCCCGAAATAGGTTTAGGAATATCTGTGTTAAGGATCACCACGAACCAATTAACAGCATTTCCTAAGCGCTTGTGAAGAACCACTGCCATGCAACGGTGTTGTCTTTAAATGTGGTTTAAAGGCAGTGCCGCTACACGGCAGGCAATGGTTTACCTGTACTTATGAACCCTTGATATTGCCGAAATACATAAGCTGCGGTTGACGGTAACCATCAGGAGAGCCACTGTCTCGTCTGCCACCAAATAAAACAAAATTGTATTGATCTATTTATCACCAATACTTTTGCTTCAAAATACGACCACACCTTTTTAGTTTACGCTGTAAAATTATTGATGTAGCAGCATTGTCGTGTGACGCAACACATATAAGTAACTAGCGATTGCCCGCAGTTTTGCTTAGAAACAGTACATTTTTCTGGATTAAAGATACCTTACGTCCTTTTCTGTAGAATATGTATGCCACATTTCATAATGATCGGTCGAGTAAAAGCGTAACAAACAAACCAACAAACAAACCAATAAATAAACAAACTCTCATTCGCCTTTGTGATATTAGTTAGGATATACAGTAAGAAACTAATATCCGTTTTAAATACCTATACAGGCTCTACCGCCGGATGTACGGATACGCTACACATAAACATAAACACGCCTGTTTCCGGTAGAGAGATAGTCAGAGACGGATTTCCACTTCCGAAGACCCTGACATTTTGCGTCATGCATTTCTCTAACCATTAGCCTCACAACCTCTCAAACATCAGAGAACTGCACGCATAACGAATTTATTTAAGTAGTCGCCTCACCTCACTCGCTATGTCAAGTCAATGCTACTAAGTGCTTCGAATCCAACACAGGACAAAAAAATGTTTAAAACCGCTAATTATTGTGCCGAGTTTGGTAGCTCTTTGAATGTGTTTTTAAATGTTTTTAAAGTCCTATACGACATAGAAATTACTGCGGGAGTTGTCCTTTAAAAGAAAAACATTCGATATGGTTCTCACCATCAATCTATTTTGAGTGAATCTACTTACATAGCTCTATCTTCAACGTGTATTTTAAAGTGTTAAGATGTGAGCCCAAGTATTACGATAATATTGCCCCTGTTTATACACATCAGAATGCTGAACACGGTCCTCTTTCCAGTAAGCAAAGCTAAGGTCAAAGGTCACCACGCTGGCGCAGTGCGGGTTGAAACACTTTACACATCGTCGTGGAGAATATTACGTGGAATTTGTAGACATGCACGCATCTTCATGATATTTTCCTTTACCGATACAGCGAGAGAAAATAAACTATACTAAGAAATTTAATAAAAGTAATCAATTTAAATGGTTATTTAATAACGAGCTTTTGTCCGCGGTTTCGCTCGGAAACATTGTTTATTTCTGAATGAATGGTGCTTGAAACGCTATGTGTTTATTTGTACCCCTGACAACATGCAAAATTTTATGATGATCGCTATCGATAGTTTATTACGCTTTCACACTTTAACTACCCGACCGATTATCATGAAATTTCGCACACACGTGGTCAAGGATACAGAAAAGGACATAGAGTACCTTTCATCCAGAAGAAGTGCTGTTCCCGAAGTATAGAAAATTGAAATAACCTACATTTACGCGAAATCTAGTCTATCAGTATCATCAGTAAATCATATCTATCAGTTCAGGAAATAAAAATGGGTAGGTATATGGTGTATACACATATATTTCAATTGACATTGAAAATACAACAATAAGTATGTTATCTAAGTTCCAAAGGCACATTGAAACATTTGGCTCTCGTCCAGTACTAGATATTATTTACAGACCTCTGAACTTGTAGCTATTATTTTGGCAACTGTATTTTGAATGTTTGTGGTTTTAAAACTTTATAGAAATACTAGCTGACCCGCCAAACATTGTTCTGCCATATTTATTTTTTATGTCATGTCACCTTATCTCGGTATATCGTTACCTGACAGTACAGTTACGGGCGGCGAACTTTATTTTATGTAATTTGGCAAACCATCGATAGCCGTAGCTTTTCCATAACATTTCTAGGAACGACTTTGCCGAACCTAGCACCTTAAGATCGATAGTAAGCCCAAAACGCACACCTACGTGAATAAACTAACAAGATAGTGTCTTAGCTCAGTTTCAATAAACATTTAAAAAACGTTTATATTTAGTTTCAGATAGTTCAATAAAATCATTGCGAGAAACTCAAAAACTACTAAACGGATGCACGATTTCATGCGGTTTTCACGAATAGATAGAGTAATTTATAAGGAAGGTTTAAATGTATAATTTGTTAAGGTTCTGTACTACCGTTCAAAGGCGGGGTAGATAGCTAGTACAATAATAAAATTAGTGTTTTTTGTAGACCCTTACTTTATTAACATTAGAATAACAATGTAATATTAAAACATTCTGAAACACAGCTCTCTGACCTACTTCAGGTAATAAAATGTAAAAACAGACTTTATAAACCATTATTTTTGTGTCCAATATTTAAATTGTAAAGGTTTTCCTTTAGATTAAATATAGTTTTAATGTGAATTTAATACAATAAGTAGCTGTAATGAGTTTTGGAAAGACTTTTATTTATTGAATAAAAATTTATTATTATTATATAGTGTTTTATAAATAAACTGCGGCACAAGCCATATTCGTTTCAATGTCTAACATTCAAAGCAATAGTATTTCATGTACAACAACTAACACTTCACTTAAACAAGGCAACATTTCTGGTATTGCTAGTGAGTTTATAAAACAATTACCTACTGAGCAAGGAACTCACTCGCCAAGCTGTCAGCGCCAACGATTACAATCGAAAAAGTTTGTCAATATTGAATTCCTCTCCTGCGGAAACAATTTCATTAACTGCCACGTGTAGATGAACAAAGCGTGCACTTACAAACTTTTGTGAAAGGTTAATTCTGATATGAGTGGGAACTCACATATATTTATACTTTCATTAGTTTGTTGATTTTTTTTGAAGTGAAAACTTCGCGCTTTGAGCACTTCATGGGTGAACAAAAATCATAGAACTCGCGTCATCGTCACGCTTCCACGCTTTCCATTTCTAAATTATTTTAGAATATTAACAATATCTCAGAAATGGACAGACGGTGACTCGCCAACTCACTAGGTGGGCCCCCTGAATAGCCACCATAATATAATTATGATTAATACATATATACTACTCATGCTTTTATGGAGGAACCGAATTAGTAATACACACTGGCAAATTAATATAGAAATATCTACTTACGGCCAATTTTAATATCTAAGAAACGAATCGTTTTATTATAAATGTATCTACAATGGATTTAGGATAGGTTCTATTATATAAGTGTACAAAATTAACTATCTGTACCTACAGATAATTAATTTTATATACTACTAGTTTTCACCCGCGGCTTCGCTCGCGTAAATGTAGGTTAGGTTAGGTTAGGTTTGCAACAGTTATTTTTTCTCAATGAAAGGTACCCTATGTCCTACCCTGTACCCCTGACAACGTGTATGCAAAATTTCATGTTGATCAGTTGAGTAGTTAAGGCGTGAAAGCGTAACAAACAAACAAACAAACTCATTTTCGCATTTATAATATTAGTTAGGATTAGGATAGTAACAAAGCACGTTTTTCATCAGGCGATCATCTCTGTAGCTGAAAAACTCGTTTTTATATAATAGAACCCATCCTAAATCCATTGTAGATACATTTATCAAGTACACAAACATCTCTATACACGTGTCATTCCACCTATCCTGTCCTATTCTAGGATAGATTGACAGATGACGTGCGGATCGTGCGATCCATTTTAGTTATCAATAAAAAAAAAGATAGGTAAGCTTTTGCAGAAGAGGGTGCCAAGATGAATGGGCAGGCTCGGATACAGCTCTTATGAGTGCCATAGATGTATTCTGTATATATAGACACTTGAAAACGTAGTATCGATTACCATGGTCATGTTAAGTATGCTTACTATGCCATATTCGATAACCGAATAAACATTCGAATTTTTCGATATAATTATAATAGTTTATTGTTTCTTTCTCACATAGCTACAAAATACAAAATTGCACAAAAGAAGCTTATTCTAGACATGTATTCGCTACTTTGTAAGAGACTGGTTTCTGTACTAGGAGACCTGTATGACAGATTACCAGCCTCTCCAGGCACTGGACTCATGCAGTACCAGTATGTAGCTTCTTGTTGTTGTGTTGTGCCTGTCGATATATGTAGTATTTGGTTCTATGGAAACATAAATAAAACATGTTTTTACTCAAAGATGTCCATTCATTGAATGCCAGTTAAACATTATTTTATATTAATACATTAAATCTATAATATTGCATAAAGTATCTACGTAAATTGTGACATGACCTTATAATACATCCATTAGTTAAATGAGTTTAATATTACACTACAATTCCCCCAAAAATGTATGTTCCCCTCTTTCGAAGGGAAAATTTTACACTAATACAACTATGTGCAGCAGGTTGATAAATTGAATAATAGACGTTTGTATTTCGAAAAATATTGATCGTTTTTCGAATATAAAAATGTATTATGCAAATAATATTTATGGGAATATTGCTTTCGGGATTTAAAGTTGTATGTAATGTGTTTCTGTACCTAATCTGAACAAAAGGAAAATTGAATTAAATGGTATTTTGTGTTACGTGAACTGTCTACTCATTGTAAAGATATACCTAAGTATTATATTACCATATTCATTTACTAACAATTACCCGCGATTGTGTTAGTGTTTTTGGAGAATTATTTGATTCTCCTTAGTGTTTAAGCTATCTCCGTACTAAATATTGAAATCGTTTAGGTAATTTATAATGTTACTATAAACTACCCAAAACTCCCATCTCAGGCATTGATATTAACCAACCCATTTTGTCCTCAGAACGGTCTGAATGCCATCCACTTGGCATCCAAGGACGGACATGTGGAGGTGGTTCGAGAGCTGCTGCAGAGAGGGGCAGCCATCGATGCTGCCACCAAGAAAGGCAACACTGCGCTGCACATCGCCTCGCTCGCTGGACAGGAGGCAGTAGTCAAGCTACTTGTGCAGAATGGAGCTCAGGTTAGGTTCTTTAAGAATTATACTTTGATTCTCTCTGCGTGATTTAGGGCCTTGCATCGTTATGTAAGTCCTCTAAATCACGCAGAGTGAATGGTGGTACCTATACCACAACTGCAATTATGTTTTCCCTATCATTATAGGCACTCTTGCAGTTATGTAACCATATTAATGATAGCACCACATGGCCTGCGGTCGCCCGTTAGTTCTGCGAAGCAGGGCCGCATCACCGTCATGTGTAAAGGCTCTTACCGTCTTCTACATGAAGAGTCTCTTTGAAATGCTGCCGCAAACACCTTGACCGTCACCTTCTATGATGACTCGATTGTAGGATCCATCAATTCATCCGTTCTGCTAAGCACTTTGCAGAAAGTGACCGTCACCTTCTATGGTGACAGTACTGTAGGATCCATCAATTTATCCGTTCTGCTATGCACTTTGCAGAACGTATACAGTTCAAGGGATCCCTGTAGTCATAAAGATCATACATCCCAATGACGATAACAACACGTCAGTGCATAACCAAGGGTTTCCGAACAGGTATGTACATAGCAGCCACCTATCAATGTCAAATATTCTAGTTTTGGTCAGACTAAGCAGCATGGTATGACGTTGTACCAACGTGGAGATTACAATAAAAATTACCAAGCTTGTACCAACCAGTATAAACACTATCTAATCATGTTGGCCATACCTCCATACACCATTACTAAATTACACAAACATAAACCTGTAAGCTGTATCGATCCGTGGTTCACACGAGACTCGAATACAAAGCTTAAAGCTAAATTAAATTCTAAAATATAATATGAACATCTTTTTCATATAAATTTGTAAGTAATTCTCTCAAATTACCTCGTAGCTTTTTAATACTGTTGAGCCTGTAGACTAAGTCCTAATTAGTTTAAGGTTTATATCAAATTAAAATTCATACGGCTTCGTAATACCTGCTGTATTGAGACACTTTGTGTGGCAGAAAATTAATGAAAGAGCGGCGTCTCCGTACAAAGTAAGAGCTCAAGTTTGAAGCGTAAGCAGCTTAGTGCTGATTGAAATTGATTGTTTATACATATTTGTACTAGCAACCCAGCCCGGCTTCGCACGTGTAGCAGAGCATCAGTTTCGCATCAAACGAATGCCGTCATCGGTGTGAGATCCGCACTTAAATTTATTTATTCTGCGATATCTTCTATGATACTTATTTGAATTTGTATAGTGTAAAGGGCTATTAAAATGTGTACGAAATAAAAAACCAAATGAATTACGTTCTTAATTATCATAATTAATGTAACTTGGGATAAGTAATTACTTTGCTTTATTTGTAAGAAGGATTTTTAGTAACGGTTTTTCGTGTTATATTAATGAGATTTTTAGTTATCATTAAAAGCTTAAGTATACATTCAATCACAAATTCCTTAAGTGCGTGGACTAAACTAGGTTTAGCTTTTAAGGAACTTTAATTATTATTAAGTCTATTTGAACTAGTATCTACTCAGGAATTCGTTTCGTGTGAATCCTGTAGGAACGCATGTGGAGATTAAAGTAGTCTATGTTTGTAATCCAGGACATGGTCTATCCGTATGCAAGGTTCATCCAAATCCGTACAGTGGTTTACGAGTACCTAATTGAGTAACAAACATTATCACAAATTTTCTCATTTATGATATTATAGTACAAATCTGCTTACTAAGTAATATGTGATGTGGAAAGGACTCTAATTAATAATACCATAAACGAGATTAGTTATTGTAACTCTTTTAAAATCAATTCGAACCCTTGACTATCGTTACGTTTAAAAAGCTCTGTTAAAATCAACGCACGGAAATTTTATTTTAAGAATGCACTTCACCAAAAAATATGCTAAGTGTTTTGTTTCCGAAATAACACACCGTTAGTTGTCTGTCCGCCTGTCTGTTTGTATGAAGACAGTAAGTAATTTACAGTGATCATAACATATCACGGTATTGTAAGCACTTCGCATGATCGAAAGTACCTATTCCAAAATATTTTGATTTATCGCCGACATATTGCTTAACACACATTTGAGAGATTATACTTCTAAAACACGTCTCACGTATTTTTAAGTTTTAGGCCATGTTTTCTTCTGGCAAATAGTTTGTGGTCAACTGTTTGCTGGAAAATACTTGCGTTAAAATATTATTTTAACAAATCTATTGTTGTCGCGCTGGGCTCGAACGAAATAACAACGTAAAAATAATCTGGTATTTCTCTGTTATCTCCTCCAAAACTAAACTAAATAAATATATTTTTTATAAACAATATGAGTGAAATGTTAAAACTTCCATTTATTTTATTAGTTTTCTTTAATTTATCAGCTGGAAGTCCACAAATACAGAAAAACATTGTAATTTTTTAAACATTTCTTGTGTTTATAATATTTTAAATAATTTTAAAAACGAAATACATAGAGATATATCAGTAGTATATAGGCTATATCCTAGATTTTATTTTTACTGCAGTGTCATTTTTCACGAGAACAAGAATACGCTTTTATAGATTTCTGGATTCTTCTTTCGGATCTAGAGCCCTTTTCTTAAATTTGTTCGAAATAAAAATCTTTTAAACCAAAACCGTTTACCAACCAGTTATCTAAAGTACTAGATGTTGCGCTAACTATAATTAAAGGTAACTTCGTTTTTATTTAATATTGTCTTCTGTTTACGCAAATGTTATTAATTTAAATTAAACTACTATATACGGATTTTATCGCGTTGTTTGTTTGACACTTTATTACAAAATTTTGAAAACTGTTACACTACTATTACTATTAAACTTTACTAATTTTTAAGCTAATTAAATTATTGAAACTATATATTTTTAGTTTAATTTCGTTTTTATTTTTAAAAGTACTTTATAACGTTTCGTGTTGAACTTAAACTATTGTTGTGATGGTGTTTTAAACGTCTATGTGCTACGAGAACTGTTTCTCATAGGCTTAGGGCGCGTTCCCACTATGCCGTGACGATTAATTTATCGTTGGACGACTGTCGTCTCCAGCTGTTCCCATTATATCGACTGTTTATCGTCACTGTGTCTTCGAAATATTTTATCGTTGAACGTGTAAACACGATATTTTTATCGTGGCTACGATAGATAGTTGCAACAACGACACACGATTTGCCATCATGATTAGTCGTGACGTTTTTTTATCGTTTTACGATTGTCGTGCTAGCAGTTTCCATTGACTTGACAATCTGTCGTCACTGCAAAAAAAGTCGTGGACGACAGTTAATCGTGTCGTCCTGTATGTGAACACCTCTATTTAAAAACACAAGCCACGACGCTTTAAACGACACGATAATCTATCGTCACGACATAGTGGGAACGCGCCCTTAGGTACCGTTTATCAATTTTGTCATCTCGGTAGTATATTTTATTTTCTCTTTATTTATTCAGGGGCATCACGGCAGTATAATCGTATAATGTCGCTGGCAAACAATCAGCTGACATACTATTTGCACAGTAGCAATACACCCTTAAGTACATTAACAAATTTGTATTTTATTTTATGTGAAATGTTTGGGAGTATTTCGATGCTCACGTTTCGTTCGTCTCTTGATTATGCGGAATATATCCGCACTCATCCATTAGTGTTTGCTTTTACTGTACAAGCAATTAATGTAATTGTTTACTGTGGCCTGTATTATTATTTACATTTATATGAAACTGGCACAGACAAAATGGCGACAGTGTTGCTATTAAGGCAGTTTTTATATTTATTTTTATTGTAAACTTGACGATTAAAAAGAGTGGCCATGAGTTTCTTGCCCGTTCTTCTCATGAGCCCTACACCCTTGCTTTGCTGAACGCGGCAGTAAATGTAACTTCACAGAAAAAAATTAGTGTAACTTTGACATTCATAAGTGTTACCTTGTAACCTAACTTAATTACATTTATTTTTGATTTTGAGTTTTGATTGATTATGTAATCTGGTTTTAATCATTGTTTTTATTTGAGATGAACGTGTGTAAAGTGAAACAGATAATAGTAGTTTTAAGTTTATAATACACATACATTTTAGATGAATGATAACTAACTTATGCAAATTACATGTTAATAAAGATATTGGATTTAAATTTTATTTTTAAATTTTATGTACTTAAATTCAAAAGCAATATGTAGGTAATTGATTTTATGAAATACTAGCGGCTCGCTCCGAATTCGCCCGGGTTAACATATTATATAGGTAGCCGATGTCTATCTGAAATAATGTATTGTCAAATAGTAAAATGTTATTGTCCAGGAGATTACTCTCTAAATACATAGTACATACATACATACATAGATTCACGCCTGTTTCCCAGAGGGGTAGGCAGAGACTACGGATTTCCATTTGCTACGATCCTGACACACTTCTCTGGCTTCATTCACTTTCATCACATTCCTCATACACGCCCGTCGGTTCAAGGAGCTCTTAACCTGGCCTTTGTCCAGGACGCCTCCGATCTGGTCGAGAAACGTTCGCCTAGGTTTTCCTCTTGCGACTGTTCCATTCACACTAGCCTTATAAACTTTCTTAGTCAGTCTTTCCTCGTCCATTCTTTCTACATGTCCAAACCAGCTTAACATACCCTTTTCTATTCTTCTAACTATATCCACTTTCATGCCGCATCTCTCTCTAATCACACTATTTCTTATTCTATCTTTCAGAGTCACACCACATATGCTTCTCAACTCTCTCATTTCTACAGAAAGTCACAAAAGGACGCTCTCTTTAGTTTCAATATGATATAGCGTGAAAATACTATATTTGTAATTCAAACTAGCTTTTGTCTATGGCTTCGCTTACTCAGAAACAGTACTTTTTTCTGAATGAAAGGTATATCGTTTTCTGTATCAAATATACATAGTTTATGCGAAATTTTGTGATGATAAGTCGAGTAGTTAAGGCGTGAAAGCGTATCAAACAAACTTACATTCGCATTTATAATATTAGTTAGGATGTCATGTTGTCATTGTGTGTCAAATGACAACTTAACGTCCAGAAAGGTAACCATGTTTTAGGCAGTGGTCCGACCGCCGACGATGAACGAGAAACGAGCAGAACTAGAATCTATAAACGAGTTGACGATCAGCGGGAAGCGAGTGTGTAGTTTCGATAGTTTCGTCGCCGGGCTATAAGCGAGTGTGCAAGTGCGACGAGCGATTACTCGCGCCACTCGCCCGCGGTCGCTCAGTCCTGTGCAAACCTGCGCGCGGCGACGAGCGAGCATCGCTGAACGAGTATCGCTGAGCGAGTTTATTTTTGAAAGCTCTTGTCGCTCAGCGACAAAATTAGTAAAGCGAGTCGTCGCCGGCAGTGAGAACAGTCAAAGAGCAACTTTTAATATATGCATCTCTTTCGTTTACACGGAATGTATATTAATTGTGCGTTTCTTGAGAGAGAAAATCGGCGATAGTTAGTCGTTTTCTCGCCGGCGGTCGGACCAATGCATATATCTAGTAGGGTGCATTAAAATATGTACGTTCTTTTAGTTCGAGGCCCTTTAAGATTCACAAATACATAATGTATATTTGAAATAAATACTTATAGAAAGTTATGTGAATTGTCTATAATGAACTTAAACGTTAAGATTATACATTACTTTAGAGACGTGAGGCCTAGTTTCTGACCAAATTTTAAAAGATATCTTAACATTTACAAGTATATGATGGTTATTCCATTTGAACACCCTTTCTACTAGATTTAACAGATAAATAAAGTCTGGAGTAGGCTGCCTACCCCAGTCTGATCCTTCGGTTAATCTCATTTTCCTGGTTCTCTTTTTCCATTTTTATTTCCTGTCCTAGATACACATACTTGCAAGCTCGTTCAATTAGTATCAGTAATTGAACGAGTTTGCATTGGTTTATATGTGGTTAAATCTTATACATGTGTGCTGTCCGTGTGAGATCCCACGGGCTGCTTGTTTACTTGGTTCAAGTGATAGGATCAATTGACTTAGTATTTCGTTACCTTTAAGTTTATGGTCATTATTTATGTTATGGTTTACTTGGAGTTAAGATCAAGTACTAAGTGCGGTGAGTTTATGTTAATTATTTAAGTGATGGTTTACTTTGAACTTAGATCAAGTACTGTTGGTAAGTGCGATGACGTAATGCGTTCTTAGCTTACTCGTGGGAACGTGGGAACGCATAACTACATAGCCCAACGCCCCTATGAGTGAAACAAATAGCGCCTATGTGAAAAGTGGGTGTAAAACACTTCCGGTTTACACCCATGTCACATGTCACCAGCTACGGTTTTAGGCGCCGCGTAATAGCAAGTAAACCATTTGCCGTTTACTGAGCACATACAAGATTTGACAAAAACACCCATATAACTCTTTGACCGCCAACAAAATCGAACCCAGGCACATCATTGCCATATATTATTAGAGTAGTAGAGCCTCGCTGATTTCAGCATGAATGGGCCGGCTCGACCGGGGAAGGACTACCCACTCACAGAATATCGACGTGAAATACCAGTATTCCTACTGTTGTGTTTCGTTCGGTGACGTGCCGATTGCCGGTGTCGTGTGTGCCGCAGGCCCAATCACCCCGTTACCCCCTTCCCGCTCCTTCTCCTTCCCACTTCCTTTCCTAAAGGGTCGGCAACGAGCTAGTGATGCCTCTGGTGTTGCAGGCATCCATAGGCTACGGTGACCACTTACCATCAGGTGGCCCGTATGCTTGTTTGCCACCTTAGTTGATTAAAAAAAAACCTACCACTGAGTCATATAGCAGGTTTCGACATCAGATATCTTTGTGTCACAATGTAACTATGTTTTTTTTGTTACAGGTCAACATCCAGTCACAGAATGGCTTCACCCCGCTGTATATGGCCGCCCAGGAGAACCACGATGGTGTCGTGAAGTTTCTGCTGGCTAATGGCGCTAACCAGAGTTTAGCCACTGAGGTATGGCTTCATCTCCGTCAGTAATTAAATGTTGGTGTACGAAAATAACGACTTCTTTAATGGCCGCATATCTCTGACGGAAAATCGAGACTACAGGTTTCTGTTTGGTACCACTGAAGGAACGTAGTGCAATATTCCTCGAAAACAAAATGAGGACCATCCGAAATATATATAATAAACTTCGCTTGCGAGATTCAGGATTGTATGGCGTAGAATGTGATTGTCCACAGCGCTATCTCTTGAGAACCCTTCACTTCTTGAGCTGTATGGTGTCGGTACAATATATTTGACTAATATAAAAGTAGTTCGTGTAACCGACTGCCACGCCTGAGGTCGCGGGTTCGATTCCGGCACAAGTCAAACATTTGTGTGCATGAACATGGATGTTAGTCTTGGTTTGGGTGGTTCTATGTATAATATGTAGGTATTTACAAAAAAAAGTATATAATATGTATGTTTATCGATTGTCTAGTACCCATAGTACAAGTTCTGCTTAGTTTTGGCTAGATGGTGTTGTGTGTATGTGATAGAATAGAATATATTAAATCGTAATAATAATAGAATATAGAATAATCTAATTCTAGCCATTATTAATGAAAAGTCAAAATGTTTTTTTATCTATTTCTTATTAACAAATTCTAATAGTATTTTAAGGAAACTATGAAAAAAGTCGCCGTAATATCTACAACAACAATATCAATTAAGAATATCGTGTTTGTAAATGTAAGAACTCATTTATATTTGGTCCTAAATTTATCTTCTTGTCTTTAGGATGGCTTCACTCCCCTGGCAGTGGCTATGCAGCAGGGCCACGAGAAGGTGGTGGCAGTTCTTCTGGAAGCTGACACCCGCGGCAGAGTCCGCCTGCCGGCGCTACACATCGCTGCTAAGAAGGACGACGTGAAGGCTGCCAACCTATTACTAGAGGTAATACTTAAAGCTTAATCGAAACCATACACCATAGCGATGCGTCCAATCGATTAATTGACACCGAAAATAAAATTCGAATGTGATACAAACGCGAATGACAATTTCTCGATTCGTCCTTTCCGGGACAGACCGCCTTTCGATGTAATCTCGGTATATCGTTACGTGACAGTACGGCTACGGGCGGCGAACTTTATTTTATGTAATTTTGCACACCGTCGATAGCCGTAGCTTTTCCATAACATTTCTAGGAAGCACGTGATCTCGTGTCGCATCACGCGGCTTCATTCGTTCGTAGGTGACACGGTAAACTCTTTTCTAATCATTTTTTAACACACATACGCAGTGCTTAGGTATGCACCAAAACAAAACACGCACACCGCCGTAAGGCGTAGGCGTAGACGTAACTGTCGCATCAAAAAATTAAAAATATATGTAATACTAGCTGTTACCTGCGACTTCGTCCGCGTAGATTTTAACTAAAATGTGTTTGTCTCTGCGAAATACTATCTTTTTTTCTAAATTCAAAGTTGCCTATGTTACTCCTTATAACATCAGCTATCTGCCAGTGAAAGTCCCGCCAAAATCTGCCGTTTCGGAGATTAGCCGGAACAGACATACAGACAGAGAGACAAAAATTTTAAAAATAGATTTTTTCTTATAGGTACCTTATATACTTTCATATGCATTAGATAAAAAGCTGTTATTTTGGCATTGCAAACAGACACTTCAATTTTATTTATTTGTATAGATGTATGATGAAGTACGGTTATAGACGGTATGATAAAATGTATGGGATTTTGTAGTGTTGAGTGTCCCGGAACGTGTTAACATTTGAGTGATTCTGGCAGCAGTTTGTATATTCAGGATATTCAGGATATTCAGAGGTAGATGAAACTTCAACAGTGGTAACGGAGGTTTTGTTTCAGACAAGTTTTCAATCAGCAAAATCTTGTATTAGATAATGCTTTTATTTACAAACCTTATTCACAGAGTAATAATAATAATAATAATTTTATTATCAAAAAAAGCCAAATACAGTTTGTCCATCTCAATCACATAATATATAAAAGTACCATTATGTACAACGCTATGTATTTTAGAGATAGAGTGAACGTCAGTGCCTGTGCTAGTATTAACTGTGTTACAGACACTGGCGCCTTCCTCTTACAGATTCGTGTGACAATATTGGTTAAGAATTGACAAGTTGATAAACTACTAATAACATTACTGGTAATTATGGTAGTTATGGTAATCATCTATTAAAAGGTAAACTATATAAATATATATTAGGAAATTATTTAAAGCTATACATAGAGTGTTGTGTGTATATGTGTGTGTGAGGGCGTGTATGAGGGTGTGTGTGTGTGTGTGTGTGTGTGTGAATAAGGTTTGTAAATAAAAGCATTATCTAATACAAGATTTTGCTCTCGGCTTCGTACGAATGTAGGTTAGATTAGATTAGGTTAGAAACAATACTTTTTTCTGAATGAAAGTTACCGTATGTCATTTCTGTACCCCTGACAACTTGTATGCGAAATTACATGATGATCGGTCGAGCAGTTGAGGCGCGCGAGCGTGACAAGCAAACAAAGTAACGTACGCATTCATAATATTAGAATAAATAAAAAAATCTTCGTTTAAAACTAATTTATACAATTACACAATTTCTATCGAAAATGTTAGCTAGATAATACTAAGAAAATGTAATTTAGTTGAGAATCAACTTGGTATTTAATTTACTTGCTTCAAGTGAAATCTCTTAATTAAATCGCCTGACGCAAAATTTTAAGAGGCGAAAAATTCATGAGTACCATTCACCTAAATTTTATGAGCTTTCGTCTATTAAGACGATGGGCTGAAAATGCTTACATACTTTTTTGTTCAAAAAATGTTTTCATGGATAGCTTTAAATTTTTTATAATGAATTTTGCAGAAATTGAAAATGTTGAAGTGAAAACTTCTTTAGTGGCGTTGTGCACTTTTTTGTGATGTGTAAAAAATGTTAAACTCGTCAGGACACGTGACCTGATCGAAAATTCGTAAGACGGAAGGAGAATTGTCATGTCATCATACGAAAGCGCAATAAATGAATATTGTATTTTACCACATAAATGATAGTACTTTTATACTGATAATTAAAGCAATTCATGCAAAATTATTCACTAACCATTCCAAAATATCAAAAATGCTCAACGTTAATATTCAAGTTTTCACTTGTGCTGGCACTCCCGGAGTGCAACCGGTTGCTTTTTTAACCAACTTTCTCTAGCAGTACCTACGCGTGTTTTATTATTTAAGTACTAGCTTTTACCCGCGGCTTCGCTCGCGTAAAAGTAGGTTTGGTTAGATTATGTTAGTAACAATACTTTTTTACATAAAATATAGCCTATGTAACTCGATGATAATATAGCTTTCAAATGGTAAATTTTTTTTTAAATCGGTTGATTATCTTATCTTATGGGGGGATGGGGGGGGCAGTCAGTGCAGACCGGCGACACTGTCGACACTCTCCCAATAACGACTGCCATAGATGTTCATGGCAGCCGGGACCAACGGCTTAACGTGTTTTGCGAGACACGGAGTAGGCGGTAATTGTCAATCAATACGCACATAATTTCGAAAAGTCATATAACTTCCGAAAGTCAGAGGTGCGTGACGTGGGTTGGAACCCGAGACCCTCTGCATTGCAGTCTGTTGGTCTCCCCATTGAGATACCGCTGCTCTTAAAAAAAAAATCGGTTGATTAGTTTTAGATTTAAATCCCTCCAAAAAATAAACAAAATATCGAATCTATCCACTTCATAATATTATAGTATAGATATAGATTATTCCTAGGTATACCTATTTAGCAGCGGGTTCTTCATATAAGCTAACTTATTCAACCAATAAATCAAACTAGAGTAGTAGAGCCAAGCTGGTTACAGCAGGAATGGGCCGGCTCGACCGGGGAAGTACTACCCTCTCACAGAAAATCGACGTGAAACAACAGTGTTTCACTGCTGTGTTTCGTTCGGTGAATGAGAGCGCCGGAGGCCTAAGCATGAGGTGACGATTCTCGCAGCTTATGAGGGACCTGCAGAGCATCCGTAGAGTCATTGTGTGGGTGGCGCGAGTCGACCCGGCGGCCAGGGAGAGCCGTAGAAACGGTGCTCTGCTGGCCGCCCGCGGTATAGTCCAGAGGCCCAACCGAGTCTAACCAACTAGGTTGGCTGCCTTATCATGCCGCGCATAATCTCGAGGTGGCTCGTCGTGCCGGATGGTGACCGGAGGGTGGGTCCCGGCGACCACTTTCGGGAGGGTACGGGGGTCCTTCCGTCCGTCGGATCGGCTATCGCCATACCATACAGTTATATGACAAAACTTGCTCTGCGCCTTGCCCCACTTTGCTGCGAGAATAGCCGCCTCTTTTTTTCACGCTTCCCCTTCCTTTCACTCTATGGCAGTACGAACAAAGCATTGTCGTTCAACAGCAGCCAATCGCCGTAACCCCACTGCTGCTTCCTGTGTCGTGGAGTTTATTAACATCAGAGGACTCCACGCTAACCTTAATGCCGTCCATCACCACCTGGAGACGGCTCGACCGGCAATGCTTTTTCTAACGGAGACACAAATACGCCGTCCTGCAGACACGAACTACCTGCAATATCCGGGCTACGTGCTAGAGGAGTGTTTCCTCGCGAAAGCCGGGGTATGCTTGTTTGTTAGGGCGGATATTTGCTGTCGCCGTCTACAATGCCTAGAGGACCCTTCCTTCTCTGTCCTTTGGGTACACGTAGATCATGGCTCTTTCAGCCAAATCTACATGTGCCTCTACCAATCCCATTCAGGAGACGCTGAGACAACTCGACTCCTCAATTACCTGAGTCAGGCGGCAGACGACGCGCAGGAGCGGTTTCCGAACGCTGAGTTGGTGTTCTTGGGAGATTTCAATGCCCACCATGAGACCTGGTTGGGTTCTCCCAAAACAGACCACGCGGGACGAACTGCCCATGCGTTCGCTCTCACGCATGACCTGTCTCAACTGGTACTCCAGCCCACACGGATACCAGATATTGCAGGTCAGGCGCCCTCTCTGCTCGATCTGCTGCTGACGAGTAACTCGAACCGGTACAGTGTGTCGATTCGTGCTCCTTTGGGCACCTCAGACCACTGTCTGGTTTGTGCCACAGCTGTTGTTGTTACGCCCCCACGTCCCGAGGAGGCAAGACGACGACTGTGGCACTACTCGTCAGCAGACTGGGATGGAATGCGGGAATACTTCGCATCCATCCCTTGGGCTCAACGCTGCTTTGAGAACAGGGATCCATCAGAGAGCGCTACTGCTGTCGCTGGTGAAATCATCCTGGGTATGGAATATTATATTCCATACAGTGATGTCACGAGCGGCGGCAGGAAAAGGCCCTGGTTCGGGCGTGAATGCGCCGATGCTGTTGAACGCAAACAGACAGCGTATTGCGCTTGGACCAGGGCTCGCACTCTCCACGACCCTAACGTGGATCACCTGAAGGCAGCGTTCAACCAAGCCACAAAGGTCTGCAAGAGGGCATACTTAAGAGCGGATGCCCAGCGCGTCGCACGGTTCGGCCAGGAACTAATGGCGCATCCTACGGGCAGTCGTAGCTATTGGCGCCTGGCCAAAGCCGTGCAGTCCAACTTCTGCCAGACCATGCTGCCCCCTCTGAGGTATCCGAATGGATCACTGGCTCATCGGCCGCAGGAGAAAGCAGATCTGCTTGCAAATCTCTTTGCGGCCAACTCCCGAATCGATGACTGCGGTTCGCAGCCGCCTAACATTGCCAACTGCGGCTACACCATGCCTGATATATGTATCAGGCAACGAACCGTTTGTGCGATACTGCAGTCTCTCGATGTTCGGAAAGCCAGTGGACCTGACGGCATCCCAGCTGTGGTTCTTAAAAAATGTGCAGCGGAGTTGTCTCCCACACTTACGCGCCTATACCGGACGTCTTACGTCGCAGGCATTGTGCCTGAGGCTTGGAAGGAAGCGAACGTTCAACCGATTCCCAAAAAGGGGGACCGTTTCGAGCCAAGCAACTATCGACCCATAGCTATCACCTCGGTGCTTTCCAAGGTGTTCGAGCGGATTATAAACATCCAAATTGTCCGCTACCTGGAAGATCAATCGTTGATCAATGATCGCCAATACGGCTTTCGGTCTAAACGATCAACGGGTGATCTTCTAGCGTTCGTCACGCACCTCTGGGGTGAGGCTATGGACAAGCAAAGCTTTCGACAGAGTCTGGCACCGGTCTCTTCTTTCCAAGCTTCCGGCCTATGGCTTGCCCCCTCAACTGTGCACCTGGATTGCAAGTTTCCTGCAGAAGCGTCGTATTCGGGTCCTTTGCGACGGTCGCGCTTCCAAATTTATGCAGGTCAATGCAGGAGTGCCTCAGGGTTCTGTCTTATCCCCTACGCTCTTTCTTCTGCATATCAATGATATGTTGAATCTCGGCAACATACATTGTTATGCGGACGACAGTACCGTGCATGGGCGATATCTCGGACATCCTGGGGCCAAACAGGCTGAGGTTGAGGGGAAAAGGCAGAATCTTGTCGTTGAACTTGACCGGACCTTGGACCGCATCTATGAATGGGGTGCCAAGAACTTGGTCGAGTTCAACGCCAAGAAGACCCAGGCATGCGCGTTCTCAACAAAAAAGTCTCCGTTCCTTCCCCTCCCTTCTCTGAAGAACACTCCACTGGTGATACGTGACAGTCTCTCCATCTTAGGTATGGATCTTTGCCGCTCCCTTAACCAGAAAACCTATATCGAGAGCGTCATTAAGCAAGCTTCGCGAAAACTCGGAGTTCTGAACAGGGTGAGGCGGTTCTTCACGCCTGGGCAACTGTGCCTATTGTATAAGGCACAAGTGCGCCCTTGCGTGGAGTACTGTTCTCATCTTTGGGATGGCTCCGCGCAGTACTTGCTGGACGCTCTCTACCGGTTACAGCGGCGGGCTGTCCGTATCATCGGAGATCCAGAGGTCACGAGTTCACTGGAACCTCTGCAACTCCGTAGACACATTGCCTCATTGGCATGTTTCTACAGAATATACCACGGGGAGTGCTCTGAAGAGTTATTCCACCTTATCCCGCACTCCCCTTTCCTATCCAGAACAACGCGTGCTGGGCTCAGATGCCATCCTTACACGGTAGAGTCGATTAGAGCGCGTACCAAAATGTTTGGGTCCTCATATCTCTGCCGAACGACCAAGGCATGGAATTCTCTGCCAAGGCACGTGTTTCCTTCTTCCTTCAATCCTGGGTTCTTTAAGCGGGGCGTGAAAAAGCATCTTCTCAGGCCGTCAAAGTAGAGACCTCAACATCGCCTCGGCTACTGTGGGGGCGATGTGGAGGCCACTGCTCTTAGACCACACGACTGCTTACCATCAGGTGGAGTGTGGTCATTTTGACGAGCAAAAAAAAAAAAAAAACTAATATTGAATTTAACGTTAGCATACCGTCAGTTTTTTGGTTGACTCATCCTCAAAATAGTGTTGTGGTAGGAAAAGATAGAAAGCCTATAATTTTTCTTAAGAGCCTTACCGGGCTTGTCCAATACCAAAACTGCATACATAGCCAATGGCGAGTCTAAGACGCCACTGATTAGATTTCATTAGCTATGCATGGTCCCAATAAATAACAGTAAGTTTTTATGAGTATATTCTTAGACTCCAAGCTACTACGGCGATTTTTGAAGCACCTGCTTCCAATCAAACTTGTCAAGCTCCCAGAATTATAATTATAACTAGCAATTTACAATCCACAGTTTACGTAAATGGAAACTTATGCCACGGGAGTAGCGCGCAGCAAAGGAATTACTCTTGTAGAATAGAAATGTTGATTAAACCACCCTTTATCCATTTCACTACAATCATTTGTACACTTCGAGCAAAAGCTTTAGAGAACATTTAAAGCTTAATGTATCACTTGAAATTGTAGCCCAGGATTTTGCAACGCTATTTTATACGATCGTTTTTAGCAAGCTTAAATTATAGCCTACTGTTTGAAACAGTACCACTGTTGGGTAATAGCAGCTAAATCAACTTTCGGGCATATTTCGGTAATATTTGCAAAAGAACTATGAACAGTTCTTGGAAGATTAACGTTCTTATAGGTTAGCTCGTGACTCAGTGACCGATTAACGTGGATTTACTTTGCATCGATCGTTTCGCGAAAGGGACTAGAGTTGCCACCGTCTTGCATTTAGATGGATGACCATTTTCGCCCCAACTATACGTGCCTTGAATACATAACGCCTTCGTCTTGACTGTCGTAAACACATAATATAACAGTGGACTTATTAATTTAAATATAGTGACATTTAGTCTAGCCATATAATAGTACTTTGAGAGAGTCTGAACGGTTTAAAGAATGGAAAAATAACAGTAAGCCGAATCTGATTAGAAAGCTGAACCCAAACCTTGAAATTCCTTCCTTACTTTTAACTTAACCTGGGTCAAAATATATCAAATAATGCTTTCAAGTTTTCTCTAAACGCTGTGCTCCTATCAAATGACAATGGTGAACTGGTGAAGGATCACTTGACTCGGCGTTTCGAATTCATATTCTTAATGTCAGTGGTACTTGTACCACGGCCATCAAGGACAAGGGTACTGTTACTGGTATTTGAGGGACGTTGAAGTCGTCCCTCGAATTAGAAGGGGATGAAGAAACGTTTTCTGTTCGTTTTGTTTTCTTTTTGTTTTGTCCTATTGAATACAATCACTAAAAGCCTAGAGTAAAAACGAAATAGTCAAACAGGTCTTTTACAACCATATTTTGCTTCTAGAATGAACACAACCCTGACGTGACATCGAAGTCCGGCTTCACACCGCTGCACATCGCGGCTCACTACGGCAATGAAGCCGTTGCCAGACTGCTGCTGGCCAAGGGAGCCGACGTCAACTGTGCTGCTAAGCACAACATTTGCCCACTACATGTTGCTGCTAAATGGGGTAAGAAAATATCTAGCTTCCAATAACAGCCAAATTTTTTTTCTTTTTATACAACTAAGGTGGCAAACAAGCATACGGCCCACCTGATGGTAAGTGGTCACCGTAGCCTATGGACGCCTGCAATACCAGAGGAATCACATGCGCGTTGCCGACCCTTTAGAAAAGGAAGTGGGAAGGAGAAGGAGCGGGAATGAGAGAAAGGGGGTAATTGGGCCTCCGGCACTCTCACTCATCGAACGAAACACAACAGTAGGAACACTGCTATTTCACGTCGATATTCTGTGAGAGGGTAGTCCTTCCCCGGTCGAGCCGGCCAATTCATGCTGAAATCAGCGTGACTCTACTTCTCAAAAAATCTAACAAAGTCCAAGTATTAAGCATTCCGCTATTATTAATTCGCTGTCCGTTATTATTAAGCATATCATCGCCAATTATTTGATGACAAAGTTATTGAGCTAGCACGTTCGGAAATAACAACCCCTTTTACAGGAAACCCATTTAAGATTAGTAACATGGTTTCTGCGTTTAACCCAGTCGATAAAAGCACCGAAGGTTTGCTTCCTAGGTTAGGCAACGCGCAAATAATACCCATGGTATTGCAAACAATGATAGGAGAACTACCTTCTGACTGGCAAGCCATCTGTTTTAGCCACAGTTATTCTATAAAAAATACTACAATCCCTTAATTATAAATACCATCAATCTTTAAGTGCGTTCAAGTAAAACATAAATCGCTTCAAAATAAATTTATTGTCACCAGGCAAAGAAAATATGGTAGCGTTATTATGCGACAACGGCGCGAACGTGGAGGCTCGCACCAGGGATGGCCTCACCCCCCTGCACTGCGCGGCCCGCTCAGGCCACGAGAGAGTGGTCGAGGCCTTGCTGGATAGAGGCGCGCCTATTACTAGTAAGAGTAAGGTGAGTAAGGAAATACTGGTATTTGAACTCTGGTAGAACACTATTTATCGGGCTGGAATTTTCATCACTAAGAGCAAAATATTAAGGTTGTTTACAATTGCCAGCAACATTAACCCTTTTCATAACTGAGAAGAGGTTCATACCGCACTAGGTTAGTATATATACAAAGCTGATAGTCATAGCATTACTTTTTCTTGCTAAAAGGCGATATCAAAAATACAGCAAGCCAGACTAATTTTAAAGATTTGCCTAGCCTTGCCTTAGCCTAGTAAATCTTTAAAATTAGGAATTTATAAAATGAGAACGACGATATGAACAATATGTTTTTAACGTAAATCCGTGAGAACGCCTTTTCAGTCTGATGGCATAAGTACATATACATGTAATTGATACGTATTCGATCACCAGGTGGCATATTTTTTCTAAAATAACCGGCCCTAATTTCGAAACTTGCCTGGTAGATGACAAAACTCGCCACATTATTATGTGGAAAGAAAATCGTAGTTGGCGAAATGTGGCACACCTCTGCTTACTCTTCGAAGTTCGAAGGCATGCAGTTGTAAGTGTATGTAAACTATTCTGGTCATGCGCAGAACGGTCTAGCGCCGCTGCACATGGCGGCGCAGGGCGACCACGCGGAGGCGGCGCGCGTGCTGCTCGCGCGCCGCGCGCCCGTCGATGACGTCACCGTGGACTACCTCACGGCGCTGCACGTGGCCGCGCACTGCGGGCACGCCAAGGTCGCCAAGCTGCTACTTGACAGGTAACACTAATAACCCTCATGTATTTATAATATGAACTTGTTTGAAATTCGACCATAATATTGAGAATTTGAGGAAAAATATATGTAAGAGTCCACATTTATCCAACATTAAAAATACTGTAAATTATAACAGAGTGATAAAGACAATCTATGACGCAGAAATTGAACCTGCGACCTTGACAAATATATTGCTCCTCTGCCAAATGAGCTATTTATGGTCCTACGTCAAAGAGGCGACAGTAGCCTTTTTCTTTTCTTTTTTCTATTTTTCATTTTTTCTGAAAGACATTTTAAGATTATCCATTAATTACTGGACATCCTGTATAAAAATGAAAGAAATTGTAGAGAAAGACTAGAAATAAACACTGGAAATATTTCTATATTTTTTTCTACTGATCTCTAGCCTTAAATTAAACTACATTAAATAGTATAGTTAAAATAACATCTTAAACACAGGAATGCTGACGCAAACGCGCGCGCTCTGAACGGCTTCACGCCGCTACACATCGCCTGCAAGAAGAACAGGATCAAGGTCGTTGAGCTGCTGCTCAAGTATGGCGCCAGTAAGTACAAAACCTTAACATTACGTACCAATAAGATATTTTGACTCTTCAAAGTTGCTCGGCACTAAGAAAATACTTAATATAATATTAGAAAACGGGTCTTAATCGAGTTAGTAAGTATTTAAAGGTAATAAATACCTACCTATTTATTTAACAATGTTTCAACTTTCAACCGACTCCATCATCATTCACGATTTACATCGATTGTGGTCACAGGTTGACTGGTATATAGGCTCAGCGGCATCTTCGAGATTGCGGTTTTCTGAAAATACCCTCACTTAGTCATTTACACAGTTTGTCGACACACAATACAAGCGACAACTACACGCCGACGAACTGCACCGACCTGCTGTCTCATGTTATATTGAATATGTCTACACATCGTGAAAGTCTAAAATATTTATTATATAACATATTTCTTCCACCTAGGTATACAAGCGACTACAGAATCAGGACTGACTCCTCTCCACGTGGCAGCCTTCATGGGCTGCATGAACATTGTCATTTACCTGCTTCAGCATGAGGCCAATCCTGACGTGCCCACCGTGAGGGGTGAAACACCCTTGCATCTGGCCGCTAGAGCTAACCAGGTAATAAGAAAATACTTCTTGGAAACTGACGAAGTTGAATTGTGGGCATTTTTTTAAGGTTTTTTTGATTCCACCCTAAATTAGTTTTGATATCGCTCAGGATGGTATGCTTCCAACGATCATATATTCCACTTACGTATAGGTTCTAGAATGAACCACTTGCCCTGGAGTTACTTATCAAAAAAAGACTGTACTGCAGTCATAATAGATAGCGGCTTATGCACTTGACGTTCCTAAAGTCCATCAGCGATGGTAATCACCAACCATCATGTAAGCTACGGTTTCTAGCGCAGCTAGTTTAGTCTACCACCATCTCTTCGTTTAGGTCACTTACCACTTTCTTCTGCAGAGGCGATAAGGCCCAAATTACATACTTAGTATTAGAAGCTAATTATCCATTTGAATAATGTTATAATGCACCACATTTATCATGTCACCGCTTCACAGCTCCACCAACGCACTGCAAGGTATAAGACCCGCGTCATCCAAATCTCCGGCAGTGATAGCTTGTTTTGAGCATGTCAGATCTCGCTTTTGTCTTTCGTACAAGTAAGGTTTGACATGTCCAGAATAACTTATTGCAATATCAACGACAAAGATTATGAAACTGTATACGTAAGTCTGTATGTCGTGTCATTTAATAGATTTTGCTTGTTTTGGTAAATGGATTTTATGTAATAATGTGCAGTTTTTAAACAAGCAAAAAAATATATAAGAATGTCAAGTTTTTGTCGTGCACAAATATTTAATTACTAGCTTTTGCGCGCGGCTCTGCCCGCGTGGTACCTTCATCAATTAAAAGTAGCCTATGTCCTTCCCCAAGTTTTAAACTATATCTGTACCAAATTTCATCTAAATCGGTTGAGTGGTTTAACCGTGAAAAGGTAACAGACAGACAGACAGACAAATAGACAGACAGAGTTACTTTCGAATTTATAATATTATATATAGTAAGGAAGTAAGGATAAGACAGAACATTAATCAGAATCGGCCATCAACCTAATTTTACAATCATCATCAACAATTATAAGACTGCTATACTGTGTTATGTTTTAAAAAATAATAATATTATCCATTGACGTCATACGCGCCCGCCAGAACCACTAACTTTACAACCCGCCATTGTATTCCAGACGGATATCATACGCATTCTGCTCCGCAACGGCGCAGCAGTGGAGGCGAAGGCCCGCGAGCGCCAGACACCGCTCCACATCGCGTCGCGGCTCGGCAACGTCGACATCGCGGTACTGTTGCTGCAACATGGCGCCGACGTCAGGGCCATGACGGCTGATCATTACAACCCACTGCATATTGCTGCAAAACAGCATAATCATGATGTAAGTGACTTGACTTTCCTTCTGCTAATAATATCCAATTGTCATAGAGGTGTGATCATATTATATCAAAGGATCGAGTAGCCTATGAATAAGGTAAAGCAAAATTAGTCTGGCTATTGCAGAAGTTTCTTGAAGAAACCGTCCTAAAAGTAGTATCACCATTACTGCGTTTTTCTTGGTAATGAAGAGTTTTGGACGCTCAAATATGAGATTATATTGTCCTACTTTTTACGGATTTTATCGCGTTGTTTATTTTTAGAACACTATTAATACATAATTATGAAACTTTTAAAATAATAAAAACTGTTACTAGTTACTGTTTGCTTATTTAAGCTATTTAAGTTATTAAAACTATTTAGGTTTAAGTATACACTTTCCCCGACGTTTCGATTGCTTTTCAGAAGCCATGTTCATGGGGAGACTAAAATGTTAGGTCAACAAACTTTTCATAGAAATATGGAAAATAGTGGTTTAAGAATTTCAAAATTATGTAATAAAAACCTTAAAACGGCGACTCATGAACATATGCATCCTCCCCATTCTCACATACGGCGCTCAAACCTGGTCATTGACAGCAGATCAGAAGACCAGCCTCGGGGTCTGTCAGCGAGCTATGGAGCGCAGCATCCTGAATGTAAGACGCGTAGATCGAATAAAAAACACCACACTGCGCTCCAAAACACAAATCGTGGATGTGTGTCATAAGGCTGCAAAACTGAAATATGACTGGGCTGGACATGTCTGCCGCATGTCGGATGATCTATGGGCTAAAATCACCACCTTGTGGGTCCCAACTCAGAAACGAGCTCGCGGCAGACCAAAAGTCAGATGGAGTAATGATTTGCAGCTTTACAATAAAGACTGGCAAGTTGTAGCTCAAGAAAGAGAGAAGTGGAAAGAGGGTAGGCCTTTGCCCTGCAGTGGGACAAATTAGGCTGCAAATAATAATAATCTATACTTATAATAAAACTGTAGAGAGGTGAATTCTGTACATTGAATATATATTCAAAATTAATATTGGAGGATGAATGGTGATCGATACTGATGACAAAAATGCAATCAGTAAATTTTTTGTCTGTCTGTCTGTATATGCACGCATGGGTCAAAAACTACTGAAGGGATTTTAACCAAACTTGGTACGATTGTAGTCCATACTCCTGGGCAGGTTATAGACTATATAACATAACGCTAAGACACATAGGAGCTGAGCAGTGATGATAAATTTGAAGTAATTCGGACGAAAATGCGCTTTCGAGCTCTTATCCTCGCATACGTTGATCATACACCAAAAGTACGTATTACAAAGATGATGGTCTTCAAAAGATCTACAAAAAAGTCCTGAATAGTATATATCTATCTTTTATAAATTAGCCACAATAACGTGTTTAATCGTTAGGCATTTCTTCAAAGTGTATTAAATACATAAATATATTGTATTTCACAATCTATCTTTATCAAACTCCCATATTCAAAAAGTACACTCTAATATTTATTTTATAAAAAAAAATTATAGGAATCGGTTTATAAACACACAAGATATAGATGAAATAAAACTTCCAAATCTCGCCGCGCCAGTATGGGTACGGCTATACGGTTGATTTTTGTTTAACGCGCGAAACGGCCATCCGCTGCATATATAAAAAGGCGGGGGTGCTCACGCGCCGACTTCACTCACATTTTGTTTGTTTGGTTGAACGCGCTAATCTAAGGAACTACGGGAAAAAATTTGAAAAATATTTCAGTGTTGGATAGCCCATTTATAGAGGAAGGCTATAGGCTATATAACATCATGCTACGACCAATAGGAGCGGAGCATAAATGAAAAATATTGCAAAAACTAGGAAAATTCTCTTATGTGAAGCAGACGAAGTTGCGCGGGTCAGCTAGTAAATAATAATAATGTAATCTCTCTCCTCGCGTCGTATTCCTCATTACTGAGGGTCGTGACTCCCCCGCTGAATAATGTAATAATAGTGCTTAAAAATAACAACGCTATGTATGTATAAAGTAATTCAACTTAATATATGAGGTTCCCAAGACAACTAAGGAGCGTCAAAAACCATGATTCTAACAGACTGACAACTCAACAAATTATACGTAGTCATTAACTATGCTGTGCACGCAAACAGTGGTGATTTAGCACGCGATATTGTGTTACACTGAGTAGCTATGAACCATGTGTACCGATGAGATGGCCTATAACTATATAATGACGATAACAATGATTTTTGCATGGCAGGTGGCTGCAGCACTCATTGAGCACAATGCTCCACTCACAGCGACTACCAAGAAAGGCTTCACAGCGCTGCATCTAGCTGCTAAATACGGCAATTTGAAGGTATATAATTTTGCTCTTGATATTATCATAGGCCACTTAAGTATTATAGCAAAAACAACATATTTGTAGATATTATTAACGATACGCAATGTCAACTGCACAATTGGAAGGTGAAGACTGATGCTAGATTGACTTTAGAGAGTCTCCCACCAATCAGAGGATTAAATCGGAGACGTCCTGGCGGCTAGGCACGGTAAGCATCCAATAAACTGACAAGCGTGCATGAAACAAGAGTGACATACTAAGATCAAAGTGGAAAGCCGTAGTCACTGCTTATGCATACGCAGAATAGAGTTAAGTCCATGTTTATTAACAGTATCTTATCTTATCTTATCTGGGGGCCAGTCAGTGCAGACCGGCGACACTTCGACCCAGTGGGATCTTTTGTGTCGACACTCTCCCAATAACGACTGCCATAGATGTTCATGGCAGCCGGTACCGACGGCTTAACGCGCTCTCCGAGGCACGGAGTAGGCGATAATTGTCAATCAATACGCACATAATTTCAAAAAGTCGTATAACTTACGAAAGTCAGAGGTGCGCGACGTGGGTTCGAACCCGAGACCCTCTGCATTGCAGTCTGTTGGTCTCCCCACTGAGCTATCGCTGCTCTTTTCATTAACAGACGGAGATTAACTCTATTTATTTGTTAATAAATAGAGTTAATCTCCGTCTGTTTACTGTTGTAAATGAGGTATTAATATCTCTATGTTATCTCAGGTGGCGAACCTTCTGCTAGCACATGGAGCGTCGCCAGACCAAGCGGGCAAGAATGGCATGACGCCTCTCCACATCGCAGCACAGTACGACCAGCAGGCCGTGGCTACCACTCTACTGGAAAAAGGCGCAGATGCTAAGGTAACCGAAATAACTAGTATGACTTTCATCCCAGACAAAACATTTTCCCTAGCCCGCGTAAAATTAGAAATAGTAGTCGATAATAGTGATGTGCGATTTATTACAGACTAGCTTTTGCCCGCGGCTTCGCTCGCGTTAATTTAGAATTTGACAATCAATTGGGGTTGTACTCTGCTTGTAATAATATAATTCAATCATGATTCGAAAGACACGTTGCGCCATCTATTATCATAAGAACGGTATTATTATTTTTCTCGGGAACAGTAATATTTTTCGAGTTGAAAGGTAGCGTATGTTCGTTTCTGTACACCTGACAACGTATATGCAAAAGTTCAGGATGATCGGTTCAGTGGTTTAGGCGTGAAAAGGTAACAAACAAACAAACAAACCCATTTTCGCTTTTATAATATTATGTAGGATTAAGATTTAACTTTCAAATCATTGGAATGTTTAAATGAGTCAAGAGTACTAGAAATATTGAAAACCAGTGTTTAAAAATCGACAAAAATTAATAAAAAATTATATGTATATTTCATGCACTGTTTATCCATATAAACTTTAACTATGCCAAATCATACACTCCTAAGTGCGGGCTCTACTATTACTATACTCCTAATATGCTTTAATAGGAATCCAAATTTTCTCATCATGTATTAATACATAAGTTATTTAAACGCATTGATATTTTCAGATTATGTATGTATTTTACATATGCAATATGCATGCATGTGCTATCTTGTACATGATACTTATGTGGCTTTGTATCACAGGCCGTAGCCAAGAACGGGCACACGCCGCTGCACATAGCAGCTCGCAAGAACCAGATGGAGACAGCGGCTACGCTGCTGGAGTACGGCGCTCTGACCAACGCCGAGTCGAAGGCTGGGTTCACATCACTACACCTGGCTGCGCAGCAGGTAAATAACAGATGTTTTTCTGTGACTATCTTTTGATAATACACGAATGCTGACTAAACTTATGAGGAGCCTATCAGTGTTTCGTCAAATTATAATTTACTTTTAAAAGAAACGCAATAAAAAATTGTGCTTAACACTTGGTTGGGTAATCAAATTAATGTCCTCTAGACCGAATTTCGGCCACAGCGGCCAATCTTAACGGAGACTGGCCATCTGCGCAGGAGATATTATAGTGCACAAGCGTGTGCGCAAACACAAGTGCACTCTCTGTTCCCTAACCCTCATGATCCGATGGGATGGATAATCCGACACGACCGGAGAGAGATCAGGCGCAGGACCAACGGCTTTACGTGCTTTCCGAGGCACGGGGGTTCCTAACACCGCCAACTTCCTAACCCTGGGCTCGTATTGAGATTTCTAAACAGAAAAACCCAATATCATTTTCTTGGCCCGACCCGGGATTCGAACCCGAGACCTTCATGCACAGCAGTCGCATTCACTACCGCTGCGTCACGGAGACAGAGGCACGGAGGGTAATCAAATTATAAAAATTATAAATCGACAAAATATACATATAATAATGTGAAAATATTTAAATACTAAAATCTGCCACGCTTTGCTGTAGGTCAGAATGATATTTTTATTATTAATTCCCGTTAGACCTTTGTGGCAAAAGTATACAAAATCACTCCTTTACAGAAATGCGACGAGGTGTAAAATTTCGAGTTTTACGAATACAAACAAATTTTTACATATATTTTTAAAGTGTTACATTATGATTATTAAAATAGTCAGTAATTAATCTATTGATCAACGCCTGAACACCGGCGCTCAGACATGACGCTTATTTCATAATATCTGGTTTTCAGTTATTCGAGTTAAAGCACTCTAGTTAAATTATCTAACATATATTAAATTATCTATTATCATTATCATGTTCTGACTCCCTTTCAATATCCAGGGTCACACAGAGATGTGCTCTCTGCTCCTGGAGCACGGTGCAGAGGTAGACCAGCAGGCCAAGAACGGTCTGGCAGCCTTACACCTGGCCGCACAGGAGGACAGGGTGCCGGTCGCACAACTCCTCGTCAAGAATGGTGCTGAGGTAACATCCGAGTGCATCACAGTCAATCATTTGTGCTCATGTTTGAGGATTCAAAAGCTATATTAATAAAGTAGGTCGGACCTAAGAGATCAATATGACTATATTGCCTAAACGTTACGTATAAAAAAAATCGAATAGTAATGTTTTTAAATAATATCCGTATTAAGTATTTTGATTGCAAGAGATCGAATTTAATTGCAGTGTATTATCATCATACAAACACTCTTTTATTTACTAACTCTTATATAAACTCACTTATACTTCACAAAAAAAAAAAAATATTTTCGTTAATAATTTATACAGATAATATAATCTGTATAAATTAACTAAAATGTACGTTTAATATAATAAATAAAATTAATATAATTATCTTTTTAATGATTTTATTAGCAAAACATGGATATATATACAACTAGCTTTTGCGCGCGGCTCCACCCGCGTGGTACCTACATCAATAAAAAGTAGCCTATGTCCTTCCCCAGGTTTTAAACTATATCTGTACCAAATTTCATCTAAATCGGTTGAGTGGTTTAGCCGTGAAAAGGTAACAGACAGACAGACAGATAGACATACAGAGTTACTTTCGAATTTATAATATTAGTAAGGAAGTAAGGATATACATTCTATATAAGCGTTTTTATTTTGTCCAAGAACTTAATAAGTTGGTTATAGTGATACCTCTTTGAAATCTATGTTATGATCTTATTCTTCTTTTTTATCGGGACAAGTAACTATTGATAAATAAGTTATATAGTTAATCTTCACTGATTGATAAAATGTCTAATATTTATTTTATTTACAATCCTATATGCATTGTATGCTAGTGCATGTATCTTGCTAAATAAATAAATGAGATATAAATGATACTATAAAATTAATATTTCTTTGTAATAATAAAAATATTAATTTTATTTACTTTATCGTTTAGGTGGACATCTGCACTAAGGGTGGGTACACCCCGCTGCACATCGCCAGTCACTACGGACAGGCCAACATGGTGCGGTTCCTGCTGGAGAACGGCGCTTCTGTCAAGGCACAGACTACACACGGGTAAGCATTGCCTTTTTCATTAAATATACTTCTTACATGAGTTATGCCTTCCATTACGTAATTTCAAAATATAGTTATAAAATAATATGACTATAATATTGAAATAGACTTTGTTAGATCTCTATCTATCAATGCAAACATTTTCGAAAGCCTTCTGATTTTCTTGTTTCTATATCTAATAACTCTATACTAGGCATCATTTATTACAGTAATAACGAGATGCGTGTAAAAACGCAGGATCCAACCTCTTCGTCTTAAATGTAAAAGTAATGAAAAGAAATGACCCCTATATCTCGGGGGTCTTTTGACCCACAGGGCTCATATTCATACTTGACCGAGGTATGACCCAAAGGTGTCTGCACACCAAGTTACAAGTCAATACTTTTCCATTTAAAATACATGTGACCTTGTGACCCCTATATTTCTATGGTCCTTTGACCCACAGAGCCCATATTCAAACTCGACCGAGGTATGACCCAAAGGTGTCTGCACACCAAGTTACAAGTCAATCGGTCTAGTGATTCCGGAGTTATGCCTGTCACTAGCACCAATCTGTCACTAACACACAAACCCACATAGTGTTTTCATTTTTTTATTAACCTCTGAAGAAGAGGTTAATAACTGTAACTGTGAAGCCGAGATTCAGCAAGGCTTCACGGAGAGGCACAAAGATTATCCAGACTCTAAAATGCTCTTGGTGTGTTTGTTGCAGCGCTGACGGTTACTACTACTGACGAATCCGTTTCGCGCTTAGATTATGGCTCTGCAAACTATCAATGCCACGATTTTAATGTATCTTTTTTGTTTCCTTCCCTCTCATCAAAATTTTCAAGCATTTTCAGTTTAGAGCACTCCTGAATTCACCTCTTTATATAACATCTCTGATTTGATCAGGGAACGAACGTACGCATAGGCGTTCATTCTCTGATCAAATAAGACAGGACTAGAAGATTACGCAAGGCGTAGGCCATATTAGGTAGGTTGTGGTGCACCTTTATTAATATAAACAATGTACTTTACAGCTACACAGCTCTGCACCACGCCGCACAGCAGGGCCACATCAACATCGTCAACATTCTCCTGGAGCACAAGTCGGATGCCAACGCCACCACTACGGTGCGTACTCTTTAAACTTCATACGATCCTACTAAACTAAAACTAGCTGTGCCCGCGGTTTCACCCGCGTTTATGATTAATGCGCCGCCCCCTTGGCTCGTAGCGTGATGTTATATAGCCTATATCCTTCCTCGATAAATGAGCTATCCAACACTAAAAGAATTTGCAATTCGGACCAGTAGTTCCCGAGATTAGCGCGTTCAAACAAATAAATAAACTCTTCAGCTTTATAATATTAGTATAAATGTGAATGTTCAACATGTTTGGATGTTCGTTACTCAATCACGCGGTAACCGTTAAGTAGACTTTGATGAAACTTAGCACTCGGATAGTCCATGTCCTGGAATAACACAGGTTTTATTTTACCCCGGTATGTGTTTCCGTGGAATCCATGCAGGCAAAGACTAGTAATGCTATAATAGCTATCGCATTGTTGTACACAGTCCTACTCTGACTCTGGAATGAGTTAGGCCGTTGTAATTAAGTAGTACATTCGACACGGGTTTCATCTCCGACTTGGGAAATTGTTGAGTTGGATTTTCTCAACAGGAGTATGGGATTTGTATTTTTGCCCGCGGAAAGGCAACAGATTTGTAACCTATTACATGGGATATAAATATATGTATATGGTGAAATGTGAGTGTAATATACAGAAGTATATTAATATACTAACACATGATATACTAAAGAGCTAGGCAGAAGCCTAGCTCTATATAGCACTAATAGATATGTTTAATTATGTGTATCTGAGTGCTCGTAATGAACTATAGTTTACAATTATAAAATAATTGATATAAAAAAAATCAACGGGTGGCACTCTGGGAGTGCCGGCAGAAGTGAAAACTTGAATATTAACGTTGTGCATTTTTGATATTGTGGAATGGTTAGGGAATAATTTTGCACGAATTGCTTTAATTATCAGTATAAAAGTACTATCATTTATGTGGTAAAATACAATATTCATTTATTGCGCTATCGTACACAAACATGACAATTCTCCCTCCGTCTTACGAATTTTCGATCAGGTCACGTGTCCTGACGCGAGTTTAACATTTTTACCCATCACAAAAAAATGCACAACACCGCTAAAGAAGTTTTCACTTCAAAATTGACATAAAAAGTCGAGATTTTTGATATTTTATATCAACGTTTCCGTAAACCAAAATATAATTAAAATAAACCAAAAATACGAGTAATATCATTCATGATTCATACACGTCGGATGTTAACATAATATTTATGTTACTGAGACTGAGTGCTGTGTGTATAATGTTTGTTTTTATGAGTTTCAATGCATTTATAAACAACATTAAATATATTTTTGGAGGACATTGAGAACACACACCTAAAGCTTATAATATACTGGAAATAAAACCAAAAAGATTTCTTATGTATTTGTGAAGTCCGTCACGCAGAAGATTGTTTCGTTGCGTGCGTGACCAGTGACATAATTTTTTGTTGAAGGTCGTGAGATAGGAAATTTTCATTACCAGCAGAAAACTCATAAATAAACCCGTATGGTTTTTAGCAGTAGGCACTTCAGTTGGTTGGATACACCTTTCCTCAACTCTATGTGGATATACAGGCGGTAATCTGTATCTGGCATGGATATATTTGCCGAAAATCAGATAACCGTTGCAGTATTTAGGAGCTCTTGAGCTTAGACCGTGACTCGGCAAAAAGCGTAGGACGCCTCCCAGCTAGATGGAGTAACGTCATAGGTGTAAAGACCAGCAAGTATTGTTAAAGCGAGCCAAAGAACATGTCACAGCACTTTAGGAAAGACTCACTTCCAGCAGTGAACTACCACAGATTGATAATGATAAAGTTCTTTTTGTTTCCTCTCGGAGTTTATAATTGTGTGAGAGTATATAAATTAATCTTCATATTGTTGTCTCAGAACGGCCAAACCCCGCTGGACATAGCATCCAAACTTGGCTACGTGACGGTGATGGAAACTTTAAAGGAGGTGTCAGAGCCGTCCACAGTGCCTGTCTCTCAGGAGAAGTACAAGGTGGTGGCGCCGGAGACCATGCTGGAGACCTTCATGTCTGATTCTGAAGAGGAAGGAGGTACGTAAATGACTTCACTATTGATTTCAGGAAATATTGGATAAACTGTGCTTAAACTGTAATATATTTTCAAAGCGCTGAAAAGCTAAGTTATCAAACTGGAACAGCCCAGTCTCTACTTTGCAGGAGATTGCAGTCTTTGCTTTTGGAAAGCGCAGAAATGCAAATCTTTCGCTATATGACTACACGAATGACAGTAACTTATGTGGTTTTTGGCCACTGCCAATACATGGGTTATTTCTTCACGAGCTAGAGTATTGTAAACTTGTAAAGTCTTACGCGACTCAGCAATTTTGGCCTAAAAAAAGGAAAAAGCAGTCAATATCCTCATACAACCGCCAAGCCCTCTTATGGTTAAGCTAACCAACTATATATATTCTTTTTTCTCTTTTTTATACCACCGAGGTGACAAACAGGCATACCACCTGATGGTAAGTGGTCACCGTAGCCTATGGACGCCTGCAACACCAGAGGTATCACTAGCGCGTTGCCGACCCTTTAGGAAAGGAAGTGGGACAGAGAAGGAGCGGGAAGGGGGAAAGAGGGTGATTGGGCCTCCGGCACTCTTACTCACCGAATGAAACACAACAGTAGGAATACTGCTAATTCACGTCGATATCCTGTGAGAGGGCAGTCCTTCCCCGGTCGAGCCGGACCATTCATGCTGAAATAAGCGAGGCTCTACTACTCTAAAACCATAACCACCTCAAAATCACATCTCTGTATATGCAATATTATTTATCTCTTAATGAAATATATAACTTCAGGTGAAGACACAATTCTGAATGACCAGCCATACCGCTACTTGACAGCCGATGACATGAAGTCTTTGGGAGACGACTCCCTCCCTATAGACGTGACAAAGGACGAGAGGACAGAGTCTGCCATGAGCCATAAGAATATTATGGAACTCTCACAAGGTACTGTAACACATCTTATATATTAGTCTGTTGGCCTCGATGGCGTAGTGGTTAGTGTAACCGACTGCTACGCCTGAGGTCGTGGGTTCGATGCCCGCACAAGTCAAACATTTGTATGTATGAACATATATGTTTGTCTTGGTCTGGGTGTTTCTATGTATAATATGTATGTATTTACAAAAAAATATATATATGTACGTTTATCCATTGTCTAGTATCCATAGTACAAGCTCTGCTTAGTTTGGGCTAGATGGTGTTGTGTGTCTGTGATAGAATACATAATACATCATAAGTAAATATAAATGCGAGTAATATTTTATTACCTAACAAAACTATTGCGAGGCCTATTTACATATACAGCACATGCATATTATGCGATATTGACTGAACTCAAAGTATTTTATGAAAAGTTCTAATTATAAATTTATCATGGACTAATCAATCGAGATTTAATTATCTTCTAACTATGATTGCTGTAGAAATTGAGAATGATCATTGTTTTGTTTGATAGAACAATTTTACTTAATTATTTTAAGCGAATTGAGTTGCTGACTGTACAAAGCCCTTAACTCACAATCACAGTGAAAAGCATTTTGTATAGGTCCCGGATTCCGAGCAGTGACTTAGAGGTCTACAGAAATCTAAGCTAAAGGGTTCTAGCTTTAGTATGCATTTCTGAAGCTCGTATTTCCGGCAGGCTCAGTGAACGGCATGCCGTACCAGCCTCAGCAGGAAGTGGTGGTGAAGAGCATCAGCCGCTACAGCACTGCGCAGGCGCCCGAGGGCTACTGCTACAACGTGGACCCCACACAACCCAAGTCAGTATAACAATACCACCTGGTGACGTCACGAACCATTCAATATATATTCAATCGTTCGTTACATCAGGTTTTTTACTTAGTGAGTAACGCCCAAGAGACATAAAACCACGGCAGTAGTTTTATGTTACTGATACACGTGTATCAAATTTGTACAGTGTATCAAATTGTATCAAACCCCACCCCACGGAACACTCTACATCTCTACACAAGGGACAACTTTGAGTCATACATATTATACGCACAACTTTCATACTAAGATTAATTTCTATATTGTGGAGGACTTTAAACACTTCTAAACAACAAAGAACAATTAGACCCAGAACAACTATTTGTGCGTCAAGCAATGTTTCGTAAAGTGTTATGTGTGCGTTCACACGTGCGCTAAAGGGGAGGCGCCCACATAAACCGTGACGTCACATTTTACTGAAAAGCACAAACTAAAAATTTAAAATATATTTTGCGAACATGCGAAACCTTAATGTAAAAAAAAGCTTTGCTGCTTTCTATTGCCGGACTAAATAATAAAAACTTTAATTATAAACGTGTAATGAAAGAAAATGACCACTAAAATAATTTTATACTGTGTCAATGACGTCTGAAACATTTATGAATTCGTGGTAATCGTAAACTTTTAATATTTAAACAGTCAACAAAAGTCTATTGTTCTGATGCAATTATGCTCGAAATTACATTCCACGTGGCGACATTAACAAAGTTATATCATTATACTCAAAATACTTTGCAATAATCATTCATCTATAATAATGATAAACGTAAAAGTACTCGTGTCTGTTTGTTCTAGTTTCTTGGCTCAACTACAGACCAAGAATCTTTATGAAAGTTTATATGAATCTAGCTAGAATTACAGGGAAGGAATATACTTCTGATTGAACTTTATAAAGCGAACATTACTATGTACTCGTTAAGTTTTATTTATAGCACTATATCACTTATGTACACGTACACTGAGAACCTACCAAGTCCCACACATTTACATCGCACTTATTCAAAAAGACTTCCTTCTCACACCCTTCTCACAGTGAGAAGAGGCCCGTGCCCAGCAGTGGGACAGTTTAATACAGAGCTGACATTATTATTACTCAAAAAGGCGAGATTCAAGAATATTTTCCATATTATAAAATATTAAAAAGGATTTCGATGGTGATATAATGAGCTGCACAATCGAAGACGTGCTTTTTTATCACTTAAAATGTCTCGTCGTAATTTCATTCAAAGATTAGAATTATATTCAACGTCGTAGTTAGATACTAATCTTCGTAGGTTCAAATTCCTGTAAATACTTTAGCACAGTTGTCATAAACTACACTAAAGTAATTACAGGAATTTGAGTTATTTTCATTCGTAACACAATAATTGTCGAAAAAGAACAGCGATAGCTCAGTGGGGAGACCAACAGACTGCAATGCCGAAGGTCTCGGGTTCGAACCCACGTCGCGCACCTCTGACTTTCGGAAGTTATATGACTTTTCGAAATTATGTGCGTATTGATTGACAATTATCGCGTGCTCCGTGCCTCGGAAAACACGTTAAGCCGTTGGTCCCGGCTGCCATGAACATCTATGGCAGTCGTTATTGAGAGAGTGTCGACACAAAAGATCCCACTGGGTCGAATGTCGCCGGTCTGCACTGACTGGCCCCCACATAAGATAAGATAAGATAATTGTCGAAACAGTTATGTTTTACTACAGACAGACAGTATGTACATACTTGTGTTCATTTCAGAATGTAAACGTTTATGACTGTTCCGCATGCTTCCTTGGATTGCTGCAGGAAAAAGTTACAATGGAAGAAGTGAGTATTATTTGTTACTACTATTATTCTTGTAAACTAACCAAAGGTATCTTTCTTTGAAAGGCTTACACACTACACTGAGATATGAAACTATGGGAGCAAACCGGCTTGAGAAGTATCTTGTCATACTCAAAAGCATAGCCAGATAATCTTTTGTTATGTTGCTAGAGTTTTATAGGCGGAATTATTATTTATTAATCTTATAGTCTTAAATATAACACTATTTACATATAATTATTTATTAGTCTTATAGATAGAAGTAGGTAAATCTCTTTAGTTTAACTTACGACAGAAGTGGCATTAACAGCTTTCAAAAGATACTACTAACTAAAAAAAAATTATGAAATAAAATTCGTATCGTAGTATATTTTTTATATCGATTATCAATCTTATACATAGAGCATGTAACACTATTACCTCTAGTGATGAATAGGTACATAAGATAAGGTGGTCGCTTTCCATCCGATGAGCCATTTCCTTTTTTGCAACTTTGTGTGTTTACAACAAAGATTTATCAAGCGGAAAGACTCATGTAGCGTGACAGAAATATTGCATCCACACGACATATTAGGTATTTGCAGCCACGGTCGCTGTTTACTAAGAGGCAGTACTTAGGAGTTGCGTTTCCATTACAGTTTCCTGGTGTCGTTCCTGGTGGATGCGCGGGGCGGAGCCCTACGCGGGTGCCGCGGCGGCGGTGTGCGCGTCATAGTACCGCCGCTCTCTGCGCAACAGCCTACCAGGATCACCTGCAGGTACGTCACACATACATCTGCAAGCTACGATTTTAGTAAGACTGCCTAAAAAGCAAACTTACCTTACTTAACCTTAAGCTCGCGTGTGCTCTTTGGGTTTGCTCGACTAATGCGTTGTGCTATCAGAGCACTACATAATCAGAGTTAATCATGAGCAGTCAAGAGTACCTGGTCCATTTGCGTTTTAAATGACAGTTGAATTTGTAAGTAGTCTAACACGGCAAATTCATTATAAAACGTAAAAAAAAACAAATAGAAACGGAAACTTAATATTCCAATTATAACAAAAATTAAGTAATCTGTTTTAAAACAAGGGACATTACAGTATATGCACGAAGAGTTAAAGCTGTAATATGCATTATCTCTCTTCTCGCGCTGCAATGGTTTAACAAATGGAGGCTCCATTTGTTAAACCATTGCAGACATGTTTTAAAATATTAGACTTTGGCGGTCATTTATTTTATTGTTTAACCGAATATATTTAATGATGTTTAACTTTAACGTAATTGCATTGGCAATTATATAACCAAAATGGGACAATAGTAAAATTTTCATCTCTCTCTACGATGAACAAAACAATTTATAATAATTATTAGTAGTAGTAGTATGTGTCATACCAGGACGGTATGACACATAATTTGCTTACACTATGAAATTATGTTCTAGGTATCTGAAGCCATCGCGCATCAACCACATGCCACCGCTGATGGAGGGCGAAGCCCTGGCCGCCAGGGTTCTGGAAATGGGACCTGTAGCCGCCAAATTTTTAGGGTAAGTATGTTTCATTTAGAAACATATTTTGCTACTTATTAACACCGAACTAGACCGTTGAGAATTTAAGATTACGTACATACATAGTCTCGCGAAGGGATATATTCTGGAAGGAGTAGGAAGCGTATGTATAACATATTATATCTCCAGCTATTGCCCTTGATACCGAATTCCGTATGCTAGAATTTTTTAACAGAAATCCCCAAAACCACATTGCCCGAACCAGGAATGAAATTTGAGACAGTTTGGAGCAAATTTTAGTTCACCCTGAAAATTAAAATCATATTATTAATATTAAACACATTTTTTAAGAAAAGCTTTTTTACAGGCCAGTGATATTAGAAGTGCCCCACTACGCGTCGCTCCGCGGCAAAGAGCGTGAGATCGTGATCCTGCGATCAGATAACGGGACCAGCTGGAGGGAACACAACGCTGACGCTACTGACGATGTCGTGCAGGATATCCTACACGAAACTCTGGAGATCGAAGGTATACTAGATTTGTGAACTAAGTAGTTAGAGATATATCTTAAAAGTTTTTCAGGAAGCACGTGATAAAGTAACTGGCTACTTCACCACCTTATGACTTCGCTCTCGTTGGATAAATAAAATGTAGCCTTTGCCCGGCCTCTTTTTTTATTTTTTATAAATTTTCGACACAGAATATACACAAAAGAATAATAGTAATAATATGGTATCATATACACACAACACCATCTAGCCCAAACTAAGCAAAGCTTGTACTATGGGTACTAGACAATGGATAAACATACATATATACTTTTTTTTTGTAAATACATACATATTATACATAGAAACACCCAGACCAAGACAAACATCGATGTTCATGCACACAAATGTTTGACTTGTGCGGGAATCGAACCCGCGACCTCAGGCGTGGCAGTCGGTTACACTAACCACTACGCCATTGAGGCAATACAAATTGCACAAACATATAAACATACGTTTTGTAAAGAGTACTCCTTCAATTATAGGGACCATAGCATGCACTATAACAACAAAGCGTATAAAAAAAATTATTAATTAATAATAATTTTGTAAAATATCGTATCACTGCTACGCAGCAACCGATCGTGATACGTTGCTAGGTGAAAGAAGTACTAACCAATAAGTACAGTTTTGTATTTACAACATTCATCAGGATTGGAATGCAAAAAAATATAAAAATAGTCTGATACAAATCAATTCTACCATATTTTTTGAGCTTTCGATCTACCAAAGGTCTAGTGTCAAAATATCAATTTTACAAGTAGTCTAATCTGATATTCTTAATACGTTATATGTACGAAAGTGTTTTTAAGTGAACTTCTAATACAATTTATTAAAATACTTCTATAACAGAGACCAATGAAGACGAGAAGGGTTGGGACGCTCCTCGCGTCACCAGGATACTGACGCACGACTTCCCGCAGTACTTCGCTGTTATATCCCGCATACGGCAGGAGGTCCATGCTATTGGGCCCGAAGGTCAGTCATTAGAAGCTCTTATAATTAGAAGTATCTATTAGATATATTATTTAGATAATAATAAATGAGCAGAAAATGAGATAAAACAAAAAAGGAAAACAAAGTAATAGTTTTAATAGTTTCAATAATTTAATTAGCTTAAAAATTAGTAAAGTTTAGTAGTAATAGTAGTGTAACAGTTTTCAAAAAATTTTGTAATAAAGTCTCAAATAAACAACGCGATAAAATCCGTATATAGTAGTTTAATTTCAATGAATAACATTCGCGTAAACAGAAGACAACATTAAGGAAAACAAAGGTTATAGATAAATTTAATTTATTAATTATCATGATCGAACATAGTGTATTTCATATTAACAAAGATACAGCTGTTCTTGAAAAAAAAGTACATGGCTTATATCTCTAATTTTGTCAAAAATATTAATTTTACATATTTCATTATTCTAAAATAATAAATTCTATTAATTGTATTCTTATACTACAGAAGTCATTCAACTATGTATAATTATTATAAATCATCATCATCATCATCATCATGTCAGCCAAAAGACATTATTATAAATAAGATGACGAAAATATTTGTTTACCTAGTGACAAAATATATTCCCAACAAGTGTATTTTTCTAAATCACTAACGTCATTATTTCTTTACTTCTCTTCTCAATCCACTAGGGGGCATGGTTTCAAGCTCGGTGGTTCCTCAAGTCCAAGCCGTCTTCCCGCAAGGCGCTCTCACCAAGAAAATCAAAGTCGGCCTACAGGTAAACCTATTCAAACCAAGAAAGGGCGTCAAGGATAAAAACCTCAAAAAGATCACAGTCAATAACGTGTCCAAGAAAAAACGGTTCTCTCTTATTTGGTAGTATTATACTCTTATATTGTACTCGAAGAATTTATTCTCGCTCCTGACATAGTCAGCTTACTTATGAAATATAAACGAATATTTTAGATACATTTAGTAACTAAGGATTTTAATTTATTTTCGCATATTTCACGGATAGATGTAGATGTTGTGTTCATTAATTAATTTGTAAGACGAAATTGTGTTCTCCGTGTATTAATATTAGCTATTAGAACTAGGTTTGGGCAAAATATTTTCTGAAATGCTGGGCAAATATGTGTCCCTGACGGAAGCATGGTTGTGTGGTTAGGTGGTAACTTGGAAAAAATGTTTGCTTACATAAATATGTCTCAGAGTGTTAAATTGTGCCTCACTTTACCTTTGTGCTTATGAAATCGGGTTTAAATGTTAACTTAGGACCGATGTGTAGGAGTTACATCTGCACAGCACTCACGTTCATTTTGTCATTCTATGTTATTTATAAAATCACTAATTCAACATGTATAATTCTAGAAGACATTAAAGTTCAGTTTTTAAGTGTAGAGTAAAATAACATTTTGGTAGTCAATGCTAGTCTTTCAGTACTTAAATTATTAAAACAGGGATATTTCAAATAAGATTATAACTATAAGGAAGAAATAAAAAAAGATCAGATTATATTTTGCCAAACACTCGCCTAGTATTTGCCATATTATAACAAAAAGTACAAAATGAATGCCAAATTTTTTTACGAAGTACAGTTTATTTTACCGAATTTTGGTGGAGTTTGTTTAAGCTATTTTATATGGTGTATCATCACATATCATTGCTATACATTAAAAATCATATAATATTTTATTAACACTGTGTATGTGATTAATACAATAACTTTTTAGTCTTTATCTGTTTCATCAAAAACTGTACACTAGTACTGTTACAAAATTGAAAAATAAATAAATGAGTAAAATATCTAAAAGGATTTTTGAGATTTGATGAAACAGGTATGTTTACCATTAGAGTAAGTTTCTACGTTACTCCTTAGGGATAATGTCATACCCAATAAATTTAGAAATTCACTTATTACATTTATTGTAGACGGAAGTTTCAATAAACCATTGACAGCAAACCTTGTTTTCAATTTAAGCAAAATTGAATTCTATGAAATCACAATAAGGTTTATAATCGTAGGTTTTCTCACACTGCGGTTTTTACAGGTTGGATTTTCTCTAGTTGGTCTTTAGGCTACATACGAGCATGACTTAAAATTAGTTAACGACATGAATGACTAAGTGATAAATTGTTATTTAGTAATAAAAGTGTGTGTAAAATATATTATTATATTATAACTTAAGTATTTACAATAATATTGGAGTGACGTATTATAATTAGTTAAGTAGTAATATTAAGGATTGCTAAATTTATTGGGTAATGTCTTTTTAAGCTTTTATATTGAAGTGTTATGTGAATTGTTATGCGAATTTGTAATTTATTTCCTAAAGACCAAACGTGAGAGTTGCATGATGTACATATAGTTTATGTTGCTGTATTACTTTGAGCTTCATTATTGTCAGAGTGTGCTGCATCTTGTTTTATAAGCGCATGTGTGAGAAGTAGATGGAAGTCTGAGTTGATATATACAAGTATCTATAATTTCATTTTTAAGTGCTTTTCTTGTGATTTCATAATGTTCATATTTGCTTAGTTTTGCACCGACCGCTCTTCGCCACTTTCCTACCATTTTATTTTTGTAAATGAATAACTGAAGCTAATTTGTACAAAGAACCAAAACATATTACAACCTCGAACTTAACTGCTTACAATTCTTCAAGAGAGGTAAGTACTGGAATCAATATATTTTGTATCACACTGCCTACTTTTACGACGACACTAGCATGAATGAAGCTTATATACAACGATTACGTTTGGTCTTTAGAAAACTAAACTAGGTGTTTCAAGGATAAATTATTATGATTAATAGAAACAAATTTTAATATTTAAGTTATGATGTACTAATTTATGAACTGAAGTGTATCATAAAGCAATTTTTACAGGCGCAAATAATAGACTCAGAATTAACTGCCAAGCTACTCGGCAGAGGAGTGGCAGTATCGCCAGTAGTAACTGTAGAACCGAGAAGGAGGAAGTTCCACAAGGCTATCACTCTGAGTATGCCAGCCCCTAGACCTCATACCCAGGGTATGACAAACCAGTACAGCACGTCGTCTGCGCCTACTTTAAGGCTACTATGTTCAATATCAGGTACAATTACAAATAGTTCGCTTGTATTTTAAATGCAGATCTGTTTTATTACTGGAATATTTTTGGACCTCGCTCGAGGATTCCACCAAACACTGCAGCTGTTTAACGTTTGAGACTATCTCTAGGAATAAATTGTCCATAATAAAGATATATAGATCAAAAATAATTTTGATATTATATTCCAGTAATAAAAAGATTAACGCCATGTGTTGCAATGGAGTATGGCTTCTGTATGCTACCATGACGATATGCTTTGCCAAAGGAAAGGTAAGTGTGCCTACAATTAGGTATACTGCTTACAGACAGTATCAAAACATGGTTTGGAATTTGCAGGCAAATAATTTTGTAGTTCTCACATATTATATATTGTTCAAGTACTCTATATTGTTCAAGTACACCAAATCGTTCATGCATATCTAGATGATCTATTTGGTTCGTGAGTTACTACGAGAGTATTAATATTGGCCGTAAATTACAACCTATTTATTGGTACTGTGTTTTTGCTTTTGAGTTGGCTTATTAAGTACCAATAAACTATAAAAACCAATACCAATATTCCATTACAACACATTGGTAAAGTAGGATATAGACAAAGAGAAATCATTAATAATCGATTTGTAGGTAACAAATATAGTTCTACATGGATTCGTAGACTATAGATTTTGAATTTTATAAATTTTTAAATAGAGTATTGATAGATAATCGGAATTTTATAGTGTTTTATACTAAATCATATTGGTTAGCGTAGTACAAAAGTTACGGGTTTAGTCAAACTCCCCATTTTATAGACAACGGGATGAGCATGTTATGAGAAATAGCGTAGTTTGAACTTCATTTCATCTGAAATAAACATACAAACAAAATTAAGGGAAAGCAATATGTAATACAAAAGCAAAGCAAACCGCTTATAGCAAATACACAAGCAGCTACAGGGATTACGTCCTTGTGTGTCCGTTCTGTGCGTGTCTACATTGTCTTTGTTCTCGTGTGTTTGTGTGTGTTGCACGCTCACCGTGTGTGGCGCTAAATTATGTGCTGCCACCTATCGGCGCGCACCATCAGGGGTATTTCGCAAAAGATCTCTCGAAGGTAAAAACATTAGAAATATTATACAAAAACAAAATCAAAATGTCGGTTTAAGTTCAATTATAATTTCATTATTTTTAATCGTTGATTTTACTGATACTTTTTAAATTTTTATGTTCTTTATTTCTCATAAATCATTGTTTTTCGATACTTATACTCCGACGCACGGCTGTCTTCGAGTATAACTATCAGATACATTACTTTTTTTTCCCTCTATCACTTTTTGAATGCTTTTCCATATCTTGCTTCTCATACATTCTTCCTCTATGCACGGGCTGAAATTTTTACGCTTTGTTAAGTCACGTTCACTCTGTATCATAACCATTCAATGAATCTTGGGACATCAAGAGTTTGCACAGCGATACGTTCACAGAAACAAATCGGTTTAGACCTGAATGTACAAACATGACTCTAGTACTTAACGAACTGCAACTGTATTGGCACATTGTATAAGATTGAGATTGACACGTTAAATACCTGTTTTTGTTTAGTGTAAGCGTAAAGATAATACTGAATCGGTGCCATCTTCATCCTCATGTTCATTCGACGTCAATGTTCCCTATTTTTGTTACTTTGCTTGTAATAATCAGAGATTTATTTCCAAAACGGCCTATCAGTTCTGTTTCACATCATCTTCTCTTATTTTGTCTCGTTCCTTTTCTTGTCATCGTTTCACTGGACACATTTTTATTTCCATTGTTTGGTTACGTTCGATTGGATTTTGGATTTATTTCAGTGAATGTCCTTCGAGAGATCTGTTTTCCGAAAAACCTGAAAAGCAATTTTGATAATTCGTTTTTGATAACGTAGTTTTCATTTTCATTTTGAGAGACAACCGCACTATTTTTAAGAAACAGGTGACAGTTCACAGTGTGCCACATTAGTCACATTTTCATTTAATAAATAAAATGGTACGTTCTTTATTGTTTATTTGTGTGATGTGTTGTCTTTGCTTGTTGTGTGTTTGCTATAGGCCGTTTTGGAAAACTTTACGTTTAGTTTTTTATTAATTTGTTATATACCTATCTTTCTAATTTCCGATCTTTCTTCTACATCGGTTATTTACTTATGAAAATTAATTTGTTTTATGTTTAGGTTATGATAACAGAAATGTTTAAACTTGAGCTATCTGAAATCTGTATTTATAACTACACTTAAAAATCTTTTTGAATAAGTATAATTAGACAAATTGTAGAATTAATAGACTGTATTTAAGAAAATCTATACATTAATTAGTAGATATTATATAAGCCTGCTTTGGCATGCATTAATAGGTAGAACCATCATCATGGCAGTTGGAAAATAGCGTTTTAGCCGCCAAATACTGCCTCATAGCTTCCATCTAATCTGAGAAAGAAAAAAGCATTTTAAATGTAGCGGTTAAAAGTAAACTAATTGCAGAGCATGTGTGTAGTTAGTCCATGGCTTATGGGGTGTAAAGCGGTGGTGTTGTGATGGCAGGTGGAACGAACCGCGCTCACTGGGAAGATGTTACGGATAACACTCCACTTACATTTGTGAACGATTGTGTTTCGTTCACGACGACTGTCTCGGCCAGATATTGGCTGATTGACTGTCGACATGTTGAAGATGCGACCAAAATGGCAACAGAATTATACAGGTAACGTTTTTGAATGACGCAATGGTTACGCTAAGTTTATAGAGAAAACACGTTGAACTGTCATATTGCCCTATTTTACATGTTATAGTTGTATCACCCATCGGATAAGTGGTATCAATCATGCAAAATATCGTTACTAGGTCAGGAAAAACAAAATTGTTATTTTGAAATCAATATGAAGTAACTATAAATTCACCTTAATTTATGTATGCCATGTTAATGCAGTAGATTTCTTAACCAAGACCACTAACCCACCACTAAACAAAAAATGTTAAACCTAAGTCTCTTCACCTTAAAATAACATTAATGTTACGACCACATTCCAATGGCGAAAAACATTGAGCTAAATATAAGCTTATACCCAATGACAAAGAAAATTTACAATCATTTCTCTATCAACTTATGCAGCTTAATATACGAAGTGCGAATGCAATTGACAGCCAGTATTCTATTACTGACATTCTCTTCCAGGGAGGCCATCCATGTTCCATTCATGGCTCGCTTCGTGGTATACGCCAAACGCACTGACGAGTGTCAGGCGCAGCTCCGAATGTTCTGCGTCACTGATGATAAGGAAGATAAAGCCCTGGAGCGCGTCGAGCGATTCATTCAGGTCGCTAAGAGTAAGGATGTTGAAGTGAGTACCAGATATTCTATTACGATTTTAAATTATTTTCTTTATAATGCACAATACGTTGTAGATACAATGGTAAGTATAGAATGTGTCAATGTTGTTTTTGTTGTGTTTACTATTACGATCTGAAGCATACACTTAAACTTACTTATGTACTCGCTAAGGTTCGCTTACATACGCTCATGACACTTAACTTGACAAATCGTCTTCAAATATAAAACACACTGATCGGTAATCGGCTCAATAATGCTTTTGAACGATTAACGATCATGCCAGGTAACTATACTATTACACTGGCATATTCAAATGACAGATTAGTTAAATCACAACGGAAGCTCTTAAATGGTATGTATATTCCGACACTTACTTGAAAAAAATCGTCACAATAACACAAACAATATTGCAGGTCCACGAAGGAAAAGCTGTTTACCTAGAATTCGGCGGCAACCTAGTACCGGTAGCGAAATCCGGGGAACAGTTGTCGATACCGTTCCGAGCATTCCGCGAGAACAGAGTGGCGTTCCCTGTGATGATCAAGACACAAGACTTGGAGCCGATCTGCAGGTGCCAGTTCATGAGAGACCCGAAGGTGCCTAAGGGAGAACCGTCGCCGGCACCGGTAAGTTAACTCATGTTCTGACGTGATATTAGTCGGAGAAAGTAAACTATAAACTTGGTGATATAATGAAAGTTTCAAACGAAAGAGTCAATGCAGTTTTTAATTAACCTAAGTGATAAGCTTCCTAATTTAACAGCATGATAATATTAGTAAAGATGCAAAATTTTGTAATACTATAAACAATGGCATTTTCTTACAATCATATGATTAATAACAACATATCCAACTGCCTCAGAGCTCCAGTGACATAGGGTGAGATCTTGACCAGCTGCAGATAGTAATATAGAGTTATTTTGTTTGATCAGAAAATTCATAGTAAAAAGAGATTTTGCAACGCGTTCACACAAACCACATGACTCGAATACAGTTGCCTTAACGACGTCAACAGATGATGGTCGACCTGAAAAACAAATATTTAATAAATAATTATGTAGCAGCGCCATTTTCTTCTTCATCCAGATCGCTGTCCTCAACATTATGGTACCGGATGAACTAATAGAGAGAATTTCACCAATCCCGACGGACACAATTCCACTACGCACTGAGGAACAGGAGCTAATCTGGAGACAGAGACTAAGTGACCCACGGTAAGAAATTAATGAGTTTATTTCTTTCTTTTACACTTATTTATTTATTTTTAAAGAAGGCTTACAGACTAATAATACATTTATTATTTAAACATGAATAATAAGGTTGCTTATAACAAGCTTCCGCACATATATTATTCATACACACAAAAAATAAAAATAAAAATGAAGATACTTAACCTAATATAACTATACTTACAGATAACTAAGAATTTAACTATATTTCCATGTAGTGTAAAACAAACAAAAATAAAACTAAAAATAATTAAACTGCTAAAAAAGATCACATAACTTAATATTATTGCCACTGTTACAATTTTACATCGATAAATAATAAATAAGTAAAAGATATTATATGCTTCACAAAACACGCGTAAGAAGATATCTACCCAGTAAGTCAATATTATGCGAAGAAGTGGTTGCCTAAAAGCCGTCTTACTGTAGATGGGCTTGTACAAAACAGGTCAATATTCGAGCTTGGAGGAAGATTATTAAAAGTAACTGCACTACGCAAGAAAACCGCATTACGCCTGTAATGAACTGTGGTAAAAGGCACATTTAGCTATAGGTATAAGACTTTTTATGTAAGACAACTACAGCACTAGCTAAATTTCCTGTGTCAACAACTACTTGTGGACTCCCAAACTTTCGTGTCGTATGGGGATCATAAACACAACACTCTGCGCAGTGTAGTCTAGTAAAATTATGTCAAAACTAGCTTTTGCCCACGGCTCCGCTCGCGTTAATTTAGAATTTGACAATCAATTCGGGATGTACTCTGCTTGTAATAATATAATTCAATCATGATTCGAAAGACACGTGGCGCCATCTATTATCATAAGAACGTTATTGTTGTTTTCATCGGGAACAGTAAGTTTTTTCGGGATGAATAGTACCCTATGTCCGTTTCTGTACACCTGACAACGTATATGCAAAATTTCAGGATGATCGGTTCAGTGGTTTAGGCGTGAAAAGTAACAAACAAACAAACAAACAAATTCATTTTCGCTTTTATAATATTAGTTAGGAAGAATTACGTATTATTTACGTGTATTGCACGTGTCTTATAACTTGGAGGGGTTTTTTAGCGTAATATCATAATGGTGTCGAAATTCACACATATACGAATTCTTAATATAAAGTATACATAATTTATTTAGATTGGAAGACATCTGTATCCTGCTCGGCAAGGATTGGGTGGCGTTGGCCTACGAGCTTGGTGTGAGCGTAGCTACCGTCAACCAGATTCAAGCAAAGAGAATCACCGCTGCTGAGCAGGCGCAACTCATGCTCAAGCTGTGGAAGACGCAGTCTGGCACGAAGGCACAAGGTATATAATACATAACTTGATTAAACAAAACAGACAAAGCAAAAGACATTTTTAAAATATTCAATTGGATATCCACACTGCTTAAACCAAAGCAGATAATCTGATGTTATGGTTATTCTTTGTCCATGCGCTTGTGGATCAGCGCCTCTTTTATTTTCAGGCTCTGTAATTGATTAATGCTCACCTCGCTGGTGCAAGCATCCGTAGGCTATTATAAACAGCATAACATAAAACGGATCGGAATTAGTCTTTAGTGGCTAAAATATCATATCAGAGTTAATTAGTTAATATGACAAAGAGTAGCGTGTATTTAAGACCATCTGGTAATTCCAGATAATTCCTTGGAGCTTGCACTATGTCGAATCGGTCGAGACGACATAATTGCCCCGCAGTCAGAGCTGACCAACGAGAGACGCATCCAGAGGAACATCTACCAAGAGAGACAAGCTTCTGAAGAGATTGAGGCTTATAAAGGTAAGAAATTCCTAAAATCTCTTTAACTAGAATGACTGCATTACATCTTTCCTATATTTTCTTTTTAAAAAGACAACTCATGCACTCGGAGTAGTTCATGTATTGCGGGGGACTTTACAAACATTCAAACTGTCACAAATAACATCCAGGCCAGAAACAACTATTAGCGTATCACAGAACTTTCTGTCTCGTGTGGGGATCGAACCCACGACACTCGGCACGGTGGCAGTGACAAGGCGGCCTCTTACACCAATACGCCATCCGTGCATCGTAGGAATTATTACTGTGTGGCGATCAACACTTTAGGACATCAACAGTGTTAAGTAATTTATTATAAGTGATTTATTTTGTTCTTTGGACCAAAACCTTAAATTATTAAATTTGACGTTTTACATTATATTATTGTAAGGCCGCAAAGGCAATTGCAGCATATAATTATTGATCCAATGACGTAAGGAGTATTGATTTTCGAACCACAAAACTTGATTTTTGTTAATAGACTTTTGTTCAGTACACAAGGGCTATGTGTATACATAGCATCGCTTATGTATATACTTAGGTTTATGGCTCAAATACATAATTATGTAATTTATATGTTGTTTTGTTTAAACAGGAACTTATTTATAATAATAATAATAATATATCTTTATTTCGGACCAATGAATCCATAGACTGTTAGTAATACAATTTAACTTATTTCCTAGTGTTAGTATAAATTAACCTAGAGACAAACTTTTTTAAAAGTGGAGAATGGAAATTCTCAGCAACAGTTCTCAGGATGCTGTTAGGACTGTCTCTCACTCTCCTCAGTAGCGAGGCCGTTTTTTTGCGCACAATTGCGTAAAAGCCGTCTGTTCGTGCTTGCGCGAACATTTCCGACGCACTGCAGTAACGAGACAATCCCAGCAACATCCTGAAAGCATTATTATATTGGATGCGCAGGGCATCCAGCGATCTCTCAGTACAATTGACCCATAGATTACTCGTGTACGGACTCTGGCAGTAAGCCTGAAAGAGTGTAATTTTAACTAGGCCTGTACACCAGGCAAATCTACGAGCCAACATATTACTCCGCACCGCTAGAGCTCTACGTTCCCTCTCAATGTCTACATCGTCCTTAAGGTCGTCGGCAAGGAAATACCCTGGATATTTAAAAGTAGACACTTTTTTAATTGGTGACCCGTATATTGTTAACTCTGGCCCATCTGCACGGCATTTACCACCGACCTTAAAAACCATGTACTCACACTTCTTCACATTATATATTAACCCGTGTGCGGCAGCGTAGGCTTCACAAACTTTAATTAGCACTGTGATAGCGCCCACCGATGGACCCAGCAACACCATGTCATCCGCATAACTGATGTTGTTAATAGAAGTACCATCAATACTGCATCCAACACGTAAGCTGCTGAGTTCAGTAATGAGGCCATCTACATATAAATTGAAGAGCCTGGGAGACGTTAGACCACCCTGTCTTACCCCACACTCCAACCTATACGGGTCAGAGAATGTACCATCCCATTTCACATTATTGTTTTGGTTACCATACCAATATTGGAACAGCCTACATACTTCCGCGGGTATACCCCTGTCTCCCATCTTCCTCCAGAGCACATCATACGAGACAAGATCAAATGCCCTGGAGAGATCAAGGAAACAGGCGTACACCGGCGTCCTGCGATCTGTATAATACTGAACGGTATGCTTAAGACTTAGAATAGCACTTTCGGTTGAAAGTCCGGCACGAACACCGAACTGCGCATCGTGAAGATGTATATAATAATTTAAACAAGAATCAAGCATACCATCCAGTACCTTTGCAATAATCGCCGCAAGGGAAATGGGACGATAATTACAACTGTCCGCGATGTCACCTGTTTTGTTCTTTACTATTGGTACTATGATGGTCTTCATGAGATTGTCTGGTAGGTATGCGTGACTAATGCACATTGTGTAGAACATAGACAACACTCGCGGCAGATGCACACCCGCGTACTTTAAATGCTCAATGCTGAGCCCATCATGCCCTGGAGATTTGCCTCTGCTCATATTACAAATGATTGCTCTTGTTTGCTTGGCTGAGAAGCGTATGAGAGGTGTTATTTCATGACAGCGGGGCTCAGCATCGTCCATCGAGCTTGATGAATACATATTCGCAATATCCTTGCTTTCAGTTAACCCTCCCAAACTCGCAGAGAGACCAGGCTTCGCATCCAACTTACCTGTGGATTTCCAAAATTTACCAAAAATTTTTGTAGCTCGTTGTTCTGCTAACCTGTCCATAATAAGCTGCACAGCATTATTTTGACAAAACTTAAGACGACTTTTAAAAATTTTGCGCTTCATACACATATTATTATAGATAGGACCCGAAGAGGGACGGTTATTACGAATCCAGGTCTGAAAACTGCACCTGGCCTCTCTGTGAGCGCCTTTGACATGTTCATTCCAGCCGCACACGCGCTTTCCCTGTCTCGGTCTCCTCCTATGGTCCATTTTAGATTCCCTAGCCGCCGCACATAGTATTTCTACAATGTGTTCATACAAATTATCCAGAACAACTTTATATTCCCCCAAGCCGCACGATCCCCCACTGCAACTCTGAAACTCATGGGTGAATTTATACTTGTATTTCCAGCTGAAGAAGACAATAAACTGAAAGATCGTATATACGATGAGGACCAGATCCCTGAACATCGGGAGTCGGAGCAGGATCAGGATGAAGCCAAGTACTCACCTGAAGAAAAGTCTATTGTTGAGAAGAGCGAGGTGGAAAGGACGCCGACTCCTAGTGAAGATAGCGAAGAAGATGAAGGTACACATTATGATATACACATATCATCATGACTATAAAAGTAGTAATGATTAATTATTATACATTGAGTTTTTAGACTTGGATTCGACTTCATTGTAAAAATACGATGGTGATAAATAAATTTGGTTTGTCTTAGATGTAAAACGTAGCGTAGCTGAGAGGAAGGAGCAAATAACCAGGAAACTAAGTCAAAGTAAAATCCCCGCGTCCAAACAAAAGAAAGAGATCCGAGAAGAAATAATTGAAATCAAGACTCAAATTAAACCCGACATCAAAAAATTCCAAGATATTGAACAGCAGGTAAAAATAAAACTTATATGCTAAATTATTATTATTTATTTATTTATTTACCTTATGGAAAACTTACAGCTACAGACAATGTATAACAATAACATGATAGGTAACGGTGAGCCAATTACAAGTTTTCACTCGTAGAACTATAATAGAAAATAAATGAACCACAGTGTACATTTACCAACTTCTTACATTATATCAAGATACTAAAAAAGCTTTTTAATAAAATTATACAATATTATTTAAAAAACTTATCAGTTAAGCACTTCCTTACACGCGACATGCTACTAGAAAATGGATCTATGTCATAGGTTCTTCACATTTTGTTAAGGTTCCTGCTTGCTCGCACCAAATAGCTATTTTGCCTGTAGTTGGAAGAGGCATGTGGTACATGTATGGGGGGATTCAAACGCACTGGCCTACTCGGCACATTAAATCCTATTTTAGATAGAAGCTCAGGACAATCAATGTCATTGTTTATAGTTTTAAGTAAAAAAAAAATGTCTGCAATATTACGACGACGTTCTTTAAGAGGTAGTAGATGGTGTCTTTTACATAGATTTATATAATCACTAGCTTTTGCCCGTGGCTTCGCTCGCGTTAATTTAGAATTTGATATTCAATTCGGGTTGTACTCTCCTTGTAATAATATAATTCAATCATGATTCGAAAGACGTGGCGCCATCTATTATCATAAGAACGTTATTGTTGTTTTCCTCGGGAACAGTAATTTTTTGGGGATGAAAGGTAGCCTATGTCCGTTTCTGTACACCTGACAATGTATATGCAAAATTTCTGAATGATCGGTTCAGTGGTTTAGGCGTGAAAAGGTAACAAACAAACAAACTCATTTTCGCTTTTATAATATTAGTTAGGATTAGGATTTGATTGAAACGGAATTTTTTGTCGATGACATAGAAATTTAACTAATCGTTTCTGAATGTTATGTGCAACTTACTAATAATATATTATATAAGCATCATACATATTTTATTTGTTATTGTAGGTACAAAAGGAACCAAAAGTAGAAAGGACTCGATCAAAAACATCCCCCGAATCAGTTGAAGAAGAGAAAGATATTGAGATTGAAAGGGAAGAAGTTATTTTTGAGACTAAAAAAGAAGAACCAAAACCAGTAGAACGACCAGTTGAACAGTTCAGAAAGTTTGACCCTTCGTCACCAGCCAAACCTACTCCTAAACATTTACAAAGACATATGAGAAATGAATCTATGAGATTCCCTTCGGGTGACTTTTCGAATGTCACTATCACTCCCAGGAAATCGGTGACTGCCGAAACCACGGACGTAAAAGTAACAGAAATTAAAGACACATTTACCAAAGAGGCTATTTCTCAAAAGGAAATTGTGACGTCACGAGTTGAAGAAAAATTAGACGATGGTGATAAGTCACCTGATCTAGTGATGGAAGAAGAAAAAGATATTGCTGAAGCGCCATTAAAGGCTAAAATTAGTTCATTTGAATCAAAAATGTCAAAAGAATCATCAATTGAATTGCCTAAAACGACGATGAAATTGACAAAAGAAGCTTTAAAAAAGCACACCCTTGAACAAGATCAGGGAATTGAATATACTCAGGAATTTGTTAGAGAACAATCTAAACAGATATCAAGTATAGAGACTCATGTTACACATAAGGTATCTATAGAAACAGAAAAACATCTAGAAACAGTAAAATCTGTTAAAGAGACAATACAACACTTTGATGCTAAAATAAAACAGGAAGAGAAAGCAAAACCTTACCACAAGACTATGAGAACTGATTCCACATTAGTCCAAGTGTCGTCTGAAGAAGACAGCGAGTTCTTAAAAAAATCTACTGACTCAGAAACTGAGACGGAATCACAAACTACCGTCAAAGTTGACAAACTAGAACAGAAATCTAAAATAAAAATTGATAGAGATGTATTTGATAAGAAAACTGATAGCGAAGATGTTTCTAAAGAACCCAAAGATGATGACAAAAAATCAGACGATGATGACAAGAAAGATAGTCAAGCCATTATCATAACGGAACAGAAACTAGAAAAGCAATTGACGCAAGAACTGCGTGCTAAAGTAAGTGAAGAAGAAATTACGGAAGCTTTAGAAGAAAAAGATGTCTCTCTTAGCGACAGATTAATTAAAGAAAAAGTAAGTAGTAATTTACTAACCTAAGCCTCTAATGAACTATAACTAAACATGATATTTATACATACACGATATACATTTTAAAATAATTTGTACATAACATAAAATTATAATGTTCCAATTTATTTGTATGTTTCATGTCAATGGTGTTAGAATCAATAACATTACAAGTTTATATAATCATGTAACTGTAGCACTAATAAGCCAGGCAACTTGTAAACACGGACCAACTTCGTTTGCATAGCCGTAACAGTAATTTAAGACAGTTGCCAAATTCAAAGAAATATGTTTTGCCAAATTTTAATAACTTGTATGGAACTAAAATATGTCGATACATACTTCCTCAGACCTTGAATAGTTTACCTGACGATATAGTAAATAAATATGTTTAAAAGCAGCCGTATAAAACCACGCTAAAAAGATATTTCTTGTATAACATTGACAGATTCGTACTGCCATTGTGAAATTATGAGTACCTATAAATTGTAATTTTAATTTATATAACATATGAACTCCCACTCGCATAAAAACCCTCGTGGTTTAGCGAGTGGTCTAAGCCATGGTATTATTATTGTAAATTTAGTCGATAAAAAAAAAATACTTAAACATAATCTATAGTTCGACTTTGCATACAAATACTTACTATATAATAGTAAATAAGTAACAATGAATGTATCTGATTTTTGTTTGTATTATTATAGGTTGAAACTCAAATTTCTACAACAAGTACGAAGTCGGACATTAGCAAACACACCAAGACTGACTCTGTTGGGTCCGAAACACAGGACCTCACGGGCAAGAAAATATCACAGGAATCACCAATGCAGTCCGTTATTGATAAGGCGGACTCGCTAGCTGATCTACAACAAAGTACTGAAAAGGATTTCAGCTTTGTATCCCAGACAGATTCTAAGGTAAAATATTGGCACTAAGAAAATAAATGTCGTTTTTTAAACATTATTATTAATTTATTTAAAAACAGTCATGGTAAATATAATTAAAATATTCAAAAAGAAAATTTTAAAGAAATATAAGCATTCACTTCAATATTTTGAAAGTTAGTGAGGTACTTAGGATCTTTCAATAGGCATGTTTTACTTACGACTGAAATTTACATAATTTCAGGTATATTCCCGCGACTCAAAACATAGAAGTGATTCCTTAGATGAAGCTTCACAATTCTCAGACCTAGAGGACCAACTGGGTACCAGCCCAGCACACAGGCCACAAGTCGAAAAAGACCTAGACCACCAAGTCACCAAAATTACTGAAATTAAAACTATTATTACAACTACCACGGATAGGAAAGATACAAGAGATCAAACTTTAGAATTCTTGAAGTATGAAAGCGAACATAGTGCGCAAGTGCTGGGCACTGCTTTAGGAGATAAAGAAGCGGAAAAGGTGATTATCTCTAAACGATATACAACAATAAATATTGTATCCTAAAATTCTCGCGCTTATTATATTATAACTTATTTTTGTAATTAACGTTTTCAGGTTTCACCAAAAGAATCGCCAGTTATAAGTGCTAAAGCACGACAATTCATTGAAACGGTACCTGAAGATGATTCTGTACAGGAATGCTTTTTCTCCAAGAGAATTTACTCAGATTCTCTAGAAGACTCTGAGCATACAGACTCAAGACGACATTCAGAGGCTGAATCCTTAAAATCAGATCAGTCTGACATTAAGGCTAAAGTGTCGTCGTCAGACTTCGATGAAAGAGCAGAATACGAAGAAACTGCGGATTCAGGCAGTGGTTTTGGTGATGAAAAATTCGAGGAAAGTGTAGGATTTACTTCAATGAGAATCGAACCAAGTATACAGAAACAAGACTCCGGCTCTGATAAGACAGATGACGCCGAACCCGTTTTTAAAAAAGTGACACCTAAACGACACTCAAGAACTGAATCTATATCAATATCAAAATTAAGTGACTTAGCTGTTGATGTTGAGCCTCCTAAAATTAAACAAGAGTTCCAAATTATTGTTACCGAAGCGGAAGAGATCGATAGATCATTTGATAAAGATGAAACGTCAGATAAAATATCCTCTGAAAGTAGCAGGGAAGTTGAAATTTCAGATAGAAAATCTTCAGAAGGTATTTCTGATAAAATCAGTTCAGAAGATGCCGTTACAGAAAAGAAAACTTCTTCTGAAGAGGAAGTACCAAAAGAACACTCTTTGGATAAAGAAATAGTAACAGCGGTTACTGAGACAGTTGAAAAGATTGAATTCGTTGAAGTCAGGACTCATATCATAAAAGAAGACGTCCAAGAGAAAGGTAAAGTACATTATATAATATTTTAATATTGCATATAGCAGATTTATTTAATAAAAGGATTTTCTTTTTTTGAATATAAAATTACAATATTCTCAACTATTCTAAAATAAAATTTAACAATGTTTTTTTAGCCGATGTAAAGCGACAATCGGTAACATCCGCCGGCTCGGGCTCAGTCAGTGAGCTACGTTTAGAAGAGAAACGTTTGTCAGACGCTCACAGTCTGACTGAGTCCAGAGACTATACATTTGAAGAATCTGAAGATGATATTGGAACCCAAGGGACTCATGTTGAGTCGAAGGATAAAGTGGAAGTCAAGCCAGAGAGTGATTCTAAAACAAAAACTGTATCAGGTCAGTGTGCTGCCAAAGGGATATGTCCATCGGTGGCTCAGCAGTAGACAAGATGTTCATTAATATTAAAATTCTTCTTTGATTTCAATAGGAATTTTGATATCAATGTTGAACTATATGAAGTTCGGAGTAATCAGAACGAATACTAAGAAGTTATATTATTTTCGACAACCGTGCTGCCATTTATAACAAGGGAATATAAGAACAGGGTTGCCACTAAATAATCAAATACTCAATTATTAAATCGATTATGATTTTCAATAAATAGTAATGGATATACTGCCTCCGTGGTGCAGCGGTAGTGAATGGTCTCGGGTTCGAATCCCGGGTCGGGCCAACAAAAAGTTATTGAGTTTTTCTGTTAAGAAATCTCAATAGCAACCCGGATTTGGAAGTTGGCGGTGTAAGACACCCCCGTGCCTCGGAAAGCACGTCAAGCCGTTGGTCCTGCGCCTGATCTCTCTCCGGTCGTGTCATATTACCATCCCATAGGATCATGAGAGTTAGGGACACACTTGTGCACTATAATATCTCCTGCGCAGATGGCCAGTCTCCATTAAGACTGGCCGCGGTGACCGAAATTCGGTCTGGAGGACACTATTATTATTATCTATTATAAATGGATATAATATTATGATCAGGTGTGTTCAAATACTCAAACGATGTTTATAGTATAAGATTGCAAACGTAAAACGTACATTATAGATATCTATCTATAACAGTGATTTATTATTATTTTTGTCCGTATGTCAGTGTGAGTTACCAAAAATATTTTGTTCGTTAAAATATATCTACTTAATCGATTAAACGAGGCTCGCCTCGATATAAAAGGGAGAAAATCTGGCAACATTTTTCGGTTTCCTGTCAATCCTGTCATTACCTACCTACCGACGCTTGCGCCGCTGTGTTTGGTGATTTCTTTTTTTGCGATAATAATTTTTCTAACGATAAGCCTTACCAATGGACCCCGAACCCTCTTCCAATGACGACCCCAGCTTTGTTATGGACTCCGCATCCGCTTTGCATGACGACTCCGGCGGCTCTTTGATCACGGATACCGATTTCGCTTCTCACGACGACTTTGGCAACCGAAACATGGACATAAGTGGAAACCGTAGTATACCTCAATTCCCCACCTCAGCTATGATGCTCTTATCCTGATTGTTTGTGGAACATATCAGTTGAAATAAGCCCGTTCCTATTTTAGTGAACATAATATAAGGTTTAATGTTACCTATTCAATAGAGATAAGCAGACACAGGGGCAACAACCTACTAGAAGATGCAGAATGCAGATAACGACACATTAGTAAGGGCCAAAATATAAAGTCAGCACATTAGCCGTAAGATATATTTGGTTTATGTAATTATAAATAATAAAGAAACAGGACGCAACGTAATAGTAAGCTATTGCTGTAATTGCATTGCTGGCCGGCGGACAGTGGGTTGTTGCTCGCATGTCATGACCATTTTATGATATTTAGGTTATGCTAGACACTAAAGCAACATATTATGTGCACCTGCTACATTTTTGGATCATGTATTAATTGTTTATGACATGGATAGCCATGAGGACAATTAATGTTTTTTACATAAAAATAAAATTAAAATATCTTAAAATCCCTAATTTTTTTTTAACCTTTGGTATGTCTATTACATTGGTGCTTTAGTAAACTATGATTTTATGTATATTGCAGGAATGTTCACTTTAGGCCGAAGTTTGTATGGAAGGTGGACATAGCCCTTTAGGTGGATCAGTCATTTTATAATTCTTTTTCCATATATAAATATACAAAATAACTGATTGGCCACAATTTATATTCTATCATTCGGTGTTCTTTAATTTATTATTGCAGATACGTTAAAATTTTGAGAGCAATAAGAAGTCATTTACTCTATCAATCTTGATATACTTGCAGGCAAAACGGATTTATCGAAACTAGCAAAACTAACGCATGGTGATTCCTTAGATGACGTAGAAGGATTCCCCGAGGATCATGTAACTGATTATGTCCATAAATTACCCCATATTGCCGAAATTGGGTAATAATTTAAATATTTAACCAAACTTAATAATTAGTATAATATGTGGGGCATTTTTTAATTATAATTATAATGAATTTCAGCTCATTACCTGACAAAGATTTAACTAGTACTTTCTTAAGTAAAGAAAGAGAAGAACAATTGAAACGTGAAACTGTAACAACAAGTGTTGTGACCGAAACAGTACACCCAGTAAAAGAAGTAAAAATCGTCGAACACACTGGAGCAACAGATGATGAGAAGCATAAAGAAATTACATATACAACAACTAGCGTTGTGACTGAAACAGTACATCCAGTGACAGAAATGAGAACTGTTGAACATATCGAGGCTACTCATGATGATAAACCCAAAGAAATTACATATACAACAACTAGCGTTGTGACTGAAACAGTACATCCGGTAACTGAAGTGAGAACTGTTGAGCATATCGATGCTACTCATGATGATAAACCCAAAGAAATTACATATACTACAACTAGCATAGTGACTGAAACAGTGCATCCAGTAACTGAAGTTAGAACTGTTGAACATACTGAACCAACGCATGAGGACAAGCATAAAGAAGTAACATTTACTACAACGAGCATTGTTACCGAAACAGTGCATCCAGTGACGGAAGTCAGATTTGTTGAACACACCGAGCCAATGCATGACGAAAAGCACAAAGAAATAACTTACACTACAACTAGCGTTGTAACCGAAACAGTGCATCCAGTAACGGAAGTAAGAACGGTAGAGCATACTGAAGCAACTCATGATGACAAACCAAAAGAAATTACGTACACCACTACCAGCGTTGTTACTGAAACAGTCCATCCAGTAACAGAAGTGAGATTTGTTGAACACACCGAAGCACCGCATGATGAACCTAAAGAAGTTACATTTACTACTAGACAAACTGAAACTACATACACTATAACATCTGAACCGAGGGTAATCACGGAAATAACTACCATTATTAAAGATGGTTCATCTACAACAGTCGAGGAGCACATAGAAACGAAAAAGCAAATAGTTTCCAGTGACAAATCAACCAAATTTGATGTTTCTAAAATAAGAACAGACACTCTTGGCCATTTCGATGCCAGTGATTTAGATGAGGTTAAAAAGTTTGTGCCTAAAGACTTGGATCTAATTGAAACAACTGAAATAACAAAAGAGCAAGTCAAACCTGTAATCGATGATATTCTTCACAAAGGTACTATTGCTGCTGCGGCTAGAAGCCCAATACAGGACAAAGACATTAAGACAATTACAAAAGAAATTGTTGAAACCGAGAAAAGATCCTATGATGCAAAAGTACCCCATAAAGAGGAGAGAAGACATTCTTGTATTAGCCCAGCAATTTCTTTAGAAAGGATTGCTGAATCTGAAATAGAAACCGAGGAAGAAACGTCAAAGCCAGGACCTACTCTTATTGCAGAAACGCATAAAATTACAGAAATTAAAACTGAGATGAAGAAGTCTGATTCTGCTATGAAACAAATGGCAGATAACATCGAAATAATTATTAAACAAGCGTCAGAGGACTTTGACGTTTCATCGGAAGAACACCCAGCAGATGATGAACAACAGGATATCGCTGGACGGGTATCAGTAGATTCTATTATTGAAGAAGCTGTCACAACGGTTGAAGGATACTTAGAAGAAAAAGACACGGCACAACAGGCAGAAATTGAAGCGAAAAAAGAAATACTATACGAGGAAACGAAAAAATTTGTCAAAGATAGACCGGGTTTGATAAAGTCGCTATCGAGGGACAGTGGTGAAATAGTAATTATGCCTAAAAAGAAACATCCCAGGACATTCTCAGTCCAAAGTTCACCTGAAGAAGTTGAGGAACAGATTTATACTGATTCTGAATCTGGTGAGTACTATAATTAAAAACCTACTACAATATATTATAACATAGTTTTTTGGCTAGATTAAAATTGATCTATTTTATTAAAAACTAGCTGTTACCTGCAACTTCGTCCGCGTAGATTTTAACTAAAAAGTGTTTGTCGCCGCGGAACCCTATTTTTTCTAAAATCAAAGTAGCCTAAGTTACTTCTTATAACATCAGCTATAGCTAGCATCTGCCAGTGAAAGTCCAGTCAAAATCAGTTCAAGTGTTTCGGAGATTAGCCGGAACAAACAGACAGACAGACAGAAAGACAGACAGACAAAAATTTTGAAATATATGCTTTCGTATAGGTACCTTATATACTTTCATATGCATTAGATAAAAAGCTGTTATTTTGACATTACAAACAGACACTTCAATTTTATTTATTTGTATAGATGTTATTTTCACTTAACAGGTTAATTAAATGTATGAAAACATAAAAAAATAATATTTGCAACATTCACAGATATGGACAAAGCGAAAGTATTAGAAATTATTGAACCTAGTTCAGACCTAGATGGCAAGGTACCAACATCCAGTTTTGACACAAGGAAGATACGCACTGATTCACTCGATGACGCTGATGATTTCCCAGAAAAAGAGGTAATTATATATAACTCCTTTTTGTTTACTACGTAATATCATTGTCTGAAACGTAGTGGTTTTACGGGTCATATCGTCGTATTTATAGCAATTATTGGTATACTTTAATTAAAACTTAAAGCAAATATGTATATTGATAATATAACAATAAGTCACTCTATCATTGTTTCGATCATACATACATACGTTAGTAGCTCTCAGACATACATTATAAAACTAATATTAATATAACTTTTCGTAATTAAAAAATATTTTATATATCATGTAAATGGCAATAAAGTCGTTGAATATTGTTAAATATACGCTAGTCTGATTAAAAAATAACTAATGTACTTGTCATGTAAGTCACCGCTTATAAAATGTTTCAGGCTGAATACTTCGGCGAAGATGAAAAATACATCGAAGATGCCCCGGAATCTTACCAACAAGTTAAATTCGGAGACGCTCTAAAAGGGCCAATCCCTGATAGTTCAGTGCCAAGTACAAGTGCTTCACACGACTCGGAGGAAGATGATAAATTCAGTGGAAAATACGTTAAAAAGACTCATTTTGTTGATAGTTTACTACGTTCGGATTTAGTCTCAAAATCTACAACGGAGTCGTCCGTTACTACTGTCGTGTCGACACTGACGAAATCCTCGGACGAAGACCAAAAATCGGTTCTAGAAGATGGAACATCTGCAGACTTCTCCAAAATTAGTGGAGCGGACCTAGTCAAGGATCCTTCTAAAACGTCAATTGATGCTAAAGAAGATTCTAGAATAGAAGAACATATTGAAGACCGAGGTACCCCTGACCTGTCTAAAAAGTCCATTGACTTAACAAAAGATTATTCAAAATCGTCAATTGATAGCAAAGATACTTCAAGAGATTTTGCTACCAATGAACTATCAAAAGACTCTACTGTAGACTTAACCAAAGACTTTTCCAAGGCATCCGTAGAAAGTGTTAAGGAAACGTCGAGATCTATTGATGAAAAGACTTTTTCGGAAGATCATTCTTCCCTAGATGTATCTAAGACGCTAGCATCAGATGCTTCTGAAGGAATCACTGTTAGCAAAGAATTTATTGAAGAGGAGAGATCAGTATCTAGAGTAGTGAGAGTATCAACAAGCTCTTCTCAAGAAACTTCAATTTTAACTGAAAGCAAACTATTTAGTGAACATGATGAAAAATCTTTGGACAAGACAAAACCATCGGACAAAACCGAACAAGATTTCATTGGAGAAATGGAAGAGAAAATTGCGCAACTTCAGTCTGAGTTTAGAAAAGAAGAAGAGAGTATTAAAGACTTGTCCATTGAAAAAGAACCAGAGTTTAAAGTTCATAAGGAGGTGATAGTAACAGAAACAGTTAAGACAATAGTTGGAGATAAAGTAATTGAAGAAAAACAGACAGTCACTGAAACTGTTCAAGATGGCAAAGATGTTATTCTGGATAGCAAAACTGAGAAGGATGCCAAGCCTTCAGAAACTGATCTAGACAAGGAGGCTGAAGATGAAGTGCCGGACATGAAAGAATTGAACCGAAGGTGCTCAAATCTTTTGGAAGATATTTCACAAGGAGCTCTTATAAGAATCGACTCGACACACGTTACCCACGGTGAGCTTGAATACTACTTTCTTGTCATTTCAGATGGCTATCTGAATATACAAATGCTTCAACGTTCATATTACTCTTTCGAGTACAAGAACATCTGATTGATTGTCAAATCAGATCAGCTCAATGAAACTGGCTTACCTCAAAATTGACATTTGCCCTTTGAAATTGATCGCATGGATAGCTCAGCGAGTTAGCGTTCGCTGCCTCTCTGGCTGGCTGGCTGACTGGCTTACCTCTCAAGGTGTGGGCTCGAATCCTACACTTTTTTGTGATCCCCGAATGACTGCTCTGAGGTGATTTTGATTTTGATTGGGCGATATCACGATATGAGTTTGCACTTTAATTTTTTTGTTAAGATATTGTAAGTAGTACAGATACTAACAATTGCCCGATAGACTATTACGCACGATTAAAGAAAAGACATAGGTGTAATGTACTTTTTTATTCCTTTAGGTTTATCAGCGCGAATTTATATGTAAATGATAAAATAAGAAACTAGAGATTTAGACTACAGTGTAATTAAAATATTATTCTTAAACAGATCTTCAATCCAAGTTCTCGAAAACTCCGCCACCATCTCCAGTCGATCTGATCCTAAAAGAAAAAGCCAAATTAGAGGATGGTACTGGTGAAAAACACGCCGGGCTACAACCTAAAGGTAGCATTGAATTCAGTTCATATGGTAAAAGCTAAGTTATTTGTTTTACATAAAGCTGTCTAAAATTATGATAAAATGTATCAACAAGCTGAGCTAGTATATTTTTAATATAAGTACTCTTTGGTGTAGTATAGAATTTTGTGAAATTCATTGTAAATATTTATAAACCAAAAGTGATGGCCATAGAACTATTCCTAAGCGCGTTATAGCTATAGCTTTTTAGTTAATATATGTATGTATCAATGTCTATGGCCATGACCAGGTACCGTACCAGGATCTGGTAATTATTTGTCAAGCGTGCCTATTTATAAAGCAAAAATATATATTAATTGTATTTATTTATCATAATTTTTGACAACTGCATTATAAATAAGTAGTAACGTAGTTAAATAGATTGTGGTGATGTCAATCACTTAGTCAATGCAACAATCATTAACAATCAAATCAAAATCAGTGACACTTCATATCATAGACAAAGCTACACTATCAACAACACGACTTTGTCACTACTAGTCGATTTTATAACTATGCTAGTAGTAGGAGCTAACTGGTTCCATCCATCTAGGCTCCGACTCTTCGTTCCTGGATGCAAGCCGTCAATCGCCACGAGCTTCCTCAGCCGGCGACAGTCTTATCAGCGAAACAGAGGCTCACCAGAGTGGTCAGTAACAACAAACAATATACCTTACTATCAAAACTTTGTACCTAATATCTAAAATAAATATTGTTTACGATGACTTTGGCATATTTTAAAAGTTTAATACATATTTGTCCCTTGAAACGTGTGACAAAATTATTGCAAGCTTATTGCAGTAATGTAGTGGCAAAGTAGAGTCATAGCGAAACTTTACTCTTGATTTTGTAGTAAAAAACCATTATAGACAGCCTTATTTGCCACACTCTTTATTTATACGCCAGTTATCGCATGTGTCGTGGTTGATTTTCACACTAAAATCGAGATCTTGTTTTAAACGAAGGTTATTTAACGGACAGCACTAATTCCAAATAATAGAATGCACCAAGATTGATACAAAAAAAGATATATATAATGCGACCTCATCGAAGCTAATAAAGAGATAAATATAAAACCTTAGTTCAGTTGCAACAATCACATAATAAATGCAAATATTCGTCAGCACAGTAAATTTTACTTTCTTTCTTGCGGAGCCCTTACGTTGCTATAGGTAAGTGGACCCACAAGCGACCAAACATCACTTTGTTTTTTTATCGCTTCTTAATCTGACGGACAAATTATTTTCTCGTATTTAATTCGCAATTATTTCATCTATTATCATTCACGTTTGAGTAACGTTTCGCTTTGATTCTGAATCTTCATTTATTTTTACCATTTTACCATCACTAGCTTCCATCGCTGTTGTCTTACGAACATCATCACACCGAAATTGTACATAACATGCTTTAGGTGCTTCTGGTGCATTTCAAAAGCAAATAATTGATGTTGTTTCAAAATTTTAGCGATGTGCACAAAATATTCACGTAAAGAAACTAATTTAGATACATCTATATCCTTATTACACGTATTTCAATGTTTCACACAACTAATAATATTTCTTCGAGCTAAAAGTGCAAAAGGAGAATATAGAACAATTTTTCTTTACAGACGTACTGATGGAAGCGTCTAAGGCACTAACCGCTGCCGCCAGACCTAAATCTCCAACCAAACACGTAGCTGATAACATGACATTTGTTAACGTCGACCAACCAACTATCACTAGTGGAGCGATCGAACTTGTAGATAGAACGATAGAAAAGAGCATTGACGTTATTGATCAAATCAAAAAAGAGCAGTTAGCTGTTAAAATGGAAGAAATGCAAAAATCTACTTCTACTGACACTTTCTACAGTGAGTCTAGAGTTGAAACTTCATCTTCTTCCGTTCATAAAACATTTGAGGGTGGTGAACTTAAGTTTCAATCTATTGACCCAGAAGCAGTAATGTCTGATATGGTAGCTAAATTCGGTACAATAGATCAAGATTTTAGTACAATACTAACTCATAAAGAAACTGAGACTAGGAAGATATCTGGTCAAGAGTTCTTTTCGGAAACTAAACAAGTATCGTCGTCAGATGACGATTCTCTTGTAATAAAAACTGAAACTAAACATGAACTAAGAGGACAAGAACACGAAACTAAAGAAAAGACTATTATTCGCAAGGATGGTGACCAAACAGAAACATCACAAAAGAAACTAGAGAAGGCTCACGAAGCTACAGCTAAGCGAGCTGATATTGAGACAAAGACTGTGAGGAGTACAGATGATGCGGATATAGTAAAAGTTGAGCGAGAATTTTCCGAACAAGGACTTTATTCTGGTCGACAAACTAAGTCTGAAGAAAAAATGACTGCGCTTAAAGATGAAACTATTAAGAAAAAACATGAAGTAAAAATATCTGAAAGAGATTTGTCTCATGAACAATGGGGCAAGGAATATTTTACTGAACCTGGTGAATTACAAGATATTGTTGAGGATGATGACGGCAAATCAAGGGTTGCGTTTGTCGACTCGTCTTTGAAAATTGTTGAAAAAGATGAAGTAGTATCAAGTGTGGAAGTGTCAGAAAAAGGCAAAGTTGTCAGTTCAACAATAGAACATCACAAAGAGGAATATGTTACAGAAAGTAAAGAACATGATGACCTTAGTTCAGATGCTTCACATGCTCCTAGCTTTAAGAGTGATCCAACTGAAAGACGAGATTCTTCCGAGGCAAGTCCCAAGAGCAAATCAAAATCTTTTAAAAAGGATGATGAAATCTACGAAGTGAATTTTATTAAAGAAATTAAGGTAACAACATCACCTGTTAAGAGTACTTTTAGTCGTACTGGTAGTCAAGATACACATTCTGAGTCTGAGGTTGCTCCTGAACTACCTCACGATGACAAAACAGGAGATACGCCAAAAAAAGAAAAGCCCACTAAATCACCTATTAAGTTACCGCAACAACAAATCGAAGATCAAGTTTGGGAGGTATCTGTTCAAAAAGCCGACTCGTTTGAAGTAGCTGATGAGATCCCAAAGCCTAAAATAACAACTAGTATTGAAACATCAAGCACTACAACTAAGAGTTCCGACAGTGATACAATTTTAGAAATTAAGACTGTTGTAGAAACGAAAACTGAAGTAACTAAAACATCCAAAACTGACATGTCCCCGATAACATTTGAACTATCTGAGGAAATAAGTACCACTTCCAAAGATATTATGATAAAATCTGGTGAAAGTGTTGACACAGAATGTATGGTAAAGTCTTTGGAGTCACACGAAGGAGAAGTGTTGCAAAAATCTATTGACTCTACTGTTAGCGCTGAAACTCTTCATCCATCTGAATTTTCTACCGAAGCTGATTCAGCTTACTTAACTGGTACTGGTACGGATAAAAAAGAAGAAGTCAAACTTTTTAAAGAAAAAAGCCTAGAAGATATTTGTAGCAGCGGTTATGACACTGATCTCTCCTCTGCCGAGTTTCATGCTACGAAACTCGAATCAGAAAGAATCGATTTAGTTTCATTAATATCGCACACACAACCACTCGCTGACTTGTCAGTTTTGGAAAAAACTATAGATGAAGTCAAGCAGTCTCTTGAAGCCGCTCAAGTTGAAATTATAAGTGAAAAAAATGACGGAAGTATTAAATATAAACAATCTCCTTCAGAGTTCCAGTTCAAATTGCTAATTAGCCCGGATAGGCCTGAAGTTATTACTGAAGAACAACATGATGATCATGATAAAACGCTTATGTCTACCGAAAAAGATGATAAGATACTTGAAAGTCAATTGTCAGAGGAGACGTCGCAAAAAGTTAGTTCTCAAGACGAAACAACTTCTGACGAGGAAAAAGAAACGGTCCATCTAAAGGAATCCAGTCCACCATTGGATACAGGAGATATCTCGATTAGATCAGATAGTGGCCCTCACTCTATTATTGAAACAGATAGCGAAATTGTATTGTATGACAGAGATAAATCAATAAGTAGCCTTGAGGTAAAACTTCGGGAACAAAAGCATTTGAAATCTAAACTTGGTGTAGGAGATAGACGATCAGCCTCCGAAGTAGAAGGCTGGTCTAGCTCAGGTGAAAGTCACTATCACAGCTTTGAACATTCGGAAAGTAGACCATTATCCTCAGATATTGAAGTAATGATGACTGCCCAAAGTGGTACTGAATTTGAAACTGCGTTAACTAGTCACGATGTTTCATCACAATCACTAAGGACTTCTAAGGATTATTATACGGCAGGTAGTTCACTGGCTTCACGTGACAGTATGAAAAGCTTAGATTCAGATGGATCAAGTCATGTAGCTAGTATTGATATATCTGACGCCTCGGAAACTCTTGTCCCCTCGGCTCATGAGTTGAAAGAAGAATTAATGGAAAGTAGCACTTATGTAGAACAATTTCTGCATGAAGCAGAAAAGGAACAACAAAAGGTTAAAGATGTAAGTGATGAGGAGGTTTCGGGTGATGAAGATGAAAGCAAAGTAGATATTGAACCAGTAGGTAAAATGAAACGATCTCATGAAATGAGATTTCAGCCTAAAGAAATGATACCCGAACATTTCCCAATGGAAAGTGCTTCAGAGAGTGCTGATATTGAGGAAGATTCTACAAAAGACAAAGAAGGTTCTGATACAACAATTTCAAGTCAATTAAAGACAGATGAAATTCTTTCGTCATCGATATCAAAATTAGATATGCCATCCTCACAGTCCGAGGAAATCCAAAAAGATGAAGTAAAAATAGAGAAAGCTAGAAAAGAAGAACTAGAAATAGAAGTTAAGGTAGACATTAAAAAGGAAGAAAGTAAATCAGTAAAAGAGGAAGTCAAAAAAGAATTGACAAAAGATGTTGAAGTTATCCCTGAGCCACAGAAGTGCAAAAAAAGTGAATTAAAAAAGGAAGAAATGAAACCTGAACAAATAGAAATAACAGAAACGGTTGTCATATCCACAACTTACACAGAAGAAGCAGTTCCATTCTCAGTGACTAAAATAGAAAAGCCTCAGAGAGAATTTGTTGACGTAGAAAGTGAAATAATTCCTGTGGGTTCAGCAGAATATGAAGACATTGTAAGATTTGGTAGCATAACGCCTGAACCTAGGAAGCTTTCAAAAGAGGAAGATGCTATAACCAAAGAAACTATTCAAAAGTCAGAAAGTACACCACATCAATTAAAACGAGAAGAAATTGATGATCACGAAATTACTGAGGTTGTTGAAATATGTTCTAAAAAGATTGTTAAAGAAGTCAGTGTAATTCCATTTCCCATAACAGAAATACCCCTCAGTCAAAGAGAATTTGTTGATGTTGAAGAAGAAATAATACCAGCTGGATCTAAACAGTATGAAGAAATCCTAAAATCAAAGAGCGATTCCTCTGTGCCTAAAACAAAGGTAGAAAAATCTGTTGCTAAAACTCCAGATTCTACATTAGAAGATAAACAAAGTTCTACGTCTAGTCTTAAAACACATGATCATTTATCTACGCCCCAAACACCTTTATCTGCACCAAGTCAAAGTTCAATATCGACTGACAATGGTAGAGAGTATGTCTTGGATGATATGTATGATATATCAGAAACACCAGAATTGAGATCTGATTTAGCTGAGACTAGCAAATCAGAATTAGTAGTAACTACTGAAGAGAAATCCATGCATACATATGAAAAAGAACAAGAGTCACCTACTAGCGATGAATTTGAGATGGTTGACAAACCAAGCGAAATGGATGACTTTGTGGTCATTGAAGAAGTAGCTAAGGAAGCTCAAGAAACTGATACTGAAGGCAAAAGTGTACAGATAAAAACACAAAAGTATGTAAAACGCCATGATACCGAAATAGAAGAATTTTTGTCAAAATCTTCAAAAAAACAAGATAGCACTAGTAGTGCATCAGGTTCACTATCTGATGAAGAATTACTACAGTGTGAACTAGAACAGAAGAAACTACAAGCTCAGGAACTGGCAGAAATTGAAGCAGGGAGACGTTGGATTCAAATGCAGTTTGAAGGTGATCCACGATATGACTACGAAAGAGTGCCATTAGAAGATATCAAAGAAGAGGAAATGACTGATTTCGATGCTAGTAGAATTGGTAGTTTGACTTCTCAGAAAGAGTCAATAGGTAGTTACGGTAGCTTTAAGAACTCTTTTGGCAGTCTTTCTGAGTCTGAAATGGCATCTCGAATAAGGTTTAGAGTAAGAGGGGATAACGACGATATTTCTATCAGCTCGTTACAAGAATTTGAAAATTTAGAAAGAGCTTTAATGGAACAATATCAACAGCATTCATCGTCATCTCAAGATTCTCTTAATGGTTCTTTGCCAAGACGATATATTTTAAGCAAGAGTCAAGGCGATGATATTTCAGTATCCAGCTTAAAAGAGTTTGAAGGTCTTGAATCCGCGTGTCTAGAAGCTTTGAAAGCTGAAATTCTTGCTAAGCAAAAAGAAGCGCTGCTTATGGCAGATCCCAAAGAAGTAAGTGGGAGCTTTTTGGAAAGAGAAAAGCGGTCATATAGTGGTAGTTCAGAAAGCAGTCCTCCCCAGAAAGGTGGTAGTCCAGGCCAAAAGAGTGGCAGCCCATCTCAGAAAAGCGGCAGCCCATCTCAAAAAGTTGGCAGCTACGGCAGTCCATCTGGCAAAATTCTTACAGATTCTGCCAGTATAAGAAAGTTTATTGACCAGCAGTTAGCTATAGAACAGAAACTTGAGCAACAAGCTGCTCCTAAAGTTATAACAGTAAAGAAGTTTGATGATAGGGGAGCATTCTTTGTGGCTGAACCTCAACCACAAACATCGACATGTGAAGTAGACCCGTCAGGGGAGGTGTCAGAAGAATGCAAAAAGATTTCTTCTTTCATATGTGCAGCTGCGCCCAGCGATGGATCCGCGGAATCAATACCAGGTGACTGCGAAGAAATGATGAAAATCCTAGATCAGGAAGAAAAATCCAAAGAAAGTGAATCAGCTACTAGAACAACTGCTGATGGTGGTGTGATAGAAGTCGTTCGAACGACGACAGTTATTCAACAGCGATTTGTGGATGGGAAAAAGGTTTCGGAAACGGTAACAAGCAGTGACGCTGAAGGTGCAGTTGATATTCCTGCAAGACCGAGACAGCTTGAGGAAAGTGCCATGTCGTATGGATCAGAAATGTCTTCGTCAATCACATCGCAGCCATCGGAACTAGATAGTTTAATGACTGTGATGGAGAGGCATTCAGATGGGGAAGTAGTGACTGTCACACGACAGACGATAACGGTGATGTCGGACAAGCCGGAGGACCTCGAACTATCGATGTCTAGGGAGGGAAGCATGGTTCGTGAGCTGTCGCCCTCCTCGGGCAGGTCGATAGCTCACAGTGTGATATCGTTCTCCGGTAAACAATTTACAGATCCAGCTAGTGGATCCTGGAGCGGACAAGACGAGGAGTTAAGCTCTTCTGGCAGTTTTAGTAGGTAAGTTACTTTATATTCATTGTATTATTGTTGTAATAAAAACTATTTAACATATCGAATTCTAACAATATTTAATTCATAAAACGAATTGTAACAAAAACTTATTTTATCAAAATTATTAAAATTATTTCCTAAAGTAAAATTTTGACAAAAATTTTCCTGTATAAAAACTGTCAAAAGGGTAAATTACTATGTTCGTTAAAGATTATCTAGTGATTGAAAATCATCCCAAAGAATTTTATGAATTACTATTACCAGTGATGCTGCTGTGGCGGCGGCAAACTTCAAACGGCGCAAATACAGTAATTTAATTGTTAATTACGTTTTTGAGCCGTTTGAGGTGAAGACGCTAGGTTCATGGGATCCGGGTGCTCGTGCGCTTTTTAGAGATATATCTAAGCGGCTAGTCCACTGCCTCAAAGAATCAGCATTGCCATTCAAAGTGGTAATATTGCCAGTCTTCTGGGCACTTTCCCGGTTAACAGCGATGCTGAGGAATTTTACGACGCTGCCTAAATCAGCCATTTCTTTTTATTAAATTTTGCAGTCTTATATTTTGTTACCTTTCATTATAATAATAATAATAATATTCTACCACATACACACAACACCATCTAGCCCAAACTAAGCAGATCTTGTACTATGGGTACTAGACAATGGATAAACATACATATATACTTTTTTTTTGTAAATACATACATATTATACATAGAAACACCCAGACCAAGACAAACATCCATGTTCATGCACACAAATGTTTGACTCGTGCGGGAATCGAACCCGCGACCTCAGGCGTGGCAGGCGTTATGTTTTATTTATAAGTAGTTAGGTTTGTTAATATTAGTTAAGTTATAAATTATTATTATGATTGCTTGGCACGCCACGATTGTGGCGGTGAGACCCGTTTTTGAGGAGTGGTTGGAAAGGCGGCATGGCACTCTCACCTTCCGGCTGACACAGGTAATGACTGGCCACGGTTGTTTTGGCCAGTTCCTGTGTCGCATAGGCCGGCAGGAGATGCCCGGATGTCATCACTGCGGCGACTGCCGCGATGTTGTTGTGGACACGGCGCTACACACTTTGGCGGATTGCCCCGCCTGGGCATCGCAGCGCCGTGGGTTGATCGCGGCAGTCGGACTGTTTGCCCTCTCACTTCCGGCCGTGGTGTAGTCTATGATCCGGTGTGAGAGATCGTGGAACGCCGTCGCCTCCTTTTGTGAGGAAGTAATTTCCATCAAGGAGGCGGCGGAACGGGATAGGGTATGCTTAAACCCTGTTTCCAACCGCAGAACCGGGCGCCGGAGGGCGCGAAATGACCTCCAGCCACCCTGAGGTTTGATCTGGGGGTGGTAGGCTGCGTGGGCCTGCTCGCCACCCGATCAGCACAAGGTCCGAGAGGCGGCGTGCGTCTTCCCACGTGCGCCTCTGTGTCGTGTCTTTCCGGTGGTGAAAGTATTTTTGTGTAGTGGCCTGCCGTTTCAAACGGCGCGGCGGGCCGAAACCACGGCGGGGTCACGATTGCATAAGAAAGCGATTCGCGCGACCTCGCCGTCTATGGTTATGTCGAAGAACACCGTGGTAGGTTTAGTCGGTATTACCAGGGTATATTTTCCCTGGTGAGCCCGACATAACCTCTCCGTCGCCCTGCGGAGAGGTATGCGTAAAAGCATTCCTCCACGTATAAAAAAAATGTATGATTGTTGTTTTGTTTATGTAAATAATGAATAATAAATAAATATCATTGTCTTTAGAATAATTGTACCTATCACTCTTATCCAAATTATACATTAACATTCAACAATGCCAGGGGTGCTCGAGCGGACCTCATGCTGGGCAGCACGGACAGCCTAGAGGCCACCAGCTCTAACGCCACCCGCGCCACATACAACTACGAAGTCGACACCCCCATGACGGGCAGCCTTACATCTGGAGGTAAGTGTGTTGAGCCGTTTGATCTTTTTTTGAATTAGTTAATTTTTTAACCATCAAAATTATAAGGAGACCTATTACTAAAAATTGATTACAGATAGGTAATGATTCCTGATGATAAAATTATGGCTATATCTCCAATCAATGAAAATATTGCACGTGCATGTCTTATAAAACGAAAAGAGGGTTTGCTTATAATAAAATAATATAAGCGAGACACCCATTTTCTTAACTTGTATGTACTAGTTAAATTGACAGGAGATAAATATTGCATTGTCTTTGCTGCAACTAAGAAATTGTCAGCATCAAAAATGACTTATAATTAAATCTAAAGGTAAGACAACTTTTATATAATCACAGTTTTATTTGTTTCATTGGCAAATGGATCACTGTTTCTTACTTACAAGTTCATCTCTTTATTGTAATTCGGCTGACAGCTCTGCTTTTTAAATCTGAGCTTTTGTTGAATTCGATCTCATATTGCATATCAATCTAAATATGTCACAGAAAGGTCTGGTTTATATATTTTATGGATCGAATATAAAAGTAAAATAAAACACAGAGCAATATGGAGTTTTGCGGACTTATCTGAACATTTCATTTTTCTTGAGGTACATGTTAATACTTTTAACTTATACTTATAATTTATTAATATTCTTAGTCGATATCATACCAATAAATGATTATTTTAACGTTAACGATGTTTGATCCTTGATATGACCACACTTTTCTGTTATACCTTGTTTTTATTTACATGATCTGACTCCTATAATCTGCTGGCTTCAATCATGAGCTTACCAACTACTGTTTATACATTTTTGTAATATTTTAAATTATATAATCTGAGAAGGACCAGTATAAATCAATATAAATATAAATAATCAATATAAATGTATTATTCATATTTTTATAACTATTTAACTAATTATATTATTAACGGCATGAGCATTTATACGTTTATAATCATCTTTTATATTTTACAGAAAAGCTTTGCTCTCATCCCCGCTTTTATCTTTAAAAGTTTAATCAAAAGTTAATTAGTTATCTCAAAAATTATTTCTTTATTTCCAAAAATATATCAGTCGTTTATTTTTATATATTTTTGGGTAAATATTTCTGAGACGATTAATATTTTTCATTATTTTATTTATTTTAAAACATGTTGCTATCCCGCCAAGCTTGATACTAATCAGAAAGATAACAGCGGTGCCCCCTCCAGGCTCGAACACCATGGTCTCATCCCTGGACACATTGGATCCCATCACCGCTGTTCAGATGGAGAGCTTAGAGCATCAGTCCACAAGTGAACACTACTCACATGATTATGAAGTACAAGAACCAGATTCTGATACAGAGAGATTGGTGAGTCACATTGTAGCTAATTTGTAAAATTAAACACCTTTTAGAATCACGCGACTGCATAAAAAAATCCAAACATTTTGGTAAAACTTTGGTAAATAACAAATTTGAAAAGCTTTTAAATACAGTAGGTCGCAACTTGCGTTCCTCGTGCGTACTGTGTCAACTCAAACTTAAATATGAAATTCAAATAATTTATTCAAAAACTTTCGACAAGATAAAATAACAATACTCCTACAAGTGACAAGTAATAGTTATCCGAAAGATAAAACGCATGCTGTCTCACTCATGTTAGGTTAAAGAAGAGAGATGGCGAGACTTTTATCTTATAGATAAATTCTATCTGGCGGTGGTGGTACAAGCCCTAAGAGTTACTTGCGTCTGATTACATGTACGAGTATGCCTTTTCCCAAACTAGATAAAAAATTTGATTTTAAAATTAATGCTCGGTAACCTTTATCACACTGCTCGGGTCCAGACTCCGTATTGCTTATACGTAGCAGTCGTTATGTATTTAGAGGAGTTACTGCCGCTGCAGTAACACCTATAAATATATTACCCTTCTTTACTGTGTAATCATCTTCAGGAGCTGGACAGCCGAGTCCCCAGGGCTAAGGAGCGCACCATCATGTTCGATAGCTCGGACACGTTGAGCGCGGTCAGCGGTGACAACTCCGTGAAGGAGGCGGCAGTGGAAGCGCCAGCACCGACCTTCTACATCGGAGACACTCCTATTGTTAGAGGTACGTTACATTGGAAGAAGGCCTAAAGACCTAGGCAAATAAATATTAATAGGACGGAGGAAGAAAAATACTCCATAATATTGTCTTCTGTTTACGCGAATGTTATTCATTGAAATTAAACTACTATATACGGATTTTATCGCGTTGTTTATTTGACACTGTTACAAAATTTTTTTGAAAAACTGTTACACTACTATAATCACTATTAAACTTTACAAATTTTTTAAGCTATTTAAATTATTGAACTATTAAAACTATTTATACTATTACTATACTATTATACTATTTAGATTTATTTTTACACTTTCCCCGACGTTTCGGTTGCTTTTCAGCAGCCATGGTCACGGGGAGACTAAGATGGTAGTTGTCTCAATGTTCCAGTGTAGTTATTTCAAAGTACCCGAACATAATTTAATCATGGGTGTTTCTATTTACGCAGAATGAGCTCAAAGTATCATGAAGTCTAGCTGTGGTTTGCTTCTTCTTGGGTTTGACTATTTGGATTACTGGATCCCAAGCTGGTGGTACACTCCAACCATCTTCTCTATTGAAATTAGGATGTTTCTTGATTTCAATAGCCTCGCGAAGCATCCTTGGTAGGAATCGGTGTTCTTTAGCGAGCATCTGTGGTTTGTCAAATCTCAGGTAGTGGTTGGTCCCCTGTTGCACATGTTCACACACAGCAGACTTCAACGAGCGTTGGTGTTTTACATCAGCTATGTGTTCTTTTATGCGGGTGCCTATGCTTCTCTTGGTTTGACCAATGTATGAGAGTCCGCAGTCACAATCTATTTTGTAGACCCCTGCATCTTGTAAAGGTAGTTGGCACTTGACAGATGGTAAAAATTGACTTATCTTCGTTGGCGGCTTGAAGTATGTATTGATTGAAGCTCGCTTCAAGATGTAGCCAATCTTGTCAGTGACACCCTTCACATAAGGTAGTATAGCAGGCTGACAAGATTGGCTACATCTTGAAGCGAGCTTCAATCAATACATACTTCAAGCCGCCAACGAAGATAAGTCAATTTTTACCATCTGTCAAGTGCCAACTACCTTTACAAGATGCAGGGGTCTACAAAATAGATTGTGACTGCGGACTCTCATACATTGGTCAAACCAAGAGAAGCATAGGCACCCGCATAAAAGAACACATAGCTGATGTAAAACACCAACGCTCGTTGAAGTCTGCTGTGTGTGAACATGTGCAACAGGGGACCAACCACTACCTGAGATTTGACAAACCACAGATGCTCGCTAAAGAACACCGATTCCTACCAAGGATGCTTCGCGAGGCTATTGAAATCAAGAAACATCCTAATTTCAATAGAGAAGATGGTTGGAGTGTACCACCAGCTTGGGATCCAGTAATCCAAATAGTCAAACCCAAGAAGAAGCAAACCACAGCTAGACTTCATGATACTTTGAGCTCATTCTGCGTAAATAGAAACACCCATGATTAAATTATGTTCGGGTACTTTGAAATAACTACACTGGAACATTGAGACAACTACCATTTTAGTCTCCCCGTGACCATGGCTGCTGAAAAGCAACCGAAACGTCGGGGAAAGTGTAAAAATAAATCTAAATAGTATAATAGTATAGTAATAGTATAAATAGTTTTAATAGTTCAATAATTTAAATAGCTTAAAAAATTTGTAAAGTTTAATAGTGATTATAGTAGTGTAACAGTTTTTCAAAAAAATTTTGTAACAGTGTCAAATAAACAACGCGATAAAATCCGTATATAGTAGTTTAATTTCAAAAAATACTCCAGTTTTGCAAACACAGTAAAATCTCACAACGAAACTTACATTCTAGTCATCAGTGATAATTTGAGCTTTTAACAGTCCCCACGGCAATGAGTGGTTATTACTAGGGCTACTGTTGAAACGACAATCATAGTTTAAGAGAAGTTCTCTTACAGAACAGCATTGCATTATTGCGTAGCACAGCATTCTTGTATTCTGCGCTCATTTGCCCAAGACCCAAAAACGGTAGATTTTGTATAAATCTGCCGTTTTTGGGTGGAGGCTGGAGCCGAATTGCTAAAACCTGAATTTTCCCAAAACTGATGCAGCTTACTTAAGGAAGATCCTCCCACTCTACAGGAGATCGAATCCTTGTTGTAGTATTTTTACGGTGATTAGAGCTACCAGGCTCCTTGAAATGCTGCGGTATCAGTAAATGACCAATTGATATTTGTGCCTTGGATTGCCAGTACAGAGACTCTTTGTTTTAAAGAGTAGGCAACGACTGAGTGTTACCTTTTCTATTACAAGCGATAATCGGTTAGCCGCTTACAATTAGATGGGCCGTATACTTGATTTCACCAAAAAAATTATTCTGTTATTCTGTTAATTGATCTTTCTCAATTGGTACTTACTATTTACTAGTTTCAGTCTGTTATTGAGAAACCCTAACTATTACTAATAGATTGGCCTGAATACATCTATTGTTATAAGTCATGAACTTTTAAAAATCTAGGTTGCTAAACTCACCGTATTTTACTTGAACAGCAAATAATATACTTCGGAACATTAGTTCGGAACATTATAATTATTATTATTAAATAATAATTATTTATTTATTTTTCTCTCACACAGAAAAGGCTTACAAAAGATCAGTCTTAATCTATGAGTTGTCATAAAAGTAAAGATGTGAGTTGAATCTGTATGAGAGACTGGTATCTATACTAGGTAGACTTGTGTTACAGATTACCAGCCTCTCCTGACTCCAGATAAGTGGGTTGTGTGCAGTCATATTACGTTATGTTAGTAATAGTAAGCATTTACTATGTGAGGTTATAAAAATACATACGTGTGTAAAGATTTGATAAGTGTGTGTGTGTATGTGTGTGTGTCTGTGTGTGTGTGTGTGTGTGTGTGTGATACTGATGAAACAACTGTTTTCTATCTACATAAAGCATTGTCAAAATGAAACAACATCTTCCCATTTTGTTACTATAGTCTTGTGACTATACTAATAAAATTGCAAAAATCTCAAACTGTTTAACCTATTGAGTCGCAGCGGCACACCGGCGCGGTGGCCAGATACAATCGACTTTTAATGATGTCTGGTATTCTAACACTTGACAGAAGATTAACATAAGATAATGTTATATGGTGTTCAGGAGAACGTAAAGAAGACGACGGTGCGCAGCCAACGCTATCAGGGAGTTGTCCAGCATCCCTACCACCCGCAACGCAGCCTTCACCGCCCATTCCCGCTCAGAGAAGGTAAAAAGGCTATTACTTAAAAAGCTAGATACCATATCCATACTCCTAAATTACTTAAAATCACTCCACTGTGATACGACGTGTATCAATGTATGTGGTCAATTTTATAGGGTAGTCGGATGTCCTAGCATAATGACGTCACAATTTTTTGAGTAGCAGAGCCTGTCATTGCTAATTATTTGGTGACGAAGGAAACCAGTCCGTAATAGTAGTCACACAACAGTATTACTACTTTTACGCTCTGGTTTCTTTCTTCTTTCATGTTACTCCGCTGGCATGAATAAGTACCTTTATCCTTTCAACCCAACTTTAAATTATTTTTCCATTGGTCACGAAATTTGCTCTATATTCTACTGATAGCAACATTTTTGCAACCCGTTTACAAGCCCATCAAAAGGATACTACTGAGAAAAATTTATTATCACCAAATATATGTATTAGACTTAAGTCGTGGGGAAGATACCATTTCCCGGGATACAGGCTACAACCTAGTCCAAGAGGCAGAGTTCACTTTAATCTGTAACTTATTTGTTGGTTGCTAATAAATCTATAACTATTATTATTTTTATATAAAAGCGGCGTAGAGAACAGCTAACATATGCCAAATCCTTGATCAACTGTTAAGTTATTATAGTTCACCAGCTGACCCGATAGTCGTTATCCTATCAATCTATATAAACATACAAATCACGTTATTAAATCCAATATCAACACGTCAATCAATTATTTTCATATAAATATACCATTTAAATTTTCGACATTTGCCGTGGCTTTTTCGCAAATTTTCGTTCATATAAACCTTGTTCTGGCAATTACAAGCACATAAAAAACCAGCCCAATCGGTCGAGCCGTTCTTAAGTGATGCGCCGTCATCATGTGGCAATTTATTTTTATTTATATAGAGTCGTCATGTATATTGGATAGAAAGTGGACTATTAGAACTAGTCATATAGCTGGAACTACACGAATAAGTACCAAATATCTTTGAAATTTAAAATGCTCTAATAAGTAAATTTTATGTGGAAGGCTAGTTTAAATGAATCTTTTATTACAGATATACATATGTATATAATTTGACACACGTTTTTGATACTCCTTGTATTATAGATGAAGTAGCTCTGAAATATTAGGCTATATTAATTACCTTCACCTTATTTTCAAATCATTACAAAACCAGTATTATCATAGTAGAATTTGAAGCATTTATTTCTTTATGTCATCTGTATCATTTATTACTATAAAACTAAGTCATATTATATTATTATTCGCAGTTTCAGTTGTAATAACCATTACTTTGAGCCATATACAATTTATATTTATAAAAATATCTCATAACTTTTTCATGTCATACTTATTGTAGTATATTTAAAGCTTTTTAATTCAGTTTTATAATTAATTTATAAAATTGGTGAATAATTTTATTTTTATTTTATTATTATTTCCTAAAAATATAGATGATGTACCTACTAAACGTATATATATTGTCATTGCAGCTGCTATTGTTTAAGTCACTCCCAAGAAAAGCTCGATAAATAGGTACACTACTTTTTATTGTATTGCTTTTTATTATCATTTGCTTCATTTTTCACCAATGTAACCATCACCTTCATTACCACAGAATTATGGGTATATTTTGCTTCATGGTGTAAATTAATTTCGTATGATTTATCATGTGTGTTTTTGCTGTATCAGGACTTGATGGCATGTAGTCAAACGGGTGATTTTTTATATGAAATGTTGAAGATTTTGGTCAATTATTCTTTCACCTTATTATATTCACAGTTAAGAGGTTTAGCTATTGTAAAGTATGTAGAAACGGTTTTGACTGTTACTTCATATTTATGTTGTCATAACAGTCAAAACGTTATAATTAGATTTCACAAATCCACGTAAAAGTTAGATCTAGACATTCATTAATTAGAAGTGATATACTAGCATCTTCTTCATTTCATAATTATGTCTTCTAATTGTGCTATGTTTATAAATATTCATATTTTATTATTTACAGATCTTTGACAATGCTCGCCAAATCACCTCCATCCAGTCTAGATGAGTCTAAGAAGTAAATTTTATCCTAAACTTGGCTGGCACACTACTGTGCGCCTAGATCTTCACGCAACTCACTTTTCTTTGAAGTTCCTAGCATTTTGTAAGCTATTGCCTATTCTTGCTTAGGCAAATGGTGCACTGAAGCTAATAATTTTACAATGTTATAGTAAGTTTGTTTCTTAGTTTTTCTGAAAGGTTTATAAAAAAGTTAATGAAATTAGTTAATCTCTGATTCAAATATGAATAAACTTACTAATATACAGAATGACTGACGATACTGAAATACAGTATAAAGTGACATATATTTCTGGTTTAGACATGAAATCTAATATAATTGACACTAAAGCTGTAAGCTTAAAGCTGGGCTAAGACGATACAATTGCATTAAAAGTAAGTGATATAGTCAATGTTGCTTCAAAGCGCGAACATAGACATAATATCAATGAATAGTCCGGCAACTCATACCGGCATTATCATTACACAGAATTTTACATATTAGAACTACCCTAAATTGTGATTTTAAATCTTCTCGCTGTGTAGACAAAACTATCTCTGTATAAAGCGTCTAATGTGATAACTCCAAACTAAAATGACTCTTATAGCACTCGCAACTAAGTCCTAAACTGAATAGTCGACTTCTATGAAACATCGGTAGGTATGGCTAAAGTTTGGTCAAACGTTGGCCATATATACGGACACTTTGGATAATATTTTGGTACTCAACTTTTGTACTAAACCGTCGGTATCGACACGGTCCATGTTATTTGACCTATATCCCATAGCTTAGCTTTAGACATTGATATGCTTCATGGTGTTAACGGACTAGGACTATTAACTATTTCATAAGTAAAATAAGTAGGTATCTGAAATGGATTTTGATATCATTGATAACTGAGATTCCGTTCACTTGAAAAATAGGCAAAAGATAGGATCTCCATATTTGATTCTTGCACAATTTCTTCGTAAGTAGGTAGGTAGAGATACAATATAGGATAAGTATTGCTATTTCTGCGGCCAACTGGATTTATGTTGAGGAGAGCATTTATTGGCCGACGTTGGGTTGATGGTGGTTCTACGATGGTCACCAATAAATTGCTGCTTTTAGCTAGGCTTAGCTAAATTCGAAGGATTGGGATCAGACAGATTGGTATAGAAGGGTTTTATCGTTACGTATTTTTATTTACTTCTTAATTTGATTTCGTATACCTGTTTATAGATATTTTCCTAACAGATCTAGTCGTAAACCTTTAATTATTCTAGTCATCGTTTGTTTTATTGATAGTAGATATTGCGTTAAGAATCTCTTTACGTTTATTGTTGTTATTTCAATATTATTTATTAGATTAAGATTCTTACTGTATGTAGATAAGATTTGTATAAAATGTAACATGTCTCCAACATATTAATTAAATGTAATACGGAGCTAAACAGTTCCAGTACTTATTTTTAATGTGTTGTCATATTACGTCATGGATGTACATGTCAGTTGGTCGTAGACAAAATTACATCAAAACTTAGACAAATTAAATGGGGCTTGCTCACTTCCAACTTTATTATAATTGACTACGTAAGAATATGATTTTTATGACGGTATTGTAGGTTTTGGACCTAATGTAACATGTTTTGTATGAGTAGAGAGAACGTAGAGGCTTTTAACCTTTTAAACGTCAAACATTACAACTCCTTTAATTTAAATACTACATATTAAATGTAATGTTGTATGAATCTAGTGTAGTATAACTATAAATTGAATGTCGTAAAATAAATAAACTGTCGTATGGCGTTTAAAAGGCTGGAATGAGTTGTAATTGATATAAAATCTAGATCTATCATCGATAGACATGTTATGGGATGAGACTGAGAGGGTAAAACGTAACGAATGCTTAGCTAATACACCGCGAGGCTGATTCGATGCAATTGTTTTGTCATATCGGCTCTGGAAGTCCCCTTGATGATTAGTCGTAAGGGTTCGCTTAAATGTAACTATTTATAAATAATAGTTATTTTTTTTTAAGTCTGTGTGCTTAAGGTATCGATGTTAAGGGTTTCGAGCTAGTGTCTACAGTTGCTACGCTGTCATATTAAGTTTCAAAAAAAAGAAATTAAGTTGCAATGTTCAATTGTTTCACGTTGTATTTGTAATATTGCTGAATATTCTATCGATTAAATAATTATTGAATATTAAATAAAAACGCTATGTCTCATATTTATACTGTTGTTTTATTTAAAACCTTAACCTGTCACAAAAACAGAGTCCGTATATTTAGGAAAAGTAACACCAGGCCATTTTTACGTCTGTCATATATGTTTTTTTATACTACTAATGTGCCAAACAAGCATACGGCCTACCTGATGATAAGTGGTCACCATAGCCCAAGGACGCCTGCAACACCAGAGGCATCACCTGCGCGTTGCCGACCCTTTAGGAAAGGAAGTGGGAAGGAGAAGGTGCGGGAAGGGAGAAAGGGGGTGCTTGGGCCTCCGGCACTCTCACTCACCGAACGAAACACAACAGTAGGAATACTGGTATTTCACGTCGATATTCTGTGAGAGGGTAGTCCTTCCATGGTCGAGCCGGCACATTCATGCTGAAATCAGCGAGGCTCTACTACTTATAACATGTAATATGTACATCTATGACAGACTTAGAAAGTGGTACAACAGAGACTCTACAATCGAATTCATTTATATCCCAAAGTATTAGGAGTCAGTGCTTGTTATCTATGGTGCCGCGTTTCAAACTCCAACCTACGACCAAGAATTACCACACTCAACAACACTTTGTCCTATACGGCAATGGAACTGCCCACTTACGAACGATTAGTTTAATTTTAAAGGCTATATCATATAGTTTGGCGTAGTGGTTAGTGTAACTGACTGCCATGCCTGAGGTCGCGGGTTCGATTCCCGCACAAGTCAAACATTTGTGTGCATGAATATGGATGTTTGTCTTGGTCTGGGTGTTTATATGTATAATATTTACGTATTTACAAAAAAAAACAGTATATATGTATGTTTATCCATTGTCTAGGACCCATAGTACAAGCTCTGCTTTGTTTGGGCTAGATGGTGTTGTGTGTATGTGATAGAATATTATTATTATTATATTAAATGCCGAAAATCACAGTGAAACGTACCCGACGTATGTACCTCAATAAATAAATATAGTTTACTGCCAGAGTGTAGTTAGTAACGATAACCATCTTGCTATACCTAAGAATAAAGCTAAGTAGGTCAGAGAATTATTGCCGGCTAGACCTATGATAATTTATGATCGCATTAAAAGCAAAGGATATGAATAAGTATAAATAACACACATAAATACAAAACTAAAGTTTATTATTAACAAAGAATATAAACCTTAACGAAACGATATAAAACATTTAGCTACAGTCATTGATTACCAGTGTCTAAATACATAGTGCTACGGTCATTGATTACCAGTGTCTAAATACATAGTGCTACGGAATTACCTTACGTAAGCTTAGTATGGATAATCTCTGTTAAAAAGTTGCCCCATAAATAATATATGCCCCATAATTTTTTTATACAATTAAGGTGGTAAACAAGCATACGGTCCACCTGATGGTAAGTGGTCACCGTAGCCTATGGACGCCTGCAACACCAGAGGCATCACTAGCGCGTTGCCGACCCTTTAGGAAAGGAAGTGGGAAGGAGAAGGAGCGGGAAGGGGGTAACGGGGTGATTGGGCCTCCGGTACTCTCACTCACTGAACGAAACACAACAGTAGGAATACTGCTATTTCACGTCGATATAAGATATGTGTATAAGACAGCGGTGTTGAGACACAATTTTTTCTAACATCCTTTTGCGATACATAGCTATAGAGAATAATATTTAGGAGCATGCATTTTCCAGGAGGTATGTCCATATTAATACTAACATTTCGGTTGATGGATCAATAATTAAATTATAGTACTGCGTATTTCGATCACTGATAATAACACAAGTTACAAGTAAGTATAATACAAATTTTAAGTATCAACTTTTATTGTAATAATAACCCATTTTTATACACCATGCTTTATTTAATATCCTTAACCAGTGATGATGATGGATTTATTGCTGATCATGATGACAGTATTTTCCTATATTACCTCGTATTTCTTACAGTTTATTTGTACATATTATTATTATATGAATAATAATTATCACTTTGTATATTTTATGCAAAAACTACTTCATTTAAAATGACCAAAATCGGAATTTACGGTACTATTCGGTCGGTACATAAATCTTTGATTCCAAAAAGATATTCATATTTTAAATAAAATTCATAAAAGCATGGTGTTGTTTATTTCGTATAAAAATAATAAATTGGCACTTCATGTTGCACAATTTCTTTTGTAAAACAAATGAAAATTCTTCAAATAAGAAATCTGTTTTTTAAAAACCTAACCTCTATTTATACGATTTCTCATTCAAATTATTTTCATTTTCTCATTATCTTAATATCTAAAAATGCTTACATTTACTATGGCATTTTTAATAATAATTTCATTCGAAAATCATTTCACTGTAAAAGATGAAAAGTCAACAAATCTAAAACTTTGAAACATAAGCATTCAACATTTAAATAGAATAAATAAGTTAATAAATTAAGTAAGTCTTTACTTTGGTGGTAAAAATAACGCCTCGTGATGGCTCTTTTATTTATAAACATAAATGTACTCGATTACTCGACAAATAGCCTTTGTTCATTTAGAAGAATGATAAATAATTTAAGATATCGTGAGTACGAAACGTCTTCCTTTTAATACGAACCAGCTATCACTGATTTATAATTATGTAGATACATCTCAAGGTTCATTCGAGGCTGTCGGTGCTTCCCAGATACTTAACTAAATGCCGTTGCTGGCATTTAGTTAAGCATTCGTACGTACTTCAGTACGGAATAACATAACCGATATATGTATATTTATTTTTATAAGTAAAACAGTATTAAATAAAAAGGTAGGTTAATGAATGCATTAGGAGAAATAATACTTATATAAAATTACATGACTTGATCTCGGACGGTCTCACAGGGAGTCGAATTCTGACACATCACTCGTCTGAAAGAAGAACCAAATCATTAAAAACGCAATCAGGCAATTATATGTATATAGATGTATAAATATAAAATTTAATGCAAATAGTAAAGACAATTTAAATTCTTAGGTGACGTTACATTTATATTTAAAATCGTAAGTCTTCGAATTAGCTTGGCTCAAAAAATAACAATAGGTGATCTACATTTAAAAACTAGAATTTATTACATTTATTACTAACTTTACAGTAGCAAAAACGATTTCAATGCCAAAAAATATATTGATATTAAGTAAATAAAGACTTAACGACTGTCAACGTTACTGGTGGAAATTATAAGAAGGGTCTTAATCTACAGACTAAAAGTGCACCACGGAATCATACAATAGGTGAATACAAGAGTGTTGAAGCAAGTGATTGGGATAAACTAGTTGTTCCTGAGCACAGGGTGGTATACAAAGCGGTAGATGGAGGAGAGTGCAAAGATACCCACAAGGTCTGGCTTGTAGAGGTGCACGTGCGGCAGCAGGAAGGTCGAGCCGAGGTCACGCTCCGCCATCGTGTTGGCCTCCTAGACATGCGTGCAAACGTTAAAGCTACGGTACTATAGGTGAGGAGCGTGCTAGGTACTACAGCTGAAGGTGACAGGCTACTAAATACAGACAATTTTTAATTGGGTTCAATAGTCAGACAATCTTGAAATGCTTGGTGCTTCAATCAAACTTTGGCCAAATACAATACACTCAATCTGATCATAATCATTAGATTGATCTAAAGCTTTTTCCTAGCCTTTATTATTCCCAAGACACTTGGGGTCGGCTTTCTATCGATCTAAATATAAAATAATAATTAAAGAATCTAAGTTGGACCAGAATTTGATTAAAACAATGGCAATGTTTAGGTGAACCCAACACATAAGAACTTCATGACATGTCAAATTTAATTTTAACGGCTATAGAGTAATCTAAGTTGGTTTCATATACAAAGTTGCAATTATATTCAAAATATGAATTTTGTGTAAAGAAACAATATTGTATATAGTAACCTGATGTGTAAGACGTGTCGATGAAGCGGCTCTCCCAGTGCTGGCCGGTAGAGTGCCGCCCACTGATCTAGCCTCCGACAGAGTTCTAAAAATAATACAATATTTTGTTCAGTATATTATCATAGTTAACAAATGATATCAGGGAATTTCGACTTACAATTCACCCAATCTTCTTTCAGCGTCTGTCCATTCTGATAAGTCTTCTTGGCTGGAAATTTTAAAATTTGATTATTGATTAGCAAAGTTCCGCATTAGGCAATAATGCATGCATTGCGAGAATTGCGCTAAAATCAAGAACACAAGATACTTTTGACTTACAACAGCCTAATGAATGTTTTGTACTAAGGCGTTATATTCATAATACATGCAATGATTGATGCCTAAAGCAATTAAAGCAATAAAATATCGTGTTTAAATAGGTGGCGAGCCAACCACATGAAGTCAAGTCAAATCTAATCAAGGTAATATAAAAAGCATTCAATTACATTCAATTAAGCACAAATTAAACGCAAAAAAATTAATAATCTTTCCCCCATTGCCTTCTTTCCTTCAGTTTTTTTGTACAGCTGGTTTCCAACTCCAATCCATTTCCAATGTTCCCTGGAGAACGTAAGACACCACGCATTACCTATAAGACTTCCGTAACGTATCGAAATGAGACAGTTCAGCCTCTAGGTCTCCTTTGTTGACGGAGGACATGTCATCACGGTCTGACTTCATCATTGCCTCGTCTGGTCTGATTGTGGTTGATACTTTGAATCCTGCTGATACCAACGCTCCTAAAATCGATAAAAAGCATAACTTTTGTTAACCACTGGCAGTATGCCGATTTTTTAGTTAAAAAAATCGTATCGATACTACTTAAATGTGGTAAAACTTGCATTTTTTGTAGATATTGCAATTAATGTAATCTAATACAATAAAATGTACCTTGTTTGTTGTGTCTGTCTTTGTTGGCACTATACGAAGACTCCAGACTGTGTTTCCTCCTCATCTACAATAAGAATTACGTTAACGTTAATCAAGATGCCTAATCTATACTAATATTAAAAAGCTGAATAGTGTGTTTGTTTGTTTTTTTGAACGCGCTAATCTCAGGAACTACTGTTTCGTTTTGAAAAATTATTTTAGTGTTGGATAGCCTATTTATCTAGGAAGGCTACATAACATCACGCTACGACCCACGGGGGCGGCGCAGTAACGATAAACGCGGGTGAAACCGCGGGAACATCTAGTAGTAGACATATAGTTCGTAGTGTGGTTATTATAAAATGTTACCTCGTCATTAGCACTTGTAGCTCCTGATTCCAAGTAGCTGATCAGTTTCGCTTCACTGCTTAGTTCCAGACTCCTTTTCCTCGAAATGTTTTCACGGCTGATGAAATCAAAACAAATATTTAGCGTAACTAATATACTGTCAGACTACCTAAACCGTTTAGAACTAAACTTATACTTAATAGAAATCGTGGTACATTTTGCAAGAAAGAGTATTTGTTTTGTTTTGGGAACTGTTACATCCTGTTAATGGGGTAAATAATAATGGCAAATATTTAAATCTTTGTGTAAGCTACTTTAGAAGTACCTATTAAGCGACAAAGTTAAAACTCTATTGCAGAATGGAGAGAGAGATTGTAATGACTCTGTTTGTCTGTTTTGGCACTTTACCAGGACGCCAAAAAATATTGTTTGAACTTATATGAGATTCGTGTAAAAGGCGGATGAGAGTTGCATACCTGTCTCCGTGATGTGGATGTAGTCTGGCCCTGGGGATCATGACAGCAGGCGCGGGGGGCGGTGGCGGGTCATGGCTGGGAGGATCCGACATTATGCATTTCTTACTTGTCGATGATCTCTGTTGCTGGAAATGGAAATTAAAATATATTGTTACTAGCAGACCTGATTATGACGGGACTTTGTTAACCATCTGATATATTTACAAATAATGAAGCCTTTACTTTTCAAACAGATAACATAATTCTTACCTTAGCCGGTATGTACGGCAGTGAGGCGTTTTGTAAACTAGATGCATCACCTGCATCGCCTCGCTCGCTGATCAACGCACGACGGTCAGCTCTCTGCTTTGGTATTGCTCCCTGCAAATGACAATTTTAGTTTTATAGATCCTGATTTGCAATATATTCTTAACGAGCGTGGTGGGAAGGAGTGTGATAAGAATAATAATAATGTCCTCCAGACCGAATTTCGGTCACGGCGGCCGATCTTAACGGAGATTGACTATCTGCGCAGGAGATGTTATAGTGCACAAGTGTGTGCGCCAACACAAGTACACTCTCTGTTACCTAACTCTCATGATCCGATGGGATGGATAATCCGACACGACCGGAGAGAGATCAGGCGCAGCACCAACGGCTTTACGTGCTTTCCAAGGCACGGGGGTGTCTAATACAGCCAACTTCCTAACTCCGGGCTGCTATTGAGATTTCTTAACAGAAAAACTGAATAACTTTTTGTTGGCCCGACCTGGGTTTGTTCCCAAACTCTCATAACCCGATGGAACAGCAATCCGACACGACCGGAGAGAGATCGAGATAAAGTTCGGAGCTTGGTTTCTTATAACCCTAATAATTTTTTGTTGATCCGGCCCGAGACTCGAACCCGAGACCTCAAGCACAGAAGTCGCATTCACTACCGTTGAGGTGAGCAGGTAAGTTGCGAGTGGGGTAGTACCTGGTGCATGGTAGGCATGGCCTGTATGCAGGCTACGATGGAACGCTGAGGCCGCGGTGCACGACGTGCCCGACGTGAGCACGCCAGGGCTGCACACACCGCGAGCACGCCAGACAGTAGCGCGCCACATACCACCAGCGATATTAGCACCACTGGAAACATATCATTATTTTTTCAAGAGGACATCTCCCGCACTAGGACATCTCCCGCATTAGGAGTACTTCCTGTGTCGCGGAAGACATTACAAACATTCAATAAACGGACACAAAGAACACCTAGACTCAAAACAACAATTTGTGGGTCACACAAAGTTTTGTCCCGCATGGGACTCGAACCGAAAGGCGACCACTTAAACCACTACAACATCCGTGCTGTCAAATATATAATATACACCTTCGTATAAATAAACATCTTATCTAGTTCCTACGGTAAAAGATGCTTATACCTGTTTTAATATTAAACTATCACGTCTTAAATTCCAGACATAATTATTAATGGCTTATGTTTAACTTATCACCAGATATAGTAAAATATAACAGTCAAAAATAGTAAATAATCACCAAATTGCACAGCAAAATATATTCATATTAAGAGATCAAAATAACTCGACGGAGCTCCTATTTTTGGGTGGATTTAAGAAGGAATCTAACATAACCTAACCGTTCCGAAACGGAATGCAGTGATTTGAGGCGTATAGGTGCTCGTTATGGTATATTTTAGTAAGCATATATTGCTGCGCAATTAGTATTTTTGGTGGTCATTATATTTAATCCCATTATTAATGCTGATGCTTTCCTTCACCGTTAAAACAAGCGATAATTAACTACTTAACACGAATTAACTTCGAAAGGTCAGAAATGCGCGCCTTGGGATCAATGTCGAGAATTGTGCGTGGCAGTCCAATGGCTAACCACTACGCTATCGTAAATATTATGAATAACTAGCGGTCGCCTAGTGGTCAAAATTCGACCAAAATTCCTAAACTTGCTACTTTGTTTTCTGTTTTTCTCTATTACATATAAATAAGGTATAGGTAACCATAGTTACAAAGAATTGTATGACGCCAGACGAACAATGCCGAAATACTACAAACGCGATTCGACTGCTTGTGTCAAATGCATGGTTGTGTGCGTGTAGTGTATTTTCATTAATTTAGTGTATTTCTAATACATATTTTATAAAAATATTAGGATTCGCCCCTCCTTCTCCATATAAACTTTAACTGTGCCAAATTTCATTCTCATCCATCCGCATAATTTTCGTAAAAAGGGGTATAAAGCTTTTGCTTCACGTACTAATATATAAATTAATTAATTCTGACTTACCCTTCAAGTTGATCTGACAAGCACTGCCTGCATACCACTGGAAGCACTCACACAACACTCTCCTGTCATCTCGCGAGTAGCACGCGCCGTGGTAGTTACAGCGTTCACAACCAACCGGCTCAGCTGAAATGTGCAAAAACATATTATATTTCATGAACGTCTCCGCGGCGCAGCGATAGGTAATGCGACTGCTGTGCTCATGGTATAGAGCTGGCATCGTGAGTCGAGCCAACAAAAAGTTATTTTGGTTTTTCTGCTAAAGAATTTCAAAAGCAGCCCGATATTAGGAAGTCGGCGGTGAATAACAAAGGCTGTTAGTTCTGTGCCTGATCTCTACCCAATCGTGTCGGACTGCCGTCCCATCGGATCACTACAATAAGAGAACATAGAGTGCAGTTGTGTTTGTGCACACATTTGGGCACTATAATTTTCTCTGTGCAGAGAGTAAGTCATCGTTAGGCGATTATCACTCGGCACCGCGCACCGCCGCGGAGGGCGGTGGCGGTAAAGCGGAAGAGCACCGCTCGACCGCGCGGTTGGGCGGTGTACGTGTGTTAGGCATCAACGGATTTAGTAGAGGCCAATGCGACATGAGATCCGCTTCACCGCCTACCGCGGCGGTGCGCGGTGCCGTGTGTTAGTCGCCTTAATATTAGCCGCCGTCACCGAAACTCGGTCTGGGAGACATTCATCCTTACTTAATATTATAAAGTCGAAAGTAACTTTTTCCGTCTGTCTGTCTGTTACATATTCATAGCTAAACCACCCAACCGATATGGATGAAATTTGATACAGAGGTAGTTTAAAACCTGGGAAAGGACATAGGCTACTTTTTATTGATATAGGTACCACGCGGGTGGAGCCGCGCGCAAGAGCTAGTATTATATAGTACATACATACATAGATTCAGGCCTGTTTCCCAGAGGGGTAGTATTATATAGGATTGCAACAATTTTGGTATTATAGTTTCTTTATCCTTTAGAATTTGTTATTGGGAAACGACATGGGTACAATACACCACACAAAGGTCTAGTGATATTTAAATGTAGGCGTCGTAATGTAGACCTGATAGATAGCTGCAAATTTGTATAAATCATTATCTCTGTTGTAATTCTTTTATGTTATTCCACAAAGACTATTATAGAAATGGCCCACTGAGCTTCTTTAATCGTCTTTCTACGTTATTTCAGACGGACATCCAAACAAACCTTACGAAAAATACTAACACTAACTACCACATCTTACTAAATCTTCTTTTTATCTTATCTTTTAATTTTATTTAAAAATTTCTTAACGTATTATACAACCCTAAACATTACTTATTTATTTCTTTTTTTTAATTTTTTTTTTATAATTTATTTCGTAAAACCATGAGTCATGAGTAATACATAACATGAGTCATGAGTAATACATAACAAGTTTCTGTTAGAACCTTATACTGACAAATGGTATATTGTTTGCTAACCAGAGCATATCCTGCCAGGATACAGTGTGTTGACGCTGAGGTCAGCGAAACCTTCAAGACAGCTGCACGTGTAGGTGCCTCGCAGGTTGAAGCACTGCGCATGCTCAGAACAGTCATGGAACTGACCACTCACACACTCATCAAAATCTGAAACATAACATACAATACGTGTATTCTCAATTTTCCATACAGAACATTTGTTCCACAATCTTCATACCAACTTATATGTTTCGAACGATGTTGCAGAAAGAAAGAGTTGTCGTTCGTGTAATTGTATGCGTTTTTATATTTTTAAGTTATAAGTGTTATAACACAAAAATAATTTAAGTCTGATAATTTTATGACTGTAATAATGATATTGAGAAACGATTGCATGTAGCAGAGATGAGAATGTTACGAGAGATGTGTGGAGTGACGAGAATGGACAGAATTAGGAATGAACACGTAAGAGGTAGTTTGAAAGAGATGCCCATAGACGAAAAGGTGAAAGGAAATCGTTTGGCTTGGTAGGGACATGTTATACGAAGAGATGATACGTATGTAGGTAAGCAAGTGATGAATATGAGGGTAGAGGGATGAAAAGGGAGAGGAAGGCCAAGGAAAAGATGGATGGACTGTGTGAGGATGGATATGAAAGGGAAAGGGGTAAATGATCAGATGACGGGTGACAGAGAAGTATGGAAGCGAAGGACATACTGCGCTGACCCCAAATAAATTGGGACCAGGGCAAGAGGATGATGAATAATGATATTGCAGTCAACAGCATGACGAGAGAATATAATGTGATTTTGTTAGTCTTTGTTATTTATCCTTATAGCCAGAGCCTTCTGGCTATAGGGACTGGTTACATGCCTATGTAACTAATAAAGACTTACTTCTATTATATTTTAATATATTACTTTATTTGAAATTCCTCACATTTATGTCAATATTTTCATTGTTGTATAGTAGTTTTACAATTTTCTTATCCTAACTTTCCTAACTAATATTAAAAATGCGAATGTGAGTTTGTTTGTTACGCTTTCACGTCTTAACTACTCGACTAATCATGAAATTTCACATACATGTTGGCAGGGGTACAGAATAGGACATAGGCGGCACCCTATGTCCTTTGCCTTAATGAAAAGTATATTTTGCATAATGTTTAACTTACTGATGATGCTTGGCACTTCGACCAGGTTACACAGGCCGTGCTCAACTTGAGACCACGGCCGGTAGCCCTTACAATTTATCAGCCAATTTTTTTATAGGAAATATCAAAACAATTGCTTCATCAATAAGTCTATTATTTACAAAATCACTTATCACTTGTACTGTTCCAGTCTAAAAGTCTTCATTTAAAAAATATAAAGTCATTGATAATAATAGACCAATATCAGAACTATGTATCTTAACAAAGTCTCTAAAAAATATCCTGATTATCTATTCCTAGCCGTAATTAGAGTGCTTTTCTACTAAACCCGTAATTGCCTTTTTGTTGCTTAATATAGATATTCTTTGTATAGCCGTAGGTATAGTTAGTTTACGGGTTAGAAATCTATATATGTACTAGCTGTCCCGACAGACGTTGTCCTGTACACAAGAGAAAAAAAAGAAAAAAACAAAACCAAACCATTCTCGAATCCACTTGAACACACACAAAAAGTTTCATCAAAATCGGTCCAGCCGTTTAGGAGGAGTTCAGTGACATACACACGTACAGTAGAATTATATATATATATAAAGATATATATAAAAATGAATCCCTGTGTCCCTTGGTCACACCATAACTTAAAAACGTCTGAAACGTTTTCATTCATCGTTTTTTTTTTAAGTTTTCTTTTACGTTGTAGAAGTTTCTTAAGGAAAGAAAAGTTAAGAAAATTGCGCAGAAAATTTGATAATTTCAGTAAACTTAACGACCATTCTAACTTAACGAGTTTGACAGTTCGTCTAAGACAGGACAACATCTGTCGGGTCAGCTAGTAAATAAATAAATATCACCAAGTATCTCACCGCTAACATCCAGTCTATCCATCAGCTCGCTGGCTGCATGCACTTCGGTACCGCCGAGACTGTAGTTATTGTTCCGCAGGTACTTTTCGATCACCTCCTTCAGTCTGCTCTCATGTGCATTGTCCGACAGCTGCAATAAGCAAGTTATTTTTGAGAGCAGTGATGTTATCTTCAGTCTATATACTTGCTGAAACAGTTCTTCCGACAAACCTACATAAGCTCCTTATATTTTTCCACATGCACAAAGTTACTAATACGTAAACTCGCCACATGAATAGTTTGTGCTAATCTTATTTCAAGTCGTATAATCCTAACTAATATGACAAATGCGAGTGTAAGTTTGTTTGTTACGCTTTCACTCCTTAACTACTCAACCGATCATCATGAAATTTCGTATAAACGTTATCAGGGGAACAGTAAAAGACATAGGTAACTTAACGTAACCTACACTTACGCGAGCGAAGCCGCGGGCAAAATCTAGTTAGAAATAATAATATTCTACCACATACACACAACACCATCTAGCCCAAAATAAGCAGAGTTTGTACTATGGGTACTAGACAATGGATAAACATACATACATATATACCTACTTTTTTTTTGTAAATACATACATATTATACATAGAAATACCCAGACTAAGACAAACATTCATGTTCATGCACACAAATGTTTGACTTGTGCGGGAATCGAACCCGCGACCTCAGGCGTGGCAGTTGGCTACACTAACCACTACGCCATCGAGGCCTGTTTAAGTTCTAACGTATATCAGCTCCAAATAGTATGTTCCGCTATGACACGTTACTTTTTGCGCTGGTTGTTGTCGATAATGATAGTCAAGATGCTATTGTCCTTGTAAGACAAAGCTATATCTTTATGTAAACTATACGACAACGTGAATACAAAAATATCTTAAAAGGCATTACCTGCACATAGAAGTCATTCATTACACCATGATACAAGTCTCCACCAGAGCTCTTCATTTCAACTGGATGGAAGCCAGTGATGTGGACTCCATGGTAGACATCTCTTAGGTCTGATTGCATCACCATCCTGTTGATACCCTCATGGGTAGCCACAGCCAGAGCGTGGTACTGCTTGCTAGAGTTATCTGACAGATAGTCGTGGTATTCGAGGCGGTCGTTTCCTTGTGAACCCAGGGCCAACTTCACGGAGTAGGTGTAGGTTGCTGGAAAATACATTTGAATTACTATACTATTTATTATAATCAAATAAGATCATTCAACACATATCTTGGTACATCTTCCAATTTTTGGATATTCTTATAGGTAGACTAGCTGTTACCTGCGACTTCGTCCGCGTAGATTTTACCTAAAAAGTGTTTGTCTCCGCGGAACAATATTTTTTTTCTAAAATCAAAGTAGCCTAAGTTACTCCTTATAGCATCAGTTATCTGTCAGTGAAAGTCTCGTCAAAATCGGTTCAGCCGTTTCGGAGAATAGCCGGAACAAACAGACAGACAGACAACAATTTTAAAAATAGATGTTTTCGTATAGGTACCTTATATAGTTTCATATGCATTAGATAAAAAGCTGTTATTTTGACATTACAAACAGACGCTTCAATTTTATTTTTTTGTATAGAATAGATATGCACCATTTTGTTACTTGCGTCAAATTTTGATCGCTATGTAATGAAGTATGTAACCTAAGAAATATTAGCTTAGAGCAATAAACTTACGTTTACAAGGTCTATCAGGGAACATTCTCGCAAATCCTTGTCTGCACACGCATTTCATGAGACCGTCGATTCTCTGACAACGCTCGTTCCTGGACGCCTTGCAGTCTGGTTGGCACTCCTTGCCGTATCCACCTAAAATTAAAATGATTTTGTTAAGTAAATGTGGTGACTGCAGGGATGGCGCAGTAGTTTAAGTGGTCGCCTCGCCGCCGCCACTGCGCCGAGTGTTGTGGGTTCGAATCCCACACGGGACAAATATTTGTGTGATCCATAAAAGGTTAGTGGTTAGTCTGCGTGTTAAAGAACTACGGATACAAAGGTATCCGTTGTTTGAATGTTTGTAAAGTCACCCGCAACGCGACACAGAAATTAATCCTTGTGCATGCGGTATCTATTTTAAAAATTAAATATCTCTACTATAATATTATAAATATCTATACTATTATTATAAAGCTTAAGAGTTTGTTTGTTTGTTTGAACGCGCTAATCTCAGGAACTACTGGTTCGAATTGAAAAATTATTTTAGTGTTGGATAACCTATTTATCGAGGAAGGCTATAGGCTATATTATTATAACATCACGCTACGACCCACAAGGGCGGCGCAGTAACGATAAACGAGGGTGAAACCGCGGGAACATCTAGTAAAATATATTTTGCAATAAATGTATCTCGCAACGATACAGCACAATTCGTAATGATAGTATTATGGTATCCTAATCCTAACTAATATTATAAAAGCGAAAATGAGTTTGTTTGTTTGTTTGTTACCTTTTCACGCCTAAACCACTGAACCGATCATCTTGAAATTTTGCATATACGTTTTCAAGTGTACTGAAACGGATATAGGCAAATTTTCATCCCGAAAAAATTACTGTTCCCGAGGAAAACAACAATAACGTTCTTATGATAATAGATGGCACCACGTGTCTTTCGAATCATGATTGAATTATCCTATTATTACAAGCAGAGTACAACCCGAATTGATTGTCAAATTCTAAATTAACGCGAGCGAAGCCGCGGGCAAAAGCTAGTATCTGATAAAACTTTGTGCCTATATAGCCTCGCAAGGATAGGCGAAGATGTGTCATACAAATTTTTTGTGGACTCACGGAAAGTAACGTCACGAAACATATTGCTAACAATTTTACTCTGTTAGCTGCTGGCCAACTTAGGAATCGAACCCAATCTCACATACGGCACTCACGTTAACGACATAGGACCTAAATAGAGATGTTATTTTTAAAACAAGAAAATCAATAACATTAAACACTTGACTCACCGTTAGGATTGACATTTGTAGTCTCCAAATATGGTGTACCAGCCAGCAATATCTCTCCAAATAAGACTTGGGAAACGCCATTATTATTGACTTGTTCATTTCTGGTTACATCATAATCACCGGTCTCGATATCAGTAGTCACAGGCGGAGCCGGTCCACCATTCTGTGACTTGTTCATCACAACGAAGAACGTATCGTTATCAGTCTCATTATCAGCATCATCTTCAATCTTTTGTATTATATTGTCAGTCGTATCAGGTTCTCGTATTACAAGATTTTCATTTTCTTCAGAAGACATTGTTATATCGTCAAGAGGTACCTTAGTTTTAGGAACAATGTCTTGCACTGGTGTAGGTTGTACTTGAGGTATAGGTATGTGCTTCGTCACAGTCTCAATTATTGTTGTTGGTTGCACTTCTGTATGTACTTCAGTAACAACATCTACTATTGTCGACGTGTGCGTGTTTGTCAATACTAATGTCTGTGTCACGGCTCCTTCTGATTGGCTGACTAAGCTTGTTTTTGTATGTGTGACAGTTAGAGTGTGCGTTAAGTTTACGTAACCAATACTAGAAACTGTTCTTGGTGGCTCCGATAATGTCTTGGTAAGAGTAACTACCGTTGTTCTGAATTCTGTTTTAGTCGGTATTATTTCATCTGATATTTTAACTTCGTTACCAGCGTGGTGTGTTGGCTGTATTGAAGTCACTTCTTCAATTATTGGTGTTGGTATACTAGACAGTTCAGGTTCTTCTATGCTAGTAATTTCTACTAGTGATACTGTCGGTATAATGGTGTCTTTAAGCACCTCTGTGGGTTTTATAAAGTTTTCATCTACAGCTTGTTCAGAACTTTCAATTATGCTTGGTGCAATTATAGTTGGTGGTCGTGAGAATGGTCGTACGATCTTCTTAGTGGATACTTGTCTTGTAGGATATAGAATATCTGGCCGAGGTAAAGTTCTAGTAGGTTTTAGAATTGGGTTAACTTTAGGTGGTAACTTGAATCTGTTGGTACTGTTTTTCTTTTCATCAATGCGAATAGGATAAGGTTTACGAGTTCTATTCTTATTTCCTAATGGAATTACTTTCATTTTATCTGTTGTAGGTTCTTCATGACTGGAAAATTCTTGGCTATAATCTTGAACGGAATCGTTCGTCTCTGTGATCGGTGACACTTTAGAAGTAGTAGTCGTAATAGTGCTAGCTTCTGTGATCGGCTGCTTGGAAACAGTAACTCTATCTTCCGTAACAGGCATCTCTGAGCTTGGTTCGTCGACATGTTCAGAAGATGATTCAGCTTCATATGAATAATAATTTTCCGAAGAAGAAACCTCAGTAGAATCTGGCATTCTAGTAGGCTGCGGTGTTTCAGGAAATTGTATAGACGTAGGACCAAAGTTGAAGCTTGAGGGGAAATCAATGCCGGATGACGTCAGCCATCCAGATGATATCGGTGTTGGGAAGACTACGTTAGGCATTTCTGAAACACTGGTCGGTGTTAATATTTCATTCACAGGACTGACAACTCTTGATGGGATATCTCTAGGAGGTGGCAACAACTGAGAAGAAGGCTGGTCTCGGTTGAATGTCGGTCTTCTAATACCATTCAATATATCAAAAGCGGGCCTGTAGGTAGACACCTCATCTCTATTAATTGGTTTTCTTAAAGGTCGCTGGGTTGTTACTCTATGAGAAATGGGCCTTGGGGCCTTTGTTCTATACGGTGGCTGAGTTCGAGGTGGCATTGCTGGTCTTGGAGTCAACGGCACCCTTGTAGGGAGTCTGATACCCGGTGGTGTCCTTGGTGGAGGCGGACTCATCCCCATAATCATTTCATCGTTCGTTGAAGGTTTGAAACTGTAGTCCATTGTTGGCGGTGGTGGCGACAAATCAATAATTTCACTGGACGAACGATTTATTTCCAAATTTGACAATGTAAATGTGGGTAATGTTGTCTTTTCCGGAGCTTTCTCTACTATCAATGGTTTCTTATCTTGAATATGGACCGTTGATGTTATAATAGGCTCGTTATGAACATGAGTATTATTTTGACGATTCATAAATGGTCGTGGTGGTTTTCTATATTTATATTCAGATTCCGTTGTATAAACTGGCCTTGTTGTAGAGAAAGGTCTAGCTGAAGACGGCTTTTCCATTTCTTCGCCAATGTTTAGGTCAATATTATCTTCATAAGAGACATTTGTAGAATTTTCTAACATGTGATTGATCTGCCAATGAGGTTGTTGCAATTGATGATCAAGAACAATAGCAGTGTTAATTGTAAACGGTCTAGGCTTCATATAAGGGTTCTTTGGATGATCGTAGATAGGCTTAATAGTGTTCGATTGGAAGTTAGTTTTATTAAATGACCCAAATGGTTTCTCTGTTTGAGTTCCCGGATTAAAATCTACAAACACTTTGTTATTATTTTTATCTTTTGGAACCGTTTGAGGAGAGTCAAATACTTCGTCTTGTAATAAAGTTAACTCAGTTGAAGTTTTAGAAGCGTTATCAACTTCATTCGAAGAACTAACTACAGGTATTTTCATAGATTCTGAGCTCACTTCTCCATCCATATCACCAGCACTCTCAATGTCATCTTCTCCATCATAAATTTCTTCTGAGTTTTCATAAACAGGTTTAACTTTTTCTGTGATTGGTTTAGGTTTAATCGTAGTAGTTTCATCACTATTGTCTCTAATAGGTATGTCATAAGCCGGTTGTTTTATGGCACCAAAGTTAGAAGGTATATAATTGATATTAAAAGGCTTTGTTGTAAACGGTGGGGATGTAGAGACTGGCTTCTCAGTTGATTGTGGTTTTGTAAAAGGCTTACCAACGGTAAATCCTGATGGCGCTTTTTGCGACCATAATTCGGTGGGAGGTTTGCCGACACTAGCAATTTTTTGCCCGAATTGAGGCGATTTGTTCTTGTCATTGTAATCGTGAATTAAAGGTATTATTTTTCGAGTAGTAACTTCAAGTTTGATATTATTAATATTATTTTCATTTAAGACACTAGAATACCATCCATGAGAATTGGTGGGAATATTCGGTATCAATTTAGCGGGTCTTTTAACGTCTCCTGATTTAATATTATCGGTATATTCTGTAACAGGCTTAATATCTTCAGGCTCTTTTGAAGGTGTTGTGTAATCGTTGATCATCGGGAAATTCGCATGACTGTTAAGAGAAGGTGGCATAGAAGGACTAACAGTATCTTTTACAACCTTGTCGCCATAATTCTGATTATAATGATTGTTTCCAATTATTGTAGTTTGAGCTGTATCCGTGGAGCTCTTATTCCATCTATTATCTTCAATCGGAGTATGAGGTATTGACGCACCCTGTGGTACACGACCGTACTGATCATAAACAATAGGAGGATTTCGGTTCCCTTGCTGTAAGTTATAAGTTTCTATAGGACCCGAATTATCTTGAACTCGGATAGCGAAATTTGTTCCAATGGGAATATCCGTGTTTAGTTGACCAATATTCGTGGATGTGCCAACTGGTACTGGAACACTAGACCCAACAACTTGTCCAGCTTCATTGTTACTAGCAACATTTGTAGCCGTATTCAAAGTTACTGTGTATGTATTCTTGTCATCAGTATCGTGAGAAAAAGAAGTCCTATTGGTCATATTGGGCGATGATATTACTGTAAATGAGTTGTGCATGTGACCACTGTGACCAACATTTTGACCAGTGTTGTGACCAGCATTTTGACCAGCATTTTGACCACCAGTTTGACCACCATTTTGAACCCCATTTTGACCAGTGTTGTGACCACCATTTTGACCACCATTTTGACCACCATTTTGACCACCATTTTGACCACCATTTTGACCAATATTTTGACCAATATTTTGAGCTACATTTATGGACTGTTGAGGCTGCACATTATTGGATGTTGGATGATTATAATTTTTATACGATGGAGGAATGCGAATTGTATAAGTAGGAGTAGGCTTGTTGTTTGGCATCTGAGAAGCAAAGTAAATTTCAGAGGTAACTTTAGGCGGTAATTGTTCCGGTACCGGATGTTGTACATTTAAAAATACCTTCATATCTTGTACTGGTTTTGTGTGTACGATTGGTCTTTGGCTATAAGGTTTGTTTTTATCATAAATATCTTGATTATAATATTGTTTTGGCGCCTGTGGTGGTGGTGGTACTGCTAAATAATTTTCATACTCTTTGTCTATAATGTCCTTTCCATCCTTAGTTTTGTCTTTTCCTCTTACTTTATTAAATTTGTCGAAGTCACTATTTGTAGGACTATATACATCTGGATCATACACTGTAATTTGTGGTCCTACTTGCACATGTGTTTCTTGGTTACTAGTAGGTGGAGGGATTTTATTAAAGTCAATGGGTCGCTTATTATCTTTCCATTTTATTTTAAAGTCATTTCTAACTGATTGGTCCTTGTAAGGTGGTAAATTTGGTTTGTAGGAGTCTAATGGCGGATGAATATTTGGTTTACCCATAAACTGTTTATTGCTATTCGGTGCTACGTTGTGAACGTTTGTCATTTGTGGAGCATCAATGCTAAAGCTACCAAAGTAGCCTGGTTCTGGATAAGGCAACGGGTCATCAATGTAGTCACCTGTTTTATGAGGTTCTGAAGATCCAGCAAACACAAGCGCTGTGCTACTACCATGAGGAATCAAAACGTTAGCTACTCTTGAAGGTTGAATATCAACTAAAAAGGGTTTGTTTGATTCAGTGTTTCCTGTTACTGTATATTCACCTTCCGTTCTTATTTGCGTGTTTACTACTTCCGAAGAACTAGGACTATTGTCAGCTAGATCACCTTCGGTGTTAGGTTCATGTACAGGCTTAAAATCAATATGGTGCTGAACGGTTTGACCACCTGGTTTAACTAAAGACGGAATATAATCTAAAAATGCAGGGCGACCATGATTTCCTAATACCATTCCTGTTGATTTAATTTGTTCTGTCTTCATCAAATGATCATGTATACTTGAAGGCATGCGATAAGGATATTGGTCGTTAGGTGGCATGTTCTGCATATTAAATGATTGCCCTGGTCTAGACATGGGTCTATTAGCCTTAGGCTTGGGTGGTTCAGGAGGCCTTAAGTCAAAGGAATCATCTACTTTTGTAGGCATTATTGGTTGGTCACCTTGAGGTTTCTCATTTACAAAATATTGCTCATTGGCTGCTATAAAACTGTCTATAGGAGGTGGGTTGACAGAGTTTTGTAACTTAATTCCACTGGCGGCTAAAGTCAGAGGTCCACCTACTGCTGGTTTTCCAACAATAACATCAGAATTAGCTGTAATTATTTCACCAGGGCTAATAGGTATACCACCGTTAACGAGCGGACTTTCATGTATGATTTTAGGAGGGACTATATGTGCTTTAGGCTGCTTGTGCTCTGCCGCCCATGCCAAGTTCTGGTGCAGTGTTGCATTAGTAAATACTAATTGAGATTCGGATGTTTCCATTTCGTCTACAGGAATATATATCGGAAAATTACTATGTTTTGGTTCCATATCGTTATCTACTCTCTTGTTTGCACTATAAGCCGTTAGTTTTACTGCAGGTTTTATGGTCGTTGTGGTAGTTCTGTTTATAGTGTCATGACGTTTTATGAAACCTCCTGTCATCTTTTCAATAACTGGTGCTAATTGTGTCAGACCTTTTATTCCAAGACTGCCTAATTTTAAGAGATCAGCAACGACAAATTTGTTCTTGTTAGGTTTCTGAGGCTTTTCAGGTTTCGCTTTATCAGGATTTTTCGTAGTTACTTTATTTGTCTTAGCAGGTAGTGGCGCTTGCTCATTAGTTAATAATTCACTTTCTTCAACTGAGTTCGAGTCCTTCTCATCCGAATAATCGTTAATAACTTCAGTATATTTTTCAACTATTTTGTCTGTAGGCGCTAAATGGGAGTTGGTTTCATATTCGTATGGTCCATATTGAGTTTTCTTATCAAGTGACTCTTTGTTTGTTGGTCGTACATCTATGTTTGTAGCAGGGTACTTCGTAGTTTTCATTCCAAATTTAGTTGAGGAACCAGAGTCTGTGAATTTTGTCTTCAAACTTTCAGTTTTAGTGTGACTACAGGAACATGAACTTGTACAGGGAGCATTACTAACTTCTGAAGGCTGTATAAGATCGAAACTATCGTCCTCTTCGCTGTCGATTCGTTTATCAATCTTAGGATAATTACTCATAAACATGTTGGTAGAAGCAGACGGTTGAATGGTTTTTACTTCCATGTATTTCGTCTGAAATTGCAAAAAACAGCACATGTTAATATTGATAAAAATTTTACCACATAATTTCATGGTACCCCATGTGTACTTGGGTTTTACAGGATTTAAACATATTTGCTTTGAATAATGATTAAATATTATAAATAATTGATAAGAATAGTAGTATAGGAAGTGTAAGAATACTATCTACTTAAGGTGAATTAGAAGTTGGAAACACATTTTAGAGAAAAGTAAGAGTTAGCAATAACTATAACTACTCTTAGACTAACACTTGAGAGCCCTTAGTAGGATAGATGGAATCGACCAGGGATTGACCAACCGGGTTCCCAAATCTTACTTTTGTTGGCTTTAAATCTGGTATAACATCGGTATCGTACAGATTGGTAAGAGATTCAGTAGTAACAACAGATACTATAGTCTCAAACGTTGATATGGCACTTCGTTTGTTCTGGACCACAGTTGTTAAGTATGTGTATGTGGTCATACAGGTCTTGATGATATAGTTATGTTGCATAAGTTGGTGAAGGGGAAATAGTGCGCTTATTTGCTGACGACTGACGACAGTAGCGACGGCAGATGAGAGCAACTGTTTTGATGCCGAAGATGAGCTGTGATGCGGTTGCAATGTGCTTGCGTGAATGAGCTTAAATTTGCGCTGAGAAAAAAAGCGTAGATGAAGATGAAATTAATTATTATAGTGATAGCAAAAACAATGAAATGAAACTGTCTACTACAGTAATTAGTTATGAAGATAATCAATTTAACGTGAACTGATTAGTTAATTAAGCAAATTAATTTTAATTTGCACGAGTAATTTCTGTTCAAGTAATCAATTATGACTAATTAATAAACCTATCATTGTTTTACAAAATGTTTTAAGTATTTCTCACATCAATATTTGATTACACACCTGTTCATGCTTTCCATCCGCATTTTTATCCTTTACCAACACTTCTACGCCATTGGACATTATTCTTGTAGCGAGATTTTTTAATCTCCTTTCATCTTCTTCTGACTCCTTTTCGTCTAGATTCATGTCTCTTCCAGGTCTCCATGGTGTGTTATCGTATACGATACCATTTGTATTGAATGCTGAAATATTATTAAAAATGTTTTAATTTTAATTCATGATGAGCTGCAATTCGCAGCCACTAAAAATAAGTAGCTCCGTTGTTCAGGAGGTTAAAATATTTACATAATTAAAATTATGCATACAATTAAGTATTTAACATTAGAAAACTATTTTAAGAAAAGATTTATCTACAGCGTGATAATTTTATTCAATTAACATATTTTTTAGCATATTTAAATAACCCAGGACCTACCATATAAAATAAAATTATATAAAACTGTGCCCAATGAATAAGTATCGAATTTATTACCTAGTCCGATTTCATTTATTTATTCATGATATTTTCTTTCCTATTCGTTATTTGAAAAAATAAATTTTGCGTCAGGTGTCATCCTAGTACCTATTATGGACTTTATTAATATTTAAAATGAAGAATGAAGGCAAGGAATACCCTAACGACATAGCCAGTTGCTGATCACACAACTTTCTGTCTCGTGTGGGGATCGAACCCACAACACATTCGACACGATGGCAATAGCGAGGTGGCCACTGGAACTACTATGTCATCCGTACAATCTGCAACAGTTATAGTTCAAAATCAAAATGGTTTGACCCAGGAATTGAACCCGGTACACTATTATTATTTGCACTTGTGATCCAGCAATCTCAATTATTAATGAAATATAATAGAAAATAATTTACCGTTAATTATTTTTAATAGTCACAAATTATAAAATACACACAAGTACGTAGACTAATACTTAGCATTCAATGTTCTGAAAAATAAAACAAAATTTTTGTGCAAGGTTAGTACTAAGTCTAATAAACTATTACTACTTACAAGGCAAAGATAAAAATTACATTACACATTCAACGACGTGAAATAATTTGAAACTGATACGCGACATACATATTTACAGTTCGTTTTCAAAAGATGTGATATTAATGATGAATGAAAAACAAGATTCACACACCATTATGTTATTAACTGCACATCTTAGTTGTGCCATTTACCCGTATTAATGGGTAAAATCAGAAACAACTACTCTTTATCCGGACTTTCATCACACATGGTCATGGGTTAAACCCACTAAAACAAAGAGTTACTAAATTATGTCATTCTGAATTCTTGAATGTATAATTCAACGATCAATCATACTGTAAGTTATGACGACAACGATCTACTTCATTTCTTAACATGATATTATTGCAATTATGCGGAGTCGCGTGTCTGCGAACACCGGCGGTGGCGGCGGCGTTGCGCGTGATTCGGCGTCGTTCATACACAATATACATTATGTTTATATTTTTTACTGTAATACTTATGTAATTTCTATCTTGGCTCACTTTTATAATATCTACAGTTACATTGATATCGTGTCTATTTGATACTATTGCTATTCGTGTTAGTTCAGTGCTATTTGCGGTTTCGTTAAATTTATATTCTATTTACATCTAATTCATTAGTTTCTATAGCTTGATGTTCTTAAATATTTAATGGAATATTATTTATAACATTTTAAATACAATCAAGACCTCTGCTTAACAGATTTTTATGTATAAATAATAATTATTTTATTTTATAAAAGAAGATTGCTATTCATATTAAAACTATTTAAGAACATCCATCAACACAACCGCAATTTATGATTATTATTGGAACACTATACACTCACCTCCAAATTGAATGTTGCAGGATGTGGGTTTGGAACCATCCGTCATGGGAACCTTCGGTATCTCCGAGTGGTGCCGTCCAGTCTTCGTCATCAGGTCTTTGTCAAGTTTCAGTCAGATTCTAATCTTTTGTCTTAGGTGGGTCTAGAGGTAAGGATTGTGTAAATGTGTGTTTTTTTGTTCTAATATTATAGAACATAATGTAGTACGCTGGATTTTGCTAGTACGCTGGATTTTGCGCTTTTAAAAGTGATTGTATTTATAATTATCCATTTATAGGTTATTATGGAACGAAAACTACATACACACACGACTACTGCTAGACCCGGCACAAAATTTGTAAATCACGTTCACAGTTTTTGTGCAATGTTTAGCGATATTCGTAAGTATGTAAGTATTTTAATGTTCACCGAGTCATCATGGTAAAGGAATTCCTTCCTAATTCCTTTGTGCAGGCTTTTCTTGTATTAAATAATGTCAGATTCAAATATTTCGTTCTTAACGTCGTGTAGGAAATGGAAAAATATCAATAACATACACATACATTTTTCGTATTGTTTATTATTTTATTTATTTTAAGTCGTATTTGCAATGTACAGTCGTAAGCGAAGGAAGAACGAGTATTAAAAGGTAATTATGATTATCATAATCTAGACTTATTCTTAGGCAGTGAGTAATCGTTACCCATCAAATTTTTTTCCCCAGCACATCGATTATGGTAACATAGGAAATAACATTTTTGGTGAACTTAGATTACATGTTAATATCTAGTCAAGTACAAAAGAGTATTTCGTCCTTAAAACTAAGCTAAATCTATAAGGCACTATTCCATAGTTAACTTACTATGATACACTCGAAATAAATAACTAAACCATTACTATACATCTAACCGTTTGTATTCTTTCACGAGACATCATCAATTGAACTTTGTTTTGGATCCCTAATGGCTGAAGGGCTTGCTACCTTCACGACGTAAGTAGGTGACGCGTCATACCTTATATGTTTACTTACTTCTCCTACTATGCTCTCTAGACTTTGCGTTTCTATCTGGTTTTCAACAGAGCCGTTACTCAAATACTTTTCAGTCTCTGTAATTACTCCATTGTCAATAAAAGATCCGGTAAGCTCGCTAACTGTAGGTAACAAAGACGGTAAAATTTGGATATTATCATAATATATGGCTTCACGTTTTCTCACTGTTTGTGTGTCATCTGCCACAACTGTTGACAGGACTGTGCTGAACTCACCGGGATGTCTGCCTGATACGTAAAGAGTCACTACACTGGTTTGTTTAGGTGGAGCGGCAGGGGCTGGTTTTGGCCCACGCTTTTTATTTCTACGTGATGAAGGAGGTGGAGGTGGAGGAGCATCATCTTCAGGATCCTCAGCATCTTCAGAAAAGTCTTCATTGCTGTCCAAATCGGAAAGTATATTTGGTTTGGGACTATTGCTGTAAATGTCATTGTTAAAGTTATTTTGTTGATTGAGATTGGGAGTAACGCCAAGGTTATTGAAATTATTTAGACCACCTAATCCAGCAAGGTCTTGTTGACTTAAGCCTAATAAAGGATTAGCTGACGGCAGTGTAAGTTGTGGTTGCTGTTGCTGCTGTTGTTGTTGAAGGAGAAGAGGGAGTAGTAAGGAATTGAGTTGAGGACTGGGACCTAAAGCTGTAGGTGTAGTGACTACTGTATCAGTGACAAATTCAGTGGCTGTAATTACATTAGTGGTAGGATCTACAATCGTAGTCAAAATAGCTTTGCCTCTAAACGTGATAGGCAAAACTGTTTCCCTAGCATCGGTGATCGTTGTGACATAAGTAGTTGTACGAGTTTTAAATTCAGTGACTGGAGTTTGTACTATTTGTTGTTGCGGAATCAAGCCCTGTCCTTGTAAAGCGAGGAGAGGATTGATCCCAGGTTGCTGGCCACCCAGCAGTAGTTGAGAAAGTAATAGATTAGCTAGTGGAACGTTTGCATTGATTTCGGGCGCTACTGTTTGTGTAACTGACTCTACATTATATACTGTACTTGGTAGGATATGCGAGAAAGACGTCTTTCGACCTCGAATAGTAGTAGGAGTAAATATGACAGTGGTAGTAGGAGTTTCGTGTAGGATAAATTTAATAATTTTAGTGGCTCCATTTTCAGCTAACTCGGTAGATTCTGCCGCAACGACAAGTTGGGGATTGCCCAAAGGTCCAAGTGAAGTCGACACTTGATTGAGCAATAGTGTTTCTAAGCTGGGTGTCGCTGACAATAAATTTTTGTACTCGGTGATTTTGCCGTTAACGATTGGTATTGTTACTTCAGTTGGTATCTGATGTGTGATAGTAATCTTGCCGTCATCCAGAATATTCTTAATGTTGTAACGTTCGCCGCTGAAGTTTTCGAAAGAGTTCCTTTGTCTGCTTGAAGCCCTGCTGGTAGTAGTGCGAGTACGTGACGTTCTGGCTGAAGTAGAGCTACGTGATGTACTTGTTCTTGAACCAGACGAGTTTTTATTTAGCCTGGGTGGTTTTGGCCTAGATGCAGAGGTAGTTGTTCTTGATGAAGGTCTCGGTGACTTGTTTCTTCTGTATGACGGTGCATTAGTTGTGGTTGTAGTTCTTGTTTCTCCACGAACAATGAAAGGTTGTCTTCCACCAGATTTTGGTGACGAGACTGTGGTCGTTCTTGCATTTGGACGGCCATTGTAACGACTCGCCCTCTGCTTTTGAGTAGTTGGTTCAGTTTCTGGTTCTGGGCGACGAGTAGTTGTAGTTTTAGTACCTGGTCTGCGGAAATTTGAATATTTCCTGTTACCATAATCAACTTGACGTTTTGTACGCCTCCTGAATGCAAAAGGTCTTATTTGTACAATGTTTCTTTTAGGAGTTGCAGTTGAAGGTGTTGGTACCTGTCTTTCTTTTCTGTCAGATGAATCATAGTCATTGTCTTCATCAAACTCCTCCTCGTCCAACAACTCTTCACTTTCTTCTACTTTTTGTTCATTCTCTTTAATTTCTTCTTCGGGTTCTGGTTCCGGTTGTCGGAACAAATTTCTTCTCGGGAACAAAGCGTTAGGTCTCTGTCTACGAAGCGATAGAAGTGGGTTTGAAGTAGATCTGGTTGTAGAGCGTCTAGTTGTTGTTGTGAGTCTACCACGAGGAGTTACGGCACCACGTCTTGAGGAAGATGTAGTTGATCTAGGTGTGATTGCAGTACCAGGCTGTCTAGCGATAGGTGGTCTTCTGAACCTCAAAAGAGGATTATTTGTGGTTCTAACTGGTGCCTCAGTAATTTCGTCAAGCGCTTCGGTGGCATTCTCATCTTGTTGAGTTGCGAAAGTTTCATCATTTTGATCCTGTGGTGGGTATGTTATTGATGCAGATGGTCTGCTTCTACCGGGAGGAAGCCTACTGGAAGCAGTTGGTCTTATCCTTGGCACAGCCGACCTACTGATATAATCTAAGCTGTTACTCCTGATTGAGCTTGATCTGAACCCTGTTCGCCTAGATGTAGGTTGGATGCTTCCTCTTTGGCCAAAACCTCCAGGTCTTGATGCCGATGGTACATTTCCAGAAGGATTCGATATACTACTGCGTCCAGGGAATCTTTTGCCGGCGCTTGAGGAACCGGGGAAAGCGGATAATTTTCTATTGCCACTATATCCTGAAGCTTTAACTGATTTTAAACTAGGTGTTGCTGTTATCACTGGAGGTGTAAAGTCTGCACGAGTAATAGTAGTAGCTCCGCTTGATAATGGCACACGTTTAGGTATAAATGTAGGTCTGTTTCGCGAAGCAAATGGAATAATTACAGGAGTAGTGGAAGGCTTTTTCGGTGTGAACGTTAGACGTGATTTCTTTCTAGTGTTAGAATTATCTTCCTCTTCTTCCTCTGATTCATGTATGCCTTCAGTTGTTACCTCAGGTTCTCCAACCGAACTCTCAATGACTTGGGGTGTAGGACTTATAATGGATCCTTCGGTAGTTGTAGTAGTTGAACCGGTTCCACTCTCATCGATAGGTAATGATTTGTTGTCACTTGTTACTACAGTCGAGTCGCCAGAGATGACAGCTACTTGAGAGAAGATAATCTTTTTCTCACCCTCTGACACTGGAATAGCTGGCTTTTCATCAGGTTTAACTTCGGCAAATAGATTATCTATGTATGTTCCTAAAAGGACAGTAGGTGGTGCCGAAGATGCATCAGGTAATTTAGTTGGAATAATTTCTTCTTTTACGAGAGTTGGAACAATATGAGGTTTCTCACCACCATCTTGGATAAGATTTTGATCAGGTGCTCCGAGTGGTACCTTCCTACCTAGTTGATTATCTTCTACAAGTTTTGTATTATCAAATATATTTGTAACAGTCTCTAAACTGCTTCTTATCTGTGATGTGTTTCCTGTATAGAAAGTAGTAAAGTATGTGTATGTTGTATAGAAAGTCGCTTTCCCATCATCTTGTTCAGGATTCTCTTCAACTAGGGAAGGTTTTACTTCTACTTCTAATTCCTTGGGTGGCAATACACTGTCAACTTCAATAGGTGTAGTGTCTATAGGACTGATTGTAGCAGTAGCTTGAGGAACAGGTGTCACCACATTTGAAACGATTTCTTCTCGACTTGTAATGGTTGTGGACTTATCCTTGTACAGAGTGGTCCAGTAAGTGAAAGTCGTGTAGTATGTAATAGGTAAGTTGCTTTCCTCTTCAGGCTCTTTGTTCGGCATAATAGTCTCTGTCACAACATTGGTAATAGTCTCCAAACGGCTTTTAACTTTGCTGGAATCTTTTCCGATGTACATAGTAGTAAAATATGTAAAAGTTGTATAACTTGTTTGCAGCAAAAGTGTAGGTGATGGTAGAATTTCATCGATATTACTTTCTGAGCTGATCTGATCATCCAATATAATATTGTTACTATCTAAGAACTTTCTCTCTCCTTTTGAAGATGATGACTTGACGTCTGTGACAAAAGAGTTTTCTGATTCCAAAGGATTAGATTCGACACTAAACAACATATCTACTTCGATTGGTGATGGGTTAGGAGTTACGTCATCCTTTGTTTCTACGGATCGGGGTACGGAATCTTCTTCCATAGTAACACTCGATTCCATTGACGAATTTTCTTCTTGGTTTGCAGGCTGTGCCATTTTAATTTGTTTGCAATTTCTAAAGTCGAATTGTGCCCTTGTGTTCTCTACAGCCAATGGATTGGCTTTAGTGGGAATGAGCTCATCTGGCCCAATATAATTAGTGTACACTTCATTTCGACTACAAACATTAGCATCAGTACCCACATAGATTGTCGTAAAGAACGTGTATGTTGTGAAGTATGTCTTTACTGCGTCAGGCTTGATGCTTGCAGCAACATCGTCACCTAATGACGGAGTGGGTGTCTGAGAGCTATAAATGTTATCGACCTCTACGGATTCAATTACATCTTTATTCTTAACAAGGTCAATGATGCTGTTTATCGCAAATGTTTCTGTAGGGCGACCTATTCCCACATTGGTTGGAGCAATCTCGTCTTCGTTGAAGGCGCCTAATAGAGACGGGTCTAATTTGGCGAGATCAATTGTTGATGTAATAACATTAGTGACAACTGACTTATGGCTAGCCACGCTTGAAGTTTGGTCTCCGAAAAATGTTGTTAAGTATGTATAAGTGGTGTATAGGGTTTTGTAAATCACATCAATTTCATTTTCCTGGTCTTCGATAACCTCTGGTACAGGTGCAGGTGAAGTTGGTTTTTCAGTAGGAATCGTGGACTGCTCGGTACTAACTGACACTTCAACACGTTCTTGACTTGTTGTGATTTGCTCTGTCGTTGTCGTCATGGTAGTCGTAGTAGTCGGTTCTTTTTCTTCAACAACTTCTTCGGATTCATCTTCTGAGCTACTTTCCTTGGGGCTTGTAGTTTGCTCTTCTTGAACTGTAGTTTGCACTTGATCTTGTGACGGAGTAGTTTTAGGAGCTTCAGTAATTATTTCAGGTTCAACTGATGGTTTATTAATAGGTTCCTCAGCAACTGGCTCGGGTAGCTTTATTTTAGTCTGCACCGAATAGTTAACATCAACATTGACCACTGTCGTCGGTTCAATGTTAACATTAGTACTACATACGACATTTGTTAAGTAACCGACGTTGCTTTCAACTACTACGTCTGATTTAATCGAAGTAGTTGTCTCTGTGCTTTCCAAAGGAATGAAATAAGTCGTCAAGTAAGTCAAAGTCTTATAAGCAGTTGTCATAGTCGATTGCGTTTCAAGACCTTCAGTACAGACTACATCTTCCTGCGTGTCATCATTTGTATCTTCTTCGGATTCAATTGGAATAAATTTCGATTCAGTTGTCGTTTCAAAATCTTCAAAAGATTCTTCGCTATGACCACTCTCTGTTGTTGTTATTATGTCATCAGGCGTTTCAGTTGTCACTTCTTCTTCTTCTTCTTCCTCCTCCTCCTCCTCTTCTTCAGTTCTTTCCGTTACTTCAGCCGCAGTATTCTCAGATTCTTCCGCAGAATTGGTGATGAGTTCCGTTATATCATGTTCAGTGACCACTGTTTCTGTCTCTTTAGGTTCTTCTTGTATAGTTGATGTAGGAGATAATGGTGCAAGCGGTTCTGTAGCTTGTGAACTATAATCCTGAATTGGTATAACGCCTAAATCATCTGGAGTGCGAGTACTTTCAGTGGTTGCCACTGGGGTTTCTGAAGGCTGAATAACGTCCATATTAAAGTCAAAGCCATTATTGTATTGAACACTAATTCCATCTGGGACCTTATCATCGACTTCATAAAGCACTTTTTCAAGACTTTCTTCGTCACTGAAAAGAGCTTTCTCTGATCTGTTCTCTTCACTTGGAGTTGCAAGTTTTGTAGCTTTCGGAGCTTCATGAGCCTTAAAAGTTGAAGATGCAACAGGAATGTCAGCGGCAAGGAAGGTTATTTTGGTCGATAGTTTATCAACACGTTTAGCAGAAGGGAATACGTTAACTTCATCAGGATTTTGGGGTCTACTAGTCTCAGTGTTTGGAGTGAAGATAATAACGGTATCACCTACAACAGTCGTGAAGTCAGCGAAACCAGCATATGTAAAAGTTTTTTTTGGTCTAGGTTCACTTTTTTGACCAAATAACTTCTTGGGTGATTTCGATTGTTGACCTACCTGCGGCTGAGGCCTACGTGATTCAACGTTATCTATATAATAAAATATCGGTGAAAATTCGTTCTTAATTGTGAACGTCGGCAAATCGTAATTAGGTTTAACTTTAACTATATTGGCTTCGTCTATTACATCAGCAACTGGACGCTGTTCCTCAATTATTGGCTCAGTGACCGGTTCATAAGCCTTACTTTGTCTATATAATGTATTTACATTATTAATAATAGATGGCTCTACAAAAAATTCAAACTTTTTATCGTTATCAATAGTTGGACCGTCAAGATAGTTTAAGGCTTCATTTTGAACGTACCTAGGTATTTCTTTAAAAGGCTGTACTCTACGAGCTACGGGCTCCTCATAAATAACATTTTCAACTTGGCTGTCAGGAGAGCTTGGAGGGCTCCAATATTTAACACTTTCCTGAGCAGGCTTGCTAGCATAAACTATTTCCATCCTACTACTGGGAGCAAGATAGTCAGTGTTTTTTAAAACGAACTTTTCCGGATCAATGAAGCCTAAATCCTGCTTGACGTTCCATTCGCCATCAAAATCTGAATGAATACGGGTCGGTTTAACAATAACAGGGTCTTCAACATTTGTAGGCTTATTGTAAAGTACGAGTGAAGACTTGGTGAGGAGCTGCGCGTATATGCGTCCGTTATCTAAGGTGGTGCCGAGTATTTGAGTGGCGAACTCGGTCGTCACACCATCTTGGATGAACGTCCGAGCCGTTGAAGTCAAAAGGCCGATGAGCGGTTTCACACTGTGGTACCTCCCGATCTTGGTGTTATAGTCATTCCTCTTCTGGTTAACGAGGAGGACGGTCAAGTCTGCAGTCACAGTCAAGGTCAGCGTCGTGTGGGTAGGATTTCGTTGGAGGTGCGTTATATTTTACAAAGTCCATTTGAGTTGTTCCACGACCCACAGGATTAGATGAAAGAAAAAGAAAAACATACAATTAATAATGCAATATAAATAGAATAGAATAGATACTAATAGAGACAAATTCGCATACAGTTAGCACTAATTTTGTACAGCTTTTAGATAGTTGAGGTTCGTGATGTTTTGTTGGTCAGTCATGCGAGTTAGTGATTACACACATTCATTATTTTATTAGACATACAATGTGCAATAAACAAGTTAAATTGTTATTTATGCGTAACAATTATTTTATATACAAAACACATTTATATTTTTCTTTTTCTTTTATAACATCACCAACCTCTTAAAATATACAACTGGATCTGTCCGTTAACATAGAGAAGTATTGAAAATAGTTAAGATTAGAAAAGAAGGTAGATATAAATTTGCAAATATACTTGACAAATATAATATTTATTAGGGCAAGATTTTTATGTACTAGCATTCAAAGATTTCATTCAAGCATAGAATATTTTATACAGAATATATTGGAAGATACGGGTAGTACGAGAACTCACCCCTGTTTTCGGGGACTCCCTCTCTTTTTATCCTTGATGACTCTATTTGTTCGTCGTTACTTAAATCTATAACAAGAAAAATACACTTTTATTATACATACATACGTAAAATAATTGTAAGAATGTTCGGTTCGCAGAATACTGAATTTTTTTATTATGTTAAATGATACGTTATAGTGTTGGTTTAAAAGTAATCGGGCTTGTACCTCATTCCTTCCTGTCATCTACTTTTCGCTTGATATGTTAAAGTCCCACGTTATAAAGTGCGGGCTTGCTCATGTATGTCAGGCATACTCACATACTCCGTAACTCGTAACTAAAAACTCAACATTTAAACCGATGCATCGATTTCGAATATTCCAAACGGAGTCTAGTGCAGCGAGAGTGAATGCGATTAAAGTGTATGATGTCTCCGGTACAATTCCAGGGTCTAACACAGCGCTATTAGGCGATTAACACACGGCACCGCGCACCGCCGCGGTAGGCGGTGAAGCGGATCTCAAGTCGCATTGGCCACTATTAAATCCGTTGATGCCTAACACACGTACACCGCCCGACCGCGCGGTCGAGCGGTGCTCTCACCGCCACCGCTCCTCCGCGCTGCCTTCCGCGCGGAGGGGCGGCGCCTCACACACGGGACGCCGCATAACCGCGCGGATCATCGTTGGTGCAGGACGTGTTGCAATTTAAAAATTAACAAACTGGTCAAAATTGCGTTAAATCCATCCGCGCGGACAGGCGCGTAAACCGCCTTGCCGCGCGGAGCACCGCTACGAAATCCACTTTACCGCCACCGCCCTCCACGGCGGTGCGCGGTGCCGTGTGATAATCGCCTTAGGCTTTTCTCTCAAGAAACGCTCAATAAGAGAACGAAGTGTAGAACTGTACCCCATAAACAGCAACAGGCTCGCCCACTGTCGCGTGGGACCCAAGCCTAGCTGTCTAGATATACGTGTACCTCTTTGGAGATAAAGACGAGAAACTATGTAAAATAAATGCAAAGATACATGCGTCAGTAAAATCATATTTTAACGTATTCACGCTGCGCTGTAAGCAAAAGTAATAAACCGTTTAGCCACCTTTTAAGCAAGAACTATGATTACTTATACCTTCTAAATACGCCAAGTGATTGGAAATAACTCCATTAGCCAATAACAAGATAATAAGCACACTAGTTCCATAACCCGAGTTCATTTCATAACAGTTACGATAACCCAGATGCGTTGTAGAAAGTATATGAGGCAAGGTCGTTTCTTGTAAATTATTTGTTAACAGTTTGTCGAGTAGATTATTGTATCAGGCGTTGGGGATCAGTTGTGTGATATGACCAATAAAATAAGACGTTAGATATGACGAGGCGGACGTATCAACATCTTCACGACAACCTCATTGACCTGTTTCCCTCAGATTGCTCTCACGACGCTAAATAAACACCTCATAAATAACATCGTGTTACTTTCATATTACCATCAACACAATAGCATAATCGATATTCAGACAGTTGTTACATCGATAAATAATCGTACGATTAAGGTCAACTCGATACTTTAATATCATAATCAAATGTTTCGTTTGTAGTGTGGCATGAATCTCAAAAAGTAAGCGTAATTGTACCGCTGTATATATTGGAAAGGATAGGCAGAAGAATAATAGTACACTCATATTCTATAAGCTGTTTTAAAGTTCTTCTTTATAGAAGACTAGCTTTAGCCGCGTGGTACCTACATGAATAAATAGCAGCCTATGACCTTCCCCAGGTTTTAAACTATATCTGTACCAAATTTCATCTAAATCGGTTGAGTGGTTTAGCCGTGAAAAGGTAACAGACAGACAGAGTTACTTTCGAATTTATAATATTAATAAGGATAGTAAGGATGAGTTTATTGTCGTATGTACACTTTCTAAATTCAGCTAACCACTGAAAATTTGCTAACTAAAATTCTCTTTTCCTTTAAAAAGGGTAATAGCAATTTGGATTACTAAATACTAACTTTAAACCCCCTAAGCCAGTATACTTGTGTTAGAAGTGCATTCACATCGATAGATCAATTGCCGGTATTCGATCAGTCAAACCCGGAACCTTACTATCAGCCACAAATATAAGTAGAAACTTATGCCACAAGATATTCGGTTTAATTTATTGGTGATAATTACGAGTATAGGTTTTAATGACGCGGTAGAAGTCACGGGCTAATATTAGGCTAACATGACACTTGCGCTGTCATATTATAAAGAGGTAAAGTTTATAAGTTTGGATGCTAATAATCTCTAAAACTACAAAACTGACTCGAAAAATTATTTTTGCATTAGGTAGTGCGTTTATTGTGGAAGGATTTACGATATACAGAACGACCAGAAAATTGACGTCCAAATAAAAAATATAGGTTCCTCGTAGTGTGGACTATTCGAGTCACCCCCATGTATGTTCGATGATTCGGATAGCCCACGATACAAGGAACCTAATTTTTTATTTGGACGTTAAACTTCCGGCCACCCTGTATAACGTCACACTATGAACCACAGGAGCGAAGCACTAGTCATAAACATGCGTAAAACCGCGTGTGACAGCTAGTTTATAGTAAAAGTACAAGATATTATCTAACAAGCCCAAGAATTTCACTTGCGAAAGTGCACATCGCAATGCAACCGGTCCCTTTGGGAACTTCGGTTGCGCAAACCGCAAAACAATGGTTGTCGGCAACCCAAAGCTTCGCCATTATAAAAAACGGTTACGTCGCGTGTATTTTCACACAATTAGTTTGCGTTTAGACGTTTGCCTTATCGCCGGTATGACTATCAGAGATTTAAGGATAGTTGCAATCTCCGACTGTGAATATAAGATCTTATTAGATGGGCTATTAATGTTTCCCACGTATGTGGACATGCTAACAGAGCTGTGTTGTCTTCTTTATTAGTGCTAGCAGGTAGCGCAGCGGATGAAGAGGTAATTTCGCCAATCAAAGCGTGATGCGATTTCACACTAAATAAATAAGGGACTTGGGAACTGTTGGGAGATCGGGAGCAGTCGTAAACTTATAGGCTTTATACAAGGGTCCACCTAAAGAGGTATCCAGTCGAATGTGTAACTAAGTACAAGTTATAAATAATTATAGTTATTCACAATTGCGTGAATAAATTTGCATTGTTTTGTAAGCTTACTTTATCAAATAATGAAATAACTACATGTGTATGTATATTCAAATTAGTTAAACTAAATACTTGATGGTAGACGATAGACAGACAATACTTGGTCACCTCCGGGCGAAGAAACATCTACCAAAACTACGTTTGTCGCCGCATGCGGCGCCATCAAGTATTTAGTTTAACTAATTTAAATATACATATGTAGTTATTTCATTATTTGATAAAGTAAGCTTACAAAACAATGCATTAGTCAGTCGAATTTTATATAGATATTGTGATACTTGTTTTTTTCTTTTCAGTTCATTACTTTTAAGCAGTCGGGTGTTTTGTTTTTATAATAATAATTTTATCATTAAATTCACTTTTCGTATTTGAATGAATCCTTATTATTTGCAAATTAGATAAGTTCTATGCCCAGTAGTGGATTACTTGAGACGTATAGTAAAAATAATCCGAAAAGCATTATATTAAAAACATTCCTTTTCTAATGTAGGTATTTTTTAGCGTCGTAGTATGAAAATACACATTACTGCTATTGTTTTGAAGTCTCAGCGGCCAGTAGCCTCATTTAGAACATAATGTTGAAAGCAAAATATGTATACCCACGTGCTTAACCTTCCTAGGAATGTTAGACGTGATGTTATGCTAAACTTATCATTATTCACGCCAAAAACCACCTAATTTTCAAACCGGGATCTCCTAACTCCAAAATCGTCACGTTCGTGTCACAAACCGACATCGAACCAATGACCCAATAAAAGGAGTGTCACGTACGATCATTATGCGTCAGTCGTGCTTCCGTCAACACATACTGTGTCAGTGAAAACTGTCAGGTAAGTTGGTCAGGCGTGCAGGTGTGACCGGGCCCGTCGACGATGCGTTTGTTAATGGTAATGTTGTTAGAAGAGGTCACATATACATATACACATGCTGATTGTATTTGATTTTTAATGTAATTAGGACCTTAAGTAGCTATACTGTCTAAAACATATATATATAGTTATATTAGCAAGCCGGCCCGGCTACGCACGGAAAGCACAAAACCTTAACAAATTATACACCTAAATTCCTCACGAATCTGTCAGTCTATTGGTGAAAACTGCAAGAAAATACATGCAGTAGTTTTTGAGTTTATCGCAATTAGACATACGGACAGACGCTGCGAGGGACTTTTTATAATATGTAGTGACTAGATGTGCCAGCGGTTTCACCCGCGTTTATGATTACTGCGCCGCCCCCGTGGGTCGTAGCGTGATGTTATATAGCCTATAGCCTATCTCGATAAATAAGCTATCCAACACTAAAATAATTTTTCAATTCGAACCAGTAGTTCCTGAGATTAGCGCGTTCAAACAAACAAACAAACTCTTCAGCTTTATATTATTAGTATAGATTAATGTTATAATTATTTGCGTCAGAACGAGGGCAGTATTTTCGTTTTTTTATGTATGTATAATGTGGTCATATAGCTGCATTACTCATAATTTTCCAAAAGTAAAGTTCCCGCGACACGGGAATCATTCCTAGAGCGGGAGTTTTCTTTTATAAAATAGAAAAAAAGAAAGAAACACATTATGAGAATTAAAAAAAGTAAGTACAACTTAATCTTCGCTTTCAACATACAATTTTGGAAATAAAAATGGCGTTTAACTTTCTATAATATGATATAATTGGTCGTCCATCATACCTATAAACGCAGCTCGTTGTGAAGCTTCATTACCGATTACATAACTTCAATATAAGAACATCCAAAATCTACAAACAAATTGCATTTCCCATTTCAAAATAACTTCCGTACTATACAATACACCTGTCCAATTATGCTGAAAGAAGCATGAAATCCAAAGAATTTCCACCTTTAACCAAACAGACATAAGAGCTAATGTAGATTGTATACTTTACTTTGTATGTTCTGTGTGAATAGATGTAGTGCTTAATTACACGCATAGAACTGTCAAAACAGTAATCATTCGCACGCTCTCCTTTCTAAAAGTTTGTTTTTTGCTTATAGACAAGTCCATGAACCTTATTTTTAAAGCAAGAAGTGTCAAAATCGAATGGCAAAAGGTTTACGATGGTGGAGTAGTAAATTCGAAATAGGTGATGTAGGGTGGGAATCTTTTAAAATGGATACCAATTAAGTGGACATTAAAATATTTGAAGTGCTTTACTTTACTACTTAGAACAGACAACTTTAAAGTTTAATATTGAATCTTTTCGACCATAAAATGGTCTTGCTGGTGAACCATTCAACCAAAATGACTTCTATCAAGATCAGTCATAGATCCAGTATGCGGTAGATTACCAGTAGGAGGTCCAAAATACTTTATTTGTTCTTCAGTTGATTTCTTAATCAGATTGGCATGACATGACTAAAGTGTATTTGAAACCGACGTATTTTATAGATATTAGCATCGTTTTGAATGTACGTCCTTCGGAGATCTATCGAGCATCAGTTTATGGAATAACGAAATCTTAAAATTAAAATAAACATATTTTATAGGCACTTTTAGAAGATGAAGTAGTATAATAACGACATAAATTAACATTAATACATAAATTAATTTGGTTATAACAAACAGAAATGCGAAAACCTTCAAAGTGACATTAAATTAACGCACACACTTAATATTAAAGATTATCTTATCTTATGTGAGCGCCAGTCAGTGCAGACCGGCGACACTTCGACCCAGTGGGATCTTTTGTGTCGATATTAAAAATTAAAATGTGTTCATAGATATATTCAATACTTCGAAGTTAGGATCCAATGCGAAAGAAGGGCAATATGTGATAAAAATAATAATCCAAACACAAAAAGATATAGTACCAGCCCACTGCTGGGCACGGGCCTCTTCTCAGTGTGAGAAGGGTCGGGGATGGAAGCGAACTCGCACTGAGCCAGCGTCTATCACACCACGCTGGCCCAGTGCGGGTTGGCAGACTCTACCACGCTGCATTTACTCATTAGAATGAAAAAATTCAGAAGTGACTGATTGTCTATGGCTTCAAGTGTACTCCTCGTCCTTCGATGAGTTCGATGTGTGTCCATAAATAGTTATGCTGGATGTTTTTTGTGATTGTTATTAGAATGTTAGTAAATTCGCCCGCAATATAGCCTTTTATCATGGTCGGCTTTTTAAAATGAGATGGAGAAATTGAAAAGACGCTGGGATATCCACTGTCAACTATCCTATCCGGTTATCTATTGAACATCGCAGTCTAATATCTTTGTATTTCTATACTAAGAGTCCTATGTAGATCTAATGTAAAAGCTCTAAATCTGCATCCCTACTATTCTGGTAATCACTTTTATCCCTTGTTCTGACAACACAGTTACTCGACTATCTACTACAGAATCTACAGCGCATAACGCTGGTGCCATAACTCATGCCAAAAGCTTATTTACCAATATGATTGTATTTCAACATACTACACAATCAGAAATTAGTTCCAGTGAAAGTCTAATCAAAGATAATTCCTCGGATAGATAGGCATGAGTACTTACACACAGATGCACAGAATTCCGTATATTACTGATGTTATCGAGAAAAAGCGTTCGTCAGCCGATTATAATCGTCCATTTTTACTTTTAGTAACAATTTCACTTTTGCCTGACGAAAGTGCGATGTTGTACTTCTTGTTTTATCTACTTTCGAAAACACAAACTTGATTGGCACTAACGTTTAACTTACGTACCATGATAAATACTGTCTTTTAGTTGATTTGATAAAAGCCCAAAACAGAAAAATCCTATATTAAGCGGCATTTTTATCAGAGATTCATTACCACAGGTATCTAGAAAGAATCCAACTTTAACAAAAATTGTGTGTACATCATTATCTACTGACAATTAACGTTTTTAACGTACGGCTTATTCATTTATAAGTCGTGCATCAATCAGACTCTGTGTAAGTAAATAATTTATTGGTAAAGAAGAAAGACCAAGCAAATACTTAATACTAGATTCAGTAACCAAAGCAAGAGAACAGACCTTTATATAATTACGAAAAAACTAGCTTTACCGGAATGAATGGCATGGCACTCTTGCCAAAGTAAAAGCCTGTATGTATTTTAATGAATAAAATGAGGACTTAATCCGTCTGTGGTCAAAATTTGATTCAAAGCTGTTTAACGATTTACATGGGTTTTTATAATAAACACATTCAAACATCTTAAAAACTAACAAAATTTATAATAGGAATTAGAATATCAAATATAATATTTTAATAAAAAATATACATACTACGCACTTTTCTTAGTTTTCATATGCTATATTTATTTTCTTTTTTAAATACTTTCAAACTTAAACCCATGAAAATACAACAACAAGATAGACTGAATAAAAAATACGTCCGCCATTTTCTAGTGCATTACCGCTTCCTAAGTGGCTTAGCGTTTCGAAATAATAATAATAATAATAATAATAATATTCTACCACATACACACAACACCATCTAGCCCAAACTAAGCAGAGCTTGTACTATGGATACTAGACAATGGATAAACATACATATACTTATACTTTTTTTTTTTGTAAATACATACATATTATACATAGAAACACCCAGACCAAGACAAACATTCATGTTCATGCACACAAATGTTTGACTTGTGCGGGAATCGAACCCGCGACCTCAGTCGTGGCAGTCGGTTACACTAACCACTACGCCATAGAGGCCGACTCAACTTTTATGGTGGGAAAAGTATCGTGTAAAAAGTTGCACGACAGAGCGAGACAGATTATACCGTTCGCTACATGAGTGAGTAAGATGGAAAGTGTGTCAGTGGGTAAGCGAGCCCTGAGTCAATGCACTTGCTTCGATGTGTGCGTGCAAAAACAGTTCGCAGAATATTAAAAATTATTATGAGTTTTTAATTATTCTGTATGACAGTAATAATTATTTATTTACATGACTAATATACAACATAACATGGATAATAATTACTACATAATTATACGAATCAATATATTCAGCAGAAAATAATAACCGCTGGAAACCTTTTAAAAGGAAAGCAATTTTTTTTGGACATGTTTACTGCTTTTATTACTTATTATTAGCTTATTCTCGCGGCATCGCTCGCGTAAAATATAGCCTATGTTACTCGGTGATAATATAGCTTTCTAATGATGAAACAATTTTTTTAATCGGTTATGTAGTTTTTGAGTTAAACCCTTACAAAATAAACTACCAAAAAATCAAATCTTTCCTCTTTATAATATTAGTACAGACAAATATGCAATGGATTTTCAGCAGCCGGTTCTTAAATTCATATTCTATAATATACTAGTACATTGTTTACATAATCAGTCGATATTTTGCAACAGATCAACCTTGCTAAGCGGATATGTGATCTCTTCTGAGACACATTATAAGCAGTATTAGTCATGTTCATTGACATTAACAGGATCTACTCGGCTGGTTCGTAAGGTTAAGGTGGATGTTGTTGGCCATTACTCTCACATCAATACGCAGTAGTGTAGTCCTCCGATTTTGATATCCAATACGGTTTTTTTCCTAATTCAACACTGACATGACTCACAGAGGTTTTGAATTTCAAATGAGACTTAAGCAGTATACACGCGACGGATTTGGTAAAAGTGTGTTATATTCATTTAGCAATATACGTCACATGTAAGCATGGGTGTGCCCAAACTTCATCCTGCTAGTGATCATTTTTATAGAGAATTCGTATAACGTCAACGCCACTTAAGAGTCAGGGTCAACAAAGTAGTTTGAAATAGGTAAAGTTACTAACTGACTCCCAGTCTTCTGCCTTCCCCTTCAAACATTAATAGGCGCGAATTCATGTTTGTATATAATAATAATACCTAATATATAGGTTGCTATGCTCCATGGACATTAAAATGGACAGAGTATTCCATATGGGCTCAGTTTTAATTCGATACGGTTAAAAACTGGATAAAGATAAAAATAGAAAATCACTTTTTCAAACAAATTAATTCAATTTAATACGCAAACACCCATATTTTATAAACATCTGTTGTCTTTCATTGTTTCATTGTTGTCACAGGTTTATTTATTGCTTCCTTGTTTTGTGTTACAAACTAATAGTGGAAACTAGTGGTGAAAACACAAGCATAACATAAAATATGCTTGTGTTTTCGTTCTTATTGCACTAAGATTAAGACTCACTTTGGCGTGATTGTCGGCTACTGTAATAATGTATACTAAGTATCAGAGCGGCAAAGTCTCCTACATTTTTGTCGCTTTAAGGTGCATGACCTTAGATACTCTCGGTCAGCTGTTAGGGCAGATACAACCCTATGCAAACGAAAAATCTATCCTGTGGCTAAACTACTGCTCCTATTGAACTGAAATTTGGTGTAGAGCTTATATGTGGTACATACTATATGTAGATATAAATAAAGCCTCACTGTTTAATCAACCTTGTATACACTTACTCATAATATATTATAGTACAAGTCTACATGAATTACATATGTAATGATAGATTTTTTACAGAAACAGAATGGTACATAGATTTATAATTCTAAATCAACATTTTATATTATTACTGGTATGACACCGAAAACCGGTATTACCGAAATACAAAATATGTACATAAACCTACGTAAAACAATGACATTTGCAATCAATCATGCACATTTCATCACACGCATTAGTTAATCTAATAAGAAAATCAGTATTGGTCGAACTCTTTAACCTAGAAGTTCCACACTAACCTTTCCCACACAATGCCCTATACACTACAGTTCTGATTTCGACCACCGTGTACGCAATGCTATTAAAAAACAACCGTTTTAATGTCAACATTATCATACGCGCATCATCAAAGCATCTTAACCTATTGCTTCTTACAACACATTATATTCTCACGACGAACTATGTATAATGGCCATTCATTTTTACACAACTGTCTGTCCGTTTGTCCGTTGATGACATTATTGCGATACCCGGCGGTGTTCGCATGTCTCGAACAAAATCTTACATTGTTACTGTAGTAATTTTACCTTAAATTACTTGTTTAAATTGTTAATTGAGATGGTTTTGTAATTTCTTGATGAGATTTTTCAAGCACGCGAAGTACAGCTTATTTTTTGTTGTAAATTAAAATGAGCAAAGTAATATCAACGTAGAATAAACAACTGCTTTCAAAATTTATTCAAGAACAGCAATTTTATAATAATCAACAGATAGAATAAAGATCATCGGTCCTTCTACTAGAACTTTAGCTGTTTAAGAAGCTCTGATGAACCCTAATGACCAAAAGAACACAAAATAACCTTCATACTTCTAAGTTTTAGCGCTGATACAACATACCCTTTCTATGTATTTTCAAGAAGACAACCAATTCAAATGGCATTTTGCCTGTAAGGCGGCAAAATTTTAAAACATTCACAAAACGGCCACAAGGAACCAGACTCAAAACAAAAATTTGTGGATAACAATCACATATAATTTTTTGTCGCATGTGGGATTAGAACCATTAATACTCGAAGTAGTGGCACTAGTGATACAACTACTTAAACCACAGTGTCATCAGTTGCACTTTAAAATTAAGTAGCTACCTTCAAAATGATTAACTACAGTTAACAACTAAGGCTTTTAACTTTATTGCACTATTGACAAAAACCTACTTAAGTATATAATTTTAACAAAATATCGAGTATTGCACAATCACCTCACTAATCTCTCAATAAAAATCAAATTACCTTACAATACAAACCTAATTACTCTGTACGTATATATCTACACTAACCAAATATGGTCTAATTCAAGACACAGTTACAAAATTGGTACTAGCTTGTGCAAAAACCGGTATCGATACCGGTTTTAATAATAGATAGAGCTTTCGCGTCACTATCGTAATATTTCAGTTGATGTTGAGAAACGACCTTGTTTGTACATTAGTATTGTTGATAAGGATCTTATTGGGTGAAAGTTATAATTGTTGAACTAGTAATTAACTTTTTAATTATTTGATTACTGATTGATTTGACTAGCTCGTTGCTATCGTGATGTAAAACGCTTACGTATAGTGATGTTCGTTAGATACCGGTATTCGATTCCCAAGTTGTACAGAGTTATTTGGAAAGTCTTAATAGCAGTCAGATAATTTGCAGTAAGCACCAATAGGCTTGTAATTTATTGCGTAGAACCTACACGTAGCTAGTGAAATATAGGTGCTTTACGCCTCTTCCTAATCTTTGGAGGATATATACGAGTACTAAATATATACATAGAGGCACATCTATATCTTTTTTTATTTCTTTTTTTTATACAACTGAAGTGGCAAACAAGCATACGGCCCACCTGATAGTAAGTGGTCACCGTAGCCTATGGACGTCTGTAACACCAAAGGCATCACTTGCGCGTTGCCGACCCTTTAGGAAAGGAAGTGAAAAGGGGAAGGAATGGGAAGAGGGAAAGAGGGTGATTGGGCCTCCGGCACTCTCACTCACCGAACGAATCACAACAGTAGGAATACTGCTATTTCACGTCGATATTCTGTGAGAGGGTAGTCCTTCCCCGGTCGAACTGGCCTTTTCATGCTGAAATCAGCGAGGCTCTACTAAAAGGTATGTACAAGAAGAAATGTATTTCGCCCACATTTCGCTAGTTATGTTTAGGTATATGTAGGTCGTAACAGCGGGATAGCCTATTTTTAAAGAAATGGCTATATGATAATGATTTTTATAATTTAAATGAGTTCTTCGATAAGAAATAATGTCTCTCAATTATTACTTATAGTGTTTATGGCTTTTATTATTATTTATTTATGTTGCACTTGCGATATGGATAAACTGATAAACCAATAAACGATTGTCTCACGAATAAGACAGGACATTGTACACATTTGAGTAATAAATAAATATTTATCTTTGCTTCTAAGAATATATTTTAAGAAATCCACAAACTTTTTTCAATTTTCGAGAATGGAACCCGAGTTCTCATGCACAACAGTGTATTCACTACCGCTGCGCCACGAAGGCAGTCTATACATAATACTATGTTTTATAAAAACCGTATATCCTAGTGGGAGACCCGTGGGCTGCCACGCAGAGGTCTCGAGTTCGATCCTAAGAAGATACTTTTCCAAGTTATGTGCGTATTAAATAGTTAATTTTATCACTTGTTTTAACGGTGAAGAAAAACATCGGCACCTGCATGTCTGAAAATTCTACATGATATTCTCGAAGATATGTGAAGTGTTGAAGTTAAACTACTATATACGGATTTTATCACGTTGTTTATTTGACACTTTATTATAAAATTTAGAAACTGTTACACTATTATTAGGTACTATTAAACTTTACAAATTTTTAAGCTAATTAAATTATTGAAACTATTAAAACTATTTATACTATTACTATACTATTATACTATTTAGATTTATTTTTACACTTTCCCCGACGTTTCGGTTGCTTTTCAGCAGCCATGGTCACGGGGAGACTAAGATGGTAGTTGTCTCAATGTTGCAGTTTATGTGAAGTGTGCCAACGCGCACTGGGCCAGCCTAATGGACTATGGTCTAAGCCGTCTCACTCTGAGACGAGGCCGGTGCCCAGCAGTGGGACAATTTAATACAGGACTCATATTATATATTATATATATTTCTCATTCATATCACAGATCACACGTGGAGCTTACTGTATCATTAATTTCAATTCGTATGTTCATTATATCTCTCAAACAATACAAGTAGACAAAACGAGCGCCAACGGACGTTACCGTTATATCATTAGTGTCAATACTGCTTATACCGAAGTGTAGAAAGCGTGAAATTATAATCACAATAAGGTATAAGAACTATCTGTCTATATAAAGTTAATTATTATGACTTTAACAATAAGCGTCTCGTAGCAAAGTTGAAATAAAAAGACATCGTTTATAATAAATTCTAGATTTTGCCCGCGGCTTCGTTCGCGTAAATATAGGTTAGGTTACTAACGTAACAATACTTTTTTCTCGATGAAAGATACCCTATGTCCTATTCTGTTCCCCTGACAACGTGTATGCAAAATTTCATGATGATCGGTCGAGTAGTTAAGGCGTGAAAGCGTAACAAACAAACTTACATTCGCATTTATAATATTAGTTAGGATTATAAAATTATTTCTTCTAAAAAAATCGTTGTTTAATCTTAGATGATAATAACAAACATTAAAATCTAAATATAAAATCTTTGACATATAATTTTAAGTATCGTGAACAATTATAATAAATCGTTAAAACATATCTATTAAACAAATCATAATTGTATATTTTATTGTTTAATTATATAATATATATGTTAAACTATTTATTATTAATTTATCAACATCACGATGTTCAATAAAAAAGATAACAAAAACGTATGTTTATAAAAACTAACACATAATGTTTAGTTTTTGTGCGTGTGCCAAGTACTTACGCATACTTAAATGGTGTATAAGCTATATTTATACTTAAATTAACTTTATTTTATAAATTAGGCGAATGTTTCTCTATCAGATCAGAGACGTTCTGGATAAAGGCCAGTTTAAGAGCACCTAAAACCCACGGGCGTGTATGAGGAATGTGATGAAAATGAATGAGGCCAGAGAAATGTGTCAGGATCGTAGCAAATGGAAATCTGTAGTCTCTGCCTACCCCCGTGGGAAACAGGCGTGAATTTATGTATGTATGTTATTTTATAAATTCAATGTTATATTTGTGTATACATTTTATATAAAGAATTATCCTTTCTTCCCTCTGGTTTTTGCTGAGGGTGGGTCGATCAGACGATTATAGCGGTATTCGCTCAGCATTATATTATACTCTCTTTCTCCTTGATTGTAAGTTGTTTTGTGAGCCAAATAAATAAATAAAAACCAAAATACTCTGATAATAAGAAAACCGCATCCGACTGCACGGATGGCGCAGTGGTTTAAGTGGTCGCCTCGCCGCTGCCGCTGCGCCGAGTGTTGTGGGTTCGAATCCCACACGGAGCAAACATTTGTGTGAACCACAAATGATTATTCCGAGTCTGGATGTTCTTTGTGTCCGTTTTTTGAATGTTTGTCAGACTGTTTGTTTGTTGTAAGACCCACACAGGATTTATTCCTAGAGCTTTTTAAAACCAAAAGAAAACCAATAAATGGATTCTGGTGAACTTGCAATATTCCGCTTCGAATACTAAGTGGGCTTTTTTTGTTACAATGTATTTCCGTCTCATTCGATTCAACATATCTTTGGTCATATACAATATAGTAACATATACATCAATGTCTTGGGCCGTAAATATAAATAACTAGATTTTACCCGCAGCTTCGCTCGCGTACAAGTAGGTTATGCTATGTTAGTGACAGTACATTATTTTTTAAATAAAATATAGCCTATGTTACTCAGTAGTAATAATGCTTACTAATAGTAAGATAATTTTTAAAATCGGTTGAATAGTTTTTGAGTTAAATCCTTACAAACATATAAACAAAAAACATAAAAATCAAATCTTTCCTCTTTATAATATTACTAGACATTCCCGCGGTTTCAGCCGCGTTTATGGTTCAGTAACCAGACCCACGGGGGCGGCGCAATCGCCGCCCCCGTGGGTCGTAGCGTGATGTTATATAGCCTATAGACTTCCTCGATAAATAGGCTATCGAACATTAAAAGAATTTTTCAAATCGAACTAGTAGTTCCTGAGATTAGCGCGTTCAAACAAACAAACAAACAAACTCTTCAGCTTTATAATATTAGTATAGATAAGTATTGAAGTATAGATAACATAGTGATGTTAATAAATTGATTTTAAAGTGTTACCCTTGAAAACAGTACCTTTTTTGGATGATCGGTCGAGTAATTAAGGCGTGGAAGCGTAACAAACAAACAAACACCCGTTCACATTTATGATATCAGTAGTTAGAATAGTCATCTATTTACTTTAAAACGGTGGTTTAGCCTTTATAATTCATTGCGCCAGTAAGCTAACCAGTCCACAATTACTGGCTTGTCTAGCTCGACTTGATTAACCAATTCCGTCACGGCACATTAACCGAACGACTAACGACTAGTCGTGACCGACTTAAACTTTGAACTTGATGCAAACATGTTCTTCGACTGATTTATATGACTTCATACGGTTAGGTTAGGCTTCTTGTGCAAGGTTGAATGCTTTGTTATAACTGGGTAAGCAGTAGACCAGCTTTGTAGATAAAGTAAAAACTAGACTTAATAGCTACCAGACTCGATTAGATTGTCAAGTTCAAGAATTTTGTGGAATTATGTTGCTGAATTATTTTGCAGTGTTTTTAGGCAGTGTTTTTATCGCTTATTCTGGTATTAAGTATCGTTAAAATATGCCAACAACCGACACGACAGACATCTAGACTTTAATTATTTGTGGCTCACGCATATAATTATTCCGTATGGAATTCGAACACACAACTCTCGATTTGGCGGTAACATATATGTGCTGCGCCTTCCGTAAAATAGCTAAAAATGGTATTAAATAGCGCACACTATGTATATCGTATCTGGGTATCAAACACAACTCTCGGCGAATGGGGAGTAACAAAACCATTTTAACCACTGCGCTATCGCTACAGTCGTAAGTGACCGACTGCTAATAGAGCAAGCGTTGCGAGTATAATCATCAATGAAATTCAATATTTACTTGTACATACATAGTCTTCAGCGGTATATACCCAAAGAGATAAGGAGAGGTGACAAGCATTCACATTTCGGTAACTATAGCTTTCACGCTATAAACGGCGAGCTTATCGCCATACACTGTGCTAATAATGTCAAAACAGAAAACTAACAACACTTTCCCCGGCCGACTACGAACCCACAACCTCACAAACGGCCGCAAATTAAACGCAAACTTACGCAAAAACTATTTAACTAAACTGTCGTGACAACATCGTGACTGATAACAAACTATTAACCAATTAAAAACCCAACCCATCTTGAGAGACCGCACGATCGCGGAAATGAATTTTTTAGTCAATACTTAGTATGAGATGATGACTGGAATATCATCAAGCCGGTTCGCCCTTGACAGAATTTTGTTGATGACTAATCTTGAAACAATATGGTGAGTGTGACGTCATCATACCGGTATTGTTTCAACATCTAAAGTAGTGCAGCTGGGCTCTCAGATGCAATTGAAATGTGACTAAATTATGCAGCCTAAATCAATGTCTTATTTATACTATACATGCACCAACTTTGCCTCGGTGATGAAGTGGTATTGAATGTGACTGATATGCGTGAGGTCAGAGGTTCGATTGCCAGATCGGACAGTATTATTGGGATTTTCAGTTAAGAAATTTTCGATGTCCCGGTAGACAGTACTAAGCTCGCGAATACGTTCTAAATGGACCTAAATCCGTTGCTGGCAGAATGTGGTTGTATGGGACCTCTAATTTGGTGTGAGATTATCTATGTATGAATGCTTGTTAAGATGTTTTAATATTTATTTAAAAGATTGCGACCCAAAGACGTGTGAATATTAATTTTATAAACCCTTTCTTTGAGTCACATGCGAGCAAAGCTGCATGCAAAAGTTAGTGAATAACAGATTACTAGACTAACCTTAATAGCGCTGGTATGTAAAGAGTTTATCTAATTAAAGATTTCAACACAATGCCCGGCCCGAGAATCAAACCTTTTGACTGCTGGTTAACATCAACTTACTTTTTTTTTATGCAACTAAGGTGGCAAAGAAGCATACGGCCCAACTGATGGTAAGTGGTCACCGTAGCCTATGGACGCCTGCGACACCAGAGGCATCACTTGCGCGTTGCCAACCTTTTCGGAAAGGAAGTGGGAAGGAGAAGGAGAGGGAAGGGGGAAAGAGGTTGATTAGGTCTCCGGCACTCTCACTCACCAAACGAAACACAACAGTAGAAATACTGCTTATTCACGTCGATATTCTGTGAGAGGGTAGTCCTTCCCCGGTTAAGCCGGCTCATTCATGTTGAAATAAGCGAGGCGATCACGGAACCAATGAATTAATCTTGTAAAAGTGGCCTTTTATTATAAATTAAGTGACTGGTTGTCCGGTCAAATGGCATTTATCGTTTACACATACTAACGAGCGATCAAATTAAATAGGAATGTGAAATATCCTGACCCTTAGAACCTGATGGTGACGCCAGTAACTAACTACTTTAACTTATGGGGAAATATAATATCAGCAGGTTACTACTAGATAGAGAGCAGCGATAGCTCAGTGGGGAGACCAACAGACTGCAATGCAGAGGGTCTCGGGTTCGAACCCACGACGCGCACCTCTGACTTTCGGAAGTTATATGACTTTTCGAAATTATGTGCGTATTGATTGACATTTATCGCCTGCTCCGTGCCTCGGAGAGCACGTTAAGCCGTTGGTCCCGGCTGCCATGAACATATATGACAGTCGTTATTGGGAGAGTGTCGACACAAAAGATCCCACTGGGTCGAAGTATCGCCGGCCTGCACTGACTGGCCCCCACATAAGATAAGATAAGATACTACTAGATATATACATATATAATAACTACAGCTTTTGCCCGCCGCTTCGCTCGCATAAAAGCAAGTTAGGTTATGTTAGTAACAGAGCTTCTTTTTAAAATTAAATATCGGTCGTTTCGGTTAGGTTAATAGCTTTCTAATGTTAGAAGAATGTTTAAAATCGGTTGAGTAGTTTTTGAGTTAAGTCCTTACAAACAAACAAACATACAAACAAACATCAAATATTTCCTCTTTATAACATTAGTATAGATTGCAGGGATAGTAATACCAGCATGTCGCTGCTAGATATATAATTGAGGGGCGTTAATCCGTTTATAACTAGTCCTATTGTGGACACGGGCCTCTTTTTGGTATAAGAAAGGTTCGGCCATAATCCATCACGCTGGCTCTACGATTTGGCAGATTTCTTATGTCTTTCAGAATAATATGCAAAACTTCAGATATGGTGCCTATTAAACTAGTGATAATGAAGTATGTAAGACGCATGTAGCTTTCATAAGTTAGGTGCGCGTGCGCGTCGTGGAATCGTATTCGAGACTTTTAGTGTCGCAGCCTAATATTTTGCCACTAGAAGATTAGTTTAGCAAAAAATCTGACTACATTAAAGATATTTTGTGGAATAGTGTACCCGACAAGCTTGTTTTTGGGAGATTAATAATTAACATCTGATATAATTTATCTGGTTGTCACAAGTGGAAAGTCTTCCCTTCTTTTACCCATTCAAAAAGCAGATGAGTCTATGTTTGAATCACTAGCAATTATGGTCAACCGTTACCAATTTCGGCACAAGATATGATTGTATGTATGCAGTTTGGGTACATGCATATATGTATATTAACATGTGTGTATCACTATTGGATATCTATGTATGGCATCCACATTTCACCAAGCATATTAAGTTTGCACGTAATAGGGGCAAATATACTATTGGAAAAAGACAACAGTGTTGAATGCATCGATATTCCCTGATATACAGACTAGGTTCGCGCGTGGCTTCACTTTTTTTATGATATATGAGGCAAACGAGCAGACGGATCGTCTGATGGTAAGCGATTACCACCGCTCATGGACACCCGCAACACTAGCCGAGTCACAAGTGCGTTGCCAGCATTTTAAAAGTGCCTCTCCCGTCCCTCTCAGATACCGCTGGAAAAATGTTGTGGAGAAGTGGCCAAAGATCGGGCGAAGTGGCGGTCTCTAGTGTCTGAGGCCAAGACACATTTTGGATCGTTGAGCCAACGGAGTAGTAGTAGTAGTAACACTCCCCCAGGAGCGGGAAGAGGGGGTTGGGCCTCCGGTATCCTCACTCACTCGACGAAACACAACGCAAGCGCTATTTCACGCCGGTGTTCTGTGAGGCCGTGGTATCACTCCGGTCGAGCCGGCTCATTCGTGCCGAAGCGTGGCTCTCTTCACTTACACCGAATAAATCATAACGAGCTCATTGACGCGTGCTGTTACCAAACCTGAACGTTGATGGTCCATTGAGCGCTCGGAAGTCTCGCTTCCTGCTCGGTTATCTGGGCAAATGTTGCGTGTTACATAACTGTGTGATATAAGGCCTTACATTGTTAGTATGAGATCACTTGTAACTATTGTTTAGGTTTTCGTAATGGTAGTTATAAAACTGTACTAATGATAAGAGTATGAAATATAATTTTGGATTTCATCAGTTCAGGAAACATACATATAGGAAACATGCATCATGGATATAATGTACTGCAACAGTGAGGCAGAACTTTGTTACGGTTATGTTCCTAAGGATATGTTGCCGGAGTTTGCTGTACGACGTGTTTCCAGACTCCTGGCTGTTATAATTTGGGAATCAAAATATTTAATTCCAGAATGACAACAGAAAGGCGTCTAGCAATGAACTCTAAAGACGAATGACGGTGACTGCGCAACCTTTTACTGCGAGAACAATAAGACAATGCGTTTCTTTTCGTTTAAATAAAATCGATTTATAAAGCAAAAATCTTAATAACTTGCTAAAAATCATCTTTGCTAAAACAGTTTCAACACAACAAGGAGAAAATTATTGCCTGCCTTATCTCGGCTAATCTTCTACCAAATCTAACGTAGAGATCAGACACACCAATTATCCAATACACCACATAGCCCATAAAACCTTGACGAATGGAAGAACGATCTCTATTAAATAATCGATGGTATTATATGCTAATGGTACAATGTTTCCCATAGCGGGCCATTGTTCCACTCAGCAGGTATGTGCTCGGGATACTTTGGCCCAGAATCGATTGTGAACACCTGACCTTGCTGTAGAGATTCTTCACGATCTGTGCTGGTATTGTACGAGGTAAGGTGGTTATAGAAATATACTATACGTACAATCGTTTTTAATAAAAGGAATTGTATTTCAACGGTGACCTTCCCATAGAACATATTTTATCTATTGTCCTGTAGGGAACTAAAATATTAAGGACGTATATTACTATTCTAGTAAGATTACTAATACTTTAGTTACACACGTATAAGTACAGTAGTAAGTATAGGCAGATGTGTATTCCAATCTGGCGAAGATTTAATGTAAAAGAAAGTAAATTTATTGTCATATATGAAGTACAATACCAGAGATGCTATTACAGACGATTTAATAGATAACTCAATACCTTAATACAGCAATCTAAATCAAGAAACAGCTATTGATGTTCACTGCTTGTTTATCTTTTTATTCATATCACCTTTAAAACAATATAGCCATGATCGCTCTTTATATTTTCATATTACAAACCAACCTAATCAATATTTTGCCCTTGCAACATTTCCTTATCCTTGAAATGTACTCAGTATGGCAACAATAATATCAATAAGTAAAAGCAATATTCATTTTTATTACTGTTACAAAACTGCCTAATTAAATCGCGCAGCCTCCAAATAATCGCCATTAGAAACAAATTAAAATAATTTTAAGTAACAGTCTAATTACAACTCTAAAACTAACAAAACTATGTCAAGATTTCTAGTGCCACAGATAATTAAAGCGTATGTATTGCCAATTCCCAAAAGCCATTACCCCAAATGCAAAATTTACTAATTAAATGTACAATTTATTTTTATTCTATGCGCTGACCACGGTGACAGGAAAGCGACATTGAAGTGAAAGTACGAATATTTAAAATTTCACATTTCGCGAACATTTCGTTCACACGGTTAATGTGATAATTCTTGTTTCATGGTATAATAACCATGATATATTGTTACTGAACATGTTGTCATACTAAATTGTATAAACAACAACAATTTGACTGGTCTTTCTAAGACGCCATTTTTCAACTTTACCGCAAACGTGAATTAGTGTTGCTAGAGATAAAATGTTGCTTTTTATTGTAAATGTTTGCACGCGCAATTATTCGATTTCTATTGTTGATTTACCTGCAATTATGGATGGTTAGTAATAAAAATTTATTGTGTAATGTTTGAGGTACAGCGGATAAAGGTCATCCACCTTTAAGTGTGTGAATGAATTTGTAGTAATCTAACAGATCTTGGGACTGTCTTTAAGAATACGGTTATGTGAAACTATATAATATACGCACTCATTACGTAATATAATTGAACTGGCAATCAAAATTCCTTCTTGAGAAACTACTACATCGTAGTAATTTATTCTTCTCTTCATACAAAGAAAGCCTACTAAAGAAAGAAGAAAGTTCGTTAAATTTTATAAATCGAATCACATTCCTACCACGCCTTCGAAATTCAAAATGAGGTAAAAACAGATTGAAGTTAAACCATGCGCTTGCGATTGGTGTCGCATAGTAAATGAATATAACGAATTTTATAAAATGCATTTTAAACTGTAACTCAACGTTTATAAGGGATATATTCGTTTATTTTTCCGTGTGTTTATCAGAGGCGACGTGAATGTCAAGTACAAGAAATCGATTACAGTAGTCGCTAATTTTTCGGACACTTTCGAGTTGAGGCCAATGGCATTAGTGAAAGAGCATTAACAGTTTTATAAACGAGTCTACTGGACAAATATACTCTCCATTTATTCAATAAAAATTTTACTGGTATTAGTGGTATTAGTTATTACTTATTATAACTTTCTCCATTAAACATATAGACTATTAAAATTTCCGAAAGCCCACATTTTTCTTAATGGTCACCCATCCAGAGGCTGTACCGTGTCTTCATTGCTTAATGTTACAAATCAAGCTCCTTGCAGTTGTAGTAACTAACGTAATATATTTTCAAATTAATTGTTGGTTATTGAGGTCGAGCTATGCGAGAGTGAAACTGCATTTTTTGTGTGCACACCCACGGCAATGCGTCTCTCTCGCACAGTGCCTCGAACTTTGCACTTGGACGAAATATTTATGTTTCCGTTTTGCTAACACACTTTTTTCGTAAAACTTTCTCAGCTTATTGCGAATGCAGCAGCTGGGTGATTTATTGTGAGAAATAATGCTGATTTAGATTTTGTCCAAATTTATTAGCTTGTTAGACTTTTCAATATATCTACACGTCAAAACGAATCAACAAAACGCATTAATCAAGTAATATATTCGCCATTCCTTTGTAATTGAAACTTTTACCTGCATGAAATTATTATTTAAATCTCTATGCAATACTATAAATATTTTAAGGTTGTTGGTTTTCCATATCGACGGCTACAGATTATGGACTCCAATGTATCCAGGCAATGTCACGCGGAGAACATCATCACAGAACCACGCACAATCAAAGCTAATCGTTACCTAATTCTAAATAAAACGTCTAAAACATTTAACAAGCAATGCGATCACAGCCTAAATCTAAATCAAATAATAAAATACTTTATCCAAACCTATAATTATTTTGTCCATAAATATCAATTGAACCCACTGTGCGTTACCTAAGCAGCAGCAGTTAATTATGGAGGCCTAGCCATAATATCGCAGGCAGACATTCTGGGTCAATGTGCCTGATTGTCAGACGTGATCATTTGGTGTTACCAGACATGATTATATGGTGTTGCCAGTTATAGTGGCTGATTATACCCTGGCATTTATGAGCCTAGACCTTGTATAGTAAATTGGTTGATTTATTAGGAGAAAATTGATAAAAGAGTATAGGGTGTGAATGACAGACTGTTTGTAGATTTCCCTCGCTAGTTTGTAAGTGCAGGTGAAACTAATGGCCTGTAGCCAAATGGAGATTATTGACGTTTGCCGATGGGTGAAGTTAGGCAACATTGCTCAGGTCAAAGTCCTCCGAGTCTTCATAACTCTGGCAATACTGTCAGTTATATTTTAAATCAATAATTAATGTATTTTGGCAACTACTGTAATTATATAATTAGCTAGCTTTCAATTAATAAGGTCAGATGAGAACGGTTTATGGATGAGTGATTACTCTAATACACTACACAAAATAAGTACGGCGTGACTTCTAAATTAAAAATAGCAATCGTGATATTAAAGTTAAATCGAACACTTTTACTTACATTGTAACATTCGTGTAGTGTTACTTCAATGTTGTAACATAAACGGTAAACTATTGAGAAGCGGAGAGACGTGTACACAAACTATTATACCTTTTATTTACAAATAATGTAAAAAATACCACAACAATCATTCTTTCACAGCTCAACAAAATCGAAAGTGTGTTTGAAAAGTGTGAATTCGGAAAAAAGTCTGCGCTTGCGCTGCCAATTGACGACCTACGAATAGGGTTGTCAACACAAAAAAATTACCCGCAACAATGGGTAAAATATATTCCGTAACCTACAACTTTATTTTTCAAGTATAGTTTGGAGATATCGCTGACATGCATAAATTAGATTGTTAAATTAATTTGCTCTGAATAAATGAGTGTTATTTTTATAATTGTATCGAATATTCTTAGCTTATTCATAATGGATTTAGTAACAATGGCCTTCACAGTCATACCATATTAAATATAATTACATAAACGGTCTCTCACGTCGATTATCTATTGTATATTGCTCAATAAGACCATTGACGCAATGGTGAAGCTATTATAAAAAACCAATATTAGTTTAGACGGATCTAATAAATCTTGTTGGTTATTACCAGTTTTATACCCGTCAGGAATGATCTGGCTATTTTAATGCAGGCTTTTTACTGACGATAATATATTAAGATTTCAAAGACGATTAAGGCTTTCAACCTTTGCATTTTGAACCCGATGATCAGATAACATGAAGGTATACACATGCGTAGGACCAGAACTCGTGGTGAAATAACGGTGAGAGCTATGCAGCATTTAAATAGATATACCTGATGAAATTGACACAGGTACAGTGGTACTGAATACTACTACAGTGCACAAGGTCTTGGATTCGCTTCTCAAGCAAAATGTTATTGGGTATTTAGTCAAGATATATTCAGTTGAGGCAAGGTGATTGGAATTGTGCCCGGTAACGGTCTATATGCTCGTCCTCTATTAAATGTTACCTAGTTACCATAGCAGGTCAAATGTCGGTACATTGTAACTACTCTTTCGAGGATATCGGCGTGATCCTATGTATCTATGTATGTATTGAACTTAAACCAATGATAATAAGATTGACAACCCTAAAATATCGAGGTCATTGTAAAAGCGAAAAGAGCGGAACAGGTTTTGGTATAAATTCGGGTTTGTGACAGGTTGTTTTCTCTTGCCTGAGGTGCACCCAATTGGTCACGTCCATTCAACATGATGTTGGCAGAGGGAGTGGTCACCTATACTAACTGGCGTAGACCTAAGACCTCATGCTTACTTACAAAGATGTAATCTTGGATGAATGCAACTATTAATACCGAGTAAAGTCGTATTTGAGATTCTGAATGTAGAAGATGAGAGACTGACATTTCTGTAATATTAATGAAAATACATACAGTTTGACTTAAATTAATAATAAACAATAAATTTATTGCACATCGAATAAATCCTGATTATTATATTATTTAAAGAAAATACGAAATATAAGTTATAATATAAATAACTAATATTTAAATTAAACTTTCATTTTATAAACTTAACTGCATCGAAAGTCTCATAAATAATTTAATATTTATTTATTTTATTTTATTTTACTTTATGACGGAAAAAAACGTTACTACATTGCATAAACTTAATAATAGTCTCAAATATTATTCGGAAATGATATTTAAGAATAAAATGAAAGCAAAAATAAATAAATATTGAAAAATACAGTTTAAGAAGTAGAGCTATATACTCAGGGATTAAAAACTAACAATCTACGGATAGTTGTTACAAGTTTAGGTATTCTTCCTGTAGCAACATTTAAAAAAGTAACGCAATAGATTATCATATCCCTAATGAGTCAGTCGTCCACAAAAAAGCATCATGTAAACGATATATACTATCTTACTGCACAATTCGTAATATAACCAAAACTGGCATTTATTGTTACAATATTACAGATATTACTATTTCTGCTTCACACAGACACACATACGAAATGACAAACAATTAAAAACAACCGTTTTCCCGCGTTAATATTTACAGCGCCGTCGATTAAAGCCTTTTGTTAGCCTTGCCCTTTAGCCTCACTCTTTCTTCAAGATCGTCAGCTTCTTAATGGAGGCTTTTATTCACAGCTTCTTAATGAACAGATGTCCATAGCATTACAGGTTGTAAACCTTTGTACTATAAAAGGTAGTATTAAAGATACGAGAGCATAATTTTCATACAGTTTTCACTATCGTCTTTTACCAGATGACACATACATAGACACTCGAAATTGTAACCAGAGGTGTATTATATATGTCTTTTCTCTCAAATTAGCTATAGTTTAGGTGACATATAATAAGGGGATAGGGCAAAAATGATGTTTAACTAGCACAGTTTCAACCTCCGTGCAGTTACTGAAAATTTCATGACAGAAAGATCGAATAACACTTTGCTCAACCCACCATTGAACCCCTACCATTATCTTATCTTATGTGGGGGCCAGTCAATGGAGACCGGCGACACTTCGATCCAGTGGGATCTTTTGTGTCGACACTCTCTCAATAACGACTGCCATAGATGTTCATGGCAGCCGGGACCAACGGCTTAACGTGCTCTCCGAGGCACGGAGTAGGCGATAATTGTCAATCAATACGCACATAATTTCGAAAAGTCATAACTTCCGAAAGTCAGAGGTGCGCGACGTGGGTTCGAATCCGAGACCCTCTGCATTGCAGTCTGTTGGTCTCCCCACTGAGCTATCGCTGCTCTAACCCTATACTGTTGGACCAACAGCAATCAGTCATTTATCTGCCACGCCTGAGGTCGCGGGTTCGATTCCCGCACAAGTCAAACATTTGTGTGCATGAACATGGGTGTTTGTCTTGGTCTGGGTGTTTCTATGTATAATATGTATGTATTTACAAAAAAATAAGTATATATGTATGTTTATCCATTGTCTAGTACCCATAGTACAAGCTCTGCTTAGTTTGGGCTAGATGGTGTTGTGTGTATGTGTTAGAATATTATTATTATTATTATCAGATTATCTTCACTTTTTTTTTTTTTTATTGCCTTTGGTGGCAGACGAGCAAGTGGCCCACCTGATGGAAAGTGGTAACCACTGCTCATGGACTTTAGCAATGTCAGGACACAACAAAGCCGCTGCCTACCGTGAAAGAAGAACTCTCTTTAAACCTCGTTTGAAGAAGGACATATCATAGCGCTCGGGAAACACCGAAGCTGGCAGTTCATTCCAGAGCTTGCACGTACGTGGGAGAAATGATCGCTGAAAGCGTACCGTTTTAGAATTGAACACTTCCAGGTGATATGGATGAACCCTGCTTCGGTGTCGAGTGATACGGTGATAGAAAGGGGCCACTGGTACCAAATCAAACAGTTCTTCAGAGCACTCCCCGTGAAAGAGTCGGTAGAACACGCAGAGAGACCCAAAGTCTCTTCGTTGCTCCAACGACTCCAGTCTATCCGTGAGATTGGGATCATCGACGATTCGAACTGCCCGTCTTTGTAGGGAGTCAAGTGGGTCGAGCTGGTATTTGGGGGCCCCTGCCCAGAGATGTGAGCAGTACTCCACGTGCGGCCGGACCTGTGGTTTGTAAAGCACAAGACGTTGATCTGGTGTGAAGTACCGCCTGGCTCTGTTCAGTACACCCACCTTTTACTCGCTAATTTAGCTTTGTCCTCCAAGTGACTCCCAAACTGGACTTTATTTGAGATTTCGACGCCGAGGATCCCAATACTTTCAGAGATACGGAGAGTAACTCCTTGGAACTGTGGCGCCATGATAAAAGGGTCCTTCTTGGCAGTAAACGCGCACACTTGTGTCTTCGAGGGGTTGAATCGAACTAAGTTCTGTTCACCCCATTCGGAGGCCCGCCCAAGAGAGTCCTCGACTTCAGACACAAGTTGTGTTCGTCTTTCCTGTATTATGCTCCGAGGGACATTCTGATAGCTGGTATAACGCGCATCACCCGTGCTGTCATCCGCATAGCAATGTATGTTCTTGACTGACAACAAGTCATTGATATGCAAGATGAACAGCGTTGGGGAGAGCACCGAGCCTTGAGGAACACCAGCGTTAATGGTTTTGGTTATTAGGTTAGATTGGTCACCTTGGCACTGGGCATGACAGTTAGTAAGTTGGATGCCATACTCGCCCGAGATAAATAAACAATAACGTCATCAACAGATAGTCCTGAGTCTGGGTGTTCTCCGTGTCAACTGATTCATTGCGTTTTTGTGGCAGTTGTAATGACATCGTTCCTAGTAATTTACTTCTATAACGCAGTCAATAACTGTCATACTATTTGGAAGCTTTTAAGCACAACGGCGACCAATTGGTCATGATATATGACCAATTGGTCGCCACACATATGGCATATACACATGATAGGTATAATTAAAGTACCCCACCTTGTATTATTTATTATAACTTCTTTTAATCCATCTTTAAAAGTCAAGGTACCTCTCTCTCATATTACGTAAAGCAGTAATTATCTGTACACACGCGGGTTTTACAATTTCAGTCACTTCTTCCTTAATTTTTGGCTTTACGTCATAGTTGAGATGTGGCACATAGCTATTAAATCTAGCAGACATAGCAATGTCTATTGGGTATTATATATTACGCATTTTGAACTAATCAAAATGAAAACTTTGTTATTTGACTAGCAGCCATGAAAATGTGGCAATAATATCTCAAAAGGGAATTTGACAAAAGAGACACTTACGCCACCAGCACCAGTTAGTAGAGCCGTTAGCCTCTGCCTAGCCATCTGGAGAGCCAGCGTGTTTATTTATATGTATATGTGTTTAAATTACATTATTGCATAACTTTGCGCTTATGTCAAGGGCTAATCATAAAACTCTCAGTAGTATATACTCAAAATTCAGATTATGTATCAGTTAAGGTACAAAAGGTACGAGCTGAAGACGGCGCTATGGCGCTCTTTGTGGGCGGGCTATGTCCAGCAGTGGACTATTAAAGCCTGATGATGATGATGATGAAGGTACAAAAAATATGGCCGGTAAGATCGCTTCTATATGAAACCTACGACATAGCAGACACAATATACATACATGTAACAATGCATCCCTGTCTGTCTGTTTAAATATGTAGGCGTGAATATATCTGTGTATAAATACTACTACAACTATATACATTTGAAACGACACACTCGACTGCATGATATCAAAAAGCTTTCAAAAGTCAGACCCACACATTATACTTTGCGTAATATCGCACGCAGTGTTGAAACTTTTATTAAAATCTGTCAAGTAATACGAGCAACTCAAAACAGGCGTGTAATGTACTAGCCTAAACAAGGGTATATAATACTACAGCCAATTTATCTCCGTAACTACATAGATACATAATATATATATTAATACGTGAAGCAAAAACTTTGTACCCCTTTTTACGAAAATTGCGCGGACGGAGGAGTATTAAATTTGGCACAGTTAAAGTTTATATGGAGAAGGAGAAGCGATTCCTAATATTTTTATAAAATATGCATTAGAAATACATTAAATTAATGAAAAAACTCTACATGTACACAACCATGCATTTGACACACGCAGTCGAAGCGCGTAACTATGGTTACATATATCAATATATAATGACATATATCAGCAATATCTTACAGGAAAACTTTGGTCGAATTTCGAGCACGAGGCGACCGCTAGTATTTAGAATTATACGATCATATTTATAAACTTCAACATACATAGTCGCCTGCCTATGGTACAATATACTTTGCTTACCCCTGCCAGGTATTGGAATGACCAGAAATTTATTACAACCTCATTTGCCTAGCTATGATTTCACGTAACAGGGTACGTGCCTTTTGCCGGCCACGGAACATATCTCCAAACTACTACGAGTTTCTTATTAACACAACCCAATAACACTTCGGTCGACTCGGAAACCGAATTTGTGACTTTATGTATAGTCAAAATAATAATATTCTATCACATACACACAACACCATCTAGTTCAAGCTAAGCAGAGCTTGTTCTATGGGTACTAGACAATGGATAAATATACATGTATACTTTTTTTTTGTAAATACATACATATTATATATAGACTAACACTCAGACCAAGACAAACATCTATGTCCATGCACACAAATGTTTGACTTGAGCGAGAATCGAACCCGCCACTTCAGGCGTGGCAGTCGGGTACACTAACCACTACGCCATCGAGGCCGTGTATTCACTACGATTACGCCTTCGGGGCAGCTATTAACCTATATATCCTATAAAATAGAAACACGAATTTCTATAAACTTTTAAAAGCTCTATTAACAAGGATTCGGCGAAAGCCAGCCCACAATTACTCCAAATAGTTTGACCAACTAATAACAACTTCTAAAGCACTAAAATAATTATTTAAACTGGTTATTAAGTATTTTAAGAGGACAAGACCGCGTGTAATAACAGGTATTCGATACAAATAGTTATTATCAATGTATTTATTTATCTAAGAGGCTGTGTACGTAGGTGACCAGTGCTACAGGAAACCCAGTTACGATGAAAGTAAGGCCGTAGCTCGAGGTCATGCGTCAGCGTTCTTTTGTAGTTGCATCGATACAAGTCGTTTATAAACCCTATAGTATATCATGGTGTTGTAAATTGATAGACAATAGTTTTAGATACCTAAAATGTGCCTAATGCACTCTATTTTTAATGTCACAGCTTGAATGTATTTAAATTTGCGGCTAATCGTGAGATCCTAGGATCAGATAGATTTTTAGTGGAGCAATAACAGATATTAGGGAATTATTATGAAATACGTTTATTAAAATAGCCAGGTATGTGTATTTGAAAACTTCATACTGCTTAATATAATCTTAGATAAAGAAAGTGAGTTGAAACTTTGCGGTTATCTATAAAGCTGAAGAGTTTGTTTGTTTGTTTGGACACGCTAATCTCAAGAACTGCTGGTTCGAATTGAAAAATTCTTTTAGTGTTGGGTAGCCCATTTATCGAGAAAGGCTATAGGCTATATAACATTACGCTACCACCAATAGGAGCGGCGCAGCAATGGAAAAATGTTGCGAAAACGGGTAAAATTCTCCTATATGAAGCAGACGTAGTTGCGCGGGACAGCCAGTAAGTATATAAGTGCGCTGATAACCAATTTTTTTTTTAACATTAGCCTCTGGAGATGGCAAACAAATATATTGATGACCTGAAACCTGACCAAAGGTATCATCTAAAGAAATCACTGTACTTCGCAAACATTAATTTCCATTCTGTGTATAGAGTTCCTTTGGTATTTTATAATAGTATATTTAACCGAACTCTTTACATACATAATTCATCACCTATGCTCCTTATTAGCTTAAAACCAGGCACGCAGTCTGAATGCAGAAAATATAATGGAAGTTGCTTCGCCTACAAGATTGGAGCTTGTAAAGGCATGGAGAGATGGTCTTGCCCAATTATATGACAAAGAGTGTCACATAATCTTATTCAGGGTATGGAAGGCGTGGGTGTAAAGGTATTTAGGACGAGACCATCCAGGCCATTGTCAAATACAAGAAACTTTCATTTAGTGTGGATGTGGTGTAAGTGTTTTTGTGACTTTTGGCAGCCGAACCTGTAGGACACAATAAGATTACCGAAATAATCCTGAACAGTCCGGTAGAACTTCAAACCTATAGGTTCTTAATAAGACGCCACTTACGTTGGCAGAATAGTGACCAGCAAATACCCAATAAATTTAGCCTAACCCGGGAATCAAAACCACCAGTTGCATTTGCTACCACTGCGCTATTGATTATTACCTAGGATAGTAGACTTTTAAGAATTATCTCTATAATAAATTTCTGCTATTCTACTGCTAATTGGCCAACGTAATGAATTACGAGTTCAAAAGATTACGTCTAAGACTTTCAATAGTCTATCTTAAAAACCAGTCTTTTAGAGATAACTGAAGTCTTATATCACTGAAAACATGAAGAGATTTTAAAGATACTGTGGCAAAGCTCCTGTGCAGGCTGTTAGCCACCAACAAACAGAAAAGATAAAGGTACTAATATTTCATAGTCTTGTGTATACTTAAAGTGACTATTGGACTTAGCAATCAAGTCTAAGTAAACTTTCTAACTCTCAAAGCCCGCTTATTAAGTCTAAAGTCCGAATAAATAATTGATTTTTAAAAACTTAAAATTACAGTTTCCATTCGCGTAAGGTCACAATTAATAATAGTGTATCTAAAAAGCGGTTGACATTATACTATAGTACACTCACATACATATTATTATGCATGTACGATAATAATTTGTATGAACGGTTGCACTCTGAAGCTGTTTTATCTTCTACAAATGTAGTTACAAGGTTGACCAAATATCAATTACAAGTACTTACAAATTATTTTATCCGTAATTAATTGCTACTGTTTTAATATTATATTATACTTTTTTGCTTATGTTTGATGTCTCGGGTCAAACCCCCCGTCAGGTAAAATGTTATTGGATATTCTCTGATAGCAAGATAAATGAATTTGCTTGATGAATTATACTAGAAATATGCTTAGCAGTCGGCTTCAACAAGTAACTTAGATAAAAGTGGCCAGAACCTTTTTTCTTTTTCATGAAAGATTTAAGTGTTTAAAATGTTGTTAACCCAACTTTTTAAATATATGTAAATATAACGAAAACTTCTGCCGGTAGATAAAGCAACTTTACTATTGTGATCTGTTCAATTAACGTTTAGGTCTTTACTTTTTTTAATAAAGCAAGTCACGATTTCTGAGCTTACACGAAGGTACTGCCTTTGAATGCTGGTATTAAGGAGATATAGGCAGCAAAGCTCAGTTATAGAATGAAAATATGGTATGCCATCAATTTCCCTTCTTCATCTTCCATTTAATTGACTGAATAGATCCACTTCGAGACATTAGCGTCGAATGGCATTCCATTACAGAATGCTGATTCACTACTCTCACCTATCATTATATTCGCATTAGAGCTTTTCTAAAACAATTTCAACGATCACGAGTTGTTCCTTCGACACATTCTTGGCGAATCATTGTGGTGACACGTGATTTCACGCGACACATCCCATCTATGAGATGAGATGATGATGGTTCTCGCTTAGAAAATTCTTGTCTCGATTCAGTTGTTAAAACGTTAAGCGCGAGGTTGTAGGTAGTGATGTCGGATTATCTGTAAGGATATTTACAGTAGCAACAGGTAATGAAAGTGAGCCCGGTAAATTGAGACTAGTATTTTATCTATACTAATATTATAAAGCTGAAGAGTTTGTTTGTTTGAACGCACTAATCTCAGGAACTACTGGTTCGAATTATAGCCTTCCTCGATAAATAGGCTATCCAACACTAAAATATTTTTTCAAATCGAAACAGTAGTTCCTGAGTTTAGCACGTTCAAACAAACAAACAAACTCTTCAGCTTTATACTATTAGTATAGATTAATGCGTCGTTATGTAGCTTTACAACAAACTAACAACTTAAAAAACGCTAAAAGTACCACACGTAGATATTTTAAACCCATAAATCTTTTTAAGCCACGGCTCTCTAGAAATCACATCAACTGATATTATTCGCACATTCTGAAGTTTCCACAGAGCTTTACTCATAACAGTAATGATCGTCAACTGTCCCGTTCGCCGGCGCGTGCGCAAGCACCTGTCACGCGTGTGCGCCGCCACGCACACCGGCGCGTAATCAACAGAACATTGATTAGCGAATGTACGCCTATTTGTGCGGCTTTTGTCACACCGCTTAATGGTCATTACGAAGTGAAAATATAGAAATGACCGTGACGAGAGCGCCTGAATGGACCTTAAAGCGAAGAAGAATTAAAACGATATAAATGATTAGATGGTACTTATTTAGAACAATTGGTTTAGCTATTACTGCTATACAAAAAACCTTATAGCACAGAGGTAGTCAAAAACAACTAAATCAGAGATAGCTACTTATTACTAGCGGTCGCCTAGTGGTCAAAATTCATTTTCTGTTTTTCTCTATTACATATAAATAAGGTATAGGTAACCATAGTTACCAAAAATTGTACGACGTCAGACGAACAATGTCGAAATATGAACGCGATTCGACTGCGTGTGTCAAATGCATGATTGTGTGCGTGTAGTGTTTTTCCATTAATTTAAAGTATTTCTAATGCATATTTTATAAAAATATTAGGATTCGCCCCTCCTTCTCCATATAAACTTTAACTGTGCCAAATTTCATACCCCTCCGTCCGCGCAATTTTCGTAAAATGGGGTACAAAGATCAAACAAAATAATAAATAAAGACTTAATAGCGGTGATGAAGTAAAATTAAGTAGTATGTTTATGTTCATTAAACGTTTTCATTTTAAACCAATAGCATACCATAAACTAATAATTAATGCACTTACTTGGGTATTTTAATCTATGAATTTAATAATTTACTCTCCGAACAGTAAAGTTGATATATAACATACTGATTAGCAATAACTACCTGGTCTTTGCCAGACTGCATGTTGCTGCTGAATATTTCCTCACAAAACAAAATTTGCCCAACCTAAGACCTCACGGCTTACTGCACAAGCCGAACAAATCAGTTACATATTAACTTACATAAAACTAAGTCGCAACTTATTAAAAAACACAAACAATTCGCAAGAACCCTTAATATGGAGTTCCAATTACATAACGGTGTAATACAAGGAAGTGTATGATAGTAATGTAACTAATACCGCAGAAATGTGGAGCATTACCTATAAGTATTTCCTCCGGAGCCACTCGTGAATGGCATTCGCCGTGATGCCATGCACCGTTTGTAATAAGTCATGTAGAGATTTCCCGTATTATCTCTGGTAAGATTAAATGCTTTATTGCATCCGGTGGTGACTGAAACGGCTAGTGGATATACGTATAGTATTATTTTTACTGCAGAGCAATATATGTAGAATATGAAAGCCTTTAATATAAGCTCATTTCTAGAACAATACACATAAGGTTTCTTATTTATGTATTCCTAAGATAGCAAATATATGGCATACGGCCCATATCATTGGAAAGGTTAACGTAACCTATATCGGTATAGTTCGATTCACACCCATTCCACCATATACTGACATAAATTTAATTTCACTGGAAGGGTTAAAAATTTACCGCCTAAAAATAAAAATACTACTTGAGCTAAAACGAATATTTTCCTTGTCTCTTGACTAGAATAGCGGCTTCTCAAGCAGTTCTGGAAAAGTTACTTGCCGCAACTACACAATACAACGTTATTTAGATTTAATCTTCTTTAGCATTCAGTCAAACTACTCTAGCTTTGATCGAGCTTATGTCACGGAACTAACGACACTCTAACTCAATCCAATAACATATCAAGCAACATTACCTTGCTCTAATACACGCCTAAACATCCAAACAATGATATTTTCGATCCTCTTTTACGTTCTTAGTACATTCAAAACAGATACTCCTTTCCCGCCATGCGAGCTCGCGCGAACGTTCTCGACGTTTAAAATATCAAGGCTTCGCGACCTCACCACAAGGCTGCGCCGCGGCATATTTCGCACAATGCACACTTCACAAACATGCAAGATATCTTATATGTCCGCATATATATGTACATACACTTGTATATAACCACCTATCTCTAGTTAAGCGCCGAACGTCTGTGTAAAGCGGGTTCCACGCCCAAATTACGCGAACAATTACTATATTTTTCTCGCATTCGATTTTTAATAATAGACTGGAATTTATACCTTTTTTTATGCATGAAGTAGGTATTACACTTGATTTCGAATATTTATGAAAAAACTTTGATAAACTTGGTAACATATGGTATTGAATATATCTTTGACAAGTCCAAATAACATGTGACATGTTTGGTATAACCTCAAGCTATCTAAAGATTATACGCACAGTCAACAAGCTTACACATATAACAGAGAATACGGGTATCAATAGTAAGCAAACGGCGCTAGAACGAAGCCAAATCACAGATTTACCGGTGAGTGAAAATCTCTAGACTGAGCCAGACGTTTATTAATCATTCAAAACGTAAATAAATATTGAAATATATTAGTGTATCTATCATAATAATCTCTCTAGTAATCCTAACGGATGGACTTGATAGAAACCTGTCAGACTAATTTGAATAACATTTAAGATGCACCATAGATGATAACTCAGAAGCTATTAAAATACAACTTTATACAAAAAGTGAAAGGATACGCCAGTGATTCCCCGCAGGAATTCTGACATACCAGTTTAACAAATATGACATTTTTATAATATATCTTTTGTTTAATATTTACTGTTGTTTATAAAGAATATTATCAAGAGAACTACGCTCGAAAATGAAATGAATTAAATGATTTAATCTTTAGCAATCTTAGAAATGTATTAATTATTCTAAGTTCCAGCTTATAAAGTTATTCGACATTAAAATATTTGTGTTGTCGTGTGTATGTTTTTATTCAATAGTTATTTATTTTTATTAAAGCGCTGATGTCTTATTTTTTTAATGACTAGAAATTTGTGTTACAGATGTCTAGGTTTCTTATCAACTCCTTCGGCTAAGCTAGAATGCTTATTTTAGGAGTGGCTTTACGTCGATAGTGCTATGGATGGTTCGAATCGAACCCACGTGTTTCGATCGCAAGTACAATGCCTAATATTTTTTGGGCTACCGCCACTTTGTTATATTATGTAATTTATAAGTTATAATTATTATGTTTCTTCTATCTTGACTGTAATAGCTTTGTTCAGAGAATGTATTATTGCTTTATAACTCCCTTGCAGCCTCGTGGAACACATAAGACAGGTCTTCTTGGATGCAGTTGCTATCTCATCTTCTCGCTTTAGAAATCGTAATAATTACCTGAAACAAAAATAACCTAATTTAGTATTTAGTCAATAAAAACTAGAATTCGGACAGAATATCTCTTTCTATCGACAGTAAAAGTAAATAAATATTCAGTTAAAGCGAATGACAACAACCTCAATGTCTCGAACACGACGAGCACAGAATATCATTACGTATCCTTATGCGACACAAATAGAAAGTGGAATATACTCGTATATCAAAGAATTTGTCTCTGAGCTTTATACAGAATATTAATGATAAATAAACGGTACATTTATTAGTCACAAATTCTATGCACATAATATTAGTTGATATATTAACAGTTAGACAGCTTCATTTTTTAAGGGAATACTTCTTTAGGCGCGTTGAGCACTTCTTGGGTGAACAAAAATTATGGAACTCGCGTCATCGTCACCGAAGGCTTTCCAGTTTTTAATTATTTTTGGTTTATAAAGAAGTGTTTATGATCAAAGATTAAAGTTTTCACTTGTATCGGCAGTCCCCAAAGACTGCCCGAATATATATTTTTTTATTTTAGAACTGCAATAGTTTATTTGTTTGGCGCGAATGTTTTAGGCGCCATTTTCATTGTAATTTTGTTTCTATTTTTGTTTATAACTTGACATACACAGAAAATGCGTATCCGTCTTGTTATTTTTGTAACATAGTATATATTATTTTGTGGTTTAAAAGATATTAAAGTCGTTCTAAGCTAATAGCGCCAATTAATAATATCATAGATCCAAAATATTTTAATTATTATCTTTTTAATAGTGTCGGCGGTGTTTGTTATTAATCATAATCTAATTGATACCTCTATTATCTAAGCTTATTGGTTTTATTAATATCGATGATGTGCAAAGTCAGGGAAGGTCAAGTCCTAGGTCGAATATAGCTAATTATTTTTCCGAATGCTAGTTTATCACATAAATTGTATAAAACATTCTACCATTATACGTATGTATAAGGAAATTGAACAATTATAGAACCTTTGTCCAACGTCCGCGGTCCGGCAAAAACGAACATTATGATAGTTTTGGTCAAAAGGATACTTGTTTTGACGTGTAGGTGCCTTTTTACTAGGAACTCGAAACGGATATATAAAAATAATACTACATTGACTTATGATTGGGCTTTTGGCGGTACCATTTGTAGACTTTCCATCTCCCTGAATTTTAAAGCAAATATAATAATCGTTTCTATTCTTACAAATTAAATACAAGTAGACTGGCACATTATTAAAGTATCACAGCGCTACCGCAATATCGCCTTCTTATCCTAATCCTAATCCTAACTAATATTATAAAAGCGAAAATGAGTTTGTTTGTTTGTTACCTTTTCACGCCTAAACCACTGAACCGATTATTCTGAAATTTTGCATATACGTTGACAAGCGTACAGAAACGGACATAGGTTACCTTTCATCTCGAAAAAAATTACCGTTCCCGAGGAAAACGACAATAACGTTCTTATGATAATAGATGACGCCACGTGTCTTTCGAATCATGATTGAATTATATTATTACAAGCAGAGTACAACCTGAATTGATTGTCAAATTGTAAATTAACGCGAGCGAAGCTGCGGGCAAAAGTTAGTATCATATATTTATTTGTCTGACATAATTCTTACTCAAACTATTTACAAAAAAATATTTATTTTTTTGTAAATAGTTGTGTAAAAAGTTGTGCAAAAATGTATACATAAAATAGGTTAAGGTTACATTTAAAGCATAAGGATGAATTACTTATATTATATTTAGTTAAATATCTTTTCTTGTCTAGTATTATACGTTATAATGTAGTTACGTTAACGTATAATACTAGACGATAACTTCATACAATCGTATTAAGTAGGAAACCACAGGCCCTTCGCACAAACCGAGAGTGTAAGAGCAAAGCAGTTCGACGCGTAAGTGTTACCTCATACAAGGAAACTATTCGAAGCAGCCGGTCTACCTTCCAATCTGTGTCGACTGAAAGTTTAACTTTATGTAAATTAACTGCTCGATTCTATTACTTACAATATACAATCATTTTGATTTAATACCTGTTGTTATAAAATCAACACAAGCATTATATACCATCAGACTTGTATATATTAAAGACTAGCTATTGCGCGCGGCTCCGCTCGCGTGATACCTACATCAATAAAAAGTAACCTATGTCCTTCCCCAGGTTTTAAACTATATCTGTACCAAATGTTATCTAAATCGGTTGAGTGGTTTAGCCGTGAAAAGGTAACAGACAGACAGATAGACAAAGTTACATTTGAATTTATAATATTAAGTAAGGATATTAAGCTGAGATGTATTATCAGTAATGTTTGGCACAGCTGTAAACTATACGCTGACAATTCCTTAAATAAACAGCAATACCAAAGGGATGACCCGGAATCAAATCTAGAACCTTATTATGTATACATAATCATAGCCCTGTATATATAAAATGTTCCACCTTATTCTCTATGAAAGTATTATGTTATAAAACATACAAATATTATTTATAAACAAACAAACATATTTGCAACATAAAAAATGGCTCTTAATGAACATTAATTTGAAGCAATTATAATCGTATCTTGAACTAACGAGTAGAATTTACATCATTCGTTAAACTATTGCTTATTTAATTGTTATATAAATAGTGTTAAATAATTAATATTAAATGGTTATTTCCGTAAAACATCATAACAACCTAGGTTTCATTTATTCTATTAGATTGATTTTACTCACGGATGGCATACTGGTTTAAGTAGTTTGGTCGCTGATTAGGGTGGGTTCGATTCCCACACTACAAAAAAAATCTCTGATCCACAAATTATTGTTCAAGACCTGAATATTCTTTATGTCCGTCGTTTAAATGATTGTAGAGCCCCATCCCACGACATGGGATTTATTCCTCGTGAAGAAGCCGAATTTTTCATTTTACATTTTTTAATGACATAATACAAAATTAGTCATAAAATATTCAAAGTCACTATAAGTCCTATATTGAAAATATAATAAAAGAGCCATAGTCTCTAAGCAAGTCAAAGTCTTTTGAGGTTTGTCCAAGATTGCGGTCTTGTAATAATGAATCAGTGTTTTTCGTATAATTATATATAATGTACATATAAACTACATTGTCGAAGAATGAGTTCATGTGCGACGTGTTGCAATATCGCACGCGGTGATGTTCACACAGTATTTCATACAGTCGCGTGCGCATCGATATGTGCGATCTACGTGTGGGCTAAGTTAAAAGAGATCTACGACAAAATTTGATCGAAAAGCTCACGGTTATGGAACGCCTAAAAATAGTTTCACGGGATATATTTATTACTTGTCCCTCAATCCATGCTAGAAAAGAGATCTATAATAGATCATTCAGAAAATACAATAATCCGCTACATGTTTTTGTGGCTTACACAAATGTTTAGTCCGTGTGAGTTAAGTATCTATTGTTTGTGACTTTTTAACAAGTAAGGGTGTTTAAGGTGACCGCCTAAATCCCGAGCTCCCTTCATGCATATGATACATATGTATCTGATACATGTCATTCAAAAGCCGAGAATTTCGCTTGTTTAGAATACATGTAAAAAGCGTGCAGGAACTAGGTATTAAATATATCCATATAAAATTTAACTGCTTTTTATCAGCACTTTATGTGTGAACACCAATTCATATGAAACGAATATAATAATAGAAATATCTTAGCGTTTTATAACTTGTACCAAGCACCACTCTAATCACAGTGTTGTATCGTTCGCGCATGCGCAAGATAGGCCATTGGCATCACTCTCGCGCATCGTCAAGCGTGAAAACGAAACAACTTTATCTCTCCTTTTTCCTTCGCAACTGAATAAGTTCTAATAAACATTATTATAATTAGGAGTTACACAAACAATAGTTCAATAATAACAGGATTTTTTATGAAACATTTAATGGGGGTCGAATTTCTACAGTATGTCGGGTACTTTACAAACATTTTAATTATTGATACATACACACGGTTTCTAAAGGCCAATGAACCAGGTGTCAAAATTAGAAAGAAGAAGAAATATTTTTTATTTTGATACACAAAATGGCACACCCAAAACATGAAGAAATAAAAAAAGAATTTAAAAAATACAAAATAAAAAGCAGAACAATATGTAACTTAAATAATAACACTAGAATTATTTTATTTCATTTCTACTCACTGGCAACACCACACCTTTCGCTTAACTTACAGAAACTGCAAATTAAACTGGCTAAATCAATCAGCAAATCACAGCGGTGTTATGCGTTTGACCGTCTGTTAACAATTTTTCTCGGAAACCGGGGATTAGACTTTAAACGTCTATTTATAAAGCACAGAAAACTTATAATAGTCTGAAATTAAAGCTACAATTCTATGAAATCTGAGTGTTTCCTACTCTGCCTAAGCCTTCAAGGATATCCAGGAATTAAATCAAGAATCCTATAACAGTTTGAATGAATTTAGGAAAACGGTTAATCTAATTAATGAGAACATTTACATACGATTGTAAACATTTGAAGTGATGACGACATCACAAACGGTTACAATATTCCTTTTGAAGTATATTGTGCGTTCTGCCTACCCACTAACAAAGTGCGTTGGACTGAAAGTGGGACGAAGAAATGTGTGTCAATACCCACAAGGCCCTCGACAATATCTCCCAAAGGACACTCCTTCTAATATGAATTAGTTTGGAATTATGATATAATACTAATATAAGTATAGACGGATAGGCAGATGGATTATATTATTATACTACATTTTGCCTGCGGCTTCGCTCGCGTTAAGCTAGATTCTTTTAATACTTTTTCCTGCATGAGAAGTAAGTAAGAGGTAGGCTCTATGTCCTTCTTTGTATCCTCGACAACGTGTATGCAAAATTTTGGTGAAATGCTCAATGAAGTAGTTAAGGCGTGAAAGCAAAACAAACAAACAAACTCACATTCGCATTTATATTATTATTCAGGATTTACATTTGCTTTCTAGAAGTTCCGTAGTTAAAAACATATTCTATTCCGCACATATTAAAGAAATCGATAAGCAGTTATTACACTCATAAAGCTAAACAGAGAATTTCTTGTTTGTCCTACCGAGATGGGAAATAAGCATATAGCCCGCGTGACAGTAAGCAGCTACCGTTCCTTATAATCATTTGCAATTGCTGTGGTATTACTTTATTTGATTAACCCTTTCGCTGTCCCGTTAGAAAATCTATTGTTATGTATCATATGTGATTCATCGGACAGGGCACCTGTTAATACTAAAAAACGTTCTTGGCATTCGAGGCTAAAGTTTCCTTGGCTGATCTTATCTTATCTTGTGTGTGGGGGCCAATCAGTACAGACCGGCGACACTTCGACCCAGTGGGATTTTTCGTATCGGCCTAAGATTTATCCCTTAGCTATGAATGTACTGCATAAGCCGCAGTGTGCAATTCAGAGGGAGAAGCCTGAAGTCTTCAGGGTTTGGATATGCCAATCCCATCAGACCCATCCTAAGTCCAGCCAACGCGTCGCATTCACACAGTAGGTGCGATATGGACTCGCCCTGTTCACCACAGGCTCTGCAGATGGAAATACCTTGGCTGATACACCAATACATTTCCATCTGCAGAACTAAGAACTAAGTACTATAAGTAGGATTTGAAACCACGTCCTCTCGATCGTAAATCCTTAACCCTTGAGCAAACGTAGCTTTAATTTCCATCAAAAGACCTTCTTTCCAATTTTATAACAGAAAAACTAGTCTTCAGACACGTAAACACACTCTCAAGCAAAGTACAGAATAGTGCTTGCGCATCTGAGTTTACAGTGTATTTATCAAAGAGCGCATCACCATCTCTCTCCATTCTTAAATAACTCACTCAACAAAGCGTTGAACGACAGTATGTAGTGCAACAAAGCATCGTTCACTTTCGAACAACCTGTAGGGCATTCGTGTTTGTTCGTATCACTTTCACTTGCTATTGAACATCTCTGCAGCAGTCTACAGCGAGCAGTTAGCGCGGCCGGTTCCGCGTCAATAGCGCCAGGGAGTCGTGATCTCTGAAGATGGCCATTTCATTCATAGATTTAGAGGTGGATAAAATAGCCTGCTTTTGTAAGCTTTACTGATATGGCTGGTTTTTGTTATGATACAAGTTAAGACTGCTTCTAGATTATGTTTGCAGCAGATTGAGGAGTCTTGAGTTACATACCAGCTTTGCTGCTGGCAATTTCTTAATAGCAGCGAGGAATGAGTAAAATGTGTCTTGGTAAATGGTAATTAGCTCATCCCCTATTATGTGAAACCTTAAAACATATAGGTGACATATGGGTGTACCGTATGTTGAAGAACATAAGGGACTTCCTGACTAATATTATAAATGCGAATGTGAGTTTGTCTGTTTGTTACGCTTTCACTCCTTAACTACTAGACCAATCATCACGAAATTTCGCATACACGTTGTCAAGGGAACAGAAAAGGACATTGAGTACCTTTTATCCAGAAAAACGTAATGAATAAATCTACATTTAGGCGAGCGAAGTGGCTGGAAAATCTAATAAGTCTATATATGTATGATTTACATAATTACTTCTTTAAATTTGAAAAGCACGTCCTTTAGTTGTCCCTTTTCAACTCCAATCAATATCGCTTAAAGCCAATGTCATTCATGATATTATTAGGATATATTTTTACAAAGAAGGCTCTCGAGCGAGTGATCGTAGTTTTTACGTAAATAACAAGTAATAGTTCGTGACTGATCTCAATAGCTGACGTTTTTCGACAAATTTATTGAGCAACACAGTCTATGTATAAAATAATACGATCTTTTTGCTTCAGTGTTGCCAAATATCCGGTCTCTTGTGGTGTTGCAACATTTTATAAATACTCGTCTAAGTACTAAATGGCAGGCTTATTGATTTAATGCATAAGTAAGAGTGATTCGTGAGCTGCTACTTAGATTTCTGGATAAGGCAAAGAGTATTAGGTACATTTGTCAAGAAGTATATATTAAGCGTATCATCAATATATATTAAGCGCATACGAAATTATGGTTTTAGGATTGAAAATAATAATTAATACTAAAAAAGTGTGCAGATATTACCTTCGCTTAATTTGCAGATGTTTGCAGAAATGCATGAGTAATACGCGTTTAAAAAATAAGTTGACTTTGAACCGTCCTCCTTTACTAAGTTTTTACGTTGTAGACATAGAAGTCTATGGTTATTTTTATCACCTTTTATTGAAGCAGGTAACTATTGACATCATCTTTATAATAAAGACGTTTTTAGTTATTAATTGTTTCAATATTTAATTTAGCTATTTACAATTTATACAAAGTAATAATCTTAATAGAAGTGTTGTCATGTTAAATCTATATAATTACAAAATACACTTCTAAAGTATCTAATATCTATATACATTAATTGATTATTCTATCATACATTTCTTGCATTGTATAAATTACAATTATGCTCAGAAAATACAAAAGTTTTGTAGAAATTGTAAACATTCCCTTTTTATATTGTGTCTATCCTTCATTCATAAAATATAGTGTCAGGAAATTAGACGCCAGAGACGTTTTCAATATATTCAGGGCTTATGGCTATTGTTGTATATGTTTTGTATATATTGTAATCAACAAACAATATATTACGTAATTGGACTTAAAAACATTACGACAAAATATATTTCTATCAATATTACAATTAATTATACAAAATGTTACCAAAACAAACACACAATTTACGTCTTGTCTTAACCTTCGATATAAAGGACAAAATAAGCACATATTTGTGTTAAAAACACATTGTAAAAACCTTAAAAATAAATACAGAGAAACATTGTTTATTCGTCCGTTGCATCATACTCAAAAATATTTCGGCGTTTGTCGTGTTAGCCGATGTCTTAAGACACAAGTCACGTAAACGGCGGCTGAATAAAGACTTAGTTACTTACGACTTAGCCTTTTGTTCAAATCTAATGTTTAGTTCTAAATTATTGTCGCATATATAGAGAATGAATTATTTAGGATGTAAACAAATAGTTTAAATTTAGATGTAAATACGTGAATAAAGTATTAAATAACACCAAGCTGTCATAGATAGATCGCGTGCAAAACGTTTTATGACTGTTTCTCCTATAACAAATGTCTTTAAAATGGTATTATGAAGAACTGAAGAATTATAATCGGCATCATTTAATAGTCTTATTAAGTCAGTTTTAAAGTATTTTATAATCACATGCACAAAAAGACATCTAGAATTTAAGCTCACTTTAGATTCATGGAAATTTATGGCTATATGTAAATTGCATGCAATCTAGTCAAAGTATTCATCATACATACTTAGACATACGCTTGTATATCCCGAAATACAAGCGTATGTCTAAGTATATATACAGAGGTGTACTACATCAACATATTGTTAATTATTTAGGTCACAAGTATAGAGGGTCGTGTCTTTCTGAGGCTATAGGTTCCACTGCCAGACTCTGTTCTCTGATAATTTCACCCTTTGCCTGACTTGTGAATTGAACCCAAGAGTTCATGCTCGTACGCAAACATAACCCCAAACTTATGCCACAAGACCAACGAGTCAAAGTAAATATGGCCACAATATCAGACTCTACCTATATTCATTAGAACACACAGTCATGTCGTTATGTCACACAAACTCAAAACCTTTACCGCACTCTGATAAACAATAAACAATTAGCATATTACACGAGTACTGCAATTTTCTTACAAAAACATAACAATTAACATAACAATTGACTTCACGGCTAACAACCCGTGACAACCAGAAGCAACCATGACGCCTCGCACTGGTTACCAAATCGTTAACCCGCTCAAGGTCATATGTACGCGCGTGCATGCGGACGTCGCATATGCATGCGGGTGCGCATGCATGCTCATGCGTGATGCTCGTGCGTCCGGAACCTTTGGAAAAGTTATGTATTCATTATATTGAAAGTGGTTCAGTCAATGAGAACTAAGTTATACGCGTATTAAACAACCAGGCCAATTGTGGTAATGTCATTTGGTATTATACAGTTTCTCTCACCTTCCGAAGGGGTGATCGGAGGTGTAATACGTTATTCGTCAGGGCTCCAGGGCTCCAGGGCTCCAGGGCTGTCTATTGTCTATCGAGCTCCATGCGCGACTCCAGTAGCAGCACGCTACTAAGAATGACTGAAACCGACCTTACATAGAAATTTCTATGTAAGTAATGTACATACATTAGGCGTAATGGTTTCAGTAATCGCCTTACTACTGCCGATGCGCTGAGTGTTGTGGGTTCGATCCCCACACGGGATAAATATTTGTTACAAATAACTCGTGTGCCGTTTGAATGCGTTTTTCAACTTTTCAGCGACCACGATAAAAGCAAAGAGCGAGCAGTCTGTTGAAAAACATTAAAATAAAATGTTTAGCGCTTGGCGTTATGTATTATTATTAATTTACTAATAATAACGACAACGTACTAAGTCGTTTGTAGAAGCTGATTGCATGAACCAAGCTACTTAACGACACAAGTGTCGGCATGCTGTTCACCTCAATATTACATTAGCCGCGTTGTCTCTCTCTGACTGAACACACTTGGATTCTATTAATACTAATTTAAACACTAAAATAATTCATTTAATAAAAATTGCTTCGTTGGTCTTACTAATCATGACATATTGGCTTCGAAGCTTGAGTTGGGCAAAAAAATAATTAGATTTTCCTCTTAAGAATATCTCAAGATATGACCGTTCGGTAGGATGGTAATAACTCGTTTCCTATTATGTTAGATCTAATCATAGGTGGCTAGATGTAAGGCCAATACTTTATGACTAGTTGGTAGGTTGATAAGGCTTTAGCAAACATATTTTACGATCGTTACTAAGGCTAAAGTTACCGATTAGATATATACCCTTTTTGAAGTGAAAACTTCTTTAGCGCCGTTGTGCACTTTTTTGTGATGAGTAAAAAATGTTAATCTCGCGACAGGACACGTGACCTGATCCATTCGTAAGACGGAGGGAGAATTGTCATGTTTGTGTACGATAGCGCAATAAATGAATATTGTATTTTACCACATAAATGATAGTACTTTTATACTGATAATAATTAAAGCAATTCGTGCAAAATTATACCCTAACCATTCCAAAATATTAAAACGCAGAACGTTAATATTCAAGTTTTCACTTCTGCCGGCACTCCCGGAGTGCAACCCATTGATTTTTTTACTTATAAACTTTCGTAAAGTTAATATCATTATACTTATATTATGGTGTTGTAGCTTATGTATACAGATTTTATGTTATGTATATATTTAAAATCAAGTTATATTTATGTAGTATTTATCTTCACCCTAAAATAAATATAATCTCGTTTCAAGTTGGAAAATAAAATACAATAGCGTGAAAGGAATTTAGGCAAAACAACTTTTAATAAAGCCAAACAGACAACATTAAATTCTTGTCATATTCCGACATTTTGTGTAAAACGCTTAAACAATTTTTCTGAAGATTGACAAAATACCTGAAGTTGTTATCAGAATGTCAACCAGATCACCTTACTTTTACCTTTGAAGCAAGCGTTTTTGATACTTCCTACAGCCATCTGTCGAAGATTGACCTTGGATATTTTTGTCACATGTTTCGGCAAGGTGTGGTTCATTTTTGAAAGTATGTAATTATACACATAGAATATTTCCTGTACAGTATACCAGCAAAATAGCAAAAAGTATGTTATACGCTTATTTTCTTTGTCGCGCGCAACAGGCGACGGTTCTATTGCCAAACTCCGAACTGCTACTAAAAATTACCCAATATAAAAACCCAGATCGGAGGCGTAGCAAATGGAAATCCGTAGTCTCTGCCTACCCCTCTGGGAAACAGGCGTGAATCTATGTATGTATGTATGTATAAAAATCCAATGACTTTGCCTGACTTGACGATATGACTTATTACGATCGCCGACAAGCTCATATTTCGATAAGTACAGAAAATAATAGATTCAAAGCAAATTAACTAATATGCGTAATATAATAATAATAATAATATTCTACCACATATACACAACACCATCTAGCCCAAACTAAGCAGAGCTTGTACTATGGGTACTAGACAATGGATAAACATACATATATACTTTTTTTTTGTAAATACATACATATTATACATAGAAACACCCAGACCAAGACAAACATCCATGTTCATGCACACAAATGTTTGACTTGTGCGGGAATCGAACCCGCGACCTCAGGCGTGGCAGTCGGTTACACTAACCACTACGCCACCGAGGCCGGCAATAATAGATTATCTGCGACGTATTTAAGTATCTATACACAAAATTGAAATGTTACGCTCGGGTCATCGAAGCACTTTTAAAGATCCGACTCCTCATATCAACTGTCATTGGTATTCATAATACCAGAGACTCGGTTACACCACAAAAAAATATTTATTTTATTTCTAATAGATCGTTCAAACTGTAGTTGTTTAAAGCAAGCCGAAAATACTGCCTTTCCTAGGCTGCTTTAAGTTTTCCTGGGCTGCTTCAAGTTTTTAATAGAAAATAAAATAATGTTGTGCCTTACCCGGCAACAGAACCATTACTACAGACAGTAGTCGTGCTGACAAGAACTCTACTACACCAAGAGCAGCAAAAGCTTAGGTACTTAACTATAGTAATGTTGAAAGTAAAGTAATTAAACGTACATTTAACGGGATAATAATTAATTATACTATATTATGTATTCACGTTCCTGAATAGCGGGTAACGGTCGGTATGTTTCGGTCACTCACACTCTTAAACTGCAAGTCGTTTAATGTGTCAGAATTTTTCGAAAAGTCGCCTGCGAGCGTATTTGGCTGAACGATTAAGTTTCATGTCTGGTAACTAGAAGACAACATTAAGTTACAGTTTTTGAAATAATTATTATTTATTTCGTTTTTATTTTGTTATAAGTTATAAAATATTAATAATATAAAAGTTAATGGCCGTGTCCGACAAGTCCTATGGACTTCTCGGCAGCTTTCACTCATCACATTTCTAAATTTGACTATATTTCCTAATCTTCCAAAGGAGCTCAGAAAAATTTATGACCAATAGTAAAACTTTTTATCCCGTGGACATAAGACTCCATGTTAGTGCTGACGTAAAAAGCATGAATTTGTCATGAATATTAAACGTATTACCTGCAATGTAAAGATTTCAGTTTATATGTTTAACCATTCGGCTTCTTGCGGATAGGCATAACTAATAAGTTTCCTTTTAGCGTGTTCCTTTAATGTTTAACCTCACATTAATCTTTCATTTCTCTCGACTGCAAGGTTTTCATTCATTCATTTTATATATTCGCCTTTTCTGTTACGTACGTTGGGAATTCGATTCTAAGGGCAATATGTCGTTCTGGGTCAGTGAACGTTGTGTTCAAAGTTTGTAAAGCTCTCACGACACTAACATTAACCCAAGACAAGCCTTCTCATATTTAGACTAGAATTTTAAATACTTTGTAGGAGTAACTGTTCTTATACTAACATCATTTAAAATGTTATTAACCAATTCTGAAACTATAAAGCATTGTAACATATAGAGTGCATAACACTTGAAGTGATCTAACAGTAATGACCCATTAACCCACACATTATTTGCGACACAATGTTACAAAAAAAAATCTCTTATATAACAATATGAAGATTTTACATTGAGCCGAGGTCTCACCGCGAACGAAGCGGAACGATCTTATAAGAGCTGTGAAGTAAGAATAGAGAGATGTTAAATAATATTACGCATTGATTGTTTTGATAGGATTTGGACATTATTTTTATTAATGATGACAATGAATGCAGCCCAAAATTATAAAATTAATTCATTGACTACCTGATCAAATTTTATAATATTGAGTTATTAGAAAAAATATTGTGTGCTTTTAAATAGGGATTGCCTCTGATTACACAAACTTCTCCGAAATACATCTAAAAAGCAAGACATAATGCAGGTGCATTGAAAACCACCATCCAAAATGAATTGCAAATGACATACAGATTTAAGTGCAGCTGTGTGACAACATAAATATAAAAAATACATGAATCTATTAAGTAATTGTGAGCATGCAACAAAGTTTCGTTCATGTTCCTGTACACCAAGTTTACTTTCCGCATTCCTTACATAAGCGTCGCAACACTTGGCACAACCTTTAGTTACGTTTAATGATAACAATTATGTAATAATAGATTAGCGCGAACGGATAGGTACATTGTTTTGTATGCGATGTGGATTTTTATATTTTTACTCACGCACTTGATTGCTGCCCATGGGAAAATTGATGTGTAAACTTATGCAACTGAAGTTCTAGTTTCAAATTAAGTATCCTGAAATCAGATACAATAAAATGCGTTGTCTATAGGCTCTAAGGTCCGATCGTCGGCCAAAAGATTAAATAGGGGGTTTATGTTTTACAGAATACTAACTGTCCCGCGCGGTTTAACCTACGTTTATGAACACTGCTCCGCCCTCATGACTTGTAGCGTAATGTTACTTCTGGATAAATTAACTTACTGTTGGACAAAGACTTTTTAAAATCGGTTCAGTAGTCTTTGAGTTTACTTATTCATAACAAACAAATATAGAAAATACAAGTCTTTCTTCTATATAATATAAGTATAAAAATAAACTATATATTTTATTAAATGTCACATATTTCAATTAATGTTTCATAATATTTCAGAGTCACAAAATATTACGTGTCTCATTAGTCAAACGCTAGCAAATGAAGATTACCAACACATTAGAGGTAAAAAGCGATGGGATGTCAATACTTACCAAATGAATAATCATTATTACCAAAAAGCAAAGTGGTTTTCTTTTTGTTTGATATTTTTGAGTGATATGACTTACTAATCATATATCAAATCTATGCCTACAAACTTTGACACATTTAATTATGCTTTCACAATACAGCGTGTCATATAATATATAGCACCGCCAGCAGTATTACCGAATCTTAATCATATAAATAAATTTCACAACTCGCTAGCAGTGGGACCAAATCTGTACGTGAACTGTAAATGTAAAACGGTTATTGTTTACACGGTTAATTTAATTACTGGAACGTTTCGCGGTATTATTTAACTATGAATTAGTTTATAATATTTGTGATATTACGCTATCATAGTGTGGGGTAATAGGCAGTAAGTAGGTTCACCTTATCTCTAAGACGGCAAATAGGTATAGCCTGCATGACGGTAAGTGGTGACCTTAACCTAGCTAAGAATAGTAGTGTGAACCCGGTTGCTGCTGAAGTTAAAATTACGTCGTTGCTCTTCCATTGCAAGGTAGAGTTAGAGCCAGGTTTATGCCCAGCAGTGAGCAAGTGTGATCCTAACTTCCTAACTAATATTATAAAAGCGAAAATGAGTTTGTTTGTTTGTTAGCTTTCACGCCTAAACCACTGAACCGATCATCCTGAAATTTTGCATGTACATTTCAGGTGTACAGAAACGGACATAGGCTACCTTTAATCCCGAAAAAAATTACTGTTTCCGAGGAAAACAACAATAACGTCCTTATGATAATTTAATAGATGGCGCCACGTGTCTTTCGAATCAAGATTGAATTATATTATTACAAGCAGAGTACAACCCGAATTGATTGTCAAATTCTAAATTAACGCGAGCGAAGCCGCGGGCAAAAGCTAGTAACTTTATAAATGTATAAGTGAAAAATATGAAATGAATGAAAATTGAAAACATGCATATTGTTCGTTCATTCGTTGCCTAAGGAGAATTGTTGTAAAACAAAATTTTGTTAAAATATTGTATGTAGAGTCGTGTGTAGAGTCGTGTGTAGAGTCGTGTGTAGAGTCGTGTGTAGAGTCGTGTGTAGAGTCGTGTGTAGAGTCGTGTGTAGAGTCGTGTGTAGAGTCGTGTCAACAAATAAATAAAACATAATATATTCCTATGACCTCCACTTTAACTACTATACCTCTTATTATTGACATCAAAATAGAGAAAAACAAACACTTGTTTATAATGATAATATTTATATTAATTTGCCTTGAAATTAGTGTTGAAATTATAAGATTTGAGTATGCAGGTGGGCACTATGACTGATGTTATTTGCGACTTGAACTAATAAGTTATATTATAATGAGACTAATCTTCATGATAAAATAATAATGTTATCCAGATTAAACAGTGGTAGCAGCTTAGCCGTCAGGAAACATTACAGTGCAAAAGTATGTGCGTTAAAACAAATACCTTCACTCTCAATTCCTTAATTGTCATAGAATTAAGAATTCATGCGACGGTAATCCATCACAATAGAAGAGAGATCAGGCGCAGGACCAGCGGCTATAAATGATTTTTCGAAGCATGGAGATTTCCAAATTCCTAACTTCGGGCTGCCTCTGAGAATTTCTTATCAGGAAAGCCCACGTGAGGTCTCATCCACAGCTGTGGCATTCACTGTTGCCTATACATCTCCTGCATTAGATGGACAATCTGCGTACAGTTTGTCCGCCGTGAGAGAAGTTCAGGTTATGATAAATAAATAATTAGACAAAGAAATCAATTCGTATTTACAAATTAGAACATACAAAATCTATATTCTAGTATTTGTTATAATATAAATAATGTATTATTTAAAAGGCTCGCAATAATATTTTAAAAGAGGTTCAAGGTGAAGTAATAGTTGACTGGACTTGCATACATTACGACTGCCCACTGTCAGCCTGTCAATGAATTGTAACTACAGTCATTAACAGACAATTTTTTGCATGCAAGTTTCGTAACTTGCATCTAGTAGACTTAGTACGTGATTAATTTGGTCGTGTGATCTTGATTTGTTAGACTAGTTCATTACTGACAAGACAGGCTTCTTGAGAAATAACTAGACTATATAAAACGTGTTTATAAAAGGTTAATTAAAAGTATCACGCCTATGTCCTTGAAGGAATACGCAGATTTGTATTACTGAGAAGAGGCCCGTGCCCAGCAGTGGGACAGTTCAATACAGAGCTGGTATTATTGTCTTATTACATCCACATTTCGCCAGTTATGTCTTAAGGCTTCACGTAATAAGAGAGGCAATGCTGTCTACCTAGCACAATTCCAGCCACCATACAAGAAAATTCTGATAACACTGCACGATACGGGAAATGAAACTAAAACAGACAGCTCGGCTGGTGGTAAGCGTTTATAGTAACATATAGATGCTTCCATCTCATGGAATATCAAATTCACAACGTGTCATCTCAGCAAAAAAGCTGTAAGAACAGAAAACCCTTTTCTGTTCTTGTACAGAAATGGGTCTTTTGTTCTTACAGCTTTCCCGTAAGTAGGGTTTCCAAACCTTTTATGGCAAACCCTACTTACGGGACGCAATAAAAGATTATCTGAAAGCGATTTTTTGTATGATAAAGATATCTACTATCTATGCTCAATCTACGCGAAGTTTGTGTGCTTCTGCTACCCCGCGAACAAAATCAAAAGTACAATGGCTACCTATAGTCATGTAAAAGAAGTCATGTCTTGTACTATTTATTAGTACAAAAAGCCACAGCAATGTATTTATTTAATCTTAATGGGATTCCTTTGTGGCATACCAAACGTAGACGCGGGCGGAAGCTAGAGTATTCTATAAACAAACATAAACTCCAAAACATACATACATTGCCCAACAAGCACATCGGCTTATAATAACAGTATGACGATACAAAGTCAACCTTCACAGCGACAGGTGACCAGTTGTGCAACATTCGAGAACATTCCTCCACAAGCTAATGATTCGCGAAACTTTCAAGTAATTACTAATGTAATGTTGCTTTTAAGGTTTTGTGTGTTTACTTATCGCAGGTAATTATTTACAATCGGTATTTTTATGTGATATTACATATAACTACATACGAAAGTAATTTGATGAAGCTTATGCAAACATCGTGGATGGTAGCTAAAGCTAAATGGGTAAAAGCATCCAATTTGCAATTGGAGGGTTGTGGACTCCCTAAAATTTCAACTACAGGCGTAAACCAATGTTTAGATCCCACTGGGTCGAAGTGTCGCCGGTCTGCACTGACTGGCCCCCACATAAGATAAGATAAAACCAATGTTTAACACAAGTACCCAATGCATGACAGATCATGACACATGACATGACACTCCCAGATGACTAAAAGCTTTGCTAAAAGCAGTATTGAACTTCACAATTGCAATTTAAAAAGAAATATTATGATCTCTGTCTCGGTTGCCTAGCAGTAGCGGTTGAAGCCGACTATTTAGTATGAGGTCTTGGGTTCGAGTTTTGGAGCTAGCAGAGTTGAAGAAATTCTCAGTTGCACCACGTAGTTTGATACTGTTCCCAACTGACGGTAACAGCATCGCCTCTTAGTACGCTGGACCTAAACACTTAGCTATATCTCCGTAGCAAAGGTACCCTAACCTCTGCCTAGACCTTCAGGGGTATAGGCGTGATTTTATTTATCTTTTAGGTGGTAAATCTATATAAGTATATAAAACTCTTCCGTTACTGAGTGACTGACAGATAACGCACAGCCGAAACTACTGAACGCAAGAAGCTGAAATTTGGCATGTATGTTCCTTGAGTACTGTAGGGGTGCACTAAGAAGGGATTTCCCGAAATTCCCACGGGATTGGGAAGAAATGGATAAATAAAAAGACATGTGCGGGCGTAGCCGCGGGCATCCTCTAGTATGTTATAAACTTCGTGCTATTACTGACACTCCTACAGAAACGTCTAATAACACTCAGGTCTATATCATAAGCCTACGTACATATACAGAATGATTTTGAAATAGTGTAATTCCTTTTAACCACGCATTCTATGGTATAGAATAACCCTGATCATATTTTTTTTATTAGAATTATGTTTTTGGAGAAATTAATGTACCGATTTTTTTCGTGGAAAGGTTTCAGTTTTAAAAAAAAAACAACAATAACTGATGTCATAAATAATAACGGGCATTAAAAAGGACCGCCCGTTATTATTTATGACTTTAATTATTGAAATGCTATATTTTATAATTAGTAAAAAATTAAAATTGTTTCTGGTGGTTAACATATGACTATCTGAAACAATTTCACAAAAAAAACAGGACATTAATATTTCCAAAAAAATAATTCTAACAAAAAAAAATATGGTCAGGGTTATTCTATATCACCAGTAGAATGCGTAGTTAAAATGAATTACACGATGTCAAAATCAGCCTGTATATTTAGATTCTAAGTTACGCATGACAGTCCGACCTTTTGTTGTTATATCTCAGTCAACATTTCTTAGTCGTCGTATTAACATATACAAAGCAAGTTACCGTAATACCCTATAAGCGCGGAATAATATCGGTATGTGGATCGACTAACAGTCCGCCCGTGGGTTCGTCTGTCCTTGTGCGACGCCCGCGCAGACACAAAAGTCGTTTCAAGTGTATCTGCGTAACTGTTTGCATGCCCTTTTAGGAGAAAAATAAAATAAAATGATAGTCAATTTATATTAAAATCTTCGCTTCGCCATAACCAGGCATTGTTGTTTGATCTATTTTATTCTTTTTTTATTAAATGCAATCAATTGGTTATTTTAATAACCGCATAACAACCACTGGAACCTGTCATGTCACATTTAAAAGATTTGCAAACCGCTCAACATTTTTTGTAAAATATTTCAGACTTGCTGGTTACGCTGCATGTGTATGTACTTTGATGTACTTTGATGTACTTTGATAACGCCCTTTTCTATGTAGTACATAGCATAGGGCGTACATAATATGTACTGAGAAAGTGACTTAGTCCAAAGAACTTTCAATCAGGATATAATTATATTTCGTGCAAAAAAGCAAACAGGTCAGAAGCGTGTGCGTTCACATGTTATTTCATCTTTTCTTTCCTCGGCCGTTACAACATCCATCTTCATTACTTGGACATAGTCACACACACACACACACAATTTCTTGACCTAGACTCATTCAAACCTTAATTCATTGCATGTTCTGATTTATAGATAGCCTCATTATTCCAATGAAATTAGTTAAGAAAGTGTAATTCGATATTTTGTCAATATACTCGTAATACTCATTAGCGTAGTCCTGACAAAAAATTACTTTATCACAGACTTAATTTGTCATAATCTTTACAAATAAAGTCCGAATTTTACACAGGACTAAAGTGACAGCCCTAGTGTTGGGCAACATATCAACTATAAATGTTATCGATAAATTACGTTACACATATGTGGGTGTAATACACGATACATCAATTCGACCACTACAAATTACTTCAGAATTTTACCTATAACATTAGTGGGCATTTCGCAAATACTTTACTTAAAATATCAACCGAGTATACCCGAGAGTATTCGCCCGTCTGTCACTCTCGTGTTACGTAACGAGCCTGACTTTAGTTGTGTAATAAATTGCAATATATTTCGCACGAACGGTAAGCATACTGGCTCTGTAATGATCTGTAGTGGGGCCAAATAATATATTTACAAATATTAATATAGTGTAGACTCGTAATCATTTATGCGTTATAGATAGTTGGACCTATTAATATATAAATCTAGACGTGCTACTGTGTCAATTAAACGTACAATAAAGTTTATAATAATATTTCTTTCAAGTACCAATGAAATGTTATCGAAATTCATTTTAATTAAAATGCTACGACCAACCGTACTACTAACAATAATATCGATGATCGAACAATAGAAGATATATAGAAATAATATAAGATGTTTAGCTGTCCTTATATTCCATTGAGAGAAGATGAACGTAGAAGCGGGGCAGACCTATAAAACCGAAATGTTTTGACACACTGGCTTATCTATCTAATGGTGTAAGGTGGTAAATGTTTCACAACCTAAAAAGTTTTTAAAGGTTTCCGGAATATTCAGAGTATTTATTATAGCCGTTGATAATGTGGCCTTGAATCTTCTGTTATTTCTTTTCATATGTTTTTAAACCAGTTATGTAACTGTCTATCCACGAGCGACATATACAAATACTTATTGACTTATTAATTATCAGATTATAATAAGTACATTCAGTGCTAATTATCGTTAATTACAGTAAGAAATTTTCATAATTATATTCAAAGAATAGATAATATGCAACCTACCACAATAACTGTAGTCATAGTAGATCGATGCACATGTCGCATACATCTATTTTTTGTGGTGAGCTCTGTAGGTCATGAGAACGACCGCGTAACACATACAACATTAGTAGAGTCACCATGGGTAAGCTCATTGTGGGATATTGTTGAATGGGAAGTAGCGTAATTGAGAGTTAATGTTATGTTGTGGAGAGAAATGCTTTTAATAATCATTTATTGTGGACTTTTCACATTGTAAGAGTTGTTGAGACTTCACTTGCTAATTTTGCTGTTGCCAGAGTGATAGAATCGTAATTACTAAAGGACTGTAAAGTAAGTTGACAATAAATATATAAAAAAGACACAATTAGCACGTATGAAAAATAAAAAACTACGTATTCGTTTCGTGTATAATTGACAGAATGAGATTCAATCTACAATAGTTGTTTATTTAATAGTATGATTATATTAGTTTTCTTGTTATAAAAATATATAAAGTTAGAAGAGCGTTTGCATTTTGAAGATTTCTTATGAAACAAAATTTGTGTTAAATTCATTAGGCCGAGTCGTAAAATTTTTACAAAACATTTTATTTTGTGACTTAGAAATAGCTATCGTATAAACCTTACTCAACTAAAACGAATGCATGTGCAAACATAAAAAGTAACAGTGAATAATACAAAACTTGATGCAACTGCGCATGTATTAGCTAAGGTAAATATCAAGGTGTTATTTGTCAAGAATTATCTTAAAATAAACGAAATGATGGCCATCTGTGTATATCAAGTTCGGATGCGCAGGCGACACGGTACGGCGCCTACGATCATCTATTGTTCTATATTAGTGATGCGCTACAGTATCGATATATTTACGATGATATCGATAGAAGTTCATAGGGTCATGGCACTTACTTACTTAAAAATAATTGACTATGCATTTCCTTATTTTATAAAAAGTTTAAATTATGCTTAATATTCTAATGTCTTATAATCAATGTTAAAACGTATTTAGTACATCTAAAAATATGATGCATTTATATTTTTAGATACACAAAATTTATAATTATCCTAATTTTAGTAAAATAATGATTTCGTAAATTTTTACATAGTTATAAGTAAAAGAAAAAGAGAAAGGTCATAATGTCATCTGCATCTTAAACAGGGCTTCGTTTAGACTGTAGCAGCTCGAATAGGGTAATATCCTCGTCCTACAGAAGATCACATCTAAACAATTTGATGTTGTATTCCTACGATAAGTAGGTTTGCCAGGTTCCTTACGGAGATGTGATCTGTATGAGAACCAGTGCGTCTATGATCGACTCTTGCGGAGATAGCACTGTGATTTCTGATTTTTAAAGGTTGGCAAAGAATAAGAAGCCGTTGCCGATGCCAATGCACATAGACAACCGTCGTAACCGATTACCGGTAGACAAGCTTTTGCTTTTTTCCACCATAAAGATATTACATAAATAATAACAAATTTCCACACAAGAAATGTTGTGTGGGAGTTGATTGTACAAGTTGTAATAGAGAATGAACTAAAACGCCCACAGTAACATTTATTATTATAGCAATCCAAACTGGGCTTTGTGATAATAATACAGCTGTCAACTGCTACAAATATATTTTATTGTCATCGAGTGTTCACAAAAAGCTGTCGAAAGTGTGTTTTGTTATAAAATGTTACAAGGACCCTATGGATCGACATTGATATCATTTTTTATGTTATTGTCACGTTAGAAAATCTATTCGTGGGAAAATGTTACATTATCTGATAAGGTTAACAGCGACTAATGCTTTGTATTCTTGATAGATATTTATTTTTGGTGCGTAACCTTGACTGAGAACACAGCTTTCTTGGTGTCGACATTACTATAGTATTTTAACTGTTCAATGTTTAACTACAATTACGGATTTAGCGGTCGCGGGGGCTAAATTCGTAATCGTAGCTAAACATTTAATATGTATGCTAGTAATATAATACAAATAAAATATCTGCAACGTTGCATTTGAGACTAATGAAAAATCTAATAAGGAATTGAGGGTGTCACAAAATGATTTGTATGAATGTTTGTTGAGATAAGATGCAGGTATTATTTCTTGTGTAGAAGTTAATATATACAAAAAAACATATGAACAGATTTCTCACGTATACTAGCGAAATATGTTAATTTTAAAACTGGTACCTAATATTACATTTCCTACTTCAATACATTATTCAATCAACACTTTTATTTACCATATATTAATATTCTACACAATCTAACACATTTAAAATATATCTAATAAAGAAATAAGTCTAAAATTTAATCTATTTATCTAAGAATAGATATTAATATCTTATCATTGATGTAATATTATTCATCAACACACATTCTCCATTAAATTTTTTGTCGATTTTGTGACTCGCAGCACTAGTCGGTGCTCACAAAGAAGTGTACATGGTGTTCAAAAGTGTTCCACCGTTACGCGAGTTTGTTTGTACAGCATACCGCACAAGTTAATGGCTTATGTAAATTAAACGCGAATTCATTGGCGTACTTACTTTAGCCGAAGGTTGTATGGACTCTGTCCGTTACAGAGATGGTACTGATAACAAGTCCCTTACCTGCAAGAAAAGGAAAAACACAATTAGTTTAATTGTATACAGTTTTATAAAAGTTATCTCTGCTTACTTCACATAGGCAAAGGCGTGAGAATAAAAAAGATATGTATTTGAAATATAAGTACATATATGAATACATATAGTTTGGCTTGCACTAAGATGACAGACTCATCAAATCTGTAACTTTTGGAAGGAAACTACAAGGACTGTTAACTTAATGAAATGGATGGCCTCAGTTTGCAAGTGGTACTGCTGTAACTGGTAGGATTAGATCTAGGCTGTATATTGCACTCAGCTCGCCAGCTAAGTGTATATGTCGCCCGTAATAGGGAACGAGCCGATTACCGCCTACTGAGCACAAGCTACTAGTCTCTGTGGTGTTCCTGACAATTTACTAATAGATAAATCCAACACTACTTTCTTTGACTGACCGACTCCGTGGTTCTACCATTCGAAACGAATAATCTAATCATACTTTCTTTGCCTAACCCGGGCACCTAACATACGACCTCACAATCGTGCAAAAACATAAATGCAAACTTATGCCACGGGAGAAAAGTGCATGTAGTTATGAACAAACAAGAAAACTTGTTTATTTTCTTTTATAGAAGAAATAATAATTTATCGTTTATCTCGCTCGACATCTTCCGGCCGATAAGCAGTGCACGAACAACCTGCCACTTTCTACATCCGATATATAGGACCAAAACTAAATAATTGGGAAAACCCAGCAGAAAAACTAAAGATGTTGGCCTCGATGGCGTAGTGGTTGGTGTAACCGACTGCCACACATGAGGTCGCGGGTTCGATTCCTGCACAAGTCAAACATTGTGTGCATAAACATGGATGTTTGTCTTGGTCTGGGTGTTTTTATGTATAATATGTATGTATTTACAAAAAAAGTATATATATGTTTATCTATTATCTAGTACCCATCATAGTACAAGCTCTGCTTAGTTTGGGCTAGATGGTGTTGTGTGTATGTGGTAGAATATTATTATTATTATTTCTCTGTCGCTTTATCAAAATGCTGCGGCACCTACTGGGAAGACATTAAGACAACCATGCAGAGGTCACCACTCACGCATCATTTCAGTCTACCTCTTCAAAATAAATTATGTAGTTAGCTTATTATATAGTTATTGATTGCTTTCTTTAACAATGGACGGAAACATTGTAAAGAAATTTGCACCTGTCCATAATATTCTCGAGGATATAGGTAGTCTTTCAATCCGCACTAGGCCAGCGTGATGGACTTAACCCTTCGCATACACAGAAGAGATCCGTGCCCCCTATGAAAAAAATTATGGAATAATTATTTGCCTCTAGTTTTAGACTCCGGTGTCAAATAAAATTGGGTTCAACGAATCTGAGCCAAAAGAAACATATCAACTAACGCATTCTTAACCCGAAATGAATATTCAATCTACTCATTAAATATCATGTTTCAGATAGTCTGGCTTCGATTTCACGTCAAGTATGAAAACTGACACAAATATAACTCGTGTAAGAAAATGACATGGTTGTATTTATGTATAATGAGGTAAATGGTTTGATTGAACTAACAGATAGGATTACCCTACCCAATCGAGTGTAATAGGTATGCTCACCGAAAGGGAACTGTATGACCTACAAATATGTATGTGTTTCGAATGAAAGCGATCTCGGTGTCTGTTGTTCTAATATTTGAAAAATCTTTTAAATACATGATAGCCTTCACGACACAATAGCAGAAAATTTGTGCTCAGTTTTTTTTATTCATTGACCTTTTGACTTTCGCATAAATTGGCGCTAGGTTTAGCGGCCGATCATGACGTCTCGAGTGCGAATCCTTGTGAATGCGAATATTGTGAAGCACCTCGCAGTCTGCGAATGTGCCCGGTAGACGTTAGCACGCGTACCCTGACTTATGTAAGATCATACATACATACATAAGTGTCGAAATGTGTATGTAAATCACTTCTGCTTATGAGTTCAGGAGCTCTAGGAGTATGTGTCAAATTTGTTTTGTCTTATACAGCTGTATTCCTTACATCATAATAGGTTCATCTTCAACATATACATACTGGTCGTCGTTAGGCAACTTTAATAACTAAGTAATGACACAATTTTATTCCTAAGCTCTAAGAGCTTAAATGTCAGAATACTTAGAGTCTTACATCAATATACTAGACTGCACATCTTACAACACAAACGCCAACTAATAATTTTAAAACCAATAAGTACAATAGTGGTTTTATAACTTTGAAAAGATAAAAGATGTCTATCTTCAAATGACAACAACATTTAGAAGAGGTCAGCTTTCGCATGACCGTACTAAAATAAAATGACAGTCATGGTTCTTGCGCTCATTTAACCTACTTGTTGATGTTGCCAGCATTCGCAGATTTAGTGATATTTGCATGACATTTTTCTTATGTATCTAGCATTAAAGCTTAATGTTAATTTAGGTAAAAGTAAATTAAATGTACCGTTGTTGAGTCAATAATAGTCTCGATGGTTATGCGACCTGATTTTAGCTTACGCTCTTAAGATGTCAGATGGTAAGGTGGCTGAACAAATTATCATTGGATATTTTGTATCAGGGAATTGTGCGCGGTCAATTATGAGGTCACGAATGCCCGGGTGAACAAAATATGATTAGGTTTTATCTGTAAGAAAATTTTCAGTCAAAAGCTTGACTTTGTTTCCAAGGACAAGCAAAGTGTGCCTGAGTTTGCTTAACATGGCTTGTTATTTGAGATCCTTTGCAATTAGTTCCTTGCCGGTTTTTGTCATTGGTTCCACGCTTTTGCTTTGCTAAATTTGTGGTACTTCATGACCTAAATTAATTATATAGATTTCCTTATAGCTCTTTCCTAAACCGTTGAGAGATATACAGATGTGAGTCTAAATGATAAGTTAATATAGATGTTGAAAAGAAAGTTATAGTGACGTCTTATCTTTCCATTGTCTATAATCACCCATGATCAATCACTAATGACTGTTATGATCGCCACCGCAGCACGCGTTGTGATCGCTTTATCGTGCTAAAGCAAAGTTTATTTGTTATGAGCAATATTACAAATTAATACAACATATTAAATTATTTTTAAGTGTTGACAGAGATGTACAAAATCCACTATTAATATTAATAACTACAAATGACAATTAAGTTAAGAATTTTTACTTTGTAATTGGAATTTTAGTTTTTGTCGTGTTATCAATGTGTTTTTTATAGTAATGTATTCAGAGTGAATATAAATGGACAATGTCTAGCAGAAACAGATCTACTATATATACATAGATTCACGCCTCTTTCCCATAGGGGTAGGCAGAGACTACGGATTTCCATTTGCTACGATCCTGACACACTTCTCTGGCTTCATTCACTTTCATCACATGCCTCATACACGCCCGTCGGTTCAAGGAGCTCTTAACCTGGCCTTTGTCCAGAACGCCTCCGATCTGGTCGAGAAACGTTCGCCTAGGTTTTCCTCTTGCGACTGTTCCATTCACACTAGCCTTATAAACAGATCTATTTGCAATTAATGTTTTAAGTGGGTTAGTGCCATGGCGTCAAGTGTTGTGGATCGATTTTAAAAAAAATGTGTTGTCCACATATAATTGTTCCGAGTCTCGGTGTACTTTGTGTAAGTCTTTGAATGTTGTTGCAGTCTCTCCAGATCTTAAAAAAGCAAAGTAATAAAACATTTTACTTGTAATTCGTTAAGATCTACTCATCTTAAAGACGCAATATAAAGTCAGTGGCACATCGGCAAAAACACGATCTCACATAAACCTAGATATTCGGAATGGCCTAGGAATCGCAATTAGTGGAGCGGCCAGTTCCCAGTATAGGTGTAGCCTTATACGCCGGCTAGATATGTACCCTGGTGAACTATTTACTGCGCTACTTCTGACACGTCCGGTACTTCTTATAATTACATGCTTATGTTAAATATTAAAGACGGTATACTCACGCCAAAACCTAAGTAGTTTAAAGGTATATAAATTAAAAGGTACCTAAGTAAATATTATAAAAATTTAAAAATTCTTTTATTATTTACTTTACCTCTTCGTTAATACTCGAACCCCAGAATACAGACACAATGATTTTTTAATTCTGTCGGGATTTTGCCTAAATTTCGTGAACAAATTCATAAATAAAAGAATAAGTACTAAATTAAAAGAATAAATTTAATGAATTGTACCTACTTCTGAACTGTGGTAAAATGTTTTAATGAAATATACAATAAATAACGCTATTTTTCATTTCAACATCAGGTTGAAAGTAGTTAAAGTTGTATCAATCATTACACAGCATGCTTATGAGTTGAGTAGCACGTTATGATAATAATGTCACTGATTATCTCATGTAAACGCAAAGAGATTAGAGAAAATAACTAAATAAGTAATTATTGTAATTGAACAAAATTACATAGATGACCCATTAAACACATACTTAGAGCAGCGATAGCTCAGTGGGAGACCAACAGACTGCAATGCAGAGGGTCTCGGGTTCGAACCCACGTCGCGCACCTCTGACTTTCGGAAGTTATATGACTTTTCAAAATTATGTGCGTATTGATTGACATTTATCGCCTGCTCCGTGCCTCGGAGAGCACGTTAAGCCGTCGTTCCCGGCTGCCATGAACTTCTATGGCAGTCGTTATTGGGAGAGTGTCAACACAAAAGATCTTACTAGGTCGAAGTGTCGCCGGTCTGCACTGACTGGCCCCCACATAAGATAAGATAAGATAAGCACATACTTAGCGTAAAGGGAAGGCGCTTTTGTATGAATTAGGAGAGGAAATCGCTATATATATAAATGTAATTCAATCATATACATACATCATTATAACACAATTCTAATAATAGGTAATCTATACTAATCCGGTCCGTGTGGAAAACCTTGGGGGAGGCTTATGTCCAGCAGTGGACGTCGTTTGGCTGACATGATGATGATGATGATGATGATACTAATATTATAAAGAAGAAAGATTTTATTTTTTGTTTGTTTGTTTGTAAGGGTTTAACTCAATAACTACTCAACCGATTTTAAAAATTCTTTCACCATTAGACAGCTACATTATCACCAAATAACAAAAGCTAATTTAAGCTCCAGAAGCGGTGTATCAGGGCTATGTTTGGTTTACAAGTCACCGACTCCTGTAAACCATATTTTGAAAAATATAGAGTCTTAACATTGCCATGCCTATTTATCTATGAGACAGCAGTGTTTGTAAAAACTAATTCACACCTGTTACCTACACTGTCAGATGTAACTGTTCGCAATCGATGTGACTGTCGCAGCAAGAGATTATGTATCCACACTGCTGAGACAACACTCATGAGCAAAAGCATATTCTGTATGGCACCAAAAATCTTTAATAAAGTGCCGAACTCATAAAACAGTTAATTTAAACTTATTTAAACATTATCTTAAAGCCCTTCTATTATCAAAATGTTATTATAATATAAATTAATTCCTTAATGATAAACAAATAATATAATTAAATTATTATTTTTATTATATTTTTTATTGTTATTCTTGATTATTTAAATTGACATTGATACTATAACTAAATTTTTTTACTTTTACATGATTTCCTCATATTCAATTGTTTTAAATACTTATGATTTATTAATAATAAAAAATTAAATATTATTGTTACTTGTTTATTATTATATTTCATTCTTTTAATTATATATGATTATGTAACATGCATGCTGTTTTTAATTATTATCAATATTTCCATGTCTTTAAATTGACGGAACATGTTGAAACTGTATTATTTTGTAACACCACATTGTACACATGTTATGGCAAATAAATCATCTTTATCTATATTTTACGCGAGCGAAGCCGCGAGCAAAAGCTAGTACTAAATAAAATAATAATGTTGTAAATTATAATGTAGCTCATCTCGTCGCTCATCTTACACACATACACCTACGTCATTATTATGTAGTTCAAGGCGAAGTCAACAATCAAACATCAAAAGTAAATAAGAACACCTGTGTTACTCATTCTATACCCGGATCAAACGGATGTCAGCTGTTACGAGACACGAAAGCCTACTTCTACATTCTATACCCGGATCAAACGGATGTCAGCTGTTACGAGACACGAAAGCCTACTTCTACATTCTATACCCGGATCAAACGGATGTCAGCTGTTACGAGACACGAAAGCCTACTTCTACATTCTATACCCGGATCAAACGGATGTCAGCTGTTACGAGACACGAAAGCCTACTTCTACATTCTATACCCGGATCAAACGGATGTCAGCTGTTACGAGATACGAAAGCCTACTTCTACATTTTTAAAGACTATTATGACGTCATAGACAACATGCGAATAAATTTAACGATCATTTCATCAAGAAAAAGTCGAGAAAATTTAAAGTATTCAATAGAAAAGTCATGTTGGACGGATGTTGTCGATAAACTTTCTATGTCCTTTTTAGTGGGTTGCAAAACGAGTTTCTGAGTCGATCGCACGCAGACGGACAAACACATTACCAATGTTAATATAGATTGACTTTCTATTGTTTACTAGGCACAATTTATTGATACAAATTTAGCTAGGGCTGCTAACTTTACTCAAATGATGCAACGGCTTTAGTACGATATTACGACTAGCGATGCATTGCATCTTGAAAATTTGCCTGATAGTTGTTTTAAATTTATCTATGTTTCGAATATGTGTAAAGCAAAGCAAAAATCTATTGATCCCTAAAGTAAAAAGTGACCGTCATAAAATATAGGTTATGAGAATTTGCAGCCATTGTATCAGAGAGCAGCTCTTTTTATCGCTCAATACAAGTGACTTAGACGCGTTCTTTCAAGAGCTAACCACTTATTTTGCAAGATTTACATGCTAACACAGAGGGTGTCATGCCGCTAGAAAGACACTTATTAGGCAAATAGGTTTTTTTTTAATAAAGACAGCTCCCGTCTATCTAACAATATCTCCTGTCACAGTCACACTTTACAAACATTCAAACAACGAACTCAAAGAACACCTAGACTCGGCACAACCATTTGTGGAGCACACAAAGCTTTGTCCCGCATGGAGATCGAACCCACAACACTCGGCGCAGTGCAGCGCAACTACAACGCTATCCGCCTCAGCTGTTTATACGGAAGATAATTAGCAGGGGGCAGCCCTAGACTTAGAAGTTTCCAGAGTGATGGGACTACCGGTTTGGTTGATTGGTTCATCGGTATTCAATCAAGGAGGTCGTTATGTTGTGTTATGATGATGTGATGGCATTTCATATTGATAAACATATAAGTGCAAAGATTTTCTAATTCAGTACGTGTATAGAAAACAAGGGAACACAATCGATTTTTCACCAACATATTAACGGATACTGGAGTTGTTGTAAGAAGTATAAGCTGGAAAAACTATGGTTTTATGAGGTACATATTTTAGCTTCTACTGTTTTTACTAAAGAAGGATCTTCAATGTTACTGAGACAAGCGTTGTGCGTTCGATTCCTGTGTGGAACAAACATACGTGATACAGTTAGTTAGTTACAAATATTTAATAGGAGTCTAGTCTTTGTGTCAGCTGTTTCAACAGTTGTACGCAAATTTTCTTTTTGTAATAAAAATGTATCCGAAGTCCGCGTTATAAGGAGTAAGGCTTTACTGCCTTTTAGTCTCTATTCCAAATTGTAAAGTGCTGTTTAAGGTATTAAAAAGTCCAGTAAGACATTACTCGGTTCAAGATTCGAACGCAAGACCAATAGGTCTAGCAGCTGTAGTGCCAATTACGCCACTAGATCAGCGAGTCAGTCTAGAACTATCATAACAAAATAATTGACAGTTAGATAAATGTTTCGAGTTAGTTAACGCTAAGTTTGCTACTTACTCCGGCGCAGATATTTTAATTTGATTGCAATTAAACTGGGGCACTCGACGGAATTCTCGTCTAAGACCTGTAATATACGTTTTATTGGTATTTATACACTTTAGTGCCAGAACGATTGATCTGAGTATAAAGCCCCTCAAACACTATTCGACCACAGCGTGTAGAAATGTGGTCGTAGGCTCTGTGAGCGACCAAGTTGCCCACTTGTATTTGGTCTTTGGCTAGGTGTGGCTATGAACTGTTTAAGTGGTATTTGTTGCAGTATAATTCATTAATATGAATGTATTACAATATAAATATATTGTAATTGAATTTAATTAATGGTTCATTGAAATATCATAAAGCTTGTATGCTATAAATTAAACATTACTGTGATTAGAATTTTAGACTAATTGAATTCTGTATAAAATGAGGACAAAAGTTATATAAGCAAAAATGTTAAAATCAGAAATATATTTTTATATGGAATCTTTTTTCGGTGCATCGGCGGTAGACAATGCGACTGCTGTATGGTGAAGTTTTGAATCAGATAATTGTTCAGAAAATGTGTTATTATGTTTTTCTGTCAAAAAATTGTCAGTAGCAGCATGAAGTGTGGAACTGTGCTCGGTAGACAGCAATGGGCGCGTCCCCTATTACGTTATACCTAAAACAAAGATTGCGAAATAATAACCCTTCAGTGATGTAATCGTGAGACTATATCTGAACATATAAACTTATATCCATTAAGTAATTGCTGGCAATCAAAACTTATTTATGTAAACTAGCTAATTAAAAGCTTCACCATCTAATTAACGCATCCATACATTACATTGTTTACGAGAAACCAAACACAAACGTACAAAAGTACAATAGTGCCGTCTATTAGGGCACTATAGCGAATTCACACCATTGGTGAAATCATTCGAGTTCCGCATACGGTCAACGGCCCCACTGAGAAAGCGATAGTGGGCAAAAAGCGGTCAAGTACGACTGCTGAGATAAGGGATGGGCGAAATTTCTCTTTTCGATAAGAATTTGCTAGTTTTTGTGAAGTTTTGTTGAGAAAGTCGTAGACTTGTGATAACAAACACAAACTGAGAGTGACGAGAGACAGGTCTCGGGTAAGTGCCGGGAGTGAATTGCTTATTTCAGTTTGTTTGAACAGCAGAACTCCATACAATATTGAATATAAGGTTATCAATCCGCTTTTTGACGTCATGGTGTTACTTCTCTCATTCTGAGAAATTGATGTTGATCAATAAATTACAAGCTTATAAAAATTGGTTCTATTTACGGGAATTCGCAGTTTAAATATTATTATCAAAAGCATTTTAACCTAGTTTTCTGAATGAAAAATAAACTTAAGCATTCGAAATTAATCTTACAATCCGACCTAACATTCGTTCACGTGACCATATATCAGCCAAAAAATATTTATAAAAACATGATCTACCAAAATTCGCAGCTATAAAATCCAAGACATTCAAACGCCCCAGTAGGCCAATGTAACCATTAATATACTTTTACATATTTATCTTTATAAATTAAATTCAACAGATTCACCAAGGTCAAGAATTTCACCGATGACCTTCAGATTTTTACCTCATTTGTGAAGCAAAACGTGGCCTCTGACATATGACATTAAGACTCGTTTGTCAAGAATAAGCAGTTATTAATACATTGTATTTACACGAGTCTGTTTTTCTTTTGATTATAATCGCCTTCAACTCTGAATATATTCGGTATTTACGAGCAAGTCAAAAGCCAAAAACTTTAAGTTGAAGATATTATGTTGTTTAAAAAAGCTGTTGAGTGTATCGTTTGATGAAATGCATCTTCGCGACACACAATGAAAAAGCCATTGTGTCTGAGATGCCAGTAGACAAGTTTCATACACTTAAAAGCGCTGCATTGCAAAAACATCCTGTTACCTAAAGTTTGTGGTTTGAACCTTTAGCTCTGGTCGTTTTTACTAGATCTCTAAGTAATTAGTAAAACAATAGTCTTATGAATACATTATATCATAAATGACAGTTTCTAAAAGGTTAATCAATGTCCGTCGTGTCAAAATTAAACTCATGTCAAACGATTTGATTGGTTGTTACTAATTCAGTTAGCCAATCATAGTTATTCACAAGCGTTTAACCGCCTGTTAACGAATTTTGTGTTGATCTACCTTTTAGAAACTGGGCGTTAGACATTTAATACCTAATTGTACATCAAACATTTGAGTGGTAGGTACACGTGAAGCGATACAACTTATTACATATGTATTTCTAAAGTTTGAGTTGTAATGTCTGATAGATTGTATTTGTAATTCAACAGGTTGATCGAACATCCACATACTTGACTTCTTCTTCTCCATAACCACCACAAGAAAAGTAAGTCATGTTGTTTCTAACCCATTGATGTTATTTCCTCGGTGGGGCATACCATAAAGTGTCACTCTGTCCATGATACACAGGAAATTGGATCCTATTTCTTACGTATATGGTGCATTATGGTGTGTCAGGTCACACGTGCCTGCCCAGTGTCCGGCTGCGACTACTTTCGATTTGTGAATCAAGGCCATACGGTAGAAATTTAAATGGCTGTGTATACAGGATTTTATTTAATAAAAAAGCTCTAGAATGCGTAGTATTTTGATATTATAATTATAACGCTGAAGTCGAAGAATTTATTAATAGCAGTAATTAATTGGTAATGATAATTTTGCCGAGCTAGTCAAGTTTATTTCATTACCAAGTACGCTACTATTCTCACTTTGTTTAAATCTGCGCAGCTAATGCTTAAGACAAAATAATCTTTACTAACATCGTAAACGTGAAAGTGAAAGATATTGTTCATCTTAAACTGTCATATTTCTACAAAAGCTTAATCATTAACAATAGTAATAATTTTTATTGAAAACCTTGTTACATTTACACAATTATTAAACGATAATGACTACAGTAGTATAAACTGTGTCGTAGCCATTAACGCCCACATCCGGATATATTAAATAACTAAGGTTAGTAAGGATACAATTTTATTGTTTATTTTAAATAAATTTGTGCCTATATTGGGGATGAGAGTATGTGTTTGTAGGTGAGTGTATGTGAGTGTCTGTGTGTGTATTGTGTATATGTACATATGTGTGTATCTGTGTTTATCGGTATGTGTAGTTGTGTGTATATGTATGGCAGTAAGACGTATTTGTTCTTATGCTATGATGTCCTTACATTGTGTATAAGTTTGTGAAAGAAGCCACTGTTAGTGTAGTATTCATGTCTCCAATCCTTAAAATTAATTACTGGTTACTGAATTGTAGGTTGGTGCAAAAGTATACTACAAACATAAATATATTTCATCACAATTAGCGTTTTCTTTAACCTCTATTAACATCATTAGACGCCATTGAAGCTTATTTAATGAGCTCCTGTAACTATGTTAATGACTCCAAGTCACTTAACCCGCGAGAGTATTCATAATCGTATACAGCTTAGTAGTTAATACGGGTTTAACTACATATATTATTATTATGATATGGCAAAGTAAAAAGCATGGATAGGCCTGCCAAATATATTTTATTTTTATTTATAAAACGACTTTAAAATTTCAAACAACGAACACAAATGTAAAAACGAAATTTGAAACAACTATTTGGATGTCACACAATTTTTTATCCCATGCGGAAATCAAATCTACGAGTACAATTCTCGGTGAGGCATAATGATGAGGCGACCACCAAACCATTAAGTGCTTGCAGTCAATTGTAAGAACAGCACTTTTATCTAAAGATATAAATGAAGACAGTTTATAAATCTCTCTTGTGTTACTCATTAAGAATATTTGCCTCCTATCTCGTTTTCCTTGCCAAATTACGTAATAAAGTAGGTATATTATCTTATTTTATGTTAACCTTCATACAAAGTGTAATGCATCACCCAGATTTTCTCATTCTGAAGGTTGACCTCGGTCGTAGAAGAACTCTATCTTTAGGATGAAAACTTGTATAGGTAACTTCATTTTAAAACGCAAAACAGAAGATAATCTACTAAATCTATGACGAAGCGTATGACAGTATACCATGCTGGTTTTTAGTTGACAGGAGTGGCAAAGAGGCCATTTACCAAAGCAAGAATTTTCAAATGTAAATTACTGTTGTATACCCTCACGATGCAATAGAATGGATGCGGAAGGCTGATGAAATGAATTTCATATGGTTTTGATAGATTTAGACTTAATCTATATATTAATACGTGAAGCAAAAACTTTGTACCCCTTTTTACGAAAATTGCGCGGACGGAGGAGTATGAAATTTGGCACAGTTAAAGTTTATATGGAGAAGGAGGGGCGAATCCTAATATTTATATAAAATATGCATTAGAAATACATTAAATTAATGAAAAAACACTACACGCACACAACCATGCATTTGACACACGCAGTCGAAGCGCGTAACTATGGTTACATATATTAATATATAATGACATATATCAGCAATATCGTACAAGCAAACTTTGTCGAATTTCGAGCAATAGGCGACCGCTAGTATATAAAAATATGTATTCTAACTGTGTAGAATTTGTGCTTAATCGCGCTTATACCAGAAAGCCACAGGCTGCTTTGAAAAATCTTTTGGGTTTAAACAGCCTATACGAATATTATAACATAGCATCACGCCACAACAAAGTAACGGAGCACGGACCAGCCAGTTAAGACGCGAGACACAGCTAGTATTGTGTGTGATATTATTATTGTGTGCTTATAACAGTAATATGACATATTAAGTATAACCCTACACATTACATTTTTCAAAGAAACTCAAATAAATGGCCCATACAATAAGTAGCGGTGGTATCATCAATCCATATCGTTTAGTGCGTGAGTAGCGCTCGTAACGGCACGTGTAACGGACGGACAGACGCCAATGTACACAGATTTATGTACAGACCCGCGTGCTGAGACTTGTTTAACTTTTGATGGCGATGTTAAATATCTAGCGAAGTCGTTTATCCTATAGGTCAGCGAGAAACACTTAGTGGCTTCAAAGTTGATTGCTTCGTGTGGGTACAGTAGTCATTCTTCTTTTTTATAAGGTCTTCGCCCTCTGTACAAATAATCCTGTACTGCGGGGACTTCTCTAACACTCAGAGGACGGCTGCACAGAACACCCAGACTCAGAACAACTATGAGGTCACACAGTTGTGCTCCGCGCGGCGCTCGAACCCGCACCTCTCGCGCAGTGGCGCGGGCGCGGCGACCGCTTCCACTTTTACGTTATGTTCTGATTATGGATAGAGAGAGAAGATATAAGAAAGTCAAGGCATTCTTAAACTATACAATATTGATACCTACAGTATATCAATGTAAATTTTATGTATAATTATGAGTAAATCTTTAAATTATATAAAATTATTCTAGTTGATATCATTAAAAAGTTAATATATCCAAGGAATGTGTGGTATGTGCCATGTGCATGGAGTATTATTAATAATATAATATTCTATCACATACACACAACACCATCTAGCCCAAACTAAGCAGAGCTTGTACTATGGGCACTAGACAATGGATAAACAAATATATATATTGTTTTTGTAAATCCATACATATTATACATAGAAACACCCAGACCAAGACAAACGTCCATGTTCATGCACACAAATGTTTGACTTGTGCGGGAATCGAACCCGCGACCTCATGCGTGGCAGTCGATTACACTAACCACTATTATTAATATCGCGTTATAGTTTAATTAGAGCAGCGATAGCTCAGTGGGGAGACCAACAGACTGCAATGCAGAGGGTCTCGAGTTCGAACCCACGTCGCGCACCTCTGACTTTCGAAAGTTATATGACTTTTCGAAATTATGTGCGTATTGATTGACAATTATCGCCTGCTCCGTGCCTCGGAGAGCACGTTAAGCCGTCGGTCCCGGCTGCCATGAACATCTATGGCAGTCGTTATTGGGAGAGTGTCGACACAAAAGATCCTACTGGGTCGAAGTGTCGCCGGTCTGCACTGACTGGCCCCCACATAAGATAAGATATAGTTTAATTATCTTCTCAATTGCAGTAATAATACTTTGCATTGATTGATCGAAACAATATACATTTTTACCCTCGATATGAGTTATGTGAATATGGGTTGGTTCATTATTGCACATATATTTCAATGCACAAAATACAATGACGGCTACAAACATTGTATTTGTACAGAGTCAGGTAATGATCTCATCAATATCACAATCCGTTACATTATGAACCCGCGCTACTTCCTTCATATACATATGTATGTTTCAACACATAAAGCACGTCGGTGCATATTTGAACAAATAATATCAGTAAACAACTTTCGTTCTCTGATTGCAAATGCAATAATTGCATCGAGATCATATCTAGAGATTAACTGGCGTGAAGTTGCGTGTTAAGTGGACGATTTTTGTTTTCATTACTGGTCAGATGGTAATAGATTGTCTGTCATAATATTGCACACAAGACCACAGATCACGGAACCATATCACATTCACGAAGTCGAGATTCAATGCGCAATTGTTATACTCTCTGCATTAGATCAATGTTAATTTCTTAGTAGAAAAATTACATAAATATCTAACGGAGCTTCTAATTCCAACCTCATATTAAAAATGCGAATTTGGGCTTGATTTTTGTTTGTTACACTTTAATAAAATGTTGCATGCATGTTGTAAAGGTTCAGAAAAGGACTTTATCATTTTTAGTCCTTACAATATTTAATAAAATTAACCCTATGTAGAACTGTCCCACTGCTGGGCACGGACCTCTTCTTTGTGTGAGACGGGCTAGGCCATAGTCGATCACGCTAGCCCGGTGCAGGTTGGCATATATCTTTGCACGATGTTTTCCTTCACCGCTAAAGTGAAATAATTAACTATTTAATACGCACATAACTTCACAAAGTCAGCGGTGTGTGCTTCGCAATCGAACTCTAGATCTCAGTCAAGTGTCAAACTGTTTCCCACTTGACTATCGCTGCTGGTTCCTTTTAACATAGTGTAACGCTAGAATGTAATTAGTTCTAGCGTGAAGGATTCCCTTGAAAAAGTGGGCGCTCCTGCTTTCTCTACCGCATCGAACAGTACTTATTTCCTAGTGGCGATGAAAAGACCTTTCCGGCAGACTTGTATATTAATGCTCATCAATCATCGATCAAAAGTGGAATTGATAAGTTTGAAACCGACGTGACAAGAAACAGGCTTAAGAGTAATGATAGTGTTACTGCGTAAACCCCGGTAATTAAGAGTGCCGATTATTAAAAGTAAAATATGAGTTTTCACCTATTCCTTTCCTTTATGCCACCTTTAATTTGTCTCTAAAGTCGGAAACACGTTAGAGATTATCTCTGGTATTACCAGTGATTATGTGTCAGTAACCATTAATAATCACGCGTGCCATATTCTAGTTTGTTGTCACCATCAAAGTATGAAAAAACTTTTTCAAAGATTTACATAATATTGTCTTCTGTTTGATTAGCTTAAAAATTAGTAAAGTTTAATAGTAATAGTAGTGTAACAGTTTCTAAATTTTGTAATAAGGTGTCAAATAAACAACACGATAAAATACGTATATAGTAGTTTAATTTCAATTGTTCAAAGATGCTAGATCTAATGAGATGAACTTTTTAATATTCTAGAATTAATTATTTACCTTTTTTTGGTAAATGTGCATGAATATTTATGCTTAAATATTGTGCTCGGAGTTGAAATTAATGAACCTACTTATTTTCTCAGCGTATTTATTTAAAATGTAGACCAGGCTAAGTTTGCGCTTAGAACAAAAGTAAACAATTAAATATTCCCAGTGAGTGGTTCAGTAGGCGTTTAATGAAGTAGGTACCTCGGGGTCAACGCGCTGCTTTCTACCAAGTGGTGCGTGTTCGGTTCCGTTTGGCAACCGATAAACTCGCTCTACTTGTGTTGTCATATCGTCTGGATATCATTATTACTATTCACATTGTATATTGGTCTGAAATATTATAGATTTCAGTGTCACCGTAATCTAACTGTCGTGTTTTACAACTTGTATTAAATATATGATAACAGTAAGTGAAACAAAATAGATCTAATATTAACGTTTTGTAGTTTATTATAATTATACTTAAATTTTAATAGTGTCATTCTTATGTAACTAATTTTAATTTGAATGAGAAATTAATTTATCAAACCGATTTTCGTTGTCATGGTGGTCAGAAATGGTCGCCTTACTATTGTGATTACGCCGTGTTGTGGATTCGAAACCCAAAAGATAAAAAATTGTATAAGTCACAAATAGTTATTCGTCTGGGTGTTATTTGTGTACAGTATTTCAATGTTTACAAAGTCTAGAACGATATGTTTTATATTTGATAAATTAAAATAAATTCATGCAATTTTGAATGCGTAAGCATTGTAATTTTTTTTTAATATGTCTTTTACTCACTAATATAAACGGCTTGCGACTAATCATAAAGTTCGTGATTTGGTCCGGATCGAGCTAGTTGGATGCGGTTGAAAAGTTACTAATCCCCAATAGCAGGACGGATTCTGACAGTTTCTTGGTGGACGGCGTAGCCTCACCTATTAAATATACACTTCTGCCTAATACTTCAGGCATATACAGGCTTGACGCTAAGTAAGTAGGCATAGTTAAGACTGACAGGCTTTAGTAGTATTCCCACAAGTTGCGTTACACCTACTTACACATTATTACAATCTTCAATATATTGCATATTCATTAAAATAATAAGCCATATGTGTTATAGAAACATCAAACTGACGAAACTATGTTAATATATCTTGCACCAAGTAGGTTGAGATTACGCTATTAAGTCGGACTCTTGGCATAACATTGTAAGGCGTCATAATTTCATACAAACAGCTAGAAATTAAGACACTGAATGTAAGTATGTGTCAATGAATGTAAGTATGTGTCAATGATAGCAACTAATGTGTACTGTATGTAAGTTGTTGACTTGTAGATAAGTAGATATTGTTTGATACACAAACTTTTCTCTTTGTCTAATTGTCTATACATACCTTAGTGGCGGTACCCAGTATGAAATTTTAAAGTTATATGCGTATTAGCAATAAAGGATTGCTTTTTCTTAGTTTGATTATCAAATAGTTTATTGTCGCTTGCTTTAACGATGGAAGAAAACATCGCGAGGAAACATGTATGCGTGTGAGATCTATGTACATCATGTTCTCAAAGATGTTTGTAGTCTGAGAACTTGCACTGGGCCAGCGTGGTAGAAGGATGTTTTCATAATGAGAAAAAGCTCGTACCGATCAGTACAACAGTGCCATTATTATATAGGAATGTTGTCATTCGAAACCCATTAATAATACACCCAATAAACCCAATAAGCACACCATTGTTCTATTCCTAATTTTTCACTGATACTCAGTTTTAAATTTTCAGTTATGACTGAAATGATAATAGCAATCCTGCAGTATTTGCGACTACGCAAGTGCCACTGCGCAAGACGCTATTGCGCTAGATTCTTCTGCACTAAACGCATCTGCTCTAGATAATTTTAAATACAATTACACTAGAGACTACACAGTTAAATGCAACACGAGATGCAACTGCGCAAAATACCGCTACACTAAAAGCTCTGCAAATCCTTTCAATTTATATATCGGTACACAAGACAGGTAAAATCAAGAACTACATTTAGTTTAATATGCTAATGGGTTCTAGTTTGAGATTGAATAAAGTAATTTGGATTGTTAAATTATCTTGTCGTATCGTGTTACCTTGAAAGTGCAATGAGGCTTTATTTCGGCCTTGGTATAGAGGTGTAAGTGATTTGTGGCCTGTGATATTACGAGAAGTCGATGGCCTTATAAGGCCGCCGAGTGTGCGGCTATCCGTGATCGCGGATAGATTGTTGTCTTTCATGTTAATTTAGTTAGTGCTTTATGTAACTACTGTGTTATTCATTTGAATAAATATTTAGTTTTGTGTTAAATAGGTATACATTTGGACTAAATTATCTACGTTCTACTTCGTTTATTCTATGGGTAGGTAGGCGTTCGCTTGATTGTTCGGCCCCGTGGACTAGTATTCGCTCGTGACATCATTTAGAATCATCACACTTTAACGATCATACGATAACTTTGGTTTTTCTGAATGGAACTAAAATAAACGTGGCTTAGATCAAAGCTACCAAACTGTGAAAACCGCAACAAAATCGGTTCAGTGGTTTTGACGTGATACCGGCACAAAAAGACAGATATACAAAAATTGTAATAACCATTATTATGGATATAGTGCTTACTAATAGTTCTTCATAACTTTTTTTTTGTACAACTGTGTTGGAAAACTAGCGTACGGCGCACCTGATGGTAAGTGGTCACCGTAGCCTATGGACACCTGCAACACCAGAGGCATCACTTGCGCGTTGCCGACCCTTTAGGAAAGGAAGTGGGAGGGAGGAGGAGCGGGAAGGGGGAAAGAGGTGAGAGGGTCGACATTGTATAGTGACATCATGTCACTGTACCTGTAGTTTGCCGAAATCTGAGATTTTCAGTGTGTTATACAGTTTATACAATGAGTGTTATACAGTTTATACAATGAGTGTTATACAGTTTATACAATGAGTGTTATACAGTTTATACAATGAGTGATGGATTTGGTGAAGTATATAGTAAGAACAGAAGACACTATGGATGCTTGCTAAATTGAATGTAATTCATATTGTTAGATGGTAACTGTTAAGTGTGACTAGCATCTTCTCACTGTTGTACAGTAGTCATAGGTCTACTTCCACTAGTTCTTATCAACAATAGCAAGACCCAACATAAACAAAATACAGCATATTTAGGGCAGCTCACACCGCAACCAAATTCTCAGCATTTTCTGGGTTAAACGCAGCAAATAACAGTAAGTTCACACAGTTACCTGTCTTAACTGCTACATTAACCTGCACTTATAATATGTCTACTGGGTTTCTCTATAATTGAGCTAGATTAACTGGAAAGTATGAACAGGAAGGCTAGTCTGGTTTACCCGTGGCTTATGGTGTTCCGGTCAAATCAGATCGCTTGGTTATATAAACCTATTTGTAGTTTACCATAAACATGGATATATAAGAAGATATAATTTTTTAAATCTATGTAAGGAAATTGATATATATCTAGGTAATTGCTTATTACTGTTTACGTAAGTCAGTTCTAATACTAGAGAATTTGCGTAATGGCGGATCATGATATAACGGATATATTCAGAGTTGAATAAATAAATGTTTGTGGGAGACCGTTGGACTGCTACGCGGAAAGAAATTCTTTCATATGTGATGTCTGCCAACCCGCACTGGGCCAGCGTGGTGGACTATGGCCTAACCCTTTTTACACTGAGAAGAGGCCCGTGCCCAGCAGTGGGACAGTTTAATACATGGCTGATATTATTATTATATACATATAATGATGAGTACGACGCTGTGCACACAAAGCGTAGTTCTGGGTTCAAGTGCCGTGTTGGCAAAATTTTACTTCTTTATTTTTTTAATTAAATTTTGCTTAAGTTTTCTTGTCAGAAATCTTTACAGCAGCATCGCATATTATAGCATAATGTGAGTGAGATACAATTCTGCTTAGTCTTATATTAATATGAATATATATTATTCATTTACATATACATAATAATAATATAATAATACCTTTTAATAGTTAATTAAGTAATAACAAAGCAATATTTATGCCCTATTCATAATAATTCTCATTTATAAGCCACGATAGATTTCCACACACATTCCGATATTAAGCGGCAATTTCTATGTATTACTTATTCATACTTTATATGTACTAAGATTTCTAATATAAATATTGATTTGAATAAGCAATTTTATCTGTTTTGACACCATAAGAGATAAAAGGTTGGCTTTCTAATCTAACCAAATCAAAATGAATATCAGTTTCTGACTACACGGGTGGTGCAGCAAGCAAGCGTTTGCCTGCTGCCGCCGCGCTGTATGTTCTAAGTTCGAATCCGATGCGGGACAATTATTATTGATCCATAAAATATTGTTCTACTTTAGATTCATTTAGACTTAAATAAGGTCTGTTAACTGTATGTCCGCGAAGCAGGGGTTGAGAATTGATTTTATAATAGGTTTGCTACTACGCGACTGCTACCTGATCTTCGTAAAAAATCTGCTAGACCAGACGATAGAATATTTAAGTGATCTAACACCCCGTATTAACTTCCATATATATTTACAAACATACAAACAATGGACACAAAGAACGCCTAGAGCCGGGATAACTGCTGGGAGATCACACACGTGTGGGCATCGAACCCGCACTCGGCGCCGCGGCAGTGGCGTGCAGACCACTTGCACCATCCGTGCAGTTGCTTTTTAATGCTGCCCACCATGATCTTGTATGACATGTTTCTTTCCTTTCCCACACAACCGATGCTAGTATTACTAAAATCTTTATAATAATGATTACGAAACCTTTTTATTGGCTGCATCATGTTATATCAGAGTATCATATTATAGAGAGGAAGTCATCAATCAAGCAATAATTTTAAAAATGCGTATCCTTGCGTACATAACACCTTCATCCGGCAAGTAATATCATCATAATATATTATGTAATTATAAAACTATGTGTCGTAAGTCCAGCGATGTTAGTATGTGTTGACTAACGATCGTGAGGTGCCGAGTTCGATTCCCTGACCGAGCAAACTGTTGTTAGACAATTTTATGGGGAATTTGACAGTAACAGCACGGAGACTACAAACTTTTAGAAGATAAACCTTAATATACATACAAAGTCTCACGCCTTCATCCCTCGCAAGACAAGGGAAGTGAATTACATTCATATTTCGCAAGCTATGGATTTAAGTGTTAATAGAAGCCCGAATAATTACTGTCAACTACCGAGTACAGTTCCAGAATCCGCCCTGCTAGTATAATAAATAATAAAAAATATTTATTACCAAAAGAGTACAATATTTCACAAAGAATCTATTGGCCCCAGACTAGCAAAGTCTGTCCTGTGGATGCCTTATTCCGATTACAATGAAATACAATTTTGGCTCGATCGAAATCAACAAAAGTAAATTTACAAACAATTTAAGGTAAGTAAGTAAGAACAGAAAATCTCAATAACTACCTAGCTCGAACTTTGAACTTGCCACCTCTTGTACAGCAATCGTGTACTGTATACCACTGCGCCACAGAGACAGAAAAATTCTAGGTGATGAATTTCATAAGGTTCAGTGCTAAATAAATCAGGCGAAATGTTATTTCTTTAAAAGACAACTCCTGCTCAAGGAATAATCCCTGCGTCGGCGCGAACATTCCAGCAGCGGACTCAAAGAACATCCAGACTCGAAACAAACATTTGTGGAGCACACAAAGTGTTGTCCCGCGTGGGGATCGAACCCACAACACTCGGCGTGGCGGCAGTGGTGAGGCGATCATTTTAACCACTACGTCATTCATGCATCTTATCTTATCTTATGTGGGAGCCAGTCAGTACAGACCGGCGACACTTCGACCCAGTGGGATCTTTTGTGTCGACACTCTCCCAATAACGACTACCATAGATGTTCATGGCAGCCGGGACCGACGGCTTAACGTGCTCTCCGAGGCACGGAGCAGGCGATAATTGTCAATCAAAACCCACATAATTTCGAAAAGTCATATAACTTCCGAAAGTCAGAGGTGCGCGACGTGGGTTCGAACTCGAGACCCTCTGCATTGCAGTCTGTTGGTCCCTAGTGAGCTATCGCTGCTCTTTCATTCATGCATACACCTCTGACCGACCTCTCGAGGTTATGAATGCTTCATGATATATTACGTAATGATATACTCACGGTGTACTAACCATATATAGTAAGCAGTTAGTTTCTAATGTGTCTGCTGCGGTTTCTACGTATTTCCTGTAAAATTTACTCTTCCCTTCTCACTGGTCTTGTAGAAATCACATCAGTATGTATAGCTTTCCGCTGTGACATCTAATGAGTGTTAAAAGCGGAGCTAAGTAATTAATAATTCTTGTTATTAATTACATTTAGCTCATAAAATGACTATATGTTTCTCTAATACGGCAATAATACGAATTGAGTGCAATTAAAAGTCGCTACAAAAAGAAGCTAAAGTGTGTGAACCTTTTTCAAATTGTACGTAAAAATCCTTACGAATATTATAAATTCGAAAGAAACATATCTGTCTATTACCTTTTCATGGCTAAACCATTCAACCGATTTAGATGAAATTTGGTATAGATATAGTTTAAAATCTGGGAAAGGACATAGGCTACTTTTTATTGATTTAGGTACCACGCAAACAAAGCCGCGCGCTAAAGCTAGTAAGGAATATACACGCATGCGACTGCTGTGTATGTCATTTAGTTCGATTGCCAGGTCGGGCAAGGCGTTATACCTAAGGTTTTTCAGTTAAGATATTCTCAATAGCAGCACGGAGTCTAAAATGGCGTCCGATAGAAGATGATATGCTCGTCTACTGTTACGTTGGCCCTAAAGCCATGGCAGGTGGAATGTGAGTGCTATACACCTTTGTTTATTCGTTTACTTATATGGCAGTAAGACTGTGTATGTTTGTTGGTAAAACTATCTTTTGCAAAAGTGACTTTTTCCATTGGCGTTCTTTTAACTTTCAATAACGATGATGTGTGTCAGTGATTTAACAGGTTCTCTGTCCGATAAATTATATATGATACATAACAATAGATTCTCTATTGTGTCTATCACGGGACAGCGAATGAGTGAACTCTTAAAGCCAAAATAAAGTATAAATATACAGTAGGTCACTAAAATACATACATTTTACAAAATAATTGAATGTCTCACCATAGTGAATAAAAAAGTATATACTTTACTATACACCGTATATAAATAGTATATATAAAAATTTATAGTAGAAAAATTAATGTATTTTTTTTTCGTAGTCTCTGCCTACCCCTCTGGGAAACGATCGTGAATTTATGTATATATATATATATATATATATATATAAATTTATATATTATATATATTTTACTTTAGTATAAACTTATATCACACCTACATTCTACCAACAGCATGTAGGTCTCAAATAATAATGTGATCACCATCTAACGACCATACTGCCATAGTCCACACATCCATCAACGAATAGCTTGTACAGAATCCCATAAATTCATATTAATATTGCTTTCAGCATGGTGTTGCTACTATCATAGTTTTATTTGACCATAAACCGATAGTCGTAAACTACAGACATGTATGAACATGACTGAGAAAGGGCGCGAAAGTAGAAAGTGGCGCATTGAGGCTCTGAACCGCTCGCTAAAGCTGTTTGAAATGGAACTTGTACCTGTTATAGATGGTTCATAATATTCTGTACTAGCTGTTACCTGCGACTTCATCCGCGTAGATTTTAACTAAAAAGTGTTTGTCTCCGCGGAACCCTAAAATCAAAGTAGCCTAAGTTACTCCTTATAACATCAGCTATCTGCCAGTGAAAGTCCCGTCAAAATCGGTTCAGCCGTTTCGGAGATTACCCGGAACAAACAGACAGAAAGACAGACAAACATTTTAAAAATAGATGTTTTCGTATACCTTATATACTTTCATATGCAAAAAGCTGTTATTTTGATCTTACAAACAGACACTTCAATTTTATTTATTTGTTCTGTATTATTAGTGGGGCGGTGCTGCAGCGGTAGAGAGTGTGCTTGAGGTCTCGAGTTCGATGCCCGAATGGTAAAGTGTTACTAAGCTTTCCTGTCACTAATCTTTTAGAAGCAGTATTGAGTTTGAAACTTTGCATGCATGGCAGACAACAATAAGTTCGCTTACTGTCACGTTAGACCTTAAACATTTATTTATTTATTTATTGACCATAAAACTTACGTCTATCTTTACAGGCAAGCCTAATGCGATAGAGTAGCTGAATTAGACTATCTTATATCTATAGTATACATACACTTACTATACAGTATACTATACGCTTAAATTAAGCTAGTTACTGCAGTGGAAATAAGCAGCATTTGTGAATACGTTCAGTGGACATGTGAACAAATCTATCTGGTCAGACAGTGCGTTGAGCACACGCAGCGCCCGCACGAGCGGCGCGCGCTGCAGCAGGTTGGTGCGCGCGCGAGGCACTGCCAGCAGCGACGGCTGCCGGCGACCGAGGTACTCGCTCGGAACGCACAGCTGCACCGTCTCTAAGATACCCGGATTGTGAATCTTACCGCGCATTACACTAAACACGTAGGTAGCAAGAGCTACTTCCCTTCTTACTTCGAGTCTGTAATATTCTACCATTCCCAAAACAAATAAAGTAGGATACAGCATTGGGTACCCTGGGAACACGCCATACTGCTTCATATATAAAAACATGTCCGGCGAATTATAAGTGTTATACTCCTGCAACTAACTATTCGGCGTATAGACGTAAGATTATGTACATATGTATTATTAGACTATTTTGTTAGGTGGTATAAGTTTTCGACGACTCTTACAGTTGATCATGAGGTCCGAGGTTCGATGCCCAGATCGAGTCAAGCATTTATCTATTAGACACATTATCAGATAGCATGTCGATATCAAAAAAGTGCTATTGAGATACAATAACACTGCCCAGTTTGAAAATCATGCTCACGGCCTAGATCGGCCATATGCGCTTACCTTGCCGCAACGAAACTCCAAAACTATAATCCACATCTCCAATATAGAATTTCTTAATTATATATGTAATTGCGTCCATTAATTAATCCTAAGTATCACAAGTAAAGATTAAAACTAATAAATATACATAATTAACACCATTAATAATGCAAACAGGTCATTCTGAAGGAGGTCACCAGGTCTCAGTAAAAGCATGAAACCGATATTTCACCGAAATTATAACCGAATTGGAGTGAGAAACACCGATTATATCGATAAATAATCGATTTAATGTTGATTTGTTTAGATAGATTTGATATTGATTTTTGAAATACAATAGTATTCTGTTTATTGTAGAATATTAATATCGTATTTTATACCTAATTGTAACGGTTTAACAATATTAATTTTCCGACTAGATTTGGCGGGTTCAAGACTTCAAGACCCTATGGTCTATTTGTAGATTTGTTAGTCGGCAATGTGCTTAAAGAATTTCTCTTCAGAATTCTTCGCAGAAAAACCCATTAACGCTTTGCCCGACCCGAACATCGAATCAGAGACTTGCACAGCAGTCACATTTACTGCCGCTGAGCCAACGAGACAGCATTACTTCTTTACACTACAACTGTTTATATATTTGAGTCGTGACTATTACAATAAAAATATTCATAACGTAACTTTAACATATTTTAAAGGTTTAGTCAGAATGGTATCACACCCAAATTTCCCTTAAAACAGTAGAAATATTTACATAAATAGCTTTTAAACAAAAGAAACATTTGCCCACTAGTGGAAAAGTACTTTCATCGTTGACGAATAACCGTGATTTCAACCATTAATTTTAATTAATAATTGTTTTAAACAAAGTGCATTAGTTCTGTTCTCACCAGTAGCTCTACCTTAAAACGGACTTTCGCTCATAAAACATTTACATTACTATATATTCTGTCCAAGTCTCATAGTAATAAAATGCTTTTAATTACTTGTATATAATAATGTCAGCCCTGTATATAAACTGACCCACTGCTGGGCACAGGCCTCCTTTCAGTGTGGGAAGGGTTAGGGCATAGTCCACCACGCTGGCCTATTGCTGGTTGGGAGACATCGCTCATCTTCGAAAATATTATGGTGAACTCTCAGACATTTCTGGTTAAAGACTTTATTTTCTCATAAAGAAATTTACATTTCACTTACATGAGAACACTTTTACACTTATGTATAAACACTAGTATAAAACTTCGACATTCGGACATTAAATTCTAGCTTAATAATATAGGTACACAAAAGATATAATCTTGTTGAAATTATTTTTGCATTTAGTTTCCCTCACCATATTTTCCTTCGCCGGTAAAATCCTAATCCTAACTTCGTAACTATAATATTATAGTACAGAAACGGACATAGGCTACCTTTCATCCCGAAAAATATTACTGTTCGCGAGGAAAACAACAATAACGTGCTTATGATAATAGATGGCGCCACGTATCTTTCGAATCATGATTAAATTATATTATTACAAGGAGAGTACAACCCGAATTGATTGTCAAATTCTAAATTAACGCAAGCGAAGCCGCGGGCAAAAGCAAGTAAGCTATAATTGACTATTTAATACGCACATAACTTACGAAAAGTCAGAGATGCGCGCCTTGGGATCGAACTCGAGACTCTGCGTGCCAGTTCAACAATCGCCCATAAGGCTGTCGCTACATTTTACTTATCTATATTTGATCATTATTGTTGTCAATGGAATAAGCATTAACAGTGCATACATGAAGACTGCATCACCGAGGCAGAATTAATTAATTACAAATATCATGTAACGTAAGTAATATGATACACAGATTACATCTCGGGGAGACTCGTTAAAACACATCTGTAATGTTTCTAGGCCACATGTTATGACCAAATACATATACACTAATACCTAATTACATAAATATTGCTGGTTGTTAAGATTCTGATGTATCTTTTTGACTGTATGTACCCTCGTAATTTTATTATTTACAATCTTCATACATACATACATACATAGATTCACGCCTGTTTCCCAGAGAGGTAGGCAGAGACTACGGATTTCCATTAGCTACGATCCTGACACACTTCTCTGGCTTCATTCAATTTCATCATATTCCGCATACACACCCGTCGGTTCAAGGAGCTTATAACCTGGCCTTTGTCCAGAAAGACTCCGATCTGATCGAGAAACGTTCGCCTAGGTTTTCCTCTTGCGACTGTTCCATTCACTATAGCCTTATAAACTTTCTTAGTCAGTCTTTCCTCGTCCATTCTTTCTACATGGCCAAACCAGCTCCAATCTCAAAGTCAACAATCGTCAAGTCTCTCCAAAACATACAAATATGATCTCACACCTGTGTTTCCGAATGGGAAGATGTAAGGGTATTTCACCTAAATTGAGCTATAATTTTAGCAACAACGGTAGAAGGTGACCTTATTGATGTCTATCGTTAACAGTTTCAAACTTCGTGGTGCTGCTGATTAATACATGGCAGAATACCCGAATAATAGGATTGATCCAGGGATCATGGTTTATTAGTGGATAAAGTTTCATCTAGATGCGTTCAGCGGTTGCTGCATAAAAAGTAGTAAACATCCAAAGATCTTTCCAAACTTTCACAATTATATTATTAGTAGGATTATAAAGACTCCGGCCCAAACACTACACGGAGTACAAAGCCATTGGATTCATTAAACAAAATATCACACACACATACAAAAACATTCTCCAGACGATTATAAAACTCGAGCCTCTATTACACAAAAACAATCTATCCATCTCATTCTTACACGCTTGAATAACAAATCTTCTCTTTCTCTACCACCATTAATACACAAAGGCATCCCAACAAGACATAAACACACCATAGAATAAAAAATATCGAAGATGGTCGATTACTTTCTCTAGAGAAAGTCTTGTTTCGTCACCTGACGACAGATGGGGCGTCACAACTTCAACTTGTTGTCATTATACAAAGGTTGTTCACTCTACACAAGTAGGACAACGATTGTTTAAACAATTCGACTTACAATTAGTGCACTGAAGTAATTTTTACGTGATTTATATCTTACGATTCTGAAATTACTTTATTGTGTGCATGCAATCCTAATTGCTGTATAACCTCGATATCACTTGTGCAGGTAACAGGCATACAAGCACGGCTTGTATATCGGAGAATACTAATACCTATTACTTCTTTGGTGGTATGCCAATGGTCTATCTGTTGATAAGCGATAACCGCTGCTTACAGACATGGCTGTGTTCTTGCTATTACAGAAGCAATTCAGAAACCATACCACATAGGTGGCAAGCCCAAGATCTGTCTGATGGTAAGAAGTTTCCATAGACTTTATGAGGAGGATGATAGGAATGGGCTAAGATAAAGGAAGGAAAAGTGTCGAGGGCCGAATCTCGAGGGTGCATAAACCAGCTTGGCACTACTACGAATATAAGATTCTACAGCGAAAGGCTAAGAGCTCAACTAAAAGTGTGTCTGAAGCAATAAAGGCTTGCTATGTTTTTCTAATATAACTATGGAGATTACAGTTTCTAATCGATATTATAATAATGTATTCCGCAATTAAGTAGTTAGCATCAGAAGGCGATAGACTCGGCTCATGGTGTCGAAGAAATCACTTAATCGCGACTGGTCCAACCGCCTCTCTCTAGCAGTTACTTAACACTCAGTTACTCAACTTAGGTACCTTGACTACCGCCTCACTATGAGGCTGCAGTACCACCTGAGTAACACGTGACTGCATACCTCACTATCTCTTAAAAATAACTAAAATGTTAAAGCCAAATCAATTTATTATTTAACGATCTATCCGCGACTTAACGCGCGATTTCTATAGAGAAAACTATCTGTACAGTTGTCACCTTAGTAGTAACGAATACAGTTCGTGAACAATAGTCTTTTCAAAACAAAAATATGACAAGAACCTACAGAATTAAAGTACCCTACATCTCTATCAGCCCTAATACTCTAAGGCCCTGGTCTACCATATACTATGTGACGAATAAATAGATAGATTCGGGATGCACGCACCATGCGTCCTAAGGTACCAGACAGAGAGTAGACGGGATGTCCAGGATGAGGATAGATAACGGAATTAAATATAATGACCACCAAAAATACTAATTGCGGAGCAAAATATGCTTACTAAAATATATCATAACGAGCATCTATACGTCTCAAATCACTGCATTTCGGCTTGGAAGGTTTAGGTTATGTTATGTTTCTTCTTAAACCCACCCAAAAATAGAAGCCCCGCGAAGCGGGGCCCCGTCGACTTATTTCGATTTCTTTAAATATATTTTGCTGTGCAATTTGGTGATCATTTACTATTTTTGACTGTTATATTTTACTATATCTGGTGATAAGTTAAACATAAGCCATAGATAACTCACTGCCAGTCGAGCAGACTCACACGACTTATCAAAGATGGCTAAATTTGTCATGGCCACAGTGAGGGGTTGGTAAGGTATTGAGTCACTATCCTACGACGGCTTACTTTTGCAATATTGTTACAATAACTAAACACACTTAATTATATTTGTAATTCCAACAATATTAATTGTAACATGTATTGCTCTTCACCTCGTTCTGCCTGCTATTATTTATAGCTGTCAGTCACTTGTTTAATTACCTTTAATTAACTTATGTTCTGACATTCACGCAAATGAAAGAAAAACTAGTTTGTGTGTTTATGCGTTGTATTACATTAATATTGCGTGAAAATGTATTTATTGTCAGAAGCTTTTCTAAGTTGCTTAATATTTGAGCTATTTCTTTCATTTAAAATAACATCATACTTGAACAAAGAAAAATTATGTAGAAGTGCATAACGTGCGTAATATATTAGACATAATTTATTTTATTTTATTTTATTCAGTACGTACAAAAACAGATAACAGATTAGCATATACAAGTAATAGTCTTAATAGTACACAATGAGTAAATCTGACATCCAGTTACATTTGTACACAACATTTGCAATATACAGTACACACGTGTAAGTTTACATTAGCTTAAACTGAATATTGTATGTTAAGATTAATATTATACTGGCAATTCTGGATTTGCAAATACACAGGGCTTTAACTAATATTATTTTACGTTATTATAAGTTAGTAGTAATATTGTAACGAAACCTGCATGTCTGAGAGTTCTCTATATGTCCCGACATGCGCTAGCGTGGTGTCCAGCCAGTGCCGGATTAACCACGTAGCAAGAGTAGCAATTGCTACGGGCCCCGCGCGAAAGGGGGCCCCGCATATTTAAGCCCACTCATTTCTGCCTGAGCGTAATTTTTTGAGTGAAACTTATTAAGATGTGGTATATTAAATTTACTTGATGTCACAAAAACGTGAAATGTTACAACTTTTCCTACTAAGACAATCCACGTCAGACAATCGGTAACCGACTATTTCCTTGGCGTAAATACAACACCGAATTTCATACGGTAAACGCACAAGTTCTACAAAAAGTCGTTCGTATGAATGTGTAGAATTTCAGTCGGCCTAATAATCAGCTCTACAAAAAGTCTGACGTATGCAAGCACTCTTACCCGAAAGCATATGCTACGGGCCCCGCGCGCGCTTAATCCGGCACTATGTCCAGCAGTGGGATAATGTATAAACAGGGCTAATATGAGTGATGTATGTATGTGGGTGGGCAACTCTAGCCAGTATCATCAACATCGCATCTCTTAGAGCTTATTAAAGTCCTCCACTAATGACCGCCACACGGTAAATTATATTTTAACATAATTACTTCTTTCGCGACCTTACCGGACAATATTAACATTCAAATTATATCTGAACATAGTCGTATATTATAATACATTATAGTTTAAGGATTTCGTGGTATCTAGGTTAATAAAATGTCAGATTATTCTAGAATTTATTTGCATACCCAACTTGTTCGCTGTCAGAGACGTTTTTGGAGTTCGCTCTGTCCTGTCAGCAATTAGGTTAAATTGTTTTAAATTATTTATGTTCTAGTTGAATTCATTTGCTTAGATACGCCCGCGGTATTTTAATTGTATATTTGATATTGTAAGTGGGTTAACCATTATTCGTTTTATTGATGAAGGAGACCTGCCTGATAATTCTTAAGGACATGTCAAACCTTTTAACGCAGTTTTGGGGTGCAAGCCTCATGCTTTATTATTTCTTACTATAGGTGTGATGGCAATATCCAAATAATTAATTTACCCTTGATTGTCTCATGAGAGAGTAGACTGCACGGACACATCAGAGCAGCTCGTCAAGTACATATCATGCTACAAATTAAATATATTTTTATAGATGGAATGTTGTGGAACAAATTGATAAAGGTGTTGTGTCCAAATTATACAGGTTGACTGACTGATGGATTGGCTTGATTGACTTTAGTTGATTAATTATTTGCATGTAGAGCGATTGCGTGGATTTCGTAAGTGAAGTTCATGTGGTCGCGTGGAACCCCACGTACACGCCTCTAATACTCACGTCTGTGTAGTCTGCATGGACAATACAGTGGTTAAAAGGTATTTAGTGACCGACCTATTTAGGATCATACTCTCGGTAGAGGTAGCAAGAGGTCCCACTTAATAGGAGTTGCCTGCCGAGCACAATTACAGACCCCCTGCTGCTATAAAGAATTGTTTTAACGAAAAACACAATAGTATTACCGGATCGGGATCCCAACCCAAGACCAATACAATCGTACAAAGAGACTTACAGAACTTTGTCCAATCCAACATTTTACAAACAATTAGTTCATGGCCAAAAATAACCTTTTTCCGTTCAACATCCGTCAGTATACCACAAAATACATATATTAATACTCACCAGTGTTACAATACAATTCTCCAAAATCTCAAGGTCCATTGCGCGATGACAATGTTGATGAGATATTTAAGTTGTTTCTTGTGAAACAAATACGACGATGGAATGATGACACTGCGAGTGTGTCGATATACTTATGGTGAATAACCGAAATTAGTACCTCGGTAGTTCTGCGCCTTTATGGCAAAATGTGCTTACCTGTAAACAAACAAACATTTTGTTAAATGATATTTTAATAAATAATTATAGCGTTGTACAACATCATTATTGACGATATAGGTCTTAAAATAAACAATTATATGTAAATAGCATGTGCGCTTATGTTATCTTGCGATCCTGAAATACCGGCTTCGATACCCCAGTTCGGCAAAGGTTTCTGTTAGTGAATAATTCTCAGAATGAGCACTTGTGCCAGTAAAAAAAGCTATAGGTCATTCTTTATTGCATAGGGCTGAAATGTATGAAATACAAATACCTTTCACTTCGCTTTTTAGTTAGCAAAGGAAAGTCTACAAAATACTAAAAGGGATACATATTTCTCAGATTTACTATTCCTATACAGATTTCCATCCTCTTCGTCGTAAATATACCGGTATTCAGCAAACATCTTTAGTAAGTACACAATCCGCACCCACAACGACCATATCCGCACAGAGTACACATATTGTGTACTATCAAACACACAGACAGACTTTCTCTCATTATTCAATATGCATCAAGTTATGCAAGGCGTGAGCCGTCGTATTATTAATTATAAATAATCTTTAATGGCTCGAGTGGTTCTAATTACATGGTGCACTAAACTAATTTACATAGTTACTGCATATTAATAATTCTGTTCTGTTGGTCATACTGAACTGAATATCTATTAAATTACCAGTTAATTTAAGGGATAAAAATAAGAATGAATAATAATGGCCGTAGTCTTTGATGTTAATAGCAGTCTAGGTCCCGCAGCGGTAGTAAATGAAACTGCTGAGGCTGAATTTCAATTTTTCAGTCCCCGTTTGTGGTGCAGTGCAGTGTTACAGGCATTTGTATGTTAAGAAATTCTTAGTCGTTACAGGTAATCTAACCATGACCCGAAAACTAAAATAATATAATATATACATACTTTCGAGGAGAACTTTTTAGAAGATCTATAAATTTTTTGAGTATTTGAAATGGCCATGTAAAGGCATATTATTTAGGACTAGATGTGCCTGCGGTTTCACCCGCGTTTATGATTACTGCGCCGCCCGCATGGGTCGTAGCGTGATGATAAATAGACAATAGCCTTCCTCGATAAATGAGCTATCCAACACTAAAATAATTTTTCAATTCGGACCAGTAATTTCTGAGCTTAGCGCGTTCAAACAAACAAACTCTTCAGCTTTATAATATTAGTATAGATTACCCGTTTAATACTAATGCCGAACGGGTTGCTACTACTGTTCGTCTTTGTCAGTAGCAATACTTTGTGTTCCGATTTAAAGACAAAATAACAGCCGCTTGTCTATGTGGGCATGCAAAATAAATGATATAAAACACAGCCAAATCCAGAACCGGAGGCCGCAGCAATAAAAAAGAAATCCTAACTCAAAACGAGTACGTATCAAAAACCGCGTCGTATTTTCGCAAACCAAAATACAATCTTTCGCATATATATTAGTACAAATGAAAGTGAAATATCAATTATCTATGCGCAGCCAATAACGAGTCATTCGTGAAGATTCGCCGGTGTGCCGGTAGGGCCATTTCACTGCCTTGTGGAATCCACTTTCTCGCCGCACCTTCCACACTTCACCTACAGACATGTCCGCTGAGTTGCGGAATATTTGCCGCATATTCAATAGGCTTGTTAAATATTTTATAAGGATCACTACTTTCTTTTATGTCAAAGAGATTAGAATATATTAAAATATATTATACTAGACAAGAATATTATAGAGCCTACGTCAAATATTTAAGTTGCAAATGTTTAAATTACTCAAACATACAGTTAGCGAATTATAGGGTTAAAAATATTTTTATGAATATGTATTTCAAGTTGTTTTTACGTGTGTTTTGACAAAAATAACTTTAGCGCGTGAAACTATAACACTTAACCACGACAATAAAACAAACACTGAACACAACCGGCGATAATGTAATGGATAAGGCAATGCACTTGCGACCGAGGTCATGAATTCGAAACAGTACCAGCGTGAATTCACTCCTGATACAAGCATATAAGATTAGCTGAAGTAACCCTTTTAGCAACAAGAACTCTAATGATATGTAACCTAAATAGCTAGTCGTCTTTTAAATAAAAAAGCACTACTAATGGATCACGCATTATTTTAAAGACCAAGTGATAATTTAGACAAGTATCTAACATTGACTGCAAGGCGATTAATCATCCAGAATACGATTCGTTATAACATATCCTAATACAAGATATAACTTCTACTTACATCTTAATTTGTCGTTTAAGTTTTACCGAATATTTGACAAAACAGCTGAAAACATCGACATTTTCTGGACAAATCAGACCAAATATGCAACCAAAGATCTACCTATCAAAACTATATCACATTCAGACTACCCATTCTTATAAACCAAATCATAAAATGTGATTTTACTGCCACATATTGGGCACAAGTTCAGGCTAAGCCGAGGCTACCACAGAATACACTTCAGTACATTACACCGCTACTGCGCATGTTCTGACATAATGACACAACATTAATCCCGGAAACCTAACCTCACGAACGCACGACCAATAATAAGGAATCATACAGCATTAGAATACAATTTCACTCAAACATTCCGCATATATTGAAAGCATTTCGCAAAACACCAGTCACCTTTAACTATTAAATGTTATGTGAATAGGTTAAACATATATAACCCTTTCTAGAGAAACCGCATGTTGGAGAAACAGAAAGTTTTTCTATTTATAGGCAGACAAATCTGTCCCGCACTATACTGTAGTTACTTCTAGATAAAGAACTGCATCAAGGTACTGCTAAGCCTTTTATGTTTAAAATGTGCATTATTGATTACCCAATACTTTTCACTGCACAGAGATAAAACCGCAACAAGTCAACGAAACATATGCTTTCATAATTATTTTAATCTTGAATTGAAAATGTTTTCCAATATAACAATTGCAATTGATACAAAAATACGTGATTGTGTCACTAATTATTACTTGAATCGTTGTTCTAATAAAGTTGTTTAGATCTTCTTTCTGAAATCTTTAATTCAACTATTACTGGATGAACACATAGCGGTATATACATTCATATTCGCGTTTGGCAAATCTATACACAGATTGTTTATTTGTTTGTTTGGACGCTCCAACATCTGGATGAAATCTGACTAGTAGAGTCAGATTTGAAAATATTTTTGCAATCTATATCCTATTTATTGAAGAAGGTTATATGCTATCTAAAATCCTTCGATTGTAACGTGATTTTAAAACCGCGTTCCACGGATAGTATGTAATAACATAATAAAACAATCAACGGCATAGATAAACATTCGAATGATTATCGAATTTTCAAATGATTAGATTTATTATTAAATGAATTACACAACATTTTTTATCGATAGTCGTACTAATACAGCTTAGTTTATGACACCTCTGTCTATCCTACTAAGGATCCATATTGTGTTACGAAAACTACCGTCTATAAAAATGCATCGCGTCTATACGAACAGTCCTTACTTTCCCTTTACACAATCTAATTACAAAATATCAAACAGTGTATGTAATTAAATAGCATCTTACAAATCGCATACCATTCTGCGCGTGCGCACCCGACCGTATAGACTAGTCTAACTCCACACCGTGGGAAACGAACGACTAGTTGACAATAATTTGTCAACTAGTCGTATTTTAAATAATTATTGTGACGGGTGAGACAATCGTTTGATCTGTCTGTCAAACAGTCGTAAAAGGTCAAACGGTCTTTAAAATGTGATTTTAGATTTATACGGTAGACTCATTTGCTCCGTACCATTTTCTTGGGATTTTGTATGATAAAAATATGAGGATAATTTTAAAGTATTATTTTGAGTACAAATAACGAAAATGTGTACTAATGTCTGAGCTTTATGTCATTAGTTCTATCGCTCCGTCTGTAAACTGATGGATCTATTTCAATACAGTTTTCTATTGAAAGCTAATTTATTATGAACATTTTTTGGTTAAATTATTAAAAACTAAGAAATCTTTCAAAAACTATAAGCTCTATGTCGAATTGGTGTACTAATATCACAATATTGATATACATAGAATATTATATATTTATTATTACGAAAAATTGTTCATTTAATATTATATTAAGTTTAACCTTTTAAACCGTGGTGGTACACCGGTGGCCAGAAACAAAAGATTTTAATTATGTCTGGCTTTCTAAGAAAATAAAAGTAAATTGAACGTTAATTATAATGGTCATAAAATACATAATAAGTAAAAATAAAGTTCCAATTACTGTTGATCCTTAAACGCGCCTGACCACTAATAAACAAAATAATTAATTTAAAGTACCATAGTAATCTATTTCCAATTGTCCATGACTCCCAAATCACCAAGCAATTAATATTGTAAATAGAAACAGCCAATGCGATCGAATTAGCCGAATAGTCACGGTTAAGTAACTATATTGGCTCCTTAATTATAGACTTGTAAAAACTGACAAGATTATAACAAGGTCACTCGGTGGCGATGCAATATGGCTGACTGTAATGCATTTTAATTGATGAGTGCGTATTAATGACTGGTTATACGAAGCGGAAAAGTAGTAAAGACTGTCTCTTTGCCCCAGCAGTCCACACGACTACTGTGCATAAAGTCTCAGGTTTGATCCCCGGTTGTGCATTGATTTTCCCGTAAGACTTGAGAATTTATCTTAAGAGTCTAGAATTGTGTGAGGTCGATGGTAATAGATAAGACCCCTATTACATTAGACTTAACCCCATAGCTACTAAATTGTGGGTTGTTCACCCCTTCAGCAATATAGGATAGGTATATATATATGACACTACGCAAAAACGCTGCGAATTGACATCACAAACATACGTAGATTCACGCCTGTTTCCCAGAGGGGTAGGCAGAGACTACGGATTTCTATTTGCTACGATCCTGACACACTTCTCTGGCTTTATTCACTTTCATCACATTCCTCATACACGCTCGTCGTTTCAAGGTGTGCTTAACCTGGCTTTTGTCCAGGACGTCTCCGATCTGATCGAGTAACGTTCGCCTAGGTCTTCCCCTTGCGACTGTTCTATACACAGTAGTCTTATAAATTTTCTTAGTCAGTCTTTTCTCGTCCATTCTTTTTACATGCTTGGGCATGTAGAAAGAATCGACAAGAAAAGTTGGTTTGGACCAGCTTAACATACCCTTTTCTATTCTCGTCACTATATCCACTTTCATGCCGCATCTCTCTTTAATCACACTATTCCTTATTCTATCTTTGAGAGTCACACCACGTATGTAATATTCTATCACATACACACAACACCATCTAGCCCAAACTAAGCAGAGCTTGTACTATGGGTACTAGACAATGAATACACATACATGTATACTATTTTTTTGTAAATACATACATAATATTATACATAGAAACACCCAGACCAAGACAAACATCCATGGTCATGCACACAAATGTTTGACTTGTGCGGGAATCGAACCCGCGACCTCAGGCGTGGCAGTCGGTTCACTAACCACTACGCCATCGAGGCCGACCGATATATGCGAAAACACCTCAAGCACTATATATATAATTTCCTTAATTACCTACGGAACCTTCGGTCTAACGTTTATTATATACTTGACCGCCATTATACAATGTATGTATGTATGTCAGGCTACTTACGAACGAGTTGTTGATTGAAATATAAAGTAATCTCGAGCAAGGTCTCTAAGTGACATAATGTTGCTCAATTGGTTTGGGTAATGTGCTAAATGATTTGACGTCATTGTAAATTAATAGCATTATGGCCTATGACAGAGATTCGGTAGAGGTAGGGCTGAGATAGAAGGCTGTTACATAGAGGCCATATGTCATTCTGTTAATAAAAATATTTTGATCTACATATAAGGATTGCCTTTAGTAGTATATTAAAAGTGGATGTATAATACATATGCCACAGTGTTTTTAAATTATTTATATACCATATAGTAGCAATAATGAACAATAGCATAGTGGAGAATGTTGGAGTTCCACGTAGAGGTTTTGAGTTCGATCCTATAGCTCGCGCTGACTCAATGGCTTTTAAAAGTGCTATATGTATTAAATACTAGATGTTTCCGCAGTTTCACCCGCGTTTATCGTTACTGCGCCGCCCCCGTGGGTCGTAGCGTGAAGTTATATAGCCTATAGCCTTACTCGATAAATGAGGTCTCCAACACTAAAAGAATTTTTCAATTCGGACCAGTAGTTCCTGAGATTAGCGCGTTCAAACAAACAAACAAATAAACTCTTCAGCTTTATAATATTAGTATAGATTTAATTATCGCTCGCTTTAACGGTGAAGGAAAACATCGTGAGGAAATCACTGAGAGTTCTCCATAATGCTTTCATTGATATGGCATTAGTCTAGCGTAAATGACTATGGCCTAACACTTTTCATGCCTCAAGAAGTTTAGGCCTTAGTTTCCAAAGGCCTGTGCCGAAAAGTGTGAAAGAAGACTAAAGTAATGTAGGAAAAGAAAACCGAAATCTAAAACAAAACATTACTTAAACAATTCTCGTTTCAAACTCAAACATCACTTTATAATTATATTTTATTACTTTACATTTAGCATATACATATACATATAAACGTTAGATAACTTAATGAATTTATTAGTTACGCTTTTTCTATTTAGTTTTAAAATAAATTTAATGTGACACATTATATAAAGTAAAAATGCCGTCAAATAATGCTTACTTAATTGGTCCAAAATAGTGAGTTTCGGTTACCTTAGCGAAAGCCCAAAAGGGAGAATAATATAACGATTAACTACATTTTGACTGAATACATTCATATCATCATCATCACCTCAGCCGAAAGACGTCCACTGCTGGACATAGGCGTCCCCCAAGGTTTTTCACACAGACCGGTGTTGGGCCACCCGCAACCCTTACCTTGTGGGGGGGGGCCTACCCCTGCTGCGTCTTCCGTTGCGTGGCCATTCATATACTATTATAAAAATTTAATTATTTAGCAGTTTTGACCAGTCAATGATCGGTGGAATAATGAGTTCACGGCTTAATATCTTGAAGTCTTGAATTGTAAGTAATCATAACATTAACATATTTATTAACTTACTAGATTTTGCCTGCGGCTTCACTCGCGTTAATTTAGAATTTGACAATCAATTCGGGTTATACTCTGCTTGTAATAATATAATTAAATCATGACTCGAAAGACACGTCGCGCCATCTATTATCATAAGAACGTTATTATTGTTTTCTTTGGGAACAGTAATTTTTTTCGGGATGAAAGGTAGCCTATGTCGGTTTCTGTACACCTGTCATCGTATATGCAAAATTTCAAGATGATCGGTTCAGTGGTTTAGGCGTGAAAAGGTAACAAACAAGCAAACTCTTTTTCGCTTTTATAATCTTAGTTAGGATTAGGATTTCAAACATTTATGTAAAATGTAAAGTATCTTGAAATTGTGGCAAATATAATTTAGTAATGAAATCAGTAAAAGTATTTAATTAGCAACATTTAACATTCACGTAAACGTAAGAAAATAATAAATATTGTGTACATAAACATTAATTATGGATGAGTATGATTACTTGACTCCTAGACATAATGCAATTATGCCGCAAACACAGAAACTATTGCAAAAACCTGTTTATTTGCAACAAATATATTGCTAAATACTTTCAAGGATACAAGAAACACGCGGAACTGTGAATATTGAAATAAACAAACTTCTTAGTCAACACTTTCTATGTATATAGTATGTAACAATACATATATACGACGAAAGCCGATTATAAGAAAAATTATAAGGAAACTAATAGCAATGTCAAAGGTTGTCATAAATTATAGTTATTTAATCAATGAGGTTACGGTAATGAGTTAATGGCATTAATGATAGAGGCAGGGACGCGCGCTAAGTTTGCACGCGAGTCATAGTATATAAGCAAGTTCTCTGAATTCATTCTCATCTAAATAAAACGAAAATGTCTATGTTATGGGCAGTCAATCATACCACGTTCCTATAGTAGACATCTCTGTTTATATCTTTCTTTTATAGGGCTTTATAAAGCACTAAATATATATCATCTAACTCGTAATATATAATCGCTTCTAGCCATATTAATACTTTTCTGTTAAAATAAACATCGTGACTTTCTATGAGCCATGTCTTCAAGAGCGATAGATTTAGACGCCGTTGTTTACACGCCTTAAAAGGCCTTTTGTTGAAAGAACCGCTTTCATAACAATATTGGCCAGTCGCAACATGACAGCCCTATACCCCAACACAGACAAGCCCTATTCAAAACCGGAAACCTACAACTCTCACAGCCATGTGTATGCCCCAGTTAAACCGAAGTAGCAATAAAATAATTGAATCAGAATATCGAAACACACATCGAGCGTGACTCAAATAAATAACTTCCTTACTTTAAGCATTTGAACCAATTATTGACCTCCAAACAACCTTCATGAAGAAAATTTAAAATCAATTATACGTACGTACATGAAAATTAACTTTTTGTCACGGTGTACATGCACTTCCCGATCTCCTTCAAATCGAATCAAAAAAATTATAAAATGCCATAAATGGTTTGACATTTGATCTGCGTTTGAGTACAGTAAAAAAATAATACAAGTGACTTATTAAAACACACTTAATAAACGTGTTGATATATGTTATTAGATTTATTGTTTAAAGACATAAGCTTGAATAATTGCTGCTAGTTACCTTTTCAATACTTCCGTGACATTAGTCTGTATTAGATTACATTCGTTATTATTTGAACAAGTGTAGACGGCGGGCGGACGCATATGACAAGAATCGCAACTCTGTAAACGCCGGCACGGCACGGCAACGTGAGAAACGGAAAGGATATTTACGTAGACCACAATAATTTTCGAGTTATGGCGAGGGGCAGAAACAAATAATGAGAACTTTAACTGTAAGTAACACAGTTAAAGATACCTCTGCTTGGCCATAGAACTGGCATTTTTACTAACTTGCGTCAAGTGATAAGACAGTTTGTAGCTAGGCCAGAAAAGTGCAAGCATTTGTAAAACCTATACAAAAAGCACAGTATGTCCAATGTCCATATTAGAGACAACTATAGTGACAGACAGGCTGTTCCTATGTCTCGTTATTGTGACGTAACGGAACATGTATTATTACATACAAACAACGTATCTTATTATATCACATCCGAAATACATAATGATAGTGTACCAATTCTGATTTTAAGAAAATTTGTCTCTTTGTGATGGGTAATCACCGACATTTTTGCAATGAAAGTATGTATTATGTTTAAATTTTAATAGAGTAAACGAATTGTCATGGTACATGGTATATTAGTTTTGTTTGGGATATTTTAAAACTGGCATTGACTAGTTAGCAGGTCCCCTGCTAATCAGTACGAATTCGATTATTTATCAGATGTAAAATTACTACAACAACGATAAAAGAAAAGTATATTCTCTAAAATGTCTTAATTTATATCTAGACATAGTTTTTGAATCTGAGATTCTTACAAAGCCTGCTTACACTTACTCTCTAAGTTTTCTCCATAGCTAACTATTTGACTGTTATACAGGCAACTAGTTAGTAATGAAGAATAACTTGAAATTGAATTTTTTTCTATTGCTTAATTTTCTTCTAAAAATTTTACCAAATACCCATATTTAATTAATGATTATATTCACACAAATTTTCGGCTCAAGCATATCGATATTATTCTGTGTCCTCAGAATAGCAAAAACCTCTCATTCTTCAATATATGAAAGCAGTATTATAAAATGATCTCCAACAAATATTTATCAAATATAAAGTGTTTCTCAGCGGTCGCCACTCTCTCCGGGCGAAAGAAAGAAACAAACACAAGTGGAGCCTCACTTTCACTCGCGCAGATAATGGACCGCCGATACATACACACCTTTAATTGACAATTTAATTGAGATATCAGATAACATTATTATTTGATATGCAATTTTAGATGTAATATAAAAGGCCACACAGACAGATTCGCCATAATGTATTAGCTCTTACGCTGGTCAGCCCCTAGTGACTTAAGTTTACGTGTATGTTGATAATTATAAGGATCCGTGTTCGATTGCCGGCTCAGGCATAACAAAACTGTTACAGACATTTCTTACAACAGCTTGGAGCTTAGTAATGTGACGAGCTTAAAACATACCTGACACATTCTGAGCGTTGTTAATTTCTGCCTACACTTCAGATATATAGCCATCATTCTATATTTATAAACACTATTACGAAAAATCGTGTCAATCTCTGATGTTCTGCTTTCTGTTTTTTCAATAATGTGCCATCACATTTTGTTGCAGCAGCTACTTTTATAAAAAAAGATGTCAATAAAATCTATTAATATAATATTTAGATTATTTCCAATTTTCTTTCGGTTAGTCTATACATTATCTTAAGACCTATCAGGAATACGTCAATTATCAGCCAACAGATTCCACATCGGTCGTCAAACTCACATTTTGGGATGACTATACAGTTTCGAAACAAAACTATGTAACGTCATGTTTCTGCTACTACCTGTAATAATAACTGTCGCGCCGTTAGTGCCGGCACTTGCTCGCTGTGCAGATAGTGTTACTTTGTCAACAGCAGGAAACTTGCAGCTTTTATGATAATTACACACATAAAACCATGACAGCTTTCCTCAATAAACTTTTATTATTATATACACGTTAAGAAAGCTGCCGTCACATAGAACACCGAAGGGTAGGCAACAGCGATAGCTTTATATAAGCATAGCTTCTTTCACTAACATCACTTATGTTCAATTAATATTACGTATAATAGCATAAGATTTATATTCATTCAAAACACTTTATCCGACCTCGGAGTCAAACCTAAGACGTCATTGTTGTATATTATTATCATTTTTTTTTATTAATAATAATTATTTATTTATTTCTCTCTCACACAGAATGGTTACAAAAAATCAGGTCATTAACTAAGTTTTACATGATCGATTACCTAGGTGAGTCTGTGTGAGAGATCTGCACTAGGAGGACCTGTATGACAGATTACCAGCCTCTCCTAACTCTAGAGATATTTATTGAATCTGGGATACTAGTGCCAGATTCAATAAATTCAGTGCGGTTTGGTTAGCTTATTCACACAGGTGATTTAGTGCGTATTACCGGGATGTCGCCACCTTTCCTCGGGTGAGTCCGACATAACCCCTCCTCCCGCCCTCGCGAAGGGGTAAGAGTCAAAGCACCACACCACGCAAGAAAAAGAGTTTGTCATCAAAGTTTTGCCAGCCATGTCTTATGTAACACATTTGTAAACTTTTTGTTGCTATCGATATACATACATACTCAGGAATCGAACCCGAAATATCAAGACCTGTCTAAAAATGACAGTCACGTATTTAAAATCTAGTCTGGTGTATATAAAAATACTCTCACTTGTCACAGCAGTAATCTAATACCTTTGACATACAAAGCACAGGTGTTAGTCATATTCAAATATGGCCTAAGTGTGGCCGAAATATTAGAAAGTCGATAACATTGGTATTAATAATACGTAGTATACACACAGACACAAGCACAGACAGATGAGACACTCACATACAAGCGTGACCTTTCATCGTAGATTGTGAAAGCTACGCTGACCGGTGGGTATTGAGTATTAAATAATGTTCTCATCTCGTCTCGTAGTCAATTGTAAAGTACTTTATTGTGGGAATAAATAGTAGTATAGTATAATAATAAGTAGTTATTATGTCGTTTTCACGTGAAGTAGCTCAGGTTTGGTGACTGTAAAAATGTAAGAATTTGTATCGTGCTAGAATTTACCTGAGGCTTACAGCGCTTGCGATTTCATTTAAGTAGTAGATACTATGTACTGTATCTCTAGGTGTACTGCATGGAAATTTATGAAATGTCTCTTACATTTTTAGTTGCAGTCCAAGCTACTTATCTGGAAAACCGCGTCATAATTCGTTCAGTGGTTTTTACGAGACAAACATTCCAACAGAATTCTATAAAGTTCCGTTTTGAATACGGACCCCTGTAAAATAATGAGGCTGTGTCAGAGAGATATGGCCTCGTTACTGCTGTGACAGCATAGGTATAAATAAGCTTTCCTAAGCTTTTTTTAGCGTTATTTCTTCGATATAAATCAATATATCGTACTGTCTACTACTACTGTGATATTCCACAATATAAACATAATAAATGACTGTTTACTCAAAGGATTTGAGAGAGATGTACCTCGCCTACAAGTCAGCAGTACTGTTTAGGCACACATAATAGAGATCAAGCCTATTGCTCAGCCCATAACTACTCTGCTATTATGAGAAGCACAACTAGACCAGCTTCTCATTATAATCGATGACGAACAAGTGTAACAATCGATTGAATGGCAGCGAGTACGATTGTTCGAACGACCTGTCGCTGCTACCTGTCGTAAAATATTATTAATTTTTTTTATGGTATGGATGCCAAACGCGCATACGGATCGCCTGATGGTAAGCGATTACCGCCGCCCATGGACACTCGCAACACCAAAGGAGTCACAAGTGCGAATGTTTTAAATTTGCCCCTCTCCAGAAGTGGGGGAAGGTTGGGCCTCCGGTATCCTCAATCAGTTATTAGACACTTCGGCTAACTTCGTATGTCTTCGGTAAGTAAGGACTGGTGCAATGGCTTTTGTAGTCGCTTTGCCATCGCCATGTGTTTTTGTTTCAGGTTTAATCCTAATACAGGCAAATTTATGTAATAGTCCAATAATTGTCCCTAACTATTTCTTGTATCCGTTGTTTGAATGTGTCTAAAGTCCGCCGTGACACAGGTATTATCTCTAAATGCCGTAATGTTTTTTCATGAAAATAATAACATTATTTTCAACTTCAAAAATGCAAACACAGATTCATAAAATTAGGTAACTATTTTTAAATTATTTCAGTCAAATTATAAAAATAGAAACAACATTCTTGAGAAAGCCGAATTATACCGAATATATACGAAGATTGCCGAAGATTTATTTAAATGACTGCCGCGATTAGTTTTGGTATCACATAAAACCAAAATTACTAATTAATTTCAGATACGAAGGCAAGTTAATTGCCCACAATGTATTGTTTGCGTGTCAAGTAATTAGATAATAGCTTTAATCAGCTACAATTAATACTAATACTAAAAGAAGTAGGCCGCGCGGTTTCTCTTAGGGCCGAAGCTTTACCGTTCACTTTATATCTTAAATGCAAAGTTTTGTTATTTAAATTGATCGCTTCACTTATATGGTCATTTCGAAGACCTAATCCTACCTAATGGTTTAAATTAGAAAGTGTGATTGTTTGTCCTTTATAACGTCAAAAAGGAACAGTAAAAACTATGACTGTTATTGAGATAAGTAAAGATATTTACAAGTTAAGGTATTTTTATGATAAGAGATATTATGTCAGTTAATTTAAGTAATGGTAGCAATTGCTTTTAAGCTTTAAACGATAGGTTAACCAAAGCTCAATGTCAGCAGGCAAAGACTTGGACCGTGGATTCATACGGAAGCAAATATCTCAATTAAATAACTTACAAATCTATGACAAAATAGCAAATATGTTAACTTATAAATTGCCTTACATAGAAAAGTATACCATTACGAACAAGCGATTCGTATCAATAAGACAACTGTTCCTTTCAACTAAATTATAGTTGTCAAATTTTATTTTAAAGTAGCTTAAAGGCAACTTTTGATTATATACTCGAATACAATACTGGGGTATAATTACGTATGCCATAGCTGGTCATTATACTCGAATGTCCTAAGGCTGAGATATTACCCCTATCCGTTATACAGTATATAATTTCAAAGTCCATTGTATTCCTATTGTAAGATCGTTCGATGTGTTCGTAAACACATCTTTCTAAGCTATTAATAAGGATTAGGTTATGATGTCGATATTTAAGTAAACTTAAGTAATTATTCATTTACACAATATTGTGACTAATATGTCGTTATTTGTAAATACACTAGATGTTCCCGCGGTTTCAACCGCGTTTATCGTTACTGCGTCGCCTCCATGGGTCGTAGCGTGATGTTATATAGCCTATAGCCTTCCTCGATAAATGGGTTATCCAACACTAAAATAATTTTTCAAATCTAACCAGTAGTTCCTGTGATTAGCGCGTTCAAACAAACAAACTCTTCAGCTCTATAATATTAGTGTAGATTATGAATAGTGACCCACCCCGGCTTCGCACGGGTAAAACAAAACTTTAACAAATTATACACCTAAATCTTCCTCATGAATAACTCTGCCTATTTGTGAAAACCGCATGAAACACCGTTCGGTAGTTTTTAAGTTTATCGCAAATAGACAGACAGACGCGGTGGGGGACTTCTTTTTATAATATATAGTGATATTATACCTTCCCCTCTGCTCACCTCCACTTTACTCTCCAGAAAATTATAGAAGTTCTGTCTTATTATGAGCACACTACAACTAAAACAAAGTCCTGCGTCGCGTCTGTCTGTTCGCGATAAACTCAAAAACTACTAAACGGATTTTCATGCGGTTTTCACCAATAGACAGAGTGATTCATGAGGAAGGTTTAGGTGTATAATTAGTTAAGGTTTTGTACTACTCGTGCGAAGCCAGGGCGAGTCGCTAGTTAATTTACTAACTTAAATCAAAGTGCGTAACATGCGCACACGCATCATGCTAAGTACGAATGTTGTTAAAACAGTAAAAGGGCATGAGTCGTGACATTATTCAGCCTATTTTATTGGTAGTGAGCCTTGAGAGGAGACTGTGTTTGCATCTCACAAGATGGTCATAGACCTTTTGAATAATAAAGAACCATCACTTATGGATGTGTATTTAACTCGGAATAGGTTAATATATGAAAACATGGTAAATATGGCCTATTGACCTCACAACAGGTGACCCCCGCTGAATATACATTACTCTTATAAATATGAGGCTAAAATATCTTATTCCTGTTTTTTCATGTATTATTAATATGTACTTATAAATATATATTATAAATATATAAATAGCTGTGTTTAAAATCAATTATACTTTTAAAAGCTTTTGCGTTATCGCACTATGTATTTGCTACATATGATTGTCTCCAAAGCTTCCTCAAAAAGAATCCATTGTAATATAAAAGTATCATTAAGATATATAAGATTATTATATATATATTATATGCGAGTTCAACTGGTTGGCAACGTGCGCAAGAACATGCGCACACCGCGTTTTTGTCGCGTTGAAAAACTCATTCTCATTACGATTGCAAGGATTCTAAGGACTACAAATGTTGCTTAAGAATTTCTTTCAAAGGCAACTCCTTCACTAGAAATAATTAGAGAGAGATTTAGCATAGAAACAGCGCACGCAAAGTACACTCAAAAGGTACAACTATTTGTAGATGTCACAAATTTTGCCCACCGTGATCGAATGCAACACTCAGCACAGTATTGGTTCCGTAAACATTTAAGTCAGCTCGCACACCTCTGACTTTCGGAAGTTATATGACTTTTCGAAATTATGTGCGTATCGATTGACAATAATTATTGCCTGCTCCGTGCCTCGAAGAGCACGTTAAGCCGTCGGACCTGTCTGCCATGAACATCTATGGCAGTCGTTATTGGGAAGTCAGTGTCCTCTAATATCGTGACACTGGTCTAGTCAGATGGCAGTCGCTCCGTGTAAAAAGTAATATCCAGTCAAATCCGGTTAGACTAAAAAACCGACCCCAAGTGACTTGGGAATAATAAAGGCTAGGGAGAAGAATTATTTAAGTCAGTGAAGCATCCGAACAGCTAACTTGAACAGCTTAGCTCGTGAATCAGCTGCAAACACAGCTATCGAAGACACTAGAGACTAATTTTCCAATTAATATACAACGCAAATTTAAATGCAAATGGAATAACATTAACGGTATCTTACCCCAGTTGACGTTCCGAGCGATCCTGCTGATAAATGTCTGTACCGGGAGCCCTTAACCCAATCGCTAGCGATAAAACATTGTATGGGAAATCTCTTATAACAAGTTGTTCGATAAAAACTCTTACCCACATGACATGTGTGTTCACATCGATATATCGACATCCGAGCATCACTACACCTCGCCCAACCCGCTGACCTAGTGAGGGACAGGTTTCGATAAGGTGCGGCTTTACCAGCGGCGAGAAGCGATTGGGATATAGGATACAAGTGTGGCTAACTGTAGGTATATATTTAAGTAGCTTGTTGATTTGTGTTTTGACTGTAATTATATTTTTTGATCTAGATACAAGTTATCGTGTAATTTGATCATTAAAATCGTTGTTAAGGCGCCAAAACATTATTAATCAAAATAAAATAATTGAATAATAAAGTCTACTTTTAGATATTGCTCTATATATACTTAAAATCGATTGTTAAAACAATTTTTAACATAATTTCTTGATGACGTAGTGCGTAAAAGTAGTTGTTACAAATCGCATGCTTGCTTAAAAAAGTCTTGAAACTGTTGTATCTGTAGATTATGATAATAATAATCTTGTATAGGCACATAATCCAGCTAACAAAAATAGAATATATCACAAGCACCAGAGCAGTTGCAAGTTCATTAGAAGTAAGATTACTATTAGGTACAGGCACAAATTCAAATAACATTGCATTAACCATTGGTAAGTTTAATCCAAAGGCTACATCACCTAATCTCTTAATTGACCATCAATTACTGAGCCCCTCCCGCCGTCACAGAGACCACACAATTCGTATCGAGTGTCTCAAGACGATGTTCCACTTTTTAATAGGCTCGCTTGCGGTTGTAAAATAGCAACGCCGAAGTCCAAGCCACTCGTAACTGGTTATAGCATACATTAACTAGGGATTCCACAGATGTACTGATGGTGAGATGCTCATTAAATATAGCGGGTCTCATGAGACGAATTAATCGTTCGCCTAAAATTCGAGAGTTAGAAGTGACATATGTGAGTATTCCACTCGCACGTAACATCGCAATTATGTCTACCTGAGAGTTTGGTAGACGTGTATTAGTCTCCTATTTCAGTAGTCATAATTTTAATATAAGTAACAGTAGTACACTCAGCTGCTACTGACCGCATAGTAACATGTTTCAAAGGAGAAAAATCGTGACGGCATATCTAGTAATGCCTTTTCACTTACTGGAAATTGAATCAGGATATAAACAGGATATACAATTACACATGTTTTGCATAATATGGAGCACATTTTTAGTAGCTAAGACGAACTGCTTTATAAAAAAAAATTCAGGAGTTTTATAAATATCACTAATATAAACTTTCAAACACTAATTATAAATTGTAAAACGACTCTACCTAGTACGAGGATTGAACCCATCACACCTGTTTCATTGCCACAATCGCAAAAGCTTAACCTATTAATTATTATTCTATCGAAGTTTTAAAACAGTCCACTTCCATCACAAGTTGTATATGATCACTACAGTAAACTATTCGCCAACAAAAACTGTGTCATCTAAGGAGGTCCTAACTAAAAACGAAATTCAAGAATTTACATCAAATTTGGTCAAGCAAAAACATGATTGGAACTAAAAGTCTGCCATAAAGGTATAAAGTTATGCTAAACGAAATGACGACACCGCTTATGATGGGTATTTGGGTAAGGTGTGTCTATTGGGACATTCGTGTAGACGAATTAGTAATTATACCTATATTGAATATGATTTAATCATACTTATGTTGGCAATCAAAAGTATTTTATTGTACATTCGACGTTTCGCTGTTAATAAGGCGAATAATTTTTGTAATGTGTTTCCTTAATGGCTTTTATACACGATGCGATTGAGTACTTGCGCGGGTTATATGCGAACGACGCAAGTAGTACAACCAAGATATGCAAGTATCGTGCATGTAGCCAGTAGTAGCTACTCGCATATACAAACACCTTGCGATGATGGATTACACAATGAGAGAGATTCTCATTACTCACATGCAAGCGTGATTGGCAGGCCTTGTACACGTGCAAGATGTTGTTGTACTACGAGCATATTATGATGTCCTATAAAAAACAAAACTTAGTAAATGTAATTTTCCCTTCTTTACTCTGCTTTCGTGAGAGATGCAAGCCTATTGTTTTACTCAAAACTGTTTCTAGCAAACGAACAAATAATCCTAATACCATGTCTTGACCTGAGAGTCCAACTTGACGGCCTAAGACCATCAACCTCACCTTCTCAAAACAGGTTACAACCGAATTTTTCGTTACTCACGGAAACCAATTTTCTATAATCGCCTTCAATACCATTTTCTTATTTCCGTACAAAATATGCACGAAAACACGCGGTTGCCGCACGAGCAATTATATATTCAAGCATTTTTACCAGCGAAGGCTTTTGGCAAACAGAGCCTACAACCTCACTTCCGGTATTTGACACTAGTTTTTTTACATAACATGTACATCTAATGTATAGATAAAATAAAGAATTACTCAATGACGTAACAATGATTTCACTTTTTTGGAGTGTCGTGATCGAGAGCCACGATCTATCCTTTGGTGGGCGATCACGGATCGAAGAGGCAATTAAATAAGACAGTTTAATACGAGCAACTGTTACTCAACATTCTCGTTATCGATATAGACATAGGCCTCTTTAAACGCTAGTTACATTTATAATAGACTAGCTTTTGCTCGCGGCTTCGCTCGCGTTAATTTAGAATTTGACAATCAATTCGGGATGTACTCTGCTTGTAATAATATAATTCAATCATGATTGGAAAGACACGTGACGCCATCTATTGTCATAAGAACGTAATTGTTGTTTTCATCGGGAACAGTAATTTTTTTCGGGATGTATGGTACCCTATGTCTGTTTCTGTACACTTGACAACGTATATGCAAAATTTCAGGCTGGTCGGTTAAGTGGTTTAGGCTTGAAAAGGTAACAAACAAACAAACTCATTTTCGCTTTTATAATATTAGTTAGGAAGTTAGGATTAGGATATAAACGTGTCACTTTTATTATTTTTAATAGTTACATGTATACTCTGATTGATCTCGTGGTGCAAGCTTTGACTAATCGTTGACCCCACGATTCGAATTCCGATTTAGGCAAAGCTTTTCGCTTAGGAAATGTTCAGTAGCTTCGCGGTTGTGTCTGGCAATAAAGGTTAAAGGCACTCACTATTATGAGAGGCTTTTATTATTCTAACACTAACGTAAATGAAAATCGCAAAATGGATTGTATCATAATGAAACAGGAATGTCTAGAACACTTTTAGCTAAATGTGCGTCTGCATTCGCGATTTCGCAAGTTCAGTTCCAAGCGTGTCAAAATATCTACGAAATCTTTTCTTTTTCAAAAGTATTAGACACGTCCATCTGTCTTTTCCAGAAGGAAAAGACAGATGGACGTGTCTATTATCTATAGCTATTGATATCTTTTGTTGTGAAAGATAGAAATCTTTCACAACAAAAGATATCAATAGCTTTTTAATTATAACCGCGTTTTAAACGAGCCACTTTTATAGAATAGTGATCATTACGAAACGATCAGCTGTCACGTTTCGATCATAGAGAGATATTTTAATATAGTCAGTTAGTAATTATGATAGTTTAACACTCACAAACTTTTGTATGTATTGTGTGAACAAAAATGTAGGTTTGTATCACATTTTTGTTGTTTACAGCCTACCGGTTTACTGTTATGTGCTGTTCTCATGATGAGCGCTATGTAATATAATTTAGCATAATATTTATATGTATGTATCCGACAGTAAAGATGGGTATTCATTCCCGTTGTCTGCACAGACAGCGTCGTGGTTACAGACACAATTCAGCAAGTGTTACAAATTCGATTCTCGCATAAGACAAAAAATGTATCATCTGCAAATATAATTGGTCTAAATCTAGTATTGTCACCTTATTTACAAATTTTAGATGGTATGCCAATGGATGATGAAAATTTTGTAATAGTAGAAGAAAAAGAACTAAAATCTGTCTAAGGTTCCATGAAGCTCTGCCCAGAAATGGAACTTGATGCTTCAAAATCGTATGACATAGTCAATATGAAAGCTACCAGCTACTTTTATTTGAAATGTTAACACTGCTCGATTGGCATATTCAAATTTGCTACCGCGAAACAATAATCTCAGATTTTTGTTTCAATAAAATAAATAAAAATATCTAATATCAAAGTCAAGGTTAAATATGAATATAAAATACAATAACATTGTTATATACGATACACAGAAGCTATAACAGTTATAATATATTCCAAACAGTTAATTATAACGTATTACTTTTATACGTTATCGACATGCGATGCCGTACTAACTATTATTGAACCGAATTGATCTTGAAAACGGAAATAATTTGTTTAGATATAAATAACACGTACGATTGCTTTATATATATTTTAACATTGTTATATGTAATTGGAATATAAACTTTGTATAATCGATTTTCGACTTCTGATCGAGAGGTCGTGGCTTCGATCACTGGCTAAACGTGAGCATGCGCAAGCGCTGATTGTGGAGCACGTGTGACAGTTTAAATAAATAATGGCAGTTTAGAATCAAACTAGTACTATTCTTATTAATTCCTTCATCTAAACCAATAAGCTTTCTTATACTTGTAAAAGGAGTGGGTTTACGTCGGCGGTGGAATGGCTAGATGCGAATCCGCAATCTCCCGGACACAAAGTTAGTATTGGGGGTCAAACAAGGACTGCTTGTCAAAAATCAATCATAGGTAGCAAAATGAGAGTAAATTGGCCTCTCTCTGCCCCTTCCACGATTACAGTTGCTACCTATGTTATGTAAAAACTATAAGTTACAGACATCACAAATCACTCAGAGATCATAAAACACTAGTTAAACATACGTAATGCACTATTTTGCAGAACCTTTCTATTCAAACGTAACACTATCTGCATCTAGCAAGCTGTAACAAAATCCCCTTTGACATTTACTTAGATGTGAACGTTACGTAAATAAACTATTATTTTTCGACTTAAGTTTTGCATCTTCATACAAATTTACTATGTTATGCCCTTGACTTTATTCGCAAATTATATCGACAGTAGTAGTGATAAAAAATAGTAAGAATGTCAGCGCCTTAAATCAAAATAAAGTGATTACATTACATAGAGCAGATAGAGTCCAGAAAAGATAATCACTTCAAAGCTCAGGACTTAGGTTGACTGCTAGGAACTAGCTATAAAAGGCTTAAAACCCCAATGTAGAGAGACGGGGCCCAAGGAATTAATTCAAATCAATATCAAGGATGTATCTTTGTAATTGCTCTAAGACCCAACTCATCTTAGCATTTATGTCTAGAAGAAGCAACCAGAAAACTTCCTTTCGCGTGCATTACACAGTCAATCTAAAGTCTCCTATGACATTTAGGTATGAGCATTCACCTAACAAATTATGCAAGTAGTTACATCATGGCACCAATTGATATTATTGTACGTACTTATAAGATGGCCGACGCGCGTCGCCGCAACACATGGTAATATGTTTAAAGCGTTACTTGTTGATGGCACTCATATTAAATTACTTGCTTAATAGAATCTTGCACGAAATGACTAGCTTCAAGGATATAACAAAGTGACCAAGTTTTATGTTTCTGTCATTTAGATTTAAGGTATAAACTAAGGCTTTTCAAGTCACTTGTTAAACATCGATATACTAAGGTTAGGATGCCCTTCTCAGCTTTAGCATACGTATACTTTGATTACTTAACATAAACCTTCTAGATTTATCTATAGAAACTTGCCTATTTAGTGAGAATATTCTAGATGAAAGCTTGTATTAAAACCTTACTGATCTATCTCCAAGTAATCTAACAATGCATTTGAACACAGTCGACTGAATAAGTAATTGCACAAATACGATAAACTTTAGCAAATGCGATGAAATAGGCTACACAACTTTCAAAAATTACCAGCGTCTATGTAATAATATACCTCCTATAAGATTTCAAAATATAAGAAGAAACTACATCATAATCAAGGAATGGTTCATGAACCAAAAGGTGAGAGATGTGTAAATTCTAGTTTTAGCCGTACGCCTGACATTTCTATAATCCGTGTTGCTATTTACTTACTTATTCACACCTTGCCTAATGGTTATCTATAGTACCAACGAGGTAGTCTTACTCTTGGAGCCCTTTAGCGACTGGCTCTTATGTCGACATAGCGACTCTAGTAATGAGCTCAGTATGAGCACCAGGTCAGAGGTCTCCCACACACCTTACGCACGCACATGAGGCCACTCGTAATCATGTAAGTATGAATTATGTTCTCCCTTCTTTTAGCTCGTGAGGCAATCTGCTTACCTTAACCTTCGGTATAGTTATAGGTATTCATGCAAACGTGTAATGTTTTATATAAACCATAGGTACCGCACAGTCAATTCCAGTTGTTATTATTAAGAATTTTCCTGGTGAACTAATATTAATAATAATAATATTCTACCACATACACGCAACACCATCTAGCCCAAACTAAGCAGAGCTTGTACTATGGGTACTGGACAATGGATAAACATACATATATACTTTTTTTTTTGTAAATACATACATATTATACATAGAAACACCCAGACCAAGACAAACATCCATGTTCATGCACACAAATGTTTGACTTGTGCGGGAATCGAACCCGCGACCTCAGGCGTGGCAGTCGGTTACACTAACCACTACGCCACCGAGGCCGACAACTCAACACGCTGGCTGTGCATGAGATTTGATTTTCGGGTCAGAAAAAGTGATGTTTGCTTTTTCTATCAAGACATAGGAATGTATATATATCTATTAGGAAATAGGAATACGGGGTTTAGAACTGTGCGCGGTACACGAGTATGTTTTGTGCCCCTTATGTTAGAGCTAAACGATAGCAGGTAACTGTGGGTATAGCATGCCGCTGTCTACTTAATAATAAGTTTGTAACATGCAAATGTCATCACTTAAAAATTAATGTTTTGAGCAAAACTTCGCCAAAAACGCACAATAATTACTTTAGAAATTGGTAGGAAGTAATTTTCTTATTGTATTTTTAAAATCGTGTACAATATGTTTGTGTGTTGTATCGTACATATAATTTTAGAGACGTAACAACAATTAAAACATAATAATTATTTAGTTATTTGTCGATACTTCCGGCTAACCGTCAGTTAGTGACGATAGACGACAATTAATTATAGTCATTGTGTAATATGTATTTATTTATTACGTCTTTTTAATTTTGAAAATAAGTGGTCTTAGTCATATAACTATCTGTGACAAAGACAACAAGCACTTTAACGCTAAAGGAGAATTATTTAAAATACATGTATAGTTCCATACTTATATTCCTAAAAGTGCAGGTAGAGGTGAATTACACCTTCATTACATCGGCTATGGTTTCAGGTCAAAATAGCCTACTACCGTTTACCGGACAGTTCTAGTCTCCGACCTACAAATAATTTCTCGACAGAAAAACCCAATAGTTTTGCCTGACCAGGGAATCAAAACTGTGATCTTAACCTCAGCATTTGCATTCACTACTGCTATGCCATTTAAGCAGCTATTGTAAATTAGTTCAGACTTAAACAGATGAGTCATTATGGTATAAACTACCCATTCACCAAGAAAGTTCAACTAATACATATAATGACTATGATTAAAAAAGTGATGGAAACATTTAGTATGCAGTAGTAAAAATTTTTAATAGTCATGAACAATTCTCAAACGGTTTGTGAAGAGCAGACATTAAAAAATATAAACAAAATTAACATTACAAAAGATTTTACATTGACATCACAAAGAGGTCAAATCAAATAAATACGAAACTAATTCAGTCTCACAACTGAGATTTCTTCATTCAGTTTCGTTACACGTTCAGATATTATCAGTTTCGACGTTTTCAAACCTGTAATTATGTTTTCATCAAATTATATAGAATAGGATAGATGGGTTAGATAATCGTTCACACTTCGCCGTTATACATCGCTTAATAAACTCAATCGCTATGCCATATGGAGTAAAACCAGAGTTTGATTTTACTTGAAATTAACATGCCTATGATCCCTTATCAGTAATAAAATAAGATATTTCTAATTATTTTTATAATAAATGGAGTAGATGGAACGACAATCGGACACGACTGGAGAGAAACGCAGGGCCAACGCCTTTATATGCTTGCCGAAGCAAAGCGGTGTACAACATCTTCAGAATGATATTCCGGTTTTTTTTTACCGAAAATCCTAATAGCTTTTTACTGACCCGAGAATTCAACCTGCAGCCTCAGGCGCAGCAGTTGTCTACATCCGCACACTTAGTTACTTTAACTCTGGTATCCGTTCCTACTTCGTGTTTGTTGTCTACCACTTGTGACATTGTCACGTTAAAAACCTATTCAAATGCATCGCGTTTTATTCAAAACTAACAAGTATACGTGACCGGTCCATGCGCGCGCGCATGTGTGTGTGTGACACACACACAGTGGTGCTAAGACACAGTGACCTATACGATAGTGAAAGTTACAAGTATACATCGAGGAGGTTTTGTGTGAACCTTCAAAGTGTGTTCCCTCTTCATTAAATTTGATAATATAAGTTTTATAACGACTTATGGAATAATTAGTTAATTCATGATTGTATGGATAAAATATAATCAATTACATATCTAAGTCGGTGTTGGTTGGTTTCGACACTGTGAATCTTTGAAATTTAGATTGCATATGTATATAAAAGATAATCATTTTGTCATATGCAAAATTATACTTTAATTCGCAACTAATGTTGTTCAATGTTTACTTCGACTTGTTGCATTGACAATGTGCCACGTGGTGCAATATTTAAGTATTAACCCTTATAGCAAAAGCAGTTAGCTTACAAACTATTAAACATTTTTAAAATATATAAAAGAATTTACAAGTATCCTGAAGCTTATAAAGTATGTTTTTAGTTTTATTACTTCTAGTATCTATAACACTGCAAACGCATTTTAATGGCATGTTACAAATGTTCTTGTTAATCCCTTAACCAGGCTAAGTTATTGCGCTAGAGTAGTTCTATCGCACGACGGACAGCTTAGCCTGAAGGCGATGACAGCTACATGACTAATAATTTAACTAAACAACAACTTTCTACTTCAATATTAGCATATATATATATATATATATAGCAAACGAACACTTCACTTTTCACTATCAATACTTAATAAGTTTAGTTAAGCTAGCACACCCGTCTACATTTACGTTAAGCCGTATCAATATTGGCAATTTAAACCTATTATTTCAGATGTGTTGTGTCCTGCTCAATCACAACTTCTCTCCACTTCATTACAGATCTATCTGTCTTTTATATTTCATTCTGCTTATTACCTGTCTTTTCCATCAACATGTATTGCGCTATGTTGTATTTATCATGCTCACGATGAACATATAATGCTGTCGTATAACATGCATACTTAGAATAGGGATTTCCACTTGCTACGAACCTGGCATATTTACTATATTATTATTCTAAGAGACAATTACTGCAGTAGGAATAATTCCTGTTTGCCAGTACGTCATAATTAATATTCAAAATCCCAAATTCAGGCTGACAAAATCAATTGTGGCTTAACCAGTGTTTCGTCCTGTACGGAGAACGTTTTGGAATCAAAACACTCGGTAAAGAATAGTATATAAGTAATAGCGAGGTGACAATAAATTGTGTAGACGGTGCCATTCATGCAATCTCACTGTGAGTACTCCCTTCCTTGTTTAGAATACATAGGACCAAATTGGGCAGAGTCGGTGACATACAACTTTATTTTCAGGGTTACGCAGCCGTCATACAATCTTATGTTAATTAAACATTTAAAATGCCCATAAATAAGCCTTCTGTTTCTTACAAAACATATCTGTAAGCGTTATGTAATCATATATGTATGTTAGTTAATATTTTAATGTGAACTTAATGTACGAAACATTTGGGCAACCGTTTTGACATCGTTTCATATTTCAACGTCTTTTTTTTCAGTATGTTGAAAAGATTGATTAGCATAAGTTGGCAAGGCTCATCATTAATATGAGTTAATGATTCTAAACTTATTTAATATTTTCGCGATGTATATTTGTTGGTTTGCCTCTCACTATCTATTAAACTGCTATGAGCACGATGGCCACACACAAGTCTTCGATTTGTAAGAGAAGGTTTAAGTCATAGTCAACAACGCTGTCCAAATGTATTATTCACAAAGCAATACCTCGATCGTTTAAATAAAGTCAGACATCTTATAATTCCTGAGACTAAACCTAAACATTCTTGACCTTAATCTACCAAACTGATTCACCTAATAAATAGATAATTATCTCAACTAGTCTAATCTGATCAGTTATTATATCTATTGCCATATGTAGAGCCCGCAAAATTGGACCTTGGCGAATAAACCAAGTAGGTAGCCCAGATTTTCATGAAAATTTTCATATAATCAACTCCAACATTTGTAATTGTTAGTGACCTAGATGAATAAACACTTTGTTGACTTTTATTCGATATATCGTTAATTTGCGTTTGTGTGCTACAACAGATCCTGTTAGAGCAAATTAATTAAAAAATGAATAATACCATTATAATCTGTATTCAATGCAGTTTCAGCTTAATCTGTCGAATACAAAACGTGTTTGGTCGCCATTTGTAATAATATAAATAATAGCTTTGTTCAACTTGTTGTTGCATATCATTGACATTAAAAACTTGGATATTGTAGATATTCGGTATTGAACATTATACATTAAGAACTGGTTCTATTCTGAAGTCTGTGAAGTGGAATGGACAAGTTTATTGTTGCAGTAGGCTAATCGTGAGATTTTTTAATCAGTGATGTAGTTGGACGCATGCTTTCTTTTAGATATGACATCCATGGTTCAATATCAGGTAGAGTTACTGGGATTGCCTAAAAAGTTTTTAATATGGAGCTTATAAATTTGCTCAATATGTAGGTTCACCCTTCACACTTGGCACTGCTGGTGAAACGTTACTCTTCTGCCTTGCCAGCTAAATCTGTATAAGGCTGATGATATATATTAAACGCACAACTTTAATGAAAAGTCGATTCATGGTTCATATTAATTTTGGATACTTGATCTTACTTTTTTTTAACAGAATACTTGACATCATTTAATAAATTGACATTCTTTAAGTTAATTATATATTTTATTGAAAGTAGTTTTCAGCGATTTTGTTCTAATAAAATCGTTATCGACTGCAACAAGCGCGTCGATGTCTTTTGTACAGAAGCTTTGAAGGCGGCCATATTCTACGGTTTAAAACTACTTTTTGTACTCGAATTAATCTTTATAACAACTCAAATGGAACTAGGTCTGCAAATTTATTGCCTTTCTATAAAATTACGACAGAACCGTGCATTTTTGTGTTGAAATCGTGACATTAAAAAAACGCGTTGCATTACATTCTGCACTCTGCTTTTTGAACTTAAATATTTATTTTCTATGACGTCTGTATATGCGACTTAAATTAGGTTGACACACGAAGTCGTGATCATAAAACGTTTAATAATTATAAAATAGAACTTACCTTGACATGATACTAGAGCCGAGCTTAAAAATAAGGCGCACACGAGAAAACTCCTTAAAGGCATCCTTCCACAAACGGTTAACCTGGGCTGAAGCATTTCCACAGCACTATAAATTCATCGAAAAAAAAAGTTTTCACAACACACTTGTTATTTTTTTTTTTAATACTTCACAGATAATGTAGGCTCAGTTCGCCATGACGTGCGCGCGGGCGCAGGGTACCGTTGTATTGTGAAAGTGTCGGTTGCGTGAACGTCCGTGGTGTGGCGCTGTCGGCGCTTGACTATTCGAGCTGCGCGCACGCACCGCTACCGACGGTTTCTTCGAGCTGGAGCTCCAGACGTAAGTTGTGCCAGAGGCTGTCAACAATTTTTGGTTGTTCTATTCAGGTTGTTGACTATTGATAATAATTAAGCAATGGCAAAGAGCATGTCATATTATACTTCTATATAACTATCTATTTACCAAAAATCACAACCTTTCACCGTGATAGCGAGTCTCGTCGGTCCTGGCTATCGTGAAAGTCTATAGGTTATAGGATACCCTCAAATACTCTGGTGTTTTGACCAACATTAATCGTTTTGGGTAGCAGATAAGTGAGATCAGTCAATTAAACTTGGTAAGAGTAGAAATCCGATTTTAATGAGTCAGTTAACCGCAAAACGAATGCAATGAAAAAAGCATTGTGTCTGGACCTCAGGGCCCGAATGCTGGACAAGAAGCTTTAACACATCGGAATAGTTTACAAAGCTAGGACGAGGTAAGCTATTGCAAGTAAGTTAATAACATTAATAAAAGTGAAAACGCCTTACAACGACAAACGCATTGTTTTTTAATAGAATGCATTTAGAAACCATGCGCTCTAGGGAATAAGCTATTTCTCACAAGGAAATTTATAAACATATCATTGACGGACACAAAGAAAATCCAGACTCATGACAGTCATGACAGTTCTTTTAGTTGGAAAATTGGTACATTTCTACCAAAACTTTTAACGTACATAAATATGTAATTGTTAGCGGAACCCTGCCCCGCGGCGACCAAAATAGGAAAGGGACGACGTCACCTGACATAGAGTGTATATAAGACGTCGCAGCGTGTGCTCGGGCCTCTTTCTGCGGCGCCGGCGTGCCCTCTACCGAGGAACATAGTTTATATCGTACAATTAATATAATTATGCAATTAATGCTGTATGGCATCAGTAAATTGTAATAAATTGTACCTACCTTCTGATTACAAATTTGGCTGTTGGTTACTTTTTATTTATTTATTTTTATTTATTTATTTAATCAAATATATACTGTTTTTTTATTAAAAATCATGTCGAATATAACATAATAATATTGTTTACGTTGTCTTGTATATATATTACTTAATAGAGACAGTCTATTACTGAGTAGGTATAATATATTTGTCTCACTCACGCGCATACAGTAACAATACTTTACGAAGTAGTCACAAAATAATTCATAAAAATTTCCTCTACATATTACTAATTCGTTATCATTTCCGAAGTAATACGATCACGTCCTATTTCTTCCGGCAATTTTTACGAATATAGTTTATTGAAAAAAGTACAAACATATTCAACACAACGGTTTTATACCATTTTTCATTACACACCTGCAAAGTGTAAGTTAATTAAACGATCTAAGAGATCTGACAAAATGTTGCGCGCCCCGCTAGCCGAACCCACTTCACTTTCAAACTCGGTCGCCTCGCAGACGTGGCGCGTAAATATCACCCAAATGGACACAGCCTTAGTACCTACTCAACTTTCCGCGCCACAGGTTCCGGGTTTGACTCCTGTGCACACACTTGTGACCTCGCCCATAGCAACGTCACTTAAAGCTAACATGAAGCTCTCTGAGTAGAAGAGCGCTTAACATTCACGTCACTGCCACTTTGATCGCTTCACCTTGTACGCTGCACAACTACCGGTTGTAAGTTTCTAGGTTCGACTGCCATTCGGGTAAAGTTTGATTTTTGTGCTGGTCACCTCGTGTGATGACGTAAAGCTGTGTTTCGCCAGAGTCGATATATGTACATATGTGTTCAGTAACTTTACAATGCTAGAAGCTTGCAGTTAGCATATTTTTCTACTCCTAACTTGGCAAGCAAGCATATGCATCTGCCTGGTAGTAAACAGTTACCATAGTGTAAGCCACAGCGAGACCTCCTGGGGTCACTTAACGTCGCTGTATTACCAGCAGTAGCGGTACTGGTTTCCTGCACAGCACAGTGTCTAAGGAACCTGAACACGTTATTTACCGAAGAAACATAACACGAGGATGTATGCCTGCGATATACATTCAACATAAGTTAGAGAGGAAAACTGTTTCTAGAGATTTGGGTGTAGTGCATGATAGCAAGCTTTTATCTGATCAGCATATTAGCCAAATAGTCAACAAAGCCTTTAGGGCTTTAGGTTTTTTGATTCGCTGTTCCAATGACTTCAGAAATATGAAAACCATTAAACTACTATATTGCTGCTATGTACGAAGTCACCTGGCATACGCCTCACAGATTTGGAACCCGCACTACGCTCACTACTCCAATGAGATAGAGATGATTCAAAGAAAATTTATTCGATATTTAGGTTTCAAATTGAAATTGTCCCATCTAGCCGACCTCGCCTACGAGCAGCGCTGTGTAAAACTGCATATTCTGCCTTTGCATGTAAGACGTAACATTTCAGACATAACTTTTCTCCTCAATATTGCTCAGGGTAAGATCGACTGTCCTGAACTTCTTTCGAAAATAAAGTTAAGAATTCCAGTAAGAAGTTTACGTAGAAATATCTTGTGATATAGACCTTCGTGCTACACTCATTTTAGAGTAAATAGCTTTCTGCCTAGAGTATTCATTGCATTTAACAAATTAAATGTAGAAATTAAATATTGACTAGTAGTAAAGAGATCAAAACGACTCATCGTTTTGATCTCTTTACTACTAGTCAATATTCTGCCAGATCCTTTTTAACCAAGTTTTTGTTGATAATTTATAAATTTATAAATATTTTTACACTACTACTGGCTCTTATCTTGTAAATCCATTTCTTAAGTACAATTTTTTTATAAATTAAACTACTATATACGGATTTTATCACGTTGTTTATTTGACACTTTATTACAATTTTTTGTTTTTCTTTTCTTTTATAACTAAATGTGCTTAAGCTGTCGTATAATCAAGCTGTGAACTAATTGTGGAAGCTTGTTATTGGCGTTTATTGATTGTATTTATATAACTACTTGTAGATATGTAGCTGTAAAAAAGCTGTAATAAAATAAAATAAAATAAAATATTCTGCACAACACAGGTACATGCTCAAACAAACTGCTTTAGTTTGAGCGAAACCCTAAAGCCTTTGCTAATGTTATATAAGTTACCCTTACATTAATTACACGTGCTGAGACTATGTATAATTTATGATCTACTTATTGCGTAAAATGCCCCACTTATGGACTCGAGAAGGCACATGTGAACATAAGTGCGATACGTGGCCGAATTTTCTGGAACATTAGTGATAACTGTTCTTTATGCAAATTTTCTCGTGATATTTCAATTCGTCGTTAAAACGATGATCAAATATTTAATATCACCTAGTTTCGAAGATGTGTGCTACAGAATTTCTGTTATTCGTAACTCTGTTTTTAATTTCAGCCCGATAGTCTTCTTGCTAGGCTACCACTGCCCACTAAATATTGACAAAAACTAGATTAATACGGGCGATGCCGCAGTCAAAAACTAGTATCCTATATTAAAATCCTTTTTATTAGAATCAAAGTAAATATCTTTCATTCAATTAGATCACAAAGTAGTACTTATGAACGTCAAAGTTTATGAGTTAGTGAGCTTATTGACTGAAATTTCATTTAGGTTAGTTGCTAGGTTCAGGCAAAGCGTTGAGCCTAAGAGAGGATACCTGCCAGAAACTCATGGCCACTCTTAAATAACTATTCAATTATTAGTCGACAACACGTGATTGACCGTCTTATAAGACATGACGACTTCATAAAAAAACTTCATAGAAGAAAAACTGGAAGAAAAGAGTAGAAGAGGCAGACCCAGAAGGGCATTCACTGACCAAACAAAGGAACAGCCGAAGGTCATGTCTTATAAAGAAGTCAATGTCTTAGCCGAAAATTGAGAAAGATAGCGTATATCCACCGACTAGAGCAAAACTCTTAGGTATGAAGGAAAAAGAACACATGATTAAGACTCCTGACTAACGGTCGCCGCAAGCACGCCGTGTGCTTGTTCGCCAACTTTGTATCTAAACATATGATTCCTCCAACCTTTCTTGTGTTTCTGCCACCACAACAATACCATAGGTAGGTATGTATGTTTATGTGTCATATCAAACACCTCTAGGAAGTCACGCATGTGGGTCGGGTAACGGACAGGTGTAACTTTAAGGATAGTAATGTGTATCTAATAAATATTCTTACCAGAACTTACTATTTTTATGAGATTCCTCCTCGCTATTAAATATTCTTACTGAATATTATTAATTACAAATTTATTATATAAATTTTATTGTCTTAATTGTTATTTAATTGTTAATCAAATACTACTGCAATTTAATCTAGAATTTTTTCCTTTTTTTTCCTGAAATGTCGTTTTGTAACAAATCTGTATTAGTAAAAACGTTCATCAATAACAAATATTGTTTTACATTATGCACAAGAATTACGAAATCGCACAAAAATAATTAATTGCTATTGATTGGCTTGTTGATTCTGTGGCAACAGTTTGCACTTATATTGCTGTTGCTCGTAGGACCTTGAGGTCTTGACATGACCGCACGGATGGCGTAGTGGTAAGCGGTCGCGCCGCCACTAGGTACCGTTGTGGGTTCGAATCCTATTATATATTACATTTGCATGCCATTTGAAATGGCTAAATGGGCCTGTACTTTTGTAAATAATTTATAACATTTATTAATGTACCCTGTCTAAAGTAAATAAAGACTTCTTATTCTTTTCTTCGTACCCCACGCGGGACAAACTTGGTGTGCTCCACAAAGAGTTGTCCCGAGTCCGGATGTTCTTCGTGTCCGTAGTTTGTATGTTTGTATAGTCCGCGCGACACAGGAATCGTTCGGAGAACTACTTTTAAAAACAAAAAATATCGTTCGCAAGTTTGATTGATTTGCGGGGTTCCTATTTTTGGGTGGATTTAAGAAGGAACCTAACATAACCTAACCCTTCCGAGACGGAATGCAGTGATTTGAGACGTATAGGTGCTCGTTATGCTAGCATAATTAAAAAGCCTCTACTTACCGTTTCGTTGATAATACAAGCGTACAATACTTGATTTAAGATATTTTAAACTAATGAATCAATCAATTTCCACAGCTACCTTCAGTTAGAGCATCGACCCGAGCTGAACATAAATAACTTAAACACGTGACAGCCGTGCACTAGCAGTGCTGACCGGACGCGAGCGAGCAGGCAGCGCGCTTTCCGTCCTACGGTTCCGGGTACGATTCCTGTTTGAGTTCATTCTAGATGGATTCAAAGATTTTTCTTAATTACGTATAACATCAGTTTCTCTGCCGTGAAAAAAGATTTCTAATTGACGAATGGATCGTTTGAAGTTAAAAGATATTTGACAATTATTCTGTTAATGTTTATAAAAATTGAATGAGGTTGCTACAAGCTACATTAATATACTACTTACATAAATGCTTTTAGTTCTTGGTTAGTAACAAGTAGTTTTCTTTGAAATTTTGTTTTACGCACTGTAAAATTAATTAACAAATTTTTAAATGGATTATTTATTGATTTGTGCTTATTTTACACATTTTTTGTCAGATAACCCTGTTTCAAATTGCCATTTGAAGTTCTCTCACAGTCGCATTATAGCGACTGTCGGCAAATCGTCACTCAACCCAACATTATTAGCAACCTTATAATAATAATAATAAGAGAAAATTCTTACAAATAGACGAACAAGATTACAACAATAGCCCACAGACTTGATCCTTTCTAAAATATGTGGCATTTACTAGATATAACCGTAAATGTCACAAAAACTACCAGCGCAAGCTGAGAAAAAAAAACTCCATATAAATAATAAAAATAATCTTTATTGTCAGACGCATGATCCATAGACAAATCTAAATTACATTTGTAACAAATAACAATAAATAACAATTTAATAAATAGAAACAAAATTACAACAAAATAAATATTACATGACAATTTAATATTTATTAATTTAATAGTTTTATAGGTGGATCATATCTTAAGGCAATAAAATTACCTTTCTTATTATATTATCCGTAACTTTAAAGACATTCCCTCGATAGCGACTGCTGTGCTTAGGTTCCGGGTTTGACTCTGGGTCAGGCATAGTGTTATGGAAAATTTTCTGTCCACAAACTTGAAACTTAAAAATAATCACAAGCCTCGTAAATATCGAGACCGAATAATTTTGTATCCATCTCGAAAATAGTCAATATATCATCATTTTTATTTATTTATTATTTACTAGCTTTTGCGCGCAGCTCCGCCCGCGTGGTACCTACATCAATAAAAAGTAGCCTATGTCCTTCCCCAGGTTGTACACTATATCTGTACCAAATTTCATCTAAATCGGTTGAGTGGTTTAGCCGTGAAAAAGTAACAGACAGACAGACAGAGTTACTTCCGAATTTATAATATTAGTAAGGAAGTAAGGATTATTCAAAGATATAGGTGTGAGACTATGTACTCGTAGATGTAAGATGAAAGTTGTGTCTACTCCTTATTGTGTTTTTTAAAGACATCTTCTACCCTTGGAACAACTCTTGTGTCGCGGGGGACTTCATTTACGGCTCATTGCGTCATATTAAGGTCCACACTGAAAGACATACATTTACACCTATTTTTAATTAATTTTCTCCCGCACCAACAATAATTCCTGTGTCACCCACTTTACAAACATTTGAACAACGGACACAAAGAACCCAGCTCGCAACAACCATGTGTGGAGCGCACAAGTTGTCTCGCGTGGGAAGCGACCCCACTCGCCGCAGCGCCAGCGCAATCTTTAATTCTTTGGTCGCCATTGATAAAGATATTAAAAGCAAGTCGCCAGTATAGACGTTTGCCTGGAGCAAAATATGAATAAATGAAAACGAAAATAGTTTGGCGACAACTTTCTCTCAACATACAACTCGCCTAGTTTATCAATGCGCACACGTCGCGTCGCGTGGAAGCCTACAACCTGTTACACTCAGTGTGTGGATGATAGTTATTGCAAACCTACGTGCCAAGAGATGCCTAAAGTTATCCATTTAATAAATAATATGTAAAAACAGACTTCTTAAACAAGTCTTTTTGTGTCCAATATTTAAATTGTAAATGTTTTCCTTTAGATTAAACATAGTTTTAATGAGTTTTGTAAAGACTTTTATTTACTGAATAAAAAGAAAATTATTATTATTATTATAAATCAAATTGTTGAGCATCCTATCCTAATCCTAATCCTAACTTCCTAAACCTAACTAATATTATAAAAGCGAAAATAAGTTTGTTTGATTGTTTGTTTGTGACCTTTCCACGCCTAAACCACTGAACCGATCATCCTGAAATTTTGCATATGCGTTGTCAGGTGTACAGAAACGGACATAGGCTACCTTTCATCCCGAAAAATAAATTATTGTTGCCGAGGAAAACAATAATAACGTTCTTATGATAATAGATGGCGAAACGTGTCTTTCGAATCATGATTGAATTATATTAGTGCAAGCAGAGTACAACCCGAATTGATTGTCAAATTCTAAATTAACGCGAGCGAAGCCGCAGGCAAAAGCTAGTTCATTCATAAAGGAGTACAGTAAAACTTAGACTAGAAAGGATAAAGGCGTCAAACTAGTATTAGTTTGAGCTCCATATCCCTCCAGGGGTAGGCAGACCTGTATAACGCCTTCATTTCGTAAGCTATGGCTATAGGTCACAGTAAGAGGCGAGCCTATTGTCGTCTACCAGACATACATCGTTTCAAATGCTTTTACTGAAAATTCTTTAACAAAAACTCTTCTGTTTTTACCTTTTTATAAAAGGCTATTCCCGCACGAGTATAGTTCATTCCTGTGTCGCGGGGACCTCAGGAACATTTGAATAACGCACACAGAGAACACCCAGGCTCGGTACACCTGACTGTGCGCCACGCGACGAGCTGACCCCGGCGCGGGGGCGCGGGGGCAACACTGGGTGCGGCGGCGGTGCACAGTGGCGAGCCGCCCATTTAAACCACTACGCCATCTCAGCAGTCAGCTTTACCCGGCCCGGCTTTGAAACTGAGAACTTTTGCACACCAGTCGCATTCATTACCGTTGTGTCAACGAGCCAGTCTTATAATTAAGTAAACGAGTGAACTTTACTGTGATCTACTAAGGCTTTATAGGTAGTAGAGTCTCGCTGATTTCAGCATGAATGGGCCGGCTCGACCGGGGAAGGACTACCCTCTCACAGAATATCGACGTGAAATACCAGTATTCCTACTGTTGTGTTTCGTTCGGCGAGTGAGAGTGCCGGAAGCCCAATCACCCTCTTTACCCCTTCCCGCTCCTTCTTCTTCCCACTTCCTTTCCTAGAGGGTCGGCAACGCGCAAGTGATGCCTCTAGTGTTGCAGGCGTCCATAGGCTACGGTGACCACTTACCATCAGGTGGGCCGTATACTTGTTTGCCACCTTAGTTGTATAAAAAAAAAAGACTTGCAGTAATTGTGAAGGTATTCAACGATGTGCCGTTGAAAAAAGTCCAGTATGTGTACTGGAATATCCAAACGGGCATCTTTTAGCATACTTCTCCCACTGCTAGGCCCGTGTCTGTCCGCAGGGTCGAAGTGATAAGGCTGTATAGCGACCTCCGCGCGTTGATCAAGTATCCGAAAGCAGACTTGATGGTCAATTTTCACGTATTTTATACATTTAATCCTGTGAGCAAGTGTCATTCAAAAATAACTAACCCAGACACGAACTCACACAGAGTGCGCGGCTGGCGCAGCGGCTCTGGCGCTACCTCCCTGACATGGTTGTGCCGAGTTTAGATGCACTTTGTGGCCGTAATTAGAATGTTTCTAAAGTTACCCGCGATACAGGAATTATACATAGTCATAAAAATATATGGAAATAATTACAGTTTGAATAGATTAAAAGAGCCAGGGCAATACATTGCCTGCTCCTTCAGCAAATAGTTTGAGTGAGAGACCGACGAAGTACTACCCTTACAGGTGCCCGCAGTACGAGTAGTAACACTGTAACTGCGTTTCATCTGGTGAGTGAGATGTTCTTTATTTAATCTTTTAATAAATTCTCTCGACCTAGTAATACCTAATGGTGTGGGACGGAGACTAAACATACATACAAACATACATACAAACATAGATACAAACATACATACAAACATAAATACAAAAAACGGACACAAGGAACACCTAGACTCGAAACAACTGTTCAAAAACTTAAAACACAGTTTTTATTTCCCGAATGGTGATCGGACTTACTACACCCAGTACAACGGTAGCGGTGCCGGTGAGGCAGCACGCTGACCCTCCGCAGCGCGGGCCCTGCGGCGACCGGTCAGTAGGTAGCTATGTACTTCACACATTCGTATTCCTTCATGTCTTCTTTAATTGCAAGTAAAGCGTACAAATCCCAGGCTAAGATAATCTCTGAGCAGTGCATCGCTGCTGTATACTGATTCGGCAGCAGACTAAATACTTAAACCCAAAGATCAACGACCGCGGAGCAGACAATTCCTTGGAGAACCTTTAACGGCGAACATAAGTTAACAAACCTGCGAACGAGACACCAACTACAACACTATATATAGTAAAGCAATTAACGAAAATAAAAATATTTCTAGCAGATTTTTAGCGACCTCAAAAAGACCTTCGTTACATCATTAAGGTCCAATGTTTATATGCGATAGTATACAAAATCCTTCAGATCATATTTCCTCCATTCATCTCCAAAAACAACATTTTAAGATACCAATTTTTTTTATTATCTCCAACATTTTATACATGCAACATTTTATATGTATAATAATGATTTTTTTATACTAAATTAAAATAATTAACATAGCGTCGGTCATCTTTTTATACCAGATTTGGAGGTGACGATATTGTCGTCTACCGGAATAATGTCGAAAGGAGAATTTGTTATCATAAAAATCCAATAACAAGACAATGAACTGGGAATCAAACATGGGATTACACAATATGAGCTCGGCGTCACGGAACTGCTCCAACTTTTACCACTACACCAACGAGGCAAACTCACAACTAATTATAATTATTAATAATTAATTCTATATCTGATAAAAGAATGGCGGATGTCCTTATAAGATAGCAACGGTGCGAAACATTAAAATAATTATGATATTTAGTCATGACATTACGAAAATGTGAGCAACATTCTGCATGCATTTACACAATAGCAGATAATCTGCACGTTATTGTGAAAATGCATTTAATTATTTGTGTTATATGCATATTTCTAAGGGTTGCAATATCAAAGTAATGAGAGCGATTGTGCAATAATTTACTAATATGTAAATTCATGCACAGAATAATTTACATTTACTTTAAAAAAGAGATTTATTGTTAACCTTTGCTAATGCACTGACCACTGACAAAATTCGATATTCAAAACAAATAACTTTTAGAACTACATACATAATGTCACGTGTATGTCCCCGAAGTGATAAGCAAGGTTCGACTCCCGCGCGGGACAAAACTGTGTGATGCACTAATGGTTGTTGCGAGCCTGGCTGTTCTGTGTGTGAATGTTTGTAAAGGCCCCGGATTTATTCCTAGTTGTCTTTTTAAAAAGAAAAAATATATGCTAAGTTTAAACCCCGAGTGAAAGGAGCTGCAATTATTAAGGTCTACCAGGCACAGTTTCAGACTCCGCACTGCTACTGATATTTCTTGACAGAAAACTCCAGTAACACTTTTTCTGACCCGGGAATCGATCAAGACCACACCGGAGTTTGTGTTGGGTTTATTTTGTCTGTCCCAAAACCATAGCTGACGATATCTGAGTGTAATTAATATATGTACCTAAGCCTACCTTACCAAGTATATAAGCGTGATTATACTATATGGACGAATATACTTTTAAAAGGAACAGTAAATATGTTTATTTATTTATTCATAACAATTTTTACATTGTGTTGAATATTGAAAACAATTATGTAACTTAATAATATATGCCACTTAGTAAAATCAATTATTTTATTTGATGTTTAGTAGGACTACCTTTAACAAAAGTTTTAGTAAGTATAACTCATAACGTCATAACCTATTTTGAAAATCGTATTGATTAATTCATTGATGTTGCCGGTAGAGGCGCTTTCAAAATATGTATGGAAAAACATGCCAACGACAAACATGACGAACTATGAAAGCTTTATTTTATTTACGAAGATTTACATGAAACAACTATAACTTAATGTCGCATTTTAATACTGACATGGCTATCAACTTCAGTTAAAACTGTACCTTTAACATTACTTTAATACAACGTAATCCAGTTAGAAATTAAGATATGCATATCTTGCCGCTCTTGTAAGCATTTGCGTAATGTAAAGTACAACAAGTCACGTTGTTGAAAAGCTCTAAGCCGCATACTTAATTCTATTCACCACAGTTTTAAATATAATACACAAATAATTGTTTAGTAACGCCATCTGTATAAACAAATATGAAGTAATTTAAAGCAACAAGACCAACAAGCTCGCTAAAGCTCGTAATTCTTACTTATAATTATAGATGGCGCTGTAACAAATTTTATATAATACATCTTTCGGATAGAAGACAAAATTGTAGTGTGTAAATCGATAGAGTTAGATATTATTAAAATTTATATTTTAAAACTACCGTAACGCCACAACTTTAAACTTAAACTAATCATAGCATAAAGTGTACCATTAGATGGCGCTGTTAAATTTTTTTAAGTTTTTATTGTGTAAATAGGTGGCGCTACAAGCGATCTTAGACTTTCTACACGTGCAAAATTATTATGAACTGCTGGGTTCGTATAAGACCAAGCAAAAGTAGTGGATTATTATAATAAAATGTGTCCTATAGTAAAGTTATTATGAATAATGATGTGGTTTCTTGTCACTAAACAAGCGTAGAGTCAATCCTCGGTGCATGAAATCCAATCAGTCATGGCAAATTGCTTCGGACTTGTTCAAATCTTGAATACCAATCACGGTAATCGGTGGAAATTATTGAGCTGCAGCCACGTTCTGTTCACACGCTGTGAAACGGATCACGTATTATATAAACAATATTGAACTTGCGAAAAGCTAAATCAAGCTTAGGAGCTTATTATCATAAGCGTATTAAATAATATTATTTATACTTATGGTATTGTTATTTCTATGATACCTGCTGTTAACTGAATAGCTAAGTAACTAAACTGGTTATGAATAACTTGTAAATATAATTTATTTCGTATAATTCGTATTCATTATGCTACTAAGGCAAACAAGATTAAAGCCCGCTCAATGGCAAGCGGTGTCCAATCCTGTGTATGAACACCAACGGATCCACGGAGAGGCGTCACTTGCGTGTACAGACACTTCAAAGAGTGTTCGCTGTGCTACCAGCGCAAAGGGCAAAGATCATTGACCCGTTTCTTAGAGCACTGCGCCTCCTTCAGGAGCCTGAAGATTCTACTCACTGCAGCGTACCCTGCTTATCAAAACACAAGCATGATTCACTGCGATCTTCTAGAGCTAGAGGCTAGAGGTCACAGACCATTTTGCTACTACCTATGAAGCGTTTGTTCCATGTTTGAGATATTTTCCCAGTCAGGCTGCGCTCCTTTGAGCGAAATTGCAGACGTAGGTTGGGATCCCGCTGTTAATTAATTACATGATCTCTATACCTAATGAGGTTGGCAGTATGTATATTCTACGTTTCGCTAGCTATATTTTAGGTCTATCGTAATAAGGACAAGTCTATAGCTAAGCGGTCTAATGGGCACAGTTTCAGACTATACCTACTGCTATTGAGGTTTTCTTGACAGAAAACCCAAAAGCACCGACCTCTACCTACTACCGCTGCGCCACAAATTAATAAATATTATTTAGGAGAGGTTTGGTCTAACTCGAAACATCCACCAAGCGTTGGCCACCATTTAAAAGGCTACCGATGCTGTAGGTAAGCGATCTTAGGCTGTCGTCACCATTTACTATTAAACAAGTACAAAAGTGTACTGCTTTAGTAGCAAGCATACAGATATATTTTTATTGCAGTTACTATGACCTCGGAACTCCAAAAGCCAGTCTGTCTTGCCTTGCATTTCAAATAGGCTACAACTTTAAAAATGATACATCAGAAGTTTAGCAGTTATCTAAAACCAATGACAGACCAGAGTCACAGCACCTGTGCTCTTTTATCTTTGTTATCTATTTGGACTTAAAATTGCAAACTAGATAGCTTCCAGAAGGACCCGCACGTCGCCGTCGGACATACGCTATCATTTAAAATACCATTGTACCGATATTTGCGCTACAAAAAGCAGGTGTTACTTATCATATTTTAAAGTCCAAATTAACGTCGACACGTATAAGCTACAATTTATGATCGATCAATCAATATAATACCGCAGCACGTGTGATTAAACTAATCAAAAACATAAAATAAGAATGAACGGCCCATCAAGAAACGATAAAATGAAGAAATTCAGACAATAATTTTCGTTTAAAAGAGCGAATCATGTGTGGAGACTGGTTTTGCGGTGGCGACCAATTATTCAGTCAAAATTCACTCAATGATCGGTGGCCCAGTGGCAGAATGCTTGCGTGTCGGTGCCACTCGCGGCGGAGCGTGAATATCTTACCATAAACAAGAGGGTTGGTCATTTCGCGCGAAATCAGAACATCGCGTCGATGCGGTGTTCCGCACTTGACTATATTATATTTCGAGTACATAAGCATTCGTTTCTGGACTCCTGTGCATATAAACTTACATATACATATATAAAAATATTTACTTTGGTTATTGAACCATGTTTATTTTTAAATTAATGAATAATTAACGAGGGCATTTTATTAAACGTTTTATTTATGTATCCTATTCCTATCCTTAATACAGAATACATAAAATATTTTATTACAGAAAAATACATATAATGCAGATGGAGCTAATAGAGCAGAAGTTAAAAACTTCTTTATCAAATTATAATTAACAATTTTATAGAGGTCTTTAAATATTTAATTTTATCAGTTTTAGATTAGCATAAAGCATAGTACCTATTCGTATCAGAAAATTAAACGTGGATATTTAAAATATGATCAGGCAAATTTAGATTTCGTCGAAACACAATTTTAGTAGGTACTTAATAATTATTAAATAACTATTTTACAGCCAATAATTAATTATATTACCGATTTAGTATGATATCATTAAAGCAGTCTCGCCTCGGCCTCGGTCCACATAACGACGTAACTACTGACACTCGTGACGTTCATGTTGGACGTTAATGCAACTATTTGGGTGGTCTTTTAAACGCGTATTTTATAAAGTGGACATAATTATAAGTTTATAAGTTATAACACATCATGATATCGTGATGAATTAGTCTCCCCGTGACCATGGCTGCTGAAAAGCAACCGAAACGTCGGGGAAAGTATAAATATAAATAGTATCGTAATAGTATAAAAAGTTTTAATAGTTTTAATAATTTAATTAGCTTAAAAATTTGTAAAGTTTAATAGTAATAGTAGTGTAACAGTTTCTAAATTTTGTAATAGTGTCAAATAAACCACGCGATAAAATCCGTATATAGTAGTTTAATTTCAATGAATAACATTCGCGTAAACAGAAGACAATATTACATCAAACATGATGTAATATTGTCTTCTGTTTACGCGAACTAACTAACAAGTTAGCCGCTGATATCTGATCGGCTATCCGCTGCAATACCTATAGTTACTCCCTAGCTCTGTAGTCTGTACCTACTTGTAAATACCAAGCAGCAGTTAGGGCTTACAGAATACACTATCACTATACTGCCAATGACGATCTGCGAAAGACTGCAGGCAGATGCTGGATGCGGCAAGCTGAAGACAGGGTGCTATGGCGCTCTTTGGGGGAGGGCTATGTCCAGCAGTGGACTATTATAGCCTGATCATGATGATGATGATGATGATACTGCCAATGCTAGCAGTGTATTTTTACCTGCGGTAGTAACACTGATATTCCTGTTCTACAGGTTTCGCAACACCTGAATCGGCGATGGCAAATGAATGCATAATATTAGCTGTCTATTATCAAGAAAACCGTAAGAGTCGCTCACCACCTCAGTGCTACAGAAGAAAGACAAGTAAGTAAGTAGGTACATATTTCAGCATCGCCATTTTAATTTTGAATGTTAAAGTGATATTATGAGCCTACAATTTCTCTTGCTGCCTGATTGGTCTACTCATCTACTGCTAGAATCTATACCTTTATGGTTCTATTTCAAAAATTTTTAAATCTGTATCAAGTCTGTTTGTCCTAATTAAATCGATTAAAGGAGCAGTAGATTACATCATTAAATCCCTGACTTATAACAACGTGTAATATCAGATTCAATCACCACTAAAATGATCTAATATTAAATCGGATATCGGATCAATTATTAAGAGTACTAGACGTTTCATTATTTCCAACCAGTTTAATGTCTTACGTTCTGTTTCTGATAGGAAATAGGTAATTCTTAGTAATCTACCACCTAATCTTATAATAATTGTGTAGGTACCTATAGAACGATAGAATCAGGTGATTAACGTGGGTTCAATGACACTTATACACCTAATACTGTTCAAATGACTGCCAAGTTTATTAAGTATTTTCATATAATATGGTAACAAAATCGCATTATTGGTTAGACGAATATGATCGAAAGCGTAACTACCGAGAGCGATGCGATCCTAGAGACCACGTCCGTGCTAGCTGAGTGTCGCAGGTTTACTTCGCGCTTTAAGGATTGTCTTTATCCTCTGTTGTAGTTAACATTCTACTATAGAGGAAATTCTTATAAAATTATTCTAAGCTACATTTTGCCCGCAGCTTTGTTCGCATAAATATAGGTCGCGTATGTAGAGTTTTAACCCTTCGGATCAGTACCCGATTCACGCAACTGGGACAGTACCGAGGTTCTTTCCCAGGCGGATTACTCGTGGTTTCTCCTTTTTCCACGCATACTATCTTGTGTAAAGTTCTATCAGAGAGAAAAGATAGATTCTAAGAAGGCACACCATCCGCCTTTTTAATCCCCTGGTTGTCTAGCTACTCGTTCCTTACATTATCTATAACGCGCGAGTTAAACTTAATCTCAACGTCGCAAGTCGCAGACCATAATTATTATGCTCGATTACCACGTAAAGAATGTAGTCAATTATACAAGGAACCCTAAAAGTTAACTTTATTACTGTTTAAAGTCAGTATTATCATTCATCGCAAATAATTCGTTAATTTAAAACCAAAGTCGTTAATCGAAGCTAAAGACAGCGCACGGCGAGGCGCGATGTTAATGCGTTAATTATATCTACTGCTTACACGTTTAAGTGTACCTACGTATGTGTGTGTGTGTGTGTGTGTGCACGTGTGTCACTTCCGCCATTTTGAGGCTATGCGGTTTCGCGTCATAACAATAATCGCTACGATCACACCTCTATAACACAGCGGTATTGTCTATGGAAACGCTTGCACAGATAACTAATAAGCTCCAAGTGCATAAGCGTAGGATTTCAACTGCGGTGATTTTTAAGCTATGACTGCGGAATTCCTCGTAATTTTTATATTAACAAAGTGTTACATTAATTAGATTGATATACATAGTCAGTTCTTTATAAAACAAAATTCGTTAAATCACGTAAAAACAGAAAAATTCTCATACAGTAAAGTGTGCGCAGTGATTGTCCTAAACAGGACACAATTCTAGACAATAGCGAATACTCGGGTTTGATAACCAGAGTATTTAATATTGCGTTTAAAAGTTTTAAAGTTACCAAATACAAACAGCAGACAGCACTTTGTCTGACCCTTGTCTTACGCCTGAGTCTCGCGGAAAACAGTAGCACAAAGCTTTTGCTACAGAACTATTGCGTTCTGTTTTACTTTATATCTATAGTAGTTTTATGATGATGATCTATTTATGTAGATATGTTGGCTTTACACAAAATGCTTAAAAATTGTTATTGGTAACCCATCCGTTAGCAGTAAACCCTGCATAACTTGCCTTACGTAGTTTATAATAGCAACGATATTGTCCCTAACTAAATCTACGGTGCGCGGTGTGAGCTAATGTGTAAGGTGAGACGGGCGCATAAGTAAAACTAAAATATGTTTCGCTATAAATAACCAGTCAAGCTTTTAGAAAAACGTGTCTAAAGTACACATAGGTATACACGCAGACTCGCCCCTGTGTATCTCTGTATTGGTTAGGCCTAGGTATGTATGTTACACACATTTCTGCAGCGGTTTAAGATTGAACCTAATAAGGATCTACTGTGTACCGGATCCAGACTTCGTGGTGCTACTAATAAAACTGGCTAACCCAGGTGTTTGAGGTATCACGGCTGCAAAGATAAGCTTCGGGTCTAAAGAACCTCCGAAAGTTGTAAGACAGCTCGTACAATACTTTAATGCTCAATTTAAAATAATAAATAGAAATAAAAGCAAGCTGCACATTAAGTTCATTAACATTTATATACATATAACTCGGTATGGCCTTATTGTTAAGTACCTATGTCCTTCCTCAAAATGTCTAGAGCTAATTGCGTCAAAACCGGTTTAGTAGGTAAAGCATATCAATCAGGTACAATTATTACTTTCGCATTTATAATATTCTAATATTGGACAATGATCTAAAACTGTTTGCCTTTATAATATATAACTTATAATATAAACTAAGTCAAAAGTAACGAAATGAAATACTTTTTCGTAATTATTGTCATTTTTTGGCGACCAATACAGATATGTCCAAGATGATGACCAAATTCAGAGGAGCATAGGGATATAGGTTCAATACAAGAGTCAGGCAATTCAAAGAGTTCTGACACAGAAACTGAATTTTCCGGCATTATTCGACCTGTAGTTCCCTCCTCTTTAGTTTTATACAGAGCTCAGCTTAACATATACAGCCACTAAACAAACAATGTCAATTATACATTTATGTACATTGTGGACTAAGCTTCGGCCTATCATTAAGGTAAACAGTAAGTAGTGTGGTGAGCAGTGCGACGTACCGCGACGTCGCGCGACAGATAAGCGCACGGTAATGCGACCCGCAGCCGCGACGACTCATGCCATCACTGGCGACTTGCGCCTAAGGCTCGCCGCACACGCGCGACTGACACCCTCTACAGTCTAGCTACTAGTCGCGCGCACACTTTACATTTATTACTGATAATAAATTCAATGCTTATTACTTTATTATTATTATCTTGTTTGCATTTACCCTCCAGGTAATTCTGGTGGGATATCTGCAGTTATGTTAAGGCGGCGTAACTATCACGGGCAGTTTAGTTTTAAGTAGGTATGAGAAGATTTTAAGTCCGGCACACTATGATGGGCGTGCCACCTCGGATTGATGATCATACATCTTCGATAACATGATAGAGAACTCTGAAACACGAAGGTTTCTTCACGACGTGTTCTCTTTATTGTTAAAGCAAGCGACTAACAACTTCGGCAATGCGTCTAGAGTTGGTGTTGCCGAGAAGTTACAGCAACTGCTCAGACTTGTGTCATCAATCACTGTTTTACAATTAGTCTCCATCATGTTACATGCACAGACATGTTTTAAGTCGCACGTTATAAGGCGCGACCCTTTTGTCGACTTGGTCAATTTTTTTTTATAAATGTGGCAATCATGCTCTCTCCTGATGGTAAACAGTTATAGTCTACTAGACTTTGCCCGAGTCTTCACTCGCATTAATGTAGATTTCGTCAATAAACTTGTATCCCTCGGAAACAGTATATTTATTTTAGAGTAATAGAGCCTCGCTGATTTCAGCATCAATGGCTGCTCGACCGAGGAAGGACTACCCTCTCACAGAATATCGACGTGAAATACCAGTATAACTTCTGTTGTGTTTCATTCGGTGAGTGAGAGTACCGGAGGCCCAATCACCCCCTTACGCCCTTCCCGCTCCTTCTCCTTCCCACTTCCTTTCATGAAGGGTCGGCAACGCGCTAGTGATGCCTCTGGTGTTGGAGGCGTCCATAAACTATGGTGACCACTTACCATCAGGTGGGCCGTATGCTTGATTGCCACACTAGTTGTATAAAAAAAATAAAAAATCTGGATGAAAGGTACCCTAAATCCTTTTCTGTGCCCCTGACAATGTGTAAGCGAAATCTCATAATGATCAGTCGAGTAATTAAGGCGTGAATGCGTAGCAAACAAGCAAACTCACATTCGCATTTATGATATTACTAGATTTGTCAGCGGCTTCACTCGCGGAAATGTAGATTAGATTAGTAAAAGTGCTTTCTTCTGGATAAAATGTACCCTACGTCCTTTTCTGTTCCCTAGCAACGTGTATGCGACATGTCATCATGACCGGTCTTGTAGTTAACGAGGAAAGCGTAACAAACAAACAAACTCACATTCGCATTTATAATATTAGTCGGGATTAATAAGTTAGAAAGTTAGGATGACCGCTTGCAATACTAAGGGTATGTCTCCAGTGTTGCCTGAGGAAAAGGATTTAAACGTGAGATGATAGGAAAGGAGTGAGAAAGGTAGATACGGAAGCCATAACTACTCACCTAGTGACGTTTCACTAGCAGCTTTTATACTCTTACGCTGATGGAACAGGATTACCGACTCAGTACAGAAAATGGTGAAATAGTTAACTTAACATAACATGGGATACGAAACTAGGACTTCACAAATAAAAGCAAATATACCACGGGGCTAACGCGGCGGTCCACGATGTTAATGCCTAATTAATTTAATGATAAGCAAGCATGCAGCACAACACACTGTGACAGCACAACAACTACCCGGAGTTCGACCGCCATTATAAGTAAGTATTTATAGAACAAGTGCACACGTACGTTTCTTCATAAACGGATCGATGTAATCCAATATTAGCGCAACACTGGTTTTGTCTATGGACGGTGAAAAGGTTTTATTTTTAGTTCAAGAATTAACTTAACGGAGCTTGCTTCTTGTTACGAGTATAATTTTTAACTATATTTATAACATTACTTCGTTGTCCGCCGCGGTTTTAGCTACGTTTATGATGACTGCGCCGGCGCCGCCCCCGTGGCTCGTAGCGTGATGTTATATAGCTTATGTTACTAAAGGATACAGTAGCTTCCTAATGGTGAAATAATTACTTAAATGACTTCAGTAGTTGCAGATTTTATCGATTACAATCAAACAAACAAATATATTCTCTTTATATTATTAACTAGCTTCTGCCCGCGACTTTGTCCGCGTAGAACAGTTACTTTGGGCTAGCGCTAACTTTAACCCGCGACTTCGTTATCATTATTTTACTGCGATGTTATTTTAAAACTGTGATATCTCCTAAGATATTCATTGAAATCGAATGATGTAAAGGGCAATTTTGTTTTAAATTAAATACTTGTAATGAATAACGTATTTATTTGGATAAGGATTAATATCATGTTTATAATAATACCTTCGCAAATAATGCATTATTTTAGAACAAATTTGGTTAGCATAAAAAGGTTATAGTGAGCCAACCTTAAAAGATAAACATATGCTGTCGCGGACTTTTTTTTAGAACTTTTAAAGGGGAACAATTCTGTCATACATGATTTTTGCAAAACTTTAACTGTTTACGCAGCGCATGCAGCGGAAGCTCTCAAAAGGAATAAAAACCCTCCGATTTTGAAACATTCTTCATTGGTGCTCAGCTCCTATTAATCTTAGCGTGATGATATATAGCCTATAGCCTTCCTCGATAAATGGGCTATCTAACACTGAAAGAATTTTTCAAATCGGACCAGTAGTTCCTGAGATTAGCGCGTTCAAGCAAACAAACTCTTCAGCTTTATAATATTAGTATAGATAAGAACATTCTAGTGGCCTAGTGTCTAATATGACACTGTAGCATATCGCCGTTAACAAAAGTTTTTTCTTATTATCCTTTCATGAAGCTTCGGTGCGGCCGCCGCGCGCGGGACCCAAACGCTGCCGTTCTGCGCTGAGTGTTGTGGATTCGAGTCCTACTCAGCACAGTATTTTTAAATCCCCACGTTACTTTTTTTGTTATGTAATCTCGAATATAAGGCTTCTTTAAGCTGTCAATTTTTTCGATTATTCGAGATTAGATGACAAAGAACAATTCAAAAAGTAAATATCTGTAATAACAGGAGTGAAAAGACCGTCACAGGCTATAGATGTATATTATTTTTTTTTAATTCCCATATTTTTTTAAATACGTACTTAACTTTTTTATATTTTCTCATAGCTATTATAACTGCCTAACTAACTAGCCTGTTACCTGATTCCTACTTAACGTTGACTTTTGTTGACGCTTCCCGTCACCAGAGGGCTGGCCTTTATTTCGCGGAAAGAATAAGCATCGCCATTGAACGTGGCAATGCTGCCAGTCTTCTGGGCACACTACCGGTCGACTGTGATGCGGAGGAATTCTATGACGCCTATTAGAGGGTTTTAGTTTACTTTTTCTTTTTTATTTCTGTTTTATCATATTTTAGGTATAAGTTAGTTTTAATGAATTGTGTTTATTTATAGGTATGTACATAGTTAATAATTTAAATAAACCATTCATATTTACTGCAAAAATAATAATGATATAATCGTAAATATAATATACTCACTAACGATTATTATGTATTGCAGTACTATTTTGGAGATAGATGCCTACCATATTATGGGAAAGACGCCTCAATGACTTTATTACTATGGAGATAGTTGCCCTTAGGGATTAAAAAAGAAAATTATAATTACATTTATTTTTTATCAATGGCACACAACAATTTTGTTTTTATCATTATAAACGATATATACCTATTATGTAACATTATTATACAGCATGTTTTTTAATTACCTGCACTATTAAAGGTGGTGACTTTACTTGTCTTGCTGATCACTTTTTCTATAAACCTGTATCGGATTTAAATCTATACAAATAAATAAAATTGAAGTGTCTGTTTGTAATGTCAAAATAACAGCTTTTTATCCAATGCATAATTATGAAAGTATATAAGGTACCTATACGAAAACATCTATTTTAATTTTTTTTGTCTTTCTGTCTGTTTATTCCGGCTAATCTCCGAAACGGCTAAACCGATTTTGACGGGACTTTCACTGGCAGATAGCTGATGTTATAAGGAGTAACTTAGGCTACTTTGATTTTAGAAAAAATAGGGTTCCGCGGAGACAAACACTGTTTAGTTAAAATCTACGCGGACGAAGTCGCAGCTAGTTATAAATAAAAATATTAACTTTCCATACATTGATACATTTTGTCCGTCTACTATAATATTAATATTCTAATATAATATTCTAACACAACACCATCTAGCCCAAACTAAGCAGAGCTTGTACTATGGATACTAGACAATGTATAAACATACATATATACTTTTTTTTCGTAAATACATACATAGAAACACCCAGACCAAGACAAACATCCGTGTTCATGCACACAAATGTTTGACTTGTGCGGGAATCGAACCGCAACCTCAGGCGTGGCAGTCGGTTACACTAACCACTACGCCATCGATTTATTACCACGCCATTTATTTATTTTTCACGATTTAATAATGTGTTTCATAGGAAAAGTTGATCAGTATGGCGATTAGAATTCCGCCTTCATTAGAACAGGTAATTAAAACAACAGCCAAACAGCAAAGTTAAAGTTATAGGTAAGTTTTTATCAATTTTTGCATATCTTCTTCTCAGTGTTCTAGATGGGATTCCATATCTTCGTGATATTTTCGTTGATGCTAAGAATGCCTTTCGACATTTCATCCAAATCTTTTACTAAATTTTCTTGTGCCCATTCAGCACGCGGACGAGCGCCAATCTTTCTCGTATATTTACGAGGCATGCTAAAAACAAACGGTAATTAAACGCCATGCTAAGTTCAGCCAAAGCCATGGGGATAATAGCCCCTAATCTATACTCACGAGAAATCGGGCCGTTGATCCTTTTAGATAGGGACAGACGCCGCTATTGTTTAATAAACACGCTTAATACTATTTAATACCGTCACTCATAAAATTAATAATCAAACTATATATTTGCAATAATCAAAAAACTAAAATCAACTTAGCTGTGATATGAAAAGTTACACGCTTTAAAAAACAGTCGAATTCATAATTCACGTCGTCCGTGAACGAATTGAGCTAATTTATTTCACTACGCACTAAACATCCAACGCACGCGGCTGACGCTCGCATGTCGAGGGGTCGGGGGTCGGGGGGTCGGGGGTCGGGGTCCAACCTTTGAATATAAGTAATAAATACGATCGTGTTGTGTTCCAGATTTTCAATACAAGTTTCGGGGCATCTATACTCCTAGGGCAACTATCCCGCTTTTATCCTATAGCTAGCAAAACCTCGTACCTACATCATAAGCTCTGCAGGAAGTACAAGGTATATATATCTACATGTAAGTAAATAAAGAAAGAATGGTGAGGTCCTGCGAGTAGTCGGTGAGTGTGTGAGCAGCGTCATAAGGTCTATTGTCACACCTACACGTGGCGGTTAGAAGGCGCGTACCCACAGTGCATGTAGTATCTACGTGCTAGTGGATGGACTGATCACGCAGTATGGGCCCTACGTGACACTATTTTCTATAGCAGATCTTATTATAAACCTTTTTTGTTTACAATCTTAAAATAGAGAAGGATGAATATTTTTTCCTCGGCTTGTGCTAATAGAATTATAAGTATCTATGGCTTGTTGAGTTCTTGCTGTGGCTCTCAACAAGGACCGATCGGTGGTACTTAGCTGCCTTGTTAGTAAATGATTGCTGGAACATTATTGTTCCATACGTAGATGGCGTAGTGGCTGAAGTGGTCACCTCGCCGCGCGCCGCCGCGTGTCGCTAGTGCCGACCTCACACGTGACTTATTGTGTGGTGGTTCAGAAGTTGACCTGATCCTAGGAGTTCATCATGGTCCTAGGTGAGCATCGATACTAATAATACCCGCTACAAAAGATATGATATACATATTATCATGTCATGCAACGCCAAGGTTAAAAGTTATTGTTGTATTGTGTCCCATATTTCAATGTTTACATAATTCCTGATGACCTGGGCTACTACATGATAATTTGGTGATGATGAGAATTGTATTAATTACCAACATAATTAATATAAGAGCAACATGATGCCATTACAAAGTGCGGTCTCACTGAAGAAGGAATTTATAATTGATATATTTCACATAAGTAGGTGCCTGTACCTACCTAATGCGAGAATTATAAAAATTCAGCGGTAACTCTACTGAGCTAGTAGAGACAAGATTGCTCGCCAGCTGGCTGGTGGTAGTGGTGGTTTTAAGTTCTGGCGCGTCTAAGGTGGTTAGCTTAAACTAAATCACGGTAGGTGATTTTGCTTATGGCAACCGCTTACGAGGCATAATCAAAAGCATTATGAGTCATTCTAGGCCCACTATCAGTATGTAGTTATCTTTATTAGAAACTAGCCATGCCCAGCACTTGGTAGGTATGGTTACAGCTCCGCCCCCTCGGGCCGTACTACAGAACAGAAAAGTTCTGACTTCTATGGATTGTAGCGTAATGGTAAATACGCTAATCTATAATATATATAAAACTCTTCCGTTACTGAGTGACTGACAGACAACGCACAGTCGAAACTATTGGCCGCAAGAAGCTGAAATTTGACATGTATGTTCCTTGGGTACTGTAGGGGTACATTAAGAACGGATTTCCCGAAATTCCCACGGGATTGAAATGGATAAATAAAAAAACATGTGCGGGTGAAGCTGCGAGCATCCTCTAGTAGCTCATAAAGTTTCACAATAAACGGGCATCTAATAATAAAATAATTATTATTATTATTTAGATTGGACTGGTAAGTAGTAGTGTCTAGTTAATAAATGGCTTCAACATATAACACTAAGACTAAATGCTGTAAGACTAACATTAAGTTTTCGATTCGTAAACTAACTTTGACTCAAGCTGTCCAAATCATTACTGCTGTATAACTCCGCTGATGACCACTGTGTGTATCCAGAAACTAAAATGACAGATAAAACAAAATACAATAAGAAATCACTGTTAGAAATTGCAGAATCTGAAAATTCACGCGATGATGATCTATCAACAGAGTTTGCCCAAAATATAATATTAGACCTCAATGTTGCTGACACAGCGAGCAGTACAGTCAGAGAAATATAATACTAGACCTCAATGTTGCTGACACAGCGAGCAGTACAGTCAGAGAAATATAATATTAGACCTCAATGTTGCTGACACAGCGAGCAGTGCAGTCAGAGAAATATAATATTAGACCTCAATGTTGCTGACACAGCGAGCAGTAGTCAGAGAAATGGTTTCTGACATTATCGCAGTCACTCCAAGAATTTTACAGCTTTGTAATATTAGTGTATACGAAAAATGATCACGCTTTTTAAGGTGGAATGACTTTGTTAAGGAAAGTGACACAACTTTACAAACATTCAAACAATGGACACAAGAAACACCCAAACTTGGCACAACTATTTGTCAATCACACGTTTTTTTAGCTTTTGTGTAACGAACAACATAACACTTGACGTATGAGCCCTGCCAAACTGACAAACTGCCAACTTAATCATTACACCATCCATATAATTAGAATAAAACGGACAGCCCTACAACCTAGTCAAAATTATAAAAACAGTGTGGCCCGCTAGCCTATAGGTTGCAGTGTCCTGTGTCCCCACACTAAAGCGATGGAAGCGGCTGAAATGCGAGCGTGTAACTAACACGCGTCATCTAACTAATAGTTGTATTTGTAGTAGACCACACTTGTAGAGGCAGTTTGAACGTGGCGCCAGAAACAGAGTAGTTGAGGAGCGACCGCTTTGTGAGCCGAGCGCCATGGAGTCATGAACGAAGATAACGCTTTCAAGTATTAAGCTCGGATGTGAATAGTTCTATTTTAAGAAGTCCAACCATACAGTAGTGCAAACTAACTAACAAAGTAAACTAACTAAATGCCACTTTTAAAGAAAGTAATCCGATGGGTATAATCTTTATTTCGTTCGTCTCACAGTTTTAGGCATTTTCATGGTCGGCCAACACTTCATTCTATTAGTAAACATACGCCGCCGTATAAGGGTACGTAGAAGGGTTAGTGGTTAGGTATATAATAATAATAATAATAATATTCTACCACATACACACTACACCATCTAGCCCAAACTAAGCAGAGCTTGTACTCTGGGTACTAGACAATGGATAAACATACCTACATATATACTTTTTTTTTTGTAAATACATACATATTATACATAGAAACACCCAGACCAAGACAAACATTCATGTTCATGCACACAAATGTTTGACTTGTGCGGGAATCGAACCCGCGACCTCAGGCGTGGCAGTCGGTTACACTAACCACTACGCCATAGAGGCCGACCAAATTAAAACAAATTATTGCCATTGGCCCTGGTTCCGTTTATTTATTCATGTGGCCCTAGTGCACGTCAGAACACGTCATTGATTAGATTAATTTACCGGCAGAGTCTAGTAAGATTTCCTTGTCCTCCTAACGTGCAGTGGTCGTCGTCTAAACCATGCCTAACTACCGCTTGTAAGATCTTTTCCAGTCCATGCCTGCTATAAGTATCTACTTACTTCACATACGAAACATAATAGATAATACTACTACTACCTGTCATTTAAAAATAACTTACACCTTAAATATTATATAACAGAAATAAACAAGGAAACAGAAAACCTAAACCCTCTAATAGGCGCCATAGAGTTCCTCCGCATCACAGTCAACCGGTAGTGTGCCAAGAAGACTGGCAGCATTGCCGCGTTGAATGATCTTTATTTCTTTCCGCGAAATAAAGACCAGCCCTCTGGTGACGGGAAGCGTCGATTCACCTTTTTGCTATTTCTCCAATTTATTTATTTATTATCTAATTTTACTACTAACTTCTTACATAATAATCAGCAGCATCAAGCAGTCGAATACTTTGCCGAATGGATGACGAAAGACTGGTTGTCTATAACGTGCAATCTATTAAACATATCTGAGTATAATATAACAAACATACATAGTCTCACAACTACATCCCCAAAAGGACTAATCATATAATATGTATTAAGTATGCATTGTTATAATGTAGGTCCCTCGTTATAGGGATACCTTTACCTACTGCCGCCTACCGAGCACAGGTTCAGACCCCATGCTGCTACTGTCAAGTTATTAGATAAATCCAAAAACATATTAGCCGACCAGAATATCAAACCCGAGACCTCATTCACAGCTGTCGCACCGACTAAGGCTGCTCTACTCTGATAACTCATGATTGCTGTGACAAGACTAGAATGGGTAGCCAATCAAATCATTAGACATGTGTTCGATGTTGACATATCGTTGATTAGACTTGTGACTTGTGCACAACTTTGGTGTTAAATTATCAAAACAGCAATCATTATGCAGCTAATTATACGAAGGTGGAAAACATTAAACGACCAGATATTGAATACAAATTGAATCAATTAATTGATGTGTAATGACATGAAGACACATATTATGTGTATCGACAAATACAAATATACTTGTATAGTTACAGCCTTCAAAATGAAATATGTAGATACAATTTGTAAATTACACCCAAAAACACATATAAAATTACTTTAATTTTATCGATAAAACTATTTTATAAGTATTTCTTATACTACTGGACTGTCGTATTATAGAAATATATAAATTTGTCGTATGTATAAAATAATTAGGTAATTGCTTCTAATTAAGATGTAGCGGGTGTTTCCTTATAAGAGTGTAGGTAACACGCAGAGGTGCCCTTGTTAACGCACTGGTTTAGTGTCACCAAATAAAATAAAGAAACCTTATACTTGTAGTATATACATTGGAGCGCAAAGAAAAAGGGTCTTCAATACATTGATGTATAAAACCTTAAATATCTTCAAAAGTACCTGACCTAGCTTTATGAAATAAAGGCTAAATTAAAGAATATCTTAATATGCTTAAATGAAAATAACACAAACACGCGAGGTTAAAATAGCCGTTAAGTTTTCTGAAATTATCATTCTTCATTCATCTTAACATTTCTTTCCGTTAGAAACTTCTACAGAGTATTAGAAATTTTAAAAAAAGATGAATGAAATCGTTAAAGTCTCAGTTCTCAAGTTATGGCGTGACCAAGGGAAACAGCGATTTATTTTTATACCTATATACTTAGATATGATATGCTTAGTTGACTGACAGTATTGCAATACTTGTTACATTACACCCGCTGATACATATTATGTACATAATCATAGCCAAAAAACATAGGTAAGTATATTTATTATAATTTTTTTTATAAAATAGACTCAATTCCTGTGTTGCGAATGACTTTATAAATATGCAAACAATGGACATAAAGAACACCCATGCTCAAAACAACTAAGTATGAGTGGCTCACTCAGATGTTTGTCCCGTGGGAGGGACCAACCCACAGCCCGCGGCACAGTGGCAATAACAAGGCGACAATTTTAGCCACTACACAGTCCGTGCAGTCAAGTCATCGTTATTAGCTCCTAAAGTAAAACATATAGATCTACGTCAAAGTATAGTACATAGGTAGTTAATAGGTACATAGACTCGCGCCCGGCGCGCCGCCACCCTCGGCCCTCGCCTCGGTCTAGCCTGTACTACGAATTTCCACTCGCTATCAGTTTGGCATATTACTCTTGCTTCATCACATTACCTTCTTAATGGTCGCTCGTCGGTTTATGGTACTTAACCTGGTCTATCACCAGAATTTCTCCAATCCGGAATAAAAGGGATATCAAGGAGTAGCTATCTAGACGCCTATCTTATGAATGCATCAAGTCTGCCAGTCCATACTCGGCTAGTGTGATGGACAACGGTCTGCCATTGCCTATTTAGACGATAGAACCCATAAGATAAAACCTCTCATTCAAAGAGAAAATTTGTGCTCTTCACTCGAAATATTTATATGGTACCTACCTATGTTAATAGCTTTGCACTTACATGAGTAATTAATTAATTATACAAACTCTTAATTTAAATTAGTCAACCTTTAGTTACCACTGTCAATTTTTCTTCATAAAGTTGTTAGCAATATCCGATCATCGATGTAATCTATGCTATGATTTGATACCATCGCTTAGTCGCATCGTCATTTGACCAACTTCGCATGCCCCTTCCTGCCTAGACCTAAACACGGCTAGTGATAGGTATACTCGCCTACTTACGTCTTGAGGTCAGCTGCAGACAAGACCTATTGGTAAACTTCATCAAGGTTGAACTCGTAGACAACATAATATGTAATATCATCCGAACACGTGCACTGCCTACCTCTCACCGACATCAGTAGCATGTCTTCATATTACATCACTCAAATACATTACTAATCACAGTTAATACCTACCTGGAAAGAATGACAAATTCATACTTCTTCGAATCACCTATAATACGTAGGTAAGTAGCAGGTGCATACTAGTACAAACAGTTCTATCAAAGTTAAATCAATTATTTAATAATTTTAAACAAAACACTCAACGTTATATCTTTTTTTATTATTAAGTAGGTTCGTAAGAAAATAAACTAAGTATACTAAGCAAGTAAACTACTTATAAAATGTTTCTACAGTACCTACATTAAAGAGTATGGAGCAGGCATAGACCTGCCCACGCACCGCGCCCGCGTCAGCACAGGCGTCACCGCGAGCCGCTATACCTACAAAGCACAAATACCTACTTTATTGTATTGCAAACTTTATCCCCAAACTAACAGTCCATTCATAGCACCCATTCACGGCGCGCGCGATTGCCCGCCAAAACTATCAGTGTTGCCAAAATAACAAGTCGAATCACACTAAACAAACTATGTACCTATCAACATTAGCGATCATTATAATTTTATTTAGCCTCTGGCCAAACTGAGGCGTAAGGCTCCAAGATGAGAAAAAAGAACCCTTCCGCAAAGAATTTAGGAGTGCCCAAGACTGGGACTGAATCCGACTTGCTCGTTATAAATTTTGTGTAAGATAACAATGCGTGCGTGTGGGTGTGTGGTACAGTCGCTGACGAGTATAGTTACGGCACGCAATAACGCTAACAAGCGTGCGAGTGAGAGGCCGACATCCATGTATAATGTTATCTCGCTCCCGCCGCCGGCAACATGGCGCGCTGACTCGGGCGCAGGCTCGAATCGTATCGCCTGCCCACTCAAGGTTCGCTGACTGCCGTTCTTTTGTTTTTAATGTTGCCATGTGGGAATTTCTCCCCGCTCTGGTGTAAATTACTCAGTTTTGTTTTTGCTATGGTTGTTGTTTTATCTAACACAATTGTTTAAAGAAAATTAAATTTATATCGATAATTATATAAACATTGTAAATAGTATCTTTGTATATATGTTAACCATGAACCTGCGACAATAATTATCAATTCATAAAATAAAATCAAAAATATTTATAAGACATTCTAATTACTTAATGGTTTAGCAAACATTAAAACCTTGATCATAACAATATCCTCTCACAATATCTTAACTTGTAACATGGAAACTTATTTATAAAACAGTTCTTTAACTATTATCAGAAATAAGCTCGATATTAATTTTATTTTTTTATTATTTTTCTTACACACGAATTTACACAATCAGATATGCTTTAGAAAGATACATTGCTTCTTTACTTGCGTAATCATATTTAGGGCTGTGTTAAACACAGATATTGCATTGTAATTGTACTAAGAATACGGTTTAGTTTTGTTTAGATATACAAATTATTTCGATAAAAAATATATTTAAGTTTATAACAAAAAGCTAAAATTGTTCAAAATATAATTTTGAATAGATGTGTGGAGAATAAGATTAGTATTTCGGGCACCCTGAACCGCAGACGAAAACAGCGTCAAGCGAGGACCTGCTTCAAACCGAACGTCTGCATACCGATCGTTGGTTTTTTATAAGTGCGCGTCGGTGCACGCGGCGCTTTCGCTGTGTGAGTGAGACGTACGCTGGTGTGGGTGGGCGCTCGTTCTCGCGCGCGCCGCACCATTGTTGTGTGCAGTAGACTCGCGACTCTCGGCCTGCCGCGGCCCGTTTCACGCGCGCTCGCCGACACCGACTAAAACTGCCGGCGATAAACAAAATAATGACCAGTGTACCACATTACGTGCATCGCGAGTGCAACAAGCGACAACAGTGTGTGATAACAAGTATGTAACGTGCGTGTTGTGTCAAACGGTGTGCGTTTTTCGACGTGTTTTGGAGTTTGAGGGCGCGTGGACAGCGCAATGCACGTCGTGTTTAGGTATGTGCCGACCGATTAATTATGGCCCATCAGTGAGGGGTCGCTGGCCTGCAATTTCGCCACTGAGATCGTTTAGTGTATTTTTATAATCGGTGACAGATTTCGCGTCGGTACGGTGCGACCACGGCGTGTGGCGGTCGTGCTATTTACACGACTGTTTTCGTTTACATATACAGAACTGGCTGGCGTCAACGTTTTCTAGTCACATCCGTCGTTTCTTGTGGTGTTTTATGTGCATTTGGCGCCGTCGGTGTGTTATCAGTCGCCGGGAAGTGTGTCGAGTAATTTATAACGTAATTAATACGTTATCGGTGACGGTGTAGCTATGTAACCGCCTCAATGTGAACTTTGCATCCATTTGTGATCGTCTGGACAGATCAACACATGGCCCGCGCACGATTCGAAAAGAATCTCACGTTACCGCACTGCGCCTGCCATTGGCTGAAGATGCAAATGCCCTCGTCGTAAAAAAGTAATAAAAACACTTGATAAAGTAAAGTACGTTGCCCATCTAATCATTTCACAACGTAGATAAAATCTACCTTGCCTACCTATCTTATTTTGAAACTTGGATTTGTTTTATACTCCTCGTATATTGTTGACTTTTATTATTACTTGTTACAACTTTAGTCTTAACAAAATTCACATATTTTTATTCGTAGAAACGTATACCAACATAACAAAAATTGTAGGGTAACTACACAAATTTTGCGCGTATAAAAATTAAATACTTTTCTGATCTCAGTTTCCATTTTTATCCAAACCTATACAAAAATATACATCATAAAGGTAAAACCATTATTGTAAAGAGTTAAAGATTAGTATCATTTTACTCTTAATACCTACTCTAACCATTTTCTTTTAATTATTTGCCATGAACACTACATATTTACTCGTGCAGAGGTTATCTGATCCAATAATTCAGGTTCGTATGTGTTATATAACAGAAATGTATGCGATACACTAGCTATACGTCAATTAAATAACTAACTAACATTTAAAGTCCATTAAACATGTAAATGTCATTCTATAGTAGTCAATGTTTCACGATAGGTTACTAAGTAATGATCATTAAATTTATATATATCTATCTATTACAATGATTTTAAATGACATGATATACCTCCTGTATAATAAACAAGCTCAACAGGAGTCTATTAATTAAGTTTGCTATGTCCGGCGGAATTATTGAAATGTTCATTACGGTACTAAAATGACAATTCATGAGAAGTTGATAATTGTAATGCCATTTATTTTTTATTATCATTGGAACCCCAATAAATAACAAAATAGCCCTACAAATGTGCACAAACGCACCTGCTTAATAAAAAGTTGAGATGTCCTTAATAAAAGTATAGTATATTGTAACGAAATTATACACATTACAACGTCATTTGGGTTTAATTTAAAATTCATATCTGGCTTTGCTTCACCTTATTAATAAAAGTTTTACGCTCCTATAAGATAAAGTTTTAATATGGCGTATCTAACACGTCTTAGGTAAACATTTTCAAGATCCTGTTTTGTAAACTATAATTTAATGCATCGAGTAAATGCTGATTTGGTAGATCTAAAAAACAAATTCCACATAAATATTTGGTCCCATTCAGACGAATCCTTCGAAATATTCCAACCATTTCTCAACGCAGTGACTGCGGCAAACGAAAAAAAAAGATTGAATATTATTTCTAAGGCCTTTATTCTTTTTAAGAAAAATGTATTTAAAAAATCATTCTTTTTGCTTTTTATGGCGCGCAGTTAAACGCGACAACTCGGGGTCAAAACCGGCCAGTTCGACAACTAAATTTTAGTAGTGTTCTTTTAAAACATTGCCGTTGAAATAATTTTAAAATTTAGTATAAATGCTCCTCACAAACGCATAATTAAAATGCAACAAACAATAATTAAAAAGAACCATATAAGTGATTATGTTATATTATTATTGTAATAAAACCCAAAAAGTAAACCATATCTATTTTACTCAAATCAATCCAAAGAATCTTTTTAGGATGCTCCGTGATTCTTAAAGTCGTACGCGGGAAAGAGATCTAAACACTTCGTTCTTAGAAGCGAACAATCGTCTTATTTTGGTCGTTATCTCAAATGAATTATTCATATAATCGCATTTCCTACGCTCGACGAGTATTATTGGATTTAATTATTTTTATTTGTTGTTATAAAATTAAATGTCAATCTTGTTGCCACAATTTTTTTTAATTTATCTGTTAGAAGTTCGATTATTACAGTTAAAGTTTACTTTACTGTAATCACTTGGTTGTTTAATACAAAATGGAGCGGAATGATCCTTCAACCTAAGGCTTCCAACCTGTTACAACTTAAATTTTCCTCAATGAGATTGAAAAAAATAGACTTTATATTTTCAACAACAAAAGCCAGTCGCATTTACAGTGACAACTATTAAACGCGTGCGGCTTGCTATGAGAACCTGCGCGAGAGTTGAGAATGTTAATGCGCTCGTGTTGTTCGCTGGGCACACGCGGAATACTGAATGCGTTTACAAATATACTGTGTAACTAATATAACCCACCATATAATAAAATTTTCAATGGCGTTTGCAGCAATGCTAACGTTCATGACCTAAACGTGTCTAGTGTTAAAATCTTAAGTTACAACCACCTAGTCTGTGCTTAACAAGTTACGGTGCAACATCATAAACGACAATACCGTAATATTACACAACAATATTATATTATTACATTTATTACTTATAATAACACAATGCAATTTATATATTAATTAAAATATGTGCAAACGACACCTGCAACCTACCATTTGCAATCGTTATAATTTTTGACCCTTTCCTTTTAAGTAAAGTTTCTGTTCACAAGGGATGCAGACAAAGCGTAATTTGTATAAGATAGATTGTTTTTAATGTAATTAGGTAATTGACCTATTGTTAGACTATATCGCGAGCATAACTTGCAGATTATCTTGTGACCAATCACTAATCCAACTAACGAGATCTTCGATGGCGTAGTGGTTAGTGTAACCGACTGCCACGCCTGAGGTCGCGGGTTCGATTCCCGCACAAGTCAAACATTTGTGTGCATGAACATGGATGTTTGTCTTGGTCTGGGTATTTCTATGTTGAATATGTATGTATTTACAAAAAAAAAGTATATATGTTCCTATATTTATCCATTATCTAGTACCCATAATACAAGCTCTGCTTAGTTTGGGCTAGATGGTGTTGTGTGTATGTGGTAGAATATTATTATTATTATTATTAAGTCTATAAAATAAAATGATGATTATAAAAAAACTAGATAAATCCTTAGTCAAGCCAAGTTCCTTACTGAAACGGCGGTTTTATCGAGAGGCATTTAAATAGATAATATATAGAAATTGACTTTCAAAGGTCTCTAATTAATTATTTTACTGCTAAGCGGAAAAAGAAAATTTAACTAATCCTAAGACTTGTAGGTATTTATTTTATGTGGAAATACTAAACCATATACTAATTATGGCATGGTCGCCAACTCATACTTTTACCCCACAAAAAGTCAACCACGCAGTGGTACCAACCACACAAAATGAGTACAAAATGTTTACGAGCCATAAGCGCGGGTCTTCTATATTTCAAATTTCCATTCTTCGGAATTCAAATCGTTGCGTTCGGATAGTTTGTCATTGGAATTCAAATTGATTTCGACATGTCATCGAGCGAGATTTCATGGTAGGCAGTTAATCTTAGTTTATGATTATCATACGAACCACGTTCGTTCTTTGTTGCCCGGCCCGTATGTTATGTTATGTCACATAATGGCGATGTAAATAATATAGCGGACTTTTAGATCGATTGTTTGTAGTGGTAATTCGGCAATCATTTGCACTTACGTATTACGGTATGATCCATTAAAGACAGCTGCGAGGAGTATAAGTTGCGAGTTGCGACCGACTAAAGTTAACAAAGTTGGTGTACCATGTGGCTGGTCGTCACTTGTTAGCCGAACAAGTTGTTCAACTTCTATGTGATGATAAACACGCAGCTTTTTGTTGCGCCCGCAGTCGGGCCAGCACAGTTCCTGGCAGCAACATACAGATGCAATTACAATATTGGCGTATAAAATACGAATGCAAAATGCATGAATTCGGGCTCTATTACCTCGTCGCAAACTGTGCCGGGCGCCCTGTAGTCGGCGACAGTCTCGCATCCTATTACGTGGGACCAAAACCATAACTGTTATACGGCTGTGCCTACCCCTTCAGAGACAGGCTATGTATGTATGTACGTATGTGTTCAATTTCCGTGATCTATACCCGTTTGTGAACCATCCATCAAGTGTAAATGTTGATGACGGGCAATCATTAAAGTTTCCTAGAGACGAGAGGTCCCGAAAAAGCGCTGCAAATACTGTAAACAGAATACCTACATGTATAATTAAATTAATATAAGTATTTTAATTCGAACAGGTTTGATTGTCATTGTGTAGCAATATGGTAGTTTAATGATTAGGTGTAATGTGACGAAGTCCTAAAACTTTCTTTTGTATGTACCCTATAGAATCTGTTATCTTTGATAAGCTTTCTACTAAAATAAGATTTATGTTATGGTTATGGTTTATTTAGTTTGGCTTTCGTGCGCGGCGCGGTTCATCATTATAGCACAATTATTATTATTAGGTACCTACCTCTGTCAAACTACATTTGAAAGTTCCATAATTATGTTGGGCGATTTGATACGGTTGATAACTACGTAAAAATAATAAGTAGTGAGTTCAATTAGTGTAAGTATTAAAATATATCGTACTGAGTATCGTATTTATACTGAGTGTAGTAATTTTAATTTTACATTAAAATTTTACCGATTGACTCATTACGAAAAATACCAATATTAAGAAGGGTTATTAAGTACCTACGCGTGTTTATTTCTTTATTCCCATCAAAAAACTACCACGAGATAATACATTTTGTGTTTTTAATGTAACGGTAAATTAATTAATGAGAAATACTACACGAAAATAAATAATGGCGCGCCGCTAGAGGGCTTTTTGCGTCTTTTCTAATAACTCACTCGATATTACCGGCATGACGCATGACGTAGGCGCAGCCGTGAGCGGTAGTTAGTCTGAAAATATTTTTCATAACTTACCTGCGGCCATACGAGTTCCACTCGCTTAACATACAAATCGCTACACTAACAACATTGCCGATATAATCCTACCACATCGGTCGCTATTACGATTAAAAAATATTTAAGAACCCCTTTTAATAATAAAGCGATGGAACAGGTTAACAATTAGCACTAAATAACAATATTTACACAATTTTATTTAAATACAACAGCTCCGTTAACTACTAGATATCGAACGAATTGAGGGTGTTACTTTTTTATAAAGCGTCTGGTACAGGGCTGTCTTATAGAGCCTATAATAATATGTAATTAATGGCGCTGTTTGGCAGGATGATGGTGATGGCACAATCGACGAAATAAGTAGGTATGACTGTTTATTCAGTGTTACCTCTCTAGGTATTTACTTTTACATTGAAGTCTTTTTCAAGTGACCCGCAGAACGGCTCACGTAGCTGACAAAATATTTAAACATCGGATTCAACATTTCACACATCTAATTAGTTATTATAATTTATTATTATCATAACGTGGCCGGTGGTTCTACGTGTTATCTAAAATAATGTTTCACCCGCGTTTATGATTACTGCGCCGCCCCCGTGGGTCGTAGCGTGATGTTATATAGCCTATAGCCTCCAAAAAATGAGCTATCCAATACTAAAAGAATTTTTCAATTCGGACTAGTAGTTCCTGAGATTAGCGCGTTCAAACAAACAAACAAACTCTTCAGCTTTATAATATTAGTATAGATTACAAAGAAAGTAAACGCATGTGCCATAAGAGCTATAAGACGAGACTTCATAATCGGACACTGATGCTTACATTGACCCAAACAATACCTAAATGATTGTTAGCTATTGTTTAGGTTTTATCCTCTTTCATAATTGACACTTAATGTTTTACGACAAATGATACATGAGCGGGTAAACGCTATTAAGAAAGAGACGGGTACTCAAATGACAGTTATCTATGTGCGTTGTGGTAATTGCGCACTTATTAATTGAAGTGTGTAAAATATAGAGGAGTGTGTGCTTGGCTGTGACGAAACAAGCTATTCTTCAGCGGATGTTCGCGAGTTCGATTCTTGTCACATATATTTTTTCTAGTGAATTGTAGCTCGGCTCTTTATGCGTTACATAAATCTTGATACTTCCTTTAGTGTTTAGAATTATGAGACGGATGGACTGGTGATTTTGAATGGATGACTCAGGCAGTCCGCGTTTTGTGTTCACTTACAAATAATTTGAAAATATTCAGAATGCCTCGTGTAAAAAGTAAAAGATGGACATATCTTAGCATTCCACTTAATAAGACTGTATTTTCCTTGCATATTCGTGTTTTCCTTTACATAAGATGCAGTGTCTCGCAGACTGAATCTAGAATCTTTTGTTCAGTTTTACAATAGGTATACTGCTTTATTATTGTTTTTTGTTATTATTATAATATTTTTTTTTTTTTTTTTTTTTATGGATTAGGGGGCAAACGAATAGACGGATCGCCTGATGGTAAGCGATTACCGCCATCCATGGACACCCGCAACACCAGAGGAGTTACAAGTGCGTTGCCGGCCTTTTAAAAAGGAGTACTTTTAACGTATTGTATGTTATTATTCATTTTCAGGGCGCGTTACTGTCTTCAGTCTTTATCATTTAATTTTAATTTAGCTCTTCATGTTTTTTTGTAAAGTCTTGATACGCCGGCGCCGACTGTAGAATAAAGGCCAGCGCGAACTTGAATCACAATGAAGCCAATGCGAGGTACTTATGTGAGATGCGATATCTTAAAACTAAAGTTCGTCATAAGTAATGTAGTCAATGAAAATAGTTAGGAACAGCTGAGGACCAAAAAATAAGCTAATCGCTCAACCAATACGCGTCCGCCGGCGCCGCCGCGCGTCGGCACGAAATTTCCGCAAGAATTACCAAAGTTTTGAACTGCTAAAGAAAAGTTCCTTTGACTAGCAATTACTTGGCGCACTGGCCCTAGACATTCGGTCGCTTTATACTCCAGTCCTGGGTTCCTGCGTCGTTGGTTGATAACCGCGTGTGCAGTTGCCCGCTTCGATGCCTGCCTGGCGTCCGTTATTATGTATTCTGCAATCTCAGGAGCTGCACGGGTACTGATACCGCCCGGTAGACACCCATAGACTCGTTCGACAAAACATGGATGATGCAAAATTCTAGAAAAGTTATTTAATAATGCACCTGAGCCTGTCCAAAGTTATTTAATAATGCACCTGAGCCTGTCCAAAGTTATTTAATAATGCACCTGAGCCTGTCCAAAGTTATTTAATAATGCACCTGAGCCTGTCCAAAGTTATTTAATAATGCACCTGAGCCTGTCCAAAGAGGAATATATAGGCGTGATGGCATGTACAATAATAATCGTTTTCTCAACAAGCTCACGCGCATCCCCAACCGGTTAGCCGAACTAAAGTATCGGATTAAACATAATCTTATTCGTATCAACAATAAGGAGTACAATGCAATGTGTGGAACTACTTACCTTTAGAAGTAATGTGTCGACTGTGCCTTCATTGACGTTTTCACGGTTATTTTGACTTATCTTTTACGGTATTAATGTATCTGTCCAAATGCAACGGCCGAACGATTTTGATAACGAATACCGATGTATCAGCCTGTAATGCGTTGATTTAAATCACTATTTAAATCATTTGTGGCGCCATGTTATCTGTAATAATAATTAATAATAGTTTCCCGGACACTGAATACGTCCGACTACACGTGGTAGAACTGGCGCTGGCGGCGGCGAGGGCGAGTGCTGTCCGGCGCGTAAACCTGTATGTAAGATGGTGTACATTCATAACTACGGGCTCCCTATTGAAACCATTGCGCCATCTCAGAGATTCCTGCAAAAGTCTCCCTCTATTTACCTTCCCTAAACTAATAAAAATACAAATATGTATTTTCAGTCTTAAGTGCTTCCCTACAAGACATAAGCCTACTTATATTTAGCTTTGCACCTATTGTTTATAACTTTTATAAATCAGTATTTTTAGAAAGAATAGATCTCGTCCAGTTTTCGCTTGTCGTGTAACGAGACCAAGTTGTGAGTTTTTGATCATTAAATATATTCAGATGCACACAAATGATAGGTTCACTTGACACGCATGCACAATACTATCGTTAGCAAGACCTTAATGGCCTACACAGCAATTAAACGAATAAATTATTTAATTACACAACAATTTATCAAAATAAAACCACAAGCGTACCCGCAGGCGAAATTCTGTTTAGCGTGTATACGACAGGTAATTCAAATAGTCGTTGTTGTCGAACAGGAAAGGGCGTGTTAGAGGTATTTTACATACGGTCGGGTTATGCGCGTGTGGTGCAGGGTCAGGACGAAGAGGCTCGTAATTGGAGCTCGCTACTGGATTTAATAGGCTGGTAACTAATGCGGTGTGAATGGACGGCGCTGCTGATTTTTGCATCAACTGGGATTACTATGTTTAGTTCGTAACAGTTTTGTTGATCATTTTGGTCCACTATTGCCAGACCTCAAAATATTTTTGTATTATCTTCAATTTTACTATGAGTAGCGCTTCATTTTTCTTGCATGTACGAAGTTCATATATTCTTTACTTAGTAGAATAATGTAAACGAGAACTGCGAAAACATTAATTAGTCTGTCGTACTAATCTATACTAATATTATAAAGCTGAAGAGTTTGTTTGTTTGTATGTTTGTTTGTTTGTTTGCTTGCTTGAACGCGCTAATCTCAGGAACTACTGGTCCGATTTGAAAAATTCTTTTAGTGTTAGATAGCCCATTTATCGAGGAAGGCTATAGGCTATATATCATCACGCTAAGATCAATAGGAGCGGAGCACCAATGAAGAATGTTTCAAAATCGGAGGGCTTTTTTTCCTTTTGAGAGTTTCCGCTGCGTGCGCTGCGTAAACAGTTAAAGTTTCGCAAAAATCATGTATGACAGAATTGTTCCCCTTTGAAAGTTCTAATAAAAAGTCCGCGACAGCATGTCTATCTTTTAAGGTTGGCTCACTATAACCTTTTTTATGCTAACCAAATTTGTTCTAAAATAATGCATTATTTGCGAAGGTATTATTATAAACATGATATTAATCCTTATCCAAATAAATACGTTGTTCATCACAAGTATTTAATTTAAAACAAAATTGCCCTTTACATCATTCGATTTCAATGAATATCTTAGGAGATATAGCAGTTTTAAAATAACATCGCAGCAAAATAATTACCCATTACAGACATACAAACGATGTTTCTCCTGGTTTATTCTGCGTGATTTTAAATTAGCACAGTAGGTATATTTATAAAATGTTGTTGAATGGTTCTTATGTGGTTCGTGGATTTAACAAAGAAAGTTTCAGGTCCTTTCAAATTGTATTATAGGTGCCTACGACCCACTCTCTCTCTTATGTGACGCAGACGAAGTTGCGCAGGTCAGCTATCTATACTAATATTATAAAGCTGAAGAGTTTGTTTGTTTGTTGGTTTAAACGCGCTAATCTCATAATACCCTATTTATCGAGGAAGGCTGTAGGCTATATAACATCACGCTACGACCCACGGGGGCGGCGCAGTGATGATAAACGCGGGTGAAACCGCGGGAACATATAGTCTTCTTATAATAATAGTTATGCCTGACGTGTAAAGCCGCACACAGTGCCGTACTTCTGACGTCATTCAGTGCTTCGATCACAGAACTTTATAAGCCTTCATATCTGACGTCTTCAAGAACATCTACGGCTCACCCCCGTCACAGCAAACAAACATAAATATAGCTAAAGAAATGTTACAATGCGCTCAGCAGGAGTATGCCTAGAATGAGAAATATCGCAGTTCGGTAGTTACAGCTAACCTATTATACATGAGTACATGAGTACACAGTGAACTGTGAATGCACTTGTTACGATCGTGTCACTGCGACTGGTACTGGCCAGGTCCCACGACGAGTGAGCCAAGGCTGCCTACCTGCCGGCTGCCCCTGCCGCCCGCTGGCCGCTAACGGACCACAAGGACGAGACACAAAAAAGTGAAAATGGCACCCATTGTTTCATGGGACACCATTAAATTTTATGTTATTATTTATTACCCTTTGTTCTAGTGTTTGGTTTGAAGAACAACATATTTTTGACTACGAATCAACATAAAATGGAGTATATTTAAAATATGCCACTAGGTTGGTGTTAACAGACACGCAGCGCCATCTAGCGCAGCTATAGGATTATTTATTTTTGTAACATTTGAGGTGTTTGATAAGTAAGGTCGTGTATTTTGTTTTCTGTTTGATGGACGAGTTAAAACATTAGCACTTATAATACTGGACTTAGGTGGACTACAGTTCGGCCGCCTTTTGGATGGATCACACCATACACTCTAGTGTTACTGCTCCTATATGCATGACAAGTGGGTTAGAGTTTAGTTGACCCACTACCAATTTGGCGAAATTTCGTGCAAATCTGTTAGATATGCGTGGTGCCGGCACAGATATATAAAATTTAACTAAAGTTTCTAAAAGCCTCTAACAGGTAAGTAATCAAAATAATTGTATGGTCGCCACAAGCTCGCTAAAACTGCACATTAAAACAATTTTGATGTATAATATCTATAAAGGATATAAAGCGTAATCGCAGTATTTTTATTACTAGGAAGCAAGTATTTTCGTTGTCAATCTGTTTAACAGAGTTCATGAAGGCCAAATCATAAAGCTAGTCATGAAAAAAAGAGTATACATACATATAACTGAATTTTTGAGATGGCGTATAAATCCAAGTGAAAATACCACTTTGTCTACTAACTTCAATCAAGATAATCGTGGATATGTGTTCATCAATCTGTCGCGACCACGACCCTCAATGGTCAGAAGCTTTTGAAGACATAAATAGGTGCTCAAGAACTAATATAAATATCCTATAAATGCTACACTCGTAACAAAACATTTGAGTTAATGACACATTCCACGTTTAAACGGTATTTATTATTCAAACGTCACGTGATGCCAGCGCTAAGTAATTCACATTTATTGTATTTATAAATTGTCTTACATATATAAATTTAATAAATATAAATTGGAACGAAATGTGTAAAATATACTTGACAATTTTACAGTACAGTCGACGATAAAATAATATATTTTAATTATCTTTCTTTATTGAAAATTTTCATTTTATTCTATTCCGCAAGCTTCTAATAGCTGTGTATCGATAAGCACTATATTATATCCGCCTTACAAGTGCTGGCATTTCACAAATTGTGTCTATTAAAGTATATTTATTAGCTATAGATACACCTGCTTGTAGGTAGTTTTTAATATCAACCTATCATTCACTAATATCTTCGACATAATTATTATAACTTGTAAATATACCGACAGCTTATCACTATTCGACGAAGAGCTGGTTAATAATGTTTCTCATAATTATGATAGTGTTAAATGAATCTAGGGTTGTCAAACATGTAAGCTGAGCTTGTAGTCTCACAGGCCCTTGACGATCTGTTCAGGTGTGGTATATATCTAGCAGAGTGCCAAATTGGACAGTGTTAGTGCCTCCGTGGCGCAACGGTATTGAATGCGGCTGCTGTGTATGAGGTCTTGTATTTGATTCTCAGCCAGAGAGTTATTACGATTTCTGACAATAAATTCTCTGGAACTGCCTGGTAGAAGGCAATAGGCTCGTTAATATTACGTGCTAAATATCATGTAAAACGTGACTGGCAATATGTGAGTGTTAAATATTAATATTTACATATCGCAATTATGTCGGCAATGTACCTGTACCTACTATTATCAATTTATACGATTATTCCGATACCAAACGGATTATGCACGAATGACCGTGTGAGCCTTTGAATGAAATCTGTACGTTGACAACCCTGTAAGCGATTAGTAGAAAAAGTGTGGACTAGTGAAGCGTGCGGCCACCAATGGCTACTCTACAGTCCGTACTCCATAGTCGGCGCAAGTCTCGCGCCCCGCGCCACTCACGCAGTGGGCGTGCACACCTATATGGTAACATCTCACCAAGTACGCTGCAGCGATACGGGAAACAGTTTCTTGTTAGTATTGCAATTTCAAGTTATTGCTCAATTGTTGCCGAGATGTTGACTTAAGTACTGCTGAAAGAGCTTTATTATACGAGTACAGGCCAAATATAGTCATAATATCCCAGATATTAGAAATCTTCAAACAAAATCTCATAAATAATAAATACGAAATCAAGATATGAACAATTACCCAAGATTGAATAACAGATAGATACTGGAATGCTCCCACAAAAACGAAATATCCCAACATTTATGTAAAACAGCGAAATTCTCATACAAATAAATCACTAAACATAATCGAAAAGTGTTGTGTGTGTGGCGTGACGGCCAGACTTGTATGCCTAATTAAATAATCGCTATTGTGAACCCACACTTAGTTATGTAAATAAAAATGTTCGCGCCGCGCCGCCGCCGCCCCGCCGCCTCCCGGCCCGACTTCGCGCTATGAAATGATTGTACCATTAATTTATTATTATCTGGAAACAGTTTTTGCCGAGAGTGTACTTTGGAATGCAGTTCAAATTGTGAATGGATACCAGTGCGTCCAAATGTCGAATGTTTTCTGTTGTTATGTTTGTATTGTTATTGTTCGTGGATGGACAGGTGTCGCTGCTGTGTACGAGGCAAGTGACCGTTGAATCAATACGACTATCATAATTATGCTTACAGTGCAATCATATTTAATCACGATGACTTAGAATTTCATGTATGTCATTTCAGATCTGAGTAAATTTCAAGTTTGTAGTTTTGTACATGCGATAGCTCAATGGGGAGACCAACAGACTGCAATGCAGAGGGTCTCGGGTTCGAACCCACGTCGCGCACCTCTGACTTTCGGAAGTTATATGCCTTTTCGAAATTATGTGCGTATTGATTGACAAAAATTATCGCCTGCTCCGTGCCTCGGAGAGCACGTTAAGCCGTAGGACCCGGCTGCCATGAACATCTATGGCAGTCGTTATTGGGAAGTCAGTGCCCTCTAATATCCTGACACTGGTCTAGCCTTAGGGTATCGTTAGTCTTCGGGTTGCGGAGGTCAGGTGGCAGCCGCTCTGTGTAAAAACTGGTATCCAGTCAAATTCGCTTAGACCAGAAAAGCAGACCCCAAGTGACTTGGGAATAATAAAGGCTAGAGAGAAGAAGTTTTGTACATGTGTGTGTATATTGACAAAGAAATTTTGTACATCAATAGAAACTTCTTGGTGTTAGACACCCGCGCCCTTTAATAGAAGTTGAAATATGGTTGTCAACTATACGGGTGAATAGCAAACCTGAAGCTACAACATCAAGTGCAAAAAGTAAGCAACGGCTTTCCTAGTCTCTACCTATACAGACATGTTTAAAAGCAAGCATTGTCGCTACGTGACAATATACATATGTATAAAGAGATGGCACACACACACACACACACTACACACTAGTAATGTTTATGACCACAATACGCCTTGATTAGTCAGTTTGTTTTGAGTAACACATACTAAGCTTTTTACGATCCAACTTTATATCAAATATCATTTTTTATTGCTGACAGACGAAGATTTCGTTTCCTGTAGTTTTACCATTTTATTATACTTACATATAGAATTAAATAAAGTTCAAAGTAATGTTTATTTCTGTTCCCACCGACTTACATATATAATAAGCGCGTTAGTAGTCTTCACATGGATAAAGCATACACAACTGAACGGCCAGCGATCGTTCAAAGTCGAACATCAATTCTGTGGCCACTATTTTTTTAATAATCGTTTCTACGTGACCCGCACTTGTGACCCGACACGACCACATGCTACTGTATTCATAGGAAATTAGGGCTGCACAAAGCAATTTAAACAGAGCTCGCATTACACACTTATTGCAAAGGAATAGAGGTCATTATAATTTGGAGCAGAGACAAGGAGCCAGGAATGTGACGAATTTGTAACGCGACACTAAACGCGCGCCTGTGTCAATGCTTTCTTTAAAAAAAAAACACGTGTTCCCGCTCCGTGAGTTTTAAATATGGAATTTGATTAGCATAGTAATTATGATGTTATCTTTTAAATTTATTTGTGTTTAACGTATAATGGTCTACATTATTGTTCCTCCCAACTAGCAACCGCAATGTTCTGTGGTTCTGCTTTGTGACTCTAACATGCAGTAACATCAGTGAGGTGCGTTGCTTTTTACTAACTTGACTAATATTATATTTTGAAGAGTGAAGCTGTGGTGTAGTTTAGTTGATATTGACCATTAACGGGTGAAGGGCTCGACTACGTCCCTTTACGGGCTTTACTCTGTTGACAGTTATACCGGGTCAAACTTATACACGATCCGGGAACTTGGAACCTTACCTACATTGTTCACGTGCGTATGCGCTTATAGTACTAACAGTTGAGCAAGGAACACGAAGACATAACGATATATTATAATAGCTAATGATGATGTACCTCGCTCGTAGTGTTATAAACATCTTCGCTGATGTTGTGTTAGTTTTTGTAGATAATAATTAAGGATTGCCCGATCGTTATCAAGCTGCACTAACATAGGTACACATAATTATCGTCATCATCGTAATCCGTCCGTATCGCTCCATTGTTGGACACACGCCTCGCCCGAGGCACGCCTCACACCTCACCAAATGTTTTCATCAATTTAATACTCTGGGTATATAATTAGTTTCGCCGTTTATAGTATACTAGCTTTTGCACGCGGCTTCGCTCACGTAAAAGTAGGTTAGGTTATGTTAGTTCTTTTTTAAATAAAATATATAGCCTATGTTTCTCGGCGATGCGATAATACATATAGCTGTCCAATGGTGAAGGAGATTTAAAAATAGATTGATTTGTTTTTGAATGAAATCGTTACAAACAAACAAAAATCCAAATCTTTCCTCTTTATAATATGAAGTATATGTTATACTGTGTATAAGTACAAATAAACAGCGTGTGTAATAAAAAGCGCACAAGACGCATGTACTCGTACGTGTGTGGTTAATGGTTGCGCGTACAATTAGTCAACAAATCGTAGAATCGCATCTGCGGCCACGGACACTCATTAGTTAGTTGTGTGACGTCACGTCGCGTCACAAACATACTAAACATATTTCCCCTCTATTACTGTACCTACACGTTAATATTTATACTCAACTAATATTAGACAAGTTCGCCACCATCTTTTTTATTACATTTACATTTTTAGATATTTTTGGCTTCCAAGAATTATAATTCCTTCAAAACGAAACGATTAATCTCAAAATATGTACGTGCGAAATAAATATATTATTTGTACACGACTAAACTAGAATATACTATTTGCAATCCGACCGACGTGCGACGTGTGCGACTTTAATAAACTCAATGGGAATCATTTGAATCGTTATAGTTTAACACTCGCCGTTAGAATTTTACAAACGATTTATAACATGTTTATGGCCGACGTGGAATTTTAATATCGGCACAAGTATTCCAAACTGCGTTGTTAGCCCAGTGGCGAGTTAGCGCTTGCGTAACACGCGCGACTTGCGACAGGCCTGCACTTCGATACCTAACCAGGCAGCTTACTTATATTAAACTCTACTGTCCGGCAATTCTCAAGAGTATCAACTGTGCTTAGTAGATGGCATTAGGTTCTTGACATAATGAAGGGGCTTACAAATAGCTGCCCACATACCTATTATACATCTCTGCCTAACCGTTCGAGATACAGGTGTGATGCTATTTTCTGTAAAACACTTTTTATGAGCAAGTTGGAATTTTAATATTAGTAGAAATATTCATAAACACATCTCGGTTTCAATGCTTGAGCACATTGTATGTGCGCACAATTTGCATATTAACTACGGTGCGAACTAGTGTTGCCCCCGGTCCCGCCCCGCGCCCGCCGCGCCCCCGCCTCGCCGCCGCCTCGTCCGACTGTCGCCTCGTGCTTTCAACAGTCCCACGTTAATAGCAGCCAGAGACCGTTGCACTGCACGTATATTTGACACTTCATAACATTATAAATATAGTTTATATGCTCATGCATCCAAGAATGCATATAAACTATGTGTAGTACTCAATCTTTTCACCGACTTGACTCGCGAAAGAAACAATTTAATGAATAGTGTAATCGTCACTTCACTTGGAGGTGGTACTCAAATACACTTATGTTGTCTTATGTTGTTTCTAGTTGCGAGTACCGTTTACAGTTTTTCTAAGGGTGATGTGCTGAAAGCTTTTGTGAGTGACTGGCAGATTCTGACCGATGTTTAGAGCCTATTTATTCGTTGTATCCGTTGTTTGATTATCACTAAAATCACTTCCTTCTATAAGCTTCTGCCCAATACTGCAGATCTTGACTTAACTCAAAAATGAAAACACAGAAAATTATTTGTAATGATTCATTACTAAACTATTGTACACAGAAAAGTATTGTTAAATTACAGATCAGGATACTACATTATTATATTGCTTAGTCCCTTTAAAGTCTGCTAAGTCCTAAATGTCAAATAGTATTCGGCAATCGACATCATTTATGTTAACTGAATCAAATACCAGTCGTCAAAATAATTATTTGTTAACGGATATTGTGAGAAATAGTTGTAATTTGCATATTTATGTTGGAATGTGTCGTCTAGTAGACTGCTCTACTGGTTGCTACATAGTGCATACATTCTGGGTACGTGCGGCAACAGAGTACCCGTCGTATTTTATTTGACTATGTTAACAACGATGTTGATCAAAGTTGGCAGATGGATTTATCTTCAGATTTGAGTTTGAGTTTCGTCAAAAAAATACTGAAGTTATGTAAAGACTGTTTGGCTGTGTCGTTCTTTGTATGTATCTTTCACATACAAATAACGACACCCAGCCCAACAATCTTTCTAAATATACAAAAAAGAATAATAATTTAATCTTTTTGGTACTTATATGCAAATTGTTATTAAATATTTAAACTGAATCAATGGACTATTCTTAAGGATGTTAATGTCGCAACCAGTCTGTGTCATATATGTATGTGGACGTGGTGGCACGTTTAAACCGACACTTACGTTGTTGTGCCTGGGACCAGTAGTACACAATGCAAAGCATTATCTACTAGGAATAATACCAAAAAGGCAAAAGTAAGTTCTCCTGTAGCAGAAAAGCCTCTAGAAAATGTGATATTTGCTTTTGGCCCGTCCTGATCAGTAGCATAGTTGGACAAATGTCGCTTGAGCGTACAATTGTTTTGTTTACATTAGCGATGTCTGGTCCGAAGAATCAGTTATTTTAAAAATCAACATTAAAATTTAAATACTAAGCATTGAACATATTTATATAAAACAGCACTGAGTATCTGTAACAACAAGGACCCGCCAGAGATTAATTCCGCGTATGTATTAACATTGAACAGCTCGGCTCAACAATCAGTTATTATGCTTTCTATTAAGAAATTCTGAATCACAGCCCGAAGTTAGAAAGTGAGTGGTGTTGCTCACCCTTACCGTTACCTTGTATCTCATGCTGGTAGTGGTGCGCTGCTATCACGTCAAGCGTGATCTCCTGCCAATTATGATCTCCTTTTAATGTTTCGGGTCAAATTTAATTACTTAACCTATTAGAACATCATTTGAAGCGTTTAGTATATTTATTAGTTTATGTAAGAGCTATTTATGCTTGTTGTGTGGCTTTTAATTAAGTTCGATGACACTACGCAATAAGTTCTATGTTATCGTTGACTTCATAATCTACACTAATATTATAAAGAAGAAAGATTTTTTGTTTTTTTGTTTATTTGTTTGTATTGAATAGGCTCCAAAACTACTGAACTGATTTCCAAAATTCTTTCACCATTAGAAAGCTACATCTTCACTGAGTAACATAGGCTATAACATATTTTCAAAAAAATAAGGTTCCCTACTAAAATTGAAATAATGTAACCCAAGGTGTGAAAAACTGAGTCATAAAATGTCTGTCATCGCATGCGCTGCGGAAACTATTGATGATAGAACAAACAAATGTTCTATAACGCAAACGAAGTAGTGCGGGTCAGCTAGTATGTTATAAATTAAACAACTGACATGTTTTAATAAAGTAATATTTAACTATGAACACTCTGCTGCAATTTTCGGAGCCAGGATAAAGCGTCTTTGGTTATTAAATGCTTCTTTCTCGGATTATTTTAGATTATCTTGCCTCTGGCATTGTCTCGCTTTTTTGAGTTTGATCCCCATACGGAACATAATTTGTGAGGTGCACTTATAATTGTAAGGAGTTGCTCGGATTTTGTCACGCAGTGTCACCAATACCTAAATACACAAACAGAAAACCACCAGTTGTTTAGTAGGCGAACCTTCCAGAAGGAACGCGGCGGTAGTAGCGCGACTGTGACGCGTCGTGACGGAGCTGCAGAGTGGCGGCGCGGCGGAGTGGCGGTGTGACGGAGCCACCCAGTCGGTTAAATACGTAATTACAAAAAGTAACAAAAGTGACAAATAACTGGCACGCTCCTTATATGATACAAGCGCGTTTATATGTTCAAACACATAACACAACCACACCTCGGCCCATGATGGTTTCACATAGCGAAATCGTAAAAAGCGCCATAAAACGGATACCTAAACAGGATCCTATTACTCGTTGGAGATGTTGCCATTCTCAGTTTAACTGTTAGTGTCACTTTAATACCTCTGCTTATATCCTATTTACAGACGTGCTGGGTTTTGTTGAAATTACATTCTCTTGTTCGGTTTATGACCAGCCGATTTATATTTTCTTAATATTTCTTGACAGTGTTCATTCTTCGTTTTGTTGGGATTCGGCTTTTATGTTCACGAGGAATACGAACGATGTTTGAGACTGGAGTATAGGCATTTGTACAATTTACTGTTCTGTTCTGGGACTTATTGGCTTTGGAAACTTTAACAATTCAAAAGAAATACTCATTCTAATTCCAGCTTTGGTTAATCGTTGCAAAATAAAGAAATCTGATACTTACTGTGGCAAACTTAGTAAATGTAGTTCAAACAGAATTTTAACACCGATATCATGTTATTATAATCGAGCAATGCAATAATACTTATAATATCCAGCAATCCCACTATTTTATCCAGAAAAAGCTTTGACGCTGATGCCGAATTTGAGAACAAAAAAGCAACGAACATCATAATGACGCCACAGAACAAGTATAAAACCAACACGGTGATTCATTTAGAGCATGTGGAATGAATTTGTATAGCAAAGAAAGTATAAAATAATAGTTGGACGCGCACGCATTGTGTGAAGCACACGCGCGCGCCGCAATCATTTGTCAACAATCGAACTAGTTACACACACATACAACTTAAGCCATAACGATTGCATTGTAAGTACCGAGTGCTGAAGTACTAATGAATGCGAGTCCGATGTCGATAATATGGACGCGAGAATCGATTAGAATCGCTACGGAATATATGAATTTTTCATTAACTATCTTGTTGTAATGTATGGGTTCTACGGTAGATTGATTGCCATACAAAAAGTAAGGATTTTGAACTTAGCGATGGAATTGGAAAAAGTTATTCCTTTGAATAGTTGGACTGTAAACATTTGTAAGAATTGTGAAAACCGATTTTGTTGTTTTTGTGTTGGCCATAGACTAATAAAATATAGAATTGCATCGTCTGACGTCCGACATCGTATTATGAACGTAATAATGTTTAACATTCTACAAATCATTTCTGGAGTAATATACACCGCGGATCTTGAGCCGAGTAGACCGACTTGTTTTATAGCTAGGCTGGTATAGCTTACAAATCAGGACCTGCGATGCTTATCTCCCACAGATGAGTTATACTAAACATTCGTCATTTCGTCTACCATACCAAAGAACTTGTAAAACTCACAAGTTTGGTGAAGAAAGGACGTGACGAAATGGGCACTCATACTTCCAATTCCTTCATACATACTTCTGACAAGATTTTTCTAATAATATCAATGAATATAGACGCGGACATAGGCTAAGGTGATTGTCCACGATGGGGCAGACAGTACACTTGGTGTTAACTCTTTGTAAAATTCGAAAAATATTAAGCAGTATACCTATATGTATATAAGTTTTGTTACTGAACATTCTATATGATTATATTGATTATAAACCATTGCGTTAGTACTGGATTTTTCAATCTCCAATGTTTAGATAGCCTTGTATATTATCTATAAATAAGGGATGAGTCCTATTCCTACCCACTAGCGCCGCCGGAGGTCAACCTTAGCTTTGTGTCAGAAGGTTGTCGTGAAGGATTATAATCAGACAGACAAGCTATGTCATTGTGCTGTCAAGTTCATCAGCATTTATCACGCGCCACGCTTTTTGTCACTGTTTTGTTATGTATTTTTATATTATATCCGAGTCGAGTCGTAATAGTTTTTGAGCATGTCTATCTGTGGTCGATTTTAATATCCGGTGAATCACGGTTGTATCTCTTTTTACTGATTTGCAAATAATGCGTGAGAGCAAGTTATTCGAAACTATGAGATAGTGCATTTCATATTCACTAACTTTCGTATAACTTGTATCAACCTTGTCTGACGCGCGCGGTTACACCGAGCTCAGTTCTCGTGCCTCTTCAGTCTGCGCTGTGAGCTGGTGGCGCTCACCGCGTGGTAGTCGCTACACCTTAGCGTGTGTGTAGTGTTTCGTCACATGTTACGATTCCATGTAATAGATTGTGACCTTCTTTTCAGATTTTACAGAATTAATAAATCAAAAACAATTTTATTTGACCTACTCTGAAATCGAACCTAGTACGTTTTAGTGGCTCGCACCACAATACTAATAAGACCATTAATCTAAAGACGATATTTTATTTACCGTGTCTGGCATGTCGCCTCGAGAGATGATACAAAACACGTAATCGTCGTCTAACAAAGAAAACAACAGATAATTGAAACGTTTATTAATACTAATGACTATCACAATTTAGTTATAATGTATTAAACTGCAATAAAAAACCATACATACTTTTGAGTTTGTAAACAATCTTTTTAGAGGAAATTTTATTAAAAATAACTTAAGCGCTGTTATAACGTAAATATATAATTATGTATATTACATAAGGTTACAACTTTAGGAAGGTTACTCCGCTGGCAATCCACCTCAAGGAAGCTAGTATGATGATATCTGTATTGTTACATACTTTCATGTTACATACTCGTACTATCAAAATGAATCAATCTACATTAAATTACTGAATTAAATGACATCTATTATTCATCCCGGACGGTGGCAGTGGTTTAATGATATAAGTTAACTACATGACTGATAGTGAAGTTAGTTTGCAGTTAATATCTAACTTCATTTGTTATATTCAATTTACAATTTGCAGTGTCATGCACTCTCTTTCTTATTTCAATCTATATATGTGTATAAGATCTCGGCACTCTTGTTGTAATGCTGATTAGTCTTTAGAACTAAATGAACAGTTTCCTCAGACTACCTCTAACACTTTACTGTGATGTGATTAATAATCTGATAAGCAAAAGTCTATTAACACTTACAGGTCATCTGATGTGCCATTGTGAATCTTAACCACCTTGTAATAAGGCTTTCCGTTTCGTACAACCATACGCCAAATTGGATAATGATGAAACTCGCAGAAAAACCTGTAATTACGTTTGTCAATATCTCTCGTTTGTAAATATTTTGCACAATGACGCGTTGTGAGACTTGCAGTTTGAAGTAGATGTAACATAGGTACATGTTTTGCACTAATTATAATGCTTATTGGTAGAATCCTAGTTTAGGCGCCTAACTTTCCCTGCGCGGCGTAACGAACACTTTACGGCTATTTCAGTGTTAAAGGAAATCTTATAAATATCGCACTTCTGTTCAATATTTCGTAATATCTATTTTTACTAATAGGTCTCTTTATTAGAATTCGAAAAAACTTATACAATAGCTTTGTCCGTCTATCTGTTATACAACTTTCAACTCAAGAACCGTAAGAGCTAGATACTCGCGGTCAACGCCATTAGACTCAGCATAGTCGATATAACCCGAAATTACTATGACCTTTGACCTCTGACCTCAAGGTCACGTGATACCATTTTTCGAACTCTAAGATTTACGGCAATTCATTGCCGTTTCACACTTGTTTCTAATAAACAACGATGCGTACTTGTGTAGGTTATACAATAGAGCAGAACTACCTGTTAGATAGTATGAAGGTGTAGAGTTTATATGTCGTCCTTATCTTCTAGATTTGTCGGTTTGTGGGACAACACTAATGATACGCAGTATAAACTTAGTCACAAACGAAATATGATCTAAACGAAGCGTAACGATAAAAATAAATTCAAGAAGCATTGAAAATATCGTGTCTCCTGTTTATTTCGTTATCAGCCAACGTATTAATTAATTAATCAAGTTGCCATCCAACACAACACAGATAACTTATCATAATTAGTTTTAAAAAAACATTTAAATATCTAAAAATGTTTCTTTGAAGTAATTCCAAAATCCATTTGATTGCGATCGGACAAGTAAAATGCATTCAATTTTTTTGGTGATTCATCGTACACATGATATTGTATAACAGTTTGATTCATCAAACGTTGTGGATAATTATGTTTGTTTGTTTATCTAGAATTATTATAAAATATGACTCTCGTCACAAATTTAACCGCAAATGTCTGTCAGTTAGTTAGGCAGGCGCATCGCACTTACTTTTCCAGCCAGCTGTGTTTAGTGTGTACGTAATAAGACGAGCTTATTAACGCTACAAATATAACTGCGGCCCTCGAGCTGCTACTGACTACATCCTGACACTTGACAGTAACTCTTATAACGCTGATAGTATGAGATTCTCTTCAGACTAATAAACTGCTGAAGTGGATGCTTTCTTATCTTTTTGAGACTGCATTTGCTGGATAATCAAACTGTCAGAATCTGATCATGTTTTTTGTGAACAGCATACTGCAGTATCGCGATGCGTTGCGATAAATCTAGATAAAAAGTTATAAATAAAATAAAACGTACTCAAATATGCAAAAAGTATTTTTGCTGTAGAATGAATATAATTTCAAATTTCCGTTAAAAGCGAGCGATACCGCGCGGTAAAGTTAGTCAGCGATATTTTTAAATCTCAATCCGTCTTATTCATCACGTGATAGGTCATATTTTACAAACTATTTTTATCCAAAACTTGCATCGCGTGAAGCTCATTATATTCATTTTTACGTTATTTTGGATTCTCAACTAATTATAAGAAATTCCTGAACCATTTCTTGAAGACTTATAACATCTGAAGGATTCCTTTTTCTCAAAGATTGAGTCAAGGATTGCGTGAGATTATGTGTATCAGTTAACAGTACATACGTTGCGCGTTGGTGCTGCAGTTCAAATTTTGCAAAAGCAACATTAGCTATAATGGGATGGCATACGAATCTGCATCCTGCCAGAACAGTTTTAAGTAGGCTTTAACAACAAATATTGAAGACCAGGCTCTTTTTTCATCTGCAGAGATATGCCACTTAGACAAGTGTGCCATCCCTGCGGTCAAATAAAACAATAGATATGAAATAGATACAAATAATCTGGAATGTAATACAAAATAAATTAATTAGCGAGTAAATATATATGGACGTGACGCGACCTGTCGGGGTCAATGACCTATTACAATCAACACGTGGTTTGTTTCATATTAATGTTGTGTTAGTCATTTTGTCTTTAAGAACATACGAGTAGATACGCGCCGATTGTTTATTTGCTTAATTTGATACATTTTATTTATTTTGTGATGCTTTGAAAAAGATACAGGTCACTGTTGACACGGTTTATAGTTCTGCTGTAATTAAATGTTGTCAAATTCAATGTCAATCCATTGGGCCCAATGGGTTGACATTGGACAATAAACTGAGTTTGAGTAGAGGCTGGTCAGGCTGGTTGAAACCCCAACTATTGCCGGCATGAACCCACAAGCTTTTTAGCTTAGCTGTGGGGTCTCAAGAGTACCTACTATTCATTTGCAACCCAAATTGGTAGGAATAAAAAATGCGTTATCTATCCAAATAAACTGTTCCATTTTATTGAACATGATTAAAATCTTCTATTCTACCTGAACAGATTATTCTATTGTATTCGAACTGAATAAAATGTTATCTTCTACAAATAACAATTTAGAAGATAAACTGAAAAGATGTTGTTTCTTTTTCTTTCTAGTAAATTCTTGAAGTGATTTCATACGAAACGAAAATGTAATAAAATCTATTCATTACATTTTATTACAGCTAAAGTAATGATGGCTGGTTTATTCTTCGCATTCATGCGGCAAATTATTATAATTGAAACGAGCAATACTTACGATCGGTACTCGCCACTCGGTTACAAGTTTTATTGTTTTAAGCTGACTAGTATTATTATAAGGTAGCGGTGCAGGATGTACATAATATATATGTATATGTGTGTATGTGTAGAGTTACACACCGCGGATCAGCGGCGTCGAGTCAGCACGGCTCGAACAAACACTACTCTATACATGTACATAATATATATGTATATATGTGTATGTGTAGAGTTACACACCGCGGATCAGCGGCGTCGAGTCAGCACGGCTCGAACAAACACTACTCTATACATGTACATAATATATATGTATATATGTGTATGTGTAGAGTTACACACCGCGGATCAGCGGCGTCGAGTCAGCACGGCTCGAACAAACACTACTCTATACATGTACATAATATATATGTATATATGTGTATGTGTAGAGTTACACACCGCGGATCAGCGGCGTCGAGTCAGCACGGCTCGAACAAACACTACTCTATACATGTACATAATATATATGTATATATGTGTATGTGTAGAGTTACACACCGCGGATCAGCGGCGTCGAGTCAGCACGGCTCGAACAAACACTACTCTATACATGTACATAATATATATGTATATGTGTGTATGTGTAGAGTTACACACCGCGGATCAGCGGCGTCGAGTCAGCACGGCTCGAACAAACACTACTCTATACATGTACATAATATATATGTATATGTGTGTATGTGTAGAGTTACACACCGCGGATCAGCGGCGTCGAGTCAGCACGGCTCGAACAAACACTACTCTATACATGTACATAATATATATGTATATGTGTGTATGTGTAGAGTTACACACCGCGGATCAGCGGCGTCGAGTCAGCACGGCTCGAACAAACACTACTCTATACATGTACATAATATATATGTATATGTGTGTATGTGTAGAGTTACACACCGCGGATCAGCGGCGTCGAGTCAGCACGGCTCGAACAAACACTACTCTATACATGTACATAATATATATGTATATGTGTGTATGTGTAGAGTTACACACCGCGGATCAGCGGCGTCGAGTCAGCACGGCTCGAACAAACACTACTCTATACATGTACATAATATATATGTATATGTGTGTATGTGTAGAGTTACACACCGCGGATCAGCGGCGTCGAGTCAGCACGGCTCGAACAAACACTACTCTATACATGTACATAATATATATGTATATGTGTGTATGTGTAGAGTTACACACCGCGGATCAGCGGCGTCGAGTCAGCACGGCTCGAACAAACACTACTCTATACATGTACATAATATATATGTATATGTGTGTATGTGTAGAGTTACACACCGCGGATCAGCGGCGTCGAGTCAGCACGGCTCGAACAAACACTACTCTATACATGTACATAATATATATGTATATGTGTGTATGTGTAGAGTTACACACCGCGGATCAGCGGCGTCGAGTCAGCACGGCTCGAACAAACACTACTCTATACATGTACATAATATATATGTATATGTGTGTATGTGTAGAGTTACACACCGCGGATCAGCGGCGTCGAGTCAGCACGGCTCGAACAAACACTACTCTATACATGTACATAATATATATGTATATGTGTGTATGTGTAGAGTTACACACCGCGGATCAGCGGCGTCGAGTCAGCACGGCTCGAACAAACACTACTCTATACATGTACATAATATATATGTATATGTGTGTATGTGTAGAGTTACACACCGCGGATCAGCGGCGTCGAGTCAGCACGGCTCGAACAAACACTACTCTATACATGTACATAATATATATGTATATGTGTGTATGTGTAGAGTTACACACCGCGGATCAGCGGCGTCGAGTCAGCACGGCTCGAACAAACACTACTCTATACATGTACATAATATATATGTATATGTGTGTATGTGTAGAGTTACACACCGCGGATCAGCGGCGTCGAGTCAGCACGGCTCGAACAAACACTACTCTATACATGACTGTGTAACTTCATTCACATAGCACATTGTTATTTCTACTCGGTTCGTAATCCTACGTTACTTGTTGTCATGCATAGCTCAGGCGAGGCGTGCCGTGGCGGTCCCATTATTCATGACCTCACACCTTCCACATACCTGCGAGCATTCAAATATGCACCTATTGCATATCCTGCTGAGATTACAATCGGTACATTTAGACGGCAAAAAAGATCAATTCAGTGACGGAATTATGAAACTGAACATATGGTGACACAGTTGGCGACACCGCTGTAGTGTTTTAACTTGAAATTGAAATTAAGAACATATTAGAAGTTTAACAATGACATAAAAAACAATATGTAATAAAGTTTTGCGTTTGATATTTGCATATAATAAATCAGTTAAATAGTACTTATATTGCTTGTTATCTAAACTAACGCTAGCAGAGCCACTATACGAACATTGGCTTTCCAAAAATGATTTATTAGGTCTTCTGGGTGATTTAAAAATACGACATTCATCGATTAGACGGTATAATGTGCGGATACGAAGCCGATGATGGTTTGTTTGATTACTTCGCAGTTTTTGTTCACCTATGATCTTTGTGCATGTCACTTGCTTGCTAAATATGGTATCATGTTTAGATAGTGTTCTGCTGATACTAGAAACATTTCTGAACTACGTAATATTGCGCACATGCACATCATACAAACATGTCTCTTTGTATGGGCGCTCGTAACTTGAGACATAGTTATTGAATATGGAAGTAATTTTGCGTAGATTTGGCGTAGATTTTGCCTCAGTGGACCAAAGTCCAAACATACAAACATATATAGTTAGTCACTATTACGGAGAAATGCAAGTACGACTTGAACTCCTGAGACAGTCAGGCGAAGTTAGCTGCTGCTTTATATATTTAGCAAAAAAGAACTCTTTTTCTAAGTGTCAAGGCTTACGTCGCGATTCGAAATAGCTATGGGTCACACTTTTTTGGCAAACTAATATGAAAGAAAGTCACTAAGGTTGTTACATAGATTTTCAATAGCTCATCTCTTGACTGTTTTGATAGGTCTATTAGCAATATCTTTATATGTACCTAGGTATGTATAGAAATAACGGCATGAGCATGATACACGTTTGAATCACGTATCCAGATAACCTTGGGGTCATAAGATCATATAAATAACAGCGTGCTAGCAACACATCACTTTACCAGCCTATCATCTCATGTATTCCTCTCAAATACATACATTATGGCAAACTTATCCATTAGGTTTGCAAGTTTTAAGGCTTTTGTATCTTTCTAACGAGCACGGAAAGCCCTCCCTACAAGGTTATTTGTGATCGTCGTCGGTATGCTGAAGGTGCCTCACTCGGCTAAAACCAGGGCAGAGAGAAGCTACTCTGCCCTCCTTTTCTTAGAATTGACAAATCCTCAATTAATTAAATAAAAGTTCTATAATACGACAAAACTACTCCTCAAAGTACCCCAACTACTGAGGCGGTTTGAAGTGCTTCAGACACGAGTTTCTCGAACTTTCGCCGAGCGCCTGCCAATCGATGCGGCTTCAAGGAATAGTCGATTTCTGATGAGAGATAAACATTCAAATCGGGCTAACTTGGGTATAATGTAACGTGCTCAATATTCAGAAGATGCAGTAGCCATCAGCGTGCTCCAGAATGTGGTGTGATTCACTTCGCAATCTTATTTTTCGATATTTGGATATTTACTTAATATATCTTTGAGAAATATAATCAAGTTATATCACTGCTATACTTGTTTAAAAAAATGCTTAATGTTTCATAGTATACTTTTCGCTTAGCTCTGATAATTCGATCCGTTACCTGGATAGTACTAAAACAGTTAGTTACGAATTTCTCAGAAACTGTGATGTACCTAGGTGGCTGTTTCCGTACGTAGTTGTATCGTGGCCGTTCTTAATAAACAATGATTGTGCTTTCAAAGCTTAATACACAATACAATTGCGTCCAGTGTAACGTATTGTTTTATACATATTTGCATAAATTGTTCCATACTCAATATATCGCGAAGAGTTTTCTTAGCGTCACTTGGCGCGCGGCCAAGAGCGCCTGTTGACGTCCACTTGACAGGGAGCTTGACCTAAAAGATGTGTCACACGGCTATACAGCCACGATTGCATCAACTCTATACCTAATATCAACCTTAATACCCTAGTAATAAGATCCACCAAAACTGACGAATAAACATCTAATTAGTCTGCTAGCAATACAGTTTTCTTTTTTCGTAAACGTTCTGGATTTAACCCAGACCTTGATTTGAACGCGCTACGCCACTCCAATACTAATGACATGTGTTTTTTGTTACAGATGCAATCCCACACAAGATATAACGGAACACCTCAACCTTAGGCATTTTAAGTTCAACCTGACAAAAGTTATCTGTGATCTCATTTAGTTTAGTAAAAAAAAACAATCGCCTAAGCCTATAAGTTAAGTGAAAAATAAAACTGAATTGTCAAAAGATTTTGAATATTTATATTTGGAACGGACAAAATGGCAGTTGCGTGAGTTGTCATGGATGACAGATAGTGGTTAGGTTAGGTCTTAGAGGGATAATGGAAGTTGGGGCGTTAGGGTCGTGAAAATGCCGCATGCTCATTCGAGTTCGGCGGCGAGCTCGGGCGGTGACGACCTGGGCTCCACTGATGAGGTCAAGGTCTTCAAGGACGAGGGCGACGGAGAAGACGAGAAGCGGAGCTCGGAGAACTTGTTGGAGGAGAAGTCCAGTCTCATCGATTGGACGGAGAGTGAGGTGGGTCGCATGCTCTTTGTGTTTTGTGCACTTACTGACTTATGGTTTGCGAAAACTTGTTTAATATGTATGCATTGTTTTTTATGTTATATAAGTTAGCTAATGTCTTGTTTTCATTTTTAGATCTTGCAATACGTTTCCTACTTTTCCAGTCAATCGTTATATTAACTTCTAGATATGGTTCGAAATAGAAGTATTCTATTCTAATATTTAAAACAATTCATTGCCGCATTAATCATCAATAATTCCCTTACCTGGTTAAAATTAAGATAATGTTGTGTTGTGTACGATAAGGTACGATGGGGTTGGCGTATCCTTGTGGATAAAAACCCCTTATATAAAATAAAGAAAAATAAAAAAAAAAAAGCAATTCAGGAACGCGATATGAAGGAAGGATTTCTCCTACCTTCATTTTTATTTCTAGAATTGTCTAGAAAATGTTACCGTATCATATAAAGGCAATTAATTTTATTCTTATTATATAGTTATTAGGTAAAAAAGCGCACACATTTAAATATTTAGTCCAATTGAATATAGTGAATATACGCCAAATGACTTACAGTCCGACGAACATATTTATTGCAGTATTTTTTCACCCAGGTGGTCGTGTTTATTTATACGGGTGACATAAGTGTGACGTCACCGATACGAAGAATGTGGTACTGGTCAAATCCTATTTGTATTACTTGATTTATATTGATCTAACATAAACGTTTATTATGTCTTAAGTAGATGTACATTTATTTGTGTTATATTTTTGTACCGAATGAACTTCCGGGTCTATCTTGAAATAACGTTTAGCTAAGTACTATTTCGGGTTCGAACTTGTGAATTTTTAAGTAGCTTCGTTGGGTATTCAACATCATGGACCTTGACAATAAAGTAGCGCTGTCAAATTCGACTCGGAGCATTGACTTGAACCTTACATTAGTACTGTTATTTTAACTATATTGATTAATGTATAATCATTTTTGTAACATGCAAGGTAAAATGTTGTTAATATGGAGTTTAATCTGTTAAATCCAATTTATAGTAGGGTATTATTTATAGTATTTGCCACAAATACAACAACCTAATACCTTTTGCGAAATAATATGCCAAACTATGTAAAAGCCCAATAGACAAATAAAAGAATATCTTAGTTTTGTGTGTAAATAACTGTTGCACTGGACAAGCCACTACTTCGCCATTGAATTAAATGTTTTATTCATTCTACCCATCGACATACAAACTCTTCAAACACAATTGTCACGGCAATAGTGAGTCATACAGAAATATCAGTTTGTTACAAAAGAACAGTAACCGTTCGGTGGTCCACCACCACCACTCTCATACAAAAAAGCCTTAAATTAATAGTTTGGAGAAGTTGAGTTGGCGCGGGCGAGGCGGCGCGCGGCGCGGCGCGCGGCGCTACGATTTGTTCCTTGTTCGATATATTTGTGTCCGTGTGACAAAGACGGCGCTGCAGGTGCCTCGCTGCCAACTTCAGGTAGACCTCTATTGAACATATTCCCCGTATTACCACTACAATGCGTTCAAATAATATCACAATATATTCAACTGCAATATTCAACACAGGAACTATCGATTCATAATCAATTTCCATTCAAATATCGATCGTATAATCCATGTAACAGAGTACAGAATAACGCGATCAAGCCGGCCGCTGTTGTGCTGTAGAACGTACACTATTTGCGCATTTTACACGATTTCACACCTCCCAATATTCTCGATTTTATTGATACAACGATCTGTATTGTGCAACCGCGTGTAAAGGCACTTTTATTTATGTTTTTAAGTGAACGATTAAATATATTTAAAGCGTCGTCGCCGTGGGTGCACGCGTACCCTACGTCACGATAAGGTCCGCTTCGCGCTATTAAATGGCATCGTAAAGCACGACTTTTTACACCTACCTACGAAAATGTGAGAATCTTAAATATTCATAAGTTGACGGCGCGGGCGGTAAATGAACTCATTATTGTACAATTCAATGCGTAGATTAACATCGCCGTAATGAGTGACTCAATTAAGAGTACCGCTACCGCTGCGGGGATAATCACAGATGCGTAGATAGACACGTCTTTATAATCGCAAATTGTCCGGAAAACAAACAAAAACAAGGTGGAGGACCGAGACGAAACGACATCCAAAACATCGATTGTTCACGCGACAAAAAAGCCCATACACAGGTACAGACGTTTCCGAAAATCATAAAATATTATCCGAACCGACATAAATTACTTTATTCATTGTATTATTTCCGAAAACTCTATTATTCGCTAGGCGGGGTCCGTACAATGACTTCTACCTGCGTTCAGGTATTTCTTATAATAAACACAAACTCCCACTGCCTTTGTCGAATTTACCTGTCGATGCACGGCGTACACCCTCGGTGTGCAAACATCACCGAACACCTACGAACGCACCAAAATACTTAACCTTCGTCCTGCTCATTCGTATGGGTCACCGTCCGAGTGCGACAGAGAGCTTGCTATAATTTGTAGAAGGATTCTCAACGCCTTTAATCTCGGATGGTATAAATATTGGATTATACTTAGGTGCAATTCTCGCGTATGTCATAATAGCATCGATTATCGTACGTGATGCCATTACAATACGCATTGTACGAACAATTTTCGTTCGACGTTTCGATTTCTTTCCGATTACAGTGTCTGTATCGTGAATTGGATTTAATGCGAGATTTTTTACGCCTGCTTGCGTTTTGGTGTTGCTTTAATGATTTTGTTATTTGGTTTATTTGTTGACTACACAATATGATAATGCCTTTTGTTAATTATGTACTTGTCGATATAGAGTACAAGTACAGTAAGTACCCTTTACATTGTGTGTACGACTCGACTAAGTTTGGAATATAATATCTACTGTAGATCAGATCGCAGTCGTCAAGTGGAAACCTCATCTTAGCATATAGTTGAAGTGAACCCCATATCTAGAGACTTACCTAAATGTTTTTTATATTGACACGGCAAAGTGATTGTAACGTTCCTGATGGAAAGCCCAATTACAGTCCAGAGACAGTGACGACGAGGAGAAGATAGATGTCTTCTAGCCGTCGTCAGTGTCAAGCCGGTCTGACCAGATGCTTCTTCACACTACGTTTGAAGGACCCAATGTCATAGAAAGGAGGGAACACATGTGCCGGAAGACCGTTCCAAAGTTGTATGGTACGGTATAAAAAGGAATTGCTGAACCTTTTGGTGCGAGACGGGATTGTGCTAACCGTCCATCCGTGGTTACGAAGACCGGCACGTGTGGTTCTCTAAAGAAAGGGGGAAAGTGGGATGAGGTCAAATAACTCTTCAGAGCGTTCGCCATGATAGAGGCGATAGAATACGCTAAGGAACGTAAGCAGCGGAACCATTCCAAAGGTGCCAATTGTACTCCATGCTGCTACGGACTTGGACCTTGTACAGTATATACCGCTGTTCAGGAGTAAAGAAACGCCACACTTTGTTTAGAATCCCGAGTTTGCGTGTAGTTGTGGTTATTACATTCTCGATGTAATCCCTAGAGGTAAGGTCGTGGCGGATGTCTATGCCTAAGGTGTTAAGACTATCCTGCAGTGGCAGCGTGGTGCCCCGAAGTGTGGGAAGTGGAGAGAATAGGATTTTTTTTTGAGCTGAACGCGCACACCTGAGTTTTCATAGCACTGAACCAGGTTAGATGAACCCCTAGCGGATATGTCATCCAACACCCTGTTGAGGTCAGTGACAAGCTTTACCCGCCTCCTCTCAGTATCCTGCCGGTTGCCATGAACCGTGCTATCGTCTGCATAGCAATGAATGCCACCAAGAGGTAGCATATCATTGATATGCAGAAGAAATAGAATGGGAGAGAGCACGGCACTTTGTGGGACTCCAGCATTTACACTTATGAAACGTGAAGAGCATCCGTCCACTAGGACATGCATTTTTTACTCGTGTAGAAAACTGGATACCCGTTGAACTAGCCGGCTGGGAAGACCATATGACGGAAGCTTGGAGAGAAGACCATGGTGCCAGACCCGATCAGAGGCTGTAGCAATGTCTAGCCCGTTTGCCAAAGCTTCGCCTTGCTTATCAATAGCCTCACCCCAGATGTGCATTAGATACGCAAGAATATCATTCGTTGACGGATTTGGTCGAAACCCATATCGGCGATCATTGACGATGGAGTGACACTCAAGGTAGCGGATTAGCTCGTTATTAAGAATCCGCTCCATCACCTTGCAGATCACTGAGGTGACTGCTATTGGACGGTAGTTTGATGGATCGGACCGGTCCCCTTTTTTAGAGATAGGTTGCACATTGGCGTCTCTCCAAGATTGAGGCACACTACCAGAGAGATAGGAGTGGCGATATAGTCTCGTCAGCACTGGAGATAACCCTGCCACGCATTTTTTGAGCACGACAGGAGGTATCCCGTCCAGCCCCGTGGACTTTCGCACATCTAGTGACATCAATTCCCTGCAGACATCACATTGCCTGATGATGATATCAGGCATTGAGAGTCCGCAACTTGGAATTGTCGGCGGCCGCACGTTATTGTCATTCTCATTGTAAGGTTATTATTGCAAAGATATTAGAAACTTAAAATCTTTCTTGCGTGCATGTTTAGTATTTTACTATAATTTATATTGGATAGTCTTATTAAAGCAAGAAAGATCGTCCAATCCATTAAGCACCATTGTGAGTCGTATATGTTTCTAATTGGAAATTACAATTGTTACAATATAGAATTAGTGACTCATTAAACTGTACGCGCACGCACAGTGGAATCATTAGAACTACATAAATGGCTCAGTTGTGTGTGTGTGCGTGTGTGGCCACGCACGGATTTGGTCGGTGAACGTGTCGACACGGCAATACTGCCGCTAAAGCAGACACGTGTATGTATGCTTAACCAGAAAACATGTATGGGATTTCACGTTTAAAACGAAATTTATGTGACTTGGTCATTCTATGAAATGGTCATTACAAAGGTGTAATTATTATAAAATAAAACGTAAAAACTTACCATTTATTGTATATTTGCGTTTATTTTCGTTATTGAAACTTTTAAGATTTCATGAACGTAATGTCTTAACCACAACATAAAGAATTAAATAAGATTATAGTAATACTAGATGTGCCCGCGGTTTCACCCGCGTTAATGGTTACTGCGCCGTCCCCTTGGGTCTTAGCGTGATATTATATAGCCTATAGCCTTTCTCGATAAATAGGCTATCCAACACTAAAAGAATTATTCAATTCGAACCAGTAGTTCCTGAGATTAGCGCGTTCAACCAAACAAACAAACTCTTCAGTTTTATAATATTAGTATAGATACTAAAATAATTATTCAATTCGAACCAGTAGTTCCTGAGATTAGCGCGTTCAACCAAACAAACAAACTCTTCAGCTTTATAATATTAGTATAGATACTAAAATAATTATTCAATTCGAACCAGTAGTTCCTGAGATTAGCGCGTTCAACCAAACAAACAAACTCTTCAGCTTTATAATATTAGTATAGATACTAAAATAATTATTCAATTCGAACCAGTAGTTCCTGAGATTAGCGCGTTCAACCAAACAAACAAACTCTTCAGCTTTATAATATTAGTATAGATACTAAAATAATTATTCAATTCGAACCAGTAGTTCCTGAGATTAGCGCGTTCAACCAAACAAACAAACTCTTCAGCTTTATAATATTAGTATAGATACTAAAATAATTATTCAATTCGAACCAGTAGTTCCTGAGATTAGCGCGTTCAACCAAACAAACAAACTCTTCAGCTTTATAATATTAGTATAGATACTAAAATAATTATTCAATTCGAACCAGTAGTTCCTGAGATTAGCGCGTTCAACCAAACAAACAAACTCTTCAGCTTTATAATATTAGTATAGATACTAAAATAATTATTCAATTCGAACCAGTAGTTCCTGAGATTAGCGCGTTCAACCAAACAAACAAACTCTTCAGCTTTATAATATTAGTATAGATACTAAAATAATTATTCAATTCGAACCAGTAGTTCCTGAGATTAGCGCGTTCAACCAAACAAACAAACTCTTCAGTTTTATAATATTAGTATAGATACTAAAATAATTATTCAATTCGAACCAGTAGTTCCTGAGATTAGCGCGTTCAACCAAACAAACAAACTCTTCAGCTTTATAATATTAGTATAGATACTAAAATAATTATTCAATTCGAACCAGTAGTTCCTGAGATTAGCGCGTTCAACCAAACAAACAAACTCTTCAGCTTTATAATATTAGTATAGATACTAAAATAATTATTCAATTCGAACCAGTAGTTCCTGAGATTAGCGCGTTCAACCAAACAAACAAACTCTTCAGTTTTATAATATTAGTATAGATACTAAAATAATTATTCAATTCGAACCAGTAGTTCCTGAGATTAGCGCGTTCAACCAAACAAACAAACTCTTCAGCTTTATAATATTAGTATAGATACTAAAATAATTATTCAATTCGAACCAGTAGTTCCTGAGATTAGCGCGTTCAACCAAACAAACAAACTCTTCAGCTTTATAATATTAGTATAGATACTAAAATAATTATTCAATTCGAACCAGTAGTTCCTGAGATTAGCGCGTTCAACCAAACAAACAAACTCTTCAGCTTTATAATATTAGTATAGATACTAAAATAATTATTCAATTCGAACCAGTAGTTCCTGAGATTAGCGCGTTCAACCAAACAAACAAACTCTTCAGCTTTATAATATTAGTATAGATACTAAAATAATTATTCAATTCGAACCAGTAGTTCCTGAGATTAGCGCGTTCAACCAAACAAACAAACTCTTCAGTTTTATAATATTAGTATAGATACTAAAATAATTATTCAATTCGAACCAGTAGTTCCTGAGATTAGCGCGTTCAACCAAACAAACAAACTCTTTAGTTTTATAATATTAGTATAGATACTAAAATAATTATTCAATTCGAACCAGTAGTTCCTGAGATTAGCGCGTTCAAACGTAGTGTTGGATAGCCTATTTATCGAAGAAGGCTATAGGCTATATAACATCACGCTACGACACACGTGACGGTGCAGTAACCATAAACGCGTGTGAAACCGCGGGAACATCTAGTATTAGTATAGATAGGTTGGAATTAGCATTATGTGTAGGCATACACCTTAGGCTTTGATTCGTAAGTACGAGGTCGTTCTTACAGGTAAAGCTTCATGGCATTGTAATATTTTGTATGATAAATGATAATATAACATTACGTTCCTTCTATCCTAACTTTGCTCGTCGACAATCAATTTAAACCGTCGCTGACCCGAGGGTTAACTTTAGATTAAGTCACAAACGCGAATCGCCCGTTTAGTTACGTTTTGTCTTCGGTATAAATAGAGTAGTTTTATCTCCAGTGTGCGTCTGCGTGCTAAAGGCTAGAACTGGTACCGTATTAGTGTTCCACGTTTAATAATGAGCCCTTAAACGTTTAAAGGTCCTATAAAGGCCATCCATCCCAGAAATCGCTACTTCTTAACGACCGCGACAGGCAATATGTTAAAATACATCGTTTATCCACTTTTTAGTCTTACTAAGTGTATGTTTCTTGATGAGGTTGTCGGTTAGGACTTAACATGCCTTTCAGTGTGCTGTACAAAAAGTCAATGGCTCGGCCATTTCCGTTGTGGTCTCGTCTCAAATGGTCCGAGGTTCGATGGCTGGCTACTGGTGTAGCTAGTTGCCGCTGGCTATTTGGATTATGTTTATATCTCGATAACAAGTATTTATTATTCATTTGTTTTTTATAGAATTCATTACTTTGATTAAGTTTAGGAGCCCGGACGCTGACGCCGAGTTTCTAAAATGTATGAGTTCAGCGCGGCAGGCGATCTTGCTCATGGATAAGGCGTCAGGTTAATTTAGAAACTATACATACAAACCAGATTAACATACGAAGATGGCCTTTATCACGTCTATAACCCATATTTATATAATAAAACAATACATAATCAAAGACGAGTTTCGTAAGCAGAATGTTGAAGTGATTCCATTCATTCAACCCTCGAAACTATCCAGCTCGCCACGCCGTGACTGATGCAGCCTCTAAATATAGCGAACAACGCGGTCTTGTCCCGCGCGCCGCTTCCGTTCACCACTCCCGCGAGCTCAGGGCTGCCCGCCGCACGCGGAAGCCCTTAGTACCAGAGCATCACGATTCAGCTCCGTAAGGTTTGGCAGTGAAACACTCCCGTGTATCGTTAGCTATGTCAAGCTGATAATGGTTGATTTGCTCGGCCGATAGAGTTGGCAGCGTGGTATTTGTGAAGTAGGACTGGTTAAACTGAGTTGTCAGCTTTAATTCCTTATTGGCTGTCTCGTTGGTCTAATGGCGTCAGCGCAAGCGCGCTGATTGAAGATTTAATTACAGCGTCGGACTAAATGTTTCTCGGGTGTTTTTCTGTCGACACAAGTGAACTCAATATTGCGCGGATTGATAAAGCGCGAACGGTCGCTTTGTTTTAAGTGTAACTTTATTTTCAATATTTATGTTTTCTAAAAGAAAACTACTAGCAAGATTTGCCCAAAAAATTGAAAATTGCCTCGTAATTTAAAGTAATTTTCTAAAAATAATTCTGTCTTTGTGTAAACATTTGTGTTATCTGCACACTACAATTCAACGATGGCCATAATACATAATACACGTAACGAAGGAACCTATGACCTCACGATTGCACAAAAGCAAGAGCAAACGTATGCCTCGTCACTAGGCAGTTCGTACAACTGTATTTAGCCTCCGATGACAGCCCTACAATGAAACGACGTTCCTGTGAATATTCCATGTTTATGGGCAGGCTTGTCGCTGACACGCTTACGTTTATGGCGAATCTGGAAAATACTCTAACGAGTTTATGGACGGTCGCGCTGTTCACCGCGCCGCGCCGCGCCGCGCGTTAAGTCGCAGGCGAGGTGTCGCCACGTCGCCAGCACTGCGCCTTGTTTCACGCTGCCAAAATTATACGCCACTACGTTCTGCTGCTCGTTTTGGAAGTGTGAAATTACCTCCGCTCCTTCCCACAGAGCAACGTGCCGTTTTCCGGGATCAAATAGAGTTAAGTCTTAAGACTATCTGGTTGCTTAATAACTGTGTCCCTTTTTCTTTAGTTGATTTATGGCTGAAGCATTATGGGCAAGGTCTTTATACCAACTCTTTTATGAACTCGTTTTCTCGTCTATCCTTTGCCTATAAATTTTATAATCGTTTCTAAACATAACTACATAAAATTAGATGGAAATTTAATTTTGATCCCAACCTTTTCGAAATGATTTGTTTTAAGTTACCTATCCGATTTTTAGCGCGTACAAAATAAACTTGCTTATTTTAGGCTTATGTTTAACATATCACGATATAGTAAAATATAACAGTCAAAAATAGTAAATGATCACCAAATTGCACAGCAAAATATATTTAAAGAGATCAAAATAAGTCCACCGAGCCCCGCTTCGCGCATGGCTCCTATTTTTGGGTGGGTTTAAGAAGGAACCTAACATAACCTAACCCTTCCGAGACGGAATGCAGTGATTTGAGGCGTATAGGTGCTCGTATGATATATTGTAGTGAGCATATTTCACTACGCAATTACTATTCTTGGTGGTGATTATATTTAATCTCCTTATAAATCGGCGAATCTTGCTGGTATAATGTAACTATTATAATTAGGCAATATATTCAAGCACTTTTTAATAAAATTATCATATAATTTTATTTGAAAATTCTGTCCATTGTGTAAGAGGATAAGTGCTAAATGCTGCTGCATGTAACTAGTGATGGGCGCAATTGAGAGATATTCATTACAACTGTTTCACATACAGATTTATTAAAACAATAATATTAGTTTACGTTCATAGCCCTGTGCCCATAAAGGCAAAAAAATTGACACAGCGCAACCCAATTCGAGCTCAGTTTTAATACGTCTCCATTATAAATAATTTAATCAGCGCATTGCCATACACCACATGTGCCGGCGAATTAAAATTTATACCACTATAAACCACTCCACGGGTTTAATGGTTCCTTAGTACAAATCCTTATATTAATTCAGCCTTGGCTGTATATTTAGATGATTAGCGCTCGTTAATATACTTAATACGTGTGCCATGCCGGACATTTACATACATATTCGATCTTGTTCTCTCGCGATCTCGCTATCAACGAATCACACGCCTTTATTTTGTAAATGTTTTGAGTAGTAGTTTATGTCTTGAGAGCCGACACATATTATGTATATCGTTGTATACATATATTTTTGAGTGCCGACACATACGAGGGGCGGCTGATAAGTTCGCGGCCTAAGGTACTAAAGAAAAAAAGTATACTTTTATATTTTTATTTTTCAATATAATCCCCTTCAAGTAAAATACACTTTTCACATCGTGAATATAATGCCTTTATACCAAGTAATCTATTAATAAAATTCCTTCGCTATCCCAGAAAATGGTTGCCATAATCTTAGAGGCCGACTGTTCACCTTAAACTTCTTTGGCGGCCTTTCCCCCTTTTTTACCCACTGCATCGATTCTTGTTTGGACTCGGGATCATACTGTCGTATCCAGGTTTCATCTAGGGTCACTATGCGGTTACAAATTTCGTCCAAATCACTCTGACACAACTCCAAGAAATCTTTACAGCTCGCCAACCGTCGCTGCTTGTGGAGCGGGGTGAGCACCGCGGTACCCAACGCGTACAAATTTTTTTCATATGCAAATGTTCATGAAAAATTTCTCCAATTTGTTCTTTACTAATTAATAGCTCTTCTGCTATCTGCCACAATTTAATTCTACGATCGGCCAGTACTAATTTTTCAACATTTTGAACACTTTCTTCGGTCACTACCGTCACTGAGCGACCCGGGCGGGGTCGTCTTCACAGCTCTCTTCCTTGTTGAAATAGCCGAGCCCATTTTTTTTCCATCGTGTGTGAAGGCTCAGAATCCTGAAGAAACGATGACATTTCTTCAAAAATTTCTTGTGGCGTATTCCTTTTTCTTACAAGGAATTTAATCACTGCGTGGTGTTAAAAATTGCGAGAATTTTCAGGTTCCGTCGACATGGTGTTGTTGCTTGTTCCAGGGATGAAGTGGTAATGAACCAAATAAAAGAAGGGGTATTATTTATACTACCAATTAGTCAAGCAATTAGTGTTATCAGTGACGAGATAATGAGTCATCGCTAAATGCCCTAGGCCGCGAATTTATCAGCCGCCTCTCGTATATCGTTGTACACATATATTTTTTGGGCGTTGTTATGTTGTAGTTTTTTTGGACGCTTAGTCACAAGTTTGTCAAAACATAGATGCAGGTTTTTAGCAGAGATAGGTCGCAAGGTGGCAGACAAGCAAACGGCCTGGCCGATAGTAAGAAGTTAATGTAGATTTTAATCACTTACAATAGCTATGAATCGCGTGTTGCCGATCTTAGACAGCAAACAAATGAATCCAAGAGATAGGTGTGTAAGCCTACGACACTACACATGTTGCCCCGTGGTACCTACTATCTCTCGGGCGGTCTGGTTCATCCGTTCAGCTTCTGCCACTCAAGTATACTTCATCTTTTCAATAGTTTGTGTCAGTGTTTGTAAAACTTCACACCATAAAGGTTTACGCAGTGATTAAGTTTATCACATTACACAGTGATTGTTTAGAACAAAGAAAGAGTTCTTAAATCAGTTTATATTTTTAGTTTCTTTAGAAGCGTGCCTATAGCAGCATCCAAACCAGTATTAAAATTAACTGATACGTTTTAAATCCGTGAACCGCAATAAAGTCAATTAATAAGCTACATTGGATTAATATAAAATCTAAAATTGTCATAAACTCGTAGTGACAATAAAGCAGTAAGCGCCTACGCGTACACTCGACGACGCGCGACGTCGTGAAGGGCTTTAATTCGAACAAATCTACGTTCATACATTTTACGAGCTGTGACTTTTAGCTCCCAATAAGACGTTTATGAATAACCATGAACATGAATAAAAGCCTTCCAAGACCAGTTTATTGAATTAACGATCACCTGTTGGCGATCAATGGTAGATAACACAAATAAAACATTTATGATGGAAACCGTCACAATATTGTGATTGACTCCGAGCTCATCTGCAATTCAATCATCTGTTCACTATCTTTGCTCTAAGGGCCCGTGCAGACGCTATCTGGTACACCTGGTATTTCTTCTTACTTTACTTTGTGGCTCAGCATTCTATCATGCAACACTACCTTTCATTTTTAACTTCGTCTAGGTAAAGTTTTATTAGTCGTTTTCCATAAGAAAAATGTATTTATTAAAAGATCAATTCTCATCTTTTCTTTCATACACTCTAGTGGTAACCACACATAATATGTATAAATTAAGACTAGAATGTTTAAAACTAAGATTTATTTCACTATCTTTTTAAATTTAAGTTACAATCCGCCTATTGTTAACGGTAGTTGATACAAAGCAATTGGATAACATCTTTGTTTATTTAACTCGTAGTGTGATTGCATCAACGACATCTACGCAATCATAACGAGAACTGGAAGAGATAATACTTACTAAACTTATATTATATATTACAAACAAGTCGAGGCTTCTAATGTAAACAAGTATATCGCGGTGCGAATCATTATTAGAATAGTCTGGTGATTGCTAGCCGCGCAGGCAGGCTAGTCGACCTACCCAGTACAATACCAGCTCATCTCTTTATACTAAAATGATGATATGATAAGAAGTTTATTTATTGTCTTAATTATATATCTGCCCGGATATATCAGTTTCCTTTCTAGAGCTTAATTTATGACCGGTAAACTTATTAAACGCGCTTTTCGTTTCGGACAACCGGTTGCTGTCATTAACGACTGTGAGAAGTTATTTATCGCAAGGCTTTTAGTATACCACGGCTGGGTTACAGCTAACCTACACTTGTTAGTTATATGTGCGTATTGTGGAAAAAACAGTGTTATGATTCGTAACTAGCTTTAGTTACAATATGTATAAGTAAATTATTCTTTTAAAGAAATATAAGATACTATATGTACCTAAGCTTAGTCACCTCTTCGTGTCCCCAGAAAGATTAAACTTGCAAACTTTAAGTGATAAAAGTTTGAAAGTTTAATCTTTAAATCCGATAGTACTATTTAACGTGTTGGGCTGCGACTGTATAATGTCTGGTATTCCAGCTATTGACAGATCACACCGTGTCCTCGGGGACAAGCAGATTGATGCATCCTTTGTTTTATCGCTTGGTCCTCCTTGCACTGCGCTAATTCTTACTTACAAGCTAAATGAAAGCTGTTCACGGTATTGACACACAAGTAGTTTAGATAAGCTTATTATATTATTGTAGCTTTATAACTTTATCTTTTCGAAATCTAGATGCTTAGTCGTGGCTTAAACTAACAGCGGGCACAATGTTGGTAGTTCAGGCATTAACGTGCTCAAAGCGAAAACGACTGTAACGTTAAGTAATAGGACAGTAATTACCGTGAGCGAGGGTGAGCATGCTATAATATTGTGTCAACTCAACACGTAGTGAACACGATCATTATTGTTTCAGATTCGATATATTTATGATGCGTAATGCGTAATGCTCTCCTGTTATCAATTTATGTTGGTAAACCGCTAGATTATTCACGTTTAGTTTAATTATGTCAGTATTCGAAATGGTTTTGTACATCACAACCTGGATATATGCACATAAAAATGTGCTCACGTTCTGGTTATAAATTATTGAATGGCCGCTATTTGGTAAAGCAGATATTTGTTTTAGGTTTTCTTTCTTCCTGCTACAAATGAGAGCAGATTTAATAATAATAAATATAATAATGTTTATTGCACAGTAAATATGCACATTTTAAACCAAAATATAGCTTATATATTAAGTACTATTATTAAAAAACGCTGATCTCTAAATTAGGTATACATATAGCTGTATCTTAGACACCAGTGCTTCCCGTGGATCTAGTTACAATAACAAGCTAATGGCTTAAAACTACAGAAGAAAACAATATGTAATAAAATAATGATACCTACGTTTACTTAAAATATGAAAATAAAAATAATACTAATGAGTCTGTCTATGTAAGCGCGCGCTTGAGCGCGATCACTTGTGTGTGTGCGTGTGCGTGTGAATGTATGTACATACGTGTGCTTGCTCGCACGCGCGCGTTTGTATGTCTGTATGTGTGAGTGTGTATGTTTGTGTATGTGTATGTGTATGTTTGTGTGTGTGTATGTTTGTGTGTGTGTGTATGTGTAAGTGTGTATGTTTGTGTGTGTATGTTTGTGTGTGTGTATGTGTAAGTGTGTATGTTTGTGTGTGTATGTTTGTGTGTGTGTGTGTGTGTGAGTGTAACCTAAGCATCTTACTAGAAGATCCTTAGTATTACGATAATCTAATTTAAGAAGATATTCTATTAGTGTTATTTTATTTACATTTAAGAAGCTTGTCTACAAATAAAATATTTCACGTACCTATTAAAAAATTATTTGTTATCTATGAATGACAGTCGAAATATTAATATTTCTTAGCTTATTACAAAGACATTGGGTTCTATTAATTGATTGCAACTCAAAAGAACAATTACCACATGTAAATTATTCTTCTAATTTCTAAAGGTTTTCTATAGTCGTTGCATAATTACGGTATTGTTGTAAACAGCGGATATTGCAGCAAGTTAATCAATGAGGTGCTGCATTTATACATTGAATGTCCAATTCTAAGGGGTATGGTTTTCAAGAAGTACAAAATGTCGATATGCACAAGTCCTTACAAGTTATTAATTTGGCAGTCTTATCGGCGCGCGCGCGGGCGCTGCCTGTACTTCCTAATAGCGAGCTGATGATAGGTGTTTGTTCACGTGGGCGTCGCCGTCGCATTGGCCTGCATACTTGCTGATCAACGTGTCAGCCTATGGAAATGATGTCTTATTTAGAACTAGCTTTAGCCCGCAGCTTCGCCCGTGCGTATCCCACGCGCTAACCGGGATACATGATTATTGTGTGCCAAGTTTTATCCAAATCCATTGAACGGTTTACGCGTTGTTCAGTAACGAACACCAAAACATTTTCACAAATTTTCTCATTTATAATAAGTGGAGTGTTGTTAACCTATGAAACATTTAATTGCTAAAAGGAGTATGGGGTGTGAAATATCAAAGTAGAAATGGAATTTGTCAACACAAGTTCCAATTCAACTAAAGCTAATGTCTTTAAATTTTACTAGCTGTGCAAATATTTCACAGTTTAAACTAAACAAGATGGAACTAAAGATTTTACTGCATCGTTTGATTGAAACAAAAATATAAATAGTTGTGTTGGCACATCTAGGTGCAAGCACATCCGCGACACATCACCTTCGCGAATGCATTAGCTAAGCGAGTTTGGTGCATTTGTGTTCAGCTATTTGTCGACGTTTACGACTCGCCGTGTTTCCGCCTGCTACACCATTCAATATGGTAATGGCATAATGGCGGCTATGTGAGGTCCACTGCACACATTTTAACTATTATGCGAAATAGGTGACGAAATATAAACTAAAGCGAATCGATGAAAATTGGAGTCCATGTAGTTTAAAAGAACATCACTAAGATAAGTTACAACGAGTCTAGTTGTTGTATTTCATATAACCTACTAGAACACATCGCAGGGCACCACTAGACACTTATGCTCTTTAAAGACGAACTATATTCCATTAATAAAAGCATGTAAAGCTACCGTAACCTGAATTAATTTATGAACGCCATAAACTAGAAAAAAAAACATAATATTCAAATAAAAATCAGCGCTTAGAAAGTAACCATCGTTATCAACGAATCAATAATGTACTGCCCAATATCCACGATAACGTATCAGCTGCCCCGAACAAAAGCCACAGAATACAATATGACAGTAGCGTCGATTGTTACGCGGCGAGCTCAAGTCGGCCGCGCGCGGACCACCACTTATCTGTGGCGTCCACACATGTTTGAGCTATCGGCCTGTTCGCTTATCAGAACATGGGTTGTCAGCCTTGCTCGGATTATTGGGGATAATGGCTGCGATGTTAATATATTGATAGCCGATAGTAAATACGGATACTATAAATAACAACTCATGAAATCAATCTTGACGCAACTCACACCACTCAAAAATTATTGGAACTCCTTTGTAGCTAACGGTGTAAAGATATAGTATTTCTGCTTAGGACTGCACGGTGCGTTTTGAATTTCTCATGCTTAGCGGCATTTCTGTGCTGTGTATCCGGTGATCGGCGATCGCAATACTATAAATGTTGTGATCTACATATTGTGAATGGCAGCCATTCAGACCACCAACTTTAAATGTGCGGTTGAGACTAGAATTTGTGTCTGGAGCAATCACTTTGATATTAAAGCGTATCGTAAAGTGAAAATTACTAGGAAATTATATATTGTAGCGAAGGTCTATTTAAGTTTAAAAGTACTCCGTCAATATTTTATAAGATAAGAAGTTCTCGTTTATCTACATTGGCTTAAACACTTAACATCGTGGCTATTTCTTGTAAAATCTGTCTGGCACACCAGCGCTTTCTTGAGTCCACTTCGAGGACGACGCGATGCGTTTAGCGAGAAGAGCTTTAAAAGCGTGGATTGAGAAAATTATTTGACATAAATACTTGCATCTAAGGTTTCATTTCCTAGTTTTCCTGTTAACATATTTCCACCATTATCTGTAAGCTGGTTTATACGAGTTAGGGTGATATGACGAAGCTTCTCGAATAAGATCATGTGCGCAAGTGAAACGCGTGGGAGTACCGCGCCTTAGTCTCCTAACGACCTCAGGCTTACCCGCTCTGGATACAATAGCCGCTAACAAAAGCTCAAGTCTTTGATCCTACTTTATGTACCGTCGTTAATACAAAAATAATAACGATTAAACATTTGCTTAGCACAGGGTTGCCACACTTTTACTTGCAATTTCAGCTAAGTAATCGTCCTTTGTACACATTAGTGAAAAGAAAATACGGCAACAGCTTTTAGTTGAAGTGATCCCATATGAAATCATCTATCATAAGTACATATAAAAAATTCAATTGGCTTGAGTACTGAAATTTAATAATATATTATACCTATATACTATTAAATTTAAATTACATATTATATATATATATATATTTAATAATAAAACTAAATAACTTTCAAATAGACAATGTTAATAAGTTCAGATACCTGAGAAAATGAATAACCAGTGACTACAGATGCACTCCAGATTTAGTGGTAAGAACAGGAATGGCGAAAGGAGCATTTAACTACAAAAAACAGCTACTTACGACCAAAAATATTTCAACTAAGACCAAGAAACGATTCATTAAAACCTATATCTGGAGTATAGCACTGTATGGCTCAGAGACATGGACATTGACACAAAGGGACAGAGAGAGATTGGAAGCGTTTGAAATGTGGTGTTGGCGTAGGTTGGAAAGAATAAGTTGGACTGAAAGAAAAACAAATGACGAAGTTCTAAATATGGTAAAGGAAAAGAGATATATTCTAACAACAATAGAGAACACAAGAGGGAAAATGCTGGGCCACTTCATACGACATGACACTTTTATAAGAAACATCTTGGAAGGAAGAATAGAAGGCAGAAGGGGAAGAGGAAGACCGACGAGGTCGTTCATAGATCAAGTGAAAGAAAAGGTAAAAGTTACGTCGTATCAAGAAGTCAAAGCGCTGGCTGAAGATAGGACATTATGGAAGAGACTCCAACGACAAGAGCTTGGCTCTTAAATTGAAGAAAAACTGAAATTTGCCTACATGAATATCTTTCTCCGCTTAGCGCGCCCTTTCGAGCTGAATGTTACCAGTAACTGAACATGCATGCATGGTTGGTAACCCTAGCGTAGTAGCCATACTAGAATCATAGTGTTTTCACAGTTAACTGTTGTCTATAATCATTATTTAGTTATTTTTAACCGTGCTTTGTTCAACGTTAGTCATAAAATTCGGTACATTGTTTTACTAAGGCGTAAAAACGGTTTTATTGTTCTCTAAAAGATGTTTTATATTGTCTAATGAACATCCGACATTGCTCTTTATAAATAGTGACTTACCTATGTAGATTGTTTTCGAAATACCTAATTTATTGAGCCACGGCGCGGCGGCGGCGGGCGGCAGCAAGTTTACCGACAGTTAGAACTTCATGCAAATATTAACAAAGTTTGAGTTCGGAACTATGCGCTAGAAGATTGAACCGGTTACTAGTTTAGTAGAGAACTAATAGTCATCAACATGATTAAATATGTTTTCGCTTCTAGCAATATTGTAAATAGTTAGTCGTCGACACTTACTGAACGTGTCATATTGAACCCGGTGTTGCTTAGTTAGTTGCTTGTTCAGTGCTGTGATCATAGGTTATTTGTGTTTTGTCATGGCGAACAACTAACGAATGATTAAGGTTACTTACTTTATATTATTAAGTATAATTATTTAAAACAATGCGAATATAAATTATTGCGACTAATGGTTTCATTTATCGTAAATGCCGCGCTGTAGACTAAAAGGAAAACGCTAACGTTTCTAAAATCGAACCAAATATTCTTACTATGTACTAAATAAAATAGTTGGCGCCATTTTATTCGAATTTTAAATAACGCATAGGTAATAAACCCGCCAAAACAACAAATTTGCCTCAGCTCTGGCATCGATTAAGACATTAAATTGATTTCTCGTCAGTTAATGAAGATCTCGTCTTAATTCTTGAAAATACGAGAATACAAATAAACTGAACTATTAATCTTGTTTTATTTGTAGTCTTTTTTACAATCGATATAAAGTTTAACGATATGTGGTTTCATGAAATTACGGTGCGTTTTGTTTAGTTTGTGTATTTATTGTGATTGTACACACTTTTTAAATACCTAAGTTTCTTCGTTTGTTTATGTGGATTTAAATAGAGAAAGTCACCAATGATGCATTCGTCGAGCAGTTCGTCGAAATAAGCGGCTAAAAGGTAGCTACATGAGATAACATTAAATTAAAAGAGTTGTTCGAATTCAACCTATTACTGAGCAACATCAAAATTCTTGCTAGCGACCTCAGGTCTTTTTCTAGACTATTTAAAACCTGATGCAGACAGATAAGGTAGAATTTGAGTTAATAATACTACTTCACCATTTACGGTAGACTTTCACAGTACCCATATTACACCGTATTTGGTTTTCAAACGCCCCCGCCTGGCAAGAGAGAAGGAAAGAAATAGTGTAGTAAAACAGTGCGCGTCATTAAATGATTCCACGTGTCACATGGGGGATTCGAAACGGTATGGACAGGCATACTGAGGCATTTTAGGAGCGAAAGTGGTAGCAATTTTGTGAACAGCTAGATTTAATTAGATTCCACATGAAAACTAAAATATAATAATATTTCGAACGCTTTAATAGCTATGACCATACATACCTGTAGAATCAAGATACTGCTCAAAAATAATAACTATACTATACGAGCTAATATTTTTAAATAAGTCCGTCTGTTTAATACGTAGTACTACTGATTTATAAAGTTTTGAACGCGACCAAACCCGCGGGTAATAACTAGTATTGCACATTTCAAGTAAGGTGTTTCCCATTTTGTTTTCTGTGTTTAGAAGAACAAATGTTCACAATCCTATTTATTATCCCATAGCTAATTCTGTTCAATAACGTATTGTACGCACACAATTGATATTGTATGCCATTTTACTAATAATATTTTACTTGAAAATAACAACAAAATGACTAGTCTTTTCGTCATTGGCTCATTCGTTTTAGTCATACTAGTTAGTTTTAGAGCCTTAGATTGTTTCGTTCCCAGAAGAGAGGTCGGACAACGGTTGGCAAGTTCGCCGGGGTGGCGGGAGCCGCTGGAGCCACTGCAGCCAGCTCGTGTTTGTAGCAGGAGCGAGCTTCACAACAATTAGGCTATCGCTGTGTATATCTCGCGCAGTAATTCATCATTCCGAGAAATTGTAACGGCGCGTCGACTAATATGCGCCGGTGTTATCTACAGATCCGTGCGCATGCGCACCACCATTACGCGGTGTCGGCTTACGTCAGGGGTGCACCACTTTTATGTCACATCACTTGTTTACATTTCTTTTGATAAAAACTTACTTGACATGTGCTGTTATGTTATTTTCTTTTTGTTTTAACGGGTTTATTGCTCCTATACCTCCGGCAGTGTTTAGTTAAACAGTTGTTATTAGTTTGTAACGTATCGCTTGTGAGAGACGACCTACCGGGTCTATGAACTGATCTCGGGAGATTGCAGAACTCGACACAACTGTCAACGAATCTTACTAATTTGTGGCCCATATGCACATCAAACTTGGCGCATTGATTAAACGCAATGCCGGGTGACGTTCAGGCCACTGCGCCATCGCCACCCGGACAGTCACAGGTAACGCAGCGCCCGCGCCACAGACCCACCATCCCTGTGTTACGCTCACATAAATCGGCCGAACTACTCAATTATGCGTACTATAGTTATTTTGGGATGTTTAATTACCGTGGCCATGCGCCTGCGCAGCCGTCGTTGACGAACGCCGTAGGGATTTTTAAATGCTTCCCCAATTACTGGTGAGTTTATTTTACAATGAAAACTAAATCCGTTTAATTACTATGTTTCCTACTATCTGAAATTTATTTGACAGTTAATTTAACATGTTACATATTCATAGACAATGGATTCCTTCATGTTTATTCATATAGCGAGCTTAGCTAGTGTTTTATATTTAAAAATTAAATTAAGATAAATAAATCTTGACTGCGGCTATATATGGCCGCCCGCGCCGTCGTAAAATAAGAAGCTGCTAAAGTTTATAGACGTGTCGTGTCAGTTAATTGTATCTCGTCGTCCAAACTTATAAAAATAGTAGTTACTTTAACTGTTATGGTTTTAGGGTTAGTGCTGGACCTCAGTAATAACAGGTTCGATCCCTAATTTGTAATGTTATTCTACATTTATTATTACTACCCATAATTGTGCGTGAAGATATTGCTAATAACGGATGGAGCACAAGAAGCTGTGCAGGTTAACGTTTTGTACAGCTTGCTCCCTTATGAAATAACCGTGACAATACTGACGTGACATGCCTATATGAACTCAGGATAGTTAGACAGCTTTAGTTAATATTACAACGCTTTTGATTGGGTTCACCCATTTGTTTGCGTTATTGCGCGCGTCGGCGTCGCTAACGTCGACAGTTCACTTATGTTTGGCTAACTCGCAACTTACCTTTGTTTCAATTTGTTTGCGTTTAACCTTACCCAGGGACATCCCAAGCACTACATTGTACATACTACATAAACCACTACATTGTAAGTCCCATTCCTCCTTCTTAAGTCGGTGTCCCTCCAACTGTGATCAATGGAAGACACACAACAGCACTTGGAAGAAAATAATTAAAATGAATATAAATGAGAGCGCTAAGTCCCCTGTCTTATATCATATATTATGTATTAACAACATCGCATATATGTATGTATGTCAAGAGTCGATTACTACATGAGCTAATAGCTTTTATAAAAAGTAAAAAGCCCGTTGTTTATGTATCGCGTCATCACGCTATCTAAATGTGGCATAAATCAAATATGTATCGCCTCTCATGGACGGAAGGAAGCTGCGCGCGCTACACACTTTCTCTATTTTAGTATTCAAGGATACATCATTACAACTGCATATCGATTCGATATTTGATACATCAATTATATCGATCGATAATGTGACGAATCGGTTTAGAATGTCGGTTTTATTTTTTACCATTGCAAGAATGCAATCTTTATTGGGGGCAATTCTCAATATTTATTGAAGCGTTTAGAACATTTATCTGGTGTACAATAAAAGACTTATCGTCGGGAGGTGTGTGTAGTTGACGGACTGTGGGTAGTGAAGGTGTTACATCTGTCTAACCATAATCTCTCTGTTCCGTGTCTAGCCCTTGGAGGATATACATTATACACTCATAATATATAGATACAGAACTGACAGTACTAACGAAATATTAGGCATCAAATGATTTGTCACGTTTTATGCGATTCTGTTCGGATACCTCGTCAGCTTAAATTTATCGACACATAATGATAAAACCATTTTGTCCGGTCGCCGGCATCTCTACACCAATGCATGAATTAGGATGTATATGTACCAATGTATCGTCTCCTATAATCTTACCTTGATAAGTTTATATTTCTCAGACAACAGTTTGACAAAATGACAAAATAATAATAAAACAGACTCTACCGAATGTACAAATCCCAATTGTTGTATACATTGATTAAATAGTTTGTTTTGTTGCGTAAATCTAACAAAAATAAAACAACAAGTATATAGGTCGTTCGACGTGACAAAACAAGAGTTTTATCTAGAGTTTTACGAGCGCGAGTCTTAGCGGCCAAGCTTCTCCACGAATTCCTCCAATATTAGCTCCTGGAGTAATCTTCAAGTTTACACGTTCCGGGTGTCGGCAGTCGCGGCGGCATTTTTATCGTTATCATTGTTACTTTTGTTAAGATGACCGATTTACGAAATGATTTTGTAACATCATAAAGGATTTTTTGTTTTAAAAATGTAGATGTGCTCAGCTAAGTCCGTATTAATTGGGGTAATTTAGTTTTACGAGTGGTCATAAAATATAATAATATATTTTATTAGTGGTGCTAAGGGTCGTGCTATTCTGAAGGTTGTTTTATTAAGTGAGCCATTATTTCAGAATTCATAATAAATGTATTGTCTGATAAAGTAAGTACTGGTCTATAAGTATAACGTAATTGTATGAAAACTATTGCATTTAAAATGATATCTGTTGTGTTGCGTATACAATACTATAACCGGAATACTTTGAACGTGTTATTCACAGATAAACTTTTACTACTAACGTTGTTTTTAATGCCGTTAGAAGAGCTGAATTATTGCCATCGGTTAACGTTAAAGGTGTAATAAGTAGGATTCAGTTCTGCAGCCACGTGACCAACAGACCAAGTTACATATTTGAGTACATATTGTTGTTTATTGTATTATTGATTACTCGCAATCGTTAAGGCAATACATGATGATACTAATAGTAGAATAAGATAAAGATTCACACTAGCATCGCGCTCGTGAACGTCCCACGCAATAGGGGGGGGGGGGGGGGCACGTGCACCTATTGTCTCACAGGATTAGACCAATACTGCTGATAAATTCCTGACAAAGAATCGATGAACACTCGGCTATATTTGCCTTAATACTGGTACATTTTTTATGCGAGCCTTAAAGACTTACTCCCAGTTTAGTTAATAAACAATTTTGTTTCTAACATGAAATCATTTCCTCCGCCGCGCCGTGAACCCGACCCGTTGACTCACGGCCGAACAAATGTTATCTCTCTTCTTTTGTTTGTTTCTACAATATCATTCTGCAGGATCAGTCCACCAAACAACGTGGCCTTCCCCATCCCCCACGAGTGTACCGCTGCTCTTCACCAGAGGTGTATTTGTATGATGCATGAGAGCTCTACGTAAGCTGGACCATTTATTTCTGTTATTAGTATTACGTCTTGGTAGGGAGGATTATTTTCGTTGTTTTAGGTCCGTTTTTAAACATATCCTCGGAGGGTTACAGTTTTTGATTAACATAGAGTAATATTGTAATATATGGAGGACAGAATTGCTTGACATCAAAATTATTTAATATAAATTTAATTTGACATTTGTCCGTTGGGTAAGGACTCGCGGTCCAAAGGTTACGGTTTTCATCCCACTCATTGCGGTGTTGAGGTGAACCCACTCCCACTTCAAGAATTTAGTTTAGTTACAATGCCTATAGTAACATTATATAAAACGTATAGTCTATTATTGTTGAACTATGCAATAACGCACGCTGCATTACTAACCACAACGCTCGAGTGCTGCACTACGCTTGCATTGGGTCGTCCCGCGTCCGGTACCTACACCGATCGGGAACAAAATTACTTTTTATTGTGGTTATTGGTCCTTATTTTACTCTGATTGGTATCAAACTTATTACATCATCGTTTTGATTCTTAGAGTACTAACATATTGCCAGTCCACCTAATTAAAAATGTAGATGTGCTCAGCTAAGTCCGTTTTACACATTTTTTGACATAGAGTAGGTACCACAAGGAGGTAGATTGGTGGCAAAGATAATAAATTGTTGTATCTAAGTGTGTGCGCCTAGAACCTCTATACTATTTACTATTTATAATTCGAGTCCATGAAGTAATAAGGTCTAATTTCCATAATCCTGTCGTAAAACATATTTTATAGCCATCAGTATAATGCTAACTATTAAGTTGGTATTTTCAACTTGAATTATCGACTTATAGAGCGGAGCTATTAATAGTGCTTTGTGTATAACTTATGGTGTAATGGTACATTAATTGGATGGGTGTCCATTTGAGATAATGAGAACCAACTATTTGTTAATTATGTGCCCTTTTATTAATTCAGCATGTGTTTGGTTTTGTTAGTGTGTGAGTGTGAGATCGTAGCAATGCATATATACATAAATCGATGGTTTCTCACGGGAGCAAGCAGAGACATTTTATTTCAGCATTTCTATCAAATTCCTGGCGTACTCTCAACGCGGATTTTTGCTAGAACATCTGTTTTATCCAAATCACATCAATAACGTTATTTCAGCAGTGTTATTAAAAGAGTAAATTTAATATTTGTAGCACTTAAAGAATTTCTGCACAGATAAAACCAATAAGACTTGTCTCCCTCGGGAACAGAACCTTATCTGGAAAAGCGATTACACCACTATACCCCTGATGCAGTTCAACCATCTATAAGTGATAACGGACAATTACTATTTATGAGTCCTCCAATGAGATAAGCCACTGCGAGCGCAGCGTTCGGTGTATCAAAAGATTCCTTCTTGCATACAAGGGCTCTTTAAAAATGTCACCTATTGATCTCATTCACTATTTTTATATAAATTTACGTTTTTATGTGAACGAGATAGGCTACAACCGTTTCATTCATAGTTAAAATACTTTCTGTATCACTAACATATATTATGTTTCACTTAGAAATATAATGAAATCGTTATCTATCGTTTTAAATATACCTATTTGGTATAAAACTATGTGGTACTTAAACAAAATAAAGTCGCTTAAACTAGGCTATAAATAGCTTAGTTTGAGCGTCTACACAATTACTAAGTATACTAGTAATGAGCGTGTTAATATTACAGACATAGTACACACATTTTTTCTTTAATTGTTTTGAAATATAATTAGTTACCAAGTAGCTAGAAATGACTACCGCAAGGAGTCTTGACTATGCTCTTATGCAGCGACAGTTTACTAGTCACGTTTATAGGGCCACTCGCCACTCGCCTGCGACATTAACATACCTAAAATATAAAATATCACTACACACTGTCAGCTATCCTCGAAGATAAACACGTGACGTCATACTCCCATCGAAAACAAAACCGTCACAATCGTTACGTTATCTGCGCGTTATCACACGGAGTACTACAAGAGTGACGCACTCCTGCCTCCTGCCTCCTGCCTCCAGCCGACGCACTCCGCACTTAATGACCATCGACAATCACACGCCATTACCAGCTGCCTGTACTGCTGCATACATTCAAATTGAATTAATTTATTATGCTAATGTGCAGAAAGGCCACTTGCACTTCATTTTTGCTAAGATACAGGTCATTTGAATGTTGGTGTCGCGTAAAACGTTAACACTGTTGCATATACAACTGTTGTATCCTGCCATTATCTTCACGGAGCATTAACCAAAGTGTAGCGCGCACACTCCTCTTTCAGTTATGTACTCGTATATACATAGTTATCAATACAATTATGCAGATTGTAAATACAATTATAATGTATAGGTAAGCCGTATGCTTGGTATGGCTTACCTTTGGAAGCAATGGAACCTTGTACAAAGTTCACTCGTACATTTCTGAATCTACAATAAAGTTGCATTTCCAGCGTTTAAAGGTTTAAAGTCCATTAGGCTCCTTCTTGATAATACAGCGCAGCGTCTTTACAACCCATGGTACTTATTTACTTACCTCAACACTTATCTCACCTTGCTTACTTATCTCAAAAACACAATACGCAATTACTTGTCTGCTGTCTTCTGTAGGATCACAACAGGATGGGATGCTTGACATTGATTAGCCTGTTTGGTGCAGGCCTTTAACTTCATCCAACCAGGCAGGCCAAGACGGAGATGGTGAGATAAGCTGGACTTTAACAAAGATTGGACTTAGCGGCCCTACATAGAGATGGAGAGAGGTGAAACGAGAGTAACGGCATCTTTACCATGCAGTGTGACAATATGCCAAATATGTTAGTTTACGCATTATGTCGGCGCTTATGCGGTAGTTAGCAAGTATTTGTTAAGCTAAATCTAAACAAATCAAACCTAGGAATTCGCACTCGACAGTCGTGCTTTCACTTACGCATACACCACATGAGTAACGAGCCAGCCTACATACAATTAGCATCCAATTAATATGCGATGCGCTTCGAAAATACCACTACGATATTATACCACTACGATATTGGCTAAAATACCGATATAGTACCACAATCCACATTCATTCGATCATGAAAGTTCGGTTTATCAGAAATCTCAGCGGGGCGCACTTTCTACGTGATTGTGTTTTATAATTTGTGAACATACATGTGTCATCTCCTGACCTCTATCGTTAAATGTGATTTTTATTTATCCAACTTGCGGTCCATAACTTTCTTGCTCCGTGGTTTAGCTAATGTAACTAGAGTCAAATTATTAAACTGATCGCATCGCTGGGCTAAGTAGTACTATTACGAGTATCAAATCAGCATCTTATAACAGTATCTTTTATAAAGTCAAATAAAGCTTTACATGCTACGTTACTTACTTATCTTATTTAATATGAAAATGTTTAATTTTTTTTTATTTTGTCAAGTTTATGAATTCACAGTCTGCGGCCACGGACGTACCTACGGCATTGAACCAGCAAGGCAGTCAATGGAACACAAAATGGCCGCGTGTGCCAGTACATTATACTAACAGCTGACCAGAGTTTCGACTACGAAGATAGATTGCAGCTATTTATCCGCGTCCACGAGAGAGATACGCACACTTCCACACCGAGCGTTCATCTCCATATCTTTGATCGACGGATGCTTTTATTGAAACCCATATTCCAGATCATCCTTACATTAATCAAAAATCAATGTACTATACCTAACAATAGTTAGTCTGTGAGAATTGATAGCCTGTTGATTGCCTTGACTGTAGCGAGAGTGCTGGCTACGGCTGACCGTCAAGTGTGAGTCCCCGGTCGGACACAGTGCTGTAAGAGACATTTGTAGACGACTAAAGTCTCGCAGTTCATTAAACCTAATCATAACCAGTGACATAATGTCGTTGTACATGCACGTCTGTGTAGCCCTTCTCAAACACGACGCTGACAGTATGCAGTCCGTGACGAGATTAATATGAACTTGAACACGACGCCAACATATCGAACTCCAAAAAAGCGACCCGGAATTCTGTATTAATTAACAAAGTTACCCAGAGCCCCGTGCGTAGTCTCATAAACATACGAGATACGATTGCTTTTTATAATATAAACGAGATTTTTATAATAAAAACTGAGGATAAACCGATATACACAACACCTGCTCCATCAAACACGAACGATGATCATTATGTTAATGCTCCTAAAATTCATGCTGAGCTCATAAACTGGAAAGAAACCTTAACCGCGACGCAACTTGAGCCACACTCGCGCGAGCGGCGCCGCCGCGAGCACTCGGAACGTGGACCGTGTCGAAGCGATCGAGCGATCGAACAGGCGCCAATTATGCCAAATGAGCGCTTATTCCGTGCACCATAAATCGATATCACGCTATACGCGGAGTAACAGTTACGCCCTTAAAGGATTCGTCTCGACAAACTGTACACCCGATTGTATTTATACAATAAAGGACCTTGTTATGAAAGCTGAAAGTGTCAGAATTACGTAACGGTGGAAGCGTCTGTTACGCCCTGTTAAAACGCCCTTCGCACTAACAAGACGGACGGAGATGTGCAGATGCGGTTTTTGTGGGAGCGAGCGGGGTGGAAGATAAACAGAACTCTTGAAAAACACTTGTGAGATAACAAAGGCTGGCTTCCACGAAGACGTCCAATAATTTGTCTTTTTAATTTTACGGCGGACTGCCATAGCTTTTAAATATATATTTTTTCTTTCTACTCGACCTCGGTCAGGTCCATTAGGTCGAAAGGCTGCGTATTGGGGAACTCATTACGACCTCTTTCGCTGTAGAAACTCTTTTATGACTTATTGTTTCTAGAGCGTTGCTCGGGAACCAACTACATATGTGTAATTTAAAAACCTGTAACCTTAGTTTTTGTTCGTTCGGCTGTGTAAAGTTCACTCGTTACCCACGTAACTACAATAACGTTCTTCTTTTTGAGCGTGCTCGCCATAAAACCTAAGGGATACTTTAGAAATAAATATAAAAAATTAAAAAAACGTGTCGTAATATAATAAGTAATATGAAATAAAACTTGAACTAAGCACAATAAAAATGAAACGGACGTAAAAGGAATCGAAACCAGTTCTGGCGTACCATCGGTTTAGTTGTAAAAAAGCTCGTTCCATATAATATAACCCATTACAACCCCGAGAATCACTGTTCAGCCAATCGTCGCGAGGAATTCGAAAATGGAACGCAAGTTCGATTTTTAATTGTTTCCGATGAATTTTATGCCATTACGTCCAGTGTTTTGTAACGAATTAAACGAATTTTATTGTTTCAATTTGAATAAAGAACGCTTACTGACACTAAAATAGGTTGGGCCACTTAAACTGTCAAGTTTAATTTTAAACCAAAATATTTAAATGCACTACCACAAGCACGCAACACACGTTTGTTTGTCCACGATATGTCAAACATCTTAATAGATAACGTATGTTGATTAGTCGTCAAAACATTTTTCTAAAGAATCGATTTCATACCCAATCATGGACGTGCTTACTTACATTTAGCGGAAACGGTCGAGTAGTTATACTATCGTAAGTAAGTTATGGGAAAAAATGTTACATGGGGTTTAAATGGACCCCATTGAGAGCGTGGCCGGAACCCGCTAATGAGCGATTAGTGTTGCCAGTCGCGGATAATACTCGACTAATAGTTGGGGCGTGCGCATTGTGAGGGTAACATTATTGGGGATGATTTGTATATTGATATTTTTTTAGCTCGAGTATGACATCGTTATTAAAAAGGTTTGAGTATTTGGCGGCATAATTACTGTTTCGAATGCATTGGTTATGGTAAGGGGTCTTATTTATTTTATTGTTGTGGGACCAAACGTAAACAATAAGTACCATCAGTTGTAGCGCTAGCATGATTAAACTGAACAAGCGTCTTTTAAAGTAATACTTTAGAACTAAGCTTAAACATCGTAAAAGTTAGTTTAGTTAAAATATGTAACCGATGCTGGTATTTGATTATTAGCTTAGCCGGTACTCAATCTCCAGGATATACATAACAATATTTTTTTGTATTGTGTCTATAAAATGACAGACGATGGGTTATATTCTAAAATAACAAATCTGGATAATTAGCGCTATTTTCTAAATTCTCCCATTTCGCACTGTGTAGGCTATACCTACTAACCATAAATTAATAACAAGTTTATATAATTACGTGAACAATCTTCGTCGTGTTATCCATCAAAACTACGCAGAACTGTCTTAAATCTATTTACGACCATTTACAGAATTAATGAGTCCTTGTCAACAAAAAGCTATATTTAATGTGGTCATATTTTACGTCCAATTTAGTATTTTTCCATTAGTTTAAGTTTCTATTGTGTCAAACAACCCTGTTGGTTAGTTATCGGGTCGGAGTAGATTCGCGGCGGACCACCCACGATTAGGGGCTACTATCGTAACTCGATACTGCGCTCGCCTATTATCTACTTGTGGTACATCACTATCAAATATTGACAGCATTTAAATTACGTTATAGGTTCAGCGGCTTACGTGGCTGCTGTTTCTTAAATCTAAAGTTGAATTTCTGAAGTGTAGAGTTCGATCCTCACCTCAGTAATACCACCGATCTTGGATTACTGTTTGGGTAACGAATACTATTAGATGGTTTCTAAACATAACCAGTCAATATATGTATGTAGAATGTAGATATAATGTGATTCTACCCATCCTGTCGTTATGTACAGATGTAAAAGTAAATTTGTTGAAAAGGTAGGAACAGTACCACACATTAAATGCGTTTATCAATAGCATACTCATAGTAATCGTCATATTGCCATGACACTGCTGTATGTGGCAACTAAATAGCAAGCCATTTAAAATAGCGTGTAATTACACGTTTAATGAAATTGTATTTGTTAAGTTGATGTCAAAACTGTCCCACACTTATGAGCAATAACCACAGGTCGGCTGGCCCGTGATAAAATAGTGACAGTTTATCGCTTAAACTGACAAGTAGAAATGAGTTTGTGGTCACAAGTAGGGGCTTGCTGTGGTTTAAAATTAAATTAAACTTTAATTTCATATTTCATGTGCGCTTTTTATAGTGCGTAATGTTATGTAATTATTATATTCGAAGTTAGTGAAACATTTAATAGGAAAATGTGTAAAGTATAATGAAACATGAGAACCACTGCAGTTTATACTACTTCAAGTAGCTTTTTGTAACAATTTTTAATTTGTAGTTTATTCCTTTTAAGCTGTTTACATACTTATTCGTAGGCGAGTAGGATTAGTAGTAACTAAGTAAGAGGCAACCATTGAATATATATTTGTTGTTACGTTCTACTGCTAACGTTGAATTAAAAGTTTTGATTTTATTAGATAAGTTCGAGTGGCGTCATTATTACGGATAAATATTTAATAACATTCACACAAACCTGTTCTTTGGCCAATTTCCGGCCTAAAAATAGAACATAAAATGTCCACGACACATTTATAACGTTATAAAAAGCATGTAATAATAATAATGGTTACCAAACATTCTGGGAGTCCGACGTCTAATAACAAGAAACGTCTAACTAACTAGTCTAACAGGGAAAATAAAGGCTATGCGTGATGCACACACGCCCGCGGCGGCGCAGGCGCACGTAGCGTCAGCAGTAGCGGACTCCAAGTTAAATAATTATGTGCTCGTGGACATGCGAACCTGTTCAATGAGAGCTGACGAGACAGACACGGCGAGCTCACGGAGCGCTCGCGCACCGCGCGCCTCCCTCGTCTTAACAAGATGTTATTGTGTCGTGGTTATCGTTATTTTATCAGCGGTCATTAGTATAGAATTAAGTAATTTAGAATCATAATTTGCGTATTTTGTAGGTAGTTGTAACATAATTCGCAAATTTATACAATTAAATGGAGTTTAAACCTGTTGAGTAATCTTTGAATATATAAGTGTATCTAGATACCTAAAGTGTTTTATGGGAGGGAACAATATATGCATAGTATGGATTTAAGGAGCGTGATAAGATAAATATATTATGTTGCATTTTTGTTTGACACGCATTTATCTATCGGCTCAATCACGTTAGTCAACAGATAATGAGATGTTCTTGTGAGTGATAATGTTTATTTACTTCCATTATCTCTCGTGCTACATACTAATATTGAACATCAGCCGCAGCTTGTGACGAGCCGGGACGTGCGATATCTGTTCTATACTAAAGTACATTAAATTGTAATATTTTCTGTAATTATATTGTTATAATAACAACTCAGGCAATAGTTTAGGCGTATATTCATCGAAGATTTATTTGTTTAAATAATTGGTTTATTAAATTTATTATTTAAATGAACCTTTATACAAGTGCTCAGTTTTTGTTGCATAGATTTTATATATCACTAGTCAAGCACAATACATGATAGATACAAGTATAATATTTATTTTTAATATGATTAGTTCAAGTTTTTCTGTGGACCGTACCCCAAAAATCTAGAGAAAAGAATATTTGCTCTCACGGGCCGGTGACGGCGCAAACATGCGTGTGGCCAACACCGGTAGCGTCAGCAAACAAATGTGTTGACTATACATTGTGGAGGAATTTCCAGTGTTTGAGGGTCCAGGGGCTACCTGTAGTAGGCCGTACGACAGGGTCTCCGCGCGATGTTTCCGGTACACTTGGTCAAGATGTAAAGAGTACAACAACATCGGTAGATAAATATGCTCCGATCACTTTCGGAAAACAATGAGTTGGATGAACCCGGGCCGCGGCCTATCGGTCTATTACGTTGTCGTGGAGGTCTCATACGTCTTGTGCTTTAAATCGAACACCTTCAAGTGTTTGACTCGCATACAGAACAGTGTCTAATTATGTTTTGTCTATTGTTTAAATATTCGTGATACATTGATTAACATAAAACGAAAGTGATCTCGAACCGTAAAATCATCAGTCCTTGTCAAGTCAACAAGCGCCGCACCGCTACCGCACCGCCACCGCACCGCCACCGCACCGCCACCGCGCCGTCTTGCTAACTATATGTTTGTCTAAACTTGCATTAACATATCGAAAGTAATTACAGCTGTATTGCACTGTTTGCAGCATCATGCAAAACTGTCACCTCAGACGTAATCATAAGATTGCAGAGTGACGAGTTCGCGATGACGATCTTGACTTATCAAGTCACGCATCGGGTTTTATAACGCTTGTAGTATGAACTTGCCTCTTACTCTTTTATTATTCACCTGTAGTTTACTGCAGGCTCTACTTTCCTCACATATTGACTTTGTAATTTTTATAGTTCGGTTGTTAAAACAACTGTGCGTTTAGATATTGTATTCCCTGAGTCGTGGCTCGCTCACCAACGTTCAAACATTAGACACATAATAACATGGTATAATTTACCTTCTATGGTTGCTTTAAGAGTTCATAGTATACTAGAATCTCAGTTTATTTTTAATAATACCTAAATAATCAAGCATGAAGGCAAAGGAAAGGCTCTGTCATTACCTTCCTTCGTAGGTATGAAAGTCTCCGGTAGAGTTCTTCAACAAGATATGTAAAGGCTTTTGCAGCGTCACAAATGTCTTAATGGTACAAGTGTACGCTGGTACGGCACCTTAATGGTACAAAAATACACGAACTTGCTACAATTATGAGTGGGTCACACTAACATAGTTCCTTCAGTTCATCGAACTCACAACATTGCGTGCATTGTCACAGTTAGCACATTCGGACTGATCTCGTACCTCGTACGTATGTATCCCACGTAGAGTTCATTCCTGAGCACCACTCGGAGGGACCAGGAACAGGTACAGGTCCCGACAGTACAGGTTGTAGTTATGACTTGCATATCTGTACGTATTTACCTATGTTATAATACTCATAATAGTGCCTCCATCCGCGCCCGATCAGTCACGAGCTGCGAAACAGTGGATGAGGCAACACGAGACATTGTTCACATTAAACTACGAATTATTTTACATGATCTAAAGATAAAATATTCAAGTATAGCCTACTCGTTACTATATGGTCTTGATAAATGCCTTGTTTTAAAATTATGCTGAAACTTAAATTCTGCAATCTGATCTGTTTTGTAAATAAAAAGTATTTTCAGTCAAGATAACAAAATAGTCATATGAGTATATTTTAAGTTAGCATGTTTGATCTGGTATTCTAATTGCAAATATTAATTTAGATGTTGATGGTATATCGCATAACATTATTAATAATTATGATAGTTGGGCTAAATGCTTGTTTGTATATCTAAGATAAAGCTCTTAAATATCGTCACACGTCACGGGAATGTGTGAAGCATAATCCGGAATGCCAGCTCCAAGTCCACAGTTCGTCCACATCCGTGCGCTCGGTGATGCTATCCGATTGCCAGTCATGCACCCTAACGAACATCAGGCGCTTTTTATATACGTACGTATACATACAGTTTATTTGTTTGTTTTGTCCGTCCAACGCACTGTTTTCGTACGAATTTATAGGTTTCCCTTTTATTTCAAAGTATTCTTTAGTATAATTGGACAAGGGACGCTTGTATGGCTTTTTCTATAACTGTTTCGGAGAAGGAGCCGGATTTTTTTATTGTGGTGTAACGCTTTTGTTTGCCTAAATAGAAATATAAATATAACGGGGAGCTTATTGTAACAGCAATGTCTCTCTCTACGAGCAGGTCGCATTGTGCTGTAGTCAATAGTCATCGTTGTTTCTATTGAGGGTGGTACTCGGTACAATTCTGATTAATTCTGTGTTTGCTAGAATTATATAAACATGAATTCGACGAGAAATGTAATGCGGCGCTAGCGTTTTAAATGCGAGTTTTCTTGTTCTTATCGAAGTAGAAACTTCACTTGCTATTCCTTTTATAACTGTTGAGAATCGTTAATAGGTATAGACTGGGATGAGATGCGGTCGTTTTTTGCGTCTTATCCCTGGCAGCCTACTTGCTTCTCTTCGGGTGATCCAAAAACCTGCGCCGATGCTATCACTGATGTGTTGCGTCAGGGAATGGAATATTCTATTCCTTTCTCTGACTTGGACACATCAAGCATGGCTCAGCTCTGGTTCGGTGCCGAATGTGGACGCGCTAAAGCGCTGAAGCACAAAGCTTACCTTGCTTGGGTTGACGCTCGAAATAGTAAGGCTAAGGATTTACCAGACAAGAAGAGAGCCTTTAACATGGCTGCCAAGTCCTGCAAGAAAACTCAACGGAAATCTTGATTTAACCACATACGCCGGATAGGGAACAACCTAGCTTCTTATCCTGCGGGAAGCAAGGCGTTTTGGTCCTTGGCAAAGTTGGTCGAATCGAATTTCTGCCGCCCCTCACTGCCACCACTGCTGAAACCTGATGGATCTTTGGCTCACACTGCTGAGGATAAGACAATTTTACTATGCTCTATCTCCGCAGAATCTTCGCGTCTAGAAACTGCAACCATGACACCGCCGTGTTTACCAGCTTGCAAGACCTACATGTCGAATATATTCGTCAGACCGAGGTCCGTAAAACGCTGCAGAATCTTGACATGAACAAGGCCAGTGGTCTAGATGGTACCCCAGCCATAGTACTGAAGACCTGCGCACCTGAGTTGTCACCCGTGCTGACACGTCTGTACCGCCTCTCCCTGGCAACAGGACAAGTGTTGAGCTCTTGGAAGCTTGCTAATGTGCAGCCCGTGCCATTTCAGTTACCTCCATACTCTGTAAGAGTATGGAACGTATACTAGACAACAGACTCCTGTCATACCTAGAATTTAATAGTCTACTCAGTGACCGGCACAATATGGATTTCGCCGAAACCAGTCCACTGGAGACCTAGTGTATGCAACGCATTTATGGAGCGAGGCCATCGAGAAACACAGCGAAGCATTAGCTGTTTCGCTTGATATCTTTAAGGCCTTTGACAGGGTCTGGTCCTTTGGTCTACCCACTGGCCTCTGCGTTTGGATAGCAGATTTCCTGAGGAGCCGCTCGATTCGAGTAGTCATTGATGGCTACGAACAAAAGGCAATTAATTAAGTCAGATCGGAGACTTTGGCTCCTATATTGAGACAAAAGCCCAACTAGCCGCCAAAAAGCTGGGCATCCTCAGTAAGGTGAGGCAGTATTTCATGCCTGAACACTTGCTTAATTTGTATCAAGCACAGGGTCGATCCTGCATGGAGTACTGTTCTCACCTATGGGGTGGGTCCGCAAAATATCAGCTGGAGGCTTTGGAATCAATTAAGCATAAGGCCAGGAGACTTATCGGCGATGACCAACTGGTCAAAACACGACTCCAAAGCTTGGAGCATTGTCGTAAGGTTGCCAGTCTTTCTGTTTTCTATCGGATACATTTTGGAGAGTGTGCAGAGGAACTGCATAATTTGAGTCCTCCTTCCCTTTTTTACCGGATGACCCGACAAACAGACCAGCGGCACAGGTACTTGGTGGATATACCACATTTACGCATGAAGCGCTTTGCTTCCACTTTTATAATGCGTACCGTAAAGGAGTGGAACTCACTACCTAAGTCTGTGTTTCCCGATGAGTAAAATCTGGGTGTCTTCAAGTCACGTGTGAATAGCTTACTTCTAGGCATGCGTGCTCCATCGTCGACTGCATCTTCTCTTAAGATCAGGTGAGATCGCGGTCAAAGGCAAGCCTAAATTTAACAGCATAAAATTAAAAAAAAAATCGATGATTTACATAATGTGTAATACATATGTTTATTACTCGTGAGTTCTTATAACCTGTCTTAAGTAGTCAGTGGGCACTACTGTCTTATAAAACGGACTAGATATTTATGTACAAATGTACGGAGAGCTCCAGTTAGGTTTAAATGTTGAACTTGCCACCAGGTCGCAAGTAGCAGAATCGATCGCCGTATAAAACTAATATTTACTCGTTCCACGTGTAGTTTACGATTCTGAGAAATTGTATTTGTAACAGCCACGTAATGGATGGATCAAATATCGCATAACGCAGTTGACTTATTCTACAAGATATAACATGTATCAATTTAATTATTAGTACCTATTTGATTAATATAATTTAGTTATTAAAATATAAAAATATATGTATTAGATTAAGAGAAAAATTGCTAAAATCAAATGATGAAAATAAATTATTATTATTATAAGTTTGCGTCATGTCGTATGTCTCCTAAGGGTGTGGTTTTATATACTACTCGCATCATGGCATGGCAACCTGCACAAGGCTCGTCTGATGGTGGGCGTATACGTAGTATGCGGACGTCTCGTAATTCGCGTTGCTGACAGCGCAGAACGCTTTTTATGTCCTCGTTGATGGACCCACACTGGAGGTACCACATAACTGGACAATCTAGACTCGTCTACATAATACCGTACATCATTTTATAGCATGTTTATTTTAGATTCGATTAGCTTAAAATATTGCTGTGTTAAGTTGTAATGTATTAACACTATTGAATTAGGTCCCACATTGTACAACTTGTGTAAATATGTTTGTGTGTGTGTGTGTGTGTGTGTGTGTGTGTGTGTGTGTGTGTGTGTGTGTGTGTGTGTGTGTGTGTGTGTGTGTGTGTGTGTGTGTGTGTGTGTGTGTGTGTGTGTGTGTGTGTGTGTGTGTGTGTGTGTGTGTGTGTGTGTGTGTGTGTGTGTGTGTGTGTGTGTGTGTGTGTGTGTGTGTGTGTGTGTGTGTGTGTGTGCACTGTACTGTTGAACTGAACTAAATAAGTCACGCTACTAGGAATTTCAGTAGACTTAGAAAATCTCATAAGTCATTCCTCGACTTGGTAATCACATCTAAGACTTCATGATCGAGTAGATAGTAGTAAGCCACTGGGCCAGCGAGCCACTTTAAACACGTAATATAATCATGTAATTACATGTCTAATATAAACTAAACTAAAATAATTAAAGACATAATTTTTTATCGGATTGTTTAACCATCAATACACAAACAGTCCAGAAAAACTCTCATGTAATAGTATACAGTAATTGAAGCCGGGGTCAACGACATCTAATAGTATTTGTATCTCGATAAACGCCAATACTTTTAATAATATCAGTTGTTACATCAGGACCGCCGCCAAAAAACGTGTGAATGTGTCTTCATAGTTACATCCAATCCATTTGTAATGCCTATTCTATACACCGAGCTCATTTTAGTATTATTACATCTTATTCTAATTAGGAACTGCGAAAAATGACGAAGAAATAGCGACCAATTAAATATAGATAGTAAGTAAGTACTTCATTTGTATATAGTGGGTCTATTTAGTACACGTTTCATTAAAGCTCTAAAAGCCTTGCCTTCTGCCACATATGTACATAGTACATACTAGACGTCAATAGCTTGTAACTGCCCTAAGACTTCGACATGAACAAATAATATAATTATGGTGATTCTTATTCTATATTCACCATAATTATATTATTGTTTCTTCTTATTACTTAGGAACATAACTGGCGATATGTTGTGGATCCATTCAAACTTAATCGTACGGAGACCTAAAGGCGCGATGTGTTATGCTATACACATAAATATACATATCGTCGTACAGATCATATCAGTAATATGCATACCACATATAATAAAGTGATGTAATAAATTCCGGACACACACAATTATGATCGCTTTAGCTCGCTAGGTGGCGCCACCGTGGATTTATCGACGTGATTCCGATGCAACCGGCAAAGGAATTCACCACACGAACCTGCTGATTGACGCTCTTTAGGATGTATTTGATCGAGCCCCGGCCGCGACTGTTATTGCTGTGATGTGGTGCTCACAGTCACACCCGCGGTGCGCGGCATTAGCTTATAACCTCGAACCTTGCCTATCATACATTTTCTATTTTAAATACTGTTGTAGAGGTTTGCCACTTGAGTAAAGTGTCGTGAGCCATTTTCTTGAGGTATTTTATATTCATGACTATCACCTTATTTGTACTCAATATAGATTTGCAGAAGGCTTTAAACATAGAAAGTTTGCGCATTATTAGTGTACACAGGTAACTTGCGGAAGCGCAAACCGAAGATGAATCTATGATCGTTGTCTTTGTCCAAGTACTATATTTTTACTTTACTCCGGTAGTGTCCGACTTCCGAAAAGAGGCCTCTCTCTCGTTATGCAACATTTGTTCTCATGCATGAGTAGAAGTCTGTCTGATAGTGTAGTGTACACTCTATGTATGCTCGTAGTCGGTCTGTCTGTACGTCTACACTAACTGCTACCTTTAGCTATTATACTTAAAGTCTTAAAGATTAATTCCCCATAACTTCAAGGGTTAGTTTTTTGTTTGCAACGGTTTGAGAGACCTCAAGTGCTTGGAGTGTGCTGCTAGTAATTACTGCAACTGCCACTTGTGAGCGCTTTGCTGAGTGCTGGTTCGATGCTTGAGCGAGCTTTTTATATCTGGGATTTTATATTTTGTGACTAAGGTTTTAGCAAAAAGTTTGAGATGTTCGGACAGAGTATAAAGGATAGTTTACGTCCATAAAAAGGTTTAAAATCTAAAACTATTTTCGAAAGCGAGATGTATTTTAATAGGCCGACATTTTATTTATAGCTACGTATTTTAATTTCTATTACCAGAATGTTACTGCCGAGCCTGTTATATCTTACTTACAACAAACTTACTTAATAAAATCAAATATTATACCATTACTTCTTTTTAATAATATACATAGGTAAGAAATGGATAACCAAAATATTTAAAAAATAACAAACAGTGATTTAGTTCACTGATTTATTTGAAACTCTTTAGATAAAGGCGGACTTTTGGACGGATGGTTACTTGTTCGCATACAGCGTCCTATGATTGTTTGGTACTATGATGATACATACACACATCGGTGTTGAACTACGCAAGCTTTTAACTTTATTTAGCATTTAAGAACAACAGAAAACCCTACTATAGCAAAAGTATTTTAAAGCAACCTAAGCCGAAAATATAAAGTGAATATTCCTAAAAATGTGAACCTTTTCGTTGTACATTGTTGCCATCGTCGCCATCGACAGCATTTACAAACATTCTACCTCCACTCTACATTTATCAGCTCCAAAACTTTTTTCTGGTTCGTGGTATCTGATGGTGCCCAAGTCTTAAGGGATTAAGATAGCGCAGTATTTGTTTGGCGACAATCTGAGCGTTATCGCGACGCCTGCCCATCCCGCGTGTATCGTCGAGCACAATGTTTGGCCACTTGCGGTTTAGCCGTGTGAAACTGATACCATCTTTAGGTTCAGATTTAAGGTTTTTCGATTACCTGCCTTTAGTTTTGTATATATATATATATACGCAGAATTCCAATTTGTTTGTTGTATATATTTACGCTAAGAACTTTATTACTGCTATATAATGTATGTTATTGTATATTCCTTTGTTGGAAATCCTTAAATAAATATTTTACATAGCTTGTTCTAATTGTTATGTTATGTGTTCATAGTACTTGAATATCATGTGTAATCATCTAGCAATATGTACTTCAATAGGGTACAGGCTCTTCCTGACTATTTGTCCAACGATAATATGGTGTGGGACATTCGCATACAATCCACCTTGAGAGAAACGCAGGCCGATATCAAAATCGACAGTCTCTTATCTGTCGGTTCGACTCATTTTTTGTGCATTATATAGTATAAATATATAGTATAAATATATAGTATAAATAAAGGTAAACAACCAAGTGCGCCCATCCGGTGGCATTGTGGTGAACACCGCACTGAACGTTCAGCTTTCGTCCACCACTGGAGGAAGTCCCGTGTTGAGATCGATATGATTGTTTAATGTACACTATTGTTCATCAATTATGTTTAGACAAATCATTTACAATCCTTAAAACTCACAAAAAACTTACTGCAATATGTAAGATGGCAGCGTTTAGTCACAACTAGCAGTTGTATTGTTCGTTGATCTAATACGATTGAGTTGACAATTACAGGTGATGGTAATGTATTACTATAGCAGTTTACATATACAAGAATAACTCGTATTAATATTATAAATGACAAAGTAATTAGTGTCTGTGTGTTAAGCCTTTCCGGCTAAACCTTGTTAAGTACTTGATGATCCTTAATACCTCTTCTGTGTACTCCATTGCGAACTAACTTAATCCTTCATAGACAAAGAACAAAGAAATGCTAAAACACGAAATTCTAGTAGTGTCGTAAACCGAAGGCCATTGCTCTGGCCAACAAGCCCAGGCTCTCTGCATCATTAAAGAAATATTAACAGCCAATTAGCAAGATAATTTACTTAAGTCTGAGTGGTCGGTTCGGTCAATAAATCATTTAACAAATTACTGGTGTTTCCTGTCCTACGGTTTTTTGCTATGTGAATGTTACAAAAAATTGGTCCGTCTCGGTTTTGTTTTATTGTGTTCAAACTAGATGTTCGAGGAGCTCTCTTTGAGTATTGGTCAGCAAACGTGTGAGAATATATTCACACCTAGATCTAAACTGAGACAACTCAAAAAAGGTTATTTTTCAGGAGACGAAAAAAACGTATATCTGCACTTTTTGTTAGGGAAGTTATAACATTTAATTTGATTCTAGATAATAAATAGCTTGTAAAATGTCATTGTATATAAACTGAGGCTAAAATCAATCCTTTTTATCGATAATCACTGTTTTTTAAGTTGTTGCACTTTAGGGTGGTGACTATGTATAAAAAATAAACACCATTTAGACTTGAAATAGTTTTATTGAATCATTTTGTGTTTTACTTATATTACAAGAATTAACTATTCCCTTCTTAACCTCTTCTTTCCTCTTTTTACTTCTTGATTTGCCTGATCATTGCTAACTTCATTGATAACATGACTGTGAGACTGTGCAATAGTATCAGTAACATCCCTGCATCCAGTATCTACAACGTTTTGGGTTTGAGGCTGTCCAGTAGTTTCAGTAACAGCAGTGGTTTCAATTTTACAAACTTCTTGGCTTTGAGGCTGCGCTACAGTTTCAGTAATATCCCTACTAGAACTATTGCTAGAATAAGAAGGGTTTGATGACGTATCGTCACTTGAAGAAGAGGAAGATGAAGGAATTACTTTACGGGAATGAGTCTTCTTCTTCTGTTGATGAACATATTATCTTGGATCAGTATCAGAGTCACCTACGAAATTTTCTTTTTCACTTGTCGAAATAATAAAATCACTTTGAATTTCTCTGCTATGGCTGCTTTAGTCATCAACTCATCACACTAGTGTTTATTGGAACATGTTCTTTATTTTTTTGTACTTCTTCATTTATAGTCGTAGTTAAGTCTTCTTTTAGTTGTAAATGGATTCTCTTCATATTTTTCATTGATAATATTGACGAGAAGACGGCTTAGCTTCATTTTTCTCTGAAATAGAATGATTTGTTATTGTAAATAAAACTATAATTAGCCAGCAATAGTGAGTTAACTGAAGAAAATCTTTAAATACAAAGCGGTAAATAGTTTGATTAAAAACAGTGTATTGGAAACAGTCAATTTATAATACCGTACACGATTTTTATGCGACGCATGTAAAATGTCACATTGTGTATAGAAAAAATATTTAATTAAATTTGTTTCAACAATAGTAGGATAACTAGAAATTTAAATGTTGATCCATCAAAACAAAGTCAAATCAAAATAGTAACTAAATATTTACGTACCTTATTAAACAAAACGGGAACAAGTCAAAATATCTGTTACAAAATCATTAATCGACCCATTTAAGTCCGCTGGTCCTGATCACCTGTCACCGAAATTTATTATAAAAACCGCTAGAACTATTGCTATTCCTGTTTGCCTACTGTTTGAGAAATCGCTCACTACTTCTACTTTCCCTCAAATCTGGGAGTCTGCGTACATAACGCCTGTGCATAAAAACTTTTCGAAAAATGAGATAGAAAATGATAGGCCAATCTCTAAATTATGTATACTGGCAAAAGTCTTCGAAAGAGTTGTTTATGATCAAGTTTATCATTAGACCAGAAATTCTTTTAGCCCTTCGCAGCATGGTTTTTGGCGGGGTCGTTCCACGGTATCAAATTTGGTTTTGTTGAATGACTATCTCACTGAAAGTACGGATGGTGGGGCACAGGTCGATGTCGTTTACACTGATTATAGTAAAGCTTTTGATAGGATCGACCATAATATTCTAATATCTAAACTTTCTGGCAACGGCATAAGAGGTGACCTTCTCAGATGGTTTGCCTCCTATTTGGAAAATAGATCTCAGGCGGTCGTTGTAAGTAACTACATATCTAGCTGGGTTTCTATTCCTAGCGGCGTGCCGCAGGGATCCTTGATCGGCCCTTTGCTCTTTATTATATATGTAAGCGACATCGACTCTTGTTTCCTCAGTTCTGGTCTTCTGTCCTTTGCTGACGATATGAAGATCTATTCTGAAATATCGACAGCAAAGGATATGGAGGCTCTTCAGGCAGATCTGTCACGCCTTGATGATTATTGCAAGGTTAATAAGCTTGACCTTAACCCAGCTAAGTGCTCAGTAGTGACCTTTACCAGGAAACGATTCCCACTATTAACTTCTTATGCGCTAAAAGGTCAAGTGTTACCGAAACAAGATGAGATTCGAGACCTCGGAGTCTGCCATGATGCGAAGCTGCTATTTGATGTGCACATTGAGCAAATTATCTCCAAAGCCTCGAAAGCACTTGGTTTTGTCAAGAGGATGTCCAAGTGCTTCAAAAAAGCAAAAACTTTTAAAATATTATACTGTGCGTTCGTAAGGAGTCACCTTGAATATGCCTCTCAAATTTGGAATCCGTGTTACCATAAATAAATTGATCGCATAGAGAATATTCAAAAACGTTTTATAACGTCTCTATGTTTTCGTCTTAAAGTGCCGTATAGTTCAAATATTTACTTACAATTATGCAAAAAGTTTCATCTTCAGCCGCTTGTACATCGTCGTCAGTTGGCAGACTTTTCATTAATGTTAAAGATCATATCCAATGAAATTGATTGTCCCATCTTGTTGCAAAAACTGCATTTCAATGTACCTCAAAGATCGGTTAGATTCAACCCGCCTATTTCTATCCCGTTTTCATCTACCAACTACAGACAAAATACATATATGGTGCGAGCAATCAAGGATTTTAACAACATATGTAAGGAAAACTCTTTTGACCGATTTAATACCAAAAGCAACGTGGCACGCGTGCAGCTGAACCTTAAATTCTTTAAGTTTTAGTAATAAGCTAGTTCTTTACATTTCATATCTTAATTGACTCGTAAGTGTGCTTTTCTATTGCTATCCGTGAGAACCTGTAATTGGCTTACTACTTCATATTTCAGTTACCTTTCTTTATTGTTATAGCTGTTGGTTTTCCATATGATAAATAAATATCCTTATGTAATAAATGGCAGAATAATTTAACAACATCGTAACAACTCTAATTAGCTCACGTATATTATGGTTTATCAAAACTGTAACAATTTGAAATGTCTGCGTTTTCGCTATTTTAGACGAGCAATTTTTATGACTAGTGACTAGAGTCAACTGACAATAGACTTGTTTAGGTGGCAAGGGGTGACAGACATTGATTCAACAAAAGAAAGTTAACGCCATCTAGCGATTTATTATTTAAAGCATTATTGAACCTGTCATGTTGGATAGTTGCGTATGATCACAGGGCATTCGAATACAAGCATAACTCAAAATTAACGATTTTTGAGTTGTCTCAGTTTACATCTAGGTGTGCGATTATGTATGTGTATTGTTTGACTAAGCTGTGCTTTGGTACCCTACCTATTATACATTTTTCATACAGAAATTATTAATTAAGATATTATTTCGCTCTACGTTTCTGTATATATGCTTTGGTGCCATAAGACGCTCATATATTATTGATGAGTTTGATGACATCCATTCTTCTTACTTCTACTTGTTTCTTTCTTTACGTTCTTTCATTACGTTGTCAAGCATAAAATAAATCTCGGGGATATTGATTTTTAACAGCAGCAAGTAAGTTATCCGTTACTTGTAAGTTATAGTAAGTAATAGAAAATAGCTTGTGACTACAAGTAGCGTTTTATAGCGGCGGTAACCGTGATAAGGCTCGCCTGCTGCCTACTGCCTACTGCCTGCTCCGCGCGCCCGACTGTTAGTAAATGCCACATTTTATTGCCGACGTACTTTAAGTAGCATTAACTGGATAAACTTCAACAAAGTACAAGCGTCTCTCTTGCGCTTGTCTCACAAAAAATGCACGTACTAAAACGCCTAAATTACAGATTACGATTTTTCTTGGACGTGAATTCGGGCACCCATAATGAGGGGAAACTAACAGTTATCCTAACAAGGTTTTTAATACCGAAACCATGTACCACGTGGTCGGATCCCGAGCGGTGCACGAGCCAGGCGCCATAAATACAGGCCTCGTCTGCGCGAGCGCAGGTACGCCCGCCAAACGAGATCGTTCCTTTTTTAAAAAACGACACGTTCTCCAAAGGATTGTATGCCTAATTGTTAACGCTCTAAAGTCGCTTTTTATAAATAGCCATCGAAAAGTAATTTCCATAATTCACTTTGGGCTTTCTCGCTTCTGAAATAAAGCTCCTTTTTGGGAATGTGCGTTCCAAACTATTCCAATATTCTTCGTTTCAATATGAATTCTAAATTAGTAGGTGTAAGGTCGTTTCTTGTTCTTGGTTTTGGACCAGGTTTTTTCTTACCATACAAGATTTTGGTTCTTTTGAGTTGTTTTTTCTGACAGCGAGGAACGGGCGCGCTCCGGTGGGTGTTTTGCGGGGTCACCGAGGATAATAACTGTAAATTATCGTCTTTCGCTTTATTGAAATTTGTAAGGACGTTTTCTAATGGAAAAAAATATGTCCAGTGGCTAGGAATATTAACCTACGGATAAGTCCACAATTCCATAAAATCTTTTTTGGGAATTGGTATGCGAGGAACAAGAGTTAAAGCTCTGCATCGGGCTGCACTTGTAGTTACAGCTCTGCACCGGGCTGCACTTGTAGTTACAGCTCTGCACCGGGCTGCACTTGTAGTTACAGCTCTGCACCGGGCTGCACTTGTAGTTACAGCTCTGCACCGGGCTGCACTTGTAGTTACAGCTCTGCACCGGGCTGCACTTGTAGTTACAGCTCTGCACCGGGCTGCACTTGTAGTTACAGCTCTGCACCGGGCTGCACTTGTAGTTACAGCTCTGCACCGGGCTGCACTTGTAGTTACAGCTCTGCACCGGGCTGCACTTGTAGTTACAGCTCTGCACCGGGCTGCACTTGTAGTTACAGCTCTGCACCGGGCTGCACTTGTAGTTACAGCTCTGCACCGGGCTGCACTTGTAGTTACAGCTCTGCACCGGGCTGTACTTGTTACAGTTTTCGTATTAGTGTTTAGTATTTAGTACAAATGTTGTATGACGGCGACTTATAGCATATCCATGCATAGTCGTCGGACGTGTGATGTGTGGTTACAAATTGGTCAATATCTGTAAACCTTCTCACGATGTAGGGTCTCGGCAATATATTCTTACGTCATCAGAAACCGATATTTAACCCTATTGTGGAAAATGTTCTCCATAATTAACTGTCAAGTCCACCGCTGGACATGTGCAGCCTACTGAACGTCTCAGTCGAATAAACGTTTGCGAATATCAAACGTTTAGGATCACTTGTCGTAACATGAAGCACGCTTATGGTTTATCCCCTTCAGATGCGAGATGACACTATATGCCACGTCAGCCGCTATCTGAGATCGTAGTCATTAGGCTTAGCTCCACAGTACACACCCGCACTGCAGGGATATCCGGTTCTACCGCAATCAGTCAAGTAATACTATAGGGTTAAATTAGCTAAGCTAATGCTCGACCACACTTAGTTGTGCTCTTGCAACTGTCTACATTATACACACGTAACTGTGTAACCAAGAAAGCCAAATAACTGAACTGAACAGTTCCCTTTACTACTCCCGTAGGAACATACTACACGTATAGTATAAACAATCTTATAGGCTTGGTCTCAACATATTCATTGCATTGGATCAGAGGTTGACACTGAGCTATGGGCTATGAGGGTAGAATATTCATATCTCAAATCTCGGGCAGTGCCCGACTAAAGTGTGTTATGTCCAAGAAGCTGCTTCTGATGAAACTGGTTTTGTCCGAATCATAACTGGGTGATTTTTAAGTCTTTGACATCTCAAAACTTAAAAAATAAGAACTAAGTTAACATAAAATAAAAATAACTTTATCTGACATGTATCATGCCAATATATTTGTTAATAATGTCTGTTTTGTAGCCTCCGTGTTTGTTTTGAAGTGTCAAGTTCATCCAGTATACATATACCTAATATACCAACATAAGCAAACTGTATCGTGCACGAATTAGTGTTGGGATGAGTCCGCAATCGCGTCGCGCGTCGGTATCAATAAATAACATGGACTATTTTTAATTGCGTTATCTTAAGAGGTTAATCCCGTTAGATTACTGTAGCTTTAGATAGGTAGGTATTTAAATATTTGTTTGTTTCGTGGTTACATGACAGTGTATCTTATGAGTTTATGACTGATACACGTTCCTTGGCACCTGTTACAAGCGGAGACTGGTTTACCATTCAGTATTTGAACAGCTTTACTGAATTAATTTATGAACTATAAATGGATCTGCACCTAATAATCTAATCTGAACAAGCATGATAAAAACTAGAAGTGTATATTTCAGCAATCAGTAGTTGTGGTGAAGTAAATAACACGAAGCTTTATCGGCAGTGGCGTAGCTATATCTTAACGATATATTGGTGCGGAGCGCGGAGCGCGGAGCCCCGGTGGACAAACAGACAGAGTAAACTTTCAACACCAATCGTTTGATAGAAATCCGGAATCAAACGGCAGCTAGACAATCGAGATCCTCAATCAAACCGGCGAGCGAGACACCCACGCCGGCGCTGTAGGTGTGAGAGAGACAGATACCGTTTACTCAGCTCCGCTTCGTGCGCCGGTGCTAATGATACGGGAGGGGTTCTAATTGCGTGTGAACAAACAAACGATGTGATAATACCTACTTTGTATGACGTTTTAAAGCTGCTTTAAATCTGTTACTCGCTGACAATACTAATCATAGTGATTCTGAAGCTGCTTTTTAATAAAATTCGGTATCCGTGTATAAATATTTACAAGGTGACGTCATCATAAATGCTACTTCCACTATTTATCTTTCGAACAGATATTCGTGACCGAAAGCGGAGGATACGACCAAAAAAATTAAAAGGCAAAGACCCGTCCGTTCTGAGAAGTGGACTTGTTAGTATCACCATTTATTACACCACGGGCACCAACGCAACGATATTAAATGGCACGAAATTGAAAAGTCAATTATTTGGTTATCATTATAAAAGGTATCAGAATTTTAATAAGAATATTAATTATTATAAGGAAAACAACCGTTGCTTTGAATTGGAACTGCTTTGTATAACTGCTTTGTATCAAAATGTCCTTTGCGTTTCCAATTTAATTACCTATTTATGATTCATAAATAACTATTATTATGACAAGTCTAATATGGACAAAATTAAATAGCATGTGAATGAATTACAGATATCCGGTATCTCATACCCTTGAAATATTTCAAGATATCCAAAAAAAGGAAATAATGAATTGGTTCGCTTGGTCGATGTCGTTGGTCAATGAATCATCTTTTATTTCAATGAGAGGAACACGTTATTGTGTCGACTCTTTAAATAATGACGCCCAACAACGTTGTGATGACGGGTTGACAGGTGGTTCTCGCCTGAATCGCTCGTATTTTTGGTATCGTATCACTGACGGTGATTACCGTTGTCTTCATTCGTACACGTAATTAGGTACCGAGAATTTACCGATACCATATTTCGGTATCCAATTAACATACGAGATAAACACCACTTTGTCGAGCTTTTTAATTTCATTACGAGAAATAGCTTTCGTGTTATTTACGTCCACTTTATCAAATATTGCGTTCGGAAACGCTCGCGCATCGATCTCGAGATCAGATCATTTTATATTGAAATTATAAACATTTTTATGAGAATACTCTGTTATATCTTTCATCTTGCGCTGTGTATACGTCCAATATCTTTAAATAATAGCCATTTGTCTTAATTATAGTTTAGCGCGGTGGTATTCAGTAGTGGGGAGCTATACATTAGCGCGTATATTTTGCGATCAATAAAGAGAATTTACGTAACCTACATTGACTTTAGCGATGCGATGCACTAGATTGTGACGCCTACATGCCACGATAAGTTATTTATCAGTATGAAATGGATTTACGTTGAGTACAAAACTAGATAAACTCCCTATTTGTTACGGCATCGATCACTGCCGTCCGAGGATTAAGATATTGAGATTTATAGATTAGTGCGAACAATATAACTTAAGAAAACATGACATACATTGCTACTTTACGTACGAGGTAGCATTTTGATAGTAACTCAGATTATATTGGAATTACAAGTAAATGATTTTTAATTTTAATCTGATAATTACAAAACATGTTCGATAATTTGGTATTATCTATAGTTAGATTTATTTTTATTTGGTATTTTGAATGTGGTATCGGTGCTTGGTATCTAGTTTTTTATCGGTTGGCTCAGCTCTACGGTAGCCATTGCATGTGACAAAAACACAGGCCGGGGCTTCCAATAATGTGCAGCTGACAAAGAGATGATCGACAGCGGCGGTTATTAGTGCTATTAGTTTGTCTTTCAATAGCCCCCACCTGTCTGCGAAGATCATCAGATGAGTCAGAGTCGAGTCTCGAGAACAAGCGGTTCATTACACGGAGACCAGCGCGAGTGCGCGAGTGCGCGAGTCTGGCGAACTTCGGGGAAACTTGTTTTCAGTGTTAGTTTACAGCCCCGCGCCCCCGCGCCCCCGCGCCCCCGCGCCCCCGCGCCCCCGCGCCCCGCGCCACAACGCTCAACTTATACCACTTCAGAACCTTTAAGAAAACATTAACTAAACGTTAGTAATAATAAATCATTTGCTACTTCTTTTCTTATAATGGTTATAAGTGCAGGATAAGTTTCGTATGTTTCTTATAATGGTTATAAGTGCAGGATAAGTTTCGTATGTTTCTTATAATGGTTATAAGTGCAGGATAAGTTTCGTATGTTTCTTATAATGGTTATAAGTGCAGGATAAGTTTCGTATGTTTCTTATAATGGTTATAAGTGCAGGATAAGTTTCGTATGTTTCTTATAATGGTTATAAGTGCAGGATAAGTTTCGTATGTTTCTTATAATGGTTATAAGTGCAGGATAAGTTTCGTATGTTTCTTATAATGGTTATAAGTGCAGGATAAGTTTCGTATGTTTCTTATAATGGTTATAAGTGCAGGATAAGTTTCGTATGTTTCTTATAATGGTTATAAGTGCAGGATAAGTTTCGTATGTTTCTTATAATGGTTATAAGTGCAGGATAAGTTTCGTATGTTTCTTATAATGGTTATAAGTGCAGGATAAGTTTCGTATGTTTCTTATAATGGTTATAAGTGCAGGATAAGTTTCGTATGTTTCTTATAATGGTTATAAGTGCAGGATAAGTTTCGTATGTTTCTTATAATGGTTATAAGTGCAGGATAAGTTTCGTATGTTTCTTATAATGGTTATAAGTGCAGGATAAGTTTCGTATGTTTCTTATAATGGTTATAAGTGCAGGATAAGTTTCGTATGTTTCTTATAATGGTTATAAGTGCAGGATAAGTTTCGTATGTTTCTTATAATGGTTATAAGTGCAGGATAAGTTTCGTATGTTTCTTATAATGGTTATAAGTGCAGGATAAGTTTCGTATGTTTCTTATAATGGTTATAAGTGCAGGATAAGTTTCGTATGTTTCTTATAATGGTTATAAGTGCAGGATAAGTTTCGTATGTTTCTTATAATGGTTATAAGTGCAGGATAAGTTTCGTATGTTTCTTATAATGGTTATAAGTGCAGGATAAGTTTCGTATGTTTCTTATAATGGTTATAAGTGCAGGATAAGTTTCGTATGTTTCTTATAATGGTTATAAGTGCAGGATAAGTTTCGTATGTTTCTTATAATGGTTATAAGTGCAGGATAAGTTTCGTATGTTTCTTATAATGGTTATAAGTGCAGGATAAGTTTCGTATGTTTCTTATAATGGTTATAAGTGCAGGATAAGTTTCGTATGTTTCTTATAATGGTTATAAGTGCAGGATAAGTTTCGTATGTTTCTTATAATGGTTATAAGTGCAGGATAAGTTTCGTATGTTTCTTATAATGGTTATAAGTGCAGGATAAGTTTCGTATGTTTCTTATAATGGTTATAAGTGCAGGATAAGTTTCGTATGTTTCTTATAATGGTTATAAGTGCAGGATAAGTTTCGTATGTTTCTTATAATGGTTATAAGTGCAGGATAAGTTTCGTATGTTTCTTATAATGGTTATAAGTGCAGGATAAGTTTCGTATGTTTCTTATAATGGTTATAAGTGCAGGATAAGTTTCGTATGTTTCTTATAATGGTTATAAGTGCAGGATAAGTTTCGTATGTTTCTTATAATGGTTATAAGTGCAGGATAAGTTTCGTATGTTTCTTATAATGGTTATAAGTGCAGGATAAGTTTCGTATGTTTCTTATAATGGTTATAAGTGCAGGATAAGTTTCGTATGTTTCTTATAATGGTTATAAGTGCAGGATAAGTTTCGTATGTTTCTTATAATGGTTATAAGTGCAGGATAAGTTTCGTATGTTTCTTATAATGGTTATAAGTGCAGGATAAGTTTCGTATGTTTCTTATAATGGTTATAAGTGCAGGATAAGTTTCGTATGTTTCTTAGAAAAGCTAGAAAGGTGTAATAACAATCTTCAAATAACAATACCGAGCAGCGCCTTTCTTAGAGTAGAGACTAAGATGGCGTCGTGACTTAGAACGTATTCTTTTGATAGTTTATAAACTTCCCTTTTCAAGTTACTGAGACGCTAGCGGTTTCGAGGCATCAGAACGCCTATGGTCTCAAGTTATGTTCCAAAAGTCGTCACGTCCGCTGCACGCATGGCGCAGCGGACAATGCCGCCGTGTTTTGAGTTTTGTTTTGTTTTTAGTTTTGTGGGTTCGAATCCCACACGGGACAGTTATTTGTTTGTTCCACAATTGATTGTTTTGAGTTTGATTGTACTTTGTGTCTGTTAATTGTATGTTTGTAAAGTGCCTCGCGACACAGCGCGAGCGTTTGATCCCCCCGAGCGTGACAGTTGTATTTGTATAAAATATTACTATAACAACCATACCAAAAGGTTTACTTCTGTGTTCTGCTTCGTATCTCGGTGCGAGGCGTTACAAGCTGCTGCCTAACGGATGTTAATCATATAGTCGTGATAATATAAGTACTAGACGTTATATCAGTGCCTCGCTAAGCTGACGATGACTAGATAAGCAGCTGATTCAATGTTTTTATTTTCACCCATCATGTAAGTCCCTTTTATTCTTAAAACATTGTGTATTAATTAACCTAATGAGTGTCCATACACAGCATGTAGCGACCATTTAAACTTATAATAAAATGAATAATGCGATGACAGCGACAAAATCCGACATTATTTATTTATTTATTTCTGTACATGTGTCGCAAAGGTGCTTATTTTTTGCTATTTTCACAAATGTCGTTTGATAGCAGTAATTAAAAGTGACTTTAAAAGCCTTTAATTGCATATTATCTAACTTACAGACGACACGACATGTTTATAAAAAAAAGAAAAGAAGCTCATAATGACAGTTAAGGCGGTGTTCCGTGCGCGTGCGCTTGAAGCATCATGTAAATGTGCCGACAATTTAATTAACATTTAGTAATTTCTAGTAAGTTGTACAACACTTTTCTTTAATACTTAACTTATAAGAACATGTCTGCGAAGTGGTGGTGCGACGGCTGTTGTCAAGCGCCATCTATTGACAACATTCCTAAAAGCGATTGCTTGTTAACATTATCGTTCGGTAAGAAAATGAATTCAGTTGTAATAAAAAGTGAACATTGCCTTATTAATTAATCAAGAGAATCGCATGTATTTAAGGTACACGTATCAGCCGTATGTCAAACGTAATTAATAAAGGGTAGTGAGTATTGAACTATTTTTTATACAGTCATCGAACCTGCGGCTGTTGCGATACGATGACCATCAATTACTTCCTTTAAAGGGGCTTAATTGCTTTTATCATTGCATCTAGATGTCGCTAGTAGCGAGACGAATGTCAACTGGACCAGAGTCGGTTGTCTTTTTATTAGTTTACAAAGTAACTAGCAAGCAAAAAGAAATTGATATGGTGGAACAGTTTTCATTGAATGGGTGCATTTATTACGTTATTCGTTGATAAGCGGCTCACGAACGATACTGCGTAATGCAGTTAGTGTAATAAATATCAGCTGCTTGTAACACAGAGTGCTCTTGAGCACATGTTCGTTTATGTCCGGCTCTGGACGTCGTAACTACTAAACAGTTAGCGTATTACAATATTCTTAATGTTGCCTCACAGCTACGTGGAACTTATTTGTTTCTTTTTATTTTATGACTACCTAAATAGGCCGGTTAGTTTAAGCTCAATGATGAAAGCAAACAAACCTTGGTTCAATAGTTTACATAATAGAGTTTGTTTCGAGAAGACTACAATCATCTGGACACGGCCTTCGCTCGGTAGAAAAGGAGTAAAGCTTAAACTAAAGAGACGCAATAGCTTACGTGAAGTTACTTACAAATCCTTAGTTGGCTAAAGGTGACAAAGGGACACCTCCGCGCTTCGAGTACAGCGTAGATATGTACATATTACTCGTCCGTCCTACTTTATTGACACTGTAGCCTGTTGTAACTTTCATAGTAATGATGACTGTGCTTATATACTTAGACTTCCGAGAGACTTTATGCCAACGCCTTGTAAATGTATGGTCCAAAAAGCATAGATAAAAGTCTAGTTTCGCATTGTGCTTTGCCTAACGACTCGACACTGCTGCTACTCATTACTGATAGGAAAATTAATAACACTGTCCGATATACATTCTATAGTGTGATATAGTGAAATACAAACAATATCAATAATTAAACATGTTGTGACATGGAGTACAACGTTGACATGTCCAAAAACCAGCTCCGTAACAAGAATTTAATCAACACTTTCGTGCTCACAAAAAACGAGGAACGGACAAAAGTCAGGGCTGCCACAACTAAGTAATTGATATAAGGGAATTTCCTTGAAGGGTCAGATGTAATTGGTAGCCCCGGGCGAGGCGGCCCATTCACCGTTTGTTACTACGCGCAGGGCTGCGAGCTGCGGAACACGGCTTACTTACTTGCTTATCATCTTATTCATATTTACTAAGTGGAATTCATCTTGCGCTACATGTTTGGTTTTGCATTGTTTCTGCTAGCTTGAAACGATTTGTAGTAATTACATTGTGAAGGGGTGCAAGACTATATTATATGAATAGCAATAACATTTTAACACCTATATACGCTTTCAATTCTATACAAATAGATCAGTCAGGTTACGCAACCCTTCTGTGGGTAAGATCTTAGATAGGTAGATAACAATTAAAACTTGTCTGATTGACAGTCAGACATTAAGAATACCACCAAAATAAATTGCAACTAATAAAAGAGTGCAAAATGCTTTCAAAACTGGCAATTATTGGTATCATCAAAATTAAGCGTGAGTAAACTGTCCAATAAAATGTGAACGAATGTTCGTGGTGCGCCAGCCCTAGGCGTCGCGCATCGCGCGTCGGTCCGGCCGGACGTCGGACACCATGCAGTCATTACAGCACTCGCGAGACTCATCGTATGTCAATGTTATGTTCACCAGCCGACCTCAATTGCTTTCTTATCACCGCTTTAATATGTCCTTCACACTCGCGCTTAAGGGGACAAACGGATTTAGAATCGTGCTCCCGTCGCCGCCGCCGTCTCGAGCACTCTTATTGGGAAACACATAGTTTTGATGTTAATAGTTATCTTATACGATACTTACTGTACACAACATTAAACGTAGCCATTATTATGTGTGGCATAACGATCACTCACTACTTTCAATATTTCATGAGGAATTTAATTGTTGCATAATTTTATCATAAAGACGAATTATAATATGACGCTATTCACTGTAGGAAATCTTTCAATAGCAGGGCAGAATGAGGAGCCTTTATTTTTTCCCACTTCATGTTAAATTGTTGAAACTAACTGCAGTCAAAACATTGCGATTGGTGTTTCAAACCATTTAACAGAGAACTATTACTAGAACAGGAATTCCAAATATACAATCAATATTCTGTTATACGATAAAAAAATATTTATAATATTTTAATAAAATATTACGACGAAGTGACTGATATGTCACAGTAGACTTGCTTCAGGTAGCTATTAATACATACATCACGAGTTCACAGATAAATAGAGGCTTTGCATATCCACTTGCTACGATCTTAACATACTATTTTTGTTTCGTTCATTATATTAATATATGTAATTACAATTAAAAACAACCGTAGCCATTAACGTTCATTTAATTTAACTATTATGAGTGTCGGTACAATGCAGACGCATAACATTTTTGTTCGCAAATATTTTAACTGTGGCGTATTTCAGTAATAGATACCAACGACAGCAACTACGCTCCCCTAGTTATATTTTATCATACCGGTATGTACGTGAATTTGTATTTGTTTGTTTTTATAGACAAACGAATAGCTAATTTGTCTGGAAAACCATCATCGTTTTAAGTAGCGATGTCCATAATTACATTTGAATTATTTTCGAATGTGTTGACAAGATTATACATAAGTGCATGCACTGCATCCTTGTCTTGAATGAATGAGTAATCTCTTTACTAGACACACACTGATTACATAATACAGACAGTAACATTTTAAACAACACATTGTGCCTCAAAGGCTCCAGCTCAGCCTATGCTGCGGATGACCGCGGCGCTGATTTTCAGCAGAGACCTACGAGCGAACGACGAATTATGATAAAGTTAATAGATTCAATAGTCTTGTCTGTACAAAGTAGGTATCGCTTTATGTACAACTGTATTCGAATATCATTCGGATGTAATTATGTGCATCGCTAGTTTTAAGAAGACCTCTCATTACTTTAGACGTACTTCTATGGTGAGCTTAGACGTGCGAAGACTTTAAACACTATATTTTTAATAAAATTACCCATATAGCTTTATTTAAGCGATGCTAATATAGTAAATGTATAAACTATTACAAAATAGATATCAGTAAACAAGCAAAGAACCACTAATAGTCCTCGATGATCCCCATTCAATAAACAGACAAACAGCTCAACACAAACATGTGCAATCTTACGTAAAAATTACTGGCAATCGGAAACATCCGTTACCCTTGATTTGGGGTAAACACGTACGAGTGGGGTAAACTGATTCCGACTTATCCAATTACGAGCCCCTCTTAACAAACGGACATTAGACACACTATTCTGTAAATCACACGACATTACTGTTGCGTCGATTGAACGTACTGGTGATGCAGAGAGGGGAGTAAGACGGAACAGCTTGAGAGAGGCAGGTAGGAGATCAGTAGCAGTATTCGATCTGACTAGATGTTTGGCTGAGAGCCGTGAAGTATAAAGTAATATGAAAAATAATAGAAACTTGTCGTCAATTATTACCAAAACTTATAATATTCGTGTCATGCAGATTTTAAAGCTGAAATAACTAATTAGAATTTTATAAATTTACGTTAGAAAAAGTGTTTAATAACATTTGATATGTTTTGTAGATTGACTATACATACATACATAGATTCACGCCTGTTTCCCAGAGGGGTAGGCAGAGACTACGGAGTTCCATTTGCTACGATCCTGACACTCTTCTTTGGCTTCATTCACTTTCATCACATTCCTCATACACGCCCGTCGCGTCGGTTCAAGGAGCTCTTAACCTGGCCTTTGTCCAGAACGCCTCCGATCTGATCGAGAAACGTTCACCTAGGTTTTCCTCTTGCGACTGTTCCATTCACACTAGCCTTATAAACTTTCTTAGTCAGTCTTTCCTCGTCCATTCTTTCTACATGTCCAAACCAGCTTACCATACCCTTTTCTATTCTTGTAACTATATCCACTTTCATGCCGCATCTCTCTCTAATCACATTCTTTCAGAGTCACACCACATATGCTTCTCAGCGCTCTAATTTCTACAGCATTTATTCTGCTCTCATGCTTCTTTTGCCATACCCAACTTTCACTTCCATACATAAGTGTGGGCACTAATTGACTATATTTCTATATTAATATGAAACTTAATTAATCGTATCAGACTAAGTCCAAGTCTACGTGAGTTGATAGTGTCCAGCACGGTGACGGTGTCGGTGTGGTGTATCTCGGCGGCAAGTCAATTCTCTCGTCACGACTTTCATCAACTACTATTGTGTACGCAGCTATATAATAGGGCGTCTCTTTAATATCCTTGTAACAGGTTTAAAACAAACATGGAATAGTTTAGTTCAGTCAGTAGCTAGTATCAGTGTCAGCCGGCATAACAATTGAACAGTAAGATAGTCATTAGCATTACTAATATTATCGACTACCTTGAGTGTTTAAGGGCGTGTTCTACTACTTCCAAATAGTATTTATCAATAAGATAATCTCTCTTCTTTAACCTAACATGAGTGAGACAGTATGCGATTTATCTTTCGGATAACTTTTACTCAATAGTTGTAAAACTGGTCATAAGTATCGCTCGTCATTCCTCCTAAGAATTAATCTATCTATTGTTAACATAATAGCTCCTCTATAAAGCAAGGTGTAGTGATTTCAAACGCTCTGCTGAGCCCGAAAACACACAGATTGTCGATATCGTAGCATTCCGAGCTATACCAGCGGAAGTGCCATCGTTGTGTGGGAGAAGGTCGGCTGATTGGATCTGTTCTAGTAGTTGTATTAGTGTCTCGGTTTGTACGGCGCGCGGCGCGGCGTTATGGAAACGGGAAATATTTATTGAGAACGCACTTGTAGTACGCTCATATTGTAGGTACGCTCATATTAAATAGTTTCTTTACTTTTGGAGATAGCTTTAGTAATACAAAAAAGGAAATGATTCATAGTTTGCGTTGTCGGACATTACACTTACATATGAATAGCGCGCGCACTGACTGCTGTAATAGGTATATGTAAAGAAGCACACGCTTAGATCCGCAGTCGTGTAGTGTCACTAGTCCAGCATGGCGCCAACTATCGCAGGTGCTGCTCAGGTCTCAGTCAGGCACAGCGCACAGTGACCGCAGAGTCAGTCGAGTAGGTACTCAGCGACACTCCGTGCTGCAACTATAGACTGACTACAATCGGCCCGCGCGCCCGGCTTTACCTCGGGCCGTTACCGAATATGATATCGTTTCATATATTAAGGTATTTAATATTTATTAATGTAGTACATGTTTGTCATATTGAATTTTGATAAATTATTATTATTAGGGGTGTAATCGATATGTGTCTGTAACTGTTGTTGCTAACGTTATATCTGTTTGTTCTGCAGGAGAAGTCCGGCGAGCCTTACCCCGGTAAACTATCGGTAAAGTCGGACCTGAGTCCTGTCTTCGGTGAGTACACTTACTTAGTTATATCTTACTTTATATACATATATGTGTGTTAGATAAAACAGCTATATTTATACATACATAACATAAATTTGTGGCAATTATTTTTTATTATCAAATATGGCATAATAAATCAGAATATCATTAAATCAACATGCTCCTTGTCCAAGTGATTTATTGCGAGATTATCGATGATAAGATCAAATAACATTTTTGTTTTGTTGTTCACATACAAACTTTATTGGCTTCAGTAAGTTGAAGTAAGCAGACCCTCGGCCAGCACTTAGCCAGCGTTCCGAGCATCACTCGAATATAACGGAGCACCAATTACTTACTACATATAAATAACTACAACACTTGTTTTAAATAATAAGTGTTTGGGAACGTATAAACAATTGTATTTATAATTAATTGATTGATTTTACTTGTATGGGGTTGTGCTCAGCTGGGCGCCTGTTACACAAAACATATTAGTTTCACGTTTGCTCAGATATGTTGTGTGCTATCAGTTATAATAACAAACCAGTTACGTTTCAAATTACGCTTATAGAACATTCTTGATAAAAATCCTGTAATACAGCTTGAACCAGGAATAGAATCCGTAATCTCGCAATCGGATCTTCCATATCGAGTTAGTCCGGTTCTGTTTATTTGATCGATATGCAATCTCAATATATCAGTGAGTCCTTTTGTGTCAGCCATTATCTCACACGTGAAGTATTAAGTAAAGCTAATCAGTTATATGTTATATTATAACACGCCTCCTCTAACCTTGTAAGAGGCTCATCATAAATTATCGCATCTTTACAACATTACATCGAAACGAACACGATTATCGATAACATTATCGATAGATCTAGCTAGTGATGTGAAATTGATTTCATATCAACTTGAGGGAATTATAGGGTATTAAATGTTGTTTCTCACTGCAAGCGGAGAGTTCAGTAGATTATGAGTTTTTCATTGCCTTTTATTTTATTTTTGTTTTTGTTATTCGATAACACGAATATTTAGTCACAGTACGTAGTATGCAATTAATTAGTAGAACATTATTCATTATTATATTATTATACAAGGAATTACTATCAAAAGCTTAAGTATGGATATTTTTGTTTACTAATAATAGTTATAAATAAATAAAAAAGTGGCCAGTAGTGTTGGATTGATATTATAATATAAGAATAGAAACAGTAATATCTTTGATATATGTAGTTGTAGAATGGTAAGTTAAACATAATAGAGATTCTCTTTAAAACAAAGATAACATCACTAGGGTATACATTTCATTTAAATATATCAGACGTTTCGTAGATTTGGTGGCAGTTAAGGAGCTTTTTAACATACCTATTTAGTTTGTGAACTGTATACTTAAAAAATCTCACCCATCGTATTATTTGGATGTTAAAAAGATAATGAAGTGATTCGTATTGTTGAAAGCTATTTTCACTGGTGTGTGTCTCGGCTGACCCGCTTACAGTGAAAACCCGGCCTAACTCCGTACCCGAAGGCTATTAACTCCGAATTATGTATGTTTTATCGCCAGCTTATAATCATCTGTCACTATCGTTACAATATTTTCGTATAATTTCATCTTGCCCCACCTTCATAGGGATGGACCGTTATCGATAAATCATCAAATGATTTTGCTTTAAAATTATAGGGTTAAGTGTCTGAAAGAAGATGCAATATTATTATTAGTCTTGAAAAGCAACGCAGCAAAAGTGTGGTACGTCGATCCTTTTGTTTAATTGTAACTCTTGTGTGACCAGCATTTTAGAAATTGAGCAGGAGTAAAATTCACACGTTATTAATATATAGAAAAAGAGGACATCCTTCACTGTGTAGTGTACCTATGGACATTACATATTGTTGCCTTACTGAGAATCGTGCATTCGTTTAGACAAATATTATGCACAATAATAATAAAGCATCTCTTAAATGTATTAAGTAGTATAAATATAGAATTATTAATATTTAAGATGACACTGAATATCTATTACTATGCAGCAACGGTTTAAATATACTGTCGATTAATGGTGTATAGCATTAAAGCGCATTTATAAAGATTAATACACTAATACACACTTATTCTCTATAATTTTAAACTTGTTAAACAGCCATTGTAATGTATGAAGATATCTCAAAATACATTCGACACATCGCATCTCTCATCGGAATCGATAACGGAACGTAACCATCCATCACGGCGTACTCACATTGCGTCACGTTACTAATTCGATGTCTGTTTATCGATAAGATTTCTCACGTGTCTATCGACACCCGTCCATCACTAGGCGGAGCTCGTTATTTGTTGTTATTAGTGTTTTTTTTGTTATTTTTTCATCGGGATGTTTTCGAGAAACCGGTTGGAGTCCTAATCTGATCAGTTTGCCACGACCGCGACCCTGCCGCCTGCCGGACAAACCAGTAAAAAGACTATAACAAAATGACGTACAATAAAGAATGTTGAATTGTTATAGTGTTTCTGGCTTTACTGCCTATTTTTGGATTGGCTTTTGGGCTTAGATTACAGATTTTATACTGAACGACCGTATACCGCAGAGAAATCCCTTATTGCGCTTCTGAAGCAAACTCAAGTTAGAGTATGAATGTGTTCTGGATCGCAACCAGGTCAGTATTCAGCGTGCGGTACTAATTGTTACACAACTAATACTTCGGGTGCATTACTTATGTTAGTCTAAGTGTCAAGTTACAAACAGTAACATTGCCTCCGTGAATGACCGTCATGCTTTAAGAGATAACACGTCGTTGGGTATTTATATTATTTATTACAATTCAAATTGCAATTAAATATTCCATACATATAGGTAACATGTGGACAAAATCTTTAAGCGTCATTTAATTTTAAAATTATTTCGGTACTTTACGTAATTTAAATGAATTTCATTTGGCATATTTTATTGTTTTCATTTAATTTTAATATCAGGTAATTTAAATGTTAAACTGTAGAATTATCACAAAGAATATATAAATAAAGTAATAAATTATTAAATTATAGTTTATCGTTGAAATCCTACGTAAATCATTTTAATAGGGCATAACGGTATCAAGAACGTAACACAGCTTATGCTTATTTATACTATTATGTTAAATATAAACATAACGACAGATTTAACAATAACTTAATGTGAAGTTAAACTAATGTGGCGACACATTAGGTTTTGAATTAAATAGTGTGATCGTTTAGAGATGCGTATATCAAGTGTATTATCTTGTGTTTCTCACATGATGCTTAAAAACTTCTATATCTAGGTATGCGTAGTAAACAAGTATTGGGATACTTTGTATGTTATCGAAGATGCGCGCCGATCGTCTGTTGCTGCAAAGCCGTGTATGTTTGTTTGCTAGTAGACTCTACAGGATACAGCCCAACGGAAAGTACTAGACTGTGTTGTGCGAGGTATTCGAAAATGTCAGAGTTGAGTCGGTGATGGATGGCGCCAATGATTACATAGCGCGTGAGCGGCTGCCATGGCTCGGATACTTGGAGCGACGCGCAGTCCGCCGCGCGCATTCTTGAACACGATGCACTAGCTACTGCGGCATAGGCGAGCACCGTGGCGTTGCTTGCAATCCTCGACATCACTTATGAACCACATATGCGCAAATAGCTTGCCATACCGCTTGCTCCGACATCTATACATGTTAGGCAAAGTTATTGACTTGACTTATCTATCAGAGAATGAAGGCGTCGCATTTTGGCAAATGTTGCAAAGTGCATGTAAAGCCGTCGCGCGCCGGTCATAGTGTCGAGACCATGTATACAAGTAGCAAGTAGTACCTACGGTTTATTAGTGACTATGGTCCCTCTTGTCCCTGGCTGATCAATATTATTTGTCTAGTATCATATTCACACGATAATAAACCTAGTAAAACAAAACGGACGATAGTATGCTCTCATTAATCATTAACGGTTAAGAGGATACACTGAAAAATGCACTAACTTTCATCGAATAGTATAGGACTATGAGAAGACCAATTAATCTAGAATTTTGATATAGGTAAATTGATGTCTTTAAGTAGAATTTCCAAGCTCAAAAACACGATATTGTGATTTTGGCTCGATCATAATTATTTTCGAAAACACCTCTGAAAAATTACTATTTTTGAAATTACAAGGAAGTTACACTATCATTATGCTTAGGAATTACTCAAATATATTCGTAACATCAATATAGTAATTTGCTAGCTCATTATTTCCATAACTAAAACCAATCATTTTTATAATAATATTTTAAGATTTTAACAATTTCTAAGCGCTCTCGATTATTGCGGGCGCATCGCAATTTTAGACCTTATGACCGCTCTTTAACGATTGATACACAATGAGTGTCAATGAGTAGGTACATACAGTTCTAAACGATAATTTTCGCGGTGTCCCCTTAATAACAAATTGTCTATTTATTTTTGGTACTAGCCCAGGTACCCTCCAATGATGTAGGTAAGTGAAATCAACTGACACTTATCTTACCAAAGCTCGTAATAATGATCTGCAGATAACATCCTTTTGTCCATTTCTGGGCTCGTAATCCTCAGCAAGTTAGAGACTGGATGATCACATTTAAATTAGTATGTCGATCTGGCTCACTACATTTAACAAACAACCTTTATACAAGAATGAAGAACAAACGAACAGTATTATAAATCTAACTTATTAGTACGGCATCCATCGCTCAACTCGGCTCGATAAATGTCATTTGACAGACAAATAACAATATTTCTTAGAAGCTAATTTATAGTCGAAACTTAAAATATTCATTACCGAAGAATATAGCAATTAATGTATCTATAGTTTTTATGGCGCTCTCGTAGAATGTAGATCATGCCAACCGTTAAATAAAATATTAAATATCAGAAAATATAATTTGTGACGCAGCGCAGGACAAACACAGGTTAAACACAGTTGATGTCTTTAATCTGACAAAGAGCGACTTGTAAAAAACTGTTGCTCTTCAGAATATGATGACGCTGTGCGAAGGCATCAGAAATCTTCGCCTACTGCGCTGGTACAACTTTGCTTAGAAATCAGCTCCAGGAAACGCTTGAAAGTAGAGTCCGCCTGCGCAATATTCATAGTATTTGATAAATGTACCTAAGACGTTTTGTTTGATCATAAATGCGTGGTTTTCATCCTAATAAAATACTATTACATATTATATGCAGTTGAAAACATGTAGCATGTAGTTAAGGCAGTTGTTTGTCCGTACGTCAGCTCGTTTCTCGTAAACTGCCTAGTTTAAACTGGCTAGATTTCACATCTTCATGTAAGCAAATTAGGTAGGAATATTATGATAGTAAAATATTTGATTATATTGTTTGTATTGGTATATTATATAGAGAGGTTAGCTGTTTTATGTTTACTCTGATTAAGTAATTACGGTGTATAAAAGGAGCGAATGTGTAACGGGGAGATCGATGTATTGCCGAGTCGCATGTCATGCCTGAGGCTCAGGCCAGGCGGCCAGCCATTCACGACTTTTAAATGGCTGCATTACTCGTCTGAAGTTAGTTGGGTTTTAGTAAAAACGGTGTGACAAGTTCTGCTTGAGCTGACAGATAGCAGTTGTATTCTAGTAGACGGATGAAGTCGACACTGTTGCTCTGAACTAATTAGAACACTCGTCACGGCTCAGACATATGGCTCGAGAGAAGGGTGGTGCCTAGAATAGGGCTACATTATAAATATGAAATATAGCGCTCTATAACAATTGATTTTGATTGAGGTAGGTACTTACTTCTGTTATGTAGTAGAGGGTGTACTAGGCAGTTGTAGTCGCAGTCAGTTCGCGTTACCATTGAGTTAGATAGCTCGGTGAGCTGAGCCGTGCCTATCTTCAGGGCAAAGACCTTTATCTTTTGGGTCACAGTCAAGTTTTATTTGCATAGTATTACTAAATGGCATTAAAAACACGTGATCACGCCATCGACACACTTTAATATGAAATTGTTGAGTCGATAAACTATTGTTGCTATGCGTGTCATCAACAATTATGTCCATGTGAACTTGTATGTTTTTGTTGCTAAAATTATCTTTGGGTAGTCACAAGATTGGATATCGGAAACCATAGATATTATTTGCTCGAGTGTTGCGTGGTGGCAATAACCCACGTGTTACGTGTTACGTGCCCTTTGACAGACGGAGATACCTGGGTCAAATAACCAATCATACATAATGAAATGTTACTTATGATGACTATACCAATGTAACTATATTGTGGAGGAAATAAATAAAATTATTATTATTATTATTATTATACACAAATAAATATACCTAATAATGTAATCTACGTGGGGTTGTCTAATGTCTTGTTCTGGTGTTTTGTGCTATACTTAAATATGTAACATAATCAAATAATCTATACTAATTACTAATGTTATATTAAAAGTAAATATTTGGTGTTTTGTTTGTTTGTAATGATTTAGGACCTAATTCAAAAACTACTCAACCGATTTTATGAATTATTTCACTATTAGGAAGCTATATTATCACCGAGTCACACCTAGGCTTTATTATATTTAAACTTAGTGTAGCGGGCAAAGCTAGTAATGAATGAAACTCTGTTAGATCGGATAGCACACACGTCTCGCTTCGAGGAGTAAAAACAACTATTTATGTTAAACAAGTTTAAAACTTGCCATCTGTACTATTTTTGTAAACAATTTCAGAAAAATGTGGCACTGCGAGCTTTACTGTAGGCGATTAAGTTAACTCATATTTAGCCATCCTTAAGCAAGCAAGATGACATACTTTGCCAATCCTGTAAAACACTTAAAAGTAGGTAGAAATCAAACTACCCGCTCTATATTGCACTTTAAATACAAAAGCTATCTTTAACATTCGAAACGCAAGTGCGAAATCTTTTTGTGCAAACATACCCATCACCGGTATTTTCTGTCTTTATCTGTGCGAGGTGTTCTGCATGTGTCCGTCTCGTTCGCACAGTCAATTTGCGAGTACCCTCAATGTGTAGGTGTTATTTGTGTCATTATATCGCAGTTCTAATTGGAACTTGATACGCGTACACAATTAGACTCGTCATCTTAGATTAACGAGCTTTTTACACTTGCCTCTTCGTGCGGCGCCGGCGCCGCTCACACGCGACAGCGGCGCGCGCGCTGAGTTATCCACCTATAGTACACATTGGTCTAAAAAGTTAATGTATAGTAAAAATATATAACACACAGCATCTTCTTAAGATAACCAGGAATAAAATGACAGTTAGTTAGTCCTGCCTTTATAATAGTCGTCATAATATGATTGTCGCTCTTTACACTTCCGTCGTGTTCTACGAGGTGATCACTTGGGTTTGCCGGCCTTTGTTAAATTATGTAAACCTTTTGTAACTAAATAGTTCGTTTGTCTTCCTACAAACATCGTGTGTGTATTGTTTGTATATCAAGAGAACGACGCTCGTTATGGTTTGCACAACAGCATGCTGCATTGCTAAGCGATCTATTTGAAAGTAGCAAACTACTAAGTATTGATATTAAAGTACATTTATGAATCTTAAGTCAGTCGTTACTTATTGTCATCATTAAAATGGTTGAACAAAGGAAACAAACGGAATATAATTAAAAAGGAAGTGTCATAACCCTCATTGAGTATACCGTCCGTAATAAATTGTTTAATTTAGTTGTTTTTTTTTCATTCATAGTACCGAACCCACCCTGCCGGTGAAATATCTTGTGTGTGTGGAGGAGGATGTTAGAAAAAATATTATCGATGATCGATCATTCGATAACGTTTGTGGACGTGTTAACCCTCACATTCCTCGGATGATATGTGAAACTTATAATCTAAAATATGTTCAACCCTTACCACCTTGGGAACCCTATAATTAATAGTCATCAATTATATTCGTAATATTTGTTTGCTTCACACCATGTTGGTTAATATAATGTTTAGTTTTACTATCGAACCTTACAGTATGATTGTATTTATGCGTGCGTCACAGTTGCAAGCTTGTAAACAACACAACGTACCTACACTTTTTAAACAGTTTAACTTTAGCTTTTTAATTTCGGTTCAACTTAAAACATCGTGTTGTTTGTGCCACAAACCGCCACCTCTTATGACTTAGTTGAACGCTGATGATACTAAAACACATTTAGAGTTCCGTGGTCGATATAAAATTATAATTTGTTTCGCTGTCACCTTTACTTAGTCGGGTGTGATGGTGTGACTAGTTTTTGTGTCACGTTAAGGGTGCGTCTCACGGCTCCCATGCCTGCGCCTTATATAGTCGCACCTCAGGGGCCAGTCGCACCACTGACCTTATACATACTCTAGCCGTTTACAAATACATACATAGTGTCACACACATGTCCCCCAAGGGGTGGGTAGAGGTTTTGCGCCAACTATACTAGGCGGAGAGCTTATAGCCATCTACCGTCCACAGTTTCGTACTCTATGCTGGTATTGAGAATTTCTGCCCAGAAAAACCCTCTGTCTGCCTTGCATTTGAACCCTGGATGGCTTTTCCATGACATGCACAGTATTCGCATACAGTACCGGTCTAAAGCTTATGTTCGTTAACTATTTGGTTCTGATTACCTACTCTTACTGTTCAGCAATGCTTACCCATCTGGTGGAGATACGTGATTCTTGTGTATAACGGTGTTAATATTAATGTACAGGTAATGGTTTGTGTGTGGTACCTGCTGCAACACACATCATAAAACGAGTAATAAATTAAAATGTCGCATGTTGATTGTTCTACTCTTGGAAACGACAAAGCGCCACCAATTATAAAATTGTATTTATTTTTCGTTCCGCCTTATATTCGCTAAATAACTTAACTTACACGACTACTCATCTCTAATTCTACTAACCGATCACTCACCCGCAGCCAGCGAGCCGGAGGCAGCCTACCCGCACTGGCTTCATGGACACACTTATGGAGCTGCCAGCACTGAAGCGTTGCATCATATTTCGGTTTAAAAACATCCCAGCAGAACCTTGGTTTTGACATTACTTAATTTTATTATCACGAAGGCGGCTCAAATAATAATAAATGGACAAATCAGTCGGACAATCGTCGTGATGTAGAGCTTACTTACGTTTATCAGCAGTCCATACATCAACAATAAGAGACACGCGTTTCGTAAGATCACTTAAATTGTCGCCATATTAGTACAGAACCCTCGCACCTTAACACCTACACGGTAAGGACGAGCGCGCACTGCGCCTCGGGCCGCGACGCGGACGCGCCACCACTCCTGGCTCCTGGCGCTTCACACACCTACTGTATATTTACGCAACTTAGTATGCGCAGGATATCGAACTAATTGCAGGTGATATTAGGCGTTAAGCACGTGAGCAGAGAACACCTTACAAATATGAAATGAATGCGTAAAGTCGGCGACAACGACGCGACGCGCTATCACAAACCTATGGTATATTGTTGTACAAGAAAACATACTTTTACTAAGCATTAGGCGCTAGGTAACACAAGAAGATGATTGAGCGAATCATTGAATGAATACTACTAACTTGGCAAAGTTAGAAGTAATGTTCCACATAGCTAACAAAAGCTCCTTATTGCGAATAAGAGGAATCCAAAATGTGCCTGACATTTCAGGCGTTATAATGAATGAAGGATAAAAAAGACGAGCTGATATTTACGCTACCTTGTAGTAAAGAAAACTCATTAATTAGAGTACAGGTGTACAAGAGGCTTATGATACAAAAAATACGAAGCTCGTGATGAGCAACCAGTTTAAGATGGACACGGCGAGATGTGTATTTGCTTGTGATTGTAAAATTATAAATCAGAAAAGTACAGACATGTGCCAAGAATTAAAACTAATAAACCGGTCGCTTCACTTAATCCTAGCAATAATGTATATCGTTTTGAAGATCTTTCGCGCTAACAGCCTTTATTGCTGTAACGTAATGGTTATATGACAATATTGTAAGTAACCGGATAACTCACTTTTGCAATAATTGTAGTCTCTTAGTAGTGTAGAACAAGATAGAGTTAAGTGGCTGATGTAGAGTTGGCGCGGTTACTGGGCACCCCTAGTGTCTCAGTGTGCGATGACCCTTACACAGAAACACGTTTTTATTCTCCCGTTTTTGTCGTCGATAAATCTCGTAATTGGTGTGTAGGTAAACTCGCCAGTCTCTGGTAATCAATCACTCGAAAAGGTTATTTTGTTTTGAATTAAGAGTGGAAAAATTAAATCAGATTTTATGATATGATGCTGAGATCATGGCAGCGTTTCCCGAACCGGTTATGGGCCGATTAAGATAGGTTTCTAGACCACAGATCTTATCGTTTAATGTTTAGTTCTTACTATATTTCGAAAATATCACTGACCATATTAAAAACGACGACAAATTAACGGCCGCAGTAGCGTAGGTATAGGCGCATGAAAGATAGAGTCACTCGCAAATCCAGAAAAATAAGGATTTTCTACATTCCCCCGTACTGACAGCACATCCTTAAGAACCTTTAGTGAACCTGCGATTACTGTCGATCTGAGTGCTTGTGCCTCACCTCTACTATAAAGTCAAAGCACAAGTCTATACGGTGTGTATTGAACACGTATGAATGGTGCACGCTGATGACCGTCATCTACATACGAAATCCTTGCGACACCTCGGGCTCAGTCACACCAGGGCCAGCAGACAACCACTCATGGTACTCGAATACTATTTCATACTAGAGAACAATTCATTAATTAAAATACTTGTCGTTGCCTGTTTATTTAATGATAATGATGTGAAAGTGTAATTTTGTTAGCTTTACGCCTAAATAACGATAATTTAATTTGTAGTTCTATTACTGTGAATTTTCTATTTAGTTATTATACATTTGAACAACAGTATTAATTAATATGGCCATCATTTCATAACTAAACTAATGAATGTTAGTTATCGCCGTTACGTACCTATTTTAGAGTTGGTCTGCTAGAAATGATTGAGTAGGAAGTATTACCAGAAGTAAATGATACGATTAAAGTCGTTATACTATGCGACATCATAAAATGTTTTACCTGTAGGTATTCGAAATGACATGACATTGTATTATATTGTCTTCTGTTTACGCGAATGTTATTCATTAAAATTAAAATGTAATAAAGTGTCAAATAAACAACGCGATAAAATCCCTATATAGTAGTTTAATTCCAATGACATTACTCAACGAATCAGGTTTAAGTAACATGACTCAATATATAAATAATTTAATCATTATTTAAACATCGATAGCCTAATTGGGAGCTTCTTGGAGAGAGAGTTCTCGATTTCAGCTCATGGCACATGAAATTGACCTATCGAAGTTATGTGCGTTTTAAATAGTTAATTATGAGGATACCAGCATAGCTTCGGCTCCCGTCCTGCTACTGAACGTTCAATAAAACCTTATAACGACTAACCTGACGTGAGGAATCAACCCTCTAACGACTTATCACAGATGATTCGGGAATTAGGAGTGTAAAACCGATAATTATATGAATTTGTACAAAACCACTCGTACTATATCGCTGAACCTTCTATGCCTGATTTATCGTAAAGTAATTAAAATAAAAAATGTGTTGTGGTGGAATTTTAATGATAATGTTGTCTATACCTGATATGGACCGAGTAGCGCGTGCGTGAAACCGCGAGCATCGCCGCAGTATACGCCGAGCTTGCGCAAGTAGGTACTTGATGTTCTTGTGGGTACTTACTATTGTAGCCAACTGTACCTACTTATGTTCGATATAATACAAAGAAATGAATAATGTGCACTAGTCGCAGTAAGATACTAAACATGTCCTGTGATTTTAAGTCCTAATATGTGTCAATCAGATGTCTGACTCTAGAAAGTGATTTGTCTGCGCGAACAGCGCAGCGTGCAAGCGGCCATGTTGCCGCAGCCGCCGGCGCCGGCGCCGCGCTGAATGTTGTGGGTTCGAAGCCCACGCGGGACGATTATTTGCGTGAACCGCAAATATTTGTTTTAAGTCGAGGTTTGCTATTGTCCATTAAAAAAGAAGCGAAAGATCTTCAGCGATAGCGCGAGGGTAAATGTATAGGGTAACCTTAGGTACCGTCCACTCACAAATCTGATAAAAAAACAGCCAGATTTACCAATGAACCATATTAGAAATGATTCACGACATTTCACGGACTCACTGCGATATAAAAACGTGTAGTTACCTGCGCGGGGCGGCTCGCGGTCGCCACTAATTATAAGGAGTTGTGTTTGTGTTACCTCCGACATACAACCTTAACCAGGGACGTGTAGTTGCGGTCGCTTCTTGTGTTAATAGCCGCCATGTTCGAGGAGTCTGACTGACTTGTATGTTGTGTGGTCTTGCGATAGTCTCGTCTGTAATTATTGTAATAAATATTCCACCACGTAACTCGGTGCCGGCCGCGGGACGCGGGACGCGTGACGCTTGACGGGCCGCTCCTCGTCACTACTAAACTTTAACAAAATATGATCAAGTTTAGTTATTGATATAATTCATCATCTCACGAAAGGTTTAGGTGCACAATACCACTATCTTTTAATAGTTATGAGTGGCTCCCTACGCGCTACGCGCTACGCGCTACGGCACGATGTGATCCTGCAGGCTTCAGTAGCTCTTCTTGTTCGTGGCAACTTCAAACGTAACGTAGTAGGTGTATCTGATATCAATGACTGTTACTTTAACGCATAAGAACAACACCTGTTACAATATTGTTACGTGCTTGCTTCACATTAGTTTGTAGGTAGCCAGTTCTGTCCTTAAACTATATTCAGTTTGTCTCTTTATATACGTTTCGTCAATAAGACAAGATGAATGCGACAAAAACCGCGATTGTACAACTTAGAAGGAGACGAACTTAATAAGTAATAGGTAGGTTTATTATTTAAATCATATAATAAGTTATTTTAAACATTTTAGTTTTATTTGCAATGCGCTTTAAATATAATTTGTTTACGATTGGACGCAGGCATGTGTGACATCAGTTTTGTCATTGACGTTATAGCGTCTCAATAAAATGATAACTAACGATGATGATAAGATTAGTGGAGCGATAACTAATGAATGGTTTCGATCGATGCTATCGATGTTTCCCAATCTGCTGTTTGATCGCTTATCCACGTATTTGCATAAACAAGAACTTTTTTTATTCATGTACTTAATTATTATAATTTGCGTTTTTTCCTATTACAACTTAAATTATAATTTTCTTAGGGTAGTCAGAAGTCTCTTGTTGAAACTAATCACAAATTGCTAAACACGTATAAATAATAAGATCTTTAAAAACTTGAAGTTACGACCAACTAATACATATCTCAAGTGATCACACAAACTTCTCAATGTACACTTTATAGATATAGGGAAGGCTCCATGGCGATGGCTCCACTCGACCAATCAAGTACGTGAGCACGTTTCCCGGAGGCCGCGGTGGGTCCGACCTCTATCAATATTGACAGAACCGACACCCAAACTTACTATAATGTGTAGTAACGACAAAAATACACACGCTTTTTATATATTGAACTTGTAGTGAAGCTTACCAACGGCTACTGGCTTCAACTCGATTATTATTTGATGAACTAATAACGATGGGGATAAATAGATGTACCATTTAGGTTACTATCTCTCTATGGGTATAGGCCTTTGGAATTATTTGTAACATTGTTTCAGTATGAATTTAATTTTAAATGAATCAAGTGATGTTGGTGTACGAAATCGATGCAAGTTAGTACGTGATTATATTATGTTTTATATGCGACCTGAAGAAACGGCAAGCGATTACTGCAGCCTATAGATATATACGAGCGCTTGCTAAGTCGAAGGTATCACTGGCAGTGTTGCTGTTAGGGAAAGGAATCAAAACAGTGATGTGAGGTACCGGAACTTGACCCAGGAATCGACATCAGCACCTCACGTTAGCAAACAGACGCAAACTCATTCCGCAGGACCAGCGAGGCGTAAATATATAATTATAACAATGTGTTTAGGCCTCTAACAAAAGACCTGTCCTCAACAGCTGGAAACAGGGTGAGGAAGAATAAAAATCATATAAATCCTCCACCATGCCATGTGTAAATTCAACCCTGAACGTTTTTATGACAGACACTTATCAATAATTATGTTAACTATATTACAGTACCGTGTTGCAATTTCGTGGTAAAGCGAATATTTGTAATAAGTAGATATGATTAATTATCATATCATTATCTGAACGGAATATAACTAATCTGAGATAACACCGCTTTATAAATATTAAATGTGTGTTTTCAACACTTGATTGACATTTAGTAGATTGGTTAACTTATTTTGTTTTTGTTTAAACATAATTTGATTTGTGAGTAATGTTCAGCTTCTTGGTATTTCTTACCTTTTTATAGAAAAATTGAAGAAGCTGACTCCACCCGGACAATGTTTGAGAAATATGTATAGCTGATGTAGAGTCGAGGGTCTCGACTCGCGCTTTACAGCGAGTACTTGCGACTGCGCAGTTACGTGCGTAGTAAACAATTAATAACCACTCGCCATAACGGCACAGGTACTATTGTGAGCTAAATTGCATGTCTGACAGCCCTCCTAATAATCTTTACAAATAAATATAATTGAAGTGTCTGTTTGTAATGTCAAAATAACAGCTTTTTATCTAATGCGTATGAAAGTATATATAAAAAAAAAATAATGTCCTCCAGACCGAATTTTGGTCACGGCAGCCAATCTTAACGGAGACTGGCCATCTGCGCAGGAGATATTATAGTGCACAAGTGTGTGCGCAAACACAAGTGCACTCTCTGTTCCCTAGCTCTCAAAATGCGATGGGACAGAAAAAAAAAGGAATGCGCGGGAAAAAAAATTAAAGCCTATGAAATAGTGAACAATTTCCGATTCAAATAGAGAAATGTATATAAAATATTAATAATTTTAATATATATACATCCATTATAAATCCTTATATTTATAATAAAATAAAATCGACCCACAAAGTAGAAGAATGACATTAACTTTAGCATAGGTATTTCTATAAGTACGAGGAATACAGAAATATTAAGATTTTATAAACTTTGCTAACTGAACTTTTTAGTTAAAATCCACACGGACGAAGTCGCGGGTAACAGCTAGTAATAATATAATATTCTACCACATACACACAACACCATCCAGCCCAAACTAAGCAGAGCTTGTACTATGGGTACTAGACAATGGATAAACATACATATATACTTTTTTTGTACATACATACATATTATACATGGAAACAAAGAAATATAAATGTTCTTAAAGATATGTCACGCTGGCTAAGCTGCATGAGCCAGCGCAGCGCACAACACTACGGGACCTATCGTTAAGGCTCACGCAGCCTGACCGCGGGCCGAGCAGTACGACAGTTTTAAAAAAGGATGATTTTATTGTTATGGCACAGTATCACTGTCCTTCAATACGTGCTAAATGACATAATGGTGCCACTACCGACCAGCTACGGTAGGTACACCTCCGGGACTTCGACGACTCTTATCAACGACAATGCTCACCGAAGCCGCAATAACTTAAATCTTCGAAGAAACCGCGACTATTGTCCTCGCAATATTCCATTCTAAACGATCTCCCGATAGATTATTACAGTTTATTTTGAATCCATTTCCTCGTAGTAAGCAAAACAAAGTGCTGACCATAATGGCTGGCGGGCGCTCGTCATCGCAGTAATGGCCGCTTACTAAATTGCCTACAAATTGAAAAGGCGTGGGACGCCACTATTCTGGTCGCAGCACGTCTTCACTAATCGGTTTATACAAGTTAGAGTTACCTCTCGCGTAGCTTCGGAAGCGTTCGTGTGTCTTCGGTTACTTGCAATTATTATTCACTCTCTTACCGACTCGATAAATGTTCAATATTGAAATAGCTTCGCGATTGCGAGGACACGCATTCGAGCCCTGGTTATTAGGTACAGTCTGATTGAGATTTTCTGTGTGGAACCAAACAGCCATTTCGATCCTCAAATAGCATCTAATGCTATCCTAGTTGTGTAGAATGAAAACCTACAAACTCTATTCACATTTGGTCGGTTGTGATAATATAATTTCAAATAACAGATAATAACCCCAAATGTTTGATTCTTCATATGTACATAGAGCTTATATATACTAGTACATACATCTGGATCAAAGAACAGCATTGATTGATTATATTGTGCCATGCTTTTTTGGAACACAATGCGGTTTCGCGTTGAACTCTACATATTATGTAGGTAGCAGGATTACGAATGTCTTCAGTGGATAACGATATCTTGATTTATTGTTATAAAATATAGTCATTTTGTATCTGACTAAAATATTCTGACACGTAAATTTAAAAAATTGTATATTTATCATAATAACTTTATTTACAATGTATTTATGTATAAGCGTACAATTGTATTATGTATGAAACATTTATCGGTTGTGCTAGTCCATCTCGCTGTCCGTAAGTGCTCCTCATGGTGTTGTAATATGTTTGCACTAATTCGTATGTAGTTATTGTCTGTTCGTTAGACGGTAACAGACTCGCCCCCTGTTGCGCAGAATCTAACCATAACTAGCGACATCTGCCTTTCCCTTCGCAAATATACAGTCGTGATGCCTCGTACGTGTATAGGTAGGTACATATGTAACAACAGCCTCGTATTGTAAAATAACGTTACTAAATAAGTGCACACTGTACAGATAATGTGCATTAAGTAGTTATACTTTATAACGCTATTTTCCTTCGCTATTAACATTATATCATCTGAACACTAGTTATCGTGTTCAAATGCTCTGGAGCTTTAATCGGCCACGGCACTCAGCGCTTGTAAATTATCTCTCCATATAAAGAATGGACTTATTCAATACAACTCTGTGGCTTTGCTCACATATTTATTCTGTACCATAGACAGTTATTAGGAGAGATTGGACATGAGAGGGAAGCTCCCGCAAACCTGGCGCGGCTACAGGTGTTCTGTTAGCTACGCTATGCACGAGTTGTGTTTGTGAGCCGGTATCAGCAATAACTGGTCTATTCAGCGATTGTTATCGTAACTAATATTATAAATGCGGAACGGAGTTTGTTTGTTTGTTACGCTTTCACGCCTTAACTAATTAACCGATCAACATGACATTTTGCATACACGTTGTCAGGGGTACAGAATAGGACATAAGGTATCTTTCATAAAAAAAAATAACTGTTGCAAACCTAACCTAACCTACATTTACTCGAGCGAAGCCGGGGGTGAAAACTAGTATAAAATAATATAAAGTTATGTACTAAACAAAGAGTCAATAAAAAAAGACAATATGAAATCATGCTCATTTTATATCTTCATAAGTGACAGACAATCTTAGTACCCAGTAAGCCACTACCACAGGATATGTGCACTTACAACATCAGCGCCCTGGCGTTGCTCACACGTTGCCGACCTATAAAAACGGGAGTCGACATAGTTTGAGCGCAAGAGGGAAAGATCACACTCTTACTGACAACACAGCTTACATCTCTACAAACCTATTAAAATCAACATATACCTAAACAGAATCTATTTTCTAGGTGTAAATCAGTGCGCATAACCAAATCATATCTAGTTCCACACTCATAATCAAAATACGACCGCCATGTCAATAAAGTACAGTCAGTGAAAACCGAATGTTAATAAAGTAATAAAAGTTTTGATTGCTCACTTATTGTTTCACTAGTGGACGTGGACGGTGGTGATAGAATTATTTACGGACCGTTGTGATATTCTTTGAATATCATTTCGTTCGGTAATACGTTGACAGATTCCTTTTATCGAGATACACATTCTTGTTAGTGTCGATAACACTGTTAGCGTATCTACTGCTATCATAATCGTATGCGTAACGCTTTGGACAATGTGTTGTGTTTTTTTAAAGTAAGATAGGTAGAACATGGTCCTTTGGTTGCAGTGTTCAGAAATGTTGTTTGAAATAATTCTCGATGACAGGGTAGAGTATGGAGATGGAGATGCAATAAAGTCTGAAAGGGAGAGCTGTGAGTCAATAGGTTCTCTACTAAACATAATAGGAAAAGCCTATGAACTTCTAATACGAATAGTTAGTCAGTATTGTCATGACCGCAAACATAACTTTCATAATAAGTTATGTAGAAACCTAATAAAAAGTAGGCACATATACGCTTGCTAATAATAACATTAAGTAAACAGCTTGTATAATGTTTACGTATAACTACAGTTCAAGTCTCGTCGGTAGTATTAGGAATCTCGTACAACTTAAGTTTCATTTTCTCTTTCCAATAAATTTCGAAGTGCACTAAAATCAGAGCTTTATCGGAACGTCGTCAGTGGCGTCTGCGCGCGCAATTACGTCACTAAATGACTTCTCGTCGCGTGTAATCTGTTCGCCTGCCACGGCCGCGCCCCGCGCCCCGCGACCCGCGCCGCTACCGCCGAGTGGCGGTGGATTTTACTGCCTGACTGTACTTGCATTGCGAGATTTAAAAAGTAATTAGTTTAAATTGACATATATTGATTAATTGTCGATTTACGTGACTCGATAAGAATACTAGCCAAGAAATGTATTTGTTTACTTATTTGTTTTTAATGTTGTATAGTATGTAAAGTAATGTACCTAATTATCAGGTACAATTTAAACATAATCAAACAATTCAAAATGTAATATAACTTAGATAGGGTACGAACTGTTTACATGATTTCATGAACAAAATATTCGAATATCGGCAAACAGCCGTGACACACAAAGGTAAACACATAAAGAACCATTAAATTAAATTACACTGAAGTGCACAAAAATATAATTGTACATTCTTAAATGCAACAATAACCAATATTTAATTAAATTCACGTTGGTAGTACCGGATTCAATAAGCGTTTTGCATAACACAAAACATTTTAATTTGTGCGAGTTATAATAAAGGTTATCTGCTTTGTACGCATTAATTAAATGGCGCGGGGCGGACACTGTACAACTATCGCTTCATATCAGAGCCACTACACCGACACTGGGGTTCCGTATCACGGGATTGTCCTGAAGGAAACCTCACGGACTGAAGGGAATTTACCGTTATTTTGGCCGCTTTGAAATAGGTATCGTCTTGTTCAATCCAATGGCGACAAAATGTCACACGGCCGATTTATTTGTGCGATCCACATATAGGGTTTGTTGGCGCTGAGTATTGTATGTATTTTCACAGGCTTAGTCATTATTTTTAGCTGCGTATTTGTTACTTTAAAGTTAAAAGAAAGACACTGTACGTACTAAAAGAAATCGCCGCTCAACTTCATGGTGGACAGGTTGCGTTTATTGACGTAAAACCACTTCTAACAGAAGCATTGAGCTTAGTTGTAGAGGTTTTGAAAGGACACCAGCAGTAGCCCACAGAACTAATAAACCATTAAAATAAAGTCGTGTTGTGTTGTTAAACGTTTCGGAGTGATTTGCCTCCGCACCGTCATGTGGTGTTTATGTGATATATGTTTATGTGATAAATGTTTATGTGATATATGTTTATGTGATAAATGTTTATGTGATATATGTTTATGTGATATATGTTTATGTGATATATGTTTATGCGCTTTCGTGTGAACTCTGGTGAACAATACTTTCCCTTGTATAGTGTTTTCTAATGCGTCTAAAGCTCATAAAGGCGCGCGGGTACATGGTTTAAGACCTATTTAACTGTTAGGATTAAATTGTGTTTCTGTTTTTACTTTCATTGCGGCTATAAAAAGGCTTTTCTTTCATTTGTTGATGTTTAAATAGAAACTTAATCGATTGTTCAGAAATGAACACTGAACACAGTCATATATTAGGTGTTCCGCAGTTTCACTTGTGTCAGTGGCGTTGATTCATTATTATTATCTGAAAGGCCTACTTCGGTGGCGCAGCTGTCGTGTATGTGCCTGTTGTGCTCACGCACTCAATGGAAGGATGGATAGCTCCACGTTCAATTCCCCGCTCAAGCAAAGTGCTATTGGGATTGTCTGTCAAGAATTAGCTGTCGCAGCACGGAGACAGGAGCTGTGCCCCGTAGGCGCAAGTACACTCGGACTAATCTCCACCATTATGTGGTGCATGAAAAATAATAATTGTAAATGTGCAAATACACGTCTGCTTACACCTCTAGGTACAGCGGCGTGAGACTATATATGTATTTTATAAGAAGACAATACTGGCATGATCGTTACTGTATGTGTTCATCTAATACATGTTCTACGAGTACGTGTGTGCTTATTTCAGTCTAACCCGATTAAATGGTGTACACCTGATTGAGCACCAAACTGGTAAACATCGTCACGAACTTTCACACTCATAATAATACTAGGATAACTTAATAATACTAGGATAACTTAATAATACTAGGATAACTTAATAATACTAGGATAACTTAATACCTACTAAACATAGTGGAGTCAACACGACATTGTCGCTAACTGACAGCAGCTGTCGCGTGTCGCGTGTCGCTGACGGCGCGGCGCATGCTTTACTGCTAATACTGCTTAAGCTTTGAGTTCTTAAGCTTATTATATATTAGCTTTTGCGCGCGGCTCCGCCCGCGTGGTACCTACATCAATAAAAAGTAGCCTATGTCCTTCCCCAGGTTTTAAACTATATCTCTACTAAATTTTATCTAAAACGGTTGAGTGGTTTAGCCGTGAAAAGGTAACAGACAGACAGATACACAGACAGAGTTACTTTCGAATTTATAATATTAAGTAAAAAGAGGAGGATTTATAAATTAAATGTAGACAGTATTTCCTTGTATGCTTCTGAACAGTATTTTGTACTATCGTGTTTGATTGCACGGATGCCGTAGTGGGCTAAGCCGTCGGCTCGGCTCGGCGGTGCAGTGCGCCGAGTGCTGGGAGCTCGATGCCCACGCGGAACAAACATTTGTTGTGCAGCTAGTTGTTCGCAGATTGGAGTTAGTTGAATGTTTCTAAAGTCGCACCCCGCGACACACCAATTATTCTTAGTACGGGAGATAATGAAAAACAAAAATGAAGGCTGTACCTATGGGAAGAAAAACTGTTTTAAAAACACGTAATAAATAATATTGATTGTCCGAATTGTATTTATGTACGTGTCAGTTAAAAGAATACAGTTATTCTTATATGTAGTAACATATAGCGTCTAGTGGCTCCGTTCCCAAAATAATCTCAGTATAAATAAAACTTAAGTTGCGTTGGTCTTTCTATGAATGTTAGTTAGGATTTAGCTGCAAATTTTCCGACATTATGAAATTACTAAATATTTAAAATGCTTCGCAGGTAAATTCGAGCCGCATCCAGCAGCGGGGTTCAACATGGGCTACCTCATGGCGCCTTACCCCTACCCCAATGGGGGGGCGCATCCCCTGCCCGTCTCGATGGTGAGTTTGCATTATCAAAATCGCTTTACACGACAACCGGAGCTGTCACCCTCCGTTTCAAATTTAAATCATCTATATTTTTTATGGATTCGAAATTTAAAATGGTTTTTGTCTATTACTTAATGGTTTTTTAATGTTTAGAACAATCGTAGAAAATGACGGCGCCGGCGCCGGCGCTGTCGTGTGAGCTGATTCTTATTCAAACTAGGTCGAGATGTATCGCATCCACATTGTACCTACACAGAATGTTTAGGTCTTATATAAAAGAGAGCGAGCATATACCTCAACAGAAAATGACGCGAGTGCAGGGACACATACACCACTATATAAACAACTTGAAAATAGGATATGCTGAATAAATACGCTTTAAAAACTGTTTAGTATACAAGCACATGTACGCCCACCGTCCTTTCGCGTTATCAGCGCTATCAGTCGATAGTGAGGAACTCGCGAAACGCTCCGATCTACGGATAGGTATGTGGAGGCAAGCCTTGGCCGCTGTCTGCCACGTCACCGCTCGTCGCTTGTGATCGCGACCTAATGAGCTGTAGCGCTGCCGGCTACGTGTTCTCTATCACGCCTTGAGGGTACACAACAGGTCTGCCGTAGAACATCAATCTAATAATGTTAGATGTTTTCTTAAATGTGGATCGTAGAAGGGAACCTGACACCTAGACTATGCACAGTCCGTGACTATTAACTTATAGTTTTTGTATGAAGGCTTTTATTTCAGCCGGTCTTCGCTAATTACGATTTACTTCACGATCTAAATAATATGAGTAAGTAACATCTAAATTACTTATTTTAATTATTTGCAGCCTCATCTGTCCCACTGCAGGGCAAAGGCCTCCCTACCATCTTTCCACTACTCTCTTCCTTGAGCTACAACTTGCCAGTCTTTATTGTAAAGCTGCAAATCATTACTCCATCTGACTTTTGGTCTGCCGCGAGCTCGTTTCTGAGTTGGGACCCACAAGGTGGTGATTTTAGCCCATAGATCATCCGACATGCGGCAGACATGTCCAGCCCAGTCATATTTCAGTTTTGCAGCCTTATGACACACATCCACGATTTGTGTTTTTTAGCGCAGTGTGGTGTTTTTTATTCGATCTACGCGTCTTACATTCAGGATGCGGCGCTCAATAGCTCGCTGACAGACCCTGAGGCTGGACTTCTGATTTGCTGTTTGACCAGGTTTGAGCGCCGTATTTGAGGATGGGGAGGATGCACATATCCATGAGTCGCCATTTTAAGGCCATAGGCAGATTTCCTTTCATTTCTTTCATGGACCAATAGCTCCTCCAGGCGTTTTCAGACCGACGTGCGAGTTCCGCTTCTTGTCTCGCCTGAAAGGAGACTAATGGGCCCATATAGATATACTCATGGACATATTCAACCTCCACACGCTCGATGTAGATTTTGCGCTTTATGCTATTTGTCATCAATTTGGTCTTCGACATATTCATCTTCAGTTCAACCTCGAGGCTGGCTTGGCATAGGTCATTCAGTATTTGTCCCAATTCTAGAGCAGATGAAGAGAAAAGCACTATGTCGTCTGCAAACCGGAGGTTAGTTAGATCTAAATAATAAGAGTAATTGTTTTCGTCTGCACGGATAGTGAGGCTTAAGTGATCAAGGCGTCATTACTAACGACTGTCGCAGGTTCAATCCCTGTTTGGAATAAGTATGAGTCAGATGTATGAATATTTTTCCAAGACTTTTCTTTTCAATTATTCTGAAGACACGAAGTCATCCAAGATATAAAATTATTACATAATATGCTGTTGTGATAAAAATATATAGGCAGAGATCTGGTGCAGGACACAGTTGATACAAACATTGAATGTCTGCACATTTTCGTGTTTTACGTATGTACTATTTACTTATTTTTATTTTCAGACAGACTTCATACATACAGTCACATTCGCAGACTAAATAGAATGTGTCGGCCGCGGGTTCCGAGAAACCATATTGTATAAACACCATTTGACAGTGATCCCTACACGTCTCACTACACACAGACACCAAACATTAGATACCACGTTATGATGAGCTACAGCTATAAATTCATATTTCTGTCCCTTTCCAACCTCATAGTATTTCGCGGACTTCTCTGTTGTAGGTGAAAAGACGAGAAGCAAAAGTAAACGCTTTCTTTATAGTGATTACGCATGGTTTTATTTTTGAGGTTAGAACATAAGTGTTCGGACACAATGAGAGGTGACGCCATACTCCATCTTGAGCGCAGCTTGGCAAACTTTACATAGATCATATAAAGAATCTAAACAGAATGATTGCATAGGTAGCTTAGTGATATAAGTGTTGCGTCGCACAGCCAATGTGCCGGCTGTGCTGCTGTGGGTCCGCTCCCCACACGAGAGTGCACAGATAGGTGTTCTAAGGTCCAGTGCTCGTGGTGTTCATTGTTGTAATGTTTGTGAAGTCCCGACACAGGACTTATTCCCAGCGTGACAGTTGTACCGACATTGAAGAGTGTGCTAATACTTTTCTTAGCTTAAAATTTGCTAAGCGGCGCTCATTACGTGAGTTATCGGAGTTGTGATAGTCTTCCTGTCCCCTTTGCACCATTTTCGTCAATCTAGAATATCTGTAGGTACCCTGATCATTAGTCAGTTGATAAAATCTCTTGATCTATAAAAAAACAAACTGTAGTAAAGGTATATTTGAAGCCGAACTCGACACCAATGCCTTGTCGGTCTAGAGGTGTTTCTTCTAGAATATGGCTCTTTTGCTAGCGTGATAACTGGTAAACACCAGACAACGTCGCTCACGTCGACCCCGGAGCTTCGACGTGAAAGTCGACTGTTGATCCACGAGGTTGAGCAGCTCGCAGCGTCTGGTGGCGCAGTGCCACAGTTTATTTACACATTAGATAACAAACACACGGGCGGTCGACCACGGCGTAATCTAATAGTGCGTGATACTATTTTTATTGGATTATTTCCTCGTAATAACCGCACCACGTGTTCGGACGGTATCGAACCCGGGACGCGCCGGAAACGGTAACACAAACAGTTTTTATTTCTGTCTTCATCCTGCGCCGGGATGTATATCTACTATTGGATACTGAATGTGCATTTCATATTTTATTGGTTTCCTTTGTTTGGGAGAGTTTAAAACTCCTTGTTTGTATTATGTTAAGGTGAGCGGACAATCACACATTTAAACGTGTATGTACCTGCATATTTATTATTCTCAAATGTTGTCACGTGTACACTGCTTCATTGGCCAATGGCGTAAGTGTAAGTTTGCTTATCTCTTGATCATTAGTTCGATTCCCGGTTGAGGCAGGATTTTGACTGTTTCTGGCAGGCAATTCGCAGTGGCAAAACAAAGTCTGGAGAAATGTTCTGCAGACGGCAATTTATTGGCTGTTACGTTGTTGACAAATAAACTTATAAGATGCTTTAATGGTGCCATTGTTTTCCATCTAAAGTGCATTATTTCATCTTTAGTACATGCTATATTACGACAATTAAAAAACAGCTGACTTAGCCGGAACATCAAAAACCAATACCAAACAAAAATAAATAGTGACATTATGTTCTAAGCTTGGGTACATAGAGTCTACTATTAAAAAAGTTTGCAAAAGTCCGCATACACACGAGACAGAAAAGAATTTATTCCAATTTAAAACGTCCGAATGAAAAGCTTTTAAAAGTGTCGGTCGCGCCGCGCGCGTCACGTCTCCGCCGCCGCGGCGTGCCGCCAGGGTGTCGTCGCGTCGCTCGCACGTCGGTATCGTTCGATACCTAAGGCCAGTACGCATGCACGAGCCACCGCCATACAAATCCTTCGGAACGCGGTAAGAAACGAAAAAAGAATCCGCCGCGAAAATATGAAAGTCGTAACGCAACAGGTGGACATACGACCGTCTCATTCTTTTCTATGAGGTTTTAAGTTTCGTCTCTGTTGTACGGAAGCCGCCCCTACGGACGCCGCCCCCGCTCTGGGGCGGGAAATTTAAATGAAGGAGGGGATGGGATGGAAATGCTTTTCTTTTTGCTCGCGGGGTGTATTTTAGGGCTTTTGTCTGGGTGAATGCGGCCAGCAATTTCGGGGTCGCTTGCGCTCGCTCCGTCTCGGGATTTAAAAATCGAATATTTTATTTTTTAAATTGAATTTAAACATTCTTTATTTGAATTTGTTTGGCACATGGCGGGGACGTTTAATGAATAGGTATTAGAACATCGATCAGAGTTTTTACAAATACCCACAATCATAAAATAAGTAGCAAATAAAATTTATTTCAGAACCATTTAATTTACCAAGTTTCTATATAGACAATGACATGTTTAGTGCTCGTATTTCGCCAGTTTTGGTAAGGATCCTTTCATATAAATACAGTTATCCTTTGGTTATATGATTATATGGTACATATTATAAGTATCTTACTGCGAATAGATGCAAAGCAGTGGATATCTATTACGTCTATTATCGATCCAGACAAAGCGAGGGAGCGAAAGGGTTACCGCTGTATTGCCCAAAGACAAAATTCGTTTGCAAATTGTCACCGACGTCATATAACTCAGTTATCTATGGGTCTACGGTGGCTCATCTATAAAAGCTTTTAATATTGTATAAGAATGGCGACTCCACATGCTATCTTGTTGTGTATAACTTGCAAGAGCGCACAGTCTCCGCAACATTTTGTGTTCATGGTTCGTGTTGACGTTGATCTGTCTGTTCCATCATAATCAATGGGTCTGATTTATAACATGATCGCAGAGGTTTAAAACTATCGCAGGTTCGCTACTGTTCGGAACTAGCGCTGTGGTCTCGGGGTGTGTGGTTGTTCAGCTCGCGTACTTAGTGTGTTAGTTTAATTATACACTCAGGGAGTATCAATATAAATGGGGGATGTATTTTTATTAATATGTTTTCATTTAAATAATATGCGGTAAATGAACGCCATGTCGCAAGTCGCTACGAGTCCGCCACAGGAGATCGCAGCTAAACGCTCTTCCGTAAGAAGTTATGTTGGCGGGAAATTACGTTAAATGGAAAATAATGATCTTTGCTTTTTCCGTTGTTAGCATAGCGAATTCTTTATAGAAAAGCAACGTGTCGGCCTCGATGGCGTAGTGGTTAGTTTAACCGATTGTCACGACTGAGGTCGCGGGTTCGATTCCCGCACGAGTCAAACATTTGTGTGCATAAACATGAATGTTTGTCTTGGTCTGGGTGTTTCTATGTATAAATATGTATGTATTTACAAAACAAAAAGTATATAATATGTATGTATATCCATTGTCTAGTACCCATAGTACAAGCTCTGCTTAGTTTGGGCTAGATGATGCTGTGTAAAAAAAAATGTCTGATGACCGTCAAGGCGTTATAAAAAATATGTTTGTGTAAGTTTTGCATTCATTACGGATTTAGGTGTTCAGTACGATATTATATCCTGTACGTAAACACTATTGCTCATTACGGAACAACTCAGAACGCACGTTGCACGTCGTCGTCGGGTCAAACGGACTTCACGATCTGTGGGACAAAACGAGTTTTTAATATTATTCATGGCAGACATTTGTCATAAAATTAGGCAGTAACTGATAAGAGAAGAGAGAGCACGACGGCGTTCCGTTAGTGCGCGCGCGCAGATCTGCGCGGGGTGGGCAGAGTCGTCTGCTCACGCGCATCGCGCGCGACGTGCCCGCGATGCGCCGTGCTGATACACGTTACGTAGATAACGCTTAACAAACGTATTACATGTTATTTATGGAGAGCCTTTGTTTCTTCGTAACGCCTCACCGACTCAGGGCGCAGTCGTGCCTTCCATTTCAACTCTATGAAGCTCCATTGCCCGTTGGACAAACAGCGCTACATAGTCGTCGGCAGTTCCACGCTGACTGCTGTGAAGTATTGATCTCAAAACTTACAAGTTGTTTACTTAGGTACCTGTAGGTCTGTGACACTTAATAAGGTTTTTAGCTAAACATTCAATTTATTTATATTATAAAAACGTAGGGCATTACTATGTAAATATATATATATATATATATATTATAAGTTGATATTTTAAGTTAACGTGTATTAGAGGAGTTTAACTAGACTTGCAACTCGTATCTAATCACGATTCACACACAGATTCGTTCCATGTCAGGATTAAAGCCTCGTGTTCTGGTAGTGGCTTGATCGCTTCCACTATTACGCCATGGATACAACCTTATGTTGTAATATAAGTCCCAGTACGCAACGTGAGCGACAGTGACGCCTACTCCGCGGCGCACTCGCGGCTGCGTGCAGACGGACGGACGTGTCGCACGCGCAGTGAGTCGGTGCGGTGTCAGTGGTGCACTCGGTCCACTACAGCGCGTCGACACCTGACGAGAGCGCGCGAGGGTCCAGCTTACGATAAGTACCCGCCTACAACAACACCAACAATGAATACTAACAATTAATGAACCTCATCGCACACGAGACAATCGCCACTACGGAACATTTCTGTTATAATTGTAGCCCGCGCTGAATTACGTCGATCATATATTTAATGTTTGCGAGAATTTATTGCATCAACTTAAGTTTAATACATCAAACATTACGCGTATCCGCGTTAAGAGTTGGGCGGAACTGTGCTACAAACATGTACATATCCGCATTAAACGAGTTTTATAGGTATTAAGAATTTTAAGTGTAGTTTTATAGAGTCACTAGCTGTGCCCGCGGTTTTACCCGCCTTTATGGTTACTGCGCCGCCCCCGTGGGTCGTAGCTTGATGTTATATAGCCTATAGCCTTCCTCGATAAATAGGCTATCTAACACTAAAATAATTTTTCAATTCGCACTAGTAGTTCCTGAGATTAGCGCGTTCAAACAAACAAACAAACTCTTCAGTTTTATAATATTAGTATAGATAAGATAATGATGGTCATCTAAGTCAACTAAATGTTACATAGTTAAGAATGCTATTAGGTACTAGTTGTGTCAGACTATCGTGTACATGTGGCTGGTGCGGCCACGCGCCGCGCCTGCGCACGCGTGCACCGGACCGCTCGACAGACAGTGCACAGCGGCTACCTGGCGCAGCTACTCGAGGGTGTGAGATCTTAGCAATACCAAGATGTTGACTGTGCAAAAATAAATCCGTTGCGCTTCTGCCGCACAAGGCACCGGCCATTCTACTGACTACAGTATACTTCAACCATTAAGTCCCACATAATAATATTGCTTATAAGCAATTGATTACGAAGAGAACCTTGCTGCGTTTAAACGGACAATCTTCCAGCCTGGATGTCCAGTAATCAGATCTGACCTTTGCTAATTACAAGACAACGTTCTATAGAATAAATTACTTTAATCAAGCGAGCTTGGCGGCGAGAATAACTTAACGAAGCATAACATAGTTTAGTAGCCAAGTAGTACAGGATACTGCGGGAATACTAACTACGTCGCACCGTGCACCGCCATCATTGCAACTGTTCACCGACACCTCCGTTTAGAGCTTAGATAGTTGAAAACTTCAGGGCCTCGAGCATCAAACAGCGTGTAAGCCTTCTTAGCTGTCGCGTTTGGAAACATACCGCGCGCCGGTGTCAGCGCGAACTTGCGCCAGATCAACCGGGTGCTGCCATCTTACGGAACATCGCAGCCTCGTAAACTTGTGTTGTGTTTCTGCGGGAAGTAAAAGCTCGTAAAGAAAGCTGTGCTGCCAGCAGGGTAACCCTGGGTCTCGTTTGCATTGGCAGGGCAGCAGTATTGTTACAGGCAGCGGTCACTGTCAGACAGAACTAGTGGTAGAGAGCAGCGAACAGCTCGCTCGTTCGTCACGTTTCACTAAACGAAGAGCATTAGAGAGTAGAATGTAGCACTTCATTCAAAACATGAACACTTAGCTCATAATACATATAATGACATTTTATTATTGACATTTGATTACTACTTTATTCGTGGTTGAGAACATAGCTAAATTATACATAAAAGCTCCAACAAAAACCCTAAGTAAGTATAGCGAGCATTTCTAACAAATGTTCCGTTCTATTTCTATTTCTATTTCTCGGGTGGTTCCGACGGATTTCCCTAATCAATGTACTCATAAGACCATTAAAAAGAACATCCCTATCCCCAATACGTCTCCGATACCGGGTATAATTCCGCCCGGGAAAATCATTACATACGCCCCGGTAATTCGGGTTTCGAGAGCCACCCGAGTGCCACCCTCGCCGGCTAACCCACGAGCTGCATCTCATTTTCAAATACTACACTAACTAAGGCGCGATTTGTATACACCCGACCGGGTGCACGCCGCCCGAATATAACCTCTATGTCTTGCGAGTTAGGTGCACTTTGGTTCGGTGGCAGCGGGAGGTAGTCACGCCAATTGTAACTTTGTATTCGGGGCGCTAGAGTTAGAAGTTCTTTGTGTTTCGTCGGGCGCGCGCGCGCGGCTTTCGCCCGCCGCGCCCGGAGGGGTTGGGGGAACGTTTTCCACTGAATAATAGAGGGGAGATTTCCTCTTATTTTTTCGTGAATTTTTTATTTAAGAAAGGGATAAGATTTTAATGTGGCCGCTCCGTGCTTTTATTACTCGAGATTGTGAGATATATTCCTATTGTTGGGAGTCTTGATGCGTATGGGGTTTCCGCTTAAAGTATTTTGTATGAGATGTATCCGAGGACACTGGAGCTGTCTTTAATGACGTTTCACTTGATATAGTCGGCAGTTTTTCATCCCCTGCTGTTTCGCTGAAGGATTGTATGGGAACGAGTTAATGTTACACAGATAGACACGAGTCGCTAGATGTACTTTTAAACAATAAATATGTACTGGAGTAGTTTAGGGCGGGGTTTTAAACTAACAACTTTACTCGTTTATGAGATTTTGTTGGTATAAAGTTAACATCTCAGAAAGTCTTATAAAGTGTAAACGAACTGATGCGTTGCAGTACCATTGTTAGAAAATAGATATTAGACAATCATTTTATTTAAAAGTTAAACATTTATTTGTTTAGTCATGAGCTTTTAAAGTGTCACTTGTACACGTTTTAAAGTAAGTTTATAGTTTGGGCTAGTGTGCTATGAACTATTATTTAAAACTAAAGTTGACCATCGACCTGCAAAAAAGTAAACCTATACATAACACGTCCATTAAACTACAACACAATTGTGGCGTGATACCTTGAAATAGTCGAATGATATTTTCAAAGGATACCGAGAACCCGAGCTTTATCCAGAACATAACAGTATATAACATAGGTATGAACAATACAGCTAACACGAAACAGCTACAAAGTATAATGGAAGTATAAATACTAAAGTTTGGTGGAACAAAGGCTGACTCCAGGCTCATGTCCTCGGCTCCGGCGATCGATCAACCTGTCAGTCTGCTAATAAGTATTCTGTCGGCAGACGCTCTGCCGGAAGCTAGGCCACATTCCCCAGCGCTCTGCGGCCTGTCCTTGAACCTCACTAATACCACTCAATATATTACATCATATGTTATTCGCTAAACGTTTCACTTGTAGTCAATCGACGCATTATGGCTGTACAACCTGGCAGCATCAGGTAACACTTACGTTTAGTTAACAAGTTTGTCGATCGCACAGTGAGCTACCCTAGAACTGAACTGGTCTATGTGCCCTGACCCTGACCCACCAAGCTGCTAGCGAGGCGCTGCTGCTGAGCACATCTCGTCGAAGTGCCTTTAATACTTTGCCGGATCTGGCAACTGTATGCGTCACGTACTTTTGTCACTTGGATCACGAGGGACTCATAATATCAGTTCTGCATACAAAATGTTCTCGCTACTAACAACGCAACTCCATCTCAGTCTTAAAATTGTGAAAATTTTACTTGTTAATGAATCAATCACCGCATAAACCGTTGAATGGATTTGTATGAAACTTGGCACATAGATAGGTTATGACCTACGTATCTATGTGCCCTGGATTAACATATGGGACATCACAATAATGTACTTCCGTGCAATTCATCTGTGCGAAGTTGCCGCCGACACCAGTGAGATATATAGATAGCGCCACCAGCGCCATCTAGCGTAGCAAAAACAGGCGTTGTTTCTCTGCGGCTTCTACACTCAATACGATGCCGTGGTTATCGATGACCGCAACGGTTTTACCATGTACAATATCAATCCAAACCGAAATTGGATTAAGGGCATTCAATGTCCACCGCGCGGGTGCGGAGCGGGCTGGCACTCTTTGTACAACTATAAAAAATAATCAAATATTACGCACATTGTTTTATTGTTAAAACGTTTGTCTCTACAATTCGCGGATGCTTGTTACTCTTGTATGTACTCATATTTGTTGTATATATGTGTAGGTATTTGTTGAACTAACTACAAAGGTAGCGAACAAGCAAACCGGCAGTAACTCATCCTAAGAAAGGCAGTTATGTAGAGTACAAAAGCTTGCGTGTTGCCGATCCTCTAGAATATAATTGACTGCACTGTAAGCACAAGGGATGAAGATCATGGTCTTCCGCTCTAAGCAAAGCGCCTACTAAAGGAGCTTTGGCAACCTCAAGAACATATCCAAAAGGCTCCTAGTCGCGGCCTTCGGTAGAGAGAGGCTACTGGATAGTTAGGTTGAGCGGATTGCTTGTATAAGCGGATATCCTATCGTACGATAATTTAAGTGTGTAGTTACGTAGAAATATCTAAAATTCTAACGAAGTGAGATGAAGTTGGTTACAGCACACACACACAAGTGAGCTCAGTGTGTGCGAGCTGTATCGTACAACGATCGGTGCTTTACAGCTCAGCATCGATATTCCATTCATAACGTTCATAACGTTTTCCCTCCGAATACCATCGACCTTTAAGTTTAAATATAGAACTCTACAATCGGAAGTACGATTACACTTTGTCGCTGTATGACGTAGTTCCTTTGCGCGTGCGCCGACAGATCGTTATCATTTCAATGATTGTTTATTGTTTATAATGATTAGGCGCGACACCTTGAAACGTGTGGATGTCAATCGCTTTTTACATCCATCACATGTCTATTACGGTCATAGATTACTACTGAGACTGCCCAACATGTCATAACTGCTTACTCATTACGTCATACTTTAATTTTAACGTTTAGTAAGGTATCTTGAAATATAATAAAACCTAAGGCCTCTTTAGTTGTAGACATTGAACTGTTGTTTGTACCTATCGATAGTTCTTAATAAACACGTAGGTAGGTGTAGTGTAATACACGTAAGCGATAACAAGCAACACAACTTTCACTCACATAGGTACAGATATTATATAAATATGTAATCTCGTTTTTATTGGTGTAAAATGGGTGTAAAGTTAAATTTGACCACATCTGCCAGTCACACGATGTCTATAAGTAGTAAGCCGGGACAGTTACAAAGAATAAAAAACAACCGCGAGGTGCAGTCGCCTTCGATATTCGGAAGTGCAAAAGCAATCAGCAAATATTTTGTTGTATCTTTGCTTAACCATTGAGCACTCAATACCACAATGTAGGTAGGCAGGAGGTACGCGTACCCGCGGGATCGCTATTACAAGCTGACAAACAGTTTCGCATTCAGCCCTCAATATTCAACTACCCACTATAAAATAATCAAACACTACGCTAGGGTGCCGTCGCGGGGTGGCCAGTAATACTTTTAAAAGCGTCACCCCTCTCGTCTTTGTCGGATATCTCATTGTACAGACGAACTGAAAAGTCGTTTCGCGTCATCCAACGCTGTCTCTGCAGATGCCATTTTTTGTGGAAACATTCTTATCACTTTTTGTTGACGAAGTTTTATACAAAACGTTTTGGAAAATCATGTACACAGAACTGAATGTAAACTTGTAAGCAAATTTTATTTATGTTTAATATAATAACATATAGAATACATAGATTTACATTTATAAGTAAATTAATTATTTATAATAATTCACTTAGAAATAGAGCGACAGTTAAATATGAACTACTAATACTAATTAATATAACTATTGCAGGACAAAACGTGATACATACAGAGACAAATATTAATTATTATTATGTTTTAGGAATAGATAAGTTTTTATTTTATGTAATGTTTTGTTGAATGTTTTTACAAAGCCCTGACCAAATATTACTATAAATATTTTAACTATTAATTTATAGTGATATGATATTTTAAATACAATATTGTGTATAATGTTAAATGGTATCTTGATGTGTTTCATCTCAACGCATTGTATAGGTGTTATCACTTCGCGCGGTGAACGTCTCACTGCGCGCCATTTAATACTGGTTTCGTTACGCGCGATTCATTAAATTTAAATACAGATTTAGCGTGAAGTAACGATAATATTACTTGTTAGCTATTCTGCTTATTTGAAATTAAATGATTACTCGCTTTATTGGCGAACGTGAGCATCGTGACAAAATGTGTGTGACGGTCGGTAGTAGCCATTACCTTTGTATTCGGAATAGAACATTCGGTTTTCAGTTCCTAGAATAGACTGGAGAGGAACCTAACTAATCAGACGTTTTTTGAAATTAAATAAGCTTTATCGAATATGCCCCTCTCCCCCCCCCCCCCCTCCGCTCCACAGCTAGCTATGTACCACGTACATACATAGCTTCACCCCGGAGCTGCGCAGAGGTAGGTAGATGTGTTCGCCCACATATCGCGAGCTATGGTTTTAAGTCGCAAGTAATAAGCGGCGAGCGTATTATTGTTGTCCAGACCCAGTGCCCGATCCGGTGCTGCCACTAAATTCGTATTCTGCTCATGTCTGGGATTTAACCGCAGTACCATTCGCTACCGCTGCGCTACAGAGACTGTCGCGCTATACTACAAATATCTGGGAAGTATGGGCACAGAAGAAGTGCTACTGTATGTTTGTATACAGTCGGCAGTCGGTCAGCAACGGTGGACCTTCACATAGAGCCATAACGCACACGCCCGCACACACACGGACCACACGTCCCTCGCACCTCTCGTATCCTCACACAAAGTATACGTGAATGTTCCCAATTATACGTGCAGACACAAAGGCGTTGCATATAATATATTTTCAATAAGATCTAGATTCGTATCCGAGTCCCACCGGATGGTAATTGCCTAGAAAGTCCTATTTCCCAGCACCCGCCCCCACCTGAACGGGTTACCCCCTTGGAGGGTGGCGCACACCCCGCCTGCTCCAGATTTTAGATCTGCAGCTAATCTCGTTTCCAATGAAGCTGCGACGTGTACGCTTTCATTATAGTCTAGTTTTTAGATGCCTTTGTGTGTCGAATGCGCGCGCGCTTCCCTTTAGATATAGGCACAACCTGTTATACAGATTACTTATATTTACTTTCAATTAAATTGACAAATAACAATAGAAGTAAATAAAAATAGCTTATCAGAATAATTTATTTGCCAAACATATACAAATACAATTCAAGGTGTTATTTTAATTATTAGCGTAACGCACTGTTTATTCACCAAGACATACAAAGTACAATACAAGTGCAGCTCTTAGTGTAAACATAAATCTAAATAGTTAAATAACTTAAATAGTTGCACAATTATGTAATAATAGTGTTTTTTAATTAAATAAACAATGCCATATAATGCGCTGTATAGAATAATTAGTTATTAATTTGATTTCAATATAATAAATAACATTCGCATACACCTAAGTCAGTCAACATTACAAATAAACGTACATGAAATATAAATTGCCACTAATACTAGTTCACATAATGATAAAATGTTAATTGTATAATTTATAGATTACTATTAATTATTAAGTGATATTAATTATTACAGTTCATCATTTACACTTGTGACACTCACTTTGTCAATAATAATTAGTAAGTTATTATCGTTTTTTAACGTTGTTATAGGCAGGTAGTGTTTATGTAGGTACATACACGTAATGTACTAACAAATATATCGGACGAGTGATCGCCGCGACGAGTGAGCTGTGGGGTCCAAACCCATATGAGACAATCATTTGCGTCATTCTCAAATGATTGCACTGAGTACTTTGCGTCTGTTAAAAGCGGTACAGGGCTTAAACCGCAGTGCAGTTATTAAGTTGATTTCCTCAAACATGAGCACCCAGTCAGGCACGCTACGCTACGTCACGCAACGCGGTGTCCGTGTGCTGCTCCCGGTGCCGAGTGATCCGTAGTTCGATCTGCGCCTGCACTAACTTCACACGGCTGTTTTAAATGTGGATGTTCTTTGTGGTTGATGCAAATCTTATGTTACAAAGGTGGCGGCGGACTTAAAAACAAACCAATGGTTCCAGGAACTTGGTGTTTTATCCATTAATAAGTGAAGCATAGCCTATGATGGGCTATTATTGTCAGATTGGCGGTACCGTTGGCTATAAAACAACACGAACGGCGTCTTTACGGCATACGTTCATGGATATCTCTGTGCTACAGCGCCCCGCGCCCTGGCAGAGAAGTAGGTGTAGATTAAAAATGAACTGCCGCTTTTATGTGGGACGTAGGTTCGACACAAACACATTTAGTTGAACAATCGGTTAATATCCGTGGTGTTGCCAACATACGCAGGCGGTAACTGTTCACCATCAGACGAGTCTCTCTGCCACAGATGTGGTGCACAAAGTGTTGTACGTTTAACTGGTGTACTTTAAGAAGAAGTAAATAGTCAACTCTTTCACTTGTCGTGCATTACACATTATGTACATATGCATTAAAACTTTATATAAAACGGTGTATTTGCTTGTATTTGAAGTTAAGCAATGAGAATGGGATAAATCGAGGCAGAAATAATAAAGTATTACAATTAAGTTAGCCTCTCACCACAGTTCGCGTACAGACCAAACAGATTCGTTGTCTTTGGTTTTAGACTATGTGTTTTAAACCATAGCTCTTTGTTAGTATTTCGGTAAAGTATTAGTAGTGTTTTATTATTTGAAAAAGAATCAATTTTCGCCTAAGGGATCAAGTCCTGTGTTGCGGTGGAATTACCAAGCATAGAATTACCAGATACACGGTGCACCATTTTGTGGATTACAACAAAATAATTGCTCCGTATGGAATTCGAACCTACACCGTTTAGCGCTACGGTTGTGGTGAGGTGATAACTTACTCGCTGCGCCATCCGTGCACTCGTCAGTCGGTCATCGTCATCACTCATCATCATCGGTCAATCTTGTTAATTAATAATTGTATCTGCTATGTGATAAAATATTGATTGCGCTTGTGTATGTGGAGTATGTTATATAATATATATGTACACAACACGAGTGTTTTGGCGCGGCTGCAGACTTTAGTTACTTTCTTAATCGTAATTGCATCGCTTGTGCATACGCTACGAATACGCATATAGGTATTTAAATGATATTATTATTTCTAGAATGATTAATTATTAATCTAATCAGTATATTTACATGTTAAATTGTCTTTAATTGATAATCAAATAAATTAAAGTTTATCAATTTACAAGAAAACGCAATAAAATTAATCCCCATAATGATCAGTAACCACTCGTGTGGGATTAACCCTGTACCCTGTACCCTATAGTGTAATAGCTCTTAAGTGAGCGTCCAATTTCACACCGACTGTTACTAAAATGAAAATATTAAATCCAATTTACAAACTTACCCTTCAGCGTGCCCCTCGATGATCCACACAAAAACATGAATTATGACTATTATAACCTCTCCAGAACCATTGTGGGGTATTAATCGCCAATTCGTTATAAATACGCACAGTGGGCCACCCCGCTTATTTGCGCGGACAAAAAACATGAATATGATTTTATGGCAGGTTAAATACATTTAAGGGGGATTAAGTTATGAGTAATATTTCTATTTATGAGGGGCATTTAACGAGCTATTTGGCGCCTTTTGGCATCGCGTGCGGTTCGCGGGGCGCCAGCGCCATTCAACGCGAGATAACCCGTCATTATGATCCATCTTACCACTATAGCGGTTTTATAAATGTTTGTTTTCGTGACAGGTGGATTATAATGATCGGCGCGATGATTAAATGATCGCCTCGTTCGGTGCGGCTTTTTGATTGTACCTACACTTTTACAATATTGTCTTATGTCTATGCCAATGTTGTACATTGAAATTAAACAATCTTTATACGGAGTTATCCGTATCACAGCATTGGTTTACGTCGTACGCGACTGATCGGATGCTTTTATTCAAATAAGCGAACGTATACACTGCGATATTATTTTTAACTACGCGTTTTAATGTAATTTTTTCATATGAATATTTATGCTCTCGGATGTCGTTCTATGTACCTACGTACATTAAATATGTACCCTGTGCTCCCTATATATTAATTTCCATCGAATCCAAAATCAAAGGCAGTCGTGTCCCAGAGGACAGCCCGCTGGTCTAATGTGCCCATTCTCTGGACAAAGCGGATTATTTCCGATGTTGTCATATCTCGAACCTATTAACATAATGTGGTGACGTGATTCCCTTGTTTAGGTTTTTTGTGTTTTTTCTCACATCTCACACTGTGTGGTCTAATAGATATTGTGTTTTGACGTTAGTTGCTTCGTGTTTCTGAGAAGCCGTGACTGGCTTCATTAACATTCGTGTTGTGGGATTACTTTACGTCATGCAAGATAAAATATGAAGTAATTTTCCTCACCAGTAATATTGATTCAAATAATATAGTAGAGCATTTTAAATTACTGTTTCTGAACAACACGAGGGCGTCGCGTACATTTTCCCACTTAAAATAAAATTACAGAAGCAGTTACCGACAATACTTGCATCGTTTACACACAACATAATCAATTCCGCAAACAAGGCAATAAAACACGAGTAAAAAACACTGGCCCTGCGATAATGTAAGTGAAAGAAAACACAACACACCATTAGGTTACCGCAGTTGCTAAACAAGCCGAGTTTTCCCACAAAACGTAGGTTTAGCGTTAATATTTCAAGTGTATTGTTTGAGTAATTGCTCGCCCGCGAAATAACCTAATGGGCGTACTTCAGTGCAGTGAAAAAATCGATTCACCCATATTTGTTGTTAATTATAGTCGGTTGAGCCGTCTTTCCGCTTCTGCTGGTTCGAATACGATTTAAGACCCTCCCTGGTCCAATTACAGAGTTCTCAAAAGTACCCCCCTCCTCGGCCTCCCCTCTCATTTTTAGATCGAGCCTCGTTTTAATGACCTCTCGAGCTCCCGATGTTCATTTGTCGCGAGGGTTTTGCGTACGATTATTTCACTTTTTCTTTTTTTGCCCAGTAACGATCGACAAGTGAAGCACTGTGCTGAACACTCGACGGCTTAGAAAATATTATAATATTTGAGCTTAATTCGACGTGAACCTGCCCTATGTGTGTGTCGGCTCGTAGCGCACACACACACCGGCGCCCGTCTGCTAGTCTGTGTACATGTTGTGTACTACGTCTAGTAGCGTAGTTATAGTGACAACGTGGGCAATAGAACTTAACAAACACTCCTAATATAACACCACGGGATGAATTGGAACCGGAATATGAAGAGACGTAAAAAATCAGCCCAATATTGACGAGTCCATAGAATTGCGCATGTAATTGTTTAAAACTGCCCCCTATTTATAAAAAACTGTGTCCCCATTAAATGTCCCGCGGTACTGTTCGTTTACACGAGGGTGCCTTTTGTACTTTGTTTGGAATCCAGTAATTTTCTATGATTCTGCAGTTTGGCCCGTTTGCTGTAATTGTCGAGGGTAGATATTAATTCAGAATTACTCCCTTGCAGCCCTTTGTGAGCTATTTTTAATCTGCGCTAATATAGACATCGATTGTACAAATGATTAGTGGAGTATTGACTCGCCCAACATTACTGTTTATTGTGAAGGATATAACACAACTGATATAGCTAACGTGTATGTCACGAAACGTGATAATATTTGTGAGAGTATTAAATAATAAACCGTTTAGATGAAGGTATACGTTGCACTAGTGACGTGAGCCCACTCCTGACTCCTGACTCTGACACAAGCGTTCTAGCTTAGCTGGAGGAGAACAACAATACTAGTCATTTGAAACACAAACTGCTCGTAACCTTTTTAAAGAAAAAACAAAAAAACATGTATAACTTTAGTCAACCTAGGTATTAAACCCTGATCGTACAGAAACATTAGAATCTCGGTTAAACCTAATTTTATTTTAGTGACAGCGGTAATTTTGTCTCGTAGCATTAAACGCCCTTTAGAACCGCTGATGAGTTAAACTACGTCATAGCTTTAAGATGATAGAACGTCCGGACATGTCCGGAAATGTCAATGTTAATTATCAAATTAATTAGTGGTTACAATTAGTGGCACAAGTTATATACGGTATGTATGTGTGTGTGTGTGTGTGTGTGTGTGTGTGTGTGTGTGTCCGTGTCCGAATGGGGAGAAACAATGCATTAACTCTTAATGACATAATTATTTCTTTTAATAATGTATCGTATTTCATTTCAGTAACGTAACTTAAGCACTATAAATACTGCCGCTATGTTATTAGAAATAGTAGAAAGACCTTTATTTCTTGAAATAATATCATAAAACCCTAGACGTTTTTAACTATAAAATGATACAATCTAACAATACTGTGAGGCATATTTTGTCTCTATTTCCATAGTATAGATAAGCATCTTAACATACCTACATATACTATTTAAACGTGTTGTAATACACTTCGTAAGATTAAGTCAATTGTTATTATTTGTGTATTTATTTGTAATTAGTGCTCTGTAACGTCATCTTGTACTGATATCTAATAATCACGATGTGTACACATAGTTAGAACCATAGTTTAAACCAAAACTGTTAGTTTATAAGTTTTATACTGTATGCACTATGTTTTGTTTCGTGTGCCTTATTAAATAAAGAAAAATAAAATAAATAAAACAAATAATCAAATTTATTTAATAATATGTTATTAGAATATTTAAATAAATATAGTATGCTGTAAATATACCCCTAATGCGCATGTCATCTTAAATCCCAAAAAAGATCTATAAACCAAGCTGTATATTAATGCTATATGTATATACAACTTATTTGTATTTAAAACATTGCTTGTGTTTGCGAAAAATTACGAACAAACACGAAAGTAAAACGTATTGATTACAAAGCAAACAGATTCGCTCTTGACGCGAGGACAAACAGACAAATGACATCCAGAGCAAATACTGATCTTCATACACAAACAGAGAAGTACATTGTGAACTGTCCACGCGGTGCCTTCCCACCCGACACACACCACACACGCGACACACACGACACACACGTCTAACACATCTAAAACATACTCTAGCGCCGACGCAATTAGGGTGAATACTCCAGTTCCCAGCCGCGTCGTGCGCCGGCGGATTTTTAAAACGACATTTTACAACACGAATCCACGACATGTGTCATCACATCATGTCAATGCAGGGATTATGATAACCATCGTACGGATGCCATCTAGCTGGGGAATCGCCCTTTGCGATCTCGAGAACAAATCCACGACTGAAGCGCGCTCGACACACGAGCCAACTTCAACTCTAACTCGAAACGTTAAAGATCAGATTTAATCGTAGCCAATTCTAAAATTCACAAGGGTGATCCCGAAAAGACAATTTAACCCTAAAAAATTGCATGGACATTAATCCGCATGTAATATCACAAATTTGTCATCGGTTCGTCGGGTGGGCCTGCGCCCATCTGTCAGACAATGCGCAAGTCCATTTGGGGCTATTAGAGTGTACATTCAACCACTTGATTGGATAAATAAAGACAAAACATCACGCAAAAGTGCTCTCTAGACATAAAATCTTTTCAATAACGGCGGCATCTTGTTATATTGTCTGTTATCAAACTCCTTTCGACTAAGCCTGATAAGTCAGCACGTACAGGTCACGTGATATCCGTATGTCCAGTTCCGAGTAGACAGGGCACAGGTAGTATAAGGTCGGCCTCAGGTCTCAGCGTCATGTCCCCGTATTAAAAGAATGTTCACAACAACCGTCGCACAACGTGTTATCCATAAAGTTACCCCTTATCAAGTCAATAATAACACCCTAAATATGAGACGCTTAATAAAATCCGCATATACCTTTTCGTTGAAGCGGTAATAAATTGCCCTTTTTGACGTCTTATTCAGAAAACTCAGCGATTCATGTGACAGTGAATGTCGAGGGTAGCGTGGCTAATAAAAAATGTACTTCGATACTTCAATGTCGGCGCGCGTGTGCCGTCTTCAGGTGACGCTCACTGGCTCCTCCACCCTTATTTGTGAATTACGTTGTTGATTCACCGAGTCGCGCCGCGCCGCACCGTGTGCTGTCTGCTACTCTCGTAAACATGTTGCTTGCTTATAATTTGGTCTAATCACAGGAGGGGCAAACCATTTTTATTTTTACATTGGACATAGCTACCAACAACTGAGTATTTAAATATGTTAAATGCGACATTAAGATATCATGTCCACCGTCTGGAAGCTTTAGCCAGAAGTTTTATCGTGACACAGTAAGGAGCGAACCAATAGCCGTTATCACTTGAATCCACCGCACTGTCATTGCGAACACCGTGATAGAACATTGATTGAAACCTAAAGATTGGCAGTTACGATTGCCACTGGACAAAACAACAAGTCCAATTTAGCATTAGAACATTACTAACTGCAACTGACACTTTTTTAATCGTCCTTATAATTGATAAAGTCGTCATGGGCCATAGCCACTTTCACTAATATAATAGGCAATAAAAAAATAATGGTAACATAAAGGTGTGCGCGCACTGCGTCGCGGACAGGCGCGTGCCGCGGACGGACGCGACAGGCGCGAGCGCATCGGACCCGCCGCACACGTCACCACTGATATATCCCGCACAGAAAGTAATTCGCTGTACAAAAGGTTGTGCATTATTTTTAGATATTTTGGATAATATGTTGCATGTTACATATTTTTTATTAAATATCATGATAACGTGGGAAAATAAACTACGTCAAGAAAATGTAATAGTCCCAAGTTAATATCAGGGTGATAAAGTTGCTCAAGTATTTTCATTGAAAGCGTAAAAAGTAACATACATACGCTTGAATGTATTTATTTACAGTGGCAGAGCGCTAGGCAATGCGACTTGTGTGCATGTGTCTCGGGTTCGATTCTCGGGACTAAGGGTTGGGTTTTCTGACAAGAAAATAATAATAATAATATTCTATCACACACACAACACCATCTAGTCCAAACTAAGCAGAGCTTGTACTATGGGTACCAGACAATGGATAAACATACATACTTATAGTTTTTTGTAAATACATATAATATTATACATAGAAACACCCAGACCAAAACAAACATCCATGTTCATGCACACAGATGTTTGACTTGTGCGGGAATCGAACCCGCGACCTCAGGCGTGGCAGTCGGTTACACTAACCACTGCGCCATCGAGGCCGACGATGTCATTAGTAGCAAGGAGTTTGGAACTGTGTCCAATGGGCATCCATGTTACGTGGGACCTCTGCTTAGCTCTTCGGGGTTATAGGTATAACACTACGTATGTATTCTTTACATCCAAAGAGATTAATGAAAATGTGGTGTGCCCAGCAATATATCTAAATAACAATGATGTAAAGCGTGGAGACGCGGACGTCGCGTAATTACAAACTGACGTGTGTGATAGAGCTGCGCACGCGCCGCTCGCAGTCGTCAGCACTCGCGGTGTTGTAGCTTGTGCGCACGGTTGGCACACCGCACTCTGCCAACTAAGTTAAACTATCGATATAAATGCTGGAATGGCGGACGCATAGCAAATAAGGGGGTAGGTATGCTATGTAGCAAAAAAAGTAAACTCCAATGATGTAATGCAAGCGCATTCCTTCGCTCCCTTCTAATTACTGTAAATACTTAAGGGCAAGAAAGAGTTTCGTTCAGCAGAAGTTTAGTCAAGCGTGCAAACCTTCCAATATCGGCAAAAACTTGCGTAATATCGAACTAGTTTTTGCCCATGGCTGTGCCTGCGTATTAATATCCTGGTTAAGTACGTTAGAATAGGGTATGTGGTTTAGTAATAATAATGCCATGTTCTAATTGCTTCAGATCTTGAAATAGATAATTTTAAACTGCCTCGGCATCTATTAACTTATATATCTACTCTAACGCTAACTACGATTCTGCGTAATTGTGTAAATGTGGTCGGTAGAAGATCATAGACTCGCTCCTCATTACTTGGGACCTAACATAACAGACGACATGTGGGTGAGCAGCGCCTGTGCCCACCCCTTTGGAGGATAACAAGCGTGACACTAGGCGTTCAATGAAAATACATCTAGATATAAATAAAAATATATCTATATTATAAGCATGCATAACAAGGAAGGTCTATCAGGATTAACATATTCACAAATTATATAATAAAAGTGCTTCTTCAGTGTCCATCGCATTACGTAATTGTTTGCCAAATGTCTCGTTCGTAATGTTTAAAGGGCTGATGATTTAGTCATGAATAACTTAGTACAGTTTAGCGCAAGTTGCTGAACACATACCTCTCTCACAGACTTTCACAACGATAGGTATTGCAGTTTAACTATAAGTTTGATTTTTCTTGAAACTTAACATTCAACGTTGATATAAGTATAGGCGAAGATATTTGTTAGTATGAGAGGAAGTAAAGTTAGTGTGATACAACGTCTAGGCGGAACGTATTGTTGCACCACGCATGCGCGTCCGCCCGACCAAACTAGACTTTCGTTGATGGAATATTAAACACTTCCGTCTCTAGCTCACGGTTTCGGCTGTTTTTTTATCGATGGATCGTTTTGAGACCTTAATCCAGAGATTAGTATGCGATTCAACGAACCATTTAGTGGTAGCTATATCTTTGTTACAAAGTATTTTGATTCAACGATAGACATTTCTAAGAATCGATTGGAAATTTGCTTGTTATTCGATTAAATTGAAGATAGCAATCGCAAGTATTGATTATGCATGATATCCATTAAAATATGTAATATATCTTACTGATATATCTTAGCGTTATCGATCAAATGAATACGTTAGACACATCGTCGCCGTCCGCGGCGCCGCCGCCGCCACGACTATACGTGGCAAACAATTAACTAGGTATAGATAAAACAACCAGTTTCTGTTTTTGTGCGTTAGTATATTTGTTGCCATATTAAGTTTTATATTAAATTCGATGAATATTTGCAAACCTTTATATTCAAGACAATTTTTCGGTAAGGCTGGTTCTATATTGTGAAAATAGATCTTTGTATCATTTCACATAAATTGTGCCTCATTTTACATACTACATTACTCGTGTAGAGTACTGTAACTAATTCATGCACGGTAACGACAATAATTATGTAATCTAACAATAAGTACATAGTATGGCGGTATCAATCAATTTATGGCTGTATTACCTGCCATAGACAATATCTAACACATATCGGGATGAATGGCGAAATGAGTGCGCAGGAAGAGAAAGTACGACGAACATGGTACACTGTAACTACATATATTCTCACTTTAGTAATAGAAGCTTCTGCTCAATAGAGAGAGACAGTTTATTATTTAACTTATATCAATATGTATATTTAAAACTCAATTTAAACATAGGTAGGTACCTCACTCAACTTGAAGCTAATACAAACAGAGCCTCTTTCTGAGATCTATCAGAGCATACTCGTAAGTAACAAAAGCCTTTTTACATCAAGAAGCATTTGCGTCAAACCCACAGATTCCCAGTTACCTACATTCGCATCAAAGCATCACCCAGTTCTTTTACCTTGCGCCTTATTACCCAGATCCAAATTTAAGACCTAGTCTAGACAACATTTGAATATTTGATGCGTACTCCAGTCGACAGCTTTTAGAGAGGTGCACTCGTTTTGCGAACGAGATGCCGCGTGAATTGGAAATAAAGTCGCGCCAAACTATCGACTGTCTGTGATACTCGGGCTTTTAAGTTAACATCATAAATAAAACGCCTTTGTATTCTTTTCACTACAATTTAGCTTTAAGAAGTTTATGAGTAATTGTTACAGTTTACAAACTGACAAAAAGCATCGAACCAAACCTACCAGTGCGGTTATGAAAATTCATAGCAAATGAAAATGAATATTTAGTACATAAAGTTTAACGCGCGATTACACTCGTTATCTTTCCGTTCTGCACTGACCCTTACACGGGTCGACGTGGCAGCTACAGACGAAGCCGCGAGTTAACGCTAGCTCACACTCAACACGTAGCTTTACGTTAGCTGTTATAATAACGGCTCATTATACGATAAATAATCGCGATTAATATTCACGGGCGGCGGCCATGTTGCGTATCGCAGTAGCATCGCTCCGCCCACTTTTGATATTAGAATTAATTTAATTCGCAAGAAACGGCGCCTTAACGGACGTGCGGCGCGAACCACGCGGTCCGCTCTGCGAGCTAATGAATTGTAACCTTTATGTAGTAAGTAGTAGAACTCTCGCGCAGGGTGTCGCCCGCGCGCCGCCCGGAGGTGCTTCGCGCGCTAATTGCTCGTAAGCCGATCAGCGCCTTTCCACTTCACTAAATACAAATTATTATCGATTCCTGTTTTTTCGCGCAAATGACTCGTTGTTAAATGAGCTCGCCGCCCCTTTCGACTCTATTATCTTATTGATAACAATTTGCGAGCTGACATTAACCTCGCTAAAACTACGATCGAACAAAAAAGTTATTACCATTTATTATATTTATAGGTTTATTTATTGAGCTAGTTTATTTTGGTATTGCCCATAAATGTCATAATCATAAAATTTAAATGGACGATAAATATAATTCAAGTCGATAATATGTTCGCTACGTATAATTTTATTTTGTTAATATACATTCGAAATTAACATTCGGTGGATTCAGCCAACTAGGGCGGCCACAAACGTTACGTAACGAGAACACACGAGGCACACAAATCTAGATCTGTTTAAATAAAAACCAACTTGAAGCGAATGTATGAATGCTTTAAAGTTATCGCACCCGAGCGAGATAGCATCTCACGAGCGACGCGGCGCGACGCGCTCTCTGCGCGGTTAACGTTTTAGTATTGAAAATATGATGTATGTAATTATTATGTAAATGTTTGGACTCGGCAAACGTTCTCTACTATTTATTGCCTATTTACCTCCGGTGGTCTGCACTGTGTATACGAAAATATCAGACAATATCGCATATAATAGGAAAATTAATAGTCATAAAAGTAATTTCGCATAATGATTATGTATTCTTAATATAAATCAGAGATTACCTTCTCGCGTTTAAATGTGCAATAAAACGTATAACGACATGAATAAATGTGTAATAGCACCGCAGAGCCGATCGTATGTAAATGAATGTTGTACTAACTCTTGTAACACAAAACATGTGAGGTATTATATCTAAATGCCAAAACATTTCAAGGCTAATAGCAAGAAATCCTTCTTATCACGGGCGTAGGCAGCTTTGGGGGCTGAGCTTAGTGACACGACAGGAAAAAAACAGATTATATTCGAGATAAAACGTCGGATTTTTAAACTCATTGTTGAAAAACAAACGCCATTTATGTAACTGTTGGGTAAGACGGAGATAAACAATCTTTGTTTTAAGATACTGAGCTCACTTGAAGTCGCAGCGCAGCCTCCTCGCCGCGACTAAGTCGGCTTATCGCGCGGCGCTGCCTCACCGACACCCGGCACCGCCCGCCTCGCCCGCTTCACTTTGATTTCTTCTATCGCTCATAAATATTTTGTTATTTGGTGTCTTCGATATTTTGCCGGAGTCTTTATCAATGAATTCTTTAAAATTCGTAGTACTTCTATCGGCTTAAACTTTTAAAGAGCTTTCTACGACAAAGCCTCCACTATCTGTCAGACATTAGCCGGCAAAGCTTCCACTTTTTTATTTTTACGCTAACAATTTCTCAAAATCGACAATTTATGTTTTATAGGTGACAACTGACGAATAGTAGTCGCGACTTAATACTGTTTCTAATTCAAATCTATTTCACTCTGAAAAATGATATTACAATAGTTATGGACGTGCAACGTGGTCGCGAGCCGCTTGCGACAACTACCAGTATAGTTATGAGCATGCAACATGCTCGCGAGCCGCTTGCGACAACTACCAGTATAGTTATGAGCGTGCAACATGCTCGCGAGCCGCTTGCGACAACTACCAGGCGTTAGCAGCAAACGGTTGTCATTTAATATTTGGCTAATTCGTACAGAAACTTTATTGCCCTTACCTTTGCCCAATTAAAGTGATTGACTTTGAATAAACGAGACGGGCACTAAACAATGTGTCGGCCGCACCAACTCTCAGCCCCGCTCCGGCGCCGCGCCGTGTAAGACAAGGCGAGGAGGCAGCCCTGGCTATGTTTGAGTTGACGACGCATCGGACACGTCTCCGTGACGAAGCGATTTCGCCTGCATTATACAACATGTCAAACTACCATTAGGTTCGGGATCTATTTTAATGTATTTGCTTTTAAAATACCTCGCCGAGGACCCGGGAAATACGAGATATAACATTTTTTAAGTAAATTATACTAGTAATAATATTAGTGAATGAACGGCTTCCTGTGCGGAAAATATAGCGGATACGGAGAATATCTATGTAGCGCGAAGTGGCGCGTGCGCACTGAGCTCGCGCCGCTCCGCGCAGCCTGGCCCAGCGCTTGTCATTGTACTTGTTTAGGCAATTAATGGGTGTCTAGAGACTTTAGACATGTAGTACAATTGATTTTCTCCTCTAGATAATATTGATTATAAATGTATGTGATTGCGAGAGAGAAAACCGTGCTAGTTTGTAAGAAGTTAAAGCCACCGTCCGACACTCGTACGTGACGACTAGTGTACGCGACGCGGTAGGGGCGCTGACGACCAGTGGGACGCTACGATGTCTCCAAATGAGTTCTTGCCTTGTTAAGTAACATTATTGACATTCAATAAAGAATAATAAAATTACTAATTATTAATTTATATAATATTCTCTTCATAATCACCTAAAGACCCAGTATATCCGAACTCAATATTTATGTCTACATATTAAAATTTTTGTGACGTGCGTGGTTCGAACTCATAATTTCAGCGCACTTTCAAAGTGCCAATGTGCAACGGCCATCGTGACTAATGCACCAGTGTAGTTAATTTTGAATACATTGCATATTTTTACATTTAACATTTAACACTTTTTGGTTTAATTTTTCCGTTTATTATTATTATTATTAAAATTATTGATCATGCCTTAAGAGAGGTGAAAGTATGAAATCGTTTCGACGTAAGTTAATAAATTTATTGATTTTCCATTTTAAGTTAAACTACATATTATTACTGATGTTCTCTCTTTGCATTAAACATTCTCTGTAATGAGGACTTCTTAGCAATAAGTATAATTTATATTTGTAATAAATTAAAGTTTTCTTTTAGAGTGTTGACGCATGTGACAATATCAGTAATGTTGAACGCTCCGTACGTGTGGAGGTACTATCATTTAAATATTTTAAAGGTTTTGTTCTGGGTCAAACCTGACCCGATATTAATAAAAAATGTTTTATAATTCGTGGTACATACCTATATACTATATGTACCGAGAATTGTAACATGTCATTGTAAAGTGCTTGCTGTTCACAACTCTATGACTTACTGTACAGATGTTTTGAGTGTGGGTGAACTTTGTAACTGTGGCTTTGATAATTCAAAATTCTGATGAAGGATTAGATGTAGAGATATAATAGGTTACATTATTTGAATACTTATCACTTACGAATAACATAACATCGCACATAATGGCTCACCGGTCAGCTAAGTACGTCAAGTTTTAAGTAACCGCCAACGCTATAGGGGTGTTATAAACACATTGCCAGACTTCGTACTGCTAGAGTGCTCGCGCCGGTGAAGGCACAAGTGATCTACCGGCCAGTGCTTGCGCCACTAATGTTAACTGCGACCTCTAATTGCCTTGTGAATTATCTTAAGAGGCTTTTATAACGTAGTGTTGTTTGTTTTCAGGTACGTATTGGTTCGGTGGTAGCAGGCTGGTAAGTCCCGCGGCCGGCGCGGCGCTGGCGCGAGGGGTGGTGCGTGCACATCGCGGGGCCGGCCGCGGCCGCGTGACGTGACGGTTTCTCGCCCACAGAGGGCGTTCGTGTGTAATCTCGGCTATGTGATCCACTTGCTGACGTTGGGCGCACTGTTACAGCCACAGATTTGCTGTACGCGTGTTGGGCGCAGGTCTAGCGAGGACGCTACGTGGCCGATAGTTTGCTGCGAAGGTTCAATAGTCTTCAGGACTTCGTGTTGCATATAAAGTTTATTTTCAAATTTCAAGTTGAGCTCCAGTTTTCCATTCTGTGTAACAGCACAAGTACGCTTGCTGTGACTGTTGTACGTGACGCACGTTTAGCTAATTGTAAAGTGGACACAATAGTGCCAGTATATGTCAGTACTACGCACTCTCGATACGTATGTAGGCACCAGATTCGCTCCGCTGTATACAGCGAATAATTGTAGGACCCATGAATAAATAGTTAGAAAATGGAATTTACGAAGTACCTTCTTATCTTCTTATCTCCTAGATGACATAGTGGTTAGTGTAACCGACTGCCACGCCTGAGGTCGCGGGTTCGATTCCCGCACAAGTCAAACATTTGTGTGCATGAACATGGATGTTTGTCTTGGTCTGGATGTTTCTATGTATAATATGTATGTATTTACAAAAAAAAGTATATATTATGTATGTTTATCCATTGTCTAGTACCCATAGTACAAGCTCTGCTCAGTTTGGGCTGAATGGTGTTATGTGTACCTGTAAACATTGAACAAATTGTTAACACTTTTACACAGTGCTGAACATAATAGTTTGCCAGAAACGATCAGCTCAGTACGTATGTGGTGTAATTGGTGACGCGATAGGTCGGCCAGTAGGCACTCTCCGCGGTTGGGCACTTCAGTTTTACAGGATATCCCAGCTATTGCCGAGGTCGCCACGCGCCGCGTGTGCGGTGCGACCACGGGTGCGCCGCGGCGACGCCCACGCGACGTGCTACGACGCTACATGTCGTTTCCAGTTATGACACTTGTTTAGCAACGTAATTGCTATAAAATTGTTAACAGGCAGGCAGACATGTTGTGTGCTTACCGCAGTTATTGTAACACACAAACACCACTTAATAAAACAACAGTTTGTTCGTTTGTTAATCGGATCGAGCAGTAGGTATTACAACACCTACTCGTCATTTAGGTACGTACGTCTGTGTGATGCGACGTCCGGCAGACATATCGGTACTGTATCCACAGTTCACCGTGTTCTAATTATATGTATAATAGTATATAATACCATCAAGCTTATGTCCTACACAGTTAGTCAGATATATACATATGTATATTGAACTTTATTCATACAAATGTATTTAGATCGCACAGGAAAACCCTTTGAATCGTTGCTCAAACTAATGCCCCAAATGAAAAAGTTAATTATAATTTGTCTTACTCAAGTACAGTCGATCAAAAATGTGTCTACCACCCTACGGTTGAGGTACATTTGACAAGAAACAAGAGGATCGATTTCCCTTTGTGCAATAATATTATGACAGTGACGGTTGTTCTCTTTATTACGTAGTACTATCTTTACGTCAAGCCATGTGTCGAGTCACAAAAGTCAACCTTAGTGACGACTCGATGGCGTAGTGGTTAGTGTAACCGACTGCCACGCCTAAGGTCGCGGGTTCGATTCCCGCACAAGTCAAACATTTGTGTGCATGAACATGGGTGTTTGTCTTGGTCTGGGTGTTTCTATGTATAATATGTATGTATTTACAAAAAAATAAGTATATATGTATGTTTATCCATTGTCTAGTACCCATAGTACCAGCTCTGCTTAGTTTGGGCTAGATGGTGTTGTGTGTATGTGGTAGAATATTATTATTATTATTATTATTAATTAGATCTCACAGAAACTTTTGTCAAAACTGGTAGACCACTTTCTTGGCCGACTGTACCATAGTAAATATTATAACTAAAGAAAACTGCTGCTTTTGTAATAAGTTTATGAAAGTTTATAATTATGTATATTGAGTTCACGATAGACGAATTGTTTACTGTTGTGCGGGTTGTTGTGACTCAATCTCTGCATCATAAGAGCCGGCTCTGTACACGCGCTAAGGTCTGAGAACCGAATGAAATATGATAATTGGTTCACAAAAATAAAAACAAAGCTTGTTTTAAACTAAATCCATCACGATAGGGACGACATATCATGCGTGACTTAGTTAAAAAGGAGGTCAAAAGTTAAACGTTAAATACATCAAAAGAAAAACAGCTTTTGAATAGATTACTCATATGCAAATTGTAAGATAATGTCGTAATACGTCGGTTCACATAACGCCGCCGCCGTCAATGTTTTATTTATACTAGCGAGGGGAATGGGCGACTGAATGCATGACCCACAGGAATGGAAGGTCGTTTTCCAATAACACACACTGTGTAACTCCTCGCTATCCGAGGACACACTGCGCGGCGCCACGTCTCTGTGTCTTTCATCTGACAACTGAGAGGTGCTGCTGGTAGCATCTATATGAAGTTTATGCAGATTGCACGTGACTGCCGAGTCCGGTAGTGGTGTTGTGGTCAGGAGTCGAGACTATTGGAGTCTGCCGGGCGCAGGTGCACTCGTGGCTCGGTTACTAAGGATGTCTTAAAGAAAAGTCAATGTCAACCGTTAGGACAGTGCGAGTGCGACCAACATTGTTCAAAGCAACTTTCCATTTTCTCACGATGTTTACCTTCACGGCAATAATAAATTTAGTGAAAACGCATCAAGTAGACTGCACTGATTTTACAATACAATGAGACTGGTGGCTCAGCAGGCAAAGGGTCGACTCGTCACTTCTGTCGCGCCGAGTGTTGTGGGTTCGAGTCTCATATTTATTATATGTAATCCACAAAAATGATTGTTTCGAGTGTGTATGTGGTATTGTTAGTTTGTTTGTCTCGCCGAGACACAAAGTTTGATCTCTGGTGCAGTTGTTTATAAAAGAGAAAGATATAAAGAAAATAAATTATAAAAGTACATTCCTCGTTGTATCGTAGTTGTTACGGCGAGAGTTCCACGCCACTGTTTAAAATGCGATTACTGTCGAACCACATATCTATGGTTGATAGTTGTTGTCGCAGTACGCGGGCGGCGGCACCCCGGGCGCTCATCAAAGCGTTTAGCACTACCTACTATGTTTAGGATTCAAATTTGGTCCGGCCGAACACCGTGCGCGGCTGTGTCAACACTGTTTAGCAGAAAAACTGGCAAAATATTAGCCGTACATTAGCATGTCAAAGGGCGATCGGGCCGGCCCTCGCGGTCCCTCCGTCACGTGGATACCCTGCCCGCTCGCCTCGCTGAGATTACTTTTTAATTTTTCGGAAACGAAGTTAATAAAGTAATTTGAAAATAAAATGGCGGCTATAATGAGCGTGCAAATTAAGATGTCTCGAACAGTAGTAATTTCTAAACGTCTATCATCTAACTAGAAAACAAAGCTAAGCGTCGGTTACCCAGCTTTCGCTCACAGACGCCGGCGGTGGCAACTTCAAAGGGATCCCGACCGCCCCCCGCCCCCGCCCCCGTGGCCGCCCGCGCCCCGAGGCGCGCTGCTGACGACCACGTTTGTTCATTGCGGTGGCACTATGTATTTGGGAAACGGATCAGCGTGTGTTAACCTTAAACCCGGCGCGCTGCTTGTGACAATTTACGTAATCACATTTTTAGGCAAGCTTTTCACATTTCTCGTTTCGTGTGGACTTTCTGTGTTTTCGTGTAATAATACAAACGAAGAGCTTCCTCTGTTATGTTTTAGCGCAGAGTGGCTCGCTGGCTACTAAGTCCTCGAGGATGAAGAGCTTCCTCTGTTATGTTTTAGCGCAGAGTGGCTCGCTGGCTACTAAGTCCTCGAGGATGAATTTGAATTCCAAAACAAGTTTTCTTTACGATTGGTTTGAAAGCTCGTAAAATCAATGTCTAACACCCTCCCACGTTGTTAAAACTTTAAAAATATAACAATATCGTGGACAAACAATGAGGAGCGTGCACACGAATGTAAATGGCGAGAGGACTCAACGGTATGAAATTAAAGAGTGCGCGAGTGAGACGGTTTTAAACTCTATCTACCCTCCTTTTCAACACGTGTCCATCCGGCTATGAATATTGATATCTCCCGTTATGCTAAGTTTGCGTTCAATGTTTACGCGCTCAAATATTAAACAATCATTTTGTTCAGATACCTATGCAATGTTCTGGAGGTATTATTCCTCTTTGAATATTTGATGTGACCTTCACACAAGCAAGGAAACTCTTGTCTATACTGAGTTGGTTAAATTTGTAATGAAATGTGATCCAATCAGAGCCCGCCGGCAGTCGCGTCACTAGACATTATCATTATCCGACATAGTCTTATAATTACTACGCGACGCTCTTCAACAAGTAATTAGCTGATCATATTCAATATCACGTCCGCCCCACGTCGGGCGCCAACATTTGTTAATTGGCGGTTACTACCAAATTGCACGACAGGAAGAATGATTGTAAGCGGCGCGTGCGGTCGACGCGGGTAATGATGCGAATACTGTTATAATAAAAATAAAATCTTTTGTAAACTGTAGGGGCGCGCCATTGAGTAGTAGCCATTGAGTAGACTCGCTGTCGTGTGCGAGTGCTTGTAGGAGCTTAGTTCGACGCTTTGACAAGAATACGATGTAACATATTTGTTTTTATTTATACGCAATACAAGGATGTAATGCCCCTAAGCAATATGCAGTGACGTAACACCTACATTTCGTTTCATGCTTCTACTGAGAACACAAAAGTCCAGTAGCATTTTCCCGACCTTTCCAACTTAAGACTTTTCACATAAAACTTTAAAGACGGGACCAAAAGACAATAATTTTCACAAGATTAATATATTACAATCGATAGCTTTTCGAACATATATTTACATTCTTTCCAGTAATTTTATTTAAATTATACATACATACATAGATTCAGGCCTGTTTCCCAGAGGGGTAGGCAGAGACTACGGATTTCCATTTGCTACGATCCTGACACACTTCTCTGGCTTCATTCACTTTCATCACATTCCTCATACACGCCCGTCGGTTCAAGGAGCACTTAACCTGGCCTTTGTCCAGAACGCCTCTGATCTGATCGAGAAACGTTCGCCTAGGTTTTCCTCTTTCTTTTTTTTTATTATATCCTAATCCTAACTTCCTAACTAATATTATAAAAGCGAAAATAAGTTTGTTTGTTTGTCACCTTTTCACGCCTAAACCACTGAACCGATCATCTTGAAATTTTGCATATACGTTGTCAGGTGTCTTTTATCCCGAAAAAAAATAATGTTCCCAAGGAAAACAATAATAACGTTCTTATGATAATATAATAGATGGCGCCACGTGTCTTTCGAATCATGATTGAATTATATTATTACAAGCAGAGTGCAACCCGAATTGATTGTCAAATTCTAAATTAACGCGAGCGAAACCGCGGGCAAAAGCTAGTAATATTATAAATGCAAATGTGAGTTTGTTTGTTACGCTTTCACGCCTTAAATAGTTGACCGATCATCATAAAATTTCGCATACACATTATCAAGGAAACAAAAAAGGACATGAGATACCTTTTATCCAGAAAAGAGTGCTTTTACTAACCTAACCTAAATTTATGCGTCAAAATCTAGTATTATATATTTATCCTGCGAATCCTAATAGATCACGTAGGTACTTACGTATACATATTAGTCTGATTTATTAACTGTAGGTGTTACTATTTGCAAAAGAACGACTCTAAGACGAGGTCGCGACGGCGACGGTAGCAAAACGACTAAAATCAATTGATCAATGAAAGTAGGGGTAGATGTAGTGCAACACTCTTCTTTTATTCAGTTAATTAATAAGACCAAATTCAAACAAATCCGAGTATTATTGATACACTCGACGCTTAGCGACGCGGACGCCAGCGAGCCCCAGGGCTGCCCCGCGCGCCGACGCCCGACAATATTATCTGTTTAATGTTGTACCGATCATCGGCGTAATATTAAACAGACATTTACAAAACGCTACTAATCCTAATTGTCACATGCTGCTACTTAAAATATAAATCGCAAGTTAGATAATAATTGCTTCTCTAAAGCATGCGGCATTGCTTCTCTCTTCAAAATAATTGTATCAGAATGCAGCGAATATGATTGTTAAAACAGACAAAAACTTGTATAAATTATATATTTTACACATATTATTATATAGTATATTATATCTGTCCCGCTGCAGGCACGGCCTCTTGACATGTTGAGATGGGTTAGATGTTATCCAGCTGCGGCTTCTCACATTTTCCACTTATGTCGCAGTGACCAATAATTAAGTTTAAAAAGTCAGAAGAGGTGTCGTGCGGTAGTAATAAAAACCAAATATTATTTATATTACTGCGGTCTACGCGCTTCAAAATGTTTTTACATTTAAAATGTATCACCAATTTTATAATGGAAGCTTAATTAAATTAATTACCGGTAATTACGTCGGATTGAAATTCATCGAACGTAATCGAAGTCACAATTTGTGGACGTACGAAATAATACGTCATAAATATTATTTTAGTGGTTCCGTTGGTCCCGCAGCGCCAGCGCCGGGCAGCGCCCGCCCCGCCGGCCGCGCTACATTGTCCAGCCGCGGCGTGGCCACGTGCACAAACAAGCACCTGTGCCATTTATCCTGTCTAGTGACAAACACAATCGTTATAAAATGTCTTCAAACAAACTAAAAAGTGCTATTTAAAATTCTATTCGTAAAACGTGAAAAACAAAGTCAACAACCGAAACGATTATTACGAATTCTGGTCACGCACAACCCTGTCGTTGGAGTGGAGGGCCTAGGTTCGATCCCCATTGTCGTTTCCCACTTGTTTTTTAATACGAGGGTAGTTTCTATTATTTCCCATTGTGCCTACTTGGTGTTGTCGTAGCATGACATCCACTTGGGTATTGTGCATTATACGAACTTGTATAGGGACGGGTGACTCTATACACTGTCACGGGACAGCCTCGGTTATTAATATACCCTGTTGTGGGGAGGTCAAGTGATGTTCATCTTATGGTTTATTACTTATGAATTATTTATATTCATTGCGACGATATAACAACATTTATGGTATGATTCTCTCGTTATTCTAGTGGTGTAAACCAGGACTTTGGTGCTCGCAGGATCTTGTGATCCTGGATTCTATACTCAAATTGGGGTTTAGCTATCTTGACGTAAGTTTCTCAAAAACAGAACAATGTGTTAAGTGTACGTTGTCTGCTATTACGCGGGACTAAACATGGCCCCGAGATGTGCTTGTGATTACGTCTTTCTCTGACGCTACAAACATTACAGACATCACACTTTACTATATTTAGTTTAATGAGATACGATTTTGTAAGTAATTAATGTTAAGTAAACATTACATAGACAACGAGACGGATATTTACTTCGTCAAGACTAATTATAGATATTCTCAGTAAATAATCGTTTATCAAAGTGGTGCGTGCTTACTCATAAAATCTAATAAGACACCGACGTCTTGACCCTCACTATCTAAAGAACCAATATCTCGCTTCAACACCTATGCTTTGTATAAACAATCTCGCGCTGCGAGCTAACATGAACCTTAGAGCTGACACACTACAGTTCTTATTCATATCTGTAAGCGTTCCCCTCAGTTTCCTTTCTTTATTTGCTGAGTGTGGACTCGAAGAAAAGCTCAGAGATGACCTCTGGTCACTTCCGCCAATGTCGCCATTACTCTACCCTCATTTCCGTTTCAAATCCGGGAATTTTTCACCATTAGGCTTTTTGTTGGGGCAGGATTATCTTGTGTACGAATGTATATTATGCTCTAATGTTTGGACGACTGAACAATAGCGGCTACGGTTTGATTGAATAATCTTTTATTAATGTTATATCAAGAATAGGCAATGGCAGTACCTACTATACAAAAATAACGTGCGTCGCAATTCTTATTTTCTTATAAAGTTTCTGGTATTATTTGACCTATTTTGTTAGAAATTAAAAAACGCACAGCACACGTCCTCCCCGGGCGCATCGCAAGCTTTAAGTGAGACGCATTTTTAATTAAACGCCGGCGGATGCCGCCATGTTGCCGCGCATCCGCCGACGCCATCTTGCGGCGCCCGTTTGACAAATTGGAACGCCAGAGTGACGCGCAATTTTCCCGCCTATTGTTCGCTTTTTACCGCGCAACAAAATGAAAAGTCGCGTTCCATTTCTTTTTTTTCTTTTTTCGAAAAATGCAACGGTCCACCCGTGTAGTGCGGTTTATTTTTGTATTTTTGCGGTGTTCGTTTCTCGCTATTGACTTTTATTTGAATTTTGATAGTGTGTAACTCGTGACTGAATTGCGTGGGACGGGACAAGACAAACACCGATAGTTCGAGCGTAGAAGGTAAACAAGAGGCGGCGAAAACAGGAAATAAAAAATGTTTAGTACCGCAACTTGCACTCAAAAGCCAACAGAATCAGAAAAGCGCGGCAAATTCAATTCGGAAAATTAACATGAAAAACTGTTCGCGTTTTAAACACGGCGATACTCAACGCACAATAAACAAACAGTTTCGCGGCGAAACCATTACTGAACTATAAACAATTTAGCGAGGAAATTTAAAAGAGCACTATGAAAAGCTAACAAAACGTAATTCCACTAACGCCGGACAGTGGGCTAAGAACAATTCTAACTAGTTACCGTTTATATGGCCCGCCTCATTAAACCCGGCGGCAACATCAAACGAGTCCAAAATACGCGTGCCGCAGACCTACTCGTTCCGTAGACAAGGAATTTTTCATATATTTTCTTTTGATGACAGAAATTGTGCGGTGAAAGAATTAATTTGTGGAAAATTAGATGTGTTCATCGAGATATTATGACGTTTGAGTGGTCGCGCGTCACGCACATATATTGTGTTAGATATCATTTGTGGCGTGGTGAGCGCTACATTACTCGACGAGTTGAAAGTCTAACACATCATATTTAAATGCATACTGTGGCCATAACTATTGTATAATTTACGAAATCTTTTGCTGTTTAAAGGGTAACGAAACCGGAAGAACAAGGCTAAGATAGCAGTTAAATAGCAGCAAAACGCTGTTTTGTTTCATTTACTTCGGAATGGCGACAGCACACGAAGGCATAGACACTAGCGACATCGCGTGCGGTGCTGGAACTAATAATGACACTAATGACAGTATCTGCATGGCGCTATCACGGTCTGCACTGAGAATTAATTTAAATTCAAGTTACCGACACCGTTCGGGGCTTCGGGCCGCTACACAACACGCCAGCCTGCGCCTGTACAAAATGCACGCACTGAGCCAACCCTACAATATTACAATACTATTTCCGTTAGAATAATAATTTTAAAATAGATATTTTTATTGTTTCTTATATTAATAATAAAATTTTAATATATTTTCTATATTTAATTGCTTGAGAAGTTAATGTGTACCACTTCTTGAACAACAACGTTGAATAGATAATAAAGATAAAGATTAAGTAAGGGTCATAAGTCCTAAACTTAGTGGTGGTTATTTAAAGTGAAATATCATGAACTATTTATTGGTATAGAGCCTTCACAACCTACTCTAATAAGGAGACACAGAGAGATGCTGTACATAATATATAAATGCTCGTGTGAGCCACATCTGTCCAGTTGTCAGTACTGACGCACCAGCTAGAGCTATGAGATTGAGAATGCTCGTGAAAGAAGAGATTTATGTTGGTGTCGACGCACGCGCCGTGTTATTATCATATCGCCATTTTAGCCGAACTGTATGAGCGCTACTCAATGCGGCACCACTTTCAATTTCTAATGACGTAAGGTTATCGGTACAATTGATTGTGGACTATTTCAGGAAACAATTATTATTAATAATGTGATTACTAATAAGGTTGACGTTATTCAAATATACCTACGCTATCATTCTATTGTAAATTAAACACTGAACAAAATTCCTTCATTAATTTAAATTAAATTAAATTAGGTTATAAAACATCTATTGTTAAAGTTATGAATGTTGTCGTAGCTTTACGTCAGATACATGGTTCTAGTGTTTCTAACCACTACTTCTATCTAGTAATGCTATTTGCCAGATCTATTAACATATAAAAATATTATTAATTTCCCTTATCGGTTCTAATAAAAACACTTCTCATTCAACCAGTTCATGACCATCGTGTATTCCAATAAGTCGACCAGCAATAAATTCCTGAGTACTGTCATATACTAAAATATATTATGCAGCTACAACGCTATGCTATATCAGGGATTGATTGGAGATAATTGGGTCGTTACGTGGAACAATAATGACCAATTAGTAAATTAAGCGAGCGGGTAGAGGTCGGAACAACAAGGCTATTACGAGCCTCATGTGCTGGAGGACAGGCACTAGAGCGCAGTGGACGAAGAGTTGATCCTTGGGGAACACCCAAGAACATGCGTGCTGCGTAAACACACATTCAATTATTTTGTGTAGCAGATTTTATTTTCTATATAGAGATTCTATATATATCTATATGTTAAAATAGAGCTTCTGCTTTGTGTATGTTAAACTAATTATTAAATAATAAAGGTTATTGTGTGCGCTCGTGCACGGTACGCAGGTAGTGAGCGCACACTTAGTGCTGGTCCAGCAGCTTCAATCTCTTTATTGTGGCCTTCATCATCTATAAAATTAATCTTTAGCAGTTAGTAAAAGAAGCGGCTGGTCTCACTTTTTATGATACGTCTATAAAACGGAGAGGTCGTAATGTTGTCTCGTCTGAAACGACTTTGTTCTCTCCAGCCATTTAACTTTTAACTAGGCCGAATTGCACCACTTTGAAAATCGACATAAATCGACGCACTTTGTGGAATCAGCGGCTGCTTGTTCCGAGTACAAATACATATTCATGAACGCGTGGTGGCCCGAATGATCTTATCGTTCTTATAATCTCAGAAGTTCGAGTATATCTAAAAAAGTGTATCATTAAGCAAAATATTATCGTCATAAAACTGTTTAATATGCCCGTCATTTCTCAGTAATTTACTGGAATGGTTCAAAACTAATACCGATGGGTTCTGTCCGCACATTTTATTTTTACAAATCGTTTCAGCGTCGTTTACGTGTATATCATTCGTTGAAACACATTCCGTGGCGCGGAGCGCTGCGCCATCAATTTCATAGTTTGACATTTTTATGCATATTTAAAATTTAGCTTTGAAGAGCCACGCTCTAGATTTATGTTAAATATGAGCCATAGAGACGTTAAGTTCGTCCGATTGAATTAACATTCCTTTATTTACTCCATTTATATTGTCCACTTTATTATTAGTCGCGAGACAAATTCGGATGTCAGCCGCTCTTGACCAATCATTTGATTTTTAATTTAAAACTTGGAAATCGTGAAAACTTAAGTTCATTACGACACACGTAATAAGTCACTCTGTTTCGACGGAAACCAGGTCTTTTTAATTTATATGTGCCGTGAGGACGATGAATTATATTTAAACTACATACAATGGCCACTTATATTTTATTATATTACGACGGAGCGCGCATGTTAAGCAGAGCACTCGTTGTTGTTCGTCGGAGTAGATCGTGTGTCTCACTCTCGGAACATGTCGCACTTCTCTCAATGCTTTAGTGTACCGCGACACAATTTGGCAATGCTGAGAGAATTGCTTATGCTTGCTCTTTCTAATAATCACGTTTATATGAAAGTTTATGGTGGGCGGAGCGGCGGCGGCGGCGGCGGCATTGTGATTTATTCGATAGATTCTCTTTGTGACTTTTTTGTGAAGGACATTAAAGTTGATACATCACTGGATATTCAATGGGTTATGAGATCTTTAAGATTCAGCATTTGATCTCCAAAGAGATCGACTACACTTCCGTATTTCACAATTGAGTTGCTCTTAAAAGCTACAGTCAGTTAATAACTTTATTAAAATATATATTTATTTTTATTTTTTGTGTTCTATTCTTCAATTTCTTCATATTATTACGAACTTAAGTTTCGTTAAACATCTCTCGTTTAACTTTTAACAATCTAAAGTGATCTTATCTGTAATTTATACCTCTTGAGGTCCGAAACGTTCCGTTTACTGAGGTTATCGTTGGGTTTAAGCACTCTTTAACGGAGCTGAGATTGGAGAAATGTCTTTTTTATATGTTCGGATTAGTCAATGTTTGTGCGTTTGGTGAGTATTATAACGTCCAATAACACGTCGCAGGCACACAAGCACGATAAGCGTCGTTGATGCTGTCGGTAGTTATGATACAGATACACTTGCTACTGCCGGCGCGTCGGTCGCCACCAGTCATTGTTTGGACTCAGTTAACCTGTATATATCTATATTTGCTAATTCAATAGGCTAACTTTTATTTCTTAATATTGTCTTCTGTTTACGCGAATGTTATTCATTGAAATTAAACTACTATATACGGATTTTATCGCGTTTTTTATTTGACACTTTATTACAAAATTTTGAAAACTGTTGCTGTACTTTTTATTTCTTACTTATAATTATTACACACGAACTTTCTTCCGCATATGACAAGCTCCTTCCAGATCAATTTGCTCAAAATCCTCTTTTGCATCTATAGTATGATATAGATTTTAAACCATAAATACTAATAATAAAAAGAGCCTATTACGCAGTATGCATATCCAGATAACTATGAACAATGTCAGTGATATGATCTATCCATATTAGCCACCCTGATGCAAGAGTTATTTGTAGTGAGTCACCGCTCGCACAGTCTTTGTGCCTTGTGCCTTGTGCCTTGTATGGCGGCGGGTCCAGTTGCCAACTCCAAACTTATGTAATGTATATTAAACAATTGTCTGATTTGCTTTATTGCTGACAGCCTACATGTGATTTGATACGGTTATACGTGTCTGATGTTTAAGTGTACATCGACAGTGGCCGACGAGAAGCGCCGCCACTGCACACTGCACACTGGCGTGAGTCGTGAACCTCCTGTGCGTGATACGTGGCGCGGGTGAAATTCTGTTGAATTGAACTATCTGTACAGAAGATAGGAACAGTAGTTATGACCGACCTGCAGTACCGTACTTGCGCATATAAAACTCAATAAGCTCTCTGGGTCATTGAGAGTACCTTCATCTAGCTAAAAGTCCACATCAAATACACAAACATTTGGTGTGGTACATTTATTATTGACTTTCAGCAAGGGAACTTCGGCAAAGAAATTATATCGAATATCATAGTTGCCTGCTATGTGGTACACATAGTTTGGTACATCTTTAAACGCACTCTTTCTATGATTGGCTACAAAAATCATATCGTTATCTTTGCGCAGTGAGGCGGGTAATGCGTCGGTACCGCCGCCATCGCGCCAGTGCTCGCTGATGCTCACAGGCTCGTTATATTTAGCCCAGTATCGTTATAATTCTACTAACGAGAAACACTAGCAGCCAAATCATGTTTACGCTACACAATACGAGCTTGACGCAATTTGTAACTCCCCAAGGAGGCGCGGGGAGGGAGGAAACTTCAAAGGACCCGCCGACAAAGCGCTAAATAAGATGAAAAAAAAATACACAGGAACGACAATGGACAGGGAAATCGGGGCCTTTAGAAATTTTTCGCGTTTTTCTTTTAGTTTTTCGGGAAAATTGCGTTTCACTGGCGCACGGAGTCTGCTTCGATCTCTTGTTATGCGCCGTGGCGTCGTGCCTCCGCACCTTTGTGCGGCGGACTGTCGGGCCTGTGTTACTGGATGTGCTTGTTCACAAGATATGGCGCCGCCTATATTGTTGATGTTGCCTACTGTGTGTGCATAGTCGAACGGAAGCCTTTCTAAATTAAATTCCTAAAGAAACGCGTAAAAAGAATTAAATATTTAGCTTTGTGAGCGGGTGTGGGTGTGGGCTGTGGTCCGCAGCACCTACATATGTGTTTGGTGTTGGTGATAGTTTACCTTCTGGCTGATATTTAATTAAAAGCTTGCACAACGTTCAGTTACCATTAGCTCTATTTAAGACTAGCATGTAGTACCTCGTGTGTATCCATACGATACAAAGCGTTGCGCCTCTGTACTGCCGTAAGGTTAGGCAGACATGTAGCACATTTACATTATACCAAACAACAAATATGTTGCACTTGCATGATAAGTAGGTATATAGATTACTAGCTGTCATGCGCGGCTTCGCTCGCTTTTATCTAGATTTTGTCAATCTTTTCCTCGGCACACTACTATTTTTCTGAATGAAACATCCTTTGTAATGTTGTGACCCCTAACAGCGTGCATGCGATGTCTCACAATGGTTAGTCGATACTTGCGGTGCAGCGGAGTGAAAGAGCAAATCATGTTTATTTTATTTCTTTCTACTTTCGCTATATCTGTAACTAATTATAATATTGTATAAACCCGCGGTATATAATTATATAGATGTATGATATATGAAAATAATGTCGTACCCGTTACAATCTTTAAATATGACGATATCTCACGTCAAAGATATCGATGAGTTATCTTTAATATAAAGTAAGATGTCGAGTAATGGAGGGAGCAGTCACTAATTAATATTTCATGTTCAGATAACATTATTACTGATGGCAGTACGTGATTGTCTTTCAATAAGATCGATGATAAGCATTGCTAATGATACCTCTGAACATGGACATGACTATGTCAATAATAAACGCGTCACCTGCTGTTTATCTTCTACCACTAGTTGTGTACTTAAACATGAACAGTAGGTACCTACCTATAGCTAATCTGTTCACGGATGCGGAGATGGCGCATTCGCTTCTGTGCACACCTCGGTAGCGTCAATGTGCTGAGAGGTTCATTTCCCGCACTGTGCAGCCTACCACGTAACATACTCGTATGTGTGTTTCACGAACTGTTCATATGACATACAATATTCTTCAGGTCTGTAGGTACCCATTGCGATGCGGTAGTTATTTACAAGTTGGAAAGCTGAAGTTCAAGGAATGTTTCTGTGTACCGCTCACAGTCGTACACAGAGCTGCGACTCAGCCGCTTTCTAACAGAAATTGGCAATGGATCTCAACCCGGTAATCACATACCGGACTTTAGCAATAGGCACATAATAATTGAATGAATCACAAGTCATAACAGCGCCGCGCTTCAATATCGTGTGCGCCGGAGTGACACTCGAGCATCATTGCCGGATTACGTGCGTTATCAGTTAATCCGACGCACCGACATACCCATTACACTTGTGTTACTGTGTCGGGCCACATGTGTGTACGTATCATGTCGACCGTAGTATGCTTGAAACATTTAATGATAAAACAGCTCGGTCGTACGTATCATGTCGAACGCAGTATGCTTGAAACATTTAATGATAAAACAGCTCGGTCGTACGTATTATGTCGACCGCAGTGTCCTTGAAACATTTAATGACAAAACAGCTCGATCGTAATTCGTACGTATCATGTCGACCGTAGTATGCTTGAAACATTTAATGATAAAACAGCTCGTTCGTACGTATCATGTCGACCGTAGTATGCTTGAAACATTTAATGATAAAACAGCTCGTTCGTACGTATCATGTCGACCGTAGTATGCTTGAAACATTTAATGATAAAACAGCTCGTTCGTACGTATCATGTCGACCGTAGTATGCTTGAAACATTTAATGATAAAACAGCTCGGTCGTACGTATTATGTCGACCGCAGTGTCCTTGAAACATTTAATGACAAAACAGCTCGATCGTAATTCGTACGTATCATGTCGACCGTAGTGTCCTTGAAACATTTAATGATAAAACAGCTCGGTCGTACGTATCATGTCGACCGTAGTATGCTTGAAACATTTAATGATAAAACAGCTCGTTCGTACGTATCATGTCGACCGTAGTATGCTTGAAACATTTAATGATAAAACAGCTCGGTCGTACGTATTATGTCGACCGCAGTGTCCTTGAAACATTTAATGACAAAACAGCTCGATCGTAATTCGTACGTATCATGTCGACCGTAGTGTCCTTGAAACATTTAATGATAAAACAGCTCGGTCGTACGTATCATGTCGACCGTAGTATGCTTGAAACATTTAATGATAAAACAGCTCGGTCGTACGTATTATGTCGACCGCAGTGTCCTTGAAACATTTAATGACAAAACAGCTCGGTCGTACGTATCATGTCGACCGCAGTATGCTTGAAACATTTAATGATAAAACAGCTCGTTTGTACGTATCATGTCGAACGCAGTATACTTGAAACATTTAATGACAAAACAGCTCGGTCAGCACAGCGGTTTAAACCTTCAATTATATTAAGCGGAATGTTGCGCTTTCAGTCCTTACATAGGACAAACGTCTGACCCAGTCATAGTTGCTTTCAATATAGATGTTTTTGTATTCGTAGTTTCGATGTAAAGACCGTCGAATTTGGACAAAAATTTGTTTGCATACGCTTAAATAACTCTAGGAGAAGTTCTATGTAATATCTTGCGAGTTTTATCGGTGAGTGTACATCGGTGGTAGATGTTATCGCTGTTTAAAAACTCAACCTGTGCATCCCGCCAGCTCGCCGGCAGTACCAACTGCGCAAGAATAGCGTGCTCGGTGCGGAATGACGCTACGGATATATTATAATAATATACTACTATTGGACCAAGTAGAGACCTATGTCTCATCGAGTAGTTAGATATTAATATGTAAACGGCGCTCGCCCATTCAAGGCACTGCGTAGTTTAGTCATTCTACTGAAGGTACCCGTGCTCACGCTTTTATTTGTAGCGATGGACACCCATTGTTTAATAGATATTACGACTTAATATTATGTAAGTTCTAACTAACAATGTGTGTTTGCTCTGTGTTACTAACGGTCAACCTATGTGGTCAGCTACATTCGTGTTAGGAGTGATAGGTACCACGCCGAATTCGAATTAGCCGCCAGCCACGCCGCCGCAGACGCCACCAAAATATACTGTACAAATATATATAATACTTACAAAAAAGAATGCACATAAACATAATAATGATATTGAAGGTTATAAAGAGGCTGTCTCGTGCGAACGACTTCTTCTACGACGCGCTATAAGTGCAGGCGCATTTAGTGAACAATAAGGTCTCTGGTATGATATGGTTAATCCAGATTTCTCAATCCAAAAACCAATAAATGATCCGAGCTGTCGGCTCACTCGCCGAACTTGCAATCATAGTGTTATCTGAGAGATTATCTATTCACCGGCGCGACCCCGAACATCCATTTTATTGCACGGCTATGCTAATAATTAAACTTGTTAATATAATTTATTGCTCGAATAACGTTTATTTATAAGATCACAGGCTGTTTCAATTATATATAATAATTATAGCGCTTTGCTTTGTTTTTAAAATATTGCAAAGACGATTCTATTCAGTTCATTTGTCCCTCTCACTTCTGATCTTCTTTTTTCGCCTAATGAGTGATGTAATGACTCCATTACACCGATACTTCTCCACGTGAATGAGGCATTTCATACACATAACATTTTCTAGAGATCTGTCTAGTAATGCAGGTATTTTAGCACGTTTGAAATAGCGCACCTGACGGCTCTTATTTATTAAAAAAAGAAGAAAAAGATTCCGACGAATTGAGAACCGCCTCCTATTTTGAAGTCGGTTAAAAAGTGGAAGTACAGCGGCGACGAGGCACATAGAGTCACAATCGAAGGTGGAATAAAGAGAGCAGTCATTCTCTCTTGTGTTTTTAGTGTCTTTAGTCGGTGAGAGAGGCAGCATCTTTATTTAAAGATGCTGCCTTTTCCAGAGCTTATTAGAGATATATGATATTTTACAATTATTCGGTAATACAGGTGTGATCGAATTTGCTAAGATTATGTTTGTGACCACAGAATGGTATTGCTCTTTTGCTTATGATTGCAAAATTGTAATAGAATTACGCTCACATATATGCAATGCTGGTGAAAGAACTTAAGCCTATAAATACATACAACTATGAACGTCTGAAAGTGTAACAAAAATATATGTATGTATATCCCAAACACAGACAGCTTCAAACATATAGTTAACGGACGTCGGACACTAACCGCACTCGGACTCGGAACGATCACGCGAGGGTTGTCCACGGCGAGGCTGCCGACGCCGCCGCACGTCGCTGCGGCCGCTGCTGCGCTGCTCCATCCCGGCTGTCTATTCCCGTTGGTTTCTTTATAACTCTATAGTTGAGTATTGAATTAAGTGATACCTATAAAGATAATTACAATGATAATAGTCCTGTTGAGCGGTGGAGCTGTTTCACGTCACTGCTTTTAAATAATGTTAACACTCGAAGCTATTGTTTGTCTTGCTATAAATGGGCTATCATAAAATCTAATGAAGTGCATGATAGCTGCGTAATGCGAAGAGTTTATTATTCGTTTTAATACGTAACTGTACCATTGTTCCCCGTAGGCTCAAGCAGAGCTCGACTCTCGTGTTGAGCCGGTTAGTCCTATGTATTAAGTTTAGTATTAAACGAGCCTATTGTCATCTATTTGCTAATCCTGAGCTGCTATTGAAAACTTACCGTCTGAAACACAATTCACCTAACTTAACCCAACCCGGAAATCATATCTCACAATCACCAATAAATAGCTCTTAGCTGGCCGTATGGCTTGAAGCAATAATATCGATACTATGTAATTATTTACCAAAGGGAACAGACGGACTTCCTCTGCGAGAAAACTGTGTTACAGGGTACCTAATCCAGTAGGATGTAGTAGATGTGCGTGTTAACAAATAGCCGCACGTCCGACAAGTTGGCGAGTTGTACGCGGGCGAAGACGACGGCGACGCATCGACTCGGGTCCTTGTGCCTCGTGCGCGTCTCGGACACAAGCGCCGGCTGCCTCGGCACAGTTGACCCCCCACACACGCCATCTAGAACTCTCCTCGTTGTAAACACATTACAGTAAATGAATACCGACCATCACAAAAATAGATAACTCCTATTAATTAACTAATGCGAAACCGTCATATCGTCCTGAGGCACCCACATAAATCTTTGCAATTATCAAATTCTCATCTGCATACACTCACACACACGCGGTACTGTACGCACGCGCTTCGGCAAGATCAAAGAGAACGCGACCCCTTTGTAGGCGCCGCAGTCGCGTGCCGTCTTTTTCCCGGCCCGGTAGGTGGCGTAAGAGGCAACGGGTGCGAGAGAGACGGTCGTCAGCTGATTACAACGCTTGCAATGTGAATATTTCACCTCGTTATCGAGTCGTGTTTGTGTTAGATGTAGTGAGGTGTCGAGCTCGAGTTTTGTCGATAATCGTGGGTTAGAGGCTGTGTTTGTTTTGTTCCAAGATTGGGGCAAAAAAGTGGTCATAAAACATAATGTATGCCGGTTAGTCATTCAACATAAATGACGAGATCTTGCTTGTACTTTAAATGAGACTTGAGGGGTTTCGACTCTGTTACGTCAGGTCGCGGGGCTCAGGGATTGTGATGGCTTTAATTCAAATATTGTTGTTTAACTTATTTTATTGTAAAGTGAATACCGAAACTTTCACTTATTTGAGATGATAATGATTATATTTTTTATTATACGTCTAGAATAAAACCTAAAGTAAACTAACACTGGCTATTTGGCTGCAACTTTCTATAGAAACAAGAGGATTTCTGCTTACACCAGATTTAAGCTAAGTCTGACAAAATGACTATTTACGATCGCCATAAATGTGAACGCAAAGAATGTTGAAGTGTACAATGTGCTGACTCTGCTGTTAGAACAGACAGGCATCTCGACTCGTCTATGGACGTGGTTATCGATATCGAGCGGTCGAGTGGGTCTCCTCACTATGAGCAGTAAAACACAGCTACTAGGCAAGACGGGGATCCGCCGATATCGATGCTAGTAATTAAAATAGACTTACGTCTGTGTACGGAACGCTATGGGCGTATTCTGCCGCCCGCGTCGTCTGCCACTGAGGCATCTCTGGGGAAATGGAACCTGTCACGTGGGAAACGCACATGACTCATTGAAGAAACGTCGCCTGGCAGATTTTTATAGTGATCGTTGGCGACGCGACGTAAGCAGCTGGGTCAATGCTTCATGTCGTTCACTCGGCCATCATTAAACTAATTTTTAAATATACTAATAATTTAATCACTCAAATTCTATCTACTAGCGCAGTAATACCGACAATTTGTGGTGGTATGTTGATTTTTATAATAACTGTATATGGCACTAAGTGCTCTCACAGAGGGATGTGTGATAACGCACACGTACTATGTTTATCTCCTACGCCTATGGTACAAAAAGTACGTTTTCAATAGATACTACTTGTTTATGGGTATTTGTATGAGTGAGCCAGTTAGTCAGTTTGAATGTAGTCGCATGTGGCGAGTAATAGCTTATTCTCTTGAGCTATTCTGGGCATGTTTCATATAATCTACAATTTAATTAGACAACAAAGTTGCAGTGGCCATTGTCAAACCCGATACATGCCATACCGGTGCGCAGTAATTTAATATATCAGACGCGCGGCCAGAAAAAGTACAAAATAGCTACGAATCGAAAAAGGCAGCGAGCTCGTTAAGACGGATAATTCCATACAATCGTACTAGTATAAAGAGAATACCGGTATTAACCAGTATTAACCCTGAAATGACAGGGCGCGGTCCCGTCGACCCCACGTTAATATTTTACAGGGAAATGACATCGTCAACCAACGGGTCTGCGCATTACTTTTTCCTTTTGATGTTCGCTCATGTCTAAAGGCAATATAATTTTGTTTATTTCCATTTAAACTGGGCGGTTTCTGGTTCGATTTGACGGTTTTCGTTTTTTTTATTGATGTTTCGTCTTTTGCTGAACGATTTTAATTTTCGAAAACACTTTTATAATAATGTTAAACATTCGAATGAAAAATGTACACGGTAAATATTTCACGTACAGAATTTCATATAATATTCATATTTACATATTTACATACTAGATCGCCACAAAAATGTGAACACATTTTCCTGAACTCGATTACCGAACAATTATAACGAGCTTTTTTTGTAGTTGGTGTCACAAAACCGCGCAAAGGCATTTCAAGAATGCTATTTTAGTTTACGCAAAGCATTTTTGTTAAAAAATATAGTTAATTTTTAAACGTTAGCTGTCAACCCTGTCGTGGTTGATCGTGCCAGTTAACCTGTCGCAGTCGTGTGTCGCGGTAATGATAGCTTGCACATCGCTGCCTGCTTGACAGCGTGCTATCGAGTTATCGCACTCGCTACATTATTAAAGCTTCTATGAGCTAATCACGTTAGCTTTCAAATTACATAACTACTGTGACTAACACTTTTATTTCGAACTGTTGTTAGTGAACTTGCTGTTCTTTTATTCTAGCTTTTGATCGAGTGTTGTTCATTAGAGTTTTCAAGACGTCCCATTTTCTGTAAGCCTATTTGTATTTTAAACACTTAAATTATTTTAGCTCTTCAATTTGTTACATATCATGGCTCATTTTCACTGGGACTGGTGCCGCCCATTGTGCAGTGTTTACGTGGATTGCTTCTTTTGCTCTTTTCGGGAGAGGTGTCGGTGCCGCTTCTCTCGAAAGTAGCTTACTTCAAAAGCGTCCAGGCTTCGATCGCTGCTTGGTTAATGTCTACCTTAAATTATGCTTGGCCATTCGTGTTAACTAGTCTCCCTTTACTGTTATTTGTGTAGAAAGGTCATTACCAAATACTTACATTAGAATTCAACACAACCTTTATCATTAAGGCATACACCAGAAAAACTTGAAAGGAACACAACGCAGAGAAAAATACATTTAATGCTAACGCTAACTCAACCCCCAGCGCCTAAGGTCTAAGGGACCCCGCGGGTGGATTTTCGCTAAACAATGCATACATTTATATTTCCTTTGAAGTGGCGCCGCGGGCCCTCGTCATTCGCAGGGTTAACCCGCAACCTGTTTATTACACGGGGAAAATTGAATCCGATGCCATAACCTTTTTACTATTTCTATACGTTTTATAGATGTAATTAATTTTCTAGTTTGTGGGTTCCAGTTAAATGTTGAACGTGCTGTTTCTGAGAAATTGAAGTTTTATGAACAAATGTATTAATGACGAGTGTCGCTCGTAATAGCTAATAAAAACTTAATACACCGACCTCCTTCTATTGTTCACAATCAATACTGCACCTCTCACTCGCGCAGCGACGCGCGACGCGGACGGCTCAGCATCATACCTTCGCCTAAACTCACTAAATCTCAAAACCTTTCCTATTGCTCGCTATAACTTATATTATTTTCTATTAACTTAAAATAGCTATTCAATATTTCCCCAGCGTTCTATTTAAGATGGTTGAACTTCATTTGACAAATGTACATTGATCTTAACCAAGGCATAGGATATTTACTAATTACAAACGAACGCCAGTTTATCTTGCTTGCAGATACGCCATGCTATCTCATATTGTTACCTTTACAGTGTTTCATAAAGTTGCCTTTTTAGCCATGATCTTGTTTTCCTTCTCTCACGTAATCTCACATGTCCATACCGTGACAAGTGACAAGTGATTACTTACAAACGTCTCTGGTCAAAGCCCCGTGACCCGTGACCGTGACAAAGCGAATCCTAACAATCAAATAGCTAAAGCACGAACAGATGTACTTACACATAATACTCCAACAAATTAGTATATCACAAAATCTATAAAATGCGACACTTAAAAATTCAACCCTCCCCCGCCCAGGTCGAATCGGCCCGACAAACGAGCCGACAACCCAGCATTAACCCTTTGACGTGTCGTGGGGTTTAATTGGCCCCCTCGCCGTGTTTATTAAACGGTGTCTCGGACAACACTATTTGTCACATTACCTATTTCCCATGGATGTATTCTAACTTATTTTTATTTAGTAAGTTAGTTTTGTAATTCTTGATTATATCTGCTTTTGAAGACGTTGACTCATATCTGATGGATGACTACAGAGACCTACTGATGATGGTAAGATGAACTGCATGCCATCCGAGGTTCTGTTCTTCGTCTGTTACTGTATATCTGTATATGTCTGTATGCCTCTCGCGTTATTGCTGTACCTCGGGGGCGAACATTATCCTATGCAACATACAATTTGTGTTTCTATCATGTATAATTCATGCCGTATGACAAAAATTACTTGCTTGATAATTATTTTTTTATGAATTTAACAATTTTGATAGAAAGAAATAAGGACTGGGCGTCTTTTTTGAAGGATAACATAAAATCGGTTGAATTTAGTTTAAGTTTTGCATTAAAAGTGAATCCGGTAACTCGTATTCCTAAAATGTCCATCTACTCACTCCACTTAAGCTTTCAGAATAAGTCATTCCTTTGTCCCGCACTAAGATAGGTATATCAACGAGCTATCTATTAATATTCCGCACGCTACGTTCCAATAATTACTAGTAATAAACGAGAACTCAAGAGACTAGTAATTCTACGACACTTTTCATAATCATACACGACCATTAGAGAGGTTAAGCTCCCCACCCGGCGCGCGGCGCGCGGCGGTATCAACCGCTCTCGGTGATTAATTCTAATAGACCATTTAAGGGTTGTATTGTACGACAATTATTGTTCCACCAACTTAAATGTCACTTTTTTGATCAAAAGGATTGTGCCCTTTTTATTTATTAGTAGGAATACCGTCTCAAATTAACAGCCCATTACCGTGTAGGGCTTTCCAGTAATAAATGTAAGTACAATAATACACGACGGCGCGGGCGCGGGCGGCGGCGGCGGCGAGCGACATTTACTAATGTAGTGTTGGACGAGAGCAGACTTGCTTAGTTGTACTTCTGTTGCTCTCTGTGAGTATGTGTTGTAGTCGTTCAACAGTTCTTATTCGCTTTTATCCACCTTCTCTTTTTATTTATCGGGTAGTATTTAACTGTTCCTCAATTTTTGCCTTTGTTTCACCAAAAATACTAATTGCACAGTAAAATAAGCTTACTAAAATGTTTTAAAGAGATCAAACTAAGTCCACGGAGCAGACGCTCCTATTTTTGGGTGGGTTTAAGAAGGAACCTAACACAACCTAACCCTTCCGAGACGGAATGCAGTGAGTTGAGGCGTATAGGTACTCGTTATGATATATTTTAGTAAGCATACTTTGCTGCGCAATAAGTATTTTTAGTGGTCATTATATTTAATCCCTTATTTATCTCGCTGAACGCGAGTAAAAGAAATATATCTGATAGCACTAAAATACTTACATGATATTTTACTTATTTGTGAAACGTGGTACTAATTTAATTGCCTCCAACATCATCTCAAAAGGCATTACAAACATTATCTGCATCGTAAATTTGGTTAAAACAAGGTGTCCCTCACTTAACACCCGAAATTTGCGAGCGAACGGAAATTGTCGGCATATTTCGTCCTTTAGACAAAGATAGCGTTATAGAAATCGTAAAAGAGTGACGGGAAGGACAATATAGTGTCACATTTTCCTCAGTTCGTTCCAGTTTGGTTACTCTCGATATGGTCAGGTGATTGGACACCTTGTAATAATGTGGACGCAATTAACGAGATTACGATCGCGGCTGTCAATTCATTTTTGCGATTCCACAAACGTGGTTTAATCATGAATTCTGTATAGTTGGGCACTTCACGTGAGAAGGGTACAGCAGTTACGATGCTGTGCACCAATAACGGTTATATTAGTTTACAACGCGTCAGCCAGCTTGTTCCCACTGCATTGTCTTTCATCTAGAACAATACCTAAAAAGGTATTTAAATTGTATCTACCACGTAGGAGCTTTTTTTACCTGTCTTCGTTTTCTCGTATTTGTTGCGATATTTTTAAAGAGGATTCGTTTTAAACAATATTTCTAGTTATCTGGCATTTTTAACTATCTATTCGGTCTGCATAGTATCGTTAATAAATACGTAATTTTGTATATTTTTATATATATATTTTTATATATATGAATATATCATTAAGATAAATAATTTTTCGCATGCCTACTGAGTTTTTGACGTGGGGGAATGCATTGACGCATAACCCTCCGCGGGGGCGGGCGGAGAGTTTATGTCGGACTCACCGGGATAAAAGAGAAAGATGTTGAAATGATGATAATGGACCTCCCGGAATACCGACTAAACCTACCACGGTGTTCTTCAATAAAACCGCTATCGACGGGGCCGCGCGAATCTCTTGCACATGCGGTCGCGACCCCGCCGAGGTTTCGGCCTGCCGTATGAAACGGCAGGCCACTACACCAAGAGACCTATCCTTTGGCACTTCTCACTTTAAACCCTACTGTCCCCCCTTGGAGGGGAGACGGACTCGACACAGGCGCGCGTGGGAACACGCACGCCGCTTCTCGAACCTGGTGCTGATCGGATAGCGGGAAGGCCGACGAAGTCCACCACCCCCAGGTCAAACCTCAGCCTAGCTGGAGGGCATCTCGCGCCCTCCGGCGCCCGGCGAGAGGGTTTAAGCGCTCGCTCTCCCGCTCCGCCACCTCCTTGATGGAAATCACTTCCTCACAGACGGAGGCGACGGCGTTCCACGACCTCTTACTCTGGACCATAGACTGAACTACGGCCGGGAGTGAGAGGGCAACCAATCCGACTGCTGCGATCAACTCACGGCGCTGCGATGCCCAGGCGGTGCAATCCGCCAAAGTGTGCAGCGTCGTGTCCTCAACAACGTCGCGGCAGTCGCCGCAGTGCGCAGTGGTGACAACCGGGCGTCTCTTGCCGGCCTATGCGACACAGGAACCGGCCAAAACAACCATGGCCAGTCATTACCTGTGTCAGCCGGAAGGTGAGGGCACCATGCCGCCTCTCCAGCCACTCCTCAAAAACGGGTCTTACAGCCACGATTGTGGCGTGCCCGAGATCAAGATTTACTCCAACCTTCTTAACTTGTAATACCTTGATAGTATATCTGAAGCGAATAAAGTTTATATTTCTTGTTTAGTATTATACCTAAGGTAAATGCGTAATCAAACATTGAACTAGCGAGCTGTCGATAGCAACGTCGATGCCTTAACCATTGGACCATTGCTGTTTAATTCTTATTCTTTTATTTCAGATTATTTATTGCAGAGAGTTTTGTTGGTATTCAAATAAGTAAACTACGCACCCTAGCGTGCACCAAAACGACAGTAACGGGAATAACAAGAATTTTTACGATTAGCGAAGGAGACAATCGTTAAAGCGGATTTAATTTTAACCTCTCGGCTACCTCGGAACTATTTTGCACCTTGTTCTAAGGAAGTGAAGGTATTCTATGGCGTGGTGCGTTTATGGAAGTTTTGGAGCGCGACGCTGAAATGTTTTACATAGTGAAAGCTTGCATTGAGAGATAAACGAAATGCGAATGTGGCACTGTGACCCGTCACCGGCGATGCTGCCGCGCGGCGCGTGCGCCGGCCCCGCGCCGACCGCCAAGTCCTGTTGCCGCACACACATAGAGTGCCATTGATCGATTTGCACAAATCGTTTTGTCTCATTTGAATCTCTTGTGTGAACATTTGAAAGCAATACTTAATAAGATGCGATATTCGTTACGACCTTTGTGGAAAGAGTGTTATAGAACAACGGTGATTATATTATATTAATCATATTTTAAAATGGCATCTTAAATATAAAACAATATGCAAAAATGATAATACAATGTATTTAAGTACATAGGTACGTCACTTGTTGCGTTTACGCAAATGTTACTTATGGGCACTGAGCGGCTCCTCGTCTTGCACACATTGTGATATTGTTGTCCGCGTGTGTGTGTGCTGCTAAGTATCCGGCGGCGGCGCCGCAGAATTAAACAATATAAAAAACTGATAACTAAATCATCTCGATAAGACAGTAAAGAGTTACTGCAACGTGCTGAGCAAATAAACTTTTGTTTGTTAATAATATGTTAAGAGGCAGTAGGCGCGTCGTGCGTGCAGTGGTCGCGGGAGTCAGTGAGTCACTGAGCCGCGCTGACTCAGCGAGTAAGTGTTCGCCTACAGATTGAGATTGATGCCCGGGGGGATCGTTTTGCTCTTAAATTAAATTATTCAAGGAATCGGTGACAAAATGCCCACTTAGTACTGCTGCTGCTTTATTTCGAGACGATCGCTATGTCTCGAAACAGCGCACTTAAATACAGACTATTTAAGTCGGCCTCAAAATCAACATACTAGACATTTATTAATTCATTTACAGTTCATTACCAAAGGCGGCGTGGCTCAGTGGCGTAAGAGATCGCTGACAAGCTCTGAGTGAGGTTTTCTAGTAGCGGGTCAGTGTTAAGATCAATATTGATGACGGAAACATTCATACATAACAACATATTAAACGAATTCTAAGCATCACGCGGATATGCTGTACTGCTGGCTTCGGAGAACCCGGGTCAGAGGTCCACGACAGACATCAACTGAACATCACGATCATTCAACTAGTAATCCTAAATGGCTAGTCTTATTTCATAAATGGCAAACAGAGTTTCCTTATCACAACAAAAATTATACCATACCGTTATAAAATTAAAATAAATTGTTAAAATATATTTTTTTAAATATGTATAAATATGTATTTTTAAATCAGCTTTTGTTAGGTAGTAATATAAAGCACCCTTCAAAATAGAAATATTCTCACGCAAATACATAACTGTTGGCAGCTACTGCCCCGCGGTACCGCACAGTGGCGCGCAGTACCGCGCAGTACCGCACAGTACCGCGCAGTACCGCACAGTACCCCAAAGCACATACCCCTTGTAAATATTCATTGGGACAACAGCGGCTATTTCAATTTTCTGACGAAAGCCTACTCCGTGTACGTCAGAAACATAATTGGCATGCCCTTCACCGTCGATGAGCAGAGACGCACCACGACTAGATGTGCTCTACTATCTTACTTTACAACTAACTACTCTTTAGATTACCTCTATAACAAAATTAATGGTATTTTCATACAGATCTTTTATTGTTTTAAGAGTGAATGCATTGGCCACTGATGATCTACACGACCAGCGACCTTGGGTCGGGCAAAGGTTTATTAGGCTTTTCTGCCAGTTTTCAGTAGAAGCACAGGGATCCGATTGGCTCGTTTATTGCTGCGTTACGCGTCACATCAGTTCTATTAGTTGAGTTGAGACCATAGTTGAGTTCATTATTTGAGAAGGCTGTGTTTTATAAAATAACATTTGCATTCATTTATACTTGTCTATGGCTCTTGAAATGTATTCTGAAAATGAAAAGCTGCTATTCGCTGCTCCTCCAGTGCTTTTGTTTTAATAGTAACATTTCGTTTATTTGTTTATTTTCGACCTGAAACCCAAATTTTCGAATTTATATCGATAGTAAGGAGTACTGAGAGTATTTTCTTAATGTCTCATCCAGTTGGTCTATGCTCTATTCATACATAGGTCTGTGCAGGCTGTCGGCAGAGGTCAACAACCCCCAGCCTCCCTAGAGGCACCCTCCGATATTCAGATTTGAATATTGTGCCACCCTCCCCAATTTCACCGTTAGATTTTCTTGCATCGAATTGCGCCAAAAGAAATGTACCGAGGAGGTTTCACCGCAATACTCAATATAAGGAAAATTAGTGAACACAACAATTGAATAAAGTTTTACAGATTATAGGTATATGTATGTATAACTTGTGGTATTGTATGAAGTGCAGATGTTGTAATAACATTGATGTAAACTTACGTTCCATAGAATTGAGATCAAAAGGGTTTTTGCGGGTTTATATTACATTGTATCCCTTTTTGTTCTAATACCAAAAACTTGTAATAAATCCAATATTAATATAAAACACATTTACTCTTAGAAACATGAATGAATTTTCATATAATATGAAATTCCATAGGAATGTAGGACGCTATGTAAATAGTATGGGGTCTGCTCCCTCGTCACAGGGATCAGCTTGGAGGAGCACTCTGTTGAGGCGGCCAGTACAGCCAACGGATGAGAGAGGACATCACATCTGTGGTGAGAGTAGGCTCACCTCAGTCGTACCTGTGTAATGTATTACAGTTTTCGTGACTGTTTGAATAGTGTGCAGGGAGAGAACCTTTTGATGAACGCTTTTTAATCTAGCCACAGAGACAATAAATGTTGTTTCCTCATTGTTAGCAAGGAGAACAATTGTAACAAAAGTTTATATTTTAAAGCTGTGCTCGGATCTAAAACTAGACCAAAGCTGCCAAGGTCGGGTGTGCGCTGTGTGAGTGCTCACACAGCGGGCCACCTCCCCTCCCCCCTCCCCCACACAGGCGCAGGACACGTGTACGATCACCCCTACACATGGTCGCCATGGCAACACAGCATCCTACTTCCACGCCCCCAACCCCGGGGCCGAACTCTCAAGATATTACGCCCTACTTCGTTCGCATTGGTGAACCAAAGGGGTGTACGTAGTGCGCGTCTGTGTGCGTGACTTAGCCTATGCCGTGACCTAACGGAATTCGCCAATTCCATTTGACATCTCTGCTCGCAGTATTTCGATACAAGTACCGAATTAAAAGTTAACTAGCATAACTCGCATGTCGTGAATGCAAACCGAGCACTCGACTTTATTCGCAACATTCAGCGTCCGCTCGTTAACAAACCTATTCAAATCTGAAGTATTAGTCGATGGAGGCAACAGTTCTCGCGTGCTATCGCCACGAGTTCCAATTAGCGACTGCGGCTCGTCGCTCGAGTGCGGCGACGTCACGCCAAGCTTTCATGCGCCTTCAATAACTACCCACTCAGCGATTTCTTCAATAGCCGGCCACTCCACCTGGCCTTCATTAGGGACCTTCTCAATGTACACGCAAACCTGAAAAGATGCCTACTAATTTTAAAAATGCAAGTTTTAACGAGAAAAGTTGTTTAGCTAATAAAGCTGCGCGTCGCGCGTCGGCCGTGTGCGCGCCGCGACGCCGTGTGCTCCACTCCTGCACTCCTCCACTCCTCCACTTAGAACTGTAATATGTATGTTTAATAGCGGTATCTAATTGCGTGGATATAATTTTGAATGATCACCGTCTGTCAGCCGAACAAAGCGAGGCTCAACTCTTTTGTTTCTACCGGTCGCGCCATAGACAAATCTTATTATGGAAATATTTTCAAATTAAGAACGCGCTGCTCCCGCATTATGCGTCTCGACTGTCATCATTGTCTATGGGCTCTTTTTGTTCGGCGCTCGCATGTCGAGCTTTTTCGACCACCGTTTTGGTTATTTTTTATTTTTTAAACTGTCCCGAGCGTGAATGGAGTTCTTTGTTTGTTCGTGTTTTATTATTAATTAGTGGGGCTTCTTTGTTCGTGGTAATTATTGTCTTAATAAGCAGTTCCTCCTCTTCGAATATAGACGACTGGCGAACGGATTGTCAGCCCTTTGCTTTTTAATTTGCTTGGAATTTGATTATGATTTTTGTTGAGAGACTTTTAGAGCTACTGCAATTTTAATTGTTTTCAAATTAAAAATAATTACGACGTGGTAATGACTTACAATTTCTAAATATTTTAATAATTCTTTACTGTAACTATAAACTTGTTTACAATGACTGTGTAAGCCCTGATTCCCAGAGTAGCTTGAGCTGTATGTTGAAATTCTCTTTCACATTACAAACAGTTACGCAAATGTTTGTAAATACTGTCATCTTGAAGTTAAACACTTTATACGGATTTTGTCGCGTTGTTTATTTTACTACAAAACACTTTAATTAAATAATTTTGAAAATCTAACACTACTGTTATTGAACATGGCTGCTGTAAAGCAACCGAAACGTCGGAGCAAAGTGGAAACTAAATATAAATAGTTTTAATTAAATTAAATAGTTTAAATAGTCGTAAAGTTCAATAACAGTAGTGTTAGTTTTTCAAAATGATGTAATAAAAGTGTCTTAAAGTAAAATAAACAACGAGACAAAATCCGTATAAAGTGTTTAATTTCAATGTATAACATTCGCGTAAACATAACACAATAGTACTGTCATCTCGTCATAAAATAATAATATAATATTCTACAACATACACACAACACCATATAGCCTTTTGATTTATATCAATTTAGTTTATTTTATTTTCTTTTTCTTTTATTAGCCCTATCAGTCGTTTATTTATATTGAAGAATAAAACTTTTAAGCAAGACGTAATCTGTACTGTAATGAAGATTTATTATTATTTCTTGAACATAAACGTCTTGAGGCTTGCCGAAAGAAAACTGAAAACAAAGAAAACGCAAAATGAAATAACGCTAACGTGTACTGTCGTTTATATCGCATAATAAAGTGGTGAAAAGAATTCGCAGTTTAATTAGAGGTGAGATACTCTGGGTCGGAAGTGCGACGCGCCTCAATGGCCCTCGTTGGGCGCCATTTTGCATAATTGGGCGACGGAGGGTAGAACGAAATTTATACGTTCTGGGCGGCAATTTACTTGCTAATGACGCGTCGTCTTGCCATAGAGTAGTTGTCGGGTTTTTGTTGGGAAAACTTTGTTTTTTTAAGGCTGTGTGCCTCGCAGCTTGTTTTTTTTTTTTTGGTAAATTCTGTCGCGTTATTTGTGAGGTGGTGAAAGTCGTTATTTGTTGTGATAACCAGATGTTGGAAGTCCATTTTTAGGTTTCTATTTGTGTCTGTCATTTTCTATTCAATTTAATGGAAATAACAAATATTACTGAAGCTTTGCTGTTGAGAACGGTGTTCATTTTACAGGCTGTATTTTTAAAATGTTGACGTTTCGTTAATTCTATTTATCATTATCACACATATTATCACTACATAGTATAAAACAAAGTCCCCCACCGCGTCCGTCTGTGTGTTCGCAATTAACTCAAATACTACTGAACGGATTTTCATGCAGTTTTCACCAATAGCCAGAGTGGTTCATGAGAAAGTTTTAGGTGTACAAAGTGCAAAGCCGGGGCGAGTCGCTAGTGTAGTATAAACGCCATTGTTAGTTGTGGGTGTAAGGTAAGCTTGACACGAGGTAACAGCAAGTGTAGTAGTTAATGTCACGTGTGTCGCGGTTGTGTGCGAGTGTTGAGTGTTGAGTGTGGTGTTGTTTGTTGCAGACGGGCAAGATGGGCCTGCCGGCGGGCGGCGGCCTGTCGCTGTTCTGTCCGGGCGGCGAGCTCGGCCAACCGCCGCCCGCGCACATGGGCATCCCGCCGCCCTACCAGCTCGACTCCAAACTTGGTGAGTTACCTCCCTATACTTGTACCAAACGTTCATTCTTTAAATATGTAACCCGGCGTCATGGGGGTGTAAAACTGCAACATGGACATTGCGGTGCCGGGGGGTCATTCTGACCCAAAACTTTAACCTAAGATATTTCAATGTTTTTAAAGTAAATAATGTGATATTTTCTATAATATAAGATTTTTATGCATAGATTTAGTAAATAAAACAAAGAATTTTAGTAAAAACATTTAATTATATTTATGAAACCTCGACCAAATATAACACTCAAAGTCAACATTTTTTTCAGAACTTGGCTTATACTCGTACCTAAATAACTTTTTATTTTTTAACAGTCTTTTATTTTCATGGCACTTTTAGGAACTTAACATATTAGTCTTTGGAAAAATAATCAAAAACATTAATCAGCCTCATTGTTGTAAATGCTACCTGACTCTGGGCAAAACGGTACAGTATGTTCAAGATATTTATCTTTCTTGGGGTCTTTCATATGACCCCATGACGCCGGGTTAATACTTGTTCAAACTTTGAGAACTCAGTACCTACTTAGTCAATTCTCATATCTCTTTAATTTTGAAGGTCGCTATTGCTCGTTTCTAGCATTTTCGAATGGCGGCGACAAACAACGGATGACTGTTTTCGATTTTTGTTATTATTTGGATATTGTGATATCGTTTGGATAAATCACTGTTACTGTGCCTAATACTACATAGTACTATGAAACTGAGTTCTTACAGCGAACGTGTCGCACGCCTCGCAGTACACTCTGCGCTTACAACTGTTGTGTGAGTCGCGATGAGGATGTCCACCACCACAAGCACAACTCTAGCACATTTACGGGACTCTGTGAACTAGGCTAGCTTTTATGCAACTTTTAAAGCGATCGTCTTTACATATAATCAGCGATGGGTGTTTTATGAAAGGAGAAGGCATTCTTGTTGTATTATTTTAATAGACTACTTATAAAATATTACAAAATTCATAAACTACACAGCAAAACTAATGTCGATCGCTCATTAATCCTTTAGGATGAATGTTATCGTTCATTAACCAGCCTATTTAGGGTTCGATCCCCACTACTCCTCATACTGAAGACAATTCGGTGCGATCTGCAGATAGTTTGGTTATTTTACAAAAACAGCTCCCGCACTAAGGATCGTGTCCTGTGTCGCGACGGACTCTGGAAATATACATTTAACGGACACGACGTACCTCCAGGCTCAAAATAATAATTTATGAATCATACAAGTAATTGTCACGTGTGAGGTTCGAACTCACAACAGCCAGCGCGGCGGCGCCTGCGAGAGAGCGCCTGCTTGCTGCGCCGGCGCGCCAGCCGTCGGGACGACGTGTCGGGAGTGCAGCGCGGGCAGGCCCTGCTGTAGACAACTCCGCGTTAAAGCCGCGATGTTACTTGCTGATTGTGTCATACATAATGTATTTAGTTAATCCGACTAACGCATGGACAAAGAGTAACGACATGATATATATCACGCTAGTATATCTACGCAGCGTTTGTTGCAGCCGCGGGGCTGGCGCGGACGCCCATGTACCCGTTCCCCGGGGGCACCTACCCCTACCCCATGCTCAGCCCCGAGATGTCGCAGGTCGCAGCATCCTGGTGAGTGCCCACTACCTCTCTTGTTTATCTTCCACTACGGCAGCGCCCGTACACGGTACACGCTAATGCACGTCGCCTGTAGCCCCAGAGAACACTGTCGTGGACAGCGTACCCTCGACTGAATGCATCCGATATACAATATACAAAATAAACCAGTGTTATATATATCGCAGTTCTGCCTCAAGGTTTGGAGTGCTATTAGCTAGGTCTTATGTTGTTACGTAGACTTACGAACAGACAGGTTGACTGTCGCGGGCGCGGGCGGTGTGTGTAGCACTGAGATGATGATTATACTACGAGTATTGACTGTATTTTCTGAATTAATAATAAAATAAACAATGGACTGTATGGCGCCTCTATACTAATGCACCGAGTATTGTGAGTTCGATCTCTGCCAATGTTCTGTTATCCCCAGATCAGAGTTATTGTTTATTTTTAAAACGTAAATTATAGAATAAACACTTGTACTTAGTGATAGCATTTACCAATATGATCAACTTGTAACAGTGTAAGTGTGTCAACTAAATCCCTTTTATGACAATGTAACGTTCACGAAATGTTATTTGCTCTTTAGATGTCTGAGATAAGTGTTTAGTTTAATTACCCCACGATACATATCAATTACCGTTCTAGCGTTACACTTCGGTTCTGTTTATGCCACAGGTAATGCGAATGTGAGTTTGTTTGTTTGTTACGCTTTCACCCCTTAACTACTCGACCGATCATCAAGCAATTTCGTATACACGTTGTCAGGGGAACAGAAGAGGACACAGGTTTACTGTCATCCAGACAAAAAAATCTACGGTTTGCACTCCGGGAGTGCCGGCAGAAGTGAAAACTTGAATATTAACGTTGTGCATTTTTGATATTTTGGAATGGTTAGGGAATAATTTTGCACAAATTGCGTTAATTATCAGTATAAAAGTACTATCATTTATGTGGTAAAATACAATATTCATTTATTGCGCTATCGTACACAAACATGAAAATTCTCCCTCCATCTTACGAATTTTCGACCAGGTCACGTGTCCTGACGCGAGTTTAACATTTTTTACACATCACAAAAAAGTGCACAACGCTGCTAAAGAAGTTTTCACTTAAAAATAGTGCTCCCAAGCATACGCAGCCTAACGAAGAGTCGCTGTACCTGTCTACTACCAGCACAGCGAGCCTTCACTACTGCATTGTATATTGATGTGTATGTGTTGTGCAGGCACACGCCGAGCATGTACCCCATATCGTCAGCGGCGAGCGGCTTCAGGAGTCCGTACCCCACGTCACTGCCGATCTCCAGTTCTAGTCTATCGAGGTAACGCGCCGCTAATACATTTATTTATATTAACTCAGTCACGATATTACATTTTATTTGTTTATACTTTCAAGAGATATATAATATTATTTATTTATTTTCGTAACCCAAGATACAGGCTATACCTACCTAGTTTTGGGATTGTCGACAACTTGTTACAGTTCAATAGTAATACTATTACTTAGCTCGGACTACATAACTAATATGCCACAGACATCGCATTTGGATGGTCCAGTGTTATACACGTAAGAATGCATTAGTGTTAGTATGTTATATGTAATATACTTTTCAATATACATTCAAAATCTATTTGAACTAAGTAACGGTGCTGAAACATTGAAGATATTTAGTTCACGTATTGTTTGTTGTCCACTAGTGAATTGTACCGGTTCTCCCCAACGCTGGGCGGCGGACTGGGCCTGGGCCTAGGGCCCGCGCTCGTACCACCTCCCCCCTCAAAGTCAGACCTTGACTCGCATCACTCGAGATATGCAAGGTAAGCTCCGCTAACAACAATTACAAAGTATTCGCTACGGACATGAATGTGTACCATGTCTTTTCCAGAAGGGACCACTAATGTTGGCGTATACAATGAAATATTGCGTATGCAGTACAGTAATATGTACATTTAAATACATATAAACTTATTAAAGAAGCACTTTACGGAAATATAAAAACGTCCGAATACATTTGACTCCTTTATTCGCATAAGGACAGATTCTCAAAAAGACAAAGTACATGTAAGCAGAAAAAACAGAAATTCAAAAAAAGTACATACGTCCTTGTAATATTAATGAAAGTATTAACATTACTCGAACTGATTCAATAAATAAACAAATGATAAACATTTTCATATAAATGAATATATATCCGACACACTCGGAGTAACCTCCTTTATGTGTTCACGTGAAACAGAACACAATTATGAAGTACGATTTGTCCCTACTACTAGTATAGTATTATATTACCTGAGGTCCCTACATACTCGTACGTCAAACCTAGTCTACATTTGTTTTGGCTGTTATAAGTACATACTACAATAAGAACAAACATAACATCGGGGTGCACTTTCAAAGTGACTCTTGTCCGGCATTTATATTCGAGAAGGCATGATTTGGCAAACATTTGGGCGGCGACGTGTTTGATGAGTTGAAGTAGCCGTCAGAGATTACGTAGTTTTATGTAATTTGCTAGTTGTTCTGTGACAACGACAACTTGATGTGATATTCTTGTATTCCAAGTTTATGTCAGTAGTAGAAGAAGGCGTGCGTCAGTACCGTTGTATGTGACGCGTGCTCGTGTGTAATGTAACGTATCCCGGATCACTGAGACGTTTTGTTTGTAAATGTCGAGCTGGCGTGACGGTGGTGTGTCTTGTTGTCGTGCCGTAGTTGCGTGTGAGATAAGTTCTCGTGACTAAAATAGGCTGCTTAGTACTTACACATTGTTTTTGCTAAAAGAAAGGAGTGTCAGCTAAAAACAAAAACTCACACTCACATTGTGTTATATTATTTAGATTAAAGTAGCAGTCAATTTATAATTCTTAATAGATGATTTATTTTTTAAGTTAACAAATTCATAATTTTGAAAAATGTTTCTGTGAGACCTTTGTATCGTACTGAGGGACCGACTACGTCTGTCACTCATCGATAACTTTGACTGCATTAATGGCGCAGCGGTTCAAGAGCTCACGACGCAGAGCAGCGTGGAGCGGTACAAACGTGTGTGTGACTCAGGAGCAGTACTCACTCGATGCTCTCGTACAGTTCAGCTGGACTTGTGCAAGCTATCACACTCGACGCTAAATACTAATTCAGAAGCAGTACTCACTCGATGCTCTCGTACAGCTCAGCTGGACTTGTGCAAGCTATCACACTCGACGCTAAATACTAATTCAGAAGCAGTACTCACTCGATGCTCTCGTACAGCTCAGCTGGACTTGTGCAAGCTATCACACTCGACGCTAAATACTAATGTTTTAGTAAAAATCAAACAAATTGATCAGAACATGTGTTGCACCCTTGTACTGTTATCTGCAATCTATGCAACAGGGGTGCACACTGTACAGTATAATAGCTGCTGCGATAACATCGCGCTATGATATTCAGAGATTAGCAGAAGGGTGTGATCGCGACAATAGCCAGAATTGAAACGTTTTGTAAAACGCTTATTGTAATTACAGTTATTTTAAATTCAGTTACTTTACGTTGTAAGTTTATGTAGGCAGGGTAGAGTACGCACAGCGCGTGGCTGGCGTGCGGACGACATGCGACATCAACACATTACTTGTGTTGCCAATGGCGTTTCTTTTGAGTAAAAACATAGTTTTGTATTTATAAAACTTGTTTATGTTGAATTATTTATTAGTTCACTCGGCTTGTTGATTCGACTCCCGCTAAATTGTCATTATATTAGCGTCTCAGAAAGCTTAGCAGTAATGTTTGACAGTGTCAGTGCGTCTAATATGTCCAATCGATGTCAGTGTGGCGGCTGAGCGGCGCCTTATTGCGTAAGACCTCACAGCTAGCATAATGTCCGCGTGCAACCTCTTATTTCACGGGCACAGAGATATGGGACAGATATTCCATAATATATTCAATTACATGATTTACATTGTTCTACATTTTTAAGATAACCGTGTGCTTCTTTTTCATTCACATTGTAAAATTAATGTCGTACAATATGATCCATATAATTTGCCGTCACAAAATAAATACTAACATAGTGCAATGATTTAAGCCTGAAATCTTTAAAATAGATCTTAGCTCCCTCAGTTCGGCATTAATATTCGGCAGGAGTTAGCAAGATCAGCGGCCCCACAATTTCATAAATTAAACATCCTTTCTGTGGCACATAAACGGCACTCCACGCATATTATACAAAATGAAAGTCATCTTACTCAGTGGCAGTAACCGGCAGCTCCCGACTATGAGTGTCACCGCCCGCAGCAACCTTTAAGAGACCTGCTAACAAGAAATGTGACGCGTCACGAACCTTACCTGCCGTTAATACAAACTTACATCACTCAACATACGGCGCCGTCGTCAGGATTAGGTCGCCGGTCGCACTGATAGCGTTGAGCGAATTCAACTCGGGCTCAGTAACTTACACATACATACACAGATGTACACTAACTAATGATAATATTGTTGTCTAGATCGCAAGCATAGTAGCGTTAGTAGTTAATATATCGTTTTGAGGAAAACGCTAGCAATAAAATAGTAAAGCAGTTACACGTTTAAAATATCTAAATTGGAATTAATTTTGGAAAGGACTGGCGAGACGATAGTAGTTTAAATTTAAACAAATATTATTCTTTAAACAAAGGCTAAATAAGTGGGATGCCCGTGTGCCACAAACCTCGCGCACGAGTTGCTGTTGTATACCTACACGAGTACACTTATACAGTCGTCGCCGCCGCGCCGCCGCCGCGCCGCCACCGCGCCGCCGCCGCGCCGCCACCGCGCCGCCGCCGCGTCGTTCGCGTTGAGGATACACTCGCAGCTCTATTGAATTTAATTCAATTATATTAATTATTGTAATTGTACAATAATAGCTTAATGCTTATGAATATTATTTCTGCCTCCACCTATAACATCCGCGGCTCTCCGTATTCATTTAAATGACGTACATAGACAGGTAAGTAATGTTATAATATGTTCACACGTCGTGTTTAATGTGTCGCTGGTGTCGGTTAGTTGCGTCGAGTGCAACCGCGGGTCTGTATGTGTACACAAAAGTCCAGGTACAATCATGTAAATAAGTCGCTGGCGGAGAAATTTAATTAAGATGATATATGAGCGGAGCGACTAACGGGCCCCGTGGCGCGTCACACCAGTACTGGCGCCGACACAACCGCTTACTACGTTTTGTGCGATAATGTTGTATGATAATCTTACATCAGTTAAGTATGTATTCACAATGGCATTACGCACTGCCATTAGAGCTGGAGAGATAAATAGTCCATAGTAACATTGATGATATTGATGGCTGTGTTTAAATGTTTATGCTGCAAGTTCACGTTAACTTATTATCGAAAGCATTAAATACGGTAAAAGTGTTTTAATTAATAGTTTTCTAAACAGTCCCATGAGAAAAAGCCTGTCTTAAATGAATATTACAATTCTATCTTGAATTGTACAAAACTACTATTTAAATGTTCCATCATAAACCGAACATCAAACCTGCGGTTCGTTAACACTTAAACTGCCATTCACGTATTTATAAAAGCTAGCGGTCGCCTAGTGCTTGAACTTCGACCAAAGTTTGCCTGTAAGATATTGCTGATATAATAGGTATGTCGTTATATATTGACATATGTAACTTTAGTTACGCGCTTCGACTGCGTGTGTCAAAAGCATGGTTGTGTGCGTGTAGTGTTTTTTCATTAATTTAATGTATTTCTAATGCATATTTTATATAAATATTAGGATTCGTCACTCCTCCATATAAACTTTAACTGTGCCAAATTTCATACTTCTCCGTCCGCGCAATTTTCGTAAAAAGGGGTACAAAGTTTTTGCTTCACGTATTAATATATAGATATATGAAAGATTCAAATATATTGTTGTTAATATTCAGATAAAAGCTTTTCTGTTTAAGCTCATGCTAATATACAGCAAATTAATTGGTTTATTTGTATGGCTAATTGAAGTATGAGTGTATTAACACAAGTACAGTTGCACTGTTACCTAAGCTAAGTAAACAGAGCCTGTGTCGGCGAGTGTACGTAACACGTAATTACGGCGCGCGCGCCGAATGCCTCGTTTGGGCGCAGGCGCATTGTGCCCAGATTTTCTTTCTCTTTTTATATTTTTCCCCATTTTAAACCGCCCATAGGAAGTCGTATATTCCCAGCTAGTTTGGTTATATTCAGAACTAATTTGGTGCATAAAACTTTTATATTGGACATATAAACCAACAGTTACATGTCACTGACAATGTATTTTATTGGTTCTATTTATACTGTTTTAGAATACCGGCGCGCACAGGAAGTCGTTTTTTACACAGCTTTTGCTTTTCTTTTAAAATTTGAGTCTATTACAGACTGGCGATTAAACGCAAGCGTCGCGCTTATACATGTTTACTCGGATTCTCTGGCGGCTCGCGAGCACTGGCGGTCGTGCGGGCCGCACGTTCCGACAGGACAACCACTTATGTTAGAATATTCTCAGTGAAAGCAGTGTTTGGAACCGTGGCCAGTGTCCACCTCGTGTTAGGGACTTAACAAAGCTGGCTAATATTGATGTGATGTACCTGAGCCTCACTGTTATGTTATGTTTGATGTAGGAAGGGGTGATGCGCCCGCGCCGTTGGGAACTTAAAAACTAGTCGTGGAAGTTGTCGACGTGTATCTAGTTTCCTCTGCGTTTTTGCGCAGTGTTCGCGCGCGCGGCACCGCGAGTGACGGTTAGTTCGTGTTAGCGCTCCTCTGACTCACGGCCAAAACGGCTCCTTGAATCACGAGTATGTCCCGCTGACGACACTGGGAAGCTCGCCCAGATCACTTTTCTGACTATTAGGAGAGGTGAATAAAAATGCGGGTCACACTTTACTAGTAATCAACATCTGTTAATTTAAATGAGCATATCCGCACATTTCTTTTATAGCTTTTATCTAAAACTCGGGTAATTATCAATCAGCATATCGCAGTCCACTGCGGTAATTAAATTAAGTAATCATTACTAAAGTTTATTCAAATTGTAACTCGGTTACTCTGAAATAATTATGACGACTATTACTATTACTACATTCAATTGTTTGATGGAAGTGTCTAGCACTCTGTTCGCCGGGCCAACATATAAGTTGTAGTCAACAATGATTATCTCGTTGACAACTGTTGGCAAGCATCTTGGTAAATCAAGGATTGTTAGAATCAAGCCAATAAAAAAATAATGAGCCACCGTATATTATCATAAACAACAGAAAAAGGAAACCTAGTAATTAGACAATAGCAAAAATAAAGCTAGCTATACTAAACATATTGTGTTACGTTTGCGCATGCGCAGTACGTGCTCGTAGTAAATGCGACCGCTGTACCTAGTAGTCGAAGAGAGAGAGAGAGAGAGAGAGTAGAAGGTTCATTAATTTTATTTTGGTAGCGGTAGAATCCATAAGTATACCATTGCATTGCATAGTGAGTAAGGCTCGTGGCGATACTACCGCCTGCCTTAGGTACTGCACAGCTCCATACAAATACAAAATGTGTATCAATAACGTGGTGGCTAGTTCACACAAGTGACGCCTAGTAGCGCGCGTACGGCGCAGGCGCGGGCGCGGCCGGCGTGCGCGCGCGCCGCCGGAAACGCGCGTCTATTTCCAACCGGACGCGCTGTGTTTATTGTCGTCTGTCTCTCTGGTGTCGTTAACACCTAACACTTGGATTAACATATTGATCCCGCTGCTGGATACATACATACATACATATGGATAAATGCTGATGAATATTTTATCGTCTTACATATTGTATGCTACAATAAATTTGTGTAATTAAATATTACGGATGGACATTTTTGTTGACAACTGTACTAGGTTTCCGAGCTGCTTAATTGGTTCCAGAATGTATAGTAACTAAACTGTCTATTAAGACACAGCGGCAACAACAAGTATGGCACATATCAGCTCACGTAGACAGTGAGACACCTGACCGACCAGTGAGATACATAAACGTTAGACACATGACCGACCAGTGAGATACATAAACGTTAGCGGATTTATTGATTACGATCTTTTTTTCGAGATTGAATATTTATAATTTATTTTTGGTGTAGTAGCGTAGGCTGAAGCGAGAGATTCCTGGCTCGAATTAATATTATTAAAGTTTCTTTAAAACATTAAAATACATATTAATCTGATCAGTACCTATGCCATCCAACTAGAGGATATGTGGCTCATATCTTATAAAACAAATCTTCATTATTTATAAGTAGAAAAGCACATTAAATTGAAACTATTTAAGAAGACAGCTATACAGGTACCAGCTCCAACAATACGTTCTGCCACATAACACGTTTGGCTAACACGTTCCAGGTCACTAGAGAAAGGCAGCAGCAGCTCGTCGAGCGACAAGCCGGCGGAGAGCTCGGCCAACTCCAACAACAAGGAACAAAACAAGAAGCCCCACATTAAGAAACCCTTGAACGCCTTCATGCTCTACATGAAGGAGATGAGGGCCAAGGTGGTCGCCGAGTGCACTCTCAAGGAGTCCGCCGCCATCAACCAGATCCTCGGCCGACGGGTGAGTGCGACCTCCGTCTGACGTCACCACACACACACTCACCTTATGTGTACCGTAGATTGTGCCCATTTTATTCTTTTTCAAAACAGAAGAAACATAATTATCTGATTTTAATTTTTATTTTCAATGGAAAAGAAGATAAATAATTGTACTTAATTATATTATAAGAATAAATATGATTACAAACCTATTTATAAATAAATAATAATGTTGGAACCCCTATTCAACAGTTACAAAGTTGCTTTCCTTTTCGAAACAGAGAAAGAGAAATGCTAGTCCCATATCGATTTGCCAGATAAGATAATATTATAAAAGCTATAAATAAATATTAGATGTTTAGCATTTAGTTGTTGTGTGAGGTGTCGATGTCGTGACTCCTACGACAACCCAACGTCGTCTACTGTCGCATGTCGTATGGCATTCTTTCGAGGGGCTAATAGCGCGCACTATTTATACAATCATATTATATATAGTGGTAGCCAGCTTGGTGCGACTCCGCTGTCCATGAATCACAGTGTCACAGTAATGGTAATGAATAGCTATAGTCTGTTCTGTGTCACCCACAGTCCAGTGATGGCACACTAGTCATAGCCCTGGCGCTCGTCCCTACCGCGGTATCGCGACTATGGCGAGTGACGATCATGTCGGCCTGCAATCACCTATGATAACGGACATTTGTATGACGTTCATCGTTCATCGTTCATCGGCAGTAGAGGACGTTGGGATTGTGTGAGGCTGCCTACATGACGTCGTCCACGAAACCTTTAACTGGCCGAGGCTCGGCTGATCAGGCGAGTCGATGAGCTCGCCACGTCGGGCGGCGTCGTGTGGTCAGCAGTACTATAACTGCTATATGTGAATATTTCTCTCATGTTCGAATCAGCTTTGTTAATCTTGTTAGGAATACGATTGGTCGACGATCGCGTCGAGTTGGCTCACAGTATGAGAGACAATGCCGCGGCGCGCGCCATGTATCAAACATTAAATAGCCCAGCGTAACACGCTACTGAGAACCGAACCCGTTACAGCAGTGCCCGGAGCGCGATCTGATTCCTAACAAGAGTAACAACAGTATAACGTCGTGGTACCATGACATGTGTTGCGACTGGTAACCCGATATCCTGGTGTCATAATACGCAGTGGCATTCGTTGAGCCGCGAGGAACAAGCAAAGTACTATGAGAAAGCGCGCCAGGAGAGACAGCTCCATATGCAGCTGTACCCCGGGTGGAGCGCGCGGGACAACTACGGTTACGGGTCCAAAAAGAAAAAGCGGAAAAAGGACCGCAGTCCCGCTGAGCTGGGAGGTACTACAGAGCGCCGACTGCGGGGGCTGGGCTGACTGTGGACGCTTGTGTACACTCGCTTACCCCACTCCGTCCCTCCAGGAGTCCCGCACCCACTAACACAGGAGACTTGCTTGCTAGTCCGGTGACCCCGATAACAGGCCGGCTTGACCCCACACTAACGACAGCATCCGTAACGACCCCGCCCCGGCCCCGGCCGCGTCCCTGTGTGTGTCCGGTGTGTGCGCGTGTATGTGTGTGTGTGCCGGCGCTACGGTGGCTGTGCTAGAAAAGCGGTGCTGAGTCGAGTCGGCCAGCGCCCGTGTCGTGTCCGTGTTCTGTGTCCGTAGTCGTCCAGTGAACGTGATCGTGAACTGTACACCCACCCCCGACCGGAAACTATATTGGTTTGTTGTATGTCTAGCCCGGACGCGAAGACACGCGCAGAATAGGTTCTGAGAGGAACATCACGATTGGCCATTCTCATTCTGTAGGAGCAAAATTCCGAGTAGTAGAGTAGAACCAGTGCCCGCTCACTGCCGGCTGTTTTTCTAGCACGCGATAGGTCGCGCGCCTCGGCCCTAGTCCACCGTCGAAGTGCATTTCTCTCTTTTGTTTCCATATTGCGGCGCGTGTGTCGTGTACATACAGTGGCACGCGCTCGGCCGCGAGGAGCAAGCCAAGTATTACGAGCTGGCGCGCCGAGAACGCCAGCTGCACATGCAACTGTATCCCGATTGGTCGTCTAGGGCTAATACGCAAAGGGGCAAGAAGAGGAAACGAAAACAGGAGACAACCGATGGAGGTACTGCCTTTCACTCCGTCGACGAGCGTCCCGCCCCCTCCCGCCCTCTCCCTCGCCCCCTCCCGGGCCCGCGCGCGCCCTCAGCCGCGCTGGCGGCGGCTCGCGATATTGGTCATGAGCCGCGCACATGTCCGGAGCGGCCGGCGAACATGCGCGCTTCGGCTCATTAAAAAAAATGAGGTCAATTAACGAAGGATTAAGCCGGAGACGCTGGCCGCTCCCCCCTCCCTCCCCCCCGCCTCCTACCTCCTGTCCCGCGAGAGTTCAATTGCTTTGAACTCCGCTCCGAGCGGACCGACCGACATAGTATATTGTCTTGGTTGAAGGGGTACGAGGTTGTAGACTATTCAAGTATTTTTGTTTATTTAATATTTATCGCATTTATTTATTTGATTTAAACGCTATATTATGAGAGAGAACCCTGTTGCGAGTGGTCCTTCGAAGGTTGTCCCGGTTTTGTGCTTCCGTTTTGCTCCTGTGTGCCGCAGCTCCGGGAGCGTGCATGCGAACGCCACGCCGTGCTCGGCCGAGAGCCAGTAACGCTTTGCAGGAGGTGTGCCGGAGCGCTGGGACAGCCTTCCGGGCGCGGCGGGCGCGCGAGTAGAGAGCGGCCCGCGCGCGGCGCCGCAGCAAGCGCCGATGCTTCTTGTGTCTGCGGTGCAATGATACTGGCCAAATAAAGTCATAAATATTTATTTTGATTCCGGAGAACCTATTCTGCTTCAATTTGCTTATAGTCGACATGTTTATTTGTTGTTTATTTGTTCCGAAGGCGTAGCTGTTTTTAGTATTTATTTTGGACGTTTATGCGTGTAGTATGTTATTTTTTAAAACCAATGTTTTTTCCGTTGTTCCCTTTCATTAGTCCCGTCCCCCTGCATGCACTAACGGTAGTTGGGTTTGCATGACTCGCTTCTTTGTAGCACCACAGTAGTCACTTGTGTTGAAACGCTTTAAATATGATTTCCGGTAAATTTATTTCCGCACCTCGGCCTCGGTAACGCCGCCATTCCTTATTATTTAAACGACAGCAGAAATTTACTCGACATCATATTTTTTGGAATAATTTAATTTGCATTGATGATAATGTTGATTTGCATAATATTGGAGAGTAAATGTTGAGTGCGGTTAGTGCTGAGCGTGCGAGGACACGCGTTGTAACGAGTCTGTGTGTGCACTTGCAGGGAACAACCTGAAGAAGTGCCGCGCGCGCTACGGGCTGGACCAGCAGAACCAGTGGTGCAAGCCATGCAGGTGGGCCCCGCTCTCTCCTCCCCGCGCACTAGCGCACTAGCGCACTAGCGCACCAGCGCCTGTTGTTTCTATGTGGAAAGACTGGGCGCCAGAGTAGCCGGTCGATACTGTACTTTGCCATTTGATGAAGAACAATGAGACTGTAGTTGTTGTATTATTGTTTTATGTTATATTTACTTTACACATTAGTCAACTGAGGATTATCGGTGTACGCCGAAGCAGATAATTCAGAAAATGTGTCTTTTCACAAAGAAATAAAACACCTTAGAGATCACAGAATAGATTTTTTTGAAAGTAGCCGAAGTTTGGAAGTAGAGACAATAGGAGCGTAGAGTACATAGGTCAGAGGAAGGGCAATCATCTGTCGAAAGCTTTCAAACAAATCTTGACACATTTTCTGAATATGCTTCGCCGTGCGTGCCTTCGTTGTTCAATCTCATGTTTACTGATACAAATGTTTTTTCCACTCATGATTGCCGCTTCTCATGGATCCGGACCCGCTGGCACTATTGGTCACACGTCACGTCTCGTTCTTTTTATTTTCGTTTATTTTATTTTTGTAACCACACGCCATTTGACTCGAAATTTTAATTTTCTGACACTCCGTAATCACTCGCCACCCGCATCGTCCATTCCGATTTATTTATTTATTTATGAACCGCCTCCCCGTCCCCTGGTCCCGCCCTAACCTGGCTGTGTACTGTCCCGGGCGGCGGCGCAGCCCCGAGTCAACTAGCGTGATGGTATCGGGCGGGCTGGGCCTGCTGCGGCCGGAGCCGGCCACGTCGCTGCCGGCCAGCCTGGTCAGCCCGCAGGAGCCCACGTACGTCAACCTCTAGTGCCGGCCAGCGCGCGCCGGCGCCCACGACACGGTTGGTCACTGCACTCTCGTGCTCCTCTTGCTGTGTGTGCCGCGGCGTAACCAGGGCCCCAGCGCCGCCCGCGCCTCTCGCGGCGCTGCTCGTGCTCCCGCTCGTGCTCGCTTCACTCAAACTCGATGTACAACTACTGTTACAACATTAATATTAAGAGAATACGAATAACAAGCAACTCCTATTCAGAATGTTGTAAATATAACATCACAAGGAAGTAGATTTGAATACTAGATAGTTGTGACCAAAGGCTAAACTGCTACAATCAGTTTGTGTCGACTGACTATTGTCAGTGTGGTGCTCCACAGCTGCAGGTCACCTGGAGCTTACGTTTGTCGTCGAGTTTGGCTGACACTGGCATCTGTGAGTCTGTATGGAGACAGCAAACCATCTTGTGAGTACAGATTAGAGAAAGCTCTGACAAACAGCCTGTTCTGACGTCACACTGAACCGCGCACCGCGCACCGCGCACCGCGCACATCTAACAGCATGTTTCATAATGGAACTATGCTAGCTACATTGTACTAGACGCACTTGCTTCTTTGGTTTTTTTTAATGTGATACGCAAAGATACTAAGTACTTTGTACTGTAATGAAGAGTGCGCAATGAATTGATTGCTCTTTTTAGAATAGATTCGGATACACTATTTTGCAGTTATTTGAAAACTGGCAAGTACATAATCATGTCAAGTCAATTTTAACAAATCTGTTCACAAAAGAGATTTAAACGCGTCGCGCTCCGGCTCCGAGTCGTCGCTCGCCGCGAGCCGCGAGTGCCGCGCGGGCAGTGCGCGTGCGCCGGTTCAGTGCGGCGGCAGACGGGGGGCGCCCCTGGTTACGTCCGCGAAGGTCGCAAGTAGTACTCGCTGGTTAGCTACGTGCGAGTTTACTACGAGCATTAGTTTAGTTGTTGCATTACTAGTTGTTTCGTTAATGCACAATGTATCAAGTTTACTTTGTGATCTGAGAGGAACTTTGTACGGAATGGCGTTTATGTTGTCGTAGGTAGTTCTGCTCATACCGCGTCTAACTGAAGTGTTAACATATTTGATAACTCGATCAACGATTCACATTCATTTATTTTCTTATGTTAAGGAATACATTTGTAGCACTCGGGATAATTGGCCTCTCCCAGGAGAATATATAAATATAGAAACTACAGATACAAACAACATTCTCTCGGTGGCTTCCAAATGTGCACCAGGCGCGCGAGAGCTGGCGACGTGACGAACTTATCCGCCTGGTGATGAGACGGCGGGATCCTTGACGTGGAACTTAAACAGTCCAACACTTAGATACCTGACTAGCCCGTCGGGCACGTGTCACGTGTCAGTTAATCATTATTTATTTATTATTTGACATGCGCGGACTTGCGCATGTAGTCCAGAATATTTAAATGACCTCCTCGTGAGTTCCTCTTTCTATATATTCGCAGTTTGACAAAGTTACAATTCGCTGCTAATTCTGAGGCAAAACGTATAATATATGTGTATCAGTCAAGATATTCTAGGTTGTATGGTAGATATTAGCCGTGACAGCTAAATACTCTTGATATTAGTTCTGTTTATAAACTGGCTCACTTTCTACAAGGAGGTAAGACCACGGCTATAGTGCTCGGCTTGTGCTAAGTCGAGCACATATGTAATATGTAGGCCGATACAGTTGTCGCAGTAGACAGTGTCGCGAGTTTGATCCACACCACTCACGTTACATTCACCGACCGCGACCGTCGCGTGTGTCCGTTGGTGTAATACCTATTAGTAAACTCTTAACTGGTCGCTGTTACCAAGGAAGGCAGGTGTCAAGTTTATTGCGAGTGCACCTTTCAGTTAAACGTCTGTATGAGCTGTATTTTAAGCTAAGTTTTAACAGTTTTGTTTCAGCATGAATGAGTGTGACGATGTCTTCGAGTGCTTTCACTTAGTTAACAAGGTTTCCAGCATGGCTCAGTTAACTTGTACTCTCTGTGTTCCGTGTTCAGTTCCGTAGACTAGCTTTGTGTTAGAACACTGTTCCGCTATGTTAACTACCCACATAGTCACAAAATGTCGATATATCATTTCTTAAACAAAGTTACTACATTTTCATCAAATAATTTTATTTGGGACAACTAAAAGAAGCGCTTTGTTTCAAACATTCTTGAACTGAAACTATTCATGATAAACTATTAATGTCAATGACAATATTAGTTTATCATGTACGTGTGTATCTGTAAAGTTCACGCAATAACTAATATCAGTGCAGGTGATCATTGTTCACACAAATTGTTTTAATATATCGGAGGTACTATCATTCGCTGTCATTTTTCAGGCGTCTAAAGATTTTGTCGCTTTCCGAAGTATGTTTGCCTTTTTATCCATGGATAAAAAGGCAAACATACTTCGGAAAGCGACAATAATCATGATTATGGATACAATATAAAAATGATCAATAATGATACAACTGTAAACTGTGATCAATAATGATACAACTGTAAACTGTTACAATAGAGTGCTATCTTAATGTTGTCCTGTAACACGAGGACGGTCGCACGTAAGTGGACCGCCGACATAGCGGGCTCTAGTAGTGACATAGCGGGCGGTGGCGCGGCTGCAGGGCGCCGAGTGCGCGTGCTAACGTGTGTGTGCTTGTAGGCGGAAGAAGAAGTGCGTGCGCTACATGGAGGCGCTGGCGGCGGCGTCGGGCGCGATGGGCGCGCTGGGCGCGGGCGGAGCGGGCGCGGGGCCGGGCGCGCGGGCCGCGGGGGGGTCGCCGTGCTCTGAGGAGGACGTGAAGCTGGAGGAGCTGTCCGACGCGTCGGACGAGGAGGCGGACACGCCGCTGAACTCGGCGTCGAGCCCGGGCGGGCTGTCGGCGCTGTCGTCGCTGGCGTCGCCCGCGTCCGAGCCGCCGGCGGCCCCGCGCCACCCCGTGGGCACGAACCCGCGCGACGCCAACAACCCGCTGTCCGTGGGGCAGCTCACCTCGCAGTCGTGGCCGCGCGCCGCGCCGCGCCCCTCGCACGAGGTCATCTCCGTGTCGTAGTCGTGTGCCCGCCGGCGCCGCGCCCAGGTTGTGATGGACCTTACGAATACCGATTGTTCCAGCCGTTCTCGCCGACGTGTCGAGATAACTGTAGTGACTTAACCTACCTCTGTTCGGCTCTGACGAGTGTCGATCCTCACCCCTACCGGCACTCCGCGCGCTGTGCTCCGCGAGTGTGTCGACCTCACCCGCGCCGGCACTCTCGCGCGCTGTGCTCCCGCGAGTGTAATCGCTCATCGAATCCTACCGTTTTCTGTTAATAAACTAAAGGGCCTAATGTGTAATTAAATAATATAAATTTCACCGGGTGCGCGGTATCGGTGGAGATCGAGATCGGTGAGTGGGGGCGGCCGAGTCGGCCGACTCGGCCGACTCGGCCGACACTTCACGCAGCCACCTTCAGTCGAAATGATCTCAAAATTGTGAGCCGGAATCGAGTCATTTATAGTGCATTTTATGTAACGCCCACGCTTTTAGTGACCAACTATGAGCTCAGCAGTCAGCGCAGTCGCATGCTCGTGTGCCATGTGTACACGCCACTCTCCTCGTATCTCTACTTGTACTTCCGTTCTTGTTGTTTCGCACAGTTCGACACCTCACTATCTGTCGCTCTCTCTCGCACAGCCTCAGGTCGGCCTCGTGCACTTCTCTCACACACTCACGTTCGCTGCAAGTGACGTCAGTTCATATGTGTACAAATGTTGCTGTGTTACAGCCAAAGATAATTTCTCATGGTATAGTAAAAGATGAATCTAATTATAGTCGTATCGTGGTTCATAAGTTTAACTTCTCATTTATTGTATTATGACGAATTATTGTTTGTACGTTTCACTATAATACTAATATGTATGTAACACATAATGTATGTAACACATAATGCAACTGTGACAAGACAGGCTTCTCTCAATATCTTTGGTTGAACAATATTTGGTAAATAAAAGCGTGGGCGCATACCGCCAGTACCTAATAGTCAACCGTATATCTACACTTTATCCTTGTATATCATTGATGCCAATAAACAAGCAAATCTAAATAATATTGCAAACATGTAAAGTATATTTGACGATCGCATGTAACGCTGAAACATCGAAACAAAAATGTATGCACGATAACTTCACAGTTCGTTATATCGCGACGAACGATCATCGCCCTTATTGCTCTCTCACTAATGAACGTTTCGGTTTGAACAGGCCTCTCGCTTCTCGTTTGAGCAGTCTCAACAAAACTTAAATTATTCTTCTCGTTTACGATCGGTCGGTCAGCCGCGTGCGACACGACCGGTCCGCTGGCCGAGCGGCAGCCGCACGGCGGTGCGCGCTGACGTCACACCCGCCGCGGCGCACCGCCCGTGTGCCTGCCGCCCGGCGACGCTCGCTCGCGAGCCGCGAAGGGCCTGGTTCTTACATTGTCTTACCGACGGCCTGCACCAGATAAAGGTTCCATGTAGCGTTATAGATTTTGAATTTAGTTTATAAAATGTTTTCCCTTCGTGCAAAGCTCTGTATAAAGTAAATGTTAAGGCGGAACGAAGGGAACTTGTTTTTCCGTTGTGCGGAACTTGTTAGACTGTCGTAGAGTAGACTAGCGCGTGCGCACGCTGTACGAGTGGACTATATTATAAGGTGTTGTGCCGAATGCCCTTCTCAACATTCTCTTCATTAAATACAAGTGACGTTTTGTTATGTTTTGACACGTAAACTGTGTTTCGGTTCAAAGAAAAGAAATGATTTGATTTTTAGTTTTATAATAATAATATGCGTCATTATGTTTGTCAAGATTACTAAAATGTACTGATTATTATGATTTTATATTACATGATTTTGAGAAAATCAACTTAATGGTGAACTAAGAAACACGCCATCTATGTTTTGTCGCATCAACTATCACCGTAGTGTCGTGTCGTGTCCGCTAGAGGGCGCTGTCCCAGGTAGTCGTGCTACGTTCGTCAGCGAGGGCACCTCGGTACAACACCAGTACTGTATATGTGTAAGTACATACATGATGTAAAAATATAGTTATAATCTAACTGTGTCATATTAGAATATAAGTGTACTATGCTACTTACATATGTATACATTATTATTATATAAAAAAGAAGTTTAAATGAAAAATATTAGTTAAATACTGACTCGAAACTGAAAAACGTTTGGTACATACGAAGACACAAGATGTTTTATAATTGGCAACCCCCGATAGGAGTCGAATTTGTAAATAAATTTGTAATTCACCAATATATAGGACATTTTTGGTATAAAAAAATATTGCATTTATATTATTATTAAAAGCGATTAGTGCCCTCGGAATGTTCTCGGATGGTTTGTTTTATCCAACAAATGATTTTTGTTAATTACTTTTTATTGTTATTATTAAGAATTTTACCGTTGTTGAATACCACCCCATCTCATTGATTGGAAATTGTGCTCTCGTGATTGCAAAATTAAATAAAATCGTACTTGTTATCAGACGACACAAAACTGTACTTTATCAAGTGACCATCAACACCATTAGTACTTTGACATAGAGCGCGCGGCGCCGACTGCTCTGCGCTGCTTGCGCGGCACTTATCAATTATAACATTATAATTATATTATTATCGATCACTCGGACGATTTTGCATGAAATCCGAATTTGTGCAATACTAAACGAAATGGGTACTGTATAGTTTTCTAAATATTAAATTAGATTTTCTTAAAATTAATTGATAAGGTATATTTTTGAGTTTTATATAGAGAATGGATTTGATTTTTTTTTGTTCCGATAAAGCGGAAGTTTTGTTTTGATCCGGTGCCAAAACCATCTAGAACTAAAAGATTGCCAGGGAATTATGAAAAGTTATGACGGTATATCATAATGTCTGTGCCAAATTTATCTACAAACCGCAGGTATGGTCGCGGCATACCTCGCGGCCGCCGAGGTGCCGGCCCCGCCGCCTTGTCCCGTGTACGTGACGCGGCGGGGCGGGCACTGCGCGCGGCCCGTCTTGTCTTTTATGTTGATAGATTTTATAGGTTGTTTTTATTGTTAAGAGGGTAAAGACAGATGGCTGTAGCGGCCACTTATATTTCTTTGTAGAGAAGATTGTCAAATTAGAAACACTCAATTCATTAGGTCTGATCCCATGTCTTGTGTTCAGTTGAACGAATATTATTTTAATAAACAACTTAAAAATTGTATATGTGATGTTTTATTTCTAACAAAATTTTAATCTATACTAATATTATAAAGCTGAAGAGTTTGTTTGTTTGTTTACTTGAACGCGCTAATCTCAGGAACCGAGAAAAATCCGAGGTCCGATTTGAAAAATTCTTTCAGTGTTAGATAGCCCATTTATCGAGGAAGGCTATAGGCTCTATATCATCACGCTAAGATCAATAGGAGCGGAGCACCAATGAAGAATGTTTCAAAATCGAGGGGTTTTTTCCTTTTGAGAGCTTTCGTTGCGTGCGCTGCGTAAACAGTTAAAGTTTCGCAAAAATCATGTATGACAGAATTGTTCCCCTTTAAAAGTTCTAAAAAAAAGTCCGCGACAGCATATGTCTATCTTTTAAGGTTGGCTCAGTATAACCATTTTTATGCTAATCAAATTTGTTCTAAAATAATGCATTACTTGCGAAGGTATTATTATAAACATGATATTAATCCTTATCCAAATAAATACGTTATTCATCACAAGTATTTCATTTAAAACAAAATTGCCCTTTACATCATGGGATTTCAATGAATATCTTAGGAGTTATCGCAGTTTTAAAATAACATCGCAGCAGAATAATTACCCATTACAGACATACAAACGATGTTTCTCCTGGTTTATTCTGCGTGATTTTAAATTAGCACAGTAGGTATATTTATAAAATGTTGGTTTTTATGTGGTTCGTGGATTTAACAAAGAAAGTTTCAGCTCCTTTAAAATTGTATTATAGGTGCCTACGACCCACTCTCTCTCTTCTGTGACGCAGACGAAGTTGCGCGGGTCAGCTATCTATACAAATATTATAAAGCTGAAGAGTTTGTTTGTTTGTTGGTTTGAACCCGCTAATCTCAGGAACTACTGGTTCGATTTGAAAAATTATTTTAGTGTTGGATAGCCTATTTATCGAGGAAGGTTATAGGCTATATAACATCACGCTACGACCCACGGGGGCGGCGCAGTAACGATAAACACGGGTGAAACCGCGGGAACATCTAGTGTAGGTATATAATTGTGAACGTCACATGTCGACTATATACTTACGAGAACTATGACTGAGCTGAGGCTGACGGGAGACAACAGGAACCGCACCACGTTGACTCACACTCTCCTTCATTGATCGTTGGATACATTCTACTGCACACTTTAATCTGGCAAGTGTTTATATACTGATGTTGCTCAGTGTACATACATGTCTCCTTGCCCTGCGCTGCTTGTAATAGGACACAAGCCAGTGTCCGACACAAGCCAGTGTCCGACACAAGCCAGTGTCCGACGATTGTAGTCCGACATGCACTAAGTATGTTCTTATAACAAAATTTTGTAATATCGCCATCTATTGAAAACTATATAGTAACACAATTAAACACAATTATTTCATGATACTGCTACTAGAGGCGCGCGTGTCACACGTACCCGTACATTTGTTCGTAGTTACCACACCATGGGCCGCGGTTCAAACTTTGTAAACAGCGTGAACCGTTAAAAAGGTGTGCGTTACCGCAGCAAAATGTTGAAAAATTTTGTGCTTTAGAGAGGTGAGAGTATGGCAAATATAATTAGTCCAACGTGAAGAGTAATTTGTTCACTAATAGCAAAATTTGTTCAAGTGGTAGTTTGTTAAAGTTATTCGAGAAAAACACATTTGCTGGGGTACGTAACGTTTGAAACGTTACCCCAGCAAAAATTTTTTTTAAAAATCGTTTTACCCCGGAATTAAATGCATGAATAGATAGCTTTTATTGCGTATTAAATGTTTGTGAACAGCAAAATTTGTGTGTCTTGTGGTTCAAAAGTTATTTAAGATTTTGCTGCGGTAACGTTTTGGGATTGTCCAGATCTCAAAAACGGCTCAACGTAGAAGTTTAAAAAAATACCAATAATAGATCTTAATTTGTTCAAAATTGTTCAAACATTAGTTTTTGATTTGTTTGATAAACACCAATGTAATTAAATGGTGCCGAAATTTAGAAAGAAACGGATTTGCAAGTAAACCGTAACACTTACAATCAAATTAAAAGCTGTATCATGTACCCTTGGTACACCTTTATAACGACAGTAAATTTAGATTACGTAACTCTACGCAATATGAAGATACGTACGATATAATAGAAATTTAATTACATTTTATATGGTCAGATTTAAATGATCGAATACGCAGTTCCCATAAAACAAGGAAACATGAAATACCTTGAACAAATTAAAATGTTCCATCAATAAACAATCCTGTTAATTTCAGGTGATGCATCCGGTATGCGGTCAACAGTGTACGGACCTTTCTATCCAGGGCCTCCAGTTCAGTCTGAGTCCATCTGAGTATGCCGAAGGAGTACATTATGACCGGCATGGCCCAGCCATTATAAGCACGCACCCTATGACCGCCCGACAAATAACTTTTGAGTATCTTTGTCAGGCGGCCAAAGAAGCGATCCCGCAATGTCTGTTTCATGCCAGTCTCTGAAATGCCCAACGCCTGCAACATACCCAGATATTTGTATGTTTCGTTTGCAGAGAGAGTCCTAAGTCTTGAGGAATCCGATAGTTCCATCCCATCAGATTCCACAATCCCACCTCGCTTTACATACATTACCGCACACTTGTCCGCACCAAACTCCATTCTGATAGAATTACTAAAGTTTTCAGTTACCTTTAGTAACTCTGTCAGCTGAAGATGGGTGGGGGCAAATAATTTAAGTTCATCCATGTAAAAAAGGTGAGATATGACCTGGCCTCTACTCTGCAACCGGAAGCCTAGCTCCAAATTCTCCAGTAAAGTACTAAGAGGGTTTAGAGCCAGGCAAAACCACAGTGGACTCAAACTGTCACCCTGGAATATACCCCGCTTGATCATTATAGGCATACCATCACTCTGGATCTGCCGACATCCCGGATAGCGAAGGACAGTCCTCCATTGCCCCATACACGTCTTCAAGAAAGTGCATAAAGTTGTATCTATTTTGTACAACTCCAGCACCTTCAAGAGCCATGTATGGGGCACAGAGTCATAGGCCTTCTTATAATCTATCCAACATGTCGCCAAATCCCTTCGGTGACGACGTACCTGTTGGCAAATGGTCATGTCAATAAGGAGTAGCTCTTTGGTACCACGTACCCCATTTCTACATCCATTTTGAGATATGGACATGATATGGTTAGTATTTATGTGATGTGATAATTTTGTTCTCAAAATGGATGTAAAAAGTTTGTAAACAGTCGGCAGACACGTAATAGGTCTGTAGTTTTTGGGGTCCGTGGTACACCCTGACTTAAAGAGCAGGTGGGTTATACCAGTGGTTAAAAAGTCTGGCAACGACCCCGATTCCAGAGCCAATTGGAACTGGGACGCCAATCGATCGTGAGTACTGCGTAACCACTTCAGCCAGAAGTTGTGCAATCCGTCCGGTCCCGGTGATTTCCAATTCGGGAGCGAACGGGCCGCACAAGATACATCTTCTGGCCTAATGGTTACAGGCTCCATTTGATTTATTGCCTCACACGCTCGCTTGACATCCCTGAACCAATCGCCCTCCGTGTGGCTGGTGGGCGCCGACCAAATATTACGCCAAAAATTATTTGTAATTTCAACATCTGGTCGACGTCCATCATCCACACTTGAATTGGATCGTTCCCACACTCTGTACACACACCTCTCGTTTTTTTGGAATGCACGGTTCTGGGTATATCGGTCCACTCTTTTTTTGTATCGCCTAATTCGGTTTGACCACGCATAAACCTTCTGCTTCAGGAAGTCAATGCGTTCTGTGACCCGTGAAGCATATTCGTGAGGCTCAATGCCCGTTCCCACAAATGCCCGGGTCACAAAACGCATCACTCTCGGGCGTGTATTGCCCGACCTGAAGCAGATTAGCTTGCCAATGAGTGCCCTAGATTCGGCGATACGCCGCTCAATCCTACACTGCCAGGCCGGTACGGTATTAGTTCGAGTAGCAGTTTCACTATTGTATGTAAATTTAATACCTGCTACTCGACACACCGCAACAGCCGCACAGTACAAAATTGAGTGCGTATCACCAAGATCTTCACTACTGTCTAAATAAATAGACAGTAGCGAATCCAGGGCACAAACTAGCGCCATATTTTTCTTATGCATGGGCAACCGGGGTAGGCGAGGTCTATTTTCTAAACTTGTGTACCTATATTCCCGAACAGCGCACTCCAAGGCACTCCTTAGTTTATCGATGCACCGGGTACTTACGTGTGTATCCCTACTATCCACTTCTTCAACACCGTTTGTATGTGGTACAGGTGTTATGCAGTTTATTTGAGTTATATTTTGTGTGGTAGAAAGGATAGGAGGGTTACCACGTACGTCAGAGCGAAGCCTCTCAAGTGCAGCTTCATCCAACAGGTGACAACGTTGGATTGCCCGCACTTGATCGGACAGTCGTTGTGCCGAAACGTTGACAGCTGGCTCCAAGTCCTGAAACAGAGGCAGCATACGATCACGGTAGGAAGTGAGGTTGATTCCTCCCTCTGTCGCCATAAAATATGCCCGCATGACATTTTCATTCATTGATTCTGTCCATCTCATGCGGTGCACATTACCACCGATAGCGGGGACCCGTCCCGGGGCCGGTGGGCCTCTGGGTCCCAGGCGTGTCGGTGGCCGGCCTCTTCCTCGCCGACGTACAGGTGACGGCGACGCCGGCGGAGAGAAATACTCGCCGCTTGATGAGCTCGACGCCTCTGCAGTAGCCACCGCCGCTAATGCGGGACCCGGCGACTGCGAGGCGGAGCTGAGCGGCAAGTCCGGGGATCTTTCTTGTGCTTCTGCTCTGGCTTTTGCTCTAGTCAACATCGTATTAAATGATGATATAGGTGGTTTTCTTAATTTTCATTTTGACATTTGCTGTCATTTTTCTGTTTGCTGATTTCGGGTTAATTTATGGTTTATGTAGATATTTCTTGTGAAAATGATTATTGTTGTGATCTTATGGACTTTTTTAAAGAAACTATATATATTTTGATATTGTAAATTTGCAATTTTAGAAATAACTTTTGTATAAAAACGGACGATAAAAATTTTCGATGTTTGACTTCCAGTGTTGCCAGTTATTATTATTATTATTATTATTATTTTGGTTGGTTTAACTTGTTTTTTCTCGAAATAAAATTCGGTATTTAATGACAACCACGGGTCTAGGCCAAGTGGGGTTCATTTGGGGCATTATTTATTAAAAGGGGCTCGTCCTGCAAAAACTTACGAACTATACGGCAAGTATTGAGTATAGCGGCCTTCTGCATAGTGATGTAAAGATTGGTGGGTAGCTCTATCTGTCGTAAATAGTGAAGAAGGTGTTTGGGTATGACGCCTGTGCTGGAGAGCACCAGGGGCACAATGTATACTTTGTTCATTTTCCATATTCTACTTATTTCTTCTTTTAATTCTGTATATTTATGTATTTTTTCTGTTATGGTTTTCTGTAAATTGTGTGTATTGGGTACCGCTATGTCTATTAAATATGTATGTTTATTTAATTTATCTATCATAGTTATGTCAGGCCTATTGTTGTGTATAGTTTTATCTGTAAGTATTGCTCTATCAAAGTATATTTTGTGGCTGCTATTCTCCAGCACTGGTTTTGGGGTATATTGGTAGTAGGGAACAGTTTTTGGTATTAGGTTATATTTTACGGCTAGTTTTTGGTGAACGATATTAGCAATTTGGTTGTGTCTGTGGGTGTAATCTGTTTGAGCTAGAGATGAGCAGGCTCCTGTAATATGTTGGATGGTTTCAGATGCGTGATGACACTTTCTACATTTGTCATTTTGTGTATTAGGGTCTTTAATAATAAATTTACTATAATTTTTTGTATTTACAACCTGATCTTGTATTGCTAGCATAAATCCTTCCGTTTCAGGGAAGAGTGAGCCCAATTTTAGCCACTTGTTTGAGCTGTCTGAATCTACATGCGGTTGTTCTAAATCGTGTATATGTCTGCCGTGTAATTCCTTACCTCGCCATCTACATATTTTTTCATGCCTGTGGTCATCTAAACTTTTAAAAATAGTATCTCTGTTGTATAGATTTAAAGGAGTAAAGTTATTATCTATTTCTGTAATTGCTGAGTGAATTTTACTATTTTTGGCTTTATCATAGAAAAAGTCTCTAAGCTTTCGAATCTGTCCTTCCCACAGCATGGTCAAGTCAATCAGTCCTCTACCGCCCTTTTGCCTACTTACTGTAATTCTCTCTATTGCTGCTTTTGGATGTGCGTAGTTGTGTTTAGTTAGTGTGGTTCTAGTCTTAATCTCTAATCTATTTAAGTCAGTGCGTGTCCATTTAATTAATCCAAATGAATACGTTAATATGGGTATGGCAAATGTGTTTATTGCTTTAAATAGATTTTTCGAATGTAACTGTTTTTTACATATTAAGTTTAGTCTCTTAGTATATTCTGATAGAAGCTGTTCCTTGATTTGTGTATGGTTAATGATATTAGACTGGTATATTCCTAAATATTTATATGTATCTGATGGTTGCATTGATATAAATATGTTAGTATCAGTAGCGTTGTTTTGATACTTTACTATTTTTCCCTGTTGTATATGTAGTGTACGACATTTATCTAATCCAAATGACATATATATATCTTTGCTAAATTGGGTTGTATTTTTTATGAGATTATCAAGGCATTTGTGAGTTCTAGCAAACAGTTTAATATCATCCATATACATTAGATGTGTAATGAATGTTTCAGAGTTTAATTTATATCCACTAGTGGTGCTGTTGAGGAGGTTTGACAGAGGATTTAATGCTAGGCAGAACCATAGTGGACTAAGAGAGTCTCCCTGGAAAATACCATTTCCGATGCTGATTTCATCTGTAGTGATTGTATCTGTACCATTAGTAAGGTGTAATGTTGTTCTCCAGTCATACATGGCATTTTTCAGAAAGCTAATTATCACAGGGTTGATTTTGTAGATGTGAAGGACTCGAATTAACCACGAATGAGGTACACTGTCAAAGGCTTTTTTATAATCTATAAATGAGATATGCAGGTCCCTTTTGTGACTATGGGCGTGTTTTAGAATAGTGGAGTCTATAACTAGTTGTTCCTTACATCCTCTATGTCCTTGCCTACAGCCTTTCTGCTCTTCAGACATAATGTTATTGCATTCTAAGTGTTTGTTAATTTTATGTGTAATTAATGATGTAATAAGTTTATAAATAGTTGGTAAACATGTAATGGGACGATATTGTGATGGGTTTACAGTGTCACTACTTTTGGGTAACATATAAGTGATGCCCATTGTAACGAATTTGGGTAGTACTTGTTCACCTTTGATGATTTCTGTAATGTTCTTTGCCAAAATATTATGTAAAGTATGGAATTTCTTATACCAAAAATTATGTAGCCTGTCTGTTCCTGCTGCCTTCCAGTTTTTTATTTTTCTCGTAGCTATCTCTACATCATCTACCGTAACATCACAAAATTCCATATCTTCCGCATTCATCATTCTACATTCTTCATCTTTTATCCATCCTGCTGAGTCATTATGATCATGCCGTTTCTTCCAGAGATCGGTCCAGTAGTTTTTTAGGTCTTCTGAGTTGGGCAGTTCTTGTGCACGTTGTATGTTATCCTTTCTAAATGTTCTGTAAAATCTTTTTTCATTTGTAATAAACAATTTGTTGTCTTCCTTTCTTCGCAATGCTTTCATATATCTGGCTAACCGTTGTGATTTTACTGTAAGTTTTTGTTTTAATGTGTCTAAATATTCCTTTGGTCTTATGTTATTACGTTCGTGAATTGTGTGTACCTTTGTTTTTCTGAAAATTACCTCGACTGCTGCAACTACTTTTCTACTTTTATTATTATTAATGTACTGGGATAACCTGCCTATATCTGCTCTTAAATTTTTAATGTCATTTTCTATCCGTAATTGCCATGCGGGCTTTAGAGATTTATAGGTTTTATGCGGAGTATTAGCGTTAAGGGCTCGAATTTTATATCCTAGGTTTTCGGAAATTACAAGTGCGCTACAGTACATCAAAGTGTGAATATGATTTAAATCGGAATCAATTGAGAAAAATCTGCTTAATATTTGCTTGTTAAAAATATCTATATATGCATAAAGATTTCTGCATTCTCTAAGTTTTGGTAGTATAGGACGGACTGTTGGGTCGGTCCCATTGTATTGTATAAGTGCGGTCTCTACTTGATTTATTAATTCTTGTACTGTTGTGTCTATTTGTATAATTTGATGTGACTGTGTATATTCTGTTAGTTGTGTGACTGGATCAGATCCCGTCTGAGTAGAAACATGCGCCTGAGTAAGTGATGTCATCTGCGAATTTGTTATCGTAGTAGAGGGTATTTGTGTAAGTGAGATGTTGGATGATGTGATTGATGTAGGTTGTAAAATATATTCTGGAGGAGTTGGTACGGGTGGTAATACTGAATCTGATGCTAAATGCAGTGTACTTTCTAATTCTTCTGTCCTGAGTTGTTCTGATACTTCATATTTTAACTTACTAATAACATCGTCAGACAACCTTTTATTTCTAATTATCACCCTTCTTTGATCTGCAATTCGTTGTGCTGATATTTGTAAGTGTGGATATTTTAAAACAAATTGGTCGTGAAGTTTTTTACATAGTTCTATCTGTCTCTAATTTAGTAATATAAAAGTAAGTGCGCATGATAAAAGTATTGATTTCATCATTCCATTGCATACGCACTCTGGGTTTGCCAGCTTTGGTGGTCGCAGGACAGATGGCTGATGCCTCCTGCGAAACATCCTCAGTTGGGGTTACGACTCTATTATTGTTACTAATAAGTGGATCTAAATTATTCTGTTCGTTATAATTACTAGTGATTGAAGGTGATGTTGGGACTGATGGTGTATAAGAAATGGTACTTGGGCTATATGGTTCAATTGGGGAACTTGTCCTGTCTGTCAGTCTGTCAATATTGTCTGCGGGTTCGGCTGTAGCATCTTTATCGGTGGGAGCCCGCCTGTTCAGCCCCTCACCGCTGACGGTTCGCATGCTGAAACACCCAGCGTCAGCTCCAGGTGTGCCCCGGCGATCGCCCCCGGGCAGCGGTCCTCTCAGTTTCTGTTTAGAACGGGTCTCCATATTGAATGGGTTACCATTGCCATGTTAGCCACGCCAGTAAAAATGTTCGTGTGTCCGCCCCCCACGTGTGTCAGGTGTTCGACTCGGACGTATGGTTGGGATTTATTATTATTATTATTATTATTATTATGAGCCTACGGAAATATATTACTCCAGAAGCCGCTAGATATCGTTGACGTACTTTAAAAATCGATTTAGCTCGTAATTTGTTACGTAACTTTTATAAACATGGATTCTGAACAAAATATTACACTACGTACACGAAAACCTCAACGTACAATTTCCTTGAGTGATGATTCAAATTTAGATTCCCCTCTTTTCGACACAACTACAATGAGTTTGCCAAATACATCACTAAATTATAGCCGTAATTTGTATGATTTAAAAGAGAAGATAGATGACCTTACTAAAGAATTAGCTATTGCGCATCAAGAAATAGAGAATTTAAACATCGAAAATCAACGGCTGAAAAGTGACTTAACCAAAAGCAAACGTAGTACTGATGCATATAATAAAATTGCTATATCAGATAGTCACGTCAGGACACCGATAACAACACGTACTAAAAAACGCAAAGCTCGCCTTTCTACACTCTCTAACTTGCACACACCTCTAAAACAAAGCTCAAACGGTAATGCGGACCAGGAAAGTAATAATAATATTTGCGAATGACTATGTTATCGTTTTGGGTGGTAAGCACGATAGATCGCCATGTATTTTTAAAATATGTACCTATAAGCAACTTTTTATGTTTAACAAGAAACACTGTCCAGTTTATATCTATAAATATTGTTTAATTTAAGATTATTACAATTACATTTAGTTTTTGTTAACAGTTTATTGTAAAACGAAACCATTTATATTGTTGTTAGCTTATAAGTTGACCATAGCGCGCGATAGATGGCGTTATCACTGGGCTGAATCGCGCTATGGTTTCGTTACACGGCCAGGTATAAATACCGTGGAATAATATTTTTTAAATGAGTAGTATTTCTAGTAAATATATGCATAATGAGACAGTGATTCAAGTGTATTATTTCACTCGCCCTCGGACCTTTGAATATTCGTTCAAACACAAATGTATTTTTTTGTGAAATCCCACTCAATAAATATCTCCATGAGGAAAAGTTAAATTATGAACTTAAATTATTGTGTTCAAAGTTTATAAATGTTTCTTAAATAGATATGGGGTTTAGTTCCCGTACTATACCGTGATCAATTTGCTCATGTTGTGGCGAGGTATTTACGGAGAGAGATATTAAGAATAAATTATTGTCAAAAGTATACAGAGTATAAGCAAATGAATGATATTAAAGAGAATGAAACTGTTTCCAATAGGCTTAAATCATATAAATCTGTAAGTACTCAAACCTGTGCTGATAGCTTGCATTGTGGTGTTCAAAATGAGAATGTTCTGCCTAGCGAACAAAGTAATTTTTTTCGAGAGTAACCAATTGAATATAATGCACCAAAATATAAATGGTCTACTTGCGAAATCAGATTTAATTAATTATTTTAGCTATTATATCACTTAAAATTAATAAAAAGGAAGTTGGTGTACTATGTGTTACAGAGCATAAATTACTAAATATTATACTTGGTTCCATATGTAGTAGGAAAAACTGTAGAGGTGGTTCTTGTGTACTTGTTCATAATTCATTTTTATTTAGTCCTTTAAAAGAAATTAATAAATACTGCATAGAAAACATTATAGAATGCTCAGGCATAGAGCTTACAGACCATAAACTCAATGTAATATGTGTATATAGGCCACCGAAGTGCAATGCAGAAGATTTGAATAAATTGTATGTAACATTGAACTCATTGTTGACCCGCTACATTTATAGTAAAAGAAAACTAGTAATATGTGGTGATTTTAATATAAATATACTCCGTAAAAGTTACGAATCTACTCAATTGCTGCAGATGCTTAATTCTTACAATCTTAAAATAGCCTTCAAAGAACCGACACGATTTGATAGTGGAACATGGATTGATAACTTTTCATATAATGTAGGGAGTAGTAAACACGAGATCTGTGAGTTTGCCTTATCTGACCACACTGCTCAATTATTTCAAATGGCAATTAAACAAAAGCATTTACTTAAATATTGGTTTGTTGAGAAACGTGATTATCATAAAGACAACATCAAAAAATTTATTGAATGTATTAATAGCATAAGTTTTCGAGAAGTGTTTGAGAGTGATGATCCTAATATTTTACAGAATTTTATCAATAATTTAGACTTTTTTATTACCTTTGCTTTTCATTAGTAAGGATTAAAATACCCGCAGAAACTAAGCCTAAATGGATCACAAAGGGTATAAAGGTCTGCTGTAAAAGAAAACGAAATCTTTTGGGGCTATACCGCAAAAATCGCACTGAACACAATAAACTAAGTTTCAAAACCCTATCATCTAGACTTAATCGAATAATCAAGCTTACGCAGCGAGCCCAAAATGACTGCTTCATAAATCAGTCAAGTAATAAATGCAAAGCCACTTGGAAAGTAATAAACAGCAATAGATTTAATGTTCCTAAAGATTATATTCGGTACATAGTTGTTGTTCGATTACTATAAAAGTATTTGTTATGACGTTTAAAAATCAGTCTATAATAAACATTTGCAGTGACAATACGTTTTTTAGTTGAAGTGACCCTAACACAAGTAAAATTGAACCTTAACACATCAAAATATGGTCTAAAACGAGCCGGATTGCAAACGACCGACGATAACACGGGTCGACCGCTTATAACAAAAGGCCTGCATTCCAAAGCCCGATTCCGAGAATTAGCACCCATTTTTGCGTAAACAACTTTGAATAGAATAATATAATAAGGTGTGGCATCAACACGTGTTACGAAGATATTATTAACGTCTAAATGAGTACTACGAATAAACAATTACTCTGTTTACTTGAAGAAAATGCTTGTTTATTGAAGAAAGCGCAAGTAAATCTGAAGAAATGTTCTAAACAGCGGCTGACAAAGGGCTATATCGAAGGAAGGTTGAAATGTATTGAGGAATATTGGCAAACTTTTACAACTGCACATCAAGAATTAGTAAAGTCTACACCAAAACAACAGCGAATGGATATACAATACTTTGCTAATAAGGATTATTACATCGTAGAAGATTTATACATTTGTTTAGTTGCCGATTTAAGTGACATGTTGAACGCGACTAAATCTAATCAAATGGACACTAGTGATACATCAAATGTGCATTCACTTCAAGTGAAATTACCTAGAATACAACTTCCGACGTTCGCTGGTAATTATGAACATTGGCCTACATTCTATGATTTGTTTTCTTCACTGGTGGATTCCAATACTACATTGAGCAATGTACAAAAGCTACATTATTTGAAGCTGAGCCTCACTGGGGAAGCTGAAGCCTTGCTGAAACATATTAAGGTAACGGAGAATCATTATGAACAAGCCTTAACCATTCTCAAACAACGTTATGGCAATAAAAGGGCAATAGTTAATTCATTATTTAAACGTCTATTTAGTCAGCGAAAGGCACAAACCCAGACAGCTAACCAGATTAAAGCTCTCTTGGACACGACCACAGAATGTTTAAACTGCCTCCAGAATTTACAGGTGTTAGATGAGTCATCGAATGCCATAATTGTTTATCTTACCGTACAGAAGCTAGACCTGGAAACTCATAAAGCATGGGAGGACCATATTTGTAACCATGATTCGGATGTACTACCTACTTGGTCAGAATTAAGGAAGTTTCTGGAGAGTAAATTTCGTGCGTTGGAAATGACTATGCCCACTACATCACATACAAAGGACAACAAGGCAGTTAAAGAGAAGTCTTATCTCGTATCTACAAATCCGCCAGTTAAACATTGCATAATGTGTGAAGAGGAACATACACTTTGTCACTGCAAACAATTCACGAAGTTACCATTAGAAGAAAGAACTAACTTCGTAAGAAAGAAGAATCTCTGCTACAACTGTCTGATCCCAGGGCACTCTGCCGTGAAGTGTCGTCTGCAGGTGTCATGCAGGTTATGTAAGCGACGGCATCACACCCTATTACACCAATCTAAGAACGACAAACCGTCAGACAGTCTTCAAGCGCACTATACAGATGTTGAAGACAATCAAGACTCAATAGTAGATGACCAACCAGCAGAAGTTCTAATATCATCGCATCTGGCGACTAAGCGGACCGCCGCTTTACTTGATACAGCTCTTCTGCCTGTCAAGGATGAACGTGGTCACGTCACGATATTACGCGCTTTAATAGATCAAGGCTCTCAAGCTAATTTTATCAGTGATCGAGCAACACAATTATTACACCTCAAAGGAACACCTGTAAAGGGGACTATCACTGGCGTAGGTTCGACACACACGTCAGTGAAACAAGAGGTAAATCTGGAGCTGCTTTCAAGATATGACAACCAGTTCAAGCTGCAGATTAAAGCATATGTTAAGAGTGCACGACTTACAACATATCTGCCAACCAAATCCATTACATGTTCATCAACACACTGGCCGCACTTAGAAGGTCTCCCTTTGGCCGATCCGAAATTCTACCAGTCAGGGAGAGTAGACATGCTGCTGGGTGTCGAAGTATATGCACAAATTTTGAAGAATGAAGTAGTCAAAGGACCACCTTGCTCTCCATGTGCACAGAAGACAAGCTTAGGTTGGATCCTTTTCGGCAATGTTCAGGCAGATCATTCAGAAGCAATCATAGTCATGCACCATCAATTCAATTTCGATCATCTTTTGCAAAACCTATGGGAATTAGAAACCGAAGACAAGAAAAGGTTGACTCAAGAAGAAGAAAACTGCGAAACAATTTACAAAGAAACACATAGAAGAAATAAAGATGGTAGATATATAGTGAAGCTGCCCTTTAAGACTGAAACTCCCGGCATTCTGAATGGAAACACACGACAAATAGCAAAGCAAAGATTATTACAATTAGAAAAACGTTTTGAAAGAAATAACAATTTAAAAACAGAATACAGAAAAGTGATAGAAGAATATATTTACCTTAATCATATGGAAGAGGTACCTGCAAATGAAATAAACAATCCAAGCGTATACTTACCACACCATGCTGTGATTAAAGAATCGAGCGAGACAACGAAAGTCCGAGTGGTGTTTGATGCATCCGCCTTAGGTACTAATAACCTGTCACTCAACAATGACATGTTAGTCGGACCAACACTACAAGATGATATACGATCTTTAGTCATGAGATGGCGGCTAAGAAAGGTAGCATATGTGGCTGACATCGAAAAGATGTACCGTCAGATTTTAGTCTCAAAGGAAGATGCTGATTACCAAAGAATTCTGTGGAGAAGAGAAGAAAACGGCCCGATCAAGGATTATCGGCTGTTACGAGTGACATTTGGTACGGCTGCCGCTCCTTATCTTGCTGTTAAGACGCTGAGACAAGTGGCTGAAGATGAGGGTGGCGAGTACCCTATTGCTGCTGAAACTATTAAAGAAGATTTCTTTATGGATGATTTGTTGTCAGGCAATGATTCAGCTTTAGAGGCTATAGACACAGCTAAACACGTTGCAAGTATACTGAAAAGAGGGGGATTTAATCTTCAAAAGTGGTCTTCAAACAGCACAGAATTTATGAAACATTTAACTCAGAAAGAAAAGGGTTCTTCAGAAAGGATTGATATATCAGTCAATAGTATAGTCCGTACTTTGGGCTTATCTTGGAACATAGGACATGATACAATACAGTACAATCTAAACTTACCAGCTATTCCAGCAGTGATTACTAAAAGAAGCATATTATCTGAAATACAAACGTACTTCGATCCTCTTGGTTGGTTGACCCCTGCACTGGTACCTGCAAAACAATTAATACAGGAATTATGGCTGCAAAGGGTTGGCTGGGATGATCCAGTAAATTCTGAAACAAAAGAAAAATGGTTATTGATAAGACAAAGTTTAGAACATGTGAAAAACATACAACTAGAAAGATGGTTACAGACTACAAGAGGTAACATGAACGACGTTTCAATACATGGCTTCAGTGACGCATGGACTAAAGCGTATGGAGCAGTTGCTTACCTTAGAGTCCGCACAGAAGACAGAGAATACAAGACCGGCATCATAGCAGCAAAATCTCGTGTAGCACCAGTGAAACCTGTCTCTCTACCAAGATTGGAATTATGCGGAGCTGTCTTACTATCCTACTTACTAAAGCAAATAAGCAAAGCGATCCGCATTCTTGCTAGTAAGATATATGCTTGGACCGACTCCACAATTGTTCTGTCCTGGCTGCGAGGTGATCCTGCCCGATGGCAAACATTTGTAAGAAATCGAGTTGTTACCATTTTAGATAACATTGGTAATCAATGGTACCATGTGCAGTCCAGTGAGAATCCAGCAGATGTCGCTTCAAGAGGAATGCTCTTACCTGAGTTGGAGTGTTGTAATCTCTGGTGGCACGGACCAGCGTGGCTGAAAAATGAAGTCATAGAAATAAATGAACCAAGTAATATATCTACAGATTTAGAAATGAGGAAAGAATTTATAGCAAATTTAAAAATAAAAGAAGATACAGTATATAAAAAGGACCTAATTCAATTTGAAGATTACAACTCAATTCAAGAACTACAAAGAACAATAGTATATTGCAAGAGATTTCTGAATTACAAAAGATACAAAAATAGGGAAACAGAAAAAAATGCTACTTACCATACTACAGAAGAATTAGACCAGGCATTAGAAATATGTGTTCGAAATGTACAGAAGGAAGATTTTAGTTCAGAAATAACAGATCTAAAAGAGAATAAATCTATAAGCAGTAAAAGTAAAATTAAAACATTTTATCCTTACCTTGATCGCAAAAACATCCTCAGGGTGGGCGGCAGGCTCACACAGGCACATCTGGAAGAAAATACTAAACATCCAATTATTCTAGGACATCGGAATGGTCTAGTTACCTTGTTGATTGCTGATGCACATAAGATAACCTTGCACGGAGGGATACAATTCATGATAAATTATTTACGAACACGCTTTTGGATCATTCGCGTAAAATCTTTAGTAACAACTTACCTGCACAGGTGCACCATTTGTGCAAGGCTGAAGGCAAAGTACAGAACACAATTAATGGGTGACTTACCAAAGACCCGAGTAACACCAGCTAGACCGTTCTTGCATTCCGGAGTAGATTATGCTGGCCCTGTCCAAATTTTGATCTCAAGAGGCAGAGGAGTCAAGTGTCATAAAGGCTATATATGTATATTTGTATGCATGGCTACGAAAGCTATTCATTTGGAATTAGTGGGTGATCTAAGCACTAACACATTTCTAAATGCTTTCCGACGATTTGTGTCAAGACGAGGAAAGTGCAGTCATATCTATAGCGACTGCGGAACAAATTTTGTTGGAGCAAACAAAGAATTACTTGATCTCTGGCGTGCGGCAAATCTAGACATTCCTGGTGACTTAACTAGTCTACTTGCAGAAGAAGGAACTCAGTGGCATTTCAATCCGCCTTACAGCCCAAACTTTGGGGCCTATGGGAAGCGGGCGTAAAATCTGTAAAATACCACCTTAAAAGAATACTCAATCATAATCTTACCTTTGAAGACATGTCAACCATCTTATGTCAAATCGAAGCCTGCTTAAATTCACGACCATTATGTCCTATAGATCAGTCTGACACTGAAAACTTAAACGTGTTGACGCCAGGTCACTCTCTGATAGGTGAGGCGCCCATAACTATTCCTGAACCAGATTTGACCCATCTAAATGTACACCGATTGACCCGATGGCAGTATACTCAACAACTCGTTCAACATTTCTGGAAACGCTGGAAAGCAGAATATTTATCCAGATTGCAACAGCGACCAAAGTGGTTACAACTGAAAAATGAATATAATGTCGGCGATGTTGTGTTAGTAAGAGAGGAGAATCTGCCACCAGGCAAGTGGGCAATGGGGCGTATAGTTGCCAAACATCCGGGTAAAGATAGTGTTTGTCGAGTCTATAGTCTTAGATGTCGTGGTAAAATTATAAAAAGGCCGATTTCCAAATTATGTGAATTACCAGTAAATGATAAAGAATAATTATTAAGAATTTAACTATTTTATTTATATTAGTGTAATTTCATTTCTTTATGTTCACTAAAGTAATGTTCTAATTACATTTGCATGTTGCATGCAAGTATAAGATATAAATTTATGTTTATAAAGGAAATTATTACATTATTAAATTTGAAGTATTTGTCACCATTATGTAATTTTCTATTAAAAGGTAGATAACATGAGCCCTTGTATATCTAATATGATTTGCATTGTGTATTATCAATTAAAAATAATGCATTTATAAGGAAGTTTGGTGTATACGGCTCTCTGCCAGCCCCTTATTAATTACTGTATACTGGCTTGGGGTGGATCGAGTACTACGTCCATCCTACCTCTCGAAAGAGCACAAAGGGGAGTATTAAAAACTGCATTGAAAAAACCCCGTCGTTATCGTACCGATACTCTATATCAAGAGGCTGGCGTGCTGAGCGTCAGGAAATTGTATATTGTTAGGGTGGTGACCGCTGTCCATAAAACTGTGATAGACTCCGACGAATACAAAGAACTATCCAAAAAACGTGTACCCAAATTACCCAAAATTCGCACTGCTACTTCTTTTGCTCACCGTTTCGGAAGCTTTCTGTACCCTTTCATTTATAACAAAATCTCTAAGATTTGTAACTTTAAAGACCGTTCTTTCAAGGAAACCAAAGCGATGGCCACGACTACCCTATTGAAGTGGAGTTACACTGATACTGAAGCCGTGCTAAAGGTTATTAAATGAGGATGCGGTAATCGTACCAATTACACACACACACGCACACACACACACAATCATACACAACACGCACACATACACACACTCATGCACATTTCTTATCTACAATATAATTTTGTTAACCTTACTTTTATCTTTAAGTTTTAGTAATTCATTGCACATTAATTTTGTTACTGTTGTTTTGTATTCTGTCTTTGCTGTTTTCAAATGTAAATCGTTTAATTTCCCCACAGGACAGGCCATGCCTAGTGTGAGGGACCGATATGTTTTATTTTGTAAACTCTAATGGCAAATAAAGATTATTATTATTATTATTATTATTATTAAATATTAATGTTAAAATTTAAAACTATACATTTTGTCAATCTAAAAGAAATATGTTAAACTTCAATACTTTAAGAAAAACTGTTGTTTTTGGTGGGCGGCATGTTCGATTACTATAAAAGTATTTGTTATGACGTTTAAAAATCAGTCTATAATAAACATTTGCAGTGACAATAAGTTTTTTAGTTGAAGTGACCCTAACACAAGTAAAATTGAACCTTAACACATCAACAGTTGTTAATAATGAAGTCATTAGTGATCCTACACAATTAGCGAATTCCTTTAATAATTATTATATTAATCAAGTAACTAAGCTAAATCCTTCCTCGTCACAACCTTATATTAGTAATAATAATCATGATTCCGTGTTCATGCCCCCATCTTTACCTGGCGATATACATAAAATAATTATAAATCTCAGACAAACAGATAGTTCTGCGTATGATGATATAGCCGTAAATATAGTAAAGCTTGTTTCTGTCAAGTTATCTTTTATATTAAGTCATATAATAAATTTATGCATTTTACACGGTGTGTTTTCAACAGAGTTGAAAATAACAGTCATCAAACCACTATTTAAAAAAGATAATAAACATGACATGAATTGTTACAGACCTATTGGTTTAGTTCCTGTCATGGCTAAAATATTTGAAAAGGTTATTCACGAATGTTTGTATAATTAGTTTGAAGTGAAAAAATTACTGGCTGATGAACAGGCAGGATTTAGAAAAAACAAAAATACAGATATTGCTATTTTCAAATTTCTTAAAACTGTCATGACGACAGTAGACAATAAAAACCAGGCCAGCGCCTTATATATGGATATATCTAAAGCTTTTGATAATGTTGACCATAAAATGTTACTAAATAAACTGTACACTTATGGAGTTAGAGGAAACATACTGGACTTAATAAAATCTTACCTCAGTGATAGAAAACAGTTCACGCAAATTACTAGGTTATGCACCACTGAGAAAAGGGTAATCAGTTACTCCTCAAAACAGCAAAATGTTGTGTCTGGCGTCCCGCAGGGTAGCGTACTAGGACTACTGTTGTTTATAATTTATATCAATGACCTTCCTAAAGTAGTACGTCATGAAACTATTCTTTTTACAGATGACAGCACCATAATATTTAAAGGTAATAACAAACAAGAGCTGGAACAGGAAATAGTTGATACTTTGTGTAATAGCATAAGTTGGTTAACTGTAAATAATTTAAAAATAAACATTAAAAAAACAAGTATCATGACATTTAGAAATAGAGTGAATAAGTTAGCTAATTTATAAATACAATATGATAACATAAATATTAAACAGGTCCAGACTACAAAATTTTTAGGTATTAATATTGATTGCAACCTAAATTGGCAAAGCCAAATTGAAGAGTTGTGCTCAAAAATAAATCAGTACTTATATGCTCTGTATATGCTTACTAAAATAGCAAATACATCTACGGTTTTGACTGCCTATCATGGATATGTAGCTCCTACTATAAAATATGGTGTCATTTTCTGGGGCAATTCCATAGACGTAGATGATGTATTTAAGGCCCAAAAGAAATGTCTAAGGGCTATATGTAAATTAAAAACAACAGATAGTTGTAGACCCTTCTTTATCACTTTAAATATTCTAAGTCTACCATGTACATATATTTTGGAAACTGCTTTATTTGTAAAAAAGAATTTACATATGTTTGAGAATTTGAAAAGTAGAAGAAACAATTTATAAATTAGTGTGCCATCCAATACAACAACGTATTTTAATAAGTGTGTTTTGTATGGCACCCAGAATATATAACCATTTACCAAAATTAATACTAAATGAACACAATGTTAAAATATTTAAAAATAAGTTAAAAAGCTATTATTAGAAAAATGTTATTACACTGTAGGTGAATATTTATGTGATAAACTATAATTATAATTTACAATAAGCTATTTAATAAAGTACCTACAGTCTGTTTGTTATTATTAGATAAATTAGTTTTAAGTATTATGTGTAATTGCATGCCGCAAGGCAAAATACAGTGTTGCCTAACTATTAACAACCCATGTACCTGTATTTGCAATTGGAATAATAATAAAATAAAATAAATAAATAAATTTAATACCGGGCTAAAACGATTAAAAAAAAATTTGCTGTGTAATGTGTTTTTCTCGAATAATTCAAATTACTCTCCACGATGGACTAATTATTTATTTGCCATACTCTCACCTCTCTAAAGCACAAAATTTTCAACATTTTGCTGCGGTAACGCACACGTTGTTTGCTTAGGTTATCTAGTCTGAGTGATTGGGATATACCTATCATGCGTCGTTATTTATCAAAATACGTTGTATTCCTGCCGGATACTTGGTTGAGGCGACTCTTCAGCAGTGTTTGGCCGGGATGTACGTAGATTGACGCGTAAAATATTTGCAAAGGCTTTTGTAGTATTGAGGTAATTTCTTTGTTAAACAAGCGCTGCTGGTTTATAAAGCTACTTGACTTGGAGGCTATTTGCCACTTGACTTGGAGGCTGTTGCCACTTGACTAGGAGGCTGTTGCCACTTAACTTGGAGGCTGTTGCCACTTGACTTGGAGGCTGTTGCCACTTGCCTTGGAGGCTGTTGCCACTTGACTTGGAGGCTGTTGCCACTTGACTTGTAGGCTGTTGCCACTTGACTTGGAGGCTGTTGCCACTTGACTTGGAGGCTGTTGCCACTTGACTTGGAGGTTATGTTTGCGTCGTGCTAATAGGAGAGGTTATGTGTGCCTCGTGCTAATAGGAGAGGTTATGTGTGCTTTGTGCTAATAGGAGAGGTTGTGTGTGCCTCGTGCTAATAGGAGGTTATGTGTGCCTCATGCTAATAGGAGAGGTTGTGTGCCTCGTGCTAATATAGGAGAGGTTATGAGTGGCTTGTGCTAATAGGAGAGGTTATGTGTGCCTCGTGCTAATAGGAGAGGTTGTGTGCCTCGTGCTAATAGGAGAGGTTATGTGTTAGGTTATGTGTTAGGTTAGGTTAGGTTAGTAGGTTAGGTTAGGTTAGGTTGGGCTCGGGATACGTGGCGGCCGAATGGGGGGGATTACTCGTTTTCGGGGTGTACTTCTCCCCCAATCGGAATCTGGCTGATTTCGAGGTCTTCCTCACATCTTTGGAGACCTCGATACGGCGTTTGGCATCAGGCCGCGTCCTGGTGATGGGGGACTTCAACGCAAAGTCCAGCGCGTGGGGGTCTCCCAGAACGGACGCCCGCGGTAGAGCGGTGGAAGAGTGGGCAAATTCGGTGGGCCTCTGTCTGCTCAACAGAGGCACCACCGACACTTGTGTTCGGCAGCAGGGCGGGTCGATAGTGGACCTCTCGTTCGCTAGCCCTGCTGTCGCGAACAACGTAAGGAACTGGCGAGTCCTAGAGGAGGTCGAGACTCTCTCGGATCACCGCTATATCCGAGCAGAGATCTCCCGGAATCCTCAGGACCCAGTTAGGGGTCACATGGCGGACAGAGCTCCCCGGTCTCCGCGGTGGGCTGTGGGTCGTTTGAACCGGGACCTGTTAGAGGAGGCAGCCATAGTGCAGTCGTGGCTGTCTCCAGTGCCTCCTGACGAGGGGGTTGATGCTGCGGCGGGTCGCATTCGTGTTGCGCTTACGCAGGTGTGCGATGCGGCCATGCCGCGCGTCCGACGTCGGCCTCCTAGGAGGGAGGTCTACTGGTGGTCCCAGGAGTTGGTGGACCTCCGCGAGGCCTGCATTCGTGCCCGGAGGTCCTACACCCGCAGCCGGCGGCGACGCCGCGATGATAACGGGGAGGGCCAGCTGTACGAAGCGTACCAAGCAGCGCGTGAGGCTCTGAAGCTGGCCATCTGTCGCGCCAAGGAGCAGTCGCGGCAGGAGATGCTGGAGGGTCTCGATCGTGACCCCTGGGGTCGCCCATACCGCGCGGCGCTGAGCAAGCTCCGTGCGACGGGACCCCCCCTTACCGAGTCCCTTCAGCCTAGCTTCCTCACCGAAGTGGTCGAGGGCCTATTCCCGCCACAGGCGGAGCACACGCCCCCGGCGATGGCCGCAGAGGCCGAAGTCCGGGAGGCCGACGAAGAGGTGGTGGTTCCGCTTGTCACGGAGGCGGAGATGGGGGCGGCCGTTCTGCGCATTCGCTCGAAGCGGACCGCCCCCGGGCCGGACGGAATTCCGGCCCGAGTGTTGGCCCTTGCCCTTGACCATATGGGCGACCGCCTCAGGGAACTGTTTGACGCGTGTCTGTCGTTGGGGAGGTTCCCTGAGTGCTGGAAGGTGGGGAAGCTGGTGCTCCTGCCCAAACCGGGGAGAGCCCCGGACTCGGTCGCGGCCTACAGGCCTATCGTACTGCTGGACGAGGCGGGGAAGTTGCTGGAGAGGATTCTCGCTGCCCGCATCGTCCGGCACCTCGAGGAGGTGGGGCCTGATCTGTCGGACGCCCAGTTTGGTTTCCGCGCAGGGCGTTCGACGATCGACGCCATTCTGGCCCTGAGGGCCGCGACCGAGGAAGCCGTTAGGGGAGGCGGCGTACTGTTGGCGGTGTCCTTAGACATCGCCAACGCATTTAATACTCTGCCATTCGGCAGCATCAGAGAGGCACTCCGATTCCATGGGGTGCCCGCATACCTGAGGCTGCTGATGGCAGACTATTTGGAGCGGAGGTTTGTGTTGTGCGAGGACCGAGCAGGCGACGAAGTGCGCAGGGCGATATCGCGCGGTGTTCCACAGGGGTCCGTCCTTGGCCCTCTCCTGTGGAACATCGGCTATGACTGGGCCCTGCGCGGAGTCTTGCCCCCCGGGCTGGGCGTATTCTGTTACGCTGACGACACGTTGGTAGCAGCCCGGGGACGCAACTTTGAGGAGGCGGCTCGTCTGGCCACCACGGGGGTCTCTCAGGTGGTCGGGCGAATCGAGGCGCTGGGGCTTAAGGTGGCCCTCAACAAGACGGAGGCCCTGTTGTTCCATGGGCCCCGTCGCGGGCCGCCTGCCGGCGCCTCGATCACCGTCGGCTCGGTTCTCGTACCGGTTCAGGCCCAGATGAGATATCTGGGCCTGGTGTTGGATGGGCGATGGCTCTTCGACGAGCACTTCCGCCAGCTTGAGCCGAAACTGGACGGCGCGGCGTCCGCCCTCGGGCGATTATTGCCCAACCTGGGCGGACCCAGCTTAGCGTGCCGGAGGCTCTACACGGGGGTAGTCCGGTCGATGGCGCTGTACGGCGCACCGGTGTGGGCGGGGTCCCTGACCGCCCAGAACCGCGCGCGGTTATGCCGACCGCAGCGCACTTTGGCGGTCAGGGCAATACGCGGGTACCGCACCGTGTCCGCAGACGCGGCATGCGCGCTGGCCGGTACACCCCCGTGGGATTTGGAGGCGGAAGTGCTCGCCGACGTTTATCGGCGAACGGCCGAATTTCGAGCAGGCGGAGGCGGTCGCCCTCTGCTCGAGCAGGTGCGTGAGTGGCGCGAGGCCGCTCGCCGAGCCATCGTGGCCCGATGGTCAGCCCGGCTGGAGGCTCCACGTGCGGGTCTTCGCACGGTGGAGGCGCTCCGGCCGGTCCTTTCGTTGTGGGTGTGGCGACAGCACGGGACCCTTTCCTTCCGGCTGGTGCAGGTGTTATCCGGGCACGGGTGCTTCGGATACTACCTGCACAAGGTCGCGAGGAGGGAATCGAGTCCCGCCTGTCACCACTGCGATTGTGGCGAGGACACGGCGCAGCATACGCTGGAGTTCTGCCCGGCGTGGGCGCAGCAGCGTCGTGCCCTCGTCGAGACCATCGTTGTGGATCTCTCGCTATCGGCCATAATCCGCTCCATGGCCGATAGCGACAGGAATTGGTGTGCGGTCGCATCCTTCTGCGAGAACGTCATCTCGCAGAAGGAGGCGGCGGAGCGGGCCAGGGAGGAAAGTCTCCTCGCTGACTCGATCCGTCGCCGGCGAGCTGGGCGGCGTCGGCGCGCCGATGCGCGTCTGATGCCCCCCTAGCGATGGCTGAGGGTGGGAGATCAGGGTATTTTTTCTCCCACCCGCACCCTTCCGTGTAGGCGCGGCGTCTCTGGTGCACCCAGACGCCGCCGCAAGTGCTGGTGCCCGCGGGTCGTGGGCAGTCGCTGGGTGGGTCGCTGATGTTGTATCAGGTTCCGGTGGCCCACCCGCTAAGGCGAGGCGACGGTGCACAGGGGGGTTTTAGTCGGTATGCCGGCCGTTCGCTCTAGGCCGGAGAGCCCGACATAACCGTCCCACCGCCCCGAGTGGGACGGTATGCATCAGGAGCATTTCCCCCCTCCCAAAAAAAAAAAAAAAAAGTTTAGGTTAGGTTAGGTTAGGTTGCGTAGGCGTCCTGCCCAGTCGGGCAGTTTTGGGGCGGGTGGATCGGTCCAGTATGGACCCCCATCCGGCCCAATACGGGGGGGGGGGATAGAGGAAGAAAACCTCTTTAAAAAATCACCAGTGGGGACCGTAAGGCTGGAGCGGGTTGCTTTGGCGTCCTGCCCAGTCGGGCGGTTTTGGGGCGGGTGGATCGGTCCAGCATGGGCCCCCATCCGGCCCAACACGGGGGGATAGAGGAAGAAAACCTCTCTAAAAAATTACTAGTGGGGCCGTCATGCCGAGGTGGGAACCATGGGTTTCCTGCCCAGGCGGGCGCTCTTGGGGCGGGTGGATCGGTCCAGCATGGACCCCCATCCGGCCCAACCCGTAATCCAGAACTGACAGGACCGGGGGCCTTCGGGCTGCGAGGAAGAAAACCTCTATAAAAATAACCCAAAGCTTAAGCTTTTGTGGCCCGGCGAGGGGCTGTATGGCTGGGGGGAACCCAGCCATTAGGGCCACCCAATTAAAAAATGATAATGTCGGATAAAGGTCATAGACTACCCCAGGAGGGTACCGGGCGCGCCGCGCCCGGAGAATCCCTCACGGAGCCATCTGGCTCCGTCAGCCCCTCGTATTCTGGGGGGGGCAACCGCCATTCCAGCGTAGTGCCGCGCGAAACATCTGGCACCAAAACCTCTGCAAAGGGGCAAAAGGGGAAGGTTGGGGGGGATATGCCCCCGCCAACAGCTGTGGATGGAGTCCCGGCCGTGAGGACACGGTCGAGGTGTCGGGTTGCGGCGCTGGCACGCAGCGACTCCGCGTCGAGTGTGTACAGCGCCGGCACCGGCACTGACATGGACGTCGAGTCGCGGGCGGGCTCGGGCTCGGAAGCCAGTCGGCCTCGGAGCCGGTGCTCATCGGCGGCTCTACGGGAGAGTGAGGAGGGGAGGGATAGCCCAGCTTCCCTCGCCCTCAAATTTCGAGTGACGCCCGGCGCTTCGGCGAAGCGCCGGAAGACGTCTCATCACGCGCCGTCCGATTCTGGCTCGGACACGGAGGTGGAGGTAGTGGAGGGGACGCCCTGTGTAGGAAGGGCTGATTCCCCGATGCCGCCTCCCTCCGCGAGGAAGCTCCTCGGGCAGCCTTTGCCTGCCCGTCGAGACTTCCTCAAGAGGGCTGGGGTCCCGGATGCGTCCCCCTCCGGGGGAGACTCGGTTGCCGACCTCAGGCAACGGTTCGAGGCTGGCGCCGAGACCGTCCTGAGGGTGGCGGCCCGGTCCGGCAACCTGAAAGGGGGGTTTATCCGGGACCTGAAGACTGCAACGGCAGATATGAAGGAGGCCTTCTTCAATCTGTGGGGGCAGACCTCTTCTGACCTCCAGAGGCGCTGGAGGGCAGAGAATGAGGGGCTGCATCGGCAGCTGGCGGAGCTCCGGGCGGAGGTAGCGGCTATGAAGGCGGCCACTGCCACTGCCGCTCGGGCCGTCGCCGCAAAAGCACCCTCGGCCGCTGCCGGGGCGCCTGCCAGGGGGCCGCGCGAGGAGTTTCCGCCCCTCCCCCGGCGCACAGTGCAGCCCGTCACTCCCGCGGAGGACCGGCGTCCCGCCTGGGCGGAGGATTTGATGCGGGCCACGGTGGCCCAGGCACGCAATGTCGTGGAGGCGTGCCTGGCCAACTATGGCCTCGCGCCCGTGCCGACCCCGGGCCCTCCGCTTGGGGGCCGCCCCCGAATGGTCGGAGGAGCGCCGGCGGGCCCCGCGCCCTCCGGCCAACCGGTGGCACGGCAGATGTCTGCCCCCACACCGTCGGCTTCCTCTTCCAAGGGGAAAGGGAAAGGGAAGGGCAAGGGGAGGGCGGTGGCCACTGTGGTGCCATCGCGCCCTGCCCCACAGCTCCAACCCGCCCCGGTGGCTTCTACCTCGGCTGAACAGCCATGGACGGAGGTCACCAAACGGAAGAGGAAGAAGAAGAAGAAGGCCTCCCGGGCGCCCCCGGTCGCCAATAAGAAGAAAGGCCTCCGCCCGGCCGACCTGCGGCCCCCGCGCTCCACCGCCGTTGTGGTGGAGCTGACGGAGGAGGGGCTCCGGCAGGGCGGCAGCTATGCAGGCGTCCTCCGGCAGGCCACTCAGGCCATGAAAGGTAATCTCGCTGAGATGGGCCTTGCCGGAGGCGTCGTATTTAAGGTTGCCGCCACTGGGGCCAGGATCTTAGAGGTCCCAGGTGCCACCTCCGGCGACAAGGCGGACAGGATAGCAGCTACGTTACGGTCCCTGTTCACGCCTGAGGAGGTCAGGGTCTCCCGCCCGGTGAAATCCGCAGAAATGCGAGTAACCGGGCTGGACGACTCGGCCTCCTCCGAGGATGTCGCCGTTGCGGTGGCACAAGCCGGAGCCTGCCCTCAGGCACAGGTTAAGGTGGGGGAGATGCGCCGCGGCAAGAGCGGTCTGTGCACAGTGATGGTGCGCTGCCCCATCGCCGCGGCGAAGAAGGTGGCGGCCGGCCGTTTGCTGGTCGGGATGGTCTCGGCTCAGGTGAACCTTCTGGAGCCGAGGCCTAGGCGGTGCTACCGCTGCCTCGAACCGGGGCACGTGAGGCAGCAATGCACCGCCGAAACTGATCGCGGCGATCTGTGCTATCGCTGCGGTCAGCCCGGCCACAAGGCCGCCGCCTGCTCCGCCGTTAAAGCTTCCTGCAGCATATGTTCGGCTGCAGGAAAGCCAGCGGAGCACCGGATGGGGAGCAAATCTTGCTCCCCTCCAAAAAGACGAAGGGCCAGAGGGGTGGTCGCCGGGACTCCGGCCGCCCCGGCCCCTCCCCAAGCAGGGAGTAGTGGGATGGCGATGGACACATAATTAATTATGGCCCATCGCCTCCTACAGGCGAACATTGGCCGCTCCGCCAGGGCGCAGGATATCTTGCTGCAGCACATGGCGGAGTGGTCAATTGACATCGCCGTGGTCGCCGAGCCTTACTGCGTCCCCAGCCGACACAACTGGTTTGGGGACCTCGGGGGTTTGGCGGCCATTGTTTCGTCCGGACCCTCGCTCCTGGTGATGACAGACAGGGGCGAGGGGTATATATGTGTTGATTGGGAGGGAACCGTCCTGATCGGGGTGTATTTTTCTCCCAACCGGCGCCTCGCCGAGTTTGAGCGATTTTTGGGCGCGGTGGGGGCCGTGATTAATCGGTACCCATCGCGTCCGGTCGTGGTGGCGGGGGACTTCAATGCCAAATCAACGGCTTGGGGATCCCCTGTCACCGACGCTCGCGGCGACGCGCTGGAGGAGTGGGCGATTGCGACCGGCCTCGTCGTTCTTAATCGGGGGTCGGTCGCCACATGCGTGCGCTGGCAGGGCGAGTCCATTGTGGACATCTCGTTCGCTAGCCCTGCCGTAGCGCGCCGCGTCCGGGACTGGCAAGTGCTGGTTGAGGCGGAGTCTCTGTCGGACCACCGTTACGTGCGGTTCGACATCTCTGCCTCGCCAGCGATCCCGGACGATCGCCCGAGGAGAGCGCACACCCCGTCGTCCCCACGATGGGCGTTGAAACGTCTCGATGCAGACGTGCTGGTGGAAGCCTCCATCGTGCAGGCCTGGACCCCGATGGTCCAAGGGCCTGTGGAGGTTGAGCAAGAAGCGGAGTGGTTCCGGGGCGCGATGACGCAGATTTGCGACGCGTCAATGCCCCGGGCCAGTGCTCAGCCTCCGAGGCGTCAGGTGTACTGGTGGTCTGACGACATCAGCCGGAAACGCGCCGCGTGCATTGCGGCGCGTCGCCAGTACACTAGGTACCGCCGACGTAGGCGGTACCGTGACCCGACCGTGGAGGCACGGCTGCGGGACGCGTACAAACAGCGGAAGTACGCCCTGCAGTCCGCCATCAGCGAGGCCAAAACCCAAAGATGGGAAGAGTTCCTGGGGACTCTCGAGGCAGATCCGTGGGGCCGTCCGTACAAGACGGTCAGGGGCAAGTTACGCCCCTGGGCCCCGCCGGTCACCGAGAGTCTCCAGCCCCGGCAATTGGAGGGTGTGATCTCCGCTCTCTTTCCTTCGAGGGCGGAGCACACGCCTCCCGTAATGGCACCACCCGAAATTGAGGAGGGCGGTGCCGATGCCGGGGCGCCAGAAGTTACAATGGCGGAGCTCGGCGCGGCAGTGATGCGGCTTCGGGGCAAGAACACCGCCCCGGGGCCGGACGGAATTCCTGGCCGCGCCTGGGTTTTGGCTTTCGACGCCCTAGGGGACCGGCTCCTCAGGCTGTTCAGCGCCTGTTTGGAGTCGGGACGGTTCCCTTCCATGTGGAAGACGGGCAAGCTGGTCCTCCTGAGAAAGGAGGGCCGCCCCGCGGATTCTCCCTCCGCGTACCGCCCCATAGTGCTGTTGGATGAGGTGGGCAAGCTCTTTGAGCGCGTAGTTGTTGCCCGCCTCTCCAAGCACCTGGTGCGGGTGGGCCCCGACTTATCCGAACGCCAGTTCGGATTCCGGGAGGGCCGATCGACGATTGACGCGATCAGCAGCGTCAAGGCCCTCTCGGAAGAGACGGTCGCCTCGCGCGGGGTGGTATTGGCGGTGTCCTTGGACATCGCCAACGCTTTTAACACCCTGCCGTGGGCGACTATTAGGGAGGCGCTCCGATTTCATGGGGTGCCTCCCTATCTACGCCGAATAGTCGGGGACTACCTGCACCAGAGGAGTGTGTTTTGTGTGGGGCGGAACGGAGAGACGTTCCGGAGGGAGATGTCGTGCGGTGTTCCACAGGGTTCGGTTCTGGGTCCGATACTGTGGAACATCGGCTACGACTGGGTGCTGCGGGGCGCCCTGCCCCCGGGCGTCGGCGTAACTTGCTACGCCGACGACACGTTGGTTACGGCCCGGGGAGCGGATTGCGGGGCAGCTGCCCGTCTTGCCACGGCTGGAGTGGCCCTGGTTGTCGGCAGGATTAGGATGTTGGGACTGGAGGTGGCGCTGGATAAGTCCGAGGCCCTGTTATTTCACGGGCCTCGGCGGGCGCCACCTCCCGATGCCCACATCATCGTTGGAGGGGTCCGCATCGGGGTGGAGCCAAGCATGAAATACTTGGGGCTCTACCTCGACGGCCGCTGGAACTTTCGCGTCCATTTTAGCCGTCTGGCCCCCCGCCTGATGGCGGCAGCGGGAGCGCTTAGCTCTCTGCTGCCGAATATCGGGGGGCCCAGTGTCGTCTGCCGCCGCCTCTATTTGGGGGTGGTGCGGTCGATGGCCCTATATGGAGCGCCCATCTGGGCTGGCGCCCTTGATCGCCAAAATATCGCCCTCCTCAGGAGACCTCAGAGGGCGATGGCGATCAGGGTGTCACGGGCGTACCGCACCGTCTCCTTTGAGGCGGCGTGCGTTTTGGCGGCATCGCCGCCCTGGGATTTGGAGGCGGAGGTCCAAGCGTCAGTGTATTACTGGCGCGCTGACCTCCGGCTCCAGGGTGAAGAACCCACGCACAGGGCGGTGGAGACGCGAAGGTCCCAGGCTCGACTGGTCCTCGTGGAAAAGTGGGAGAATAGACTGGCCCAGCCCCGCTATGGGGTGAGGACCGTCGAGGCTGTCCGTCCGGTGATAAGGCAGTGGACGGACAGACGGCGCGGACCGCTCACCTACCGGCTTACTCAGGTGCTCTCCGGACACGGCTGTTTCGGAGAGTATCTTTGCAAGATAGCCGGTAGGGAGCCGACAACCAGGTGTCACCATTGTGAGGAGTGTGACCGGGACACGGCGCAGCACACGCTGGAGGAGTGCCCGGCGTGGGCCGCGGAGCGCTGTGCCCTGGTCGCTGTGATTGGCCCCGACCTCTCCTTGCCGACCGTCATATCCAAGATGGTCGGCGACGACAGGTGCTGGGGCGCAATGAGGTCCTTCTGCGAGTCTGTCATCTCGCAGAAGGAGGCGGCGGAGCGGGGGCGTGAGGACGATCCTTACGCCCCGGAAGTCCGCCGCCGGAGGAGGGGGCGCAGGAGACGCGCTTATGTCGCTCTCCTGCCCCCCACTTAAGGGTTCCGGGTGGCAAGGCCTCAGGGGGGCCTGCCACCCGTAAACTAAGAACCCTGAGAGGGCGCGCGCGGTGTTCCCGCGCGCCTTCCAACGTTGAAAGGGGAGAGCGGTGAAGCTCTCTGGGGACAAGAGGGGGTCGGGTCCTAAAAAAAAAATGACCCGGCCCGCACCCACACGGGGGGCCTGCTATGGATGACTCAATTCTTTTAAGAGCTCCCAACAGGCCCCCCCATTGGATGAGAGAGGGAACACCCCAGGTTTTTTAGTGGGTATACCAGCGCGTTTCTTGCTGGGGAGTCCCACACGCCCCGCCGGTGCCGTCCCCTAGCCGGCGGGTAGTGCATGAAGCATTTTTCCTGGGTACAAAAAAAAAAAAAAAAAAAAAAGGTTAGGTTAGGTTGGGGTGTGTGGCCAGAGAGAACCTCCTAGTGTGCCTGACGGTTGCTAGTCCTTTCCACATTTTCCGTGGATGGGAACGGCAGACGTTGGGCCGGTACACCCCGGGCAACACGGGTAATCATGTCCTTTCGGGGGCATTATTACTCGTGGCTAATACTCTGGCACGCGCGTAGGGAACCCGAGGCATCTTGTCTCGGGGTTATCGGCCCGCGAGGGCCGCGTTTGGGGGTCTCTCCACGTGTTCCTCTGATTAGCAGAGGACACGTGGATTTGAGACGGGGGGGATAGAGGAAGAAAACCTCTTTAAAAAATCACCAGCGGGGGCCGTAAGGCCGGGGCGGGGTGCGTAGGCGTCCTGCCCAGTCGGGCGGTTTTGGGGCGGGTGGATCGGTCCAGCATGGGCCCCCATCCGGCCCAACACGGGGGGATAGAGGAAGAAAACCTGTCCTGTAACGGCGGCCAAAAATATTGTAAATGGGGGGAAAAGACTCCTCGTCGGGTGGGTTTCGGCGCAGGTTAAGCTCCTGGAGCCGAGGGCCCTGAGATGCCACCGCTGCCTGGCGGAGGGGCACGTCGCAGCTCGGTGCACCGCGCAGGTAAACTGTGCCGGCCGGTGCTACCACTGCGGCCAAGAGGGCCACATAGCCAGGAGCTGCACGTCCGCTGCGCACTGCATCATCTGTGCGGCGGCGGGCCAGCCAGCCGAACATCGGGCTAGCAGTAGAGCCTGCGCCGCGCCCAAAAACAGCAAGGGCAAAGCGGCAGGCCCACCCGACGGGGAAGTCCCATTGGAAGCGGCCCCACTTGATGCCGCGTCCGAACCTGTGGGTGAAGCGGTAATGGAAATCAATTAATGACTCCATGCCGCTTCCTCCAGGGAAATTTAAACCACTGCGCCAATGCTCAGGATTTGCTGCTCCAGAGTATGGCGCAGTGGCAAATAAACATCGCCGTGGTCGCCGAGCCGTACTTTGTCCCGCCCATGGGGGATTGGGTGGGAGACCTGTGCGGCTTGGTGGCCGTGATTGTTAGAGCTGGCGCCGGCACTCCGCTCCCTGAGAACATCATCAGAGGGTCGGGGTGTGCGGCGGTTTTCGTCGCCGGGATAGCCGTGGTGGGGGTTTATTTTTCACCCAACCGATCTCTCGCCGAGTTCGAGGTCTTCCTCGGAGACCTGGACGCAGTCGTCCGTCGTTTCCACCCTCACCCCGTTTTAGTCCTCGGGGACTTCAACGCCAAGTCTACGGCTTGGGGTTCCCCGTCTACGGACGCGAGGGGGGAGGTGTTGGAGGAGTGGGCCTTAACATCTGGCCTGCTCGTTCTCAACCGGGGCAATGCCCACACGTGCGTGCGTCAGCGGGGCGGTTCGATTGTGGACATTTCGTTCGCAAGCCCCGCTCTAGCGCGTCGTGTTGTCGGCTGGCGTGTGGAACAGGAGGTGGAGACCTTGTCGGACCACCGGTACATTCGGTTCGACGTCTCCGCCCAGATCTCGAGTGCGCCGGCCCCTGTGGGCCCCGGTTGGGAAGGTCCGCGCTGGGCATTGAGTAAGCTCAATAGGGAGGCCCTCCTAGAGGCCTCTATCGTGCAGGCCTGGGCTTCTGTGCCCGACAGGCCTGCCGACGTAGAAGCAGAGGCTGATTGGTTTCGGGAGGGCTTGTCACAGTGCTGTGACGCGGCGATGCCCAGGGTGAAGTCGCGCCCTGCAAAGCGTCAGGTGTACTGGTGGTCAGCCGAGCTCGCGCAACTTAGGGGCGCGTGCATGGCTGCCCGGCGCCGGTATGCCAGACACCGACGTAGGCGTCGCCGCGACCAGTACGCGGCTACTAGAGAGGAGGAGCTGTACGAGGCGTACAGGGCGGCCAAGAAGACGTTGCAGCTGGGTATCCTGCGGGCAAAATCATCCGCCCGCGAGGAGCTGCTGGCGACTCTGGATGCGGACCCATGGGGGGTCCCTACCTTATGGTAAGGGGCAAACTACGCTCCTGGGCTCCCCCGCTGACCCAGAGTCTCCGGCCCCAGTTGCTGGAGGACGTGGTGGTCGCTCTGTTTCCCGAAAGGGGAGAGCACGAGCCTCCGCCTATGGCTGCACCTCCTCCGGTGCCAGAAGCGGACCTGACGACGGACGACGATGTGCCCGAGGTAACCCGGGTGGAAATGAGGGTGGCGGTGCAGAGGCTGCAAGCCAAGCGCACCGCCCCGGGCCCAGACGGCATTTCAGGCCGTGCATGGGTCCTAGCCCTCAAGGCCCTCGAGCCCCGACTAAGGAGCCTGTTCAGCGCGTGTCTGGAGCGGGGCCAATTCCCGGACAGGTGGAAAACCGGGAGAATGGTCCTGCTCCGGAAAGAGGGGCGCCCGGCGGACAGTCCGTCCGCCTACCGGCCCATTGTGTTGCTCGACGAGGTCGGAAAGCTGCTTGAAAGAGTCGTGGCTGACCGCCTTGTCGGGCATCTGGTTGATGTGGGACCGGATCTGGCGGACAACCAGTTCGGTTTCCGTCGTGGGCGCTCCACGGTCGATGCGATCGCACGCGTGAAGGCTCTGGCGGAGGGAGCAGTCTCACGGGGAGAGGTGGTGTTGGCGGTGTCTCTCGACATCGCCAACGCGTTCAACACCTTGCCCTGGAACTGCATAAGGGAGGCACTGCTTTACCATCAGGTGCCGACCTACCTCCGTCGAATTGTCGGGGCGTACCTGACGGCGAGGGCCGTCGTATACCCGGGTTCGAGCGGGTGGTCTCGGCGGGAGATGTCGTGCGGTGTTCCACAGGGTTCGGTTCTCGGCCCGCTCCTGTGGAACATCGGATACGACTGGGTGCTGCGCGGTGTGCTCCTCCCCGGCGTAAGCGTAGTCTGCTACGCGGACGATACGCTCGTCCTCGCTCGGGGAGCGACGCACCGGCAGGCGGCTGTCCTGGCAACGGCAGGGGTCGCGCATGTCGTGGGGAGGATCCGGCGGTTGGGCCTTGAGGTGGCGCTGCACAAATCCGAGGCTCTATTCTTTTACGGGCCTCGGAACGCGCCGCCGGAGGGAGTCCACATCGTGGTGGGAGGCGTCCGCATCGGCGTCGAGAAATCGATGAGGTATCTGGGCCTCATCCTCGACGGCCGATGGGCCTTCGGAGAACACTTCCGAAGGTTGGCCCCTAAATTGATGGGCGCGGCCGCAGGGTTGTCGCGGCTGCTACCCAATCTGGGGGGGCCAAACGCCTCATGCAGGAGGCTCTTCATGGGGGTCGTGCGGGCGATGGCCCTATACGGGAGCCCCATCTGGGGGCATAACCTGACGGCACGTAACGCCGCCCTGCTGCGGAGGCCGCAGAGGGTGATGGCCGTCAGGGCCGCGAGGGGGTACCGTACGATCTCCTTTGAGGCGGCAAGCCTCCTGGCCGGATCACCGCCCTGGGACCTGGAGGCCAGACTTCTCGCGTCGCTCTACCAGTGGCGCGGGGAGGCTCTGGAACGGGGCTTTCAGCCGTTGCCGAGAGAGGTGGAGGCGCGGCGGTCGGAGCTCCGCAGCATCCTAAGGGCGGACTGGGGTGAACGGCTTGCGCGACCGAGTGCAGGGCACGCCGCAATAGCGGCGGTAAGTCCAATCTTGGAGGAGTGGCTGGAGCGGCGCCATGGCGCCCTGACCTTCCGGCTGACGCAGGTCCTCACCGGGCATGGATGCTTCGGGAGGTACTTGTGTCGTATAGGCCGGGAGGAGACGTCTTGTTGTCACCACTGCGGTGACGGCCCCGAGGATACGGCGCTGCACACACTCGTGGAGTGCCCAGCTTGGGAGGAGCAGCGCCGGTCGTTAACCGGGGCACTGGGTGTCCAGGTCCTCTCGCTGCCTGACATGGTTCTGTCCATGGTCCGGAGCGAGGGTGCATGGGAGGCCGCCGTCGCCTTCTGCGAGGCAGTGATGTCTGCGAAGGAGGCGGCGGAACGGGAGAGGGAGCTGGTCTCTCCCCACCCAAACCGCAGGAGACGTCCAGGGCGCCGACGTAGGGCGTTCGCGGACCTCCAGCCACCCTAGGGGGCGGCCTGCGGGTGGTGGACTTGGGCAGTCTGCCGCCCGAGCAGCACAGGCCCGAGGGAGGGGCGTAAGCACCCCGCGCGCCCCCCTCAGTGGAGGGGAGGGCTGTACCATCTAGTCCTCCCCCAAACAGCTGGGGCCCGCCTACTCACGTGGCGGGCCAAGACTTGTCGGTGTCGCGGTGAATGCTAGCGTGAATCCCGTGGCACCGACGCCGGTACCTGAGGAACGTCGTCAGGGGTTTAGTGGGTATGGGGCCGGCCTCTCTGGCTCGAGTCCCACACACCCGCGCCCTGCCCCGGCGCGGACGGTGCGTAAAGGCATTCCCTGACGTAAAAAAAAAAAAAAAAAAAAAAAAAAAAAAAAAAAAAAAAAAAAAATAAGGTTAGGTTAGGTTAGGTTGGGGTGTGGGTCAGAAAACCTCCTCGTGGTACACCCTGGGCAACGTTGGCAATAATGCTCTTCATTATTGCTGGCGGCTAATATTCTGACAACCGGTGCCTTGTGCCGTCGCGTTCGGCACCGGTGGCGGGGGGATGGACGCTAGTCCCATCCCCAGGCCGGAGGCCCTATCTTTGGGCCCGGCTCTCCCAGTACCGCTCTGTTTTAGAGTGGACATGTGAGAGCCTCTTTGACGGGTTCGGCGTGCACTCACCCTGCCGCTGAACAGACAACGGGGTCCCTTCTCGTCGCTCTGACGACTCTCCCCCACTTTTCGTTTCCCCTTTTATTTTTGTCTTTTATTTTTGGTTTGTCCCTTTTTGTTTTTTGTTCCTTTTGGTTCTGCGTCCATTTTGTTTTGTCCCCTTTTGTTTTCGTTGTTCCCCCTTTCTTTTGTCTTTTGTCCCCGTTGTCACCGTCTAGAGCAAATCGTAACCCCGTATTGTGCAGTGTCGTGGATCACGTCTCGCGGCTGCTGACGGGAGCGAGGGTCTTGGCTTCACCGCCCGGACTGCGAGGGAGTGGCCCTCTATAAAAACCACCCCGAATCTCAAGTTGCTGCCGCACGGCGAGGAGATGCATGGCTGATGGGTAGTTCAGTCGTTAGTGCGGCCCCTCAGGGTACCTGCCGTCCCCCTGTAGTAATAGGCTTGCCCGGGTATCGGGATCTCTGCCCGGGTCGACTTTTATTTCTCCCATTCTCGTGGGTCTAATTATGGAACAAATTAAATCTATTTTAAAAAAAACGAAGTCGAAGGTAGAAGAAAGTCAGCCACGCACGCCCAGTTCTGCGCGATCTGACGATGATGAAGATTACGTGCCATCAGAGCACGACAGTGACGTTGTGGAGCTTACTTCGGAGGCTACTCCGGAGAAAGCTCCACGCAAACGATTGCGGTCTGCGCAAGAATCGGAGTCGGACGGCTCCAGTGAGGACGCGATTCCGGCGCCGAAAGTCGCGACAGCGCGACGTGGACGCGGTCGTCCGCCCACCCACGGGAGGTACGTGGGTCTGGGCCAGGCGAAGGCCGAACTTGCTGCCGCGTTGCAGAAGGCCGACGCCGAGGAGCGCGCGTCTGAAGAGGACAGCGTAATTGCTGCGGCAGCCCGACGAGTTGCTGCAGCAAGGAAGCAGCAGGTTGTGGAGCCGGATGCGGAGGACTTGCCGGTGATACAATTAAAGACCAGGCTGGATGACGCCTTGGAGGCGATCCGTTTGGTCTCCAAAAAGTCGAAGGGACTTAAAGGCACATGCCAGAAGACCCTTAAAGAGTCAATGGAGGCCATCCGGGAGATTGCAGAGGCCGTCTTCAGCCGCACAGCCAGCGAAGAAGTCCAGAAACTGCAGGCTGAAAATACCAGATTGGCACATGAACTTGCCGACCTCAAAAGAAGACAGGAGGAGTTCGAGAAGAGACACGACCAGGTCGCAAACAAGGCCGATTCAGACCTTGTGGCCCTCGTCCGACAGGAGCTTGGCGAGTTTCGCGCCAAGCTCTCAGTCATGGAGGGCCGGCTGCTACGCCCTCCTCTGGCTGCAGACAGAGCCAGAGGGCTGCCCCGTGCTTCTCCCCCGACGCCTGCGCCGCCAACGTCGTACGCGGCTAAAGTGAGGGCTTCGCGGCCTCCTGCATCTGGCCCAGTGGCCGGTGCTACAGCTCCGGCCACACAAAAGGGAAAGAAAAGGCCGAAGGCAAGGCGCGCACCCGTAGCTGCCCAAGATTGCCCTGCCGTTTCTAGCAAGCAGCCCGCTACAACCGCACGCAAAGCCGACGACTGGGAGGTCGTCGGCCAGAAGAAGCAGGAGGCCAAGAAGAAGAAGAAGGCGGCCAAAAAGTCCAGGCAGGCGGCCAAAAAGGCGGCGAAGAAGCTCCAAGCCCCTCGCTCAACTGCAGTGGTCCTTACACTACAGCCCGCTGCCATCGAGCGAGGGACCACTTACGCGGAGCTCCTCAAAAAGGCGCGGACAGCGATCGACCCCGGCAAACTGGGTATAACGACAGGTTTGCGGTGCCGGACTACCCAGACCGGCGCCCGCCTTATTGAGGTGCCGGGAGTCGCAAGCGGCGACCAGGCGGACCGCCTGGCGGAAAGTCTCCGCCAGGTTTTAGAGGCCGAAGAGGTCCGCGTCTCCAGGCCCCAAAAGTGCGTAGATATGCGCATCACGGGCCTGGATGACTCCATCACTAAGGAAGAGGTCGTCGCTGCCGTCTCCAGGACCGGAGCATGCCCTGTGGATCAAATAAAGTGTGGAGAAATAAAGCAGGGCCGCTCCGGTATGGGGACGGCCATTATTAGCTGTCCCGTCGTCGCCGCCAAAAAACTGGCCGATGGCCGTCGTCTCTTGGTGGGGTGGGTGTCGGCGCAGGTAAAAGTGCTGGAGCCCAGGCTTGCCCGGTGCTACCGCTGCCTATCCAGCGGCCATGTGGGCGTCATGTGCCCCTCACAGGCTGACTGCACTGGCCGCTGCTTCCGCTGCGGTCAGCCTGGTCACATGGCCGCTACATGCGAGGCCACGCCGCACTGTATTTTGTGTGCGGCGGCGGGCAAACCAGCGGAGCATCGGGCGGGTAGCAAGGGGTGCGCCGCCACCCATAAGAAATTACCCCCTAAGTCCCCTGCCTCATCATCGGCAATTACAAAGGTCGCCGCTCCCGCGGTCGGAGGGGCGGAGGTTAGTATGGAGACATAATGTCTCCACGCCTCCGTCTCCTCCAAGGGAATTTAAACCACTGCGCCAGAGCTCAGGACCTTCTCCTCCAGAGCATGGCGCAGTGGTCAATTCATGTCGCCATCGTCGCCGAGCCCTATTTTGTCCCTCCCAGGGCTGACTGGGTAGGGGACCTTGATGGCTCGGTGGCGTTAATTTCGCCGGCCGCCGCCGGCACCCCGTCCTTCGAGAACATCGTCCGAGGACGGGGCTGCGTCGCAGCACTCGTAAGAGAAGCGGTTGTGGTGGGCGGCTACTTCTCACCCAACCGACCTCTCGCCGACTTCGAGGAGTATCTCCTCGAACTGAACGTCGTCGTCGCTCAAAGCCACCCTCGGCCCGTGCTCTTTGTCAGGGAACTCAATGCCAAATCCTCGGCTTGGGGTTCCGCGACCACGGACGCGAGGGGAGAATTGCTTGAGGAGTGGGCCGTAGAAAACGGCCTGCTAGTCCTCAATCGTGGGTCAGTGCACACGTGCGTGCGTCAGCGGGGCGGGTCAGTTATTGATGTCTCTTTTGCTAGCCCCGCACTAGCACGCCGTGTCCAGGGCTGGCGCGTCGTTGAGGGGGTGGAGACGTTGTCGGACCATCGTTATATACGGTTCGACGTCTCCGCCCAGACCTCCGACCCCCCAGCCCCGAGGGCCCCGATTGGGGGCGGTCCGCGCTGGGCTTTGAAAAAGCTAAATCGGGAGGTCCTCCTGGAGGCCTCCATTGTTCAGGCCTGGGTGCCAGCACCGGCCAGGCCTGACAACGTTGATATGGAGGCCGAGTGGTTCCGGGAGGCCCTAATTCAGGTTTGTGATGCGGCGATGCCTAGAGTGCCTTTAAATATTCCAGCTAGGCGTCGGGTGTACTGGTGGTCGGACCATATCGCCGTCCTGCGCCATGCGTGCGTGGCGGCCAGGCGCCAGTACATCCGGCTTCGAAGGAGGCGTCGCCGCCCTCCCGATTTTGACGCCAGGGAGGCGGAACTGTACGAGGTCTACAGAGCGGCCAAGAAGACCCTGAAGATCTCCATCAAGCGGGCCAAAGATCAGGCCCGCCAAGAGCTGCTGAGGACTCTGGACCGTAATCCCTGGGGGCGTCCATACCTTATGGTCAGGGGCAAGCTTCGTCCCTGGGCGCCCCCCTTGTCCCAGAGTCTCCGGCCACAGTTGGTGGAGGAGGTGGTGGCCGCTCTGTTTCCTTTACAGGCGGAGCACACTCCTCCGTCGATGGTTCCGCCTTCCATGGCGTCCAGCGCGGACTTTGACGACGACGTGGTTCCCGAAGTGACCCAAGTAGAGTTGCGAGCGGCGGTGTCGAGACTTTGCTCGAAAAACACCGCCCCAGGGCCCGACGGCATTCCAGGCCTTGCGTTGGCCCTGGTCCTGGAGGAGCTCGCGCCCCGACTCAGGGGGCTCCTCAGTGAGTGTTTGCAGCAGGGCCAGTTTCCGCGCCAGTGGAAGGTGGGGAAACTGGTCCTGATCAGGAAGGAGGGGCGCCCGGCGGACTCTCCGTCCGCCTACCGGCCCATTGTGTTGCTGGACGAGGTGGCTAAACTCTTTGAGTTTATTATTGCGGAGCGCCTCGTCCAGCGTCTTTCTTCAGTGGGCCCGGATTTGGCGGAGAACCAGTATGGTTTCCGCCGCGGGCGCTCCACTATAGACGCAGTCATGCGTGTGAGGAGCCTGGCGGAGGATGCGGTGTCCCGGGGCGAGGTCGTCTTCGCGGTGTCTCTAGACATCGCGAATGCCTTCAACACCTTGCCCTGGAGTTGTATCAGGGAGGCACTCGTTTTCCATCGAGTGCCGACCTACCTCCGCCGCATAGTCGGGGCATACCTATCGGAGAGGGTAGTAGTCTACCCGGGTCACGACGGTTGGAGTCGGCGAGAGATGTCGTGCGGTGTTCCACAGGGATCGGTTCTGGGTCCGCTCCTGTGGAACATCGGTTACGACTGGGTGCTGCGAGGTGCGCTCCTCCGTGGCGTCGGCGTCATTTGTTACGCCGACGACACACTTGTCACTGCGAGGGGTAAGTCGCACCGGGCGGCGGCCATACTGGCGACCGCTGGGGTCGCACAAGTCGTCAATCGTATCCGGCGGTTGGGCCTCGAGGTGGCCTTGTCCAAATCCGAGGCCGTTTGTTTTCACGGCCCTCGGAACCGGCCACCTCCAGGGGCCCATATCATGGTGGGAGGGGTCCGCATCGGCGTCGAGTCAACCCTAAAGTATTTAGGTCTCTTGCTCGACGGCCGATGGGACTTTACAGCCCATTTTCGACGTTTGGCCCCCATTCTTCGGGGCGCTGCAGGCGCGCTCGCGCGTCTGCTGCCCAACCTTGGGGGGCCAAATACCTCCTGCCGGAGGCTCTACGAAGGGGTCGTGCGGTCCATGGCCCTGTATGGGGCCCCAGTTTGGGCGGATAACCTGACGGCCCGTAACATTTCGGCGCTTCGTGCACCACAGCGCGCCATGGCCGTCAGGTTAATAAGAGGATACCGCACGATCTCGTTCGAGGCTGCGAGCCTCCTCGCCGGATCGATGCCATGGGACCTGGAAGCGGCGCTCCTGGCGTCGCTCTATCGTTGGCGCCAGGAGGCGCTAGCTCGGGGCGAAGGACCTACTCTTTCCGCTGTCGAGGCGGCGAGGTCCGAGCTCCGCCAGGTCCTAGTGGCCAATTGGAAGGAACGACTTGTGCACCCCAGTGCCGGGCACGCCACGATCGTGGCGGTAAGTCCCGTGTTTGAGGAGTGGCTGGAGAGGCGGCATGGCGCCCTCACCTTCCGGCTGACACAGGTTTTGACCGGCCATGGTTGTTTTGGCCGGTTCCTGTGTCGGATAGGCCGGCAAGAGACGCCCGGTTGTCACCACTGCGGCGACTGCCGCGACGTTGTTGAGGACACGGCGCTGCACACATTGGCGGTTTGCCCCGCCTGGGCATCGCAGCGCCGTGAATTGATCGCGGCAGTCGGATCGGTTGCCCTCTCGCTCCCGGCCGTAGTTCTGTCTATGGTCCGGAGTGAGAGGTCGTGGAACGCCGTCGCCTCCTTTTGTGAGGAAGTCATTTCCATCAAGGAGGCGGCGGAGCGGGAGAGGGAGTGTTTAAACCCTCTCCCCAACCGCAGAGCCGGGCGCCGGAGGGCGCGGGACGACCTCCAGCCACCATGAGGTTTGACCTGGGGGTGGCGGGCTTTGTGGGCCTCCGCAGGGTCGCGACTGCATGTGAAAGTGATTCGCGCGGCCCTGCCGATAGTGGTTTGTCGAGGAACACCGTGGTAGGTTTAGTCGGTATTCCGGGAGGTCCATTTTATTGTTAACATCTTTCTTTTACCCCGGCGAGTCCGAAATAACCCCTCCGCCCGCCCCCGCGGAGGGGTATGCGTCATAGCATTCCCCCACGTTAAAAAAAAAAAAAAAAAAAAAAAAAAAAAAAAAAAAAAAAAAAAAGGTTAGGTTAGGTTAGGTTAGGTTAGGTTTTTTTTTTTTTTGTATTGTTTCTATTTTCCCCTATCGTAGATAAGGCCTTTATTAATAAGGAGTTTTTATTTTTATTGCCTTTAGTTTGTTTTTTTTTTATCGTGTTTGTTTTAAGTACCCATTAAGGGTAGGTGTATCGTTGATTTATTTTTGGAGATTGTAGTGTTTTATTCTTTTTTTTTTTTTTTGTATATCCATTATTTTATGTCTATCTATATTAACTATATGACATACATTATAAATCATTATATATACATATCATATATGTTTTATTTATGCGCTTTTATTTCTTTTTATTACTTTTTCTGCCATTTTTGTGCAGTAATTTATTAATTTATTTCTTTGGCATCCTGCCATTATATGCGACAGATTTTCTGAACACATGTTCACTTCCAGTTCCTGTTCCAGGTCATGACGTTCGCGACTGAAAATTGGGCATTCGAAAAGCAGGTGCGGTACATTTTCATCGATAGCCGGATCGCAGGTACACGATGAGCTCTCCTTACACTTAAATCGTTTTAAGTATGAGGAGAACCCACCGTGTCCTGTCATGATTTGTGTGGTGGTGCTGGTTGGTACAAATTTTCTAACAACACTATACGCCGTCAGGACGTCTGGAAAGAACATTTTAGTAATGGAGGCGATTTCGGCAGACTTATACCTTCTATCCCATTCCTCAATCGTATGCAGACGGAGCATACGTTTGACGAATGAGATAGGGCAAAGATCGTAGTCTGGCTTCTTCTTTGACTTCAGAGCAGCCTCCTTCGCTAGTTGATCTGCTCTCTCGTTGGTTAGGTTAGGTTAGGTTAGGTTAGGTTGGGGTGTGTGGCCAGAGAGAACCTCCTAGTGTGCCTGACGGTTGCTAGTCCTTTCCACATTTTTCGTGGATGGGAACGGCAGACGTTGGGCCGGTACACCCCGGGCAACACGGGTAATCATGTTCTTTCGGGGGCATTATTACTCGTGGCTAATACTCTGGCACGCGCGTAGGGAACCCGAGGCATTTTGTCTCGGGGTTATCGGCCCGCGAGGGCCGCGTTTTGGGGGTCTCTCCACGTGTTCCTCTGATTAACAGAGGACACGTGGATTTGAGACAGGGGGGGATAGAGGAAGAAAACCTCTTTAAAAAATCACCAGTGGGGGCCCTAAGGCCGGGGCGGTTTATTTTATTTTATTTACTTTATTTTATTTTTATTTTATTTTATTTATTTTTACATTGTTTGCACTAGTAATACTAGTAGTATACAAGCTCGCGTAGTTGGATACCAAGTCTGGTATTGATGGATTGTGCGTAGAGCTGAGGGCTGCCAGTAGTCCTGGCATTAGGCGGTGGCATATAGGGGAGGGGAAACCTAACCCTGCCTCCGTCTTCACATCGTTACCCGTTGAGTGTCGTTGATCACGTCTAGCGGCTCAACGGGACCGAGGGGCTTGCCTTAGTTGGCCGGCCCGCGAGAAGGAAAACTCAGACCACCCAACAGCGAAGTTGTAAAAACCTCTGGGTACCTGCCGTCCCCCAGCAGTATGTAGGCCTTCCCTCGGAATGAGCGTCACTCGAGGGTCGATTATAAATCGTCTCTACTCGTGGGAATAACATGGAGAATATAGAAAAAACCAAAAAACCCTTAGATGAGGAAGCGAAGAAGAAGGAGGAGCACGGAGTCCCTTTGCGCGACTCCAAAGGGCGCTTCAAGCGCCCTTTACGACCACGTGCCAGCGATGGCGGAAGAATGGGGGCATGCACGCCTACCAGTGCGTGCCCTTCAGAGAGCCGGACGTCATTAGCGTCGACGCCGAACGGAAGCCGGAGGAGCTCCGTCAGCCTCGGCGTCGAGTCTGAGTCCGAGGACCTGGACTCCCGCGAACTCAGCGGTCGGGTCTCTAAAACCCGGAAGCGCAGTAGGAGCAGGTCACCAGAGGCGGAGCGCAGCGCACCAGCGATCAAGGTGCCCGCCCCCAGTTCGCCGGTACATGGGTCACGGTCAGTGACCCCGAACTTATTTAGTAGGCGGGAATCGGTCGCCCGCACCCGACAAGAGGGGGAGCGCGCAGCAGAACAATTTGTTGCGCAGCTCCTGGACGAGAACTCAGATGGAGACCTCGTCCAGTCCGCCGCAGACTCTGTGGCCGCCATAATCACGGTGGCCACAAAAAGTCAGAATTTGAAGGGCACCTTCGTCAATGCCCTCAAGAAGGCGGCCTCTCACCTCCAGGAGGTGGTGCAAACGCTCGCAGAGCGCACCACCTCCGACGAGACGAGGCGGTTGCGGGCGGCAAACGACCGCCTGGCAGGGGAGGTGGCTGAGCTCCGTGCTGAGCTCAGCCAAGTTAAGGAGTGTTTGCGGCAGCCGAATTCCGTAGCTCGGCAAGGAGAGGAGCAGCGCTCCCTGCTAACCGACGCGCAGCTGCGCCAGGTCATGTCATCCGTTGGGACAATGATCAACGTGCGGCTGGGGAGTCTGGAGGCAAGATTACCTCCAGAACCGCGTCGCCGTCCACCACTCGCAGCGGATAACCACGCGCCCGCTGCTAGGGACCCAGTGGTCACGTCGGGCCAGCGGTCCTACGCGACGGCGGCGTCAGCGTCGGCCAGCGTCCCCGCAGGGTCGAGACCTGCGGCCGGGAAGAAGGGGACTTCCAAAGCCCCTTCCCAGTCCCAGAGGGACTTCCCGCCATTGAGGCTCACACCTGCGGGCTCAACTCGCGCCCCGGCGCCGAAGGAACGGGCACCAACCAAGGGTGTGCCACGACAAATTTCTGTCGCAGGTCCGTCTGCGTCTTTTAATGAGGGCTGGCAGACGGCTGGGGAGAAGACGGAGATTCGGCGTCAGAAGAGGCGCGAGCGCAGGAGCGCTGCAAGGGCTGCGGCTGCCGAGCGGCAAAAAGAAGTAAACAAGAGCAAGAAGGCGAAAAAGAAGAGGCCCGGGACGCTCCGGCCGCCAAGATCGGCCGCCGTGGTCGTAACGGTGTCGCCGGAGGCGGCGGAGCGCGGCCTTTCCTACGCCGCCGTCTTTAAGAAGGCGCGGGAGAGCGTCGGTGTGGCGGACCTAGGCCCCACCGGCATCAAGACCCGCCTTGCCCAAACGGGGGCTCGCATTCTTGAGTTCCCCGGTGCGGAGGGCGCAAAGACGGCGGACACAATCGCGGAAAGGCTGCGAGGGTTGTTCGGGGCGGAGGAAGGTGTAAAGATCGCCAGGCCCGTGAAGTGCGTGGAATTCCGTGTCACTGGCCTGGACGATTCGATCACGCCTGACGATGTCCGGGAGGCCATCCAGGCTAAAACTGGATGCAGCCTGGACAACGTCAAGGTTGGCGCAATCCGCCCCGGTCCTGGCGGTGTCGGAGCCGTGGTAGCGCAGTGCCCCGTCGCAGCGGCCAACACTTTGGTTGCTGCAGGAAGACTCCTCGTAGGCTGGAGTTCCGCCAAGGTCTCTTTGTTGGCGGCCAGGCCTGCGAGGTGCCATAAATGCATGGCCGAGGGGCACGTGCGCGCCACATGCAGAAGTGGCTTCGACTGCAGCGGACTATGCTTCCGATGCGGCCAGCCGGGGCACAAGGCGACGGATTGTTCCGCCACCCCCCATTGCCCCGCGTGTGCGGCGGGTAAATTGCCCGCCAATCATATTATGGGGCGAAGGGGATGCAACCCTCCCCGGGCTTCCAAGCCCAAGAACGTCGCGGCTAGCCAATCGACCCAGGCTACCCCCGTCGTCCTCGCCGCTCTTTCGCCGTCGCGGATGGAGGAGGATGTGGTTGCAGGTACGTCGGCCCAATAATGGACCACGACTGCACCCATCTCCTCCAGGCGAATCTCAACCACTGCGCGGGTGCGCAGGATCTCTTCCTGCAATCCATGGCGCAGTGGTCGATTGGTGTGGCCGTAGCCGCGGAGCCCTATTATGTTCCTCCCCGCCCAAACTGGGTGGGTGACCAGGACGGCTCCGTGGCAGTCGTCAGCTCCACGGCCCCGCGTTCTCCGCCCTTGTCACTCAAAGATAGGGGCTCGGGATACGTGGCGGCCGAATGGGGGGGATTACTCGTTTTCGGGGTGTACTTCTCCCCCAATCGGAGTCTGGCTGATTTCGAGGTCTTCCTCACATCCTTGGAGACCTCGATACGGCGTTTGGCATCAGGCCGCGTCTTGGTGATGGGGGACTTCAACGCAAAGTCCGGAGCGTGGGGGTCTCCCAGAACGGACGCCCGCGGTAGAGCGGTGGAAGAGTGGGCGAATTCGGTGGGCCTCTGTCTGCTCAACAGAGGCACCACCGACACTTGTGTTCGGCAGCAGGGCGGGTCGATAGTGGACCTCTCGTTCGCTAGCCCTGCTGTCGCGAACAACGTAAGGAACTGGCGAGTCCTAGAGGAGGTCGAGACTCTCTCGGATCATCGCTATATCCGAGCAGAGATCTCCCGGAATCTTCAGGACCCAGTTAGGGGTCACATGGCGGACAGAGCTCCCCGGTCTCCGCGGTGGGCTGTGGGTCGTTTGAACCGGGACCTGTTAGAGGAGGCAGCCATAGTGCAGTCGTGGCTGTCCCCAGTGCCTCCTGATGAGGGGGTTGATGCTGCGGCGGGTCGCATTCGTGTTGCACTTACGCAGGTGTGCGATGCGGCCATGCCGCGCGTCCGACGTCGGCCTCCTAGGAAGGAGGTCTACTGGTGGTCCCGGGAGTTGGTGGACCTCCGCGAGGCCTGCATTCGCGCCCGGAGGTCCTACACCCGCAGCCGGCGGCAACGCCGCGATGATAACCGGGAGGGCCAGCTGTACGAAGAGTACCAAGCAGCGCGTGACGCTTTAAAGCTGGCCATCTGTCGCGCCAAGGAGCAGTCGCGGCAGGAGATGCTGAAGGGACTCGATCGTGACCCCTGGGGTCGGCCATACCGCGCGGCGCTGAGCAAGCTCCGCGCGACGGGCCCCCCCCTTACCGAGTCCCTTCAGCCTAGCTTCCTCACCGAAGTGGTCGAGGGCCTATTCCCGCCACAGGCGGAGCACACGCCCCCGGCGATGGCCGCAGAGGCCGAAGTCCGGGAGGCCGACGAAGAGGTGGTGGTTCCGCCTGTCACGGAGGCGGAGATGGGGGCGGCCGTTCTGCGCATTCGCTCGAAGCGACAGGAATTGGTGTGCGGTCGCATCCTTCTGCGAGAACGTCATCTCGCAGAAGGAGGCGGCGGAGCGGGCCAGGGAGGAAAGTCTCCTCGCTGACCCGATCCGTCGCCGGCGAGCTGGGCGGCGTCGGCGCGCCGATGCGCGTCTGATGCCCCCCTAGCGATGGCTGAGGGTGGGAGATCGGGGTATGTTTTCTCCCACCCGCACCCTTCCGTGTAGGCGCGGCGTCTCTGGTGCACCCAGACGCCGCCGCAAGTGCTGGTGCCCGCGGGTCGTGGGCAGTCGCTGGGTGGGTCGCTGATGTTGTATCAGGTTCCGGTGGCCCACCCGCTAAGGCGAGGCGACGGTGCACAGGGGGGTTTTAGTCGGTATGCCGGCCGTTCGCTCTAGGCCGGAGAGCCCGACATAACCGTCCCACCTCCCCGAGTGGGGCGGTATGCATCAGGAGCATTTCCCCCCTCCCAAAAAAAAAAAAAAAAAGGTTAGGTTAGGTTAGGTTAGGTTAGGTTAGGTTAGGTTCGCAGCGCCGTGAATTGATCGCGGCAGTCGGATCGGTTGCCCTCTCGCTCCCGGCCGTAGTTCTGTCTATGGTCCGGAGTGAGAGGTCGTGGAACGCCGTCGCCTCCTTTTGTGAGGAAGTCATTTCCATCAAGGAGGCGGCGGAGCGGGAGAGGGAGCGTTTAAACCCTCTCCCCAACCGCAGAGCCGGGCGCCGGAGGGCGCGGGACGACCTCCAGCCACCATGAGGTTTGACCTGGGGGTGGCGGGCTTTGTGGGCCTGCCCGCCATCCGTTCAGCACCAGGTCCGAGAGGCGGCGTGCGTGTTCCCACGCGCGCCTCTGTGTCGAGTCCGTCTCCCCTCTAGGGGGGGGACAGTAGGGAATATGTAGAGGTACCAGCGGGTAGATCGTTCGTGTAGTGGCCTGCCGTTTCATACGGCGGGCCGTAACCTCGGCGGGGTCGCGACTGCATGTGAAAGTGATTCGCGCGGCCCCGCCGATAGTGGTTTGTCGAGGAACACCGTGGTAGGTTTAGTCGGTATTCCGGGAGGTACATTATTATTTCAACATCTTTCTATTACCCCGGCGAGTCCGACATAACCCCTCCGCCCGCCCCCGCGGAGGGGTATGCGTCATAGCATTCCCCCACGTAAAAAAAAAAAAAAAGGTTAGGTTAGGTTAGGTTAGGTTAGCAGGGTCGCGACTGCATATGAAAGTGATTCGCGCGGCCCTGCCGATAGTGGTTTGTCGAGGAACACCGTGGTAGGTTTAGTCGGTATTCCGGGAGGTACATTATTATTTCAACATCTTTCTATTACCCCGGCGAGTCCGACATAACCCCTCCGCCCGCCCCCGCGGAGGGGTATGCGTCATAGCATTCCCCCACGTAAAAAAAAAAAAAAAAAAAAGGTTAGCTTAGGTTAGGTTCGGGCTGGGGTGTGGGTCAGAAAACCTCCTCGTGGTACACCCTGGGCAACGTTGGCAATAATGCTCTTCATTATTGCTGGCGGCTAATATTCTGACAACCGGTGCCTTGTGCCGTCGCGTTCGGCACCGGTGGCGGGGGGGATGGACGTTCGTCCCATCCCCAGGCCGGAGGCCCTATCTTTGGGCCTGGCTCTCCCAGTACCGCTCTGTTTTAGAGTGGACATGGGAGAGCCTCTTTGACGGGTTCGGCGTGCACTCACCCTGCCGCTGAACAGACAACGTGGTCCCTAGTCGTCACTCTGACGACTCTCCCCCCTTTCTTTGTCCCTCTTTATTTTGTCCCCCCTTTTTGTTTTTTTGTTTTTGTTTTGGTTCTGCGTCCATTTTGTTTTGTCCCCTTTTGTTTTTGTTTTCGTTGTTCCCCCCTTTCTTTTGTCTTTTGTCCCCGTTGTCACCGTCTAGAGCAAATCGTAACCCCGTATTGTGCAGTGTCGTGGATCACGTCTCGCGGCTGCTGACGGGAGCGAGGGTCTTGGCTTCACCGCCCGGACTGCGAGGGAGTGGCCCTCTATAAAAACCACCCCGAATCTCAAGTTGCTGCCGCACGGCGAGGAGATGCATGGCTGATGGGTAGTTCAGTCGTTAGTGCGGCCCCTCAGGGTACCTGCCGTCCCCCTGTAGTAATAGGCTTGCCCGGGTATTGGGATCTCTGCCCGGGTCGACTTTTATTTCTCCCATTCTCGTGGGTCTAATTATGGAACAAATTAAATCTATTTTAAAAAAACAATCGTTGAGAGAGAGTAGGTCGCGCACGCCCAGTACTGCGCGTTCCGAAGAGGATGAGGAGTACGTGCCATCTGAGCACGACAGTGACATTGTGGAGCTTACTTCGGAGGCTACTCCGGAGAAAGCTCCACGCAAACGCTTGCGGTCTGCGCAAGAATCGGAGTCGGACGGCTCCAGTGAGGACGCGATTCCGGCGCCGAAAGTCGCGACAGCGCGACGTGGACGCGGTCGTCCGCCCACCCACGGGAGGTACGTGGGTCTGGGGCAGGCGAAGGCCGAGCTCGCTGCCGCGTTGCAGAAGGCCGACGCTGAGGAGCGCACGTCCGAAGAGGACAGCGTAATTGCTGCGGCAGCTCGGCGAGTTACTGCAGCAAGGAAGCAGCAGGTTGTGGAGCCCGATGCTGAAGACATGCCGGTAACGCGGCTGAAGTCCCGGCTAGATGACGCCTTGGAGGCAATCCGTCTGGTCTCCAAAAAGTCGAAGGGTCTGAAAGGCACGTGCCAGAAGACCCTTAAGGAGTCAATGGAGGCCATTCGGGAGATTGCGGAGGCCGTCTTCAGCCGTACAGCCAGTGACGAAGTCCTGAAGTTGCAGGCTGAAAATGCCAGATTGGCGCAGGAGGTCGCCGAGCTCAAGATGCGTCAGGAGAACTTTGAGAAGCGGCAGGACCAGGACGCCAACAAGAAGGAGTCGGAGCTCGTGGCTCTGGTCCGGCAGGAGCTTGGCGAATTTCGCGCCAAGCTCTCGGTTATGGAGGGCCGGCTGCTGCGCCCTCCTTTGGCAGCGGACAGAGCCAGAGAGCCTCCCCGTCCTACTCCCCCGACGCCTGCGCTGCCTACGTCGTACGCAGCTAAAGCAAGAGCCCCGCGGCCTCCTGCAACTGCTCCAGTGGCCGATACCACACCTCCGGCAAGCCAAAAGGGCAGAAAAAGGACAAAGGCAAAGCGCGCACCCGTGGTTAACAAGGAGCGCCCGGCCGCTGCCAGGAATCAACCAGCTGCAACCCCACATGGAGCCGACGACTGGGAGGTCGTTGGCAAGAAGAAGGAGGAGGCCAAGAAGAAGAAGAAGGCGGCCAAAAAGGCCAGGCAGGCGGCCAAAAAGGCAGCGAGGAAGCTCCAAGCCCCTCGCTCAACTGCAGTGGTCCTTACACTGCAGCCCGCTGCCATCGAGCGAGGGACCACTTATGCGGAGCTCCTCAAGAAGGCGCGGACAGCGATCGACCCCGGCAAACTGGGTATAACAACAGGTTTGCGGTGCCGAACTACCCAGACCGGTGCCCGCCTTATTGAGGTGCCGGGAGTCGCAAGCGGCGACCAGGCGGACCGCCTGGCGGAAAGTCTCCGCCAGGTTTTAGAGGCCGAAGAGGTCCGCGTCTCCAGGCCCCAAAAGTGCGTGGATATGCGCATCACGGGCCTGGATGACTCCATCACAAAGGAAGAGGTCGTCGCTGCCGTCTCCAGGACCGGAGCATGCCCTGCGGATCAAATAAAGTGTGGTGAAATAAAGCAGGGCCGCTCCGGTATGGGGACGGCCATTATTAGCTGTCCCGTCGTCGCCGCCAAGAAACTGGCCGATGGCCGTCGTCTTTTGGTGGGGTGGGTGTCGGCGCAGGTAAAAGTGCTGGAGCCCAGGCTTGCCCGGTGCTACCGCTGCCTATCCAGTGGCCATGTGGGCGTCATGTGCCCCTCACAGGCTGACTGCACTGGCCGCTGCTTCCGCTGCGGTCAGCCTGGTCACATGGCCGCTACATGCGAGGCCACGCCGCACTGCATTTTGTGTGCGGCGGCGGGCAAATCTTCGAAGCACCGGGCGGGTGGCAAGGAGTGCGCCGCCACCCAGAAAAAGCTAGCCCCACGTTCTCCTGCCTCCTCGTTGGCAGCAGCAAGGGCCGCCGCTCCCGCGGTCGGAGGGGCGGAGGTTAGTATGGAAACATAATGTCTCCACGCCTCCGTCTCCTCCAAGGGAATTTAAACCACTGCGCCAGAGCTCAGGACCTTCTCCTCCAGAGCATGGCGCAGTGGTCAATTCATGTCGCCATCGTCGCCGAGCCCTATTTTGTCCCTCCCAGGGCTGACTGGGTAGGGGACCTCGATGGCTCGGTGGCGTTAATTTCGCCGGCCGCCGCCGGCACCCCGTCCTTCGAGAACATCGTCCGAGGACGGGGCTGCGTCGCAGCACTCGTAGGAGAAGCGGTTGTGGTGGGCGGCTACTTCTCACCCAACCGACCTCTCGCCGACTTCGAGGAGTATCTCCTCGAACTGAACGTCGTCGTCGCTCGAAGCCACCCTCGGCCCGTGCTCTTCGTCGGGGACCTCAATGCCAAATCCTCGGCTTGGGGTTCTGCGACCACGGACGCGAGGGGTGAATTGCTTGAGGAGTGGGCCGTAGAAAACGGCCTGCTAGTCCTCAATCGTGGGTCAGTGCACACGTGCGTGCGTCAGCGGGGCGGCTCTGTCATCGATGTTTCTTTTGCTAGCCCCGCACTAGCACGCCGTGTCCAAGGCTGGCGCGTCGTCGAGGGGGTGGAGACGTTGTCGGACCATCGTTATATACGGTTCGACGTCTCCGCCCAGACCTCCGACCCCCCAGCCCCGAGGACCCCGATTGGGGGCGGTCCGCGTTGGGCTTTAAGAAAGCTAAATCGGGAGGTCCTCCTGGAAGCCTCCATCGTTCAGGCCTGGGTGCCAGCACCGGCCAGGCCTGACAACGTCGATACGGAGGCTGAGTGGTTCCGGGAGGCTATAACGCAAGTTTGCGATGCGGCGATGCCTAGAGTGCCTTTAAATATTCCAGCTAGGCGTCGGGTGTACTGGTGGTCGGATCATATAGCCGACCTGCGCCATGCGTGCGTGGCGGCCAGACGCCAGTACATCCGGCTTCGAAGGAGGCGTCGCCGCCCTCCCGATTTTGACGTCAGGGAGGCGGAACTGTACGAGGCCTACAGAGCGGCCAAGAAGACATTGAAAATCACCATAAAGCGGGCCAAGGATCAGGCCCGCCAAGAGCTGCTGGGGACTCTGGACCGTAATCCCTGGGGGCGTCCATACCTAATGGTCAGGGGCAAGCTTCGCCCCTGGGCGCCCCCCTTGTCCCAGAGTCTCCGGCCACAGTTGGTTGAGGAGGTGGTGGCCGCTCTGTTTCCCTCACGGGCGGAGCACACTCCTCCGCCGATGGTTCCGCCTTCTATGGCGTCCAGCGCGGACTTTGACGACGACGTGGTTCCCGAAGTGACCCAAGTAGAGTTGCGAGCGGCGGTGTCGAGACTTCGCTCGAAAAACACCGCCCCAGGGCCCGACGGCATTCCAGGTCCTGCATTGGCCCTGGTCCTGGAGGAGCTCGCGCCCCGACTCAGGGGGCTCCTCAGTGAGTGTCTAGTGCAGGGCCAGTTTCCGCGCCAGTGGAAGGTGGGGAAACTGGTCCTGATCAGGAAGGAGGGGCGCCCGGCGGACTCTCCGTCCGCCTACCGGCCCATTGTGTTGCTGGACGAGGTGGCTAAACTCTTTGAGTTTATTATTGCGGAGCGCCTCGTCCAGCGTCTTTCTTCAGTGGGTCCGGATCTGGCGGTGAACCAATATGGTTTCCGCCGCGGGCGCTCCACTATTGACGCTGTTCAGCGAGTGAGGAGCCTGGCGGAGGATGCGGTATCCCGGGGCGAGGTCGTCTTCGCGGTGTCTCTTGACATCGCGAATGCCTTTAATACCTTGCCCTGGAGTTGTATTAGGGAGGCACTCGTTTTCCATCGAGTGCCGACCTACCTCCGCCGCATAGTCGGGGCATATCTATCGGAGAGGGTAGTAGTCTACCCGGGTCACGACGGTTGGAGTCGGCGAGAGATGTCGTGCGGTGTTCCACAGGGATCGGTTCTGGGTCCGCTCCTGTGGAACATCGGTTACGACTGGGTGCTGCGAGGTGCGCTCCTCCGTGGCGTCGGCGTCATTTGTTACGCCGACGACACACTTGTCACGGCGAGGGGTAAGTCGCACCGGGCGGCGGCCATACTGGCGACCGCTGGGGTCGCACAAGTCGTCAATCGTATCCGGCGGTTGGGCCTCGAGGTGGCCCTGTCCAAATCCGAGGCCGTTTGTTTTCACGGCCCTCGGAACCGGCCACCTCCAGGGGCCCATATCATGGTAGGAGGGGTCCGCATCGGCGTCGAGTCAACCCTAAAGTATTTAGGTCTCTTGCTCGACGGCCGATGGGACTTTACAGCCCACTTCAGTCGTTTGGCCCCCATTCTTAGGGGCGCTGCAGGTGCGCTCGCGCGCCTGCTGCCCAACCTTGGGGGGCCAAATACCTCCTGCCGGAGGCTCTACGAGGGGGTCGTGCGGTCCATGGCCCTATATGGGGCCCCAGTTTGGGCAAACAGCCTGACGGCCCGAAACATTTCGGCGCTTCGTGCGCCACAGCGCGCCATGGCCGTCAGGCTGATAAGAGGATACCGCACGATCTCGTTCGAGGCTGCGAGCCTCCTCGCCGGATCGATGCCATGGGACCTGGAAGCGGCGCTCCTGGCGTCGCTCTATCGTTGGCGCCAGGAGGCGCTAGCTCGGGGCGAAGGACCTTCTCTTTCCGCTGTCGAGGCGGCGAGGTCCGAGCTCCGCCAGGTCCTAGTGGCGAATTGGAAGGAGCGACTTGTGCACCCCAGTGCCGGGCACGCCACGATCGTGGCGGTAAGTCCCGTGTTTGAGGAGTGGCTGGAGAGGCGGCATGGCGCCCTCACCTTCCGGCTGACACAGGTTTTGACCGGCCATGGTTGTTTTGGCCGGTTCCTGTGTCGGATAGGCCGGCAAGAGACGCCCGGTTGTCACCACTGCGGCGTCTGCCGCGACGTTGTTGAGGACACGGCGCTGCACACATTGGCGGTTTGCCCCGCCTGGGCATCGCAGCGCCGTGAATTGATCGCGGCAGTCGGATCGGTTGCCCTCTCGCTCCCGGCCGTAGTTCTGTCTATGGTCCGGAGTGAGAGGTCGTGGAACGCCGTCGCCTCCTTTTGTGAGGAAGTTATTTCCATCAAGGAGGCGGCGGAGCGGGAGAGGGAGCGTTTAAACCCTCTCCCCAACCGCAGAGCCGGGCGCCGGAGGGCGCGAGACGACCTCCAGCCACCGTGAGGTTTGACCTGGGGGTGGCGGGCTTTGTGGGCCTGCCCGCCATCCGTTCAGCACCAGGTCCGAGAGGCGGCGTGCGTGTTCCCACGCGCGCCTCTATGTCGAGTCCGTCTCCCCTCTAGGGGGGAGACAGTAGGGAATATGTAGAGGTACCAGCGGGTAGATCTTTCGTGTAGTGGCCTGCCGTTTCATACGGCGGGCCGTAACCTCGGCGGGGTCGCGACTGCATGTGAAAGTGATTCGCGCGGCCCCGTCGACAGTGGTTTGTCGAGGAACACCGTGGTAGGTTTAGTCGGTATTCCGGGAGGTTCATTTTATCGTTTAACATCTTTCATTTACCCCGGCGAGTCCGACATAACCCCTCCGCCCGCCCCCGCGGAGGGGTATGCGTCATAGCATTCCCCCACGTAAAAAAAAAAAAAAAAAAAAAAAAAAGGTTAGGTTCGGGCACGCCACGATCGTGGCGGTAAGTCCCGTGTTTGAGGAGTGGCTGGAGAGGCGGCATGGCGCCCTCACCTTCCGGCTGACACAGGTTTTGACCGGCCATGGTTGTTTTGGCCGGTTCCTGTGTCGCATAGGCCGGCAAGAGACGCCCGGTTGTCACCACTGCGGCGACTGCCGCGACGTTGTTGAGGACACGGCGCTGCACACATTGGCGGTTTGCCCCGCCTGGGCATCGCAGCGCCGTGAGTTGATCGCGGCAGTCGGATCGGTTGCCCTCTCGCTCCCGGCCGTAGTTCTGTCTATGGTCCGGAGTGGGAGGTCGTGGAACGCCGTCGCCTCCTTCTGTGAGGAAGTAATTTCCATCAAGGAGGCGGCGGAGCGGGAGAGGGAGCGTTTAAACCCTCTCCCCAACCGCAGAGCCGGGCGCCGGAGGGCGCGAGACGACCTCCAGCCACCGTGAGGTTTGACCTGGGGGTGGCGGGCTTTGTGGGCCTGCCCGCCATCCGTTCAGCACCAGGTCCGAGAGGCGGCGTGCGTGTTCCCACGCGCGCCTCTGTGTCGAGTCCGTCTCCCCTCTAGGGGGGGGACAGTAGGGAATATGTAGAGGTACCAGTGGGTAGATCGTTCGTGTAGTGGCCTGCCGTTTCATACGGCGGGCCGTAACCTCGGCGGGGTCGCGACTGCATGTGAAAGTGATTCGCGCGGCCCCGCCGATAGTGGTTTGTCGAGGAACACCGTGGTAGGTTTAGTCGGTATTCCGGGAGGTCCATTTTATTGTTAACATCTTTCTTTTACCCCGGCGAGTCCGACATAACCCCTCCGCCCGCCCCCGCGGAGGGGTATGCGTCATAGCATTCCCCCACGTTAAAAAAAAAAAAAAAAAAAAAAAAAGGTTAGGTTGTCAATCGTATCCGGCGGTTGGGCCTCGAGGTGGCCCTGTCCAAGTCCGAGGCCGTTTGTTTTCACGGCCCTCGGAACCGGCCACCTCCAGAGGCCCATATTATGGTAGGAGGGGTCCGCATCGGCGTCGAGTCAACCCTTAAAGTATTTGGGTCTCTTGCTCGACGGCCGATGGGACTTTACAGCCCACTTTCGACGTTTGGCCCCCATTCTTCGGGGCGCTGCAGGCGCGCTCGCGCGCCTGCTGCCCAACCTTGGGGGGCCAAATACCTCCTGCCGGAGGCTCTACGAAGGGGTCGTGCGGTCCATGGCCCTGTCTGGGGCCCCAGTTTGGGCGAACAGCCTGACGGCCCGAAATATTTCGGCGCTTCGTGCGCCACAGCGCGCCATGGCCGTCAGGCTGATAAGAGGATACCGCACGATCTCGTTCGAGGCTGCGAGCCTCCTCGCCGGATCGATGCCATGGGACCTGGAAGCAGCGCTCCTGGCGTCGCTCTATCGTTGGCGCCAGGAGGCGCTAGCTCGGGGCGAAGGACCTTCTATTTCCGCAGTCGAGGCGGCGAGGTCCGAGCTCCGCCAGGTCCTAGTGGCCAATTGGAAGGAACGACTTGTGCACCCCAGTGCCGGGCACGCCACGATCGTGGCGGTAAGGCCCGTGTTTGAGGAGTGGCTGGAGAGGCGACATGGCGCCCTCACCTTCCGGCTGACACAGGTTTTGACCGGCCATGGTTGTTTTGGCCGGTTCCTGTGTCGGATAGGCCGGCAAGAGACGCCCGGTTGTCACCACTGCGGCGACTGCCGCGACGTTGTTGAGGACACGGCGCTGCACACATTGGCGGATTGCCCCGCCTGGGCATCGCAGCGCCGTGAGTTGGTCGCGGCAGTCGGATCGGTTGCCCTCTCGCTCCCGGCCGTAGTTCTGTCTATGGTCCGGAGTGAGAGGTCGTGGAACGCCGTCGCCTCCTTTTGTGAGGAAGTCATTTCCATCAAGGAGGCGGCGGAGCGGGAGAGGGAGCGTTTAAACCCTCTCCCCAACCGCAGAGCCGGGCGCCGGAGGGCGCGAGATGATGACCTCCAGCCACCCTGAGGTTTGACCTGGGGGTGGCGGGCTTTGTGGGCCTGCCCGCCATCCGTTCAGCACCAGGTCCGAGAGGCGGCGTGCGTGTTCCCACGCGCGCCTCTGTGTCGAGTCCGTCTCCCCTCTCGGGGGGGGACAGTAGGGAATATTTAGAAGGTACCAGCGGGTATGCGTCATAGCATTCCCCCACGTAAGAAAAAAAAAAAAAAAAAAAAGGTTAGGTTAGGTTAGGTTAGGTTAGGTTAGGTTGGGGTGTGGGTCAGAAAACCTCCTCGTGGTACACCCTGGGCAACGTTGGCAATAATGCTCTTCATTATTGCTGGCGGCTAATATTCTGACAACCGGTGCCTTGTGCCGTCGCGTTCGGCACCGGTGGCGGGGGGATGGACGCTAGTCCCATCCCCAGGCCGGAGGCCCTTTCTTTGGGCCCGGCTCTCCCAGTACTGCTCTGTTTTAGAGTGGACATGGGAGAGCCTCTTTGACGGGTTCGGCGTGCACTCACCCTGCCGCTGAACAGACAACGGGGTCCCTTATCGTCACTCTGACGACTCTCCCCCTTTCTTTGTCCCCCCTTTGTGACTTTTTGTCTCTTGTTTTTGGTTTTGTCCCCTTTTTGTTTTGGTTCTGCGTCCATTTTGTTTTGTCCCATTTTTGTTTTCGTTGTTCCCCCTTTCTTTTGTCTTTTGTCCCCGTTGTCACCGTCTAGAGCAAATCGTAACCCCGTATTGTGCAGTGTCGTGGATCACGTCTCGCGGCTGCTGACGGGAGCGAGGGTCTTGGCTTCACCGCCCGGACTGTGAGGGAGTGGCCCTCTATAAAAACCACCCCGAATCTCAAGTTGCTGCCGCACGGCGAGGAGATGCATGGCTGATGGGTAGTTCAGTCGTTAGTGCGGCCCCCTCAGGGTACCTGCCGTCCCCCTGTTGTATTAGGCTTGCCCGGGTATCGGGATCTCTGCCCGGGTCGACCTTTATTTCTCCCATACTCGTGGGTCGTAATATGGATACCAATTTAAAAAATAAAACGGCATTAGCCACTAATATCAGGTCGCGCACGCCCAGTGTTGCGCGATCAGAAGAAAGCGTCGAAGTTCGGCGGTCGGGTTCGCGCACGCCTAGTACTGCGCGATCGGAGGATGACGTTGAGTTTGTCCCCTCAGATGGCTCCGAAAAGAGCATGAGCACTGCTGGCACATACAGCCCAGTTAGGATTGTCGGCAAGCGTCCGCATCCGGGAGCGGAACGTTCAGGCACGGAATCGTCCTCGTGCGAAGAGAACGTACCGGCACCTAAGATTCCGGTTGCAAAAAGAGGTCGCGGGCGCCCACCTACCCATGGGCGCTACGTAGGAGTGGGCAAAGCTCAAGCTGAATTGGCAGCTGCCAAGAAGAGAGCAGAAGAGGAAGAGCGCGCCTCTGAGGAGGAAAAGGTAGTCGCGATGACTTCACGCCGAACCGCTGCTGTTCGGGAAAACTCCTCCCAGTCTTTGGTTCCAGCAGAAGCGGAAGACCAAACTTCGGGCCAACTGAGGGAGCGACTTGATGGCGCCCTGGAAGGAATCCGTCTAGTTTCTAAACTCTCAAAAGGGCTCAAGGGCACGAGTGTAAAAACTCTCAAGGACGCGATGGCCACTGTGAAGGACGTCACGGAGGTACTACTACTTAGAACTACCTCCGAAGAAATAAAAAAGTTGAAAGCAGAGAATGCCCGCCTATCTATGGAAGTGGACGAGATGAGGCGTCTCCTGGAGGAAATGCGTGCCAATCCCAGGACACAAATTCGTGAGAGGGCAGATACGGGCGATTCAGAGTTGGCCTCCTTGCGTCAGGAGCTGGCTGAATTTAGGCGGACCCTATCGGTCATGGAGGGACGAATTCTTCGGCCTCCATTGGCAGCGGACCGCCGGAGTGAACAGCGCACAGCGCAGGTACATCAGCGTCCCCCACCGCCCCCGCCGCAAATAACATCATATGCGGCAAAGGCGGCGACAAAGCGGGTGGCACCAATAAAACAAGGTGCCCCTCAAGTAGTCCCTCCACCAACCCAGATGGAGGGAAAGAAGAAGAGGAGGAAGAGCAAGCCTAAAAGCCAGGCTCCGCCTGTCCCGTCCGCTAACCAGCCCCAGGCGTCGTCCGCTGCCCGAACGGGAGATGGATGGCAGAAGGTCGGCGCTAAGAAAAAGGCGGCAAAGAAGAGGCAGAAGGAAGCGCGTAAGGCGAAAAAGACCAAGAAGCTCCGCACGCCTCGTTCCACAGCAGTGGTGTTAACGCTGCAACCGGCAGCACTGGAACGAGGCACAACATATGCGGAGATAATGAGGAAGGCGCGCTCCGCCATTGATCCCAGTGCACTGGGAATCACGGCGGGTCTGCGGTGCAAAACCACTCAGACCGGAGCCCGCCTCATTGAAGTGCCTGGGGTCGCTAGTGGCAATCAGGCCGATAGCCTCGCGGAAGGCCTCCGCAAAATATTACCGGAGGAGGACGTCAGAGTGTCCAGGCCGCAGAAATGCGCACAGCTGCGTATTGCGGGCCTGGATGATTCAATTACAGTGGAGGAAGTTGTAGCAGCCGTCGCTAGGGTCGGGGAATGTGTTCCTGATCAAGTCCGGTGCGGTGACATTCGCCCGGGCCGCGCCGGCATGGGAACAGCAGTCGTTAGCTGTCCCGTGGCGACGGCTAAGAAATTGGCCGACGGCCGAAGAGTTTTAATAGGTTGGGTGTCGGCGCAGGTCAAGCTCCTTGACCCTCGACCAATGAGATGCTACCGCTGCCTCAGCGGTGGTCATGTTGGGGTAAAATGCACCTCAGAGGTTGACTGCAGCGGACGTTGTTTTCGTTGCGGTCAGTCTGGTCACTTGGCCGGCTCGTGTAGAGCGACGCCGCACTGCATGCTATGTGTGGCGTCAGGAAGGCCGGCTGATCACCAGGCCGGGGGTAGGGGATGCGCAGCACCCAAGTCGAATAGGGGCCAGTCGGCCATAAAGTCGACAAAAGTCGCAAAGGTCGCCGCTTCTGCGGTCGAGGGGGCGGGGATAGTAATGGATACCAATTAATGGATCCATGCCTCCGCCTCCTCCAAAGTAACATAAACCACTGCGCCAGGGCTCAGGATCTTCTCCTCCAGAGCATGGCGCAGTGGTCAATTAACGTCGCCATCGTCGCCGAGCCCTACTTTGTCCCTCCCAGTGATAACTGGGTAGGGGACCTCAGTGACTCGGTGGCGATCATTTCGCTGGCCGCCGCCGGCACCCCGTCCTTCGAAAACATAGTTCGAGGACGGGGCTGCGTCGCAGCACAAATAGGGGAAGCGGTTGTGGTGGGCGGTTACTTCTCACCCAACCGATCTCTCGCCGACTTCGAGGAGTATCTCCTCGAACTTAGCGTCGTCGTCGCTCGCAGCCACCCTCGGCCCGTGCTCGTCGTCGGGGACCTTAATGCCAAATCTTCGGCTTGGGGTTCACCGACCACGGATGCGAGGGGTGAACTGCTTGAGGAGTGGGCCGTTGAAAACGGCCTGCAAGTCCTCAATCGTGGATCAGTGCACACGTGCGTGCGTCAGCGGGGCGGTTCCATCGTGGACGTATCCTTTGCGAGCCCCGCTCTAGCGCGCCGTGTCGTAGGTTGGCGTGTCGTCGAGGGGGTGGAGACGTTGTCGGATCATCGTTACATCCGGTTCGACGTCTCCGCCCAGACCTCCGGCGCGCCCGTTCGAAGATATACGATTGAGGGCGGTCCGCGTTGGGCCTTGTCTAAATTAAATCGGGAGGTCCTCCTGGAGGCCTCCATCGTTCAGGCCTGGGTGCGTTCTCCGGCCGGGCCTGAAAACATCGAGATGGAGGCCGAGTGGTTCCGGGAGGCAATGAGTCAAATTTGCGATGCGGCGATGCCGCGAGTAAGATCTACTCCATCGAGGCGCCGGGTGTACTGGTGGTCGGATTATATCGCGCGGCTACGGTATTCCTGTGTAGCTGCGCGACGCCGGTACATCCGGCTGCGCAGAAGGCGTCGCCGCCCTCCCGACTTCACGGAGAGACAGGCGGAACTCTATGAGGCCTACAGAGCGGCCAAACAATCGTTGAAAGCTGAGATCATGCGGGCCAAACATCAGGCCCGCCAGGAGTTTCTAGAGACTCTGGACCGGAATCCCTGGGGGCGTCCATACCTTATGGTAATGTCGAAGCTTCGCCCGTGGGCGCCCCCTTTGACCCAGAGTCTCCGTCCGGAGCTCCTGCGAGAGGTGGTGGCCGCTCTGTTTCCTTCCAGAGCGGAGCACCCTCCTCCGCCTATGGTTCCACCTTCCGTGGCGTCCAACGCGGACTTTGACGACGACGTTGTTCCCGAAGTGACCCGGGTAGAATTAAGAGCGGCGGTGTCACGACTTCGTGCGAAGAACACCGCCCCAGGACCCGACGGCATTCCAGGCCGTGCGTGGGTCCTGGCCCTTGAGGAGCTCGGGCCCCGACTCAGGGGACTCCTCACATCATGTCTTCGGGAGGGCCAGTTCCCGAGTCAGTGGAAGGTTGGGAAACTGGTCCTCCTTAGGAAGCCGGGGCGTCCGGCGGACAGTCCGTCCGCCTACCGGCCCATTGTTTTGCTGGACGAGGTCGCTAAATTGTTCGAGAGAATTATCGCGGAGCGCCTCGTCCAGCACTTGTCTTCGGTGGGCCCGGATTTGGCGGACAGTCAGCATGGCTTCCGTCGCGGGCGCTCCACCATCAACGCGATTCAGCGTGTGAGGAGTCTGGCGGAGGAAGCAGTTACCCGGGGCGAGGTCGTCTTGGCGGTGTCACTCGACATTGCCAACGCCTTTAATACCTTGCCCTGGAGTTGTATTAGGGAGGCGTTAGTTTACCATTGCGTGCCTCCCTACCTCCGTCGCATAGTCGGGGCTTACTTAAATAATAGATTTATTGTTTATCCGGGTCATGACGGTTGGAGTCGGCGAGAGATGTCGTGCGGTGTTCCACAGGGATCGGTTCTGGGTCCGCTCCTGTGGAACATCGGCTACGACTGGGTGCTGCGAGGTGCGCTCCTCCGTGGCGTCGGCGTCATTTGTTACGCCGACGACACCTTAGTCACGGCAAGGGGTAAGTCGCACCGGGCGGCGGCCATGTTGGCGACCGCTGGGGTTGCACAAGTCGTTGGTCGTATCCGGCGGTTGGGCCTGGAGGTGGCTCTTTCTAAGTCCGAGGCCATTTTCTTTCATGGTCCTCGGAACCGGCCACCTCCAGGGGCCCACATTATGGTAGGAGGGGTCCGCATCGGTGTCGGGTCGACTCTCAAGTATCTGGGACTCGTACTCGACAGCCGGTGGGACTTTGCTGCACATTTTCGGGGTTTGGCCCCCAGTCTTCTGGGCGTTGCAGGCGCGTTAGCGCGCCTGCTGCCCAATTTAGGGGGGCCAAATGCCTCCTGCCGGAGGCTCTACGAGGGGGTCGTGCGGTCTAAGGCCCTATACGGAGCACCCGTGTTGGCCAACACCCTGACGGCCAAAAATGTGGCTGCTCTTCGGCGGCCACAACGCGTCATCGCCGTCAGGGCAATTCGAGGTTACCGCACGATTTCCTTCGAGGCAGCGAGCCTCCTTGCCGGATCATCGCCCTGGGACCTAGAGGCCGGGCTCCTGGCGTCGCTATTTCAATGGCGCCAGGAGGCACTGGTACGGGGTGAAGTGCCGTCGCATCGCGATATCGAGGTGCGGCGGCGCGAGCTCCGCGGGGTCCTAGTGGCAGAATGGGAGGAACGACTTGTCAATCCCAGCGCCGGGCACGCCACAATCGTGGCGGTAAGACCCGTACTCAGAGAGTGGCTGGAGAGGCGTCATGGCGCCCTCACGTTTCGTCTGACGCAGGTGCTGACCGGCCACGGTTGTTTCGGTCGGTACCTGTGTCGAATAGGCAAACAGGAGACGCCCGGCTGTCATCACTGCGGCGACTGCCGCGTCGTTGTCGAAGACACGGCGTTGCACACATTGGCGGATTGCCCTGCTTGGGCCACGCAACGCCGTGTCATGCACGCGGCAGTCGGTAGGGTCGTCCTCTCGCTCGAGGCTATGGTTCTGTCCATGGTTTCGAGTGAGAGGTCTTGGAATGCCGTTGCCTCCTTCTGTGAGGAGGTGATGTTAGTGAAGGAGGCGGCGGAGAGGGAGAGGGAACGTTCAATCCCTCTCCCCAACCGCAGAGCCGGGCGCAGGAGGGCGCGAGACGACCTCCAGCCACCTTGAGTAGAAGCCTGCGGGCGGTGGACCCATTGGGGCCGTCCACCGCCCGATCAGCGCAGGTCCGAGTAGGCGGCGTTCGTGTTCCGCGCACGCCTCTCGATGACGGAAGGGGGAACAGGTCCCCCGCTTTACCGTAGGGGACTAGATCCCCCAATCTTTTGTTTCGATGGTTGTGTGGGACCCGCCATGTCCATCGGCGGGTCGAACCTTCGGCGGGGTCGCGATTCGAATGTGAGAGCGATTCGCGCGGCTCCGCCATAAAGGTGTGAGGAACACCGCGGTGGTTTTAGTCGGTTCAGCCCAAATCCATCGTAGGGGCTGGATCCCGACATATCCCCATCGCCCGCCCCAAAACCGGCGATGGGGAATGTGATTGCACATTTCCCCGCGTAAAAAAAAAAAAAAAAAAAAAAAAGGTTAGGTTAGGTTAGGTTAGGTTGGGGTGTGTGGCCAGAGAGAACCTCCTAGTGTGCCTGACGGTTGCTAGTCCTTTCCACATTTTCCGTGGATGGGAACGGCAGACGTTGGGCCGGTACACCCCGGGCAACACGGGTAATCATGTCCTTTCGGGGGCATTATTACTCGTGGCTAATACTCTGGCACGCGCGTAGGGAACCCGAGGCATCTTGTCTCGGGGTTATCGGCCCGCGAGGGCCGCGTTTGGGGGTCTCTCCACGTGTTCCTCTGATTAGCAGAGGACACGTGGATTTGAGACGGGGGGATAGAGGAAGAAAACCTCTTTAAAAAATCACCAGTGGGGGCTGTAAGGCCGGGGTGGGGTGCGTAGGCGTCCTGCCCAGTCGGGCAGTTTTGGGGCGGGTGGATCGGTCGAGCATGGACCCCCATCCGGCCCAATACGGGGGGAGGGGATAGAGGAAGAAAACCTCTTTAAAAAATCACCAGTGGGGACCGTAAGGCTGGGGCGGGTTGCCTTGGCGTCCTGCCCAGTCGGGCGGTTTTGGGGCGGGTGGATCGGTCCAGCATGGACCCCCATCCGGCCCAACACGGGGGGGATAGAGGAAGACAACCTCTCTAAAAAATTACTAGTGGGGGCCGTCAGGCCGAGGTGGGAACCATGGGTTTCCTGCCCAGGCGGGCGCTCTTGGGGCGGGTGGATTGGTCCAGCATGGACCCCCATCCGGCCCAACCCGTAATCCTGAACTGACAGGACCGGGGGCCTTCGGGCTGCGAGGAAGAAAACCTCTATAAAAATAACCCAAAGCTTAAGCTTTTGTGGCCCGGCGAGGGGCTGTATGGCTGGGGGGAACCCAGCCATTAGGGCCACCCAATTAAAAATAATGAAAATGTCGGATAAAGGTCATAGACTACCCCAGGAGGGTACCGGGCGCGCCGCGCCCGGAGAATCCCTCACGGAGCCATCTGGCTCCGTCAGCCCCTCGTATTCTGGGGGGGGCAACCGCCATTCCAGCGTAGTGCCGCGCGAAACATCTGGCACCAAAACCCCTGCAAAGGGGCAAAAGGGGAAGGTTGGGGGGGATATGCCCCCGCCAAGAGCTGTGGATGGAGTCCCGGCCGTGAGGACACGGTCGAGGTGTCGGGTTGCGGCGCTGGCACGCAGCGACTCCGCGTCGAGTGTGTACAGCGCCGGCACCGGCACTGACATGGACGTCGAGTCGCGGGCGGGCTCGGGCTCGGAAGCCAGTCGGCCTCGGAGCGGGTGCTCGTCAGCGGCTCTACGGGAGAGTGAGGAGGGGAGGGATAGCCCAGCTTCCCTCGCCCTCAAGTTTCGAGTGACGCCTGGCGCTTCCGCGAAGCGCCGGAAGACGTCTCATCACGCGCCGTCCGATTCTGGCTCGGACACGGAGGTGGAGGTAGTGGAGGGGACGCCCTGTGTAGGAAGGGCTGATTCCCCGATGCCGCCTCCCTCCGCGAGGAAGCTCCTCGGGCAGCCTTTGCCTGCCCGTCGAGACTTCCTCAAGAGGGCTGGGGTCCCGGATGCGTCCCCCTCCGGGGGAGACTCGGTTGCCGACCTCAGGCAACGATTTGAGGCTGGCGCCGAGACCGTCCTGAGGGTGGCGGCCCGGTCCGGCAACCTGAAGGGGGGGTTCATCCGGGACCTGAAGACTGCAACGGCAGATATGAAGGAGGCCTTCTTCAATCTGTGGGGGCAGACCTCTTCTGACCTCCAGAGGCGCTGGAGGGCAGAGAATGAGGGGCTGCATCGGCAGCTGGCGGAGCTCCGGGCGGAGGTAGCGGCTATGAAGGCGGCCACTGCCACTGCCGCTCGGGCCGTCGCCGCAAAAGCGCCCTCGGCCGCTGCCGGGGCGCCTGCCAGGGGGCCGCGCGAGGAGTTTCCGCCCCTCCCCCGGCGCACAGTGCAGCCCGTCACTCCCGCGGAGGACCGGCGTCCCGCCTGGGCGGAGGATTTGATGCGGGCCACGGTGGCTCAGGCACGCAATGTCGTGGAGGCGTGCCTGGCCAACTATGGCCTCGCGCCCGTGCCGACCCCGGGCCCTCCGCTTGGGGGCCGCCCCCGAATGGTTGGAGGAGCGCCGGCGGGCCCCGCGCCCTCCGGCCAACCGGTGGCACGGCAGATGTCTGCCCCCACACCGTCGGCTTCCTCTTCCAAGGGGAAAGGGAAAGGGAAGGGCAAGGGGAGGGCGGTGGCCACTGTGGTGCCACCGCGCCCTGCCCCACAGCTCCAACCCGCCCCGGTGGCTTCTACCTCGGCTGAACAGCCATGGACGGAGGTCACCAAACGGAAGAGGAAGAAGAAGAAGAAGGCCTCCCGGGCGCCCCCGGTCGCCAATAAGAAGAAAGGCCTCCGCCCGGCCGACCTGCGGCCCCCGCGCTCCACCGCCGTTGTGGTGGAGCTGACGGAGGAGGGGCTCCGGCAGGGCGGCAGCTATGCAGGCGTCCTCCGGCAGGCCACTCAGGCCATGAAAGGTAATCTCGCTGAGATGGGCCTTGCCGCAGGCGTCGTATTTAAGGTTGCCGCCACTGGGGCCAGGATCTTAGAGGTCCCAGGTGCCACCTCCGGCGACAAGGCGGACAGGATAGCAGCTACGTTACGGTCCCTGTTCACGCCTGAGGAGGTCAGGGTCTCCCGCCCGGTGAAATCCGCAGAAATGCGAGTAACCGGGCTGGACGACTCGGCCTCCTCCGAGGATGTCGCCGTTGCGGTGGCACAAGCCGGAGCCTGCCCTCAGGCACAGGTTAAGGTGGGGGAGATGCGCCGCGGCGAAAGTGGTTTGTGCACGGTGGTGGTGCGCTGCCCCATCGCCGCGGCGAAGAAGGTAGCGGCCGGCCGTTTGCTGGTCGGGATGGTCTCGGCTCAGGTTAACCTTCTGGAGCCGAGGCCTAGGCGGTGCTACCGCTGCCTCGAACCGGGGCACGTGAGGCAGCAATGCACCGCTGAAACTGACCGCAGCGACCTTTGCTACCGCTGCGGCCAGCCCGGCCACAAGGCCGCCGCCTGCTCCGCTGCAAAATCTTCCTGCAGCATCTGCTCGGCTGCGGGAAGGCCAGCGGAGCACTGGATGGGGAGCAAATCTTGCTCCCCTCCAAAAAGACGCAGGGCCAGAGGGGCGGTCGCCGGGACTCCGGCCGCCCAGGCCCCTCCCCAAGCAGGGAGCAGTGGGACGGCGATGGACACATAATTAATTATGGCCCATCGCCTCCTACAGGCGAACGTTGGCCGCTCCGCCAGGGCGCAGGATATCTTGCTGCAGCACATGGCGGAGTGGTCAATAGAAATCGCCGTGGTCGCCGAGCCTTACTGCGTCCCCAGCCGACACAACTGGTTTGGGGACCTCGGGGGCTTGGCGGCCATTGTTTCGTCTGGTCCCTCGCTCCTGGTGATGACAGACAGGGGCGAAGGGTATATATGTGTTGATTGGGAGGGAACCGTCCTGATCGGGGTGTATTTCTCTCCGAACCGGCGCCTCGCCGAGTTTGAGCGATTTTTGGGCGCGGTGGGGGCCGTGATTAATCGGTACCCATCGCGTCCGGTTGTGGTGGCGGGGGACTTCAATGCCAAATCAACGGCTTGGGGATCCCCTGTCACCGACGCTCGCGGCGACGCGTTGGAGGAGTGGGCGATTGCGACCGGCCTCGTCGTTCTTAATCGGGGGTCGGTCGCCACATGCGTGCGATGGCAGGGCGAGTCCATTGTGGACATCTCGTTCGCTAGCCCTGCCGTAGCGCGCCGCGTCCGGGACTGGCAAGTGCTGGTTGAGGCGGAGTCTCTGTCGGACCACCGTTACGTGCGGTTCGACATCTCTGCCTCGCTAGCGATCCCGGACGATCGCCCGAGGAGAGCGCACACCCCGTCGTCCTCACGATGGGCGTTGAAACGTCTCGATGCAGACGTGCTGGTGGAAGCCTCCATCGTGCAGGCCTGGACCCCGATGGTCCAAGGGCCTGTGGAGGTTGAGCAAGTAGCGGAGTGGTTCCGGGGCGCGATGACGCAGATTTGCGACGCGTCAATGCCCCGGGCCAGTGCTCAGCCTCCGAGGCGTCAGGTGTACTGGTGGTCTGACGACATCAGCCGGAAACGCGCCGCGTGCATTGCGGCGCGTCGCCAGTACACTAGGTACCGCCGACGCAGGCGGTACCGTGACCCGACCGTGGAGGCACGGCTGCGGGACGCGTACAAACAGCGGAAGTACGCCCTGCAGTCCGCCATCAGCGAGGCCAAAACCCAAAGATGGGAAGAGTTCCTGGGGACTCTCGAGGCAGATCCGTGGGGCCGTCCGTACAAGACAGTCAGGGGCAAGTTGCGCCCCTGGGCCCCGCCGGTCACCGAGAGTCTCCAGCCCCGGCAATTGGAGGGTGTGATCTCCGCTCTCTTTCCTTCGAGGGCGGAGCACACGCCTCCCGTAATGGCACCACCCGAAATTGAGGAGGGCGGTGCCGATGCCGGGGCGCCAGAAGTTACAATGGCGGAGCTCGGCGCGGCAGTGATGCGGCTTCGGGGCAAAAACACCGCCCCGGGGCCGGACGGAATTCCTGGCCGCGCCTGGGTTTTGGCCTTCGACGCCCTAGGGGACCGGCTCCTCAGGCTGTTCAGCGCCTGTTTGGAGTCGGGACGGTTCCCTTCCATGTGGAAGACGGGCAAGCTGGTCCTCCTGAGAAAGGAGGGCCGCCCCGCGGATTCTCCCTCCGCGTACCACCCCATAGTGCTGTTGGATGAGGTGGGCAAGCTCTTTGAGCGCGTAGTTGTTGCCCGCCTCTCCAAGCACCTGGTGCGGGTGGGCCCCGACTTATCCGAACGCCAGTTCGGATTCCGGGAGGGCCGATCGACGATTGACGCGATCAGCAGCGTCAAGGCCCTCTCGGAAGAGACGGTCGCCTCGCGCGGGGTGGTATTGGCGGTGTCCTTGGACATCGCCAACGCTTTTAACACCCTGCCGTGGGCGACTATTAGGGAGGCGCTCCGATTTCATGGGGTGCCTCCCTATCTACGCCGAATAGTCGGGGACTACCTGCACCAGAGGAGTGTGTTTTGTGTGGGGCGGAACGGAGAGACGTTCCGGAGGGAGATGTCGTGCGGTGTTCCACAGGGTTCGGTTCTGGGTCCGATACTGTGGAACATCGGCTACGACTGGGTGCTGCGGGGCGCCCTGCCCCCGGGCGTCGGCGTAACTTGTTACGCCGACGACACGTTGGTTACGGCCCGGGGAGCGGATTACGGGGCAGCTGCCCGTCTTGCCACGGCTGGAGTGGCCCTGGTTGTCGGCAGGATTAGGATGCTGGGACTGGAGGTGGCGCTGGAAAAGTCCGAGGCTCTATTATTTCACGGGCCTCGGCGAGCGCCGCCTCCCGATGCCCACATCATCATTGGAGGGGTCCGCATCGGGGTGGAGCCGAGCATGAAGTACTTGGGGCTCCACCTCGATGGCCGCTGGAACTTTCGCGTCCATTTTAGCCGCCTGGCCCCCCGCCTGATGGCGGCAGCGGGAGCACTTAACTCTCTGCTGCCGAATATCGGGGGGCCGAGTGTCGTCTGCCGCCGCCTCTATTTGGGGGTGGTGCGGTCGATTGCCCTTTACGGAGCGCCCATCTGGGCTGGCGCCCTTGGTCGCCAAAATATCGCCCTCCTCAGGAGACCTCAGAGGGCGATGGCGATCAGGGTGTCACGGGCGTACCGCACCGTCTCCTTTGAGGCGGCGTGCGTTTTGGCGGCATCGCCGCCCTGGGATTTGGAGGCGGAGGTCCAAGCGTCAGTGTATTACTGGCGCGCTGACCTCCGGCTCCAGGGAGAGGAACCCACGCACGGGGCGGTGGAGACGCGAAGGTCCCAGGCTCGACTGGTCCTCGAGGCAAAGTGGAAGAATAGGTTGGCCCAGCCCCGCTACGGGGTGAGGACCGTCGAGGCTGTCCGTCCGGTGATAAGGGAGTGGACGGACAGACGGCGCGGACCGCTCACCTACCGGCTTACTCAGGTGCTCTCCGGACACGGCTGTTTCGGAGAGTACCTTTGCAAGATAGCCGGTAGGGAGCCGACAACCAGGTGTCACCATTGTGAGGAGTGTGACCGGGACACGGCGCAGCACACGCTGGAGGAGTGCCCGGCGTGGGCCGCGGAGCGCTGTGCCCTGGTCGCTGTGATTGGCCCCGACCTCTCCTTGCCGACCGTCATATCCAAGATGGTCGGCGACGACAGGTGCTGGGGCGCAATGAGGTCCTTCTGCGAGTCTGTCATCTCGCAGAAGGAGGCGGCGGAGCGGGGGCGTGAGGACGATCCTTACGCCCCGGAAGTCCGCCGCCGGAGGAGGGGGCGCAGGAGACGCGCTTATGTCGCTCTCCTGCCCCCCACTTAAGGGTTCCGGGTGGCAAGGCCTCAGGGGGGCCTGCCACCCGTAAACTAAGAACCCCGAGAGGGCGCGCGCGGTGTTCCCGCGCGCCTTCCAACGTCGATAGGGGAGAGCGGTGAAGCTCTCCCCTGGGGACAAGAGGGGGTCGGGTCCTAAAAAAAAAAATGACCCGGCCCGCACCCACACGGGGGGGCCTGCTATGGATGAGTCAATTCTTTTAAGAGCTCCCAACAGGCCCCCCCATTGGATGAGAGAGGGAACACCCCAGGTTTTTAGTGGGTATACCAGCGCTTTTTTCTTGCTGGGGAGTCCCACACGCCCCGCCGGTGCCGTCCCCTAGCCGGCGGGTAGTGCATCAAGCATTTTTCCTGGGTACCAAAAAAAAAAAAAAAAAAAGGTTAGGTTAGGTTGGAGCTCCGGGCGGAGGTAGCGGCTATGAAGGCGGCCGCTGCCACTGCCGCTCGGGCCGTCGCCGCAAAAGCGCCCTCGGCCGCTGCCGGGGCGCCTGCCAGGGGGCCGCGGGAGGAGTTTCCGCCCCTTCCGCGACGCACAGCGCAGCCCATCGCTCCCGCGGAGGAGCGGCGTCCCGCCTGGGCGGAAGAACTGATGCGGGCCACGGTGGCTCAGGCGCGCAATGTTATAGAGGCGTGCCTGGCCAACTATGGCCTCGCACCCGTGCCGACCCCGGGCCCTCCGCTTGGAGGCCGCCCCCGAATGGTCGGGGGCGCGCCAGCTGGCCCCGCGCCCTCCGGCCAACCAGTGGCACGACAAATTTCTGCCCCCACACCGTCGGCTTCCTCTTCAAAGGGGAAAGGAAGGGGCAAGGGGAAGGCGATCGCCACTGTGGCCCCGCCGCGCCCTGCCCCACAGCTCCAACCCGCCCCGGTGGCCTCTACCTCGGCTGAACAGCCGTGGACGGAGGTCACCAGAAAGAAGAGGAAGAAGAAGAAGAAGAAGGCCTCCCGGGCTGCCCCGGTCACGAGCAAGAAAAAGGGCCCCCGCCCGGCCGACCTGCGGCCCCCACGCTCCACCGCCGTCGTGGTGGAGCTGACGGAGGAGGGGCTCCGGAAGGGCGGCAGCTATGCAGGCGTCCTCCGGCAGGCAACTCAGGCCATGAAAGGCAATCTCGCTGAGATGGGCCTTGCCGGAGGCGTCGTTTTTAAGGTTGCCGCCACTGGGGCCAGGATCTTAGAGGTCCCAGGTGCCACCTCTGGCGACAAGGCGGACAGGGTAGCCGCTACAATTCGCTCCCTGTTTACGCCCGAGGAGGTCAGGGTCTCCCGCCCGGTGAAGTCCGCAGAAATGCGAGTAACCGGGTTGGACGACTCGGCCTCCTCCGAGGATGTCGCCGCTGCGGTGGCACATGCCGGAGCCTGCCCTCAGGAGCAGGTGAGGGTGGGGGAGATGCGCCGCGGCGAGAGTGGCTTGTGCACGGTGATGGTGCGCTGCCCCATCGCCGCGGCGAAGAAGGTGGCGGCCGGCCGTTTGCTGGTCGGGATGGTCTCGGCTCAGGTTAACCTTCTGGAGCCGAGGCCTAGGCGGTGCTACCGCTGCCTCGAACCGGGGCACGTGAGGCAGCAATGCACCGCTGAAACTGATCGCAGCGACCTTTGCTACCGCTGCGGCCAGCCCGGCCACAAGGCCGCCGCCTGCTCCGCTGCAAAATCTTCCTGCAGCATCTGTTCGGCTGCAGGAAGGCCAGCGGAGCACCGGATGGGGAGCAAATCTTGCTCCCCTCCAAAAAGACGAAGGGCAAGAGGGGCGGTCGCCGGGACTCCGGCCGCCCCGGCCCCTCCCCAAGCAGGGAGTAGTGGGATGGCGGTGGACACATAATTAATTATGGCCCATCGCCTCCTACAGGCGAACGTTGGCCGCTCCGCCAGGGCGCAGGATATCTTGCTGCAGCACATGGCGGAGTGGTCAATTGAAATCGCCGTGGTCGCCGAGCCTTACTGCGTCCCCAGCCGACACAACTGGTTTGGGGACCTCGGGGGTTTGGCGGCCATTGTTTCGTCCGGACCCTCGCTCCTGGTAATGACAGACAGGGGCGAGGGGTATGTGTGTATTGATTGGGAGGGAACCGTCCTGATCGGGGTGTATTTTTCTCCGAACCGGCGCCTCGCCGAGTTTGAGCGATTTTTGGGCGCGGTGGGGGCCGTGATTAATCGGTACCCATCGCGTCCGGTCGTGGTGGCGGGGGACTTCAATGCCAAATCAACGGCTTGGGGATCCCCTGTCACCGACGCTCGCGGCGACGCGCTGGAGGAGTGGGCGATTGCGACCGGCCTCGTCGTTCTTAATCGGGGGTCGGTCGCCACATGCGTGCGCTGGCAGGGCGAGTCCATTGTGGACATCTCGTTCGCAAGCCCTGCCGTAGCGCGCCGCGTCCGGGACTGGCAAGTGCTGGTCGAGGCGGAGTCTCTGTCGGACCACCGTTACGTGCGGTTCGACATCTCCGCCTCGCCGGCGATCCCGGACGATCGCCCGCGGAGAGTGCACACCCCGTCGTCCCCACGATGGGCGTTGAAACGTCTCGATGCAGACGTGCTGGTGGAAGCCTCCATCGTGCAGGCCTGGACCCCGATGGTCGAAGGGCCTGTGGAGGTTGAGCAAGAAGCGGAGTGGTTCCGGGGCGCGATGACGCAGATTTGCGACGCGTCAATGCCCCGGGCCAGTGCTCAGCCTCCGAGGCGTCAGGTGTACTGGTGGTCTGACGACATCAGTCGGAAACGCGCCGCGTGCATTGCGGCGCGTCGCCAGTACACTAGGTACCGCCGACGCAGGCGGTACCGTGACCCGACCGTGGAGGCACGGCTGCGGGACGCGTACAAAGAGCGGAAGTACGCCCTGCAGTCCGCCATCAGCGAGGCCAAAACTCAAAGATGGGAAGAGTTCCTGGGGACTCTCGAGGCAGATCCGTGGGGCCGTCCGTACAAGACGGTCAGGGGCAAGTTGCGCCCCTGGGCCCCGCCGGTCACCGAGAGTCTCCAGCCCCGGCAATTGGAGCGTGTGATCTCCGCTCTCTTTCCTTCGAGGGCGGAGCACACGCCTCCCGTAATGGCACCGCCCGAAATTGAGGAGGGCGGTGCCGATGCTGGGGCGCCAGAAATTACAACGGCGGAGCTCAGCGCGGCAATGATGCGGCTTCGGGGCAAGAACACCACCCCGGGGCCGGATGGAATTCCTGGCCGCGCCTGGGTTTTGGCCTTCGACGCCCTAGGGGACCGGCTCCTCAGGCTGTTCAGCGCCTGTTTGGAGTCGGGACGGTTCCCTTCCATGTGGAAGACGGGCAAGCTGGTCCTCCTGAGAAAGGAGGGCCGCCCCGCGGATTCTCCCTCCGCGTACCGCCCCATAGTGCTGTTGGATGAGGTGGGCAAGCTCTTTGAGCGCGTAGTTGTTGCCCGCCTCTCCAAGCACCTGGTGCGGGTGGGCCCCGACTTATCCGAACGCCAGTTCGGATTCCGGGAGGGCCGATCGACGATTGACGCGATCAGCAGCGTCAAGGCCCTCTCGGAAGAGACGGTCGCCTCGCGCGGGGTGGTATTGGCGGTGTCCTTGGACATCGCCAACGCTTTTAACACCCTGCCGTGGGCGACTATTAGGGAGGCGCTCCGATTTCATGGGGTGCCTCCCTATCTACGCCGAATAGTCGGGGACTACCTGCACCAGAGGAGTGTGTTTTGTATGGGGCGGAACGGAGAGACGTTCCGGAGGGAGATGTCGTGCGGTGTTCCACAGGGTTCGGTTCTGGGTCCGATACTGTGGAACATCGGCTACGACTGGGTGCTGCGGGGCGCCCTGCCCCCGGGCGTCGGCGTTACTTGTTACGCCGACGATACGCTGGTTACGGCCCGGGGAGAGGATTACGGGGCAGCTGCCCGTCTTGCCACGGCTGGAGTGGCCCTGGTTGTCGGCAGGATTAGGATGTTGGGACTGGAGGTGGCGCTGGAAAAATCCGAGGCCCTTTTATTTCATGGGCCTCGGCGAGCGCCGCCTCCCGATGCCCACATCATCGTTGGAGGGGTCCGCATCGGGGTGGAGCCGAGCATGAAATACTTGGGACTCCACCTCGACGGCCGCTGGAACTTTCGCGTCCATTTTAGCCGCCTGGCCCCCCGCCTGATGGCGGCAGCGGGAGCGCTTAACTCTCTGCTGCCGAATATCGGGGGGCCGAGTGTCGTCTGCCGCCGCCTCTATTTGGGGTGGTGCGGTCGATTGCCCTTTACGGAGCGCCCATCTGGGCTGGCGCCCTTGGTCGCCAAAATATCGCCCTCCTCAGGAGACCTCAGAGGGCGATGGCGATCAGGGTGTCACGGGCGTACCGCACCGTCTCCTTTGAGGCGGCGTGCGTTTTGGCGGCATCGCCGCCCTGGGATTTGGAGGCGGAGGTCCAAGCGTCAGTGTATTACTGGCGCGCTGACCTCCGGCTCCAGGGAGAGGAACCCACGCACGGGGCGGTGGAGACGCGTATGTCCCAGGCTCGACTGGTCCTCGAGGCAAAGTGGAAGAATAGGCTGGCCCAGCCCCGCTACGGGGTGAGGACCGTCGAGGCTGTCCGTCCGGTGATAAGGGAGTGGACGGACAGACGGCGCGGACCGCTCACCTACCGGCTTACTCAGGTGCTCTCCGGACACGGCTGTTTCGGAGAGTACCTTTGCAAGATAGCCGGTAGGGAGCCGACAACCAGGTGTCACCATTGTGAGGAGTGTGACCGGGACACGGCGCAGCACACGCTGGAGGAGTGCCCGGCGTGGGCCGCGGAGCGCTGTGCCCTGGTCGCTGTGATTGGCCCCGACCTCTCCTTGCCGACCGTCATATCCAAGATGGTCGGCGACGACAGGTGCTGGGGCGCAATGAGGTCCTTCTGCGAGTCTGTCATCTCGCAGAAGGAGGCGGCGGAGCGGGGGCGTGAGGAGGATCCTTACGCCCCGGAAGTCCGCCGCCGGAGGAGGGGGCGCAGGAGACGCGCTTATGTCGCTCTCCTGCCCCCCACTTAAGGGTTCCGGGTGGCAAGGCCTCAGGGGGGCCTGCCACCCGTAAACTAAGAACCCCGAGAGGCCGCGCGCGGTGTTCCCGCGCGCCTTCCAACGTCGATAGGGGAGAGCGGTGAAGCTCTCCCCTGGGGACAAGAGGGGGTCGGGTCCCAAAAAAAAAATGACCCGGCCCGCACCCACACGGGGGGGCCTGCTATGGATGAGTCAATTCTCTTAAGAGCTCCCAACAGGCCCCCCATTGGATGAGAGAGGGAACACCCCAGGTTTTTTAGTGGGTATACCAGCGCTTTTTTCTTGCTGGGGAGTCCCACACGCCCCGCCGGTGCCGTCCCCTAGCCGGCGGGTAGTGCATCAAGCATTTTTCCTGGGTACCAAAAAAAAAAAAAAAAAAAGGTTAGGTTAGGTTAGGTTGGGGTGTGTGGCCAGAGAGAACCTCCTAGTGTGCCTGACGGTTGCTAGTCCTTTCCACATTTTCCGTGAATGGGAACGGCAGACGTTGGGCCGGTACACCCCGGGCAACACGGGTAATCATGTCTGATCATCATGATTTGATGCGGGCCACGGTGGCTCAGGCACGCAATGTCGTGGAGGCGTGCCTGGCCAACTATTAAAAATATAACTCTTTATTTTGTCCCCCCCTTTTGGTTTTTTGTCTCTTGTTTTTGGTTTTGTCCCCCTTTTGTTTTTGTTTTGGTTCTGCGTCCATTTTGTTTTGTCCCCTTTTGTTTTTGTTTTCGTTGTCCCCCCTTTCTTTTGTCTTTTGTTCCCGTTGTCACCGTCTAGAGCAAATCGTAACCCCGTATTGTGCAGTGTCGTGGATCACGTCTCGCGGCTGCTGACGGGAGCGAGGGTCTTGGCTTCACCGCCCGGACTGCGAGGGAGTGGTCCTCTATAAAAACCACCCCGAATCTCAAGTTGCTGCCGCACGGCGAGGAGATGCATGGCTGATGGGTAGTTCAGTCGTTAGTGCGGCCCCTCAGGGTACCTGCCGTCCCCCTGTAGTAATAGGCTTGCCCGGGTATCGGGATCTCTGCCCGGGTCGACTTTTATTTCTCCCATTCTCGTGGGTTCAAATATGGAATCATCAATAAAATCAATTTTAAAAAAAAAGACGTTGAGAGAGAGCAGGTCGCGCACGCCCAGTTCTGCGCGTTCTGAAGTGGATGTAGATGAAGACTACGTGCCGTCGGAGCGCGACAGTGACGTTGTAGAGCTCGACTCGGAGAATACTCCCGAGAAGGCTACACGCAAACGCTTGCGGTCTGCGAAGCTATCGGAGGAGTCAGACGGCTCAAGTGAAGAGGCGGTTCCGGCACCGAAGGTTGCTACAGCGCGACGCGGACGCGGTCGTCCACCCACCCACGGTAAATACGTGGGTCTTGGCCAGGCGAAGGCCGAACTTGCCGCTGCACTGCGGAAGTCCGAAGACGAAGAGCGCACGTCCGAGGAGGATAGCCTCATTACTGCGGCTGCCCGGCGAGTTGCTGCGGGAATGAAGCAGCCAGTGGTGGAGCTGGATGCCGAAGATCTGCCCGTGTCCCACCTCAAGACCCGGCTCACTGATGCCTTAGAGGCCATACGGCTCGTTTCAAGAAAATCGAAGGGCCTGAAGGGTACTTGCCAAAAGGCCCTTAAAGATTCAGTCGAGGCAATTCGGGAAATAGCAGAGGTGGCCTTCAGCCGATCGGCCACTGAGGAGGTTACGAAACTGATGACCGAAAATTCTCGTCTGGCTCAGGAAGTGGCCGATCTTAGAAGGCGACAGGAAGAGCTTGAGCAGCGGCACGAGCAGGGCGCAAACAAGGCCGAATCAGACCTTGTGGCCCTCGTCCGAAAGGAGCTTGGCGAGTTTCGCGCCAAGCTCTCCGTTATGGAGGGCCGGCTGCTGCGCCCTCCTTTGGCTGCAGATAGAGCCAGAGGGCCTCCCTGTCTTACTACCCCAACGCCTGCGCCGCCTACATCGTACGCGGCTAAACTAAGAGCTCCGCGGCCTCCTGCAGCTGCTCCAGCGGCCGATACCAAAGTTCCAGCAGGCCAAAAAGAAAGGAAAAGAGCGCAGGCGAAACGCGCACCCGCTGTTCCCAAGGAACACCCCGCCGCTGCCAGAAAACAACCTACTGACACCCCACGCGAGGCTGGCGACTGGGAGGTTGTCGGCCAGAAAAAGGAGGCAGCTAAGAAGAAAAAGAAGGCGGCCAAGAAGGCTAGGCAGGCGGCTAAAAAGGCGGCAAGGAGGCTGCAAGCCCCTCGCTCCACTGCAGTTGTATTAACACTGCAGCCGGCGGCCATCGAGCGAGGGACAACATATGCTGACCTCCTTAAGAAGGCGCGGGCGGCAATCGACCCCGGCAAGTTGGGGATAACGGCGGGCTTGCGGTGCCGGACTACCCAGACCGGCGCCCGCCTTATTGAGGTGCCGGGAGTCGCAAGCGGCGACCAGGCGGATCGCCTGGCGGAAAGTCTCCGCCAGGTTTTAGAGACAGAAGAGGTCCGCGTCTCCAGGCCCCAAAAGTGCGTAGATATGCGCATAACGGGCCTGGATGACTCTGTATCGAAAGAAGAGGTCGTCGCTGCCGTCGCCAGGACCGGCGCGTGCCCTGCGGAACAAATTAAGTGCGGGGACATTAAGCAGGGCCGCTCCGGTATGGGGACGGCCATTATTAGCTGTCCGGTCGCCGCCGCCAAGAAACTGGCTGATGGCCGACGTCTTTTGGTGGGGTGGGTTTCGGCGCAAATTAAAGCGCTGGAGCCCAGGCTCGCTCGGTGCTACCGCTGCCTGTCCAGCGGCCACGTGGGTGTCATGTGCCCCTCTCGGGTTGACTGCACCGGCCGCTGTTTCCGTTGCGGTCAGCCCGGTCACGTGGCCGCAACGTGCGAGGCCACGCCGCACTGTGTTTTGTGTGCGGCGGCGGGCAAACCAGCGGAGCACCGGGCGGGTGGCAAGGGGTGCGCCGCCACCAGTAAAAGACTTCCACCACGGTCGCCTGCCTCGACGCCGGCAATAGCCAGGGCCGCCGCTCCCGCGGTCGTAGGGGCGGAGGTTAGTATGGAGACGTAATGTTTCCACGCCTCCGCCTCCTCCAGAGTAATTTAAACCACTGCGCCAGAGCTCAGGATCTTCTCCTCCAGAGCATGGCGCAGTGGTCAATTCATGTCGCCATCGTCGCCGAGCCCTATTTTGTCCCTCCCAGGGCTGACTGGGTAGGGGACCTAGATGGCTCGGTGGCGCTAATTTCGCCGGCCGCCGCCGGCACCCCGTCCTTCGAGAACATCGTCCGAGGACGGGGCTGCGTCGCAGCACTCGTAGGAGAAGCGGTTGTGGTGGGCGGCTACTTCTCACCCAACCGACCTCTCGCCGACTTCGAGGAGTATCTCCTCGAACTGAACGTCGTCGTCGCTCGAAGCCACCCTCGGCCCGTGCTCTTCGTCGGGGACCTCAATGCCAAATCCTCGGCTTGGGGTTCCGCGACCACGGACGCGAGGGGTGAATTGCTCGAGGAGTGGGCCGTAGAAAACGGCCTGCTAGTCCTCAATCGTGGGTCAGTGCACACGTGCGTGCGTCAGCGGGGCGGGTCAGTCATTGATGTCTCGTTTGCTAGCCCCGCACTAGCACGCCGTGTCCAGGGCTGGCGCGTCGTCGAGGGGGTGGAGACGTTGTCGGACCATCGTTATATACGGTTCGACGTCTCCGCCCAGACCTCCGACCCCCCGGCCCCGAGGGCCCCGATTGGGGGCGGTCCGCGTTGGGCTTTAAGAAAGCTAAATCGGGAGGTCCTCCTGGAAGCCTCCATCGTTCAGGCCTGGGTGCCAGCACCGGCCAGGCCTGACAACGTCGATGTGGAGGCTGAGTGGTTCCAGGAGGCCCTAACTCAAGTTTGTAATGCGGCGATGCCTAGAGTGCCTCGAAACGTTACAGCTAGGCGTCGGGTGTACTGGTGGTCGGATCACATAGCCGACCTGCGCCATTCCTGCGTGGCGGCCAGACGCCAGTACATCCGGCTTCGTAGGCGGCGTCGCCGCCCTCCCGATTTTGACGCCAGGGAGGCGGAACTGTATGAGGTCTACAGAGCGGCTAAGAAGACCCTGAAGATCTCCATCAAGCGGGCCAAAGATCAGGCCCGCCAAGAGCTGCTGGGGACTCTGGACCGTAACCCCTGGGGGCGTCCATACCTTATGGTCAGGGGCAAACTTCGCCCCTGGGCGCCCCCCTTGTCCCAGAGTCTCCGGCCACAGTTGGTGGAGGAGGTAGTGGCCGCTCTGTTTCCTTCACGGGCGGAGCACACTCCTCCGTCGATGGTTCCGCCTTCCATGGCGTCCAGCGCGGACTTTGACGACGACGTGGTTCCCGAAGTGACCCAAGTAGAGTTGCGAGCGGCGGTGTCGAGACTTCGCTCGAAAAACACCGCCCCAGGGCCCGACGGCATTCCAGGCCTTGCGTTGGCCCTGGTCCTGGAGGAGCTCGCGCCCCGACTCAGGGGGCTCCTCAGTGAGTGTTTGCAGCAGGGCCAGTTTCCGCGTCAGTGGAAGGTGGGGAAACTGGTCCTGATCAGGAAGGAGGGGCGCCCGGCGGACTCTCCGTCCGCCTACCGGCCCATTGTGTTGCTGGACGAGGTGGCTAAACTGTTTGAGTTTATCATCGCGGAGCGCCTCGTCCAGCGTCTTTCTTCAGTGGGCCCGGATTTGGCGGAGAACCAGTATGGTTTCCGCCGCGGGCGCTCCACTATAGACGCAGTCATGCGTGTGAGGAGCCTGGCGGAGGATGCGGTGTCCCGGGGCGAGGTCGTCTTCGCGGTGTCTCTGTACCCGGGTCAGGTTAGGTTAGGTTAGGTTAGGTTAGGTTGGGGTGTGTGGCCAGAGAGAACCTCCTAGTGTGCCTGACGGTTGCTAGTCCTTTCCACATTTTTCGTGGATGGGAATGGCAGACGTTGGGCCGGTACACCCCGGGCAACACGGATAATCATGTCCTTTCGGGGGCATTATTACTCGTGGCTAATACTCTGGCACGCGCGTAGGGAACCCGAGGCATTTTGTCTCGGGGTTATCGGCCCGCGAGGGCCGCGTTTTGGGGGTCTCTCCACGTGTTCCTCTGATTAACAGAGGACACGTGGATTTGAGACAGGGGGGGATAGAGGAAGAAAACCTCTTTAAAAAATCACCAGTGGGGGCCGTAAGGCCGGGGCGGTTTATTTTATTTTATTTTATTTACTTTATTTTATTTTTATTTTTATTTTATTTACTTTATTTTATTTTTAGTTTTATTTTATTTTATCTATTTTTACATTATTTGTACTAGTAGCACTAGTAATACACAAGCTCTTTTAGTCGGATACCACATCTGGTATTGATGGATTGTGCGTAGAGTTGAGGGCTGCCAGTAGTCCTGGCATTAGGCGGTGGCACATAGGGGAGGGGAAACCTAACCCTGCCTCCGTCTTCACATCGTTACCCGTTGAGTGTCGTTGATCACGTCTAGCGGCTCAACGGGACCGAGGGGCTTGCCTTAGTTGGCCGGCCCGCGAGAAGGAAAACTCAGACCACCCAACAGCGAAGTTGTAAAAACCTCTGGGTACCTGCCGTCCCCCAGCAGTATGTAGGCCTTCCCTCGGAATGAGCGTCACCCGAGGGTCGATTATAAATCGTCTCTACTCGTGGGAATAACATGGAAAATGAAAAAACTAAAACACCCTTAGATGAGGAAGTGAAGAAGAAGGAGGAGCACGGAGTCCCTTTGCGCGACTCCAAAGGGCGCTTCAAGCGCCCTTTACGACCACGTGCGAGCGATGGTGGAAGAATGGGGGCATGCACGCCCACCAGTGCGTGCCCTTCAGAGAGTCGGACATCATTGGCGTCGACGCCGAACGGAAGCCGGAGGAGCTCCGTCAGCCTCGGCGTCGAGTCTGAATCCGAGGACCTGGACTCCCGCGAACTCAGCGGTCAGGTCTCTAGAACCCGGAAGCGCAGTAGGAGCCGGTCACCAGAGGCGGAGCGCAGCGCACCAGCGATCAAGGTGCCCGCCCCCAGTTCGCCGGTACATGGGTCACGGTCAGTGACCCCGACCCCGAACCCATTTAGTAGGCGGGAATCGGTCGCCCGCACCCGACAAGAGGGGGAGCGCGCAGCAGAACAATTTGTTGCGCAGCTCCTGGACGAGAACTCAGATGGAGACCTCGTCCAGTCCGCCGCAGACTCTGTGGCCGCTATAATCACGGTGGCCACAAAAAGTCAGAATTTGAAGGGCACGTTCGTCAATGCCCTCAAGAAGGCGGCCTCTCACCTCCAGGAGGTGGTGCAAACGCTCGCGGAGCGCACCACCTCCGACGAGACGAGGCGGTTGCGGGCGGCAAACGACCGCCTGGCAGGGGAGGTGGCTGAGCTCCGTGCTGAGCTCAGCCAAGTTAAGGAGTGTTTGCGGCAGCCGAATGCCGTAGCTCGGCAAGGAGAGGAGCAGCGCTCCCTGCTAACCGACGCGCAGCTGCGCCAGGTCATGTCGTCCGTTGGGACAATGATCAACGTGCGGCTGGGGAGTCTGGAGGCAAGATTACCTCCAGAACCGCGTCGCCGTCCACCACTCGCAGCGGATAACCACGCGCCCGCTGCTAGGGACCCAGTGGTCACGTCGGGCCAGCGGTCCTACGCGACGGCGGCGTCAGCGTCGGCCAGCGTCCCCGCAGGGTCGAGACCTGCGGCCGGGAAGAAGGGGACTTCCAAAGCCCCTTCCCAGTCCCAGAGGGACTTCCCGCCATTGAGGCTGACACCTGCGGGCTCAACTCGCGCCCCGGCGCCGAAGGAACGGGCACCAACCAAGGGTGCGCCAAGACTGGTTTCTGTCCTTGGTCCGTCTGCGTCTTCCAATGAGGGCTGGCAGACGGCCGGGGAGGAAATGGAGATTCGGCGTCGGAAGAGGCGCGAACGCAGGAGCGCTGCGAGGGCTGCGGCTGCCGAACGAAAGAAAGAACAAGTGAAGAAGAGTAAGAAGGCGAAAACGAAGAGGCCCGGGAAGCTCCGGCCGCCAAGATCGGCCGCCGTGGTCGTAACGGTGTCGCCGGAGGCGGAGGAGCGTGGCCTTTCCTACGCCGCCGTCTTTAAGAAGGCGCGGGAGAGCGTCGGTGTGGCGGACTTAGGCCCCACCGGCATCAAGACCCGCCTTGCCCAAACGGGGGCTCGTATTCTCGAGTTCCCCGGTGCGGAGGGCGCAAAGACGGCGGACACAATCGCGGAAAGGCTGCGAGGGTTGTTCGGGGCGGAGGAAGGCGTAAAGATCGCCAGGCCCGTGAAGTGCGTGGAATTCCGTGTCACTGGCCTGGACGATTCTATCACGCCTGACGATGTCCGGGAGGCCATCCAGGCTAAAACTGGATGCAGCCTGGACAACATCAAGGTTGGCGCCATCCGCCCCGGTCCTGGCGGTGTCGGAGCCGTGGTAGCGCAGTGCCCCGTCGCAGCGGCCAACACTTTGGTTGCTGCAGGAAGGCTCCTCGTAGGCTGGAGTTCCGCCAAGGTCTCTTTGTTGGCGGCCAGGCCTGCGAGGTGCCATAAATGCATGGCCGAGGGGCACGTGCGCGCCACATGCAGAAGTGGCTTCGACTGCAGCGGACTATGCTTCCGCTGCGGCCAGCCGGGGCACAAGGCGACGGATTGTTCCGCCGCCCCCCATTGCCCCGCGTGTGCGGCGGGTAAATTGCCCGCCAATCATATTATGGGGCGAAGGGGATGCAACCCTCCCCGGGCTTCCAAGCCCAAGAACGTCGCGGGTAGCCAATCGACCCAGGCTACCCCCGTCATCGTCGCCGCTCTTTCGCCGGCACGGATGGAGGAGGATGTGGTTGCAAGTACTTCGGCCCAATAATGGACCACGACTGCACCCATCTCCTCCAGGCGAACCTCAACCACTGCGCTGGTGCGCAGGACCTCTTCCTGCAATCCATGGCGCAGTGGTCGATTGGTGTGGCCGTAGCCGCGGAGCCCTATTATGTTCCTCCCCGCCCAAACTGGGTGGGTGACCGGGACGGCTCCGTGGCAGTCATCAGCTCCACGGCCCCGCGTTCCCCGCCCTTGTCGCTCAAAGATAGGGGCTCGGGATACGTGGCGGCCGAATGGGGGGGATTACTCGTTTTCGGGGTGTACTTCTCCCCCAATCGGAGTCTGGCTGATTTCGAGGTCTTCCTCACATCTTTGGAGACCTCGATACGGCGTTTGGCATCAGGCCGCGTCCTGGTGATGGGGGACTTCAACGCAAAGTCCGGCGCGTGGGGGTCTCCCAGAACGGACGCCCGCGGTAGAGCCGTGGAAGAGTGGGCAAATTCGGTGGGCCTCTGTCTGCTCAACAGAGGCACCACCGACACTTGTGTTCGGCAGCAGGGCGGGTCGATAGTGGACCTCTCGTTCGCTAGCCCTGCTGTCGCGAACAACGTAAGGAACTGGCGAGTCCTAGAGGAGGTCGAGACTCTCTCGGATCACCGCTATATCCGAGCAGAGATCTCCCGGAATCCTCAGGACCCAGTTAGGGGTCACATGGCGGACAGAGCTCCCCGGTCTCCGCGGTGGGCTGTGGGTCGTTTGAACCGGGACCTGTTAGAGGAGGCAGCCATAGTGCAGTCGTGGCTGTCTCCAGTGCCTCCTGACGAGGGGGTTGATGCTGCGGCGGGTCGCATTCGTGTTGCGCTTACGCAGGTGTGCGATGCGGCCATGCCGCGCGTCCGACGTCGGCCTCCTAGGAGGGAGGTCTACTGGTGGTCCCGGGAGTTGGTGGACCTCCGCGAGGCCTGCATTCGTGCCCGGAGGTCCTACACCCGCAGCCGGCGGCGACGCCGCGATGATAACGGGGAGGGCCAGCTGTACGAAACGTACCAAGCAGCGCGTGAGGCTCTGAAGCTGGCCATCTGTCGCGCCAAGGAGCAGTCGCGGCAGGAGATGCTGGAGGGTCTCGATCGTGACCCCTGGGGTCGCCCATACCGCGCGGCGCTGAGCAAGCTCCGCGCGACGGGCCCCCCCCTTACCGAGTCTCTTCAGCCTAGCTTCCTCACCGAAGTGGTCGAGGGCCTATTCCCACCACAGGCGGAGCACACGCCCCCGGCGATGGCCGCAGAGGCCGAAGTCCGGGAGGCCGACGAAGAGGTGGTGGTTCCGCCTGTCACGGAGGCGGAGATGGGGGCGGCCGTTCTGCGCATTCGCTCGAAGCGGACCGCCCCCGGGCCGGACGGAATTCCGGCCCGAGTGTTGGCCCTTGCCCTTGACCACATGGGCGACCGCCTCAGGGAACTGTATGACGCGTGTCTGTCGTCGGGGAGGTTCCCTGAGTGCTGGAAGGTGGGGAAGCTGGTGCTCCTGCCCAAACCTGGGAGAGCCCCGGACTCGGTCGCGGCCTACAGGCCTATCGTACTGCTGGACGAGGCGGGGAAGTTGCTGGAGAGGATTCTCGCTGCCCGCATTGTCCGGCACCTCGAGGAGGTGGGGCCCGATCTGTCGGACGCCCAGTTTGGTTTCCGCGCCGGGCGTTCGACGATCGACGCCATTCTGGCCCTGAGGGCCGCGACCGAGGAAGCCGTCAGGGGAGGCGGCGTACTGTTGGCGGTGTCCTTAGACATCGCCAACGCATTTAATACTCTGCCATTCGGCAGCATCAGAGAGGCACTCCGATTCCATGGGGTGCCCGCATACCTGAGGCTGCTGATGGCAGACTATTTGGAGCGGAGGTTTGTGTTGTGCGAGGACCGAGCAGGCGACGAAGTGCGCAGGGCGATATCGCGCGGTGTTCCACAGGGGTCCGTCCTTGGCCCTCTCCTGTGGAACATCGGCTATGACTGGGCCCTGCGCGGAGTCTTGCCCCCCGGGCTGGGCGTATTCTGTTACGCTGACGACACGTTGGTAGCAGCCCGGGGACGCAACTTTGAGGAGGCGGCTCGCCTGGCCACCACGGGGGTCTCTCAGGTGGTCGGGCGAATCGAGGCGCTGGGGCTTAAGGTGGCCCTCAACAAGACGGAGGCCCTGTTGTTCCATGGGCCCCGTCGCGGGCCGCCTGCCGGCGCCTTGATCACCGTCGGCTCGGTCCTCGTACCGGTTCAGGCCCAGATGAGATATCTGGGCCTGGTGTTGGATGGGCGATGGCTCTTCGACGAGCACTTCCGCCAGCTTGAGCCGAAGCTGGACGGCGCGGCGTCCGCCCTGGGCCGATTATTGCCCAACCTGGGCGGACCCAGTTTGGCGTGCCGGAGGCTCTACACGGGGGTAGTCCGGTCGATGGCGCTGTACGGCGCACCGGTGTGGGCGGGGTCCCTGACCGCCCAGAACCGCGCGCGGTTATGCCGACCGCAGCGCACTTTGGCGGTCAGGGCAATACGCGGGTACCGCACCGTGTCCGCAGACGCGGCATGCGCGCTGGCCGGTACACCCCCGTGGGATTTGGAGGCGGAAGTGCTCGCCGACGTTTATCGGCGAACGGCCGAATTTCGAGCAGGCGGAGGCGGTCGCCCTCTGCTCGAGCAGGTGCGCGAGTGGCGCGAGGCCGCTCGCCGAGCCATCGTGGCCCGATGGTCAGCCCGGCTGGAGGCTCCACGTGCGGGTCTTCGCACGGTGGAGGCGCTCCGGCCGGTCCTTTCGTTGTGGGTGGGGCGACAGCACGGGACTTTTTCCTTCCGGCTGGTGCAGGTATTATCCGGGCACGGGTGCTTTGGATGCTACCTGCACAAGGTCGCGAGGAGGGAATCGAGTCCCGCCTGTCACCACTGCGATTGTGGCGAGGACACGGCGCAGCATACGCTGGAGTTCTGCCCGGCGTGGGCGCAGCAGCGTCGTGCCCTCGTCGAGACCATCGGTGTGGATCTCTCGCTATCGGCCATAATCCGCTCCATGGCCGATAGCGACAGGAATTGGTGTGCGGTCGCATCCTTCTGCGAGAACGTCATCTCGCAGAAGGAGGCGGCGGAGCGGGCCAGGGAGGAAAGTCTCCTCGCTGACCCGATCCGTCGCCGGCGAGCTGGGCGGCGTCGGCGCGCCGATGCGCGTCTGATGCCCCCCTAGCGATGGCTGAGGGTGGGAGATCGGGGTATTTTTTCTCCCACCCGCACCCTTCCGTGTCGGCGCGGCGTCTCTGGTGCACCCAGACGCCGCCGCAAGTGTTGGTGCCCGCGGGTCGTGGGCAGTCGCTGGGTGGGTCGCTGATGTTGTATCAGGTTCCGGTGGCCCACCCGCTAAGGCGAGGCGACGGTGCACAGGGGGGTTTTAGTCGGTATGCCGGCCGTTCGCTCTAGGCCGGAGAGCCCGACATAACCGTCCCACCTCCCCGAGTGGGACGGTATGCATCAGGAGCATTTCCCCCCTCCCAAAAAAAAAAAAAAAAAAAAAAAAAAAAAAAAAAAAAAAAAAAAAAAAAAAAAAAAAAAAAAAAAAAAAAAAAAAGGTTAGGTTAGGTTAGGTTAGGTTAGGTTAGGTTGGGGTGAGGCGGTTGCGGGCGGCAAACGACCGCATGGCAGGGGAGGTGGCTGAGCTCCGTGCTGAGCTCAGCCAAGTTAAGGAGTGTTTGCGGCAGCCGAATGCCGTAGCTCGGCAAGGAGAGGAGCAGCGCTCCCTGCTAACCGACGCGCAGCTGCGCCAGGTCATGTCGTCCGTTGGGACAATGATCAACGTGCGGCTGGGGAGTCTGGAGGCAAGATTACCTCCAGAACCGCGTCGCCGTCCACCACTCGCAGCGGATAACCACGCGCCCGCTGCTAGGGACCCAGTGGTCACGTCGGGCCAGCGATCCTACGCGACGGCGGCGTCAGCGTCGGCCAGCGTCCCCGCAGGGTCGAGACCTGCGGCCGGGAAGAAGGGGACTTCCAAAGCCCCTTCCCAGTCCCAGAGAGACTTCCCGCCATTGAGGCTGACACCTGCGGGTTCAACTCGCGCCCCGGCGCCGAAGGAACGGGCACCAACCAAGGGTGCGCCAAGACTGGTTTCTGTCCTTGGTCCGTCTGCGTCTTCCAATGAGGGCTGGCAGACGGCCGGGGAGGAAATGGAGATTCGGCGTCGGAAGAGGCGCGAACGCAGGAGCGCTGCGAGGGCTGCGGCTGCCGAACGAAAGAAAGAACAAGTGAAGAAGAGTAAGAAGGCGAAAACGAAGAGGCCCGGGAAGCTCCGGCCGCCAAGATCGGCCGCCGTGGTCGTAACGGTGTCGCCGGAGGCGGAGGAGCGTGGCCTTTCCTACGCCGCCGTCTTTAAGAAGGCGCGGGAGAGCGTCGGTGTGGCGGACTTAGGCCCCACCGGCATCAAGACCCGCCTTGCCCAAACGGGGGCTCGTATTCTCGAGTTCCCCGGTGCGGAGGGCGCAAAGACGGCGGACACAATCGCGGAAAGGCTGCGAGGGTTGTTCGGGGCGGAGGAAGGCGTAAAGATCGCCAGGCCCGTGAAGTGCGTGGAATTCCGTGTCACTGGCCTGGACGATTCTATCACGCCTGACGATGTCCGGGAGGCCATCCAGGCTAAAACTGGATGCAGCCTGGACAACATCAAGGTTGGCGCCATCCGCCCCGGTCCTGGCGGTGTCGGAGCCGTGGTAGCGCAGTGCCCCGTCGCAGCGGCCAACACTTTGGTTGCTGCAGGAAGGCTCCTCGTAGGCTGGAGTTCCGCCAAGGTCTCTTTGTTGGCGGCCAGGCCTGCGAGGTGCCATAAATGCATGGCCGAGGGGCACGTGCGCGCCACATGCAGAAGTGGCTTCGACTGCAGCGGACTATGCTTCCGCTGCGGCCAGCCGGGGCACAAGGCGACGGATTGTTCCGCCGCCCCCCATTGCCCCGCGTGTGCGGCGGGTAAATTGCCCGCCAATCATATTATGGGGCGAAGGGGATGCAACCCTCCCCGGGCTTCCAAGCCCAAGAACGTCGCGGGTAGCCAATCGACCCAGGCTACCCCCGTCATCGTCGCCGCTCTTTCGCCGGCACGGATGGAGGAGGATGTGGTTGCAAGTACTTCGGCCCAATAATGGACCACGACTGCACCCATCTCCTCCAGGCGAACCTCAACCACTGCGCCGGTGCGCAGGACCTCTTCCTGCAATCCATGGCGCAGTGGTCGATTGGTGTGGCCGTAGCCGCGGAGCCCTATTATGTTCCTCCCCGCCCAAACTGGGTGGGTGACCGGGACGGCTCCGTGGCAGTCATCAGCTCCACGGCCCCGCGTTCCCCGCCCTTGTCGCTCAAAGATAGGGGCTCGGGATACGTGGCGGCCGAATGGGGGGGATTACTCGTTTTCGGGGTGTACTTCTCCCCCAATCGGAGTCTGGCTGATTTCGAGGTCTTCCTCACATCTTTGGAGACCTCGATACGGCGTTTGGCATCAGGCCGCGTCCTGGTGATGGGGGACTTCAACGCAAAGTCCGGCGCGTGGGGGTCTCCCAGAACGGACGCCCGCGGTAGAGCGGTGGAAGAGTGGGCAAATTCGGTGGGCCTCTGTCTGCTCAACAGAGGCACCACCGACACTTGTGTTCGGCAGCAGGGCGGGTCGATAGTGGACCTCTCGTTCGCTAGCCCTGCTGTCGCGAACAACGTAAGGAACTGGCGAGTCCTAGAGGAGGTCGAGACTCTCTCGGATCACCGCTATATCCGAGCAGAGATCTCCCGGAATCCTCAGGACCCAGTTAGGGGTCACATGGCGGACAGAGCTCCCCGGTCTCCGCGGTGGGCTGTGGGTCGTTTGAACCGGGACCTGTTAGAGGAGGCAGCCATAGTGCAGTCGTGGCTGTCTCCAGTGCCTCCTGACGAGGGGGTTGATGCTGCGGCGGGTCGCATTCGTGTTGCGCTTACGCAGGTGTGCGATGCGGCCATGCCGCGCGTCCGACGTCGGCCTCCTAGGAGGGAGGTCTACTGGTGGTCCCGGGAGTTGGTGGACCTCCGCGAGGCCTGCATTCGTGCCCGGAGGTCCTACACCCGCAGCCGGCGGCGACGCCGCGATGATAACGGGGAGGGCCAGCTGTACGAAACGTACCAAGCAGCGCGTGAGGCTCTGAAGCTGGCCATCTGTCGCGCCAAGGAGCAGTCGCGGCAGGAGATGCTGGAGGGTCTCGATCGTGACCCCTGGGGTCGCCCATACCGCGCGGCGCTGAGCAAGCTCCGCGCGACGGGCCCCCCCCTTACCGAGTCCCTTCAGCCTAGCTTCCTCACCGAAGTGGTCGAGGGCCTATTCCCACCACAGGCGGAGCACACGCCCCCGGCGATGGCCGCAGAGGCCGAAGTCCGGGAGGCCGACGAAGAGGTGGTGGTTCCGCCTGTCACGGAGGCGGAGATGGGGGCGGCCGTTCTGCGCATTCGCTCGAAGCGGACCGCCCCCGGGCCGGACGGAATTCCGGCCCGAGTGTTGGCCCTTGCCCTTGACCACATGGGCGACCGCCTCAGGGAACTGTATGACGCGTGTCTGTCGTCGGGGAGGTTCCCTGAGTGCTGGAAGGTGGGGAAGCTGGTGCTCCTGCCCAAACCTGGGAGAGCCCCGGACTCGGTCGCGGCCTACAGGCCTATCGTACTGCTGGACGAGGCGGGGAAGTTGCTGGAGAGGATTCTCGCTGCCCGCATCGTCCGGCACCTCGAGGAGGTGGGGCCCGATCTGTCGGACGCCCAGTTTGGTTTCCGCGCCGGGCGTTCGACGATCGACGCCATTCTGGCCCTGAGGGCCGCGACCGAGGAAGCCGTCAGGGGAGGCGGCGTACTGTTGGCGGTGTCCTTAGACATCGCCAACGCATTTAATACTCTGCCATTCGGCAGCATCAGAGAGGCACTCCGATTCCATGGGGTGCCCGCATACCTGAGGCTGCTGATGGCAGACTATTTGGAGCGGAGGTTTGTGTTGTGCGAGGACCGAGCAGGCGACGAAGTGCGCAGGGCGATATCGCGCGGTGTTCCACAGGGGTCCGTCCTTGGCCCTCTCCTGTGGAACATCGGCTATGACTGGGCCCTGCGCGGAGTCTTGCCCCCCGGGCTGGGCGTATTCTGTTACGCTGACGACACGTTGGTAGCAGCCCGGGGACGCAACTTTGAGGAGGCGGCTCGCCTGGCCACCACGGGGGTCTCTCAGGTGGTCGGGCGAATCGAGGCGCTGGGGCTTAAGGTGGCCCTCAACAAGACGGAGGCCCTGTTGTTCCATGGGCCCCGTCGCGGGCCGCCTGCCGGCGCCTCGATCACCGTCGGCTCGGTCCTCGTACCGGTTCAGGCCCAGATGAGATATCTGGGCCTGGTGTTGGATGGGCGATGGCTCTTCGACGAGCACTTCCGCCAGCTTGAGCCGAAGCTGGACGGCGCGGCGTCCGCCCTGGGCCGATTATTGCCCAACCTGGGCGGACCCAGTTTGGCGTGCCGGAGGCTCTACACGGGGGTAGTCCGGTCGATGGCGCTGTACGGCGCACCGGTGTGGGCGGGGTCCCTGACCGCCCAGAACCGCGCGCGGTTATGCCGACCGCAGCGCACTTTGGCGGTCAGGGCAATACGCGGGTACCGCACCGTGTCCGCAGACGCGGCATGCGCGCTGGCCGGTACACCCCCGTGGGATTTGGAGGCGGAAGTGCTCGCCGACGTTTATCGGCGAACGGCCGAATTTCGAGCAGGCGGAGGCGGTCGCCCTCTGCTCGAGCAGGTGCGCGAGTGGCGCGAGGCCGCTCGCCGAGCCATCGTGGCCCGATGGTCAGCCCGGCTGGAGGCTCCACGTGCGGGTCTTCACACGGTGGAGGCGCTCCGGCCGGTCCTTTCGTTGTGGGTGGGGCGACAGCACGGGACTTTTTCCTTCCGGCTGGTGCAGGTATTATCCGGGCACGGGTGCTTTGGATACTACCTGCACAAGGTCGCGAGGAGGGAATCGAGTCCCGCCTGTCACCACTGCGATTGTGGCGAGGACACGGCGCAGCATACGCTGGAGTTCTGCCCGGCGTGGGCGCAGCAGCGTCGTACCCTCGTCGAGACCATCGGTGTGGATCTCTCGCTATCGGCCATAATCCGCTCCATGGCCGATAGCGACAGGAATTGGTGTGCGGTCGCATCCTTCTGCGAGAACGTCATCTCGCAGAAGGAGGCGGCGGAGCGGGCCAGGGAGGAAAGTCTCCTCGCTGACCCGATCCGTCGCCGGCGAGCTGGGCGGCGTCGGCGCGCCGATGCGCGTCTGATGCCCCCCTAGCGATGGCTGAGGGTGGGAGATCGGGGTATTTTTTCTCCCACCCGCACCCTTCCGTGTAGGCGCGGCGTCTCTGGTGCACCCAGACGCCGCCGCAAGTGTTGGTGCCCGCGGGTCGTGGGCAGTCGCTGGGTGGGTCGCTGATGTTGTATCAGGTTCCGGTGGCCCACCCGCTAAGGCGAGGCGACGGTGCACAGGGGGGTTTTAGTCGGTATGCCGGCCGTTCGCTCTAGGCCGGAGAGCCCGACATAACCGTCCCACCTCCCCGAGTGGGACGGTATGCATCAGGAGCATTTCCCCCCTCCCAAAAAAAAAAAAAAAAAAAAAGGTTAGGTTGGGGTGTGTGGCCAGAGAGAACCTCCTAGTGTGCCTGACGGTTGCTAGTCCTTTCCACATTTTCCGTGGATGGGAACGGCAGACGTTGGGCCGGTACACCCCGGGCAACACGGGTAATCATGTCCTTTCGGGGGCATTATTACTCGTGGCTAATACTCTGGCACGCGCGTAGGGAACCCGAGGCATCTTGTCTCGGGGTTATCGGCCCGCGAGGGCCGCGTTTGGGGGTCTCTCCACGTGTTCCTCTGATTAGCAGAGGACACGTGGATTTGAGACGGGGGGGATAGAGGAAGAAAACCTCTTTAAAAAATCACCAGTGGGGGCCGTAAGGCCGGGGCGGGGTGCGTAGGCGTCCTGCCCAGTCGGGCAGTTTTGGGGCGGGTGGATCGGTCCAGTATGGACCCCCATCCGGCCCAATACGGGGGGGGGGGATAGAGGAAGAAAACCTCTTTAAAAAATCACCAGTGGGGACCGTAAGGCTGGAGCGGGTTGCTTTGGCGTCCTGCCCAGTCGGGCGGTTTTGGGGCGGGTGGATCGGTCCAGCATGGGCCCCCATCTGGCCCAACACGGGGGGATAGAGGAAGAAAACCTCTCTAAAAAATTACTAGTGGGGCCGTCAGGCCGAGGTGGGAACCATGGGTTTCCTGCCCAGGCGGGCGCTCTTGGGGCGGGCGGATCGGTCCAGCATGGACCCCCATCCGGCCCAACCCGTAATCCAGAACTGACAGGACCGGGGGCCTTCGGGCTGCGAGGAAGAAAACCTCTATAAAAATAACCCAAAGCTTAAGCTTTTGTGGCCCGGCGAGGGGCTGTATGGCTGGGGGGAACCCAGCCATTAGGGCCACCCAATTAAAAAATGATAATGTCGGATAAAGGTCATAGACTACCCCAGGAGGGTACCGGGCGCGCCGCGCCCGGAGAATCCCTCACGGAGCCATCTGGCTCCGTCAGCCCCTCGTATTCTGGGGGGGGCAACCGCCATTCCAGCGTAGTGCCGCGCGAAACATCTGGCACCAAAACCCCTGCAAAGGGGCAAAAGGGGAAGGTTGGGGGGGATATGCCCCCGCCAACAGCTGTGGATGGAGTCCCGGCCGTGAGGACACGGTCGAGGTGTCGGGTTGCGGCGCTGGCACGCAGCGACTCCGCGTCGAGTGTGTACAGCGCCGGCACCGGCACTGACATGGACGTCGAGTCGCGGGCGGGCTCGGGCTCGGAAGCCAGTCGGCCTCGGAGCCGGTGCTCATCGGCGGCTCTACGGGAGAGTGAGGAGGGGAGGGATAGCCCAGCTTCCCTCGCCCTCAAATTTCGAGTGACGCCCGGCGCTTCGGCGAAGCGCCGGAAGACGTCTCATCACGCGCCGTCCGATTCTGGCTCGGACACGGAGGTGGAGGTAGTGGAGGGGACGCCCTGTGTAGGAAGGGCTGATTCCCCGATGCCGCCTCCCTCCGCGAGGAAGCTCCTCGGGCAGCCTTTGCCTGCCCGTCGAGACTTCCTCAAGAGGGCTGGGGTCCCGGATGCGTCCCCCTCCGGGGGAGACTCGGTTGCCGACCTCAGGCAACGGTTCGAGGCTGGCGCCGAGACCGTCCTGAGGGTGGCGGCCCGGTCCGGCAACCTGAAAGGGGGGTTCATCCGGGACCTGAAGACTGCAACGGCAGATATGAAGGAGGCCTTCTTCAATCTGTGGGGGCAGACCTCTTCTGACCTCCAGAGGCGCTGGAGGGCAGAGGAATGTGGAAGACATGTGGAAGACATGTGGAAGACGGGCAAGCTGGTCCTCCTGAGAAAGGAGGGCCGCCCCGCGGATTCTCCCTCCGCGTACCGCCCCATAGTGCTGTTGGATGAGGTGGGCAAGCTCTTTGAGCGCGTAGTTGTTGCCCGCCTCTCCAAGCACCTGGTGCGGGTGGGCCCCGACTTATCCGAACGCCAGTTCGGATTCCGGGAGGGCCGATCGACGATTGACGCGATCAGCAGCGTCAAGGCCCTCTCGGAAGAGACGGTCGCCTCGCGCGGGGTGGTATTGGCGGTGTCCTTGGACATCGCCAACGCTTTTAACACCCTGCCGTGGGCGACTATTAGGGAGGCGCTCCGATTTCATGGGGTGCCTCCCTATCTACGCCGAATAGTCGGGGACTACCTGCACCAGAGGAGTGTGTTTTGTGTGGGGCGGAACGGAGAGACGTTCCGGAGGGAGATGTCGTGCGGTGTTCCACAGGGTTCGGTTCTGGGTCCGATACTGTGGAACATCGGCTACGACTGGGTGCTGCGGGGCGCCCTGCCCCCGGGCGTCGGCGTAACTTGCTACGCCGACGACACGTTGGTTACGGCCCGGGGAGCGGATTGCGGGGCAGCTGCCCGTCTTGCCACGGCTGGAGTGGCCCTGGTTGTCGGCAGGATTAGGATGTTGGGACTGGAGGTGGCGCTGGATAAGTCCGAGGCCCTGTTATTTCACGGGCCTCGGCGGGCGCCACCTCCCGATGCCCACATCATCGTTGGAGGGGTCCGCATCGGGGTGGAGCCAAGCATGAAATACTTGGGGCTCTACCTCGACGGCCGCTGGAACTTTCGCGTCCATTTTAGCCGTCTGGCCCCCCGCCTGATGGCGGCAGCGGGAGCGCTTAGCTCTCTGCTGCCGAATATCGGGGGGCCCAGTGTCGTCTGCCGCCGCCTCTATTTGGGGGTGGTGCGGTCGATGGCCCTATATGGAGCGCCCATCTGGGCTGGCGCCCTTGATCGCCAAAATATCGCCCTCCTCAGGAGACCTCAGAGGGCGATGGCGATCAGGGTGTCACGGGCATACCGCACCGTCTCCTTTGAGGCGGCGTGCGTTTTGGCGGCATCGCCGCCCTGGGATTTGGAGGCGGAGGTCCAAGCGTCAGTGTATTACTGGCGCGCTGACCTCCGGCTCCAGGGTGAAGAACCCACGCACAGGGCGGTGGAGACGCGAAGGTCCCAGGCTCGACTGGTCCTCGTGGAAAAGTGGGAGAATAGACTGGCCCAGCCCCGCTATGGGGTGAGGACCGTCGAGGCTGTCCGTCCGGTGATAAGGCAGTGGACGGACAGACGGCGCGGACCGCTCCCCTACCGGCTTACTCAGGTGCTCTCCGGACACGGCTGTTTCGGAGAGTACCTTTGCAAGATAGCCGGTAGGGAGCCGACAACCAGGTGTCACCATTGTGAGGAGTGTGACCGGGACACGGCGCAGCACACGCTGGAGGAGTGCCCGGCGTGGGCCGCGGAGCGCTGTGCCCTGGTCGCTGTGATTGGCCCCGACCTCTCCTTGCCGACCGTCATATCCAAGATGGTCGGCGACGACAGGTGCTGGGGCGCAATGAGGTCCTTCTGCGAGTCTGTCATCTCGCAGAAGGAGGCGGCGGAGCGGGGGCGTGAGGACGATCCTTACGCCCCGGAAGTCCGCCGCCGGAGGAGGGGGCGCAGGAGACGCGCTTATGTCGCTCTCCTGCCCCCCACTTAAGGGTTCCGGGTGGCAAGGCCTCAGGGGGGCCTGCCACCCGTAAACTAAGAACCCTGAGAGGGCGCGCGCGGTGTTCCCGCGCGCCTTCCAACGTTGAAAGGGGAGAGCGGTGAAGCTCTCCCCTGGGGACAAGAGGGGGTCGGGTCCTAAAAAAAAAATGACCCGGCCCGCACCCACACGGGGGGGCCTGCTATGGATGACTCAATTCTTTTAAGAGCTCCCAACAGGCCCCCCCATTGGATGAGAGAGGGAACACCCCAGGTTTTTTAGTGGGTATACCAGCGCGTTTCTTGCTGGGGAGTCCCACACGCCCCGCCGGTGCCGTCCCCTAGCCGGCGGGTAGTGCATGAAGCATTTTTCCTGGGTACAAAAAAAAAAAAAAAAAAAAAAAAAGGTTAGGTTAGGTTAGGTTAGGTTAGGTTAGGTTAGGTTAGGTTAGGTTAGGTTGGGTCCCACCGGGCGGCGGCCATATTGGCGACCGCTGGGGTCGCACAAGTCGTCAATCGTATCCGGCGGTTGGGCCTCGAGGTGGCCTTGTCCAAATCCGAGGCCGTTTGTTTTCACGGCCCTCGGAACCGGCCACCTCCAGAGGCCCATATCATGGTGGGAGGGGTCCGCATCGGCGTCGAGTCAACCCTAAAGTATTTAGGTCTCTTGCTCGACGGCCGGTGGGACTTTACAGCCCATTTTCGACGTTTGGCCCCCATTCTTCGGGGCGCTGCAGGCGCGCTCGCGCGTCTGCTGCCCAACCTTGGGGGGCCAAATACCTCCTGCCGGAGGCTCTACGAGGGGGTCGTGCGGTCCATGGCCCTGTATGGGGCCCCAGTTTGGGCGGATAACCTGACGGCCCGTAACATTTCGGCGCTTCGTGCACCTCAGCGCGCCATGGCCGTCAGGTTAATAAGAGGATACCGTACGATCTCGTTTGAGGCTGCGAGCCTCCTCGCCGGATCGATGCCATGGGACCTGGAAGCGGCGCTCCTGGCGTCGCTCTATCGTTGGCGCCAGGAGTTGCTAGCTCGGGGCGAAGGACCTACTCTTTCCGCAGTCGAGGCGGCGAGGTCCGAGCTCCGCCAGGTCCTAGTGGCGAATTGGAAGGAGCGACTTGTGCACCCCAGTGCCGGGCACGCCACGATCGTGGCGGTAAGTCCCGTGTTTGAGGAGTGGCTGGAGAGGCGGCATGGCGCCCTCACCTTCCGGCTGACACAGGTTTTGACCGGCCATGGTTGTTTTGGCCGGTTCCTGTGTCGGATAGGCCGGCAAGAGACGCCCGGTTGTCACCACTGCGGCGACTGCCGCGACGTTGTTGAGGACACGGCGCTGCACACATTGGCGGTTTGCCCCGCCTGGGCATCGCAGCGCCGTGATTTGATCGCGGCAGTCGGATCGGTTGCCCTCTCGCTCCCGGCCGTAGTTCTGTCTATGGTCCGGAGTGAGAGGTCGTGGAGCGCCGTCGCCTCCTTTTGTGAGGAAGTCATTTCCATCAAGGAGGCGGCGGAGCGGGAGAGGGAGCGTTTAAACCCTCTCCCCAACCGCAGAGCCGGGCGCCGGAGGGCGCGAGACGACCTCCAGCCACCGTGAGGTTTGACCTGGGGGTGGCGGGCTTTGTGGGCCTGCCCGCCATCCGTTCAGCACCAGGTCCGAGAGGCGGCGTGCGTGTTCCCACGCGCGCCTCTGTGTCGAGTCCGTCTCCCCTCTAGAGGGGGGACAGTAGGGAATATGTAGAAGGTACCAGCGGGTAGATCTTTTGTGTAGTGGCCTGCCGTTTCATACGGCGGGCCGTAACCTCGGCGGGGTCGCGACTGCATGTGAAAGTGATTCGCGCGGCCCCGTCGACAGTGGTTTGTTGAGGAACACCGTGGTAGGTTTAGTCGGTATTCCGGGAGGTTCATTTTATCGTTTAACATCTTTCATTTACCCCGGCGAGTCCGACATAACCCCTCCGCCCGCCCCCGCGGAGGGGTATGCGTCATAGCATTCCCCCACGTAAAAAAAAAAAAAAAAAAAGGTTAGGTTGGGTCCACTGCGCCAGGGCTCAGGATCTTATCCTCCAGAGCATGGCGCAGTGGTCAATTAATGTCGCCATCGTCGCCGAGCCCTACTTTGTCCCTCCCAGTGATGGCTGGGTAGGGGACCTCAGTGACTCGGTGGCGATCATTTCGCTGGCCGCCGCCGGCACCCCGTCCTTCGAGAACATAGTTCGAGGACGGGGCTGCGTCGCAGCACAAATAGGAGAAGCGGTTGTGGTGGGCGGTTACTTCTCACCCAACCGATCTCTCGCCGACTTCGAGGAGTATCTCCTCGAACTTAGCGTCGTCGTCGCTCGCAGCCACCCTCGGCCTGTGCTCGTCGTCGGGGACCTCAATGCCAAATCCTCGGCTTGGGGTTCACCGACCACGGATGCGAGGGGTGAACTGCTTGAGGAGTGGGCCGTTGAAAACGGCCTGCAAGTCCTCAATCGTGGATCAGTGCACACGTGCGTGCGTCAGCGGGGCGGTTCCATCGTGGACGTGTCCTTTGCGAGCCCCGCTCTAGCGCGCCGTGTCGTAGGCTGGCGTGTCGTCGAGGGGGTGGAGACGTTGTCGGATCATCGTTACATCCGGTTCGACGTCTCCGCCCAGACCTCCGGCGCGCCCGTTCGAAGATATACGATTGAGGGCGGTCCGCGTTGGGCCTTGTCTAAATTAAATCGGGAGGTCCTCCTGGAAGCCTCCATCGTTCAGGCCTGGGTGCGTTCTCCGGCTGGGCCTGAAAACATCGAGATGGAGGCTGAGTGGTTCCGGGAGGCAATGAGTCAAATTTGCGATGCGGCGATGCCGCGAGTAAGATCTACTCCATCGAGGCGCCGGGTGTACTGGTGGTCGGATTATATCGCGCGGCTACGGTATTCCTGTGTAGCTGCGCGACGCCGGTACATCCGGCTGCGCAGAAGGCGTCGCCGCCCTCCCGATTTCACGGAGAGACAGGCGGAACTCTATGAGGCCTACAGAGCGGCCAAACAATCGTTAAAAGCTGAGATTATGCGGGCCAAACATCAGGCCCGCCAGGAGTTTCTAGAGACTCTGGACCGGAATCCCTGGGGGCGTCCATACCTTATGGTAATGTCGAAGCTTCGCCCATGGGCGCCCCCTTTGACCCAGAGTCTCCGTCCGGAGCTCCTGCGAGAGGTGGTGGCCGCTCTGTTTCCTTCCAGAGCGGAGCACCCTCCTCCGCCTATGGTTCCGCCTTCCGTGGCGTCCAACGCGGACTTTGACGACGACGTTGTTCCCGAAGTGACCCGGGTAGAATTACGAGCGGCGGTGTCACGACTTCGTGCGAAGAACACCGCCCCAGGACCCGACGGCATTCCAGGCCGTGCGTGGGTCCTGGCCCTTGAGGAGCTCGAGCCCCGACTCAGGGGACTCCTCACATCGTGTCTTCGGGAGGGCCAGTTCCCGAGTCAGTGGAAGGTTGGGAAACTGGTCCTCCTCAGGAAGCCGGGGCGTCCGGCGGACAGTCCGTCCGCCTACCGGCCCATTGTTTTGCTGGACGAGGTCGCTAAATTGTTTGAGAGAATTATCGCGGAGCGCCTCGTCCGGCACTTGTCTTCGGTGGGCCCGGATTTGGCGGACAGTCAGTATGGCTTCCGTCGCGGGCGCTCCACCATCAACGCGATTCAGCGTGTGAGGAGTTTGGCGGAGGAAGCAGTTGCCCGGGGCGAGGTCGTCTTGGCGGTGTCACTCGACATTGCCAACGCCTTTAATACCTTGCCCTGGAGTTGTATTAGGGAGGCGTTAGTTTTCCATTGCGTGCCTCCCTACCTCCGTCGCATAGTCGGGGCTTACTTAAATAATAGATTTATTGTTTATCCGGGTCATGACGGTTGGAGTCGGCGAGAGATGTCGTGCGGTGTTCCACAGGGATCGGTTCTGGGTCCGCTCCTGTGGAACATCGGCTACGACTGGGTGCTGCGAGGTGCGCTCCTCCGTGGCATCGGCGTCATTTGTTACGCCGACGATACCTTAGTCACGGCGAGGGGTAAGTCGCACCGGGCGGCGGCCATGTTGGCGACCGCTGGGGTTGCACAAGTCGTTGGTCGTATCCGGCGGTTGGGCCTGGAGGTGGCTCTTTCTAAGTCCGAGGCCATTTTCTTTTATGGTCCTCGGAACCGGCCACCTCCAGGGGCCCACATTATGGTAGGAGGGGTCCGCATCGGCGTCGGGTCGACTCTCAAGTATCTGGGACTCGTACTCGACAGCCGGTGGGACTTTGCTGCACATTTTCGGGGTTTGGCCCCCAGTCTTCTGGGCGTTGCAGGCGCGTTAGCGCGCCTGCTGCCCAATTTAGGGGGGCCAAACGCCTCCTGCCGGAGGCTCTACGAGGGGGTCGTGCGGTCTAAGGCCCTATACGGAGCACCCGTGTGGGCCAACACCCTGACGGCCAAAAATGTGGCCGCTCTTCGGCGGCCACAACGCGTCATCGCCGTCAGGGCAATTCGAGGTTACCGCACGATTTCCTTCGAGGCAGCGAGCCTCCTTGCCGGATCATCGCCCTGGGACCTAGAGGCCGGGCTCCTGGCGTCGCTATTTCAATGGCGCCAGGAGGCACTGGTACGGGGTGAAGTGCCGTCGCATCGCGATATCGAGGTGCGGCGGCGCGAGCTCCGCGGGGTCCTAGTGGCAGAATGGGAGGAACGACTTGTCAATCCCAGCGCCGGGCACGCCACAATCGTGGCGGTAAGACCCGTGCTCAGAGAGTGGCTGGAGAGGCGTCATGGCGCCCTCACGTTTCGTCTGACGCAGGTGCTGACCGGCCACGGTTGTTTCGGTCGGTACCTGTGTCGAATAGGCAAACAGGAGACGCCCGGTTGTCATCACTGCGGCGACTGCCGCGTCGTTGTCGAAGACACGGCGTTGCACACATTGGCGGATTGCCCTGCTTGGGCCACGCAACGCCGTGTCATGCACGCGGCAGTCGGTAGGGTCGTCCTCTCGCTCGAGGCTATGGTTCTGTCCATGGTTTCGAGTGAGAGGTCTTGGAATGCCGTTGCCTCCTTCTGTGAGGAGGTGATGTTAGTGAAGGAGGCGGCGGAGAGGGAGAGGGAACGTTCAATCCCTCTCCCCAACCGCAGAGCCGGGCGCAGGAGGGCGCGAGACGACCTCCAGCCACCTTGAGTAGAAGCCTGCGGGCGGTGGACCCATTGGGGCCGTCCACCGCCCGATCAGCGCAGGTCCGAGTAGGCGGCGTTCGTGTTCCGCGCACGCCTCTCGATGACGGAAGGGGGAACAGGTCCCCCGTTTTGTCGTAGGGGACAAGGTCCCCCAATCTTTTGTTTGTTAGATGGTTGTGTGGGACCCGCCATGTCCATCGGCGGGTCGAACCTTCGGCGGGGTCGCGATTTGGATGTGAGAGCGATTCGCGCGGCTCCGCCATAAAGGTGTGAGGAACACCGCGGTGGTTTTAGTCGGTTCAGCCCAAATCCATCATAGGGGCTGGATCCCGACATATCCCCATCGCCCGCCCCAAAACCGGCGATGGGGAATGTGATTGCACATTTCCCCGCGTAAAAAAAAAAAAAAAAAAAAAAGGTTAGGTTGGGTCAGTTTCCCAGTGTGTGGAAGGAGGGGAGGCTGGTCCTGCTCAGGAAGGAGGGGCGCCCCGCGGACTCGCCGTCCGCGTATCGGCCCATAGTGCTGCTCGACGAGGCGGGCAAACTTTTCGAGCGTATTATCGCAGATCGCCTCGTCAGCCACTTGTGCAGGGAGGGGCCGAACCTGGACGACAACCAATTTGGTTTTCGTCGGGGGCGCTCCACCATAGACGCCATCATGCGCGTGAGGGCCCTGGTGGAGGAGACGGTGTCCCGGGGTGGGGTGGTGCTGGCGGTGTCTTTAGATATCTCCAACGCATTCAACACCCTACCCTGGAGTTGTATTCGGGAGGCTCTGAAATACCATCGCGTGCCTCCCTACCTCCGCCGTACAGTAGGGGCTTACCTGGAGGGTAGATGCGTCACCTATCGGGGACGCGACAGTGCCGGTCGGCACCTCATGTCGTGCGGTGTTCCGCAGGGATCGGTCTTGGGACCGCTCCTGTGGAACATCGGCTACGACTGGGTGCTGAGAGGCGAACTCCTGTCGGGTGCCGACTTGACGTGTTATGCGGACGACACGCTCGTAACTGCCCGGGGGAGCTCGCACAGGGAAGCGACGTTGATAGCCACGGCTGCGGTGTCACAGGTGGTGAACCGCATCCGGCGCCTGGGCCTGGAGGTGGCCCTAAACAAGTCGGAGGCCATGGTGTTTCATGGCCCCCGACGTGTGCCGGCGCCGGGATCACACATCGTGGTCAGCGGGGCCCGGATAGCTGTCGAGTCCACCATGAAGTATCTGGGATTGGTACTCGACAGCCGATGGGAATTCGGGCCCCACTTCCGGCGGCTGGCGCCCAAGCTGATGGGCGCAGCGGGCGCGCTTTCAACGTTGCTTCCCAACTTGGGGGGCCCGAGCGCCGCCTGTAGGCGGTTGTACGTGGGAATCGTGCGGTCCATGGCCCTGTATGGGGCCCCTGTGTGGGCGATGGACATGACGGCCAGCACTCTCGCCATTCTGCGCACACCGCAGAGGGCGATGGCCGTCAGAGTCGTCCGCGGGTATCGCACGATTTCCTACGAGGCGGCTTGCGTCCTGGCCGGATCCCCGCCCTGGGACCTAGAGGCGAAAGTACTCGCGTCATTATATCGATGGCGCGAGGAAGAGCGGGCACGGGGCTCGAGGCCGGTGCAGCGGCAGATCGCGCTGCGCCGAGAGGAGCTCCGTCAGGTCTTGGTGGCGGAATGGCGGCAAAGGCTTCTGCGCCCTGCCGCCGGCCTCGCTACCGTCGAGGCGATCCGGCCGGTACTCAACGACTGGCTCGGGAGAAGGCACGGCTCCCTGTCGTTTAGGGTGACGCAGGTGCTGTCGGGGCACGGCTGCTTCGGCAAGTACCTGTGCCGCATAGACAGGGAGCCGGACGCTCGGTGCCATCACTGCGTCCATTGCGGGGAGGACACGGCGCAGCACACGCTCGCCGAGTGTGTAGCTTGGGAGGAGCAGCGCCGTGTCCTCACAAATGAAGTAGGAGGCGATCTGTCGCTGCCGGCCGTAGTGCGGAGGATGGTTGGTAGCGCAGAGTCGTGGGACGCGGTGGTGTCCTTCTGCGAGGACGTGATGTCGCAGAAGGAAACTGCGGAACGGGAGAGGGAGATCTCGACTCCCTTCCCCGGCCGCAGAAGGCGCACCGGGCGCAGGAGAAGGGCGGACAACGCCCGTTTCCGGCCCCCATGAATGGGTCCAGGGGCGAGGGACTTGGGGAAGTCCCCGCCCCCTATTCGATGGACCCGAGTCGCAGGCGCGCGCGGGTGTCGGCGCGCGCCTTTGAGGCGATGCACGGGGTAGTTCAACACCTCACTACCCCATGCAGGAGACGAGGCCCGGACAGACCCGGCCAGCACTAGTGCGGGGCTGCGGAAGAATTTGGACTCCCGCGGCCCCGCGCGCACGTGCGAGGAGACACCGGGGTGGTTTTAGCCGGTAAAAGTCCGGCACGCCCCTCCGCCTTTCCCCAGGCGGAGGTAGTCCATGAGGATTTCCCCCCGAAAAAAAAAAAAAAAAAAAAAAAAAAGGTTAGGTTAGGTTAGGTTGGGGTGTGTGGCCAGAGAGAACCTCCTAGTGTGCCTGACGGTTGCTAGTCCTTTCCACATTTTCGTGGATGGGAACGGCAGACGTTGGGCCGGTACACCCCGGGCAACACGGGTAATCATGTCCTTTCGGGGGCATTATTACTCGTGGCTAATACTCTGGCACGCGCGTAGGGAACCCGAGGCGTTTTGTCTCGGGGTTATCGGCCCGCGAGGGCCGCGTTTGGGGGTCTCTCCACGTGTTCCTCTGATCAACAGAGGACACGTGGATTTGAGACGGGGGGGATAGAGGAAGAAAACCTCTTTAAAAAATCACCAGTGGGGGCCGTAAGGCCGGGGCGGTTTATTTTATTTACTTTATTCTATTTTATTTACTTTATTTTAGTATATTTTATTTTATTTTTACTTTATTTATTTTGTTTACATTGTTTGCACTAGTAGTACTAGTAGCACACAAGCGCCTGTAGTCGGATACCACATCTGATATGGATGGATTGTGCGTGGAGTTGAGAGTTGAGGGCTGCCAGTAGTTCTGGCATTAGGCGGTGGCACATAGGGGAAGGGAAACCTAACCCTGCCTCCGTCTTCACATCGTTACCCGTTGAGTGTCGTTGATCACGTCTAGCGGCTCAACGGGACCGAGGGGCTTGCCTTAGTTGGCCGGCCCGCGAGAAGGAAAACTCAGACCACCCAACAGCGAAGTTGTAAAAACCTCTGGGTACCTGCCGTCCCCCAGCAGTATGTAGGCCTTCCCTCGGAATGAGCGTCACCCGAGGGTCGATTATAGATCGTCTCTACTCGTGGGAATTTTATGGATAATTCAGTACAAAACCAAAAACTCGATGAGAAGGAGGAGAAGAAGACGGAGGAGCAAGGAGTCCTTTTGCGCGACTCCAAAGGGCGCTTTAAGCGCCCTTTACGACCACGCGTCAGCGATGGCGGAAGAATGAGGGCATGCACGCCCACCAGTGCGTGTCCTTCAGAGAGCCGGACGTCATTGGCGTCGACGCCGAACGGAAGCCGGAGGAGCTCCGTGAGCCTCGGTGTCGAGTCCGAGTCCGAGGACCTGGACTCCCGCGACCTCAGCGGTCGGGTCTCTAGGACCCGGAAGCGTAGCAGGAGCAGGTCGCCAGAGGCGGAGCGCAACGCACCAGCGATCAAGGTGCCCGCCCCCAGTTCGCCGGTACATGGGTCACGGTCAGTGACCCAGGACCCATTTAGTAGGCGGGAATCGGTCGCCCGCACCCGACAAGAGGGGGAGCGCGCAGCAGAGCAATTTGTTGCGCAGCTCCTGGACGAGAGCTCGAGCTCTGATGTAGACCTCGTCCAGTCCGCCGCAGACTCTGTGGCCGCCATAATCACGGTGGCCACAAAAAGCCAAAATTTGAAGGGCACCTTTGTTAATGCCCTCAAAAAGGCGGCCTCTCACCTCCAGGAGGTGGTGCAAACGCTCGCGGAGCGCACCACCTCCGACGAGACGAGGCGGTTGCGGGCGGCAAATGACCGCCTGGCAGGGGAGGTGGCTGAGCTCCGTGCTGAGCTCAGCCTACTTAAGGAATGCTTGCGGCAGCCAAATGCCATACCTCGGCAAGGAGAGGAGCAGTGCTCCCTGCTGACCGACGCGCAGCTGCGCCAGGTCATGTCGTCCGTTGGGACCATGATCAACGTGCGGCTGGGGAGTCTGGAGGCAAGATTACCTCCAGAACCGCGCCGCCGTCCACCACTCGCAGCGGATAACCACTCGCCCGCTGCTAGGGACCCAGTGGTCACGTCGGGCCAGCGGTCCTACGCGACGGCGGCGTCAGCGTCGGCCAGCGTCCCCGCGGGGTCGAAACCTGCAGCCGGGAAGAAGGGGACTTCCAAAGCCCCTTCCCAGTCCCAGAGGGACTTCCCGCCCTTGAGTTCAACACCTGCGGGCTCAAGACGCGCCCCGGCGCCGAAGGAACGGGCACCCGCAACAACCACGGGTGCGCCAAGACTGGTTTCTGTCCCTGGTCCGTCTGCGTCTTCTAATGAGGGCTGGCAGACGGCCGGGGAGAAAATGGAGATTCGGCGTCGGAAGAGGCGCGAACGCAGGAGCGCTGCAAGGGCTGCGGCTGCCGAGCGGCAAAAAGAAGTGAAGAAGAGCAAGAAGGCGAAAAAGAAGAGGCCCGGGAAGCTCCGGCCGCCAAGATCGGCCGCCGTGGTCGTAACGGTGTCGCCGGAGGCGGCGGAGCGCGGCCTTTCCTACGCCGCCGTCTTTAAGAAGGCGCGGGAGAGCGTCGGTGTGGCGGACCTAGGCCCCACCGGCATCAAGACCCGCCTTGCCCAAACGGGGGCTCGCATTCTTGAGTTCCCCGGTGCGGAGGGCGCAAAGACGGCGGACACAATCGCGGAAAGGCTGCGAGGGTTGTTCGGGGCGGAGGAAGGCGTAAAGATCGCCAGGCCCGTGAAGTGCGTGGAATTCCGTGTCACTGGCCTGGACGATTCGATCACGCCTGACGATGTCCGGGAGGCTATCCAGGCTAAAACTGGATGCAGCCTGGACAACGTCAAGGTTGGCGCAATCCGCCCCGGTCCTGGCGGTGTCGGAGCTGTGGTAGCGCAGTGCCCCGTCGCAGCAGCCAACACTTTGGTTGCTGGAGGAAGGCTCCTCGTAGGCTGGAGTTCCGCCAAGGTCTCTTTGTTGGCGGCCAGGCCTGCGAGGTGCCATAAATGCATGGCCGAGGGGCACGTGCGCGCCACATGCAGAAGTGGCTTCGACTGCAGCGGACTATGCTTCCGCTGCGGCCAGCCGGGGCACAAGGCGACGGATTGTTCCGCCACCCCCCATTGCCCCGCGTGTGCGGCGGGTAAATTGCCCGCCAATCATATTATGGGGCGAAGGGGATGCAACCCTCCCCGGGCTTCCAAGCCCAAGAACGTCGCGGGTAGCCAATCGACCCAGGCTACCCCCGTCGTCGTCGCCGCTCTTTCGCCGTCGCGGATGGAGGAGGATGTGGTTGCAAGTACTTCGGCCCAATAATGGACCACGACTGCACCCATCTCCTCCAGGCGAACCTCAACCACTGCGCCGGTGCGCAGGATCTCTTCCTGCAATCCATTGCGCAGTGGTCGATTGGTGTGGCCGTAGCCGCGGAGCCCTATTATGTTCCTCCCCGCCCAAACTGGGTGGGTGACCGGGACGGCTCCGTGGCAGTCATCAGCTCCACGGCCCCGCGTTCCCCGCCCTTGTCGCTCAAAGATAGGGGCTCGGGATACGTGGCGGCCGAATGGGGGGGATTACTCGTTTTCGGGGTGTACTTCTCCCCCAATCGGAGTCTGGCTGATTTCGAGGTCTTCCTCACCTCTTTGGAGACCTCGATACGGCGTTTGGCATCAGGCCGCGTCCTGGTGATGGGGGACTTCAACGCAAAGTCCGGCGCGTGGGGGTCTCCCAGAACGGACGCCCGCGGTAGAGCGGTGGAAGAGTGGGCAAATTCGGTGGGCCTCTGTCTGCTCAACAGAGGCACCACCGACACTTGTGTTCGGCAGCAGGGCGGGTCGATAGTGGACCTCTCGTTCGCTAGCCCTGCTGTCGCGAACAACGTAAGGAACTGGCGAGTCCTAGAGGAGGTCGAGACTCTCTCGGATCACCGCTATATCCGAGCAGAGATCTCCCGGAATCCTCAGGACCCAGTTAGGGGTCACATGGCGGACAGAGCTCCCCGGTCTCCGCGGTGGGCTGTGGGTCGTTTGAACCGGGACCTGTTAGAGGAGGCAGCCATAGTGCAGTCGTGGCTGTCTCCAGTGCCTCCTGACGAGGGGGTTGATGCTGCGGCGGGTCGCATTCGTGTTGCGCTTACGCAGGTGTGCGATGCGGCCATGCCGCGCGTCCGACGTCGGCCTCCTAAGAGGGAGGTCTACTGGTGGTCCCGGGAGTTGGTGGACCTCCGCGAGGCCTGCATTCGTGCCCGGAGGTCCTACACCCGCAGCCGGCGGCGACGCCGCGATGATAACGGGGAGGGCCAGCTGTACGAAGCGTACCAAGCAGCGCGTGACGCTCTGAAGCTGGCCATCTGTCGCGCCAAGGAGCAGTCGCGGCAGGAGATGCTGGAGGGTCTCGATCGTGACCCCTGGGGTCGCCCATACCGCGCGGCGCTGAGCAAGCTCCGCGCGACGGGCCCCCCCCTTACCGAGTCCCTTCAGCCTAGCTTCCTCACCGAAGTGGTCGAGGGCCTATTCCCGCCACAGGCGGAGCACACGCCCCCGGCGATGGCCGCAGAGGCCGAAGTCCGGGAGGCCGACGAAGAGGTGGTGGTTCCGCCTGTCACGGAGGCGGAGATGGGGGCGGCCGTTCTGCGCATTCGATCGAAGCGGACCGCCCCCGGGCCGGACGGAATTCCGGCCCGAGTGTTGGCCCTTGCCCTTGACCACATGGGCGACCGCCTCAGGGAACTGTTTGACGCGTGTCTGTCGTCGGGGAGGTTCCCTGAGTGCTGGAAGGTGGGGAAGCTGGTGCTCCTGCCCAAACCGGGGAGAGCCCCGGACTCGGTCGCGGCCTACAGGCCTATCGTACTGCTGGACGAGGCGGGGAAGTTGCTGGAGAGGATTCTCGCTGCCCGCATCGTCCGGCACCTCGAGGAGGTGGGGCCCGATCTGTCGGACGCCCAGTTTGGTTTCCGCGCCGGGCGTTCGACGATCGACGCCATTCTGGCTCTGAGGACCGCGACCGAGGAAGCCGTCAGGGGAGGCGGCGTGATGTTGGCGGTGTCCTTAGACATCGCCAACGCATTTAATACTCTGCCATTCGGCAGCATCAGAGAGGCACTCCGATTCCATGGGGTGCCCGCATACCTGAGGCTGCTGATGGCAGACTATTTGGAGCGGAGGTTTGTGTTGTGCGAGGACCGAGCAGGCGACGAAGTGCGCAGGGCTATATCGCACGGTGTTCCACAGGGGTCCGTCCTTGGCCCTCTCCTGTGGAACATCGGCTATGACTGGGCCCTGCGCGGAGTCTTGCCCCCTGGGCTGAGCGTGTTCTGTTACGCTGACGACACGTTGGTAGGAGCCCGGGGACGCAACTTTGAGGAGGCGGCTCGCCTGGCCACCACGGGGGTCTCTCAGGTGGTCGGGCGAATCGAGACGCTGGGGCTTAAGGTGGCCCTCAACAAGACGGAGGCCCTGTTGTTCCATGGGCCCCGTCGCGGGCCGCCTGCCGGCGCCTCGATCACCGTCGGCTCGGTCCTCGTACCGGTTCAGGCTCAGATGAGATATTTGGGCCTGGTGTTGGATGGGCGATGGCTCTTCGACGAGCACTTCCGCCAGCTTGAGCCGAAACTGGACGGCGCGGCGTCCGCCCTCGGGCGATTATTGCCCAACCTGGGCGGACCCAGCTTAGCGTGCCGGAGGCTTTACACGGGGGTAGTCCGGTCGATGGCGCTGTACGGCGCACCGGTGTGGGCGGGGTCCCTGACCGCCCAGAACCGCGCGCGGTTATGCCGACCGCAGCGCACTTTGGCGGTCAGGGCAATACGCGGGTACCGCACCGTGTCCGCAGACGCGGCATGCGCGCTGGCCGGTACACCCCCGTGGGACTTGGAGGCGGAAGTGCTCGCCGACGTTTATCGGCGAACGGCCGAATTTCGAGCAGGCGGAGGCGGTCGCCCTCTGCTCGAGCAGGTGCGCGAGTGGCGCGAGGCCGCTCGCCGAGCCATCGTGGCCCGATGGTCAGCCCGGCTGGAGGCTCCACGTGCGGGTCTTCGCACGGTGGAGGCGCTCCGGCCGGTCCTTTCGTTGTGGGTGTGGCGACAGCACGGGACCCTTTCCTTCCGGCTGGTGCAGGTGTTATCCGGGCACGGGTGCTTCGGATACTACCTGCACAAGGTCGCGAGGAGGGAATCGAGTCCCGCCTGTCACCACTGCGATTGTGGCGAGGACACGGCGCAGCATACGCTGGAGTTCTGCCCGGCGTGGGCGCAGCAGCGTCGTGCCCTCGTCGAGACCATCGGTGTGGATCTCTCGCTATCGGCCATAATCCGCTCCATGGCCGATAGCGACAGGAATTGGTGTGCGGTCGCATCCTTCTGCGAGAACGTCATCTCGCAGAAGGAGGCGGCGGAGCGGGCCAGGGAGGAAAGTCTCCTCGCTGACCCGATCCGTCGCCGGCGAGCTGGGCGGCGTCGGCGCGCCGATGCGCGTCTGATGCCCCCCTAGCGATGGCTGAGGGTGGGAGATCGGAGTATGTTTTCTCCCACCCGCACCCTTCCGTGTAGGCGCGGCGTCTCTGGTGCACCCAGACGCCGCCGCAAGTGCTGGTGCCCGCGGGTCGTGGGCAGTCGCTGGGTGGGTCGCTGATGTTGTATCAGGTTCCGGTGGCCCACCCGCTAAGGCGAGGCGACGGTGCACAGGGGGGTTTTAGTCGGTATGCCGGCCGTTCGCTCTAGGCCGGAGAGCCCGACATAACCGTCCCACCTCCCCGAGTGGGGCGGTATGCATCAGGAGCATTTCCCCCCTCCCAAAAAAAAAAAAAAAAAAAAAAAAAAAAAGGTTAGGTTAGGTTAGGTTAGGTTAGGTTAGGTTAGGTTAGGTTAGGTTCGGGCACGCCACGATCGTGGCGGTAAGTCCCGTGTTTGAGGAGTGGCTGGAGAGGCGACATGGCGCCCTCACCTTCCGGCTGACACAGGTTTTGACCGGCCATGGTTGTTTTGGCCGGTTCCTGTGTCGGATAGGCCGGCAAGAGACGCCCGGTTGTCACCACTGCGGCGACTGCCGCGACGTTGTTGAGGACACGGCGCTGCACACATTGGCGGATTGCCCCGCCTGGGCATCGCAGCGCCGTGAGTTGGTCGCGGCAGTCGGATCGGTTGCCCTCTCGCTCCCGGCCGTAGTTCTGTCTATGGTCCGGAGTGAGAGGTCGTGGAATGCCGTCGCCTCCTTTTGTGAGGAAGTCATTTCCATCAAGGAGGCGGCGGAGCGGGAGAGGGAACGTTTAAACCCTCTCCCTAACCGCAGAGCCGGGCGCCGGAGGGCGCGAGACGACCTCCAGCCACCATGAGGTTTGACCTGGGGGTGGCGGGCTTTGTGGGCCTGCCCGCCATCCGTTCAGCACCAGGTCCAAGAGGCGGCGTGCGTGTTCCCACGCGCGCCTCTGTGTCGTGTCCGTCTCCCCTCTAGGGGGGGGACAGTAGGGCTTTTGGAGTGGTATACCTAGGGTAGGAGTTTCGTGTAGTGGCCTGCCGTTTCACACGGCGGGCCGTAACCTCGGCGGGGTCGCGACTGCATGTGAAAGTGATTCGCGCGGCCCCGTCGACAGTGGTTTGTCGAGGAACACCGTGGTAGGTTTAGTCGGTATTCCGGGAGGTCCATTGTATTGTTTAACATCTTTCTCTTACCCCGGCGAGTCCGACATAACCCCTCCGCCCGCCCCCGCGGAGGGGTATGCGTCATAGCATTCCCCCACGTTAAAAAAAAAAAAAAAAAAAAAAAAAGGTTAGGTTAGGTTAGGTTAGGTTAGGTTAGGTTAGGTTAGGTTAGGTTGGGGTGTGTGGCCAGAGAGAACCTCCTAGTGTGCCTGACGGTTCTGCCGTTCCCATCCACATTTTTCGTGGATGGGAGCGGCAGACGTTGGGCCGGTACACCCCGGGCAACACGGGTAATCATGTCCTTTCGGGGGCATTATTACTCGTGGCTAATACTCTGGCACGCGCGTAGGGAACTCGAGGCATCTTGTCTCGGGGTTATCGGCCCGCAAGGGTCGCGTTTGGGGGTCTCTCCACGTGTTCCTCTGATTAGCAGAGGATACGTGGATTTTAGACGGGGTGGTTAGGTTAGGTTAGATTAGGTTTTAGGTTAGGTAGGTTTAGGTTTAGGGTTAGGTCGGTAGGCAGGTTTAGGTTTAGGGTTAGGTAGGTAGGCAGGTTTAGGTTTAGGGTTAGGTAGGTAGGTAGGTTAGGTAGATGGGTTAGGTAGGCAGGTTAGGTTAGGTTTAGGTAGGTCATAGAGGAAGACAACCTCTAAAAAATCACTGGGCTGTTAGGCCGAGGTGGGTGTGCTTCCTGCCCAGGCGGGCGGTCTTGGGGCGGGTCGATCGGTCCAGCATGGACCCCCATCCGGCCCAACCCGTAATCCTGAACTGACAGGACCGGGGGCCTTCGGGCTGCGAGGAAGAAAACCTCTATAAAAATAACCCAAAGCCCAAGTTTTTGGTGGCCCAGCGAGGGGCTGTATGGCTGGGGGGAACCCAGTCATTAGGGCTACCCAAAACCCAAAACAAATCAATGATGTCGGATCAAAGGAGAAATCTACCCCAGGAGGGTACCGGGCGCGCCGCACCCGGAGAATCCCTCACGGAGCCTTCTGGCTCCGTCTGCCCCTCGTATTCTGGGGGGGGCAACCGCCATCACAGCGCCGTGCCGCGCGAAACATCCGGCACCGAAATTTCCGCCTTGGGCTCCGGCCCGGACAAGGCGTCGACGGTAGGCCCCAAAAAGGGGAAGGTTGTAGGGGGTAGGACCCCACTGTCAGTAGGACGCGACCCGGTTGACACCCGGCGCTCGCAGGTATCCGGGCCTGCGAGTGTTAAATTGGTGACCGACGGATGCGCAGGGGTAGGCGACCAGGCCCCTGTAGCGGATATGGATACTGGAAGCGATGGAAATCGGTCGCATGGGACGTCTTCCGTTAGGAAACGTCCCGTGTGCCAGTCCTCAGACGAGGAAGGCCTGCCGGCCCCCAAGTTGCCGACTTCGAGGAGGGGTCGGCAGGCATCGAGAGGGGCGAGTGCTTCGCAGCCGCGGAGGGATAAGCACGGACGTTTCGTGCGCTCCAATACCTCGGCGGCTAGAGAAGCCGAGAGTGACATGGGAGTCACTACAGAGGACCCTGGCGATGGCGGTGAAAGCTGTGCCTCGCTGGGGAGCTCAAAGGCCGAAATAATCGCCGCCAAGAGGGAGCAGCGCAAAGCCGTCGCGACCGACGAAGTGTCGGAAATGGCCCGACGCGCTCGCGAGCGACGAGCTGCTCTGGCGGCGGTTGGGGGAGAGCCATCTGCGGTGGCCTTGAGCCAGCTGGCTCTGGATGGGGTGGACTTAGTCCTGAAGGTTGCCACCAAGTCCGGCAGCCTGAAGGGCACGTTCACCCGTGGCTTAAAGGAGGCTGCCGCGGATATCAGGGAGGCGGTTGGCATCCTCCTCAACAGGACGGCCTCTGACGAGGTCGCAAAGTTACAGGAGGAAAACAGCCGCCTCCGAAATGACCTCGAGGACCTCCGGCGGCAAGTTGCTGCGCTAAGCGAGCAACAGCAGCGACGCACGTCCACCAACGCCGCACCTGAAGTGGCCCTGACTCCCGCACCGCGACCGGCAAGCCCTCGTACCGACGAAGAGGTCGAGCGCATTGTCCGGCTCTGCATGCTCCAGTGCGGGAGCATGGTTAACGCTCGGCTGGAGGCGATTTCTCGGCGTCTCCCGGCGGAAATCCTCCGTCCGCCTCTAGCAGCTGACACGCGGAGGACTGAGGTGCCGTTGAGACTTGCGCCTCAAAAGGGGAAGCCCGCGAAGGGCAACAAAAAGCCCGCGGAGGGAGCTCCTCCGACCGACCAGCCCACGACTGCCGGGTCTAAGGGTGAGACCTGGGCGAAAGTCGTTGGCCGCAAGAAGGCCCGCAAAGCCGCCAAGAAGGCCGCAGCAGCTGCATGCGCCCCCGGTGGAACCACAAAGTCGGTTGAGCAGCCTGCGCGGCGGACTGCCAAAGGCGGTCGCAAAGGACCGATGATACATGCCCCGCGTTCCGAAGCTGTGACGCTCACGCTACAGCCCGGGGCTGCGGAGCGCGGCGTAACGTACCTGTCGGTCATTGCCGAGGCCAAGGCCAAGATCAAATTATCAGATCTTGGCCTCCAATCCGTCACCCTCAGGCAGGCTGCCACGGGTGCGCGGCTGTTCGAGGTGGCTGGTGCTGCGAGCGGCAGTGCCGAAAAGGCGGACGCTCTAGCCGCCAAGATGAGGGAGGTCCTCAACCCTGAGGACGTCCGGGTCTCCAGGCCAATGAAAACCGCAGAGGTGCGGATTGCTGGTCTGGACGACTCCGTGACCTCTGAGGAGGTGGTGGCGGCCGTTGCCCGAAGCGGAGAGTGTCCGTCGGACAAGGTGCGGGCCGGCGATATACGCGCCGACGCCACCGGACTCGGCGTAGTCTGGGTTCGGTGCCCTGTAGCGTCGGCGAAGAAGATCGCCGATAGCGGCAGATTGCTGGTTGGCTGGGTTGCAGCGAGGGTGAAACTCCTGCAGCCCCGGGCTTTGCATTGCTTCCGGTGCCTGGAGAACGGGCACGTCCGGGCAAAGTGCACCGCCGAGATTGACCGTAGTGATCTTTGTTATCGCTGCGGTCAGCCCGGCCACAAGGCGGCGCAAACCGCAGAGGGCGATGGCCGTCAGAGTCGTCCGCGGGTATCGCACGATTTCCTACGAGGCGGCTTGCGTCCTCGCCGGATCCCCGCCCTGGGACCTAGAGGCGAAAGTACTCGCGTCATTATATCGATGGCGCGAGGAAGAGCGGGCACGGGGCTCGAGGCCGGTGCAGCGGCAGATCGCGCTGCGCCGAGACGAGCTCCGTCAGGTCTTAGTGGCGGAATGGCGGCAAAGGCTTCTGCGCCCTGCCGCCGGCCTCGCTACCGTCGAGGCGATCCAGCCGGTACTCAACGACTGGCTCGGGAGAAGGCACGGCTCCCTGTCGTTTAGGGTGACGCAGGTGCTGTCGGGGCACGGCTGCTTCGGCAAGTACCTGTGCCGCATAGACAGGGAGCCGGACGCTCGGTGCCATCACTGCGTCCATTGCGGGGAGGACACGGCGCAACACACGCTCGCCGAGTGTGTAGCTTGGGAGGAGCAGCGCCGTGTCCTCACAAATGAAGTAGGAGGCGATCTGTCGCTGCCGGCCGTAGTGCGGAGGATGGTTGGTAGCGCAGAGTCGTGGGACGCGGTGGTGTCCTTCTGCGAGGACGTGATGTCGCAGAAGGAAACTGCGGAGCGGGAGAGGGAGATCTCGACTCCCTTCCCCGGCCGCAGAAGGCGCACCGGGCGCAGGAGAAGGGCGGACAACGCCCTTTTCCGGCCCCCATGAATGGGTCCAGGGGCGAGGGACTTGGGGAAGTCCCCGCCCCCTATTCGATGGACCCGAGTCGCAGGCGCGCGCGCGTGTCGGCGCGCGCCTTTGAGGCGATGCACGGGGTAGTTCAACACCTCACTACCCCATGCAGGAGACGAGGCTCGGACAGACCCGGCCAGCACTAGTGCGGGGCTGCGGAAGAATTTGGACTCCCGCGGCCCCGCGCGCACGTGCGAGGAGACACCGGGGTGGTTTTAGCCGGTAAAAGTCCGGCACGCCCCTCCGCCTTTCCCCAGGCGGAGGTAGTCCATGAGGATTTCCCCCCGAAAAAAAAAAAAAAAAAAAAAAAAAAAAGGTTAGGTTAGGTTAGGTTAGAAAGGTTAGGTTAGGTTAGGTTAAAAAAAAAAAAAAAAAAAAAAAAAAAAAAAAAAAGGTTAGGTTAGGTTAGGTTAGGTTAGGTTAGGTTAGGTTGGGGTGTGTGGCCAGAGAGAACCTCCTAGTGTGCCTGACGGTTCTGCCGTTCCCATCCACATTTTTCGTGGATGGGAGCGGCAGACGTTGGGCCGGTACACCCCGGGCAACACGGGTAATCATGTCCTTTCGGGGGCATTATTACTCGTGGCTAATACTCTGGCATGCGCGTAGGGAACCCGAGGCATCTTGTCTCGGGGTTATCGGCCCGCAAGGGTCGCGTTTGGGGGTCTCTCCACGTGTTCCTTTGATTAGCAGAGGACACGTGGATTTGAGACGGGGTGGTTAGGTAGGTTAGATTAGGTTTTAGGTTAGGTAGGTTTAGGTTTAGGGTTAGGTAGGTAGGCAGGTTTAGGTTTAGGGTTAGGTAGGTAGGCAGGTTTAGGTTTAGGGTTAGGTAGGTAGGTAGGTTAGGTAGATAGGTTAGGTAGGCAGGTTAGGTAGGCAGGTTAGGTTAGGTTTAGGTAGGTCATAGAGGAAGACAACCTCTCTAAAAAATCACTGGGCTGTTAGGCCGAGGTGGGGGTGCTTCCTGCCCAGGCGGGTTGTCTTGGGGCGGGTCGATCGGTCCAGCATGGACCCCCATCCGGCCCAACCCGTAATCCTGAACTGACAGGACCGGGGGCCTTCGGGCTGCGAGGAAGAAAACCTCTATAAAAATAACCCAAAGCCCAAGTTTTTGGTGGCCCAGCGAGGGGCTGTATGGCTGGGGGGAACCCAGTCATTAGGGCTACCCAAAACCCAAAACAAATGAATGATGTCGGATCAAAGGAGAAATCTACCCCAGGAGGGTACCGGGCGCGCCGCACCCGGAGAATCCCTCACGGAGCCTTCTGGCTCCGTCTGCCCCTCGTATTCTGGGGGGGGCAACCGCCATCACAGCGCCGTGCCGCGCGAAACATCCGGCACCGAAATTTCCGCCTTGGGCTCCGGCCCGGACAAGGCGTCGACGGTAGGCCCCAAAAAGGGGAAGGTTGTAGGGGGTAGGACCCCACTGTCAGTAGGACGCGACCCGGTTGACACCCGGCGCTCGCAGGTATCCGGGCCTGCGAGTGTTAAATTGGTGACCGACGGATGCGCAGGGGTAGGCGACCAGGCCCCTGTAGCGGATATGGATACTGGAAGCGATGGAAATCGGTCGCATGGGACGTCTTCCGTTAGGAAACGTCCCGTGTGCCAGTCCTCAGACGAGGAAGGCCTGCCGGCCCCCAAGTTGCCGACTTCGAGGAGGGGTCGGCAGGCATCGAGAGGGGCGAGTGCTTCGCAGCCGCGGAGGGATAAGCACGGACGTTTCGTGCGCTCCAATACCTCGGCGGCTAGAGAAGCCGAGAGTGACATGGGGGTCACTACGGAGGACCCTGGCGATGGCGGTGAAAGCTGTGCCTCGCTGGGGAGCTCAAAGGCCGAAATAATCGCCGCCAAGAGGGAGCAGCGCAAAGCCGTCGCGACCGACGAAGTGTCGGAAATGGCCCGACGCGCTCGCGAGCGACGAGCTGCTCTGGCGGCGGTTGGGGCAGAGCCATCTGCGGTGGCCTTGAGCCAGCTGGCTCTGGATGGGGTGGACTTAGTCCTGAAGGTTGCCACCAAGTCCGGCAGCCTGAAGGGCACGTTCACCCGTGGCTTAAAGGAGGCTGCCGCGGATATCAGGGAGGCGGTTGGCATCCTCCTCAACAGGACGGCCTCTGACGAGGTCGCAAAGTTACAGGAGGAAAACAGCCGCCTCCGAAATGACCTCGAGGACCTCCGGCGGCAAGTCACTGCGCTAAGCGAGCAACAGCAGCGACGAACGTCCACCAATGCCGCACCTGAAGTGGCCCCGACTCCCGCACCGCGACCGGCAAGCCCTCGTACCGACGAAGAGGTCGAGCGCATTGTCCGGCTCTGCATGCTCCAGTGCGGGAGCATGGTTAACGCTCGGCTGGAGGCGATTTCTCGGCGTCTCCCGGCGGAAATCCTCCGTCCGCCTCTAGCAGCTGACACGCGGAGGACTGAGGAGCCGTCGAGACTTGCGCCTCAAAAGGGGAAGCCCGCGAAGGGCAACAAAAAGCCCGCGGAGGGAGCTCCTCTGACCGACCAGCCCACGACTGCCGGGTCTACGGGTGAGACCTGGGCGAAAGTCGTTGGCCGCAAGAAGGCCCGCAAAGCCGCCAAGAAGGCCGCAGCAGCTGCATGCGTCCCCGGTGGAACCACAAAGTCGGTTGAGCAGCCTGCGCGGCGGACTGCCAAAGGCGGTCGCAAAGGACCGACGATACGTGCCCCGCGTTCCGAAGCTGTGACGCTCACGCTACAGCCCGGGGCTGCGGAGCGCGGCGTAACGTACCTGTCGGTCATTGCCGAGGCCAAGGCCAAGATCAAATTATTAGATCTTGGCCTCCAGTCCGTCACCCTCAGGCAGGCTGCCACGGGTGCGCGGCTGTTCGAGGTGGCTGGTGCTGCGAGCGGCAGTGCCGAAAAGGCGGACGCTCTGGCCGCCAAGATGAGGGAGGTCCTCAACCCTGAGGACGTCCGGGTCTCCAGGCCAATGAAAACCGCAGAGGTGCGGATTGCTGGTCTGGACGACTCCGTGACCTCTGAGGAGGTGGTGGCGGCCGTTGCCCGAAGCGGAGAGTGTCCGTTGGACAAGGTGCGGGCCGGCGATATACGCGCCGACGCCACCGGACTCGGCGTAGTCTGGGTTCGGTGCCCTGTAGCGTCGGCGAAGAAGATCGCCGATAGCGGCAGATTGCTGGTTGGCTGGGTTGCAGCGAGGGTGAAACTCCTGCAGCCCCGGGCTTTGCATTGCTTCCGGTGCCTGGAGAAGGGGCACGTCCGGGCAAAGTGCACCGCCGAGATTGACCGTAGTGATCTTTGTTATCGCTGCGGTCAGCCCGGCCACAAGGCGGCCCAGTGTTCTGCGGCGCTCAACTGCAGCTTATGTTCGGCTGCGGGGAAGCCAGCGGGACACAAAGTGGGCGGAGGGGCCTGTGGCGCGCCTGCCAGCAAGGCCAAGAAGAAAAAGAAGAGGAGCTCTAAACCTGCCGGGGAAACCTCGCCACCCCCGCAGGCTAGTAGCTCCACGGCCGACTCCCGGCCCAGGACCGTTGCCGAGGGAATGGAGTGTCAATAATGGCACAATTCCATTTCCTCCAGGGTAACATCAACCACTGTGCCAGAGCTCAGGATCTCCTACTCCAGAGCATGGCAGAGTGGTCGATTCACGTGGCTGTGGTCGCCGAACCGTACTTCATTCCCGCCCGTGACAACTGGCTGGGATGCGCTGACGGTTTGGTGGCCATTATTGGCGAGACTCTGATCGACCCGTCTCGGGGCCGCGGCTGGGTTGCTGCGGTCTTGGGCGGCATTGTCATTGTGGGGGCGTATTTCTCCCCCAACAAGAGTCTCGCCGACTTTGAGGGTTTTCTTGTCGAGTTGGGCGCCGTCGTAGACCGCTATCACCCTCGTCCCGTTCTGGTGCTCGGGGATCTCAACGCCAAGTCATCGGCGTGGGGATCTCCGGTCACTGACCCTCGGGGCGAGGTGCTAGAAGAGTGGGCGGTGACGTTTGGTCTGGTCGTCCTGAATCGGGGTTCGGAATACACGTGTGTGCGGCAGCGGGGCGGATCGATAGTGGACGTCTCGTTCGCTAGTCCCTCTGTCGCCAGCCGAGTCCGCGACTGGCGTGTCGCCGTGGGGGTGGAGACGCTGTCGGACCATCGGTATATCCGGTTCGACGTCTCTGCCCAGACCGCGAGTGGCCGCCATCCAACAGCCCCGATTAACGACGGCCCGCGTTGGGCGCTTAAGCGCATCGACAGGGAACTACTCGAGGAAGCTGCCTTAGTCCAGTCCTGGATCTGGGAGTCGACGACGGCCGGCCCCGTCGACGTCGAGGCGGTGGCGCTGTGGTTTCGCGGGGCGATGACGCAGATCTGCGACGCGTCCATGCCCCGTGTCCGCCAACAGTCCTCAAGGCGCCAGGTGTACTGGTGGACCGCCGAGATCGCGCAATTGCGCGTAGCGTGCGTTGAGGCTCGTCGCCGGTACACCCGATACCGGAGACGGCGTCGACGGGATTCCGCCGAGGAGGACGCGCTGTATGAGGTGTACCGCGCGTCTAAGGAGATTCTGTGGCTGGCCATCGGCGACTCAAAGTCGCGTGCCAGGGAGGAGCTGCTGGAGTCCCTAGATCGGGATCCGTGGGGGCGCCCCTACCGTTGGGTACGGGGCAAGTTGCGTCCCTGGGCACCTCCACTAACTCAAAGCATGCAACCCGAGTTGCTTGAGACGGTGGTATCGGCCCTCTTCCCGGAGCGAGCGGGACACTTTCCCCCGGCGATGGCTTCGCCCTCAGCCACAGACTCTCCAGAAGAGGAGAGCACTAATGTCCCCGAGGTGACGCAAGCAGAGACGAGAGCGGCCGTGTCGCGACTCCGGGCTAAGAACACAGCGCCCGGACCCGACGGAGTTCCTGGTCGAGCTCTCGTCCTAGCTCTGAAGGAGCTAGAACCCCAGCTGAGGGGGCTCTTCACGGCATGTCTCGAGCAGGGTCAGTTTCCCAGTGTGTGGAAGGAGGGGAGGCTGGTCCTGCTCAGGAAGGAGGGGCGCCCCGCGGACTCGCCGTCCGCGTATCGGCCCATAGTGCTGCTCGACGAGGCGGGCAAAATTTTCGAGCGTATTATCGCAGATCGCCTCGTCAGCCACTTGTGCAGGGAGGGGCCGAACCTGGACGACAACCAATTTGGTTTTCGTCGGGGGCGCTCCACCATAGACGCCATCATGCGCGTGAGGGCCCTGGTGGAGGAGACGGTGTCCCGGGGTGGGGTGGTGCTGGCGGTGTCTTTAGATATCTCCAACGCATTCAACACCCTACCCTGGAGTTGTATTCGGGAGGCTCTGAAATACCATCGCGTGCCTCCCTACCTCCGCCGTACAGTAGGGGCTTACCTGGAGGGTAGATGCGTCACCTATCGGGGACGCGACGGTGCCGGTCGGCACCTCATGTCGTGCGGTGTTCCGCAGGGATCGGTCTTGGGACCGCTCCTGTGGAACATCGGCTACGACTGGGTGCTGAGAGGCGAACTCCTGTCGGGTGCCGACTTGACGTGTTATGCGGACGACACGCTCGTAACTGCCCGGGGGAGCTCGCACAGGGAAGCGACGTTGATAGCCACGGCTGCGGTGTCACAGGTGGTGAACCGCATCCGGCGCCTGGGCCTGGAGGTGGCCCTAAACAAGTCGGAGGCCATGGTGTTTCATGGCCCCCGACGTGTGCCGGCGCCGGGATCACACATCATGGTCAGCGGGGCCCGGATAGCTGTCGAGTCCACCATGAAGTATCTGGGATTGGTACTCGACAGCCGATGGGAATTCGGGCCCCACTTCCGGCGGCTGGTGCCCAAGCTGATGGGCGCAGCGGGCGCACTTTCAACGTTGCTTCCCAACTTGGGGGGCCCGAGCGCCGCCCGTAGGCGGTTGTACGTGGGAATCGTGCGGTCCATGGCCCTGTATGGGGCCCCTGTGTGGGCGATGGACATGACGGCCAGCACTCTCGCCATTCTGCGCAAACCGCAGAGGGCGATGGCCGTCAGAGTCGTCCGCGGGTATCGCACGATTTCCTACGAGGCGGCTTGCGTCCTGGCCGGATCCCCGCCCTGGGACCTAGAGGCGAAAGTACTCGCGTCATTATATCGATGGCGCGAGGAAGAGCGGGCACGGGGCTCGAGGCCGGTGCAGCGGCAGATCGCGCTGCGCAAAGAGGAGCTCCGTCAGGTCTTGGTGGCGGAATGGCGGCAAAGGCTTCTGAGCCCTGCCGCCGGCCTCGCTACCGTCGAGGCGATCCGGCCGGTACTCAACGACTGGCTCGGGAGAAGGCACGGCTCCCTGTCGTTTAGGGTGACGCAGGTGCTGTCGGGGCACGGCTGCTTCGGCAAGTACCTGTGCCGCATAGACAGGGAGCCGGACGCTCGGTGCCATCACTGCGTCCATTGCGGGGAGGACACGGCGCAACACACGCTCGCCGAGTGTGTAGCTTGGGAGGAGCAGCGCCGTGTCCTCACAAATGAAGTAGGAGGCGATCTGTCGCTGCCGGCCGTAGTGCGGAGGATGGTTGGAAGCGCAGAGTCGTGGGACGCGGTGGTGTCCTTCTGCGAGAACGTGATGTCGCAGAAGGAAACTGCGGAACGGGAGAGGGAGATCTCGACTCCCTTCCCCGGCCGCAGAAGGCGCACCGGGCACAGGAGAAGGGCGGACAACGCCCTTTTCCGGCCCCCATGAATGGGTCCAGGGGCGAGGGACTTGGGGAAGTCCCCGCCCCCTATTCGATGGACCCGAGTCGCAGGCGCGCGCGGGTGTCGGCGCGCGCCTTTGAGGCGATGCACGGGGTAGTTCAACACCTCACTACCCCATGCAGGAGACGAGGCCCGGACAGACCTGGCCAGCACTAGTGCGGGGCTGCGGAAGAATTTGGACTCCCGCGGCCTCGCGCGCACGTGCGAGGAGACACCGGGGTGGTTTTAGCCGGTAAAAGTCCGGCACGCCCCTCCGCCTTTCCCCAGGCGGAGGTAGTCCATGAGGATTTCCCCCCGAAAAAAAAAAAAAAAAAAAAAAAGGTTAGGTTAGGTTAGGTTAGGTTAGGTTAGGTTAGGTTAGGTTAGGTTCGCCGCCCTCCCGATTTTGACGCCAGGGAGGCGGAACTGTATGAGGTCTACAGAGCGGCTAAGAAGACCCTGAAGATCTCCATCAAGCGGGCCAAAGACCAGGCCCGCCAAGAGCTGCTGGGGACTCTGGACCGTAACCCCTGGGGGCGTCCATACCTTATGGTCAGGGGCAAACTTCGCCCCTGGGCGCCCCCCTTGTCCCAGAGTCTCCGGCCACAGTTGGTGGAGGAGGTAGTGGCCGCTCTGTTTCCTTCACGGGCGGAGCACACTCCTCCGTCGATGGTTCCGCCTTCCATGGCGTCCAGCGCGGACTTTGACGACGACGTGGTTCCCGAAGTGACCCAAGTAGAGTTGCGAGCGGCGGTGTCGAGACTTCGCTCGAAAAACACCGCCCCAGGGCCCGACGGCATTCCAGGTCTTGCATTGGCCCTGGTCCTGGAGGAGCTCGCGCCCCGACTCAGGGGGCTCCTCAGTGAGTGTCTTCAGCAGGGCCAGTTTCCGCGCCAGTGGAAGGTGGGGAAACTGGTCCTGATCAGGAAGGAGGGGCGCCCGGCGGACTCTCCGTCCGCCTACCGGCCCATTGTGTTGCTGGACGAGGTGGCTAAACTCTTCGAGTTTATTATTGCGGAGCGCCTCGTCCAGCGTCTTTCTTCAGTGGGCCCGGATTTGGCGGAGAACCAGTATGGTTTCCGCCGCGGGCGCTCCACTATAGACGCAGTCATGCGTGTGAGGAGCCTGGCGGAGGATGCGGTGTCCCGGGGCGAGGTCGTCTTCGCGGTGTCTCTTGACATCGCGAATGCCTTCAATACCTTGCCCTGGAGTTGTATCAGGGAGGCACTCGTTTTCCATCGAGTGCCGACCTACCTCCGCCGCATAGTCGGGGCATATTTATCGGAGAGGGTAGTAGTCTACCCGGGTCACGACGGTTGGAGTCGGCGAGAGATGTCGTGCGGTGTTCCACAGGGATCGGTTCTGGGTCCGCTCCTGTGGAACATCGGTTACGACTGGGTGCTGCGAGGTGCGCTCCTCCGTGGCGTCGGCGTCATTTGTTACGCCGACGACACGCTTGTCACGGCGAGGGGTAAGACGCACCGGGCGGCGGCCATATTGGCGACCGCTGGGGTCGCACAAGTCGTCAATCGTATCCGGCGGTTGGGCCTCGAGGTGGCCTTGTCCAAATCCGAGGCCGTTTGTTTTCACGGCCCTCGGAACCGGCCACCTCCAGAGGCCCATATCATGGTGGGAGGGGTCCGCATCGGCGTCGAGTCAACCCTAAAGTATTTAGGTCTCTTGCTCGACGGCCGGTGGGACTTTACAGCCCATTTTCGACGTTTGGCCCACATTCTTCGGGGCGCTGCAGGCGCGCTCGCGCGTCTGCTGCCCAACCTTGGGGGGCCAAATACCTCCTGCCGGAGGCTCTACGAGGGGGTCGTGCGGTCCATGGCCCTGTATGGGGCCCCAGTTTGGGCGGATAACCTGACGGCCCGTAACATTTCGGCGCTTCGTGCACCACAGCGCGCCATGGCCGTCAGGTTAATAAGAGGATACCGTACGATCTCGTTTGAGGCTGCGAGCCTCCTCGCCGGATCGATGCCATGGGACCTGGAAGCGGCGCTCCTGGCGTCGCTCTATCGTTGGCGCCAGGAGTTGCTAGCTCGGGGCGAAGGACCTACTCTTTCCGCAGTCGAGGCGGCGAGGTCCGAGCTCCGCCAGGTCCTAGTGGCGAATTGGAAGGAGCGACTTGTGCACCCCAGTGCCGGGCACGCCACGATCGTGGCGGTAAGTCCCGTGTTTGAGGAGTGGCTGGAGAGGCGGCATGGCGCCCTCACCTTCCGGCTGACACAGGTTTTGACCGGCCATGGTTGTTTTGGCCGGTTCCTGTGTCGGATAGGCCGGCAAGAGACGCCCGGTTGTCACCACTGCGGCGACTGCCGCGACGTTGTTGAGGACACGGCGCTGCACACATTGGCGGTTTGCCCCGCCTGGGCATCGCAGCGCCGTGATTTGATCGCGGCAGTCGGATCGGTTGCCCTCTCGCTCCCGGCCGTAGTTCTGTCTATGGTCCGGAGTGAGAGGTCGTGGAGCGCCGTCGCCTCCTTTTGTGAGGAAGTCATTTCCATCAAGGAGGCGGCGGAGCGGGAGAGGGAGCGTTTAAACCCTCTCCCCAACCGCAGAGCCGGGCGCCGGAGGGCGCGAGACGACCTCCAGCCACCGTGAGGTTTGACCTGGGGGTGGCGGGCTTTGTGGGCCTGCCCGCCATCCGTTCAGCACCAGGTCCGAGAGGCGGCGTGCGTGTTCCCACGCGCGCCTCTGTGTCGAGTCCGTCTCCCCTCTAGAGGGGGGACAGTAGGGAATATGTAGAAGGTACCAGCGGGTAGATCTTTTGTGTAGTGGCCTGCCGTTTCATACGGCGGGCCGTAACCTCGGCGGGGTCGCGACTGCATGTGAAAGTGATTCGCGCGGCCCCGTCGACAGTGGTTTGTTGAGGAACACCGTGGTAGGTTTAGTCGGTATTCCGGGAGGTTCATTTTATCGTTTAACATCTTTCATTTACCCCGGCGAGTCCGACATAACCCCTCCGCCCGCCCCCGCGGAGGGGTATGCGTCATAGCATTCCCCCACGTAAAAAAAAAAAAAAAAAAAAAAAAAAGGTTAGGTTAGGTTAGGTTAGGTTAGGTTGGGGTGTGGGTCAGAAAACCTCCTCGTGGTACACCCTGGGCAACGTTGGCAATAATGCTCTTCATTATTGCTGGCGGCTAATATTCTGACAACCGGTGCCTTGTGCCGTCGCGTTTGGCACCGGTGGCGGGGCGATGGACGCTTGTCCCATCCCCAGGCCGGCGGCCCTTTCTTTGGGCCCGGCTCTCCCAGTACCGCTCTGTTTTAGAGTGGACATGGGAGAGCCTCTTTGACGGGTTCGGCGTGCACTCACCCTGCCGCTGAACAGACAACGGGGTCCCTTCTCGTCGCTCTGACGACTCTCCCCCCCTTTCTTTGCCCCCCTTTTTGTTTTTTGTTTTTGTCTCTTGTTTTTGGTTTCGTCCCTTTTTTAATTTTTGTTCCTTTTGGTTCTGCGTCCATTTTGTTTTGTCCCCTTTTTGTTTTCGTTGTTCCCCCTTTCTTTTGTCTTTTGTCCCCGTTGTCACCGTCTAGAGCAAATCGTAACCCCGTATTGTGCAGTGTCGTGGATCACGTCTCGCGGCTGCTGACGGGAGCGAGGGTCTTGGCTTCACCGCCCGGACTGCGAGGGAGTGGCCCTCTATAAAAACCACCCCGAATCTCAAGTTGCTGCCGCACGGCGAGGAGATGCATGGCTGATGGGTAGTTCAGTCGTTAGTGCGGCCCCCTCAGGGTACCTGCCGTCCCCCTGTTGTAATTAGGCTTGCCCGGGTATCGGGATCTCTGCCCGGGTCGACGTTTAGTTCTCCCGCACTCGTGGGTTTTATTATGGAAACTGTAAAATCAATTTTAAAAAAAAAGACGTTGATAGAGAGCAGGTCGCGCACGCCCAGTTCTGCGCGTTCTGAAGTGGATGTGGACGAAGACTACGTGCCGTCGGAACACGATAGTGAAGTCGTAGAGCTCAACTCGGAGAGTTCTCCTGAGAAGGCTACTCGCAAACGCTTGCGGTCTGCGAAAATATCGGAGGAGTCAGACGGCTCAAGTGAGGAGGCGGTTCCGGCACCGAAGATGGCTACAGCGCGACGCGGACGCGGTCGTCCGCCCACACACGGGAAATACGTGGGTCTCGGCCAGGCGAAGGCCGAACTTGCCGCTGCACTGCGGAAGTCCGAAGACGAAGAGCGCACGTCCGAGGAGGATAGCCTCATTACTGTGGCAGCCCGGCGAGTTGCTGCGGGAATGAAGCAGCCAGTGGTGGAGCTGGATGCCGAAGATCTGCCCGTGTCCCACCTCAAGACCCGGCTCACTGATGCCTTGGAGGCCATACGGCTCGTTTCTAAAAAGTCGAAGGGCCTGAAGGGTACTTGCCAAAAGGCCCTTAGGGACTCAATCGAGGCAATTCGGGAGATAGCAGAGGTAGCCTTCAGCCGATCGGCCAATGAGGAGGTTGCCAAACTGATGACGGAAAATTCTCGTCTCGCTCAGGAATTGGCCGATCTTAGAAGACGACAGGAAGAACTTGAGCAGCGGCACGAGCAGGGCGCAAAGAAGGCCGAATCAGACCTTGTGGCCCTCGTCCGTAAGGAGCTTGGCGAGTTTCGTGCCAAGCTCTCAGTTATGGAGGGCCGGCTGTTGCGCCCTCCTCTGGCCGCAGATAGAGCCAGAGGGCCTCCCTGTACTACTCCCCCGATGCCTACGCCGCCTACGTCGTACGCGGCTAAGGCAGGAGCCCCGCGGCCTCCTCCTGTTGCTCCGGCGGGCGATACTCCAGCTCCAGCAGGCCAAAAGGGCAGGAAAAAGACGCAGGTGAAGCGCGTGCCCGTGGCTCCCAGGGAGCGCCCCGCCGCTGCTGGAAAGCAACCTGCAGCCACCCCACGCAGAGCTGACGACTGGGAGGTCGTCGGCAAGAAGAAGGAGGAGGCCAAGAAAAGGAAGAAGGCGGCCAAGAAGGCCAGGCAGGCGGCTAAAAAGGCAGCAAGGAAGCTGCAGGCCCCTCGCTCCACTGCGGTTGTCTTGACTTTGCAGCCGGCCGCCATTGAGCGAGGGACAACATATGCTGACCTCCTTAAAAAGGCGCGGGCGGCAATTGACCCTGGCAAGTTGGGGATAACGGCGGGCTTGCGGTGCCGGGCTACCCAGACCGGCGCCCGCCTTATTGAGGTGCCGGGAGTCACAAGCGGCGACCAGGCGGATCGCCTGGCGGAAAGTCTCCGCCAGGTGTTAGAGGCAGAAGAGGTCCGCGTCTCCAGGCCCCAAAAGTGCATAGATATGCGCATCACGGGCCTGGATGACTCTGTATCGAAAGAAGAGGTCGTCGCTGCCGTCGCCAGGACCGGCGCGTGCCCTGCGGAACAAATTAAATGCGGGGACATTAAGCAGGGCCGCTCCGGTATGGGGACGGCCATTATTAGCTGTCCGGTCGCCGCCGCCAAAAAACTTGCCGATGGCCGGCGTCTTTTGGTGGGGTGGGTTTCGGCGCAAATTAAAGCGCTGGAGCCCAGGCTCGCCCGTTGCTACCGCTGTCTGTCCAGCGGCCACGTGGGTGTCATGTGCCCCTCTCGGGTTGACTGCACCGGCCGCTGTTTCCGTTGCGGTCAGCCCGGTCACGTGGCCGCAACGTGCGAGGCCACGCCGCACTGTGTTTTGTGTGCGGCGGTGGGCAAACCAGCGGAGCACCGGGCGGGCGGCAAGGGGTGCGCCGCCACCAGTAAAAGACTACCGCCACGGTCGCCTGCCTCGACGTCGGCAATAGCCAGGGCCGCCGCTCCCGCGGTCGGAGGGGCGGAGGTTAGTATGGAGACGTAATGTCTCCACGCCTCCGTCTCCTCCAGAGTAATTTAAACCACTGCGCCAGAGCTCAGGATCTTCTCCTCCAGAGCATGGCGCAGTGGTCAATTCATGTCGCCATCGTCGCCGAGCCCTATTTTGTCCCTCCCAGGGCTGACTGGGTAGGGGACCTCGATGGCTCGGTGGCATTAATTTCGCCGGCCGCCGCCGGCACCCCGTCCTTCGAGAACATCGTCCAAGGACGGGGCTGCGTCGCAGCACTCGTAGGAGAAGCGGTTGTGGTGGGCGGCTACTTCTCACCCAACCGACCTCTCGCCGACTTCGAGGAGTATCTCCTCGAACTGAACGTCGTCGTCGCTCGAAGCCACCCTCGGCCCGTGCTCTTCGTCGGGGACCTCAATGCCAAATCCTCGGCTTGGGGTTCCGCGACCACGGACGCGAGGGGTGAATTGCTCGAGGAGTGGGCCGTAGAAAACGGCCTGCTAGTCCTCAATCGTGGGTCAGTGCACACGTGCGTGCGTCAGCGGGGCGGCTCTGTCATCGATTTTTCTTTTGCTAGCCCCGCACTAGCACGCCGTGTCCAAGGCTGGCGCGTCGTCGAGGGGGTGGAGACGTTGTCGGACCATCGTTATATACGGTTCGACGTCTCCGCCCAGACCTCCGACCCCCCAGCCCCGAGGACCCCGATTGGGGGCGGTCCGCGTTGGGCTTTAAAGAAGCTAAATCGGGAGGTCCTCCTGGAAGCCTCCATCGTTCAGGCCTGGGTGCCAGCACCGGCCAGGCCTGACAACATCGAGATGGAGGCCGAGTGGTTCCGGGAGGCCGTAACGCAAGTTTGTGATGCGGCGATGCCTAGAGTACCTTTAAATGTTACAGGTAGGCGTCGGGTGTACTGGTGGTCGGACCATATCGCCGTCCTGCGCCATGCGTGCGTGGCGGCCAGGCGCCAGTACATCCGGCTTCGAAGGAGGCGTCGCCGCCCTCCCGATTTTGACGCCAGGGAGGCGGAACTGTACGAGGTCTACAGAGCGGCCAAGAAGACCCTGAAGATCTCCATCAAGCGGGCCAAAGATCAGGCCCGCCAAGAGCTGCTGGGGACTCTGGACCGTAATCCCTGGGGGCGTCCATACCTTATGGTCAGGGGCAAGCTTCGCCCCTGGGCGCCCCCCTTGTCCCAGAGTCTCCGGCCACAGTTGGTGGAGGAGGTGGTGGCCGCTCTGTTTCCCTTACAGGCGGAGCACACTCCTCCGTCGATGGTTCCGCCTTCCATGGCGTCCAGCGCGGACTTTGACGACGACGTGGTTCCCGAAGTGACCCAAGTAGAGTTGCGAGCGGCGGTGTCGAGACTTCGCTCGAAAAACACCGCCCCAGGGCCCGACGGCATTCCAGGCCTTGCGCTGGCCCTGGTCCTGGAGGAGCTCGCGCCCCGACTCAGGGGGCTCCTCAGTGAGTGTTTGCAGCAGGGCCAGTTTCCGCGCCAGTGGAAGGTGGGGAAACTGGTCCTGATCAGGAAGGAGGGGCGCCCGGCGGACTCTCCGTCCGCCTACCGGCCCATTGTGTTGCTGGACGAGGTGGCTAAACTCTTTGAGTTTATTATTGCGGAGCGCCTCGTCCAGCGTCTTTCTTCAGTGGGTCCGGATCTGGCGGAGAACCAATATGGTTTCCGCCGCGGGCGCTCCACTATTGACGCTGTTCAGCGAGTGAGGAGCCTGGCGGAGGATGCGGTGTCCCGGGGCGAGGTCGTCTTCGCGGTGTCTCTTGACATCGCGAATGCCTTCAACACCTTGCCCTGGAGTTGTATTAGGGAGGCACTCGTTTTCCATCGAGTGCCGACCTACCTCCGCCGCATAGTCGGGGCATATCTATCGGAGAGGGTAGTAGTCTACCCGGGTCACGACGGTTGGAGTCGGCGAGAGATGTCGTGCGGTGTTCCACAGGGATCGGTTCTGGGTCCGCTCCTGTGGAACATCGGTTACGACTGGGTGCTGCGAGGTGCGCTCCTCCGTGGCGTCGGCGTCATTTGTTACGCCGACGACACACTTGTCACGGCGAGGGGTAAGTCGCACCGGGCGGCGGCCATACTGGCGACCGCTGGGGTCGCACAAGTCGTCAATCGTATCCGGCGGTTGGGCCTCGAGGTGGCCTTGTCCAAATCCGAGGCCGTTTGTTTTCACGGCCCTCGGAACCGGCCACCTCCAGGGGCCCATATCATGGTAGGAGGGGTCCGCATCGGCGTCGAGTCAACCCTAAAGTATTTAGGTCTCTTGCTCGACGGCCGATGGGACTTTACAGCCCACTTCAGTCGTTTGGCCCCCATTCTTCGGGGCGCTGCAGGTGCGCTCGCGCGCCTGCTGCCCAACCTTGGGGGGCCAAATACCTCCTGCCGGAGGCTCTACGAGGGGGTCGTGCGGTCCATGGCCCTGTATGGGGCCCCAGTTTGGGCGGATAACCTGACGGCCCGTAACATTTCGGCGCTTCGTGCACCACAGCGCGCCATGGCCGTCAGGTTAATAAGAGGATACCGCACGATCTCGTTCGAGGCTGCGAGCCTCCTCGCCGGATCGATGCCATGGGACCTGGAAGCGGCGCTCCTGGCGTCGCTCTATCGTTGGCGCCAGGAGGCGCTAGCTCGGGGCGAAGGACCTAGTCTTTCCGCAGTCGAGGCGGCAAGGTCCGAGCTCCGCCAGGTCCTAGTGGCAAATTGGAAGGAACGACTTGTGCACCCCAGTGCCGGGCACGCCACGATCGTGGCGGTAAGTCCCGTGTTTGAGGAGTGGCTGGAGAGGCGGCATGGCGCCCTCACCTTCCGGCTGACACAGGTTTTGACCGGCCATGGTTGTTTTGGCCGGTTCCTGTGTCGGATAGGCCGGCAAGAGACGCCCGGTTGTCACCACTGCGGCGACTGCCGCGACGTTGTTGAGGACACGGCGCTGCACACATTGGCGGTTTGCCCCGCCTGGGCATCGCAGCGCCGTGAGTTGATCGCGGCAGTCGGATCGGTTGCCCTCTCGCTCCCGGCCGTAGTTCTGTCTATGGTCCGGAGTGAGAGGTCGTGGAACGCCGTCGCCTCCTTTTGTGAGGAAGTCATTTCCATCAAGGAGGCGGCGGAGCGGGAGAGGGAGCGTTTAAACCCTCTCCCCAACCGCAGAGCCGGGCGCCGGAGGGCGCGAGACGACCTCCAGCCACCGTGAGGTTTGACCTGGGGGTGGCGGGCTTTGTGGGCCTGCCCGCCATCCGTTCAGCACCAGGTCCGAGAGGCGGCGTGCGTGTTCCCACGCGCGCCTCTGTGTCGAGTCCGTCTCCCCTCTAGAGGGGGGACAGTAGGGAATATGTAGAAGGTACCAGCGGGTAGATCTTTTGTGTAGTGGCCTGCCGTTTCATACGGCGGGCCGTAACCTCGGCGGGGTCGCGACTGCATGTGAAAGTGATTCGCGCGGCCCCGCCGATAGTGGTTTGTTGAGGAACACCGTGGTAGGTTTAGTCGGTATTCCGGGAGGTTCATTTTATCGTTTAACATCTTTCATTTACCCCGGCGAGTCCGACATAACCCCTCCGCCCGCCCCCGCGGAGGGGTATGCGTCATAGCATTCCCCCACGTAAAAAAAAAAAAAAAAAAAAAAAAAAAGGTTTCGGGCACGCCACGATCGTGGCGGTAAGTCCCGTGTTTGAGGAGTGGCTGGAGAGGCGGCATGGCGCCCTCACCTTCCGGCTGACACAGGTTTTGACCGGCCATGGTTGTTTTGGCCGGTTCCTGTGTCGCATAGGCCGGCAAGAGACGCCCGGTTGTCACCACTGCGGCGACTGCCGCGACGTTGTTGAGGACACGGCGCTGCACACATTGGCGGTTTGCCCCGCCTGGGCATCGCAGCGCCGTGAATTGATCGCGGCAGTCGGATCGGTTGCCCTCTCGCTCCCGGCCGTAGTTCTATCTATGGTCCGGAGTGAGAGGTCGTGGAACGCCGTCGCCTCCTTCTGTGAGGAAGTAATTTCCATCAAGGAGGCGGCGGAGCGGGAGAGGGAGCGTTTAAACCCTCTCCCCAACCGCAGAGCCGGGCGCCGGAGGGCGCGAGACGACCTCCAGCCACCGTGAGGTTTGACCTGGGGATGGCGGGCTTTGTGGGCCTGCCCGCCATCCGTTCAGCACCAGGTCCGAGAGGCGGCGTGCGTGTTCCCACGCGCGCCTCTGTGTCGAGTCCGTCTCCCCTCTAGAGGGGGGACAGTAGGGAATATTTAGAGGTACCAGCGGGTAGATCTTTCGTGTAGTGGCCTGCCGTTTCATACGGCGGGCCGTAACCTCGGCAGGGTCGCGACTGCATGTGAAAGTGATTCGCGCGGCCCTGCCGATAGTGGTTTGTCGAGGAACACCGTGGTAGGTTTAGTCGGTATTCCGGGAGGTCCATTTAATTGTTAACATCTTTCTTTTACCCCGGCGAGTCCGACATAACCCCTCCGCCCGCCCCCGCGGAGGGGTATGCGTCATAGCATTCCCCCACGTAAAAAAAAAAAAAAAAAAAAAAGGTTAGGTTAGGTTTGGGTCCGGATCTGGCGGAGAACCAATATGGTTTCCGCCGCGGGCGCTCCACTATTGACGCTGTCCAGCGTGTGAGGAGCCTGGCGGAGGATGCGGTGTCCCGGGGCGAGGTCGTCTTCGCGGTGTCTCTTGACATCGCGAATGCCTTTAACACCTTGCCCTGGAGTTGTATCAGGGAGGCACTCGTTTTCCATCGAGTGCCGACCTACCTCCGCCGCATAGTCGGGGCATATTTATCGGAGAGGGTAGTAGTCTACCCGGGTCACGACGGTTGGAGTCGGCGAGAGATGTCGTGCGGTGTTCCACAGGGATCGGTTCTGGGTCCGCTCCTGTGGAACATCGGTTACGACTGGGTGCTGCGAGGTGCGCTCCTCCGTGGCGTCGGCGTCATTTGTTACGCCGACGACACGCTCGTTACTGCGAGGGGTAAGTCGCACCGGGCGGCGGCCATATTGGCGACCGCTGGGGTCGCACAAGTCGTCAATCGTATCCGGCGGTTGGGCCTCGAGGTGGCTCTGTCCAAGTCCGAGGCCGTTTGTTTTCACGGCCCTCGGAACCGGCCACCTCCAGAGGCCCATATCATGGTAGGAGGGGTCCGCATCGGCGTCGAGTCAACCCTGAAGTATTTAGGTCTCTTGCTCGACGGCCGATGGGACTTTACAGCCCACTTCAGTCGTTTGGCCCCCATTCTTCGGGGCGCTGCAGGCGCGCTCGCGCGTCTGCTGCCCAACCTTGGGGGGCCAAATACCTCCTGCCGGAGGCTCTACGAGGGGGTCGTGCGGTCCATGGCCCTATATGGGGCCCCAGTTTGGGCAAACAGCCTGACGGCCCGAAACATTTCGGCGCTTCGTGCGCCACAGCGCGCCATGGCCGTCAGGCTTATAAGAGGATACCGCACGATCTCGTTCGAGGCTGCGAGCCTCCTCGCCGGATCGATGCCATGGGACCTGGAAGCGGCGCTCCTGGCGTCGCTCTATCGTTGGCGCCAGGAGGCGCTAGCTCGGGGCGAAGGACCTTCTCTTTCCGCTGTCGAGGCGGCGAGGTCCGAGCTCCGCCAGGTCCTAGTGGCGAATTGGAAGGAGCGACTTGTGCACCCCAGTGCCGGGCACGCCACGATTGTGGCGGTAAGTCCCGTGTTTGAGGAGTGGCTGGAGAGGCGGCATGGTGCCCTCACCTTCCGGCTGACACAGGTTTTGACCGGCCATGGTTGTTTTGGCCGGTTCCTGTGTCGCATAGGCCGGCAAGAGACGCCCGGTTGTCACCACTGCGGCGACTGCCGCGACGTTGTCGAGGACACGGCGCTGCACACTTTGGCAGATTGCCCCGCCTGGGCATCGCAGCGCCGTGAATTGATCGCGGCAGTCGGATCGGTTGTCCTCTCGCTCCCGGCCGTAGTTCTGTCTATGGTCCGGAGTGAGAGGTCGTGGAACGCCGTCGCCTCCTTTTGTGAGGAAGTCATTTCCATCAAGGAGGCGGCGGAGCGGGAGAGGGAGCGTTTAAACCCTCTCCCCAACCGCAGAGCCGGGCGCCGGAGGGCGCGAGACGACCTCCAGCCACCGTGAGGTTTGACCTGGGGGTGGCGGGCTTTGTGGGCCTGCCCGCCATCCGTTCAGCACCAGGTCCGAGAGGCGGCGTGCGTGTTCCCACGCGCGCCTCTGTGTCGAGTCCGTCTCCCCTCTAGAGGGGGGACAGTAGGGAATATGTAGAAGGTACCAGCGGGTAGATCGTTCGTGTAGTGGCCTGCCGTTTCATACGGCGGGCCGTAACCTCGGCGGGGTCGCGACTGCATGTGAAAGTGATTCGCGCGGCCCCGCCGATAGTGGTTTGTCGAGGAACACCGTGGTAGGTTTAGTCGGTATTCCGGGAGGTACATTATTATTTCAACATCTTTCTATTACCCCGGCGAGTCCGACATAACCCCTCCGCCCGCCCCCGCGGAGGGGTATGCGTCATAGCATTCCCCCACGTAAAAAAAAAAAAAAAAAAAAAAAAAAGGTTAGGTTAGGTTAGGTTAGGTTAGGTTAGGTTAGGTTAGGTTAGGTCAGGGAGCCGGACGCTCGGTGCCATCACTGCGTCCATTGCGGGGAGGACACGGCGCAGCACACGCTCGCCGAGTGTGTAGCTTGGGAGGAGCAGCGCCGTGTCCTCACAAATGAAGTAGGAGGCGATCTGTCGCTGCCGGCCGTAGTGCGGAGGATGGTTGGTAGCGCAGAGTCGTGGGACGCGGTGGTGTCCTTCTGCGAGGACGTGATGTCGCAGAAGGAAACTGCGGAACGGGAGAGGGAGATCTCGACTCCCTTCCCCGGCCGCAGAAGGCGCACCGGGCGCAGGAGAAGGGCGGACAACGCCCGTTTCCGGCCCCCATGAATGGGTCCAGGGGCGAGGGACTTGGGGAAGTCCCCGCCCCCTATTCGATGGACCCGAGTCGCAGGCGCGCGCGGGTGTCGGCGCGCGCCTTTGAGGCGATGCACGGGGTAGTTCAACACCTCACTACCCCATGCAGGAGACGAGGCCCGGACAGACCCGGCCAGCACTAGTGCGGGGCTGCGGAAGAATTTGGACTCCCGCGGCCCCGCGCGCACGTGCGAGGAGACACCGGGGTGGTTTTAGCCGGTAAAAGTCCGGCACGCCCCTCCGCCTTTCCCCAGGCGGAGGTAGTCCATGAGGATTTCCCCCCGAAAAAAAAAAAAAAAAAAAAAAAAAGGTTAGGTTAGGTTAGGTTAGGTTAGGTTGGGGTGTGTGGCCAGAGAGAACCTCCTAGTGTGCCTGACGGTTGCTAGTCCTTTCCACATTTTTCGTGGATGGGAACGGCAGACGTTGGGCCGGTACACCCCGGGCAACACGGGTAATCATGTCCTTTCGGGGGCATTATTACTCGTGGCTAATACTCTGGCACGCGCGTAGGGAACCCGAGGCGTTTTGTCTCGGGGTTATCGGCCCGCGAGGGCCGCGTTTGGGGGTCTCTCCACGTGTTCCTCTGATTAACAGAGGACACGTGGATTTGAGACGGGGGGGATAGAGGAAGAAAACCTCTTTAAAAAATCACCAGTGGGGGCCGTAAGGCCGGGGCGGTTTATTTTATTTACTTTATTCTATTTTATTTACTTTATTTTAGTATGTTTTATTTTTACTTTATTTATTTTGTTTACTTTCTTTGCACTAGTAGTACTAGTAGCACACAAGCGCCTGTAGTCGGATACCACATCTGATATGGATGGATTGTGCGTGGAGTTGAGAGTTGAGGGCTGCCAGTAGTCCTGGCATTAGGCGGTGGCACATAGGGGAAGGGAAACCTAACCCTGCCTCCGTCTTCACATCGTTACCCGTTGAGTGTCGTTGATCACGTCTAGCGGCTCAACGGGACCGAGGGGCTTGCCTTAGTTGGCCGGCCCGCGAGAAGGAAAACTCAGACCACCCAACAGCGAAGTTGTAAAAACCTCTGGGTACCTGCCGTCCCCCAGCAGTATGTAGGCCTTCCCTCGGAATGAGCGTCACCCGAGGGTCGATTATAGATCGTCTCTACTCGTGGGAATTTTATGGATAATTCAGTACAAAACCAAAAACTAGATGAGAAGGAGGAGAAGAAGACGGAGGAGCAAGGAGTCCTTTTGCGCGACTCCAAAGGGCGCTTTAAGCGCCCCTTACGACCACGCGCTAGCGATGGCGGTAGAATGAGGGCGTGCACGCCCACCAGTGCGTGCCCTTCAGAGAGCCGGACGTCATTGGCGTCGACGCCAAACGGAAGCCGGAGGAGCTCCGTGAGCCTCGGTGTCGAGTCCGAGTCCGAGGACCTGGACTCCCGCGACCTCAGCGGTCGGGTCTCTAGGACCCGGAAGCGTAGCAGGAGCAGGTCACCAGAGGCGGAGCGCAACGCACCAGCGATCAAGGTGCTCGCCCCCAGTTCGCCGGTACATGGGTCAATGTCAGTGACCCAGAACCCATTTAGTAGGCGGGAATCGGTCGCCCGCACCCGACAAGAGGGGGAGCGCGCAGCAGAGCAATTTGTTGCGCAGCTCCTGGACGAGAGCTCGAGCTCTGATGTAGACCTCGTCCAGTCCGCCGCAGACTCTGTGGCCGCCATAATCACGGTGGCCACAAAAAGCCAAAATTTGAAGGGCACCTTTGTTAATGCCCTCAAACAGGCGGCCTCTCACCTCCAGGAGGTGGTGCAAACGCTCGCAGAGCGCACCACCTCCGACGAGACGAGGCGGTTGCGGGCGGCAAACGACCGCCTGGCAGGGGAGGTAGCTGAGCTCCGTGCTGAGCTCAGCCAACTTAAGGAGTGCTTGCGGCAGCCAAATGCCATACCTCGGCAAGGAGAGGAGCAGTGCTCCCTGCTGACCGACGCGCAGCTGCGCCAGGTCATGTCGTCCGTTGGGACCATGATCAACGTGCGGCTGGGGAGTCTGGAGGCAAGATTACCTCCAGAACCGCGTCGCCGTCCACCACTCGCAGCGGATAACCACGCGCCCGCTGCTAGGGACCCAGTGGTCACGTCGGGCCAGCGGTCCTACGCGACGGCGGCGTCAGCGTCGGCCAGCGTCCCCGCGGGGTCGAGACCTGCAGCCGGGAAGAAGGGGACTTCCAAAGCCCCTGCCCAGTCCCAGAGGGACTTCCCGCCCTTGAGTTCAACACCTGCGGGTTCAAGACGCGCCCCGGCGCCGAAGGAACGGGCACCCGCAACAACCATGGGTGCTCCAAGACTGGTTTCTGTCCCTGGTCCGTCTGCGTCTTCTAATGAGGGCTGGCAGACGGCCGGGGAGAAAATGGAGATTCGGCGTCAGAAGAGGCGCGAACGCAGGAGCGCTGCGAGGGCTGCGGCTGCCGAGCGAAAGAAAGAAGAAGTGACAAAGAGCAAGAAGGCGAAAAAGAAGAGGCCCGGGAAGCTCCGGCCGCCAAGATCGGCCGCCGTGGTCGTAACGGTGTCGCCGGAGGCGGAGGAGCGCGGCCTTTCCTACGCCGCCGTCTTTAAGAAGGCGCGGGAGAGCGTCGGTGTGGCGGACTTAGGCCCCACCGGCATCAAGACCCGCCTTGCCCAAACGGGGGCTCGTATTCTCGAGTTCCCCGGTGCGGAGGGCGCAAAGACGGCGGACACAATCGCGGAAAGGCTGCGAGGGTTGTTCGGGGCGGAGGAAGGCGTGAAGATCGCCAGGCCCGTGAAGTGCGTGGAATTCCGTGTCACTGGTCTGGACGATTCCATCACGCCTGACGATGTCCAGGAGGCCATCCAGGCTAAAACTGGATGCAGCCTGGACAACATCAAGGTTGGCGCCATCCGCCCCGGTCCTGGCGGTGTCGGAGCCGTGGTAGCGCAGTGCCCCGTCGCAGCGGCCAACACTTTGGTTGCTGCAGGAAGGCTCCTCGTAGGCTGGAGTTCCGCCAAGGTCTCTTTGTTGGCGGCCAGGCCTGCGAGGTGCCATAAATGCATGGCCGAGGGGCACGTGCGCGCCACATGCAGAAGTGGCTTCGACTGCAGCGGACTATGCTTCCGCTGCGGCCAGCCGGGGCACAAGGCGACGGATTGTTCCGCCGCCCCCCATTGCCCCGCGTGTGCGGCGGGTAAATTGCCCGCCAATCATATTATGGGGCGAAGGGGATGCAACCCTCCCCGGGCTCCAAAGCCCAAGAACGTTGCGGGTAGCCAATCGACCCAGGCTACCCCCGTCGTCGTCGCCGTTCTTTCGCCGTCGCGGATGGAGGAGGATGTGGTTGCAGGTACTTCGGCCCAATAATGGACCACGACTGCACCCATCTCCTCCAGGCGAACCTTAACCACTGCGCCGGTGCGCAGGATCTCTTCCTGCAATCCATGGCGCAGTGGTCGATTGGTGTGGCCGTAGCCGCGGAGCCCTATTATGTTCCTCCCCGCCCAAACTGGGTGGGTGACCGGGACGGCTCCGTGGCAGTCATCAGCTCCACGGCCACGCGTTCCCCGCCCTTGTCGCTCAAAGATAGGGGCCCGGGATATGTGGCGGCCGAATGGGGGGGATTACTCGTTTTCGGGGTGTACTTCTCCCCCAATCGGAGTCTGGCTGATTTCGAGGTCTTCCTCACATCCTTGGAGACCTCGATACGGCGTTTGGCATCAGGCCGCGTCCTGGTGATGGGGGACTTCAACGCAAAGTCCGGAGCGTGGGGGTCTCCCAGAACGGACGCCCGCGGTAGAGCGGTGGAAGAGTGGGCGAATTCGGTGGGCCTCTGTCTGCTCAACAGAGGCACCACCGACACTTGTGTTCGGCAGCAGGGCGGGTCGATAGTGGACCTCTCGTTCGCTAGCCCTGCTGTCGCGAACAACGTAAGGAACTGGCGAGTCCTAGAGGAGGTCGAGACTCTCTCGGATCACCGCTATATCCGAGCAGAGATCTCCCGGAATCCTCAGGACCCAGTTAGGGGTCACATGGCCGACAGAGCTCCCCGGTCTCCGCGGTGGGCTGTGGGTCGTTTGAACCGGGACCTGTTAGAGGAGGCAGCCATAGTGCAGTCGTGGCTGTCTCCAGTGCCTCCTGACGAGGGGGTTGATGCTGCGGCGGATCGCATTCGTGTTGCACTTACGCAGGTGTGCGATGCGGCCATGCCGCGCGTCCGACGTCGGCCTCCTAGGAAGGAGGTCTACTGGTGGTCCCGGGAGTTGGTGGACCTCCGCGAGGCCTGCATTCGTGCCCGGAGGTCCTACACCCGCAGCCGGCGGCGACGCCGCGATGATAACGGGGAGGGCCAGCTGTACGAAGCGTACCAAGCAGCGCGTGACGCTCTAAAGCTGGCCATCTGTCGCGCCAAAGAGCAGTCGCGGCAGGAGATGCTGGAGGGACTCGATCATGACCCCTGGGGTCGGCCATACCGCGCGGCGCTGAGCAAGCTCCGCGCGACGGGCCCCCCCCTTACCGAGTCCCTTCAGCCTAGCTTCCTCACTGAAGTGGTCGAGGGCCTATTCCCACCACAGGCGGAGCACACGCCCCCGGCGATGGCCGCAGAGGCCGAAGTCCGGGAGGCCGACGAAGAGGTGGTGGTTCCGCCTGTCACGGAGGCGGAGATGGGGGCGGCCGTTCTGCGCATTCGCTCGAAGCGGACCGCCCCCGGGCTGGACGGAATTCCAGCCCGAGTGTTGGCCCTTACCCTTGACCACATGGGTGACCGCCTCAGGGAACTGTTTGACGCGTGTCTGTCGTCGGGGAGGTTCCCTGAGTGCTGGAAGGTGGGGAAGCTGGTGCTCCTGCCCAAACCTGGGAGAGACCCGGACTCGGTCGCGGCTTACAGGCCTATCGTACTGCTGGACGAGGCGGGGAAGTTGCTGGAGAGGATTCTCGCTGCCCGCATCGTCCGGCACCTCGAGGAAGTGGGGCCCGATCTGTCGGACGCCCAGTTTGGTTTCCGCGCCGGGCGTTCGACGATCGACGCCATTCTGGCCCTGAGGGCCGCGACCGAGGAAGCTGTCAGGGGAGGCGGCGTACTGTTGGCGGTGTCCTTAGACATCGCCAACGCATTTAATACTCTGCCATTCGGCAGCATCAGAGAGGCACTCCGATTCCATGGGGTGCCCGCATACCTGAGGCTGCTGATGGCAGACTATTTGGAGCGGAGGTTTGTGTTGTGCGAGGACCGAGCAGGCGACGAAGTGCGCAGGGCGATATCGCGCGGTGTTCCACAGGGGTCCGTCCTTGGCCCTCTCCTGTGGAACATCGGCTATGACTGGGCCCTGCGCGGAGTCTTGCCCCCCGGGCTGGGCGTATTCTGTTACGCTGACGACACGTTGGTAGCAGCCCGGGGACGCAACTTTGAGGAGGCGGCTCGCCTGGCCACCACGGGGGTCTCTCAGGTGGTCGGGCGAATCGAGGCGCTGGGGCTTAAGGTGGCCCTCAACAAGACGGAGGCCCTGTTGTTCCATGGGCCCCGTCGCGGGCCGCCTGCCGGCGCCTCGATCACCGTCGGCTCGGTCCTCGTACCGGTTCAGGCCCAGATGAGATATCTGGGCCTGGTGTTGGATGGGCGATGGCTCTTCGACGAGCACTTCCGCCAGCTTGAGCCGAAGCTGGACGGCGCGGCGTCCGCCCTGGGCCGATTATTGCCCAACCTGGGCGGACCCAGTTTGGCGTGCCGGAGGCTCTACACGGGGGTAGTCCGGTCGATGGCGCTGTACGGCGCACCGGTGTGGGCGGGGTCCCTGACCGCCCAGAACCGCGCGCGGTTATGCCGACCGCAGCGCACTTTGGCGGTCAGGGCAATACGCGGGTACCGCACCGTGTCCGCAGACGCGGCATGCGCGCTGGCCGGTACACCCCCGTGGGATTTGGAGGCGGAAGTGCTCGCCGACGTTTATCGGCGAACGGCCGAATTTCGAGCAGGCGGAGGCGGTCGCCCTCTGCTCGAGCAGGTGCGCGAGTGGCGCGAGGCCGCTCGCCGAGCCATCGTGGCCCGATGGTCAGCCCGGCTGGAGGCTCCACGTGCGGGTCTTCGCACGGTGGAGGCGCTCCGGCCGGTCCTTTCGTTGTGGGTGGGGCGACAGCACGGGACTTTTTCCTTCCGGCTGGTGCAGGTGTTATCCGGGCACGGGTGCTTTGGATACTACCTGCACAAGGTCGCGAGGAGGGAATCGAGTCCCGCCTGTCACCACTGCGATTGTGGCGAGGACACGGCGCAGCATACGCTGGAGTTCTGCCCGGCGTGGGCGCAGCAGCGTCGTGCCCTCGTCGAGACCATCGGTGTGGATCTCTCGCTATCGGCCATAATCCGCTCCATGGCCGATAGCGACAGGAATTGGGGTGCGGTCGCATCCTTCTGCGAGAACGTCATCTCGCAGAAGGAGGCGGCGGAGCGGGCCAGGGAGGAAAGTCTCCTCGCTGACCCGATCCGTCGCCGGCGAGCTGGGTGGCGTCGGCGCGCCGATGCGCGTCTGATGCCCCCCTAGCGATGGCTGAGGGTGGGAGATCGGGGTATTTTTTCTCCCACCCACACCCTTCCGTGTAGGCGCGGCGTCTCTGGTGCACCCAGACGCCGCCGCAAGTGCTGGTGCCCGCGGGTCGTGGGCAGTCGCTGGGTGGGTCGCTGATGTTGTATCAGGTTCCGGTAGCCCACCCGCTAAGGCGAGGCGACGGTGCACAGGGGGGTTTTAGTCGGTATGCCGGCCGTTCGCTCTAGGCCGGAGAGCCCGACATAACCGTCCCACCTCCCCGAGTGGGACGGTATGCATCAGGAGCATTTCCCCCCTCCCAAAAAAAAAAAAAAAAAAAAAAAGGTTAGGTTAGGTTAGGTTAGGTTAGGTTGGGGTGTGTGGCCAGAGAGAACCTCCTAGTGTGCCTGACGGTTCTGCCGTTCCCATCCACATTTTTCGTGGATGGGAGCGGCAGACGTTGGGCCGGTACACCCCGGGCAACACGGGTAATCATGTCCTTTCGGGGGCATTATTACTCGTGGCTAATACTCTGGCATGCGCGTAGGGAACCCGAGGCATCTTGTCTCGGGGTTATCGGCCCGCAAGGGTCGCGTTTGGGGGTCTCTCCACGTGTTCCTTTGATTAGCAGAGGACACGTGGATTTGAGACGGGGTGGTTAGGTAGGTTAGATTAGGTTTTAGGTTAGGTAGGTTTAGGTTTAGGGTTAGGTAGGTAGGCAGGTTTAGGTTTAGGGTTAGGTAGGTAGGCAGGTTTAGGTTTAGGGTTAGGTAGGTAGGTAGGTTAGGTAGATAGGTTAGGTAGGCAGGTTAGGTAGGCAGGTTAGGTTAGGTTTAGGTAGGTCATAGAGGAAGACAACCTCTCTAAAAAATCACTGGGCTGTTAGGCCGAGGTGGGGGTGCTTCCTGCCCAGGCGGGTTGTCTTGGGGCGGGTCGATCGGTCCAGCATGGACCCCCATCCGGCCCAACCCGTAATCCTGAACTGACAGGACCGGGGGCCTTCGGGCTGCGAGGAAGAAAACCTCTATAAAAATAACCCAAAGCCCAAGTTTTTGGTGGCCCAGCGAGGGGCTGTATGGCTGGGGGGAACCCAGTCATTAGGGCTACCCAAAACCCAAAACAAATGAATGATGTCGGATCAAAGGAGAAATCTACCCCAGGAGGGTACCGGGCGCGCCGCACCCGGAGAATCCCTCACGGAGCCTTCTGGCTCCGTCTGCCCCTCGTATTCTGGGGGGGGCAACCGCCATCACAGCGCCGTGCCGCGCGAAACATCCGGCACCGAAATTTCCGCCTTGGGCTCCGGCCCGGACAAGGCGTCGACGGTAGGCCCCAAAAAGGGGAAGGTTGTAGGGGGTAGGACCCCACTGTCAGTAGGACGCGACCCGGTTGACACCCGGCGCTCGCAGGTATCCGGGCCTGCGAGTGTTAAATTGGTGACCGACGGATGCGCAGGGGTAGGCGACCAGGCCCCTGTAGCGGATATGGATACTGGAAGCGATGGAAATCGGTCGCATGGGACGTCTTCCGTTAGGAAACGTCCCGTGTGCCAGTCCTCAGACGAGGAAGGCCTGCCGGCCCCCAAGTTGCCGACTTCGAGGAGGGGTCGGCAGGCATCGAGAGGGGCGAGTGCTTCGCAGCCGCGGAGGGATAAGCACGGACGTTTCGTGCGCTCCAATACCTCGGCGGCTAGAGAAGCCGAGAGTGACATGGGGGTCACTACGGAGGACCCTGGCGATGGCGGTGAAAGCTGTGCCTCGCTGGGGAGCTCAAAGGCCGAAATAATCGCCGCCAAGAGGGAGCAGCGCAAAGCCGTCGCGACCGACGAAGTGTCGGAAATGGCCCGACGCGCTCGCGAGCGACGAGCTGCTCTGGCGGCGGTTGGGGCAGAGCCATCTGCGGTGGCCTTGAGCCAGCTGGCTCTGGATGGGGTGGACTTAGTCCTGAAGGTTGCCACCAAGTCCGGCAGCCTGAAGGGCACGTTCACCCGTGGCTTAAAGGAGGCTGCCGCGGATATCAGGGAGGCGGTTGGCATCCTCCTCAACAGGACGGCCTCTGACGAGGTCGCAAAGTTACAGGAGGAAAACAGCCGCCTCCGAAATGACCTCGAGGACCTCCGGCGGCAAGTCACTGCGCTAAGCGAGCAACAGCAGCGACGCACGTCCACCAATGCCGCACCTGAAGTGGCCCCGACTCCCGCACCGCGACCGGCAAGCCCTCGTACCGACGAAGAGGTCGAGCGCATTGTCCGGCTCTGCATGCTCCAGTGCGGGAGCATGGTTAACGCTCGGCTGGAGGCGATTTCTCGGCGTCTCCCGGCGGAAATCCTCCGTCCGCCTCTAGCAGCTGACACGCGGAGGACTGAGGAGCCGTCGAGACTTGCGCCTCAAAAGGGGAAGCCCGCGAAGGGCAACAAAAAGCCCGCGGAGGGAGCTCCTCTGACCGACCAGCCCACGACTGCCGGGTCTAAGGGTGAGACCTGGGCGAAAGTCGTTGGCCGCAAGAAGGCCCGCAAAGCCGCCAAGAAGGCCGCAGCAGCTGCATGCGTCCCCGGTGGAACCACAAAGTCGGTTGAGCAGCCTGCGCGGCGGACTGCCAAAGGCGGTCGCAAAGGACCGACGATACGTGCCCCGCGTTCCGAAGCTGTGACGCTCACGCTACAGCCCGGGGCTGCGGAGCGCGGCGTAACGTACCTGTCGGTCATTGCCGAGGCCAAGGCCAAGATCAAATTATTAGATCTTGGCCTCCAGTCCGTCACCCTCAGGCAGGCTGCCACGGGTGCGCGGCTGTTCGAGGTGGCTGGTGCTGCGAGCGGCAGTGCCGAAAAGGCGGACGCTCTGGCCGCCAAGATGAGGGAGGTCCTCAACCCTGAGGACGTCCGGGTCTCCAGGCCAATGAAAACCGCAGAGGTGCGGATTGCTGGTCTGGACGACTCCGTGACCTCTGAGGAGGTGGTGGCGGCCGTTGCCCGAAGCGGAGAGTGTCCGTTGGACAAGGTGCGGGCCGGCGATATACGCGCCGACGCCACCGGACTCGGCGTAGTCTGGGTTCGGTGCCCTGTAGCGTCGGCGAAGAAGATCGCCGATAGCGGCAGATTGCTGGTTGGCTGGGTTGCAGCGAGGGTGAAACTCCTGCAGCCCCGGGCTTTGCATTGCTTCCGGTGCCTGGAGAAGGGGCACGTCCGGGCAAAGTGCACCGCCGAGATTGACCGTAGTGATCTTTGTTATCGCTGCGGTCAGCCCGGCCACAAGGCGGCCCAGTGTTCTGCGGCGCTCAACTGCAGCTTATGTTCGGCTGCGGGGAAGCCAGCGGGACACAAAGTGGGCGGAGGGGCCTGTGGCGCGCCTGCCAGCAAGGCCAAGAAGAAAAAGAAGAGGAGCTCTAAACCTGCCGGGGAAACCTCGCCACCCCCGCAGGCTAGTAGCTCCACGGCCGACTCCCGGCCCAGGACCGTTGCCGAGGGAATGGAGTGTCAATAATGGCACAATTCCATTTCCTCCAGGGTAACATCAACCACTGTGCCAGAGCTCAGGATCTCCTACTCCAGAGCATGGCAGAGTGGTCGATTCACGTGGCTGTGGTCGCCGAACCGTACTTCATTCCCGCCCGTGACAACTGGCTGGGATGCGCTGACGGTTTGGTGGCCATTATTGGCGAGACTCTGATCGACCCGTCTCGGGGCCGCGGCTGGGTTGCTGCGGTCTTGGGCGGCATTGTCATTGTGGGGGCGTATTTCTCCCCCAACAAGAGTCTCGCCGACTTTGAGGGTTTTCTTGTCGAGTTGGGCGCCGTCGTAGACCGCTATCACCCTCGTCCCGTTCTGGTGCTCGGGGATCTCAACGCCAAGTCATCGGCGTGGGGATCTCCGGTCACTGACCCTCGGGGCGAGGTGCTAGAAGAGTGGGCGGTGACGTTTGGTCTGGTCGTCCTGAATCGGGGTTCGGAATACACGTGTGTGCGGCAGCGGGGCGGATCGATAGTGGACGTCTCGTTCGCTAGTCCCTCTGTCGCCAGCCGAGTCCGCGACTGGCGTGTCGCCGTGGGGGTGGAGACGCTGTCGGACCATCGGTATATCCGGTTCGACGTCTCTGCCCAGACCGCGAGTGGCCGCCATCCAACAGCCCCGATTAACGACGGCCCGCGTTGGGCGCTTAAGCGCATCGACAGGGAACTACTCGAGGAAGCTGCCTTAGTCCAGTCCTGGATCTGGGAGTCGACGACGGCCGGCCCCGTCGACGTCGAGGCGGTGGCGCTGTGGTTTCGCGGGGCGATGACGCAGATCTGCGACGCGTCCATGCCCCGTGTCCGCCAACAGTCCTCAAGGCGCCAGGTGTACTGGTGGACCGCCGAGATCGCGCAATTGCGCGTAGCGTGCGTTGAGGCTCGTCGCCGGTACACCCGATACCGGAGACGGCGTCGACGGGATTCCGCCGAGGAGGACGCACTGTATGAGGTGTACCGCGCGTCTAAGGAGATTCTGTGGCTGGCCATCGGCGACTCAAAGTCGCGTGCCAGGGAGGAGCTGCTGGAGTCCCTAGATCGGGATCCGTGGGGGCGCCCCTACCGTTGGGTACGGGGCAAGTTGCGTCCCTGGGCACCTCCACTAACTCAAAGCATGCAACCCGAGTTGCTTGAGACGGTGGTATCGGCCCTCTTCCCGGAGCGAGCGGGACACTTTCCCCCGGCGATGGCTTCGCCCTCAGCCACAGACTCTCCAGAAGAGGAGAGCACTAATGTCCCCGAGGTGACGCAAGCAGAGACGAGAGCGGCCGTGTCGCGACTCCGGGCTAAGAACACAGCGCCCGGACCCGACGGAGTTCCTGGTCGAGCTCTCGTCCTAGCTCTGAAGGAGCTAGAACCCCAGCTGAGGGGGCTCTTCACGGCATGTCTCGAGCAGGGTCAGTTTCCCAGTGTCTGGAAGGAGGGGAGGCTGGTCCTGCTCAGGAAGGAGGGGCGCCCCGCGGACTCGCCGTCCGCGTATCGGCCCATAGTGCTGCTCGACGAGGCGGGCAAAATTTTCGAGCGTATTATCGCAGATCGCCTCGTCAGCCACTTGTGCAGGGAGGGGCCGAACCTGGACGACAACCAATTTGGTTTTCGTCGGGGGCGCTCTACCATAGACGCCATCATGCGCGTGAGGGCCCTGGTGGAGGAGACGGTGTCCCGGGGTGGGGTGGTGCTGGCGGTGTCTTTAGATATCTCCAACGCATTCAACACCCTACCCTGGAGTTGTATTCGGGAGGCTCTGAAATACCATCGCGTGCCTCCCTACCTCCGCCGTACAGTAGGGGCTTACCTGGAGGGTAGATGCGTCACCTATCGGGGACGCGACGGTGCCGGTCGGCACCTCATGTCGTGCGGTGTTCCGCAGGGATCGGTCTTGGGACCGCTCCTGTGGAACATCGGCTACGACTGGGTGCTGAGAGGCGAACTCCTGTCGGGTGCCGACTTGACGTGTTATGCGGACGACACGCTCGTAACTGCCCGGGGGAGCTCGCACAGGGAAGCGACGTTGATAGCCACGGCTGCGGTGTCACAGGTGGTGAACCGCATCCGGCGCCTGGGCCTGGAGGTGGCCCTAAACAAGTCGGAGGCCATGGTGTTTCATGGCCCCCGACGTGTGCCGGCGCCGGGATCACACATCGTGGTCAGCGGGGCCCGGATAGCTGTCGAGTCCACCATGAAGTATCTGGGATTGGTACTCGACAGCCGATGGGAATTCGGGCCCCACTTCCGGCGGCTGGTGCCCAAGCTGATGGGCGCAGCGGGCGCACTTTCAACGTTGCTTCCCAACTTGGGGGGCCCGAGCGCCGCCTGTAGGCGGTTGTACGTGGGAATCGTGCGGTCCATGGCCCTGTATGGGGCCCCTGTGTGGGCGATGGACATGACGGCCAGCACTCTCGCCATTCTGCGCAAACCGCAGAGGGCGATGGCCGTCAGAGTCGTCCGCGGGTATCGCACGATTTCCTACGAGGCGGCTTGCGTCCTGGCCGGATCCCCGCCCTGGGACCTAGAGGTGAAAGTACTCGCGTCATTATATCGATGGCGCGAGGAAGAGCGGGCACGGGGCTCGAGGCCGGTGCAGCGGCAGATCGCGCTGCGCAAAGAGGAGCTCCGTCAGGTCTTGGTGGCGGAATGGCGGCAAAGGCTTCTGAGCCCTGCCGCCGGCCTCGCTACCGTCGAGGCGATCCGGCCGGTACTCAACGACTGGCTCGGGAGAAGGCACGGCTCCCTGTCGTTTAGGGTGACGCAGGTGCTGTCGGGGCACGGCTGCTTCGGCAAGTACCTGTGCCGCATAGACAGGGAGCCGGACGCTCGGTGCCATCACTGCGTCCATTGCGGGGAGGACACGGCGCAACACACGCTCGCCGAGTGTGTAGCTTGGGAGGAGCAGCGCCGTGTCCTCACAAATGAAGTAGGAGGCGATCTGTCGCTGCCGGCCGTAGTGCGGAGGATGGTTGGAAGCGCAGAGTCGTGGGACGCGGTGGTGTCCTTCTGCGAGAACGTGATGTCGCAGAAGGAAACTGCGGAACGGGAGAGGGAGATCTCGACTCCCTTCCCCGGCCGCAGAAGGCGCACCGGGCACAGGAGAAGGGCGGACAACGCCCTTTTCCGGCCCCCATGAATGGGTCCAGGGGCGAGGGACTTGGGGAAGTCCCCGCCCCCTATTCGATGGACCCGAGTCGCAGGCGCGCGCGGGTGTCGGCGCGCGCCTTTGAGGCGATGCACGGGGTAGTTCAACACCTCACTACCCCATGCAGGAGACGAGGCCCGGACAGACCTGGCCAGCACTAGTGCGGGGCTGCGGAAGAATTTGGACTCCCGCGGCCTCGCGCGCACGTGCGAGGAGACACCGGGGTGGTTTTAGCCGGTAAAAGTCCGGCACGCTCCTCCGCCTTTCCCCAGGCGGAGGTAGTCCATGACGATTTCCCCCCAAAAAAAAAAAAAAAAAAAAAAAAAAGGTTAGGTTAGGTTAGGTTAGGTTAGGTTAGGTTGGGGTGGAAGCCGGAGGAGCTCCGTGAGCCTCGGTGTCGAGTCCGAGTCCGAGGACCTGGACTCCCGCGACCTCAGCGGTCGGGTCTCTAGGACCCGGAAGCGTAGCAGGAGCAGGTCGCCAGAGGCGGAGCGCAACGCACCAGCGATCAAGGTGCCCGCCCCCAGTTCGCCGGTACATGGGTCACGGTCAGTGACCCAGGACCCATTTAGTAGGCGGGAATCGGTCGCCCGCACCCGACAAGAGGGGGAGCGCGCAGCAGAGCAATTTGTTGCGCAGCTCCTGGACGAGAGCTCGAGCTCTGATGTAGACCTCGTCCAGTCCGCCGCAGACTCTGTGGCCGCCATAATCACGGTGGCCACAAAAAGCCAAAATTTGAAGGGCACCTTTGTTAATGCCCTCAAAAAGGCGGCCTCTCACCTCCAGGAGGTGGTGCAAACGCTCGCGGAGCGCACCACCTCCGACGAGACGAGGCGGTTGCGGGCGGCAAATGACCGCCTGGCAGGGGAGGTGGCTGAGCTCCGTGCTGAGCTCAGCCAACTTAAGGAATGCTTGCGGCAGCCAAATGCCATACCTCGGCAAGGAGAGGAGCAGTGCTCCCTGCTGACCGACGCGCAGCTGCGCCAGGTCATGTCGTCCGTTGGGACCATGATCAACGTGCGGCTGGGGAGTCTGGAGGCAAGATTACCTCCAGAACCGCGCCGCCGTCCACCACTCGCAGCGGATAACCACTCGCCCGCTGCTAGGGACCCAGTGGTCACGTCGGGCCAGCGGTCCTACGCGACGGCGGCGTCAGCGTCGGCCAGCGTCCCCGCGGGGTCGAAACCTGCAGCCGGGAAGAAGGGGACTTCCAAAGCCCCTTCCCAGTCCCAGAGGGACTTCCCGCCCTTGAGTTCAACACCTGCGGGCTCAAGACGCGCCCCGGCGCCGAAGGAACGGGCACCCGCAACAACCACGGGTGCGCCAAGACTGGTTTCTGTCCCTGGTCCGTCTGCGTCTTCTAATGAGGGCTGGCAGACGGCCGGGGAGAAAATGGAGATTCGGCGTCGGAAGAGGCGCGAACGCAGGAGCGCTGCAAGGGCTGCGGCTGCCGAGCGGCAAAAAGAAGTGAAGAAGAGCAAGAAGGCGAAAAAGAAGAGGCCCGGGAAGCTCCGGCCGCCAAGATCGGCCGCCGTGGTCGTAACGGTGTCGCCGGAGGCGGCGGAGCGCGGCCTTTCCTACGCCGCCGTCTTTAAGAAGGCGCGGGAGAGCGTCGGTGTGGCGGACCTAGGCCCCACCGGCATCAAGACCCGCCTTGCCCAAACGGGGGCTCGCATTCTTGAGTTCCCCGGTGCGGAGGGCGCAAAGACGGCGGACACAATCGCGGAAAGGCTGCGAGGGTTGTTCGGGGCGGAGGAAGGCGTAAAGATCGCCAGGCCCGTGAAGTGCGTGGAATTCCGTGTCACTGGCCTGGACGATTCGATCACGCCTGACGATGTCCGGGAGGCTATCCAGGCTAAAACTGGATGCAGCCTGGACAACGTCAAGGTTGGCGCAATCCGCCCCGGTCCTGGCGGTGTCGGAGCTGTGGTAGCGCAGTGCCCCGTCGCAGCAGCCAACACTTTGGTTGCTGGAGGAAGGCTCCTCGTAGGCTGGAGTTCCGCCAAGGTCTCTTTGTTGGCGGCCAGGCCTGCGAGGTGCCATAAATGCATGGCCGAGGGGCACGTGCGCGCCACATGCAGAAGTGGCTTCGACTGCAGCGGACTATGCTTCCGCTGCGGCCAGCCGGGGCACAAGGCGACGGATTGTTCCGCCACCCCCCATTGCCCCGCGTGTGCGGCGGGTAAATTGCCCGCCAATCATATTATGGGGCGAAGGGGATGCAACCCTCCCCGGGCTTCCAAGCCCAAGAACGTCGCGGGTAGCCAATCGACCCAGGCTACCCCCGTCGTCGTCGCCGCTCTTTCGCCGTCGCGGATGGAGGAGGATGTGGTTGCAAGTACTTCGGCCCAATAATGGACCACGACTGCACCCATCTCCTCCAGGCGAACCTCAACCACTGCGCCGGTGCGCAGGATCTCTTCCTGCAATCCATTGCGCAGTGGTCGATTGGTGTGGCCGTAGCCGCGGAGCCCTATTATGTTCCTCCCCGCCCAAACTGGGTGGGTGACCGGGACGGCTCCGTGGCAGTCATCAGCTCCACGGCCCCGCGTTCCCCGCCCTTGTCGCTCAAAGATAGGGGCTCGGGATACGTGGCGGCCGAATGGGGGGGATTACTCGTTTTCGGGGTGTACTTCTCCCCCAATCGGAGTCTGGCTGATTTCGAGGTCTTCCTCACCTCTTTGGAGACCTCGATACGGCGTTTGGCATCAGGCCGCGTCCTGGTGATGGGGGACTTCAACGCAAAGTCCGGCGCGTGGGGGTCTCCCAGAACGGACGCCCGCGGTAGAGCGGTGGAAGAGTGGGCAAATTCGGTGGGCCTCTGTCTGCTCAACAGAGGCACCACCGACACTTGTGTTCGGCAGCAGGGCGGGTCGATAGTGGACCTCTCGTTCGCTAGCCCTGCTGTCGCGAACAACGTAAGGAACTGGCGAGTCCTAGAGGAGGTCGAGACTCTCTCGGATCACCGCTATATCCGAGCAGAGATCTCCCGGAATCCTCAGGACCCAGTTAGGGGTCACATGGCGGACAGAGCTCCCCGGTCTCCGCGGTGGGCTGTGGGTCGTTTGAACCGGGACCTGTTAGAGGAGGCAGCCATAGTGCAGTCGTGGCTGTCTCCAGTGCCTCCTGACGAGGGGGTTGATGCTGCGGCGGGTCGCATTCGTGTTGCGCTTACGCAGGTGTGCGATGCGGCCATGCCGCGCGTCCGACGTCGGCCTCCTAAGAGGGAGGTCTACTGGTGGTCCCGGGAGTTGGTGGACCTCCGCGAGGCCTGCATTCGTGCCCGGAGGTCCTACACCCGCAGCCGGCGGCGACGCCGCGATGATAACGGGGAGGGCCAGCTGTACGAAGCGTACCAAGCAGCGCGTGACGCTCTGAAGCTGGCCATCTGTCGCGCCAAGGAGCAGTCGCGGCAGGAGATGCTGGAGGGTCTCGATCGTGACCCCTGGGGTCGCCCATACCGCGCGGCGCTGAGCAAGCTCCGCGCGACGGGCCCCCCCCTTACCGAGTCCCTTCAGCCTAGCTTCCTCACCGAAGTGGTCGAGGGCCTATTCCCGCCACAGGCGGAGCACACGCCCCCGGCGATGGCCGCAGAGGCCGAAGTCCGGGAGGCCGACGAAGAGGTGGTGGTTCCGCCTGTCACGGAGGCGGAGATGGGGGCGGCCGTTCTGCGCATTCGATCGAAGCGGACCGCCCCCGGGCCGGACGGAATTCCGGCCCGAGTGTTGGCCCTTGCCCTTGACCACATGGGCGACCGCCTCAGGGAACTGTTTGACGCGTGTCTGTCGTCGGGGAGGTTCCCTGAGTGCTGGAAGGTGGGGAAGCTGGTGCTCCTGCCCAAACCGGGGAGAGCCCCGGACTCGGTCGCGGCCTACAGGCCTATCGTACTGCTGGACGAGGCGGGGAAGTTGCTGGAGAGGATTCTCGCTGCCCGCATCGTCCGGCACCTCGAGGAGGTGGGGCCCGATCTGTCGGACGCCCAGTTTGGTTTCCGCGCCGGGCGTTCGACGATCGACGCCATTCTGGCTCTGAGGACCGCGACCGAGGAAGCCGTCAGGGGAGGCGGCGTGATGTTGGCGGTGTCCTTAGACATCGCCAACGCATTTAATACTCTGCCATTCGGCAGCATCAGAGAGGCACTCCGATTCCATGGGGTGCCCGCATACCTGAGGCTGCTGATGGCAGACTATTTGGAGCGGAGGTTTGTGTTGTGCGAGGACCGAGCAGGCGACGAAGTGCGCAGGGCTATATCGCACGGTGTTCCACAGGGGTCCGTCCTTGGCCCTCTCCTGTGGAACATCGGCTATGACTGGGCCCTGCGCGGAGTCTTGCCCCCTGGGCTGAGCGTGTTCTGTTACGCTGACGACACGTTGGTAGGAGCCCGGGGACGCAACTTTGAGGAGGCGGCTCGCCTGGCCACCACGGGGGTCTCTCAGGTGGTCGGGCGAATCGAGACGCTGGGGCTTAAGGTGGCCCTCAACAAGACGGAGGCCCTGTTGTTCCATGGGCCCCGTCGCGGGCCGCCTGCCGGCGCCTCGATCACCGTCGGCTCGGTCCTCGTACCGGTTCAGGCTCAGATGAGATATTTGGGCCTGGTGTTGGATGGGCGATGGCTCTTCGACGAGCACTTCCGCCAGCTTGAGCCGAAACTGGACGGCGCGGCGTCCGCCCTCGGGCGATTATTGCCCAACCTGGGCGGACCCAGCTTAGCGTGCCGGAGGCTTTACACGGGGGTAGTCCGGTCGATGGCGCTGTACGGCGCACCGGTGTGGGCGGGGTCCCTGACCGCCCAGAACCGCGCGCGGTTATGCCGACCGCAGCGCACTTTGGCGGTCAGGGCAATACGCGGGTACCGCACCGTGTCCGCAGACGCGGCATGCGCGCTGGCCGGTACACCCCCGTGGGACTTGGAGGCGGAAGTGCTCGCCGACGTTTATCGGCGAACGGCCGAATTTCGAGCAGGCGGAGGCGGTCGCCCTCTGCTCGAGCAGGTGCGCGAGTGGCGCGAGGCCGCTCGCCGAGCCATCGTGGCCCGATGGTCAGCCCGGCTGGAGGCTCCACGTGCGGGTCTTCGCACGGTGGAGGCGCTCCGGCCGGTCCTTTCGTTGTGGGTGTGGCGACAGCACGGGACCCTTTCCTTCCGGCTGGTGCAGGTGTTATCCGGGCACGGGTGCTTCGGATACTACCTGCACAAGGTCGCGAGGAGGGAATCGAGTCCCGCCTGTCACCACTGCGATTGTGGCGAGGACACGGCGCAGCATACGCTGGAGTTCTGCCCGGCGTGGGCGCAGCAGCGTCGTGCCCTCGTCGAGACCATCGGTGTGGATCTCTCGCTATCGGCCATAATCCGCTCCATGGCCGATAGCGACAGGAATTGGTGTGCGGTCGCATCCTTCTGCGAGAACGTCATCTCGCAGAAGGAGGCGGCGGAGCGGGCCAGGGAGGAAAGTCTCCTCGCTGACCCGATCCGTCGCCGGCGAGCTGGGCGGCGTCGGCGCGCCGATGCGCGTCTGATGCCCCCCTAGCGATGGCTGAGGGTGGGAGATCGGGGTATGTTTTCTCCCACCCGCACCCTTCCGTGTAGGCGCGGCGTCTCTGGTGCACCCAGACGCCGCCGCAAGTGCTGGTGCCCGCGGGTCGTGGGCAGTCGCTGGGTGGGTCGCTGATGTTGTATCAGGTTCCGGTGGCCCACCCGCTAAGGCGAGGCGACGGTGCACAGGGGGGTTTTAGTCGGTATGCCGGCCGTTCGCTCTAGGCCGGAGAGCCCGACATAACCGTCCCACCTCCCCGAGTGGGGCGGTATGCATCAGGAGCATTTCCCCCCTCCCAAAAAAAAAAAAAAAAAAAAAAGGTTAGGTTGGGGTGTGTGGCCAGAGAGAACCTCCTAGTGTGCCTGACGGTTGCTAGTCCTTTCCACATTTTCCGTGGATGGGAACGGCAGACGTTGGGCCGGTACACCCCGGGCAACACGGGTAATCATGTCCTTTCGGGGGCATTATTACTCGTGGCTAATACTCTGGCACGCGCGTAGGGAACCCGAGGCATCTTGTCTCGGGGTTATCGGCCCGCGAGGGCCGCGTTTGGGGGTCTCTCCACGTGTTCCTCTGATTAGCAGAGGACACGTGGATTTGAGACGGGGGGGATAGAGGAAGAAAACCTCTTTAAAAAATCACCAGTGGGGGCTGTAAGGCCGGGGTGGGGTGCGTAGGCGTCCTGCCCAGTCGGGCAGTTTTGGGGCGGGTGGATCGGTCCAGCATGGACCCCCATCCGGCCCAATACGGGGGGAGGGGATAGAGGAAGAAAACCTCTTAAAAAATCACCAGTGGGGACCGTAAGGCTGGGGCGGGTTGCCTTGGCGTCCTGCCCAGTCGGGCGGTTTTGGGGCGGGTGGATCGGTCCAGCATGGACCCCCATCCGGCCCAACACGGGGGGGATAGAGGAAGACAACCTCTCTAAAAAATTACTAGTGGGGGCCGTCAGGCCGAGGTGGGAACCATGGGTTTCCTGCCCAGGCGGGCGCTCTTGGGGCGGGTGGATTGGTCCAGCATGGACCCCCATCCGGCCCAACCCGTAATCCTGAACTGACAGGACCGGGGGCCTTCGGGCTGCGAGGAAGAAAACCTCTATAAAAATAACCCAAAGCTTAAGCTTTTGTGGCCCGGCGAGGGGCTGTATGGCTGGGGGGAACCCAGCCATTAGGGCCACCCAATTAAAAATAATGAAAATGTCGGATAAAGGTCATAGACTACCCCAGGAGGGTACCGGGCGCGCCGCGCCCGGAGAATCCCTCACGGAGCCATCTGGCTCCGTCTGCCCCTCGTATTCTGGGGGGGGCAACCGCCATTCCAGCGTAGTGCCGCGCGAAACATCTGGCACCAAAACCCCTGCAAAGGGGCAAAAGGGGAAGGTTGGGGGGGATATGCCCCCGCCAACAGCTGTGGATGGAGTCCCGGCCGTGAGGACACGGTCGAGGTGTCGGGTTGCGGCGCTGGCACGCAGCGACTCCGCGTCGAGTGTGTACAGCGCCGGCACCGGCACTGACATGGACGTCGAGTCGCGGGCGGGCTCGGGCTCGGAAGCCAGTCGGCCTCGGAGCGGGTGCTCGTCAGCGGCTCTACGGGAGAGTGAGGAGGGGAGGGATAGCCCAGCTTCCCTCGCCCTCAAGTTTCGAGTGACGCCCGGCGCTTCCGCGAAGCGCCGGAAGACGTCTCATCACGCGCCGTCCGATTCTGGCTCGGACACGGAGGTGGAGGTAGTGGAGGGGACGCCCTGTGTAGGAAGGGCTGATTCCCCGATGCCGCCTCCCTCCGCGAGGAAGCTCCTCGGGCAGCCTTTGCCTGCCCGTCGAGACTTCCTCAAGAGGGCTGGGGTCCCGGATGCGTCCCCCTCCGGGGGAGACTCGGTTGCCGACCTCAGGCAACGATTTGAGGCTGGCGCCGAAACCGTCCTGAGGGTGGCGGCCCGGTCCGGCAACCTGAAGGGGGGGTTCATCCGGGACCTGAAGACTGCAACGGCAGATATGAAGGAGGCCTTCTTCAATCTGTGGGGGCAGACCTCTTCTGACCTCCAGAGGCGCTGGAGGGCAGAGAATGAGGGGCTGCATCGGCAGCTGGCGGAGCTCCGGGCGGAGGTAGCGGCTATGAAGGCGGCCACTGCCACTGCCGCTCGGGCCGTCGCCGCAAAAGCGCCCTCGGCCGCTGCCGGGGCGCCTGCCAGGGGGCCGCGCGAGGAGTTTCCGCCCCTCCCCCGGCGCACAGTGCAGCCTGTCACTCCCGCGGAGGACCGGCGTCCCGCCTGGGCGGAGGATTTGATGCGGGCCACGGTGGCTCAGGCACGCAATGTCGTGGAGGCGTGCCTGGCCAACTATGGCCTCGCGCCCGTGCCGACCCCGGGCCCTCCGCTTGGGGGCCGCCCCCGAATGGTTGGAGGAGCGCCGGCGGGCCCCGCGCCCTCCGGCCAACCGGTGGCACGGCAGATGTCTGCCCCCACACCGTCGGCTTCCTCTTCCAAGGGGAAAGGGAAAGGGAAGAGCAAGGGGAGGGCGGTGGCCACTGTGGTGCCACCGCGCCCTGCCCCACAGCTCCAACCCGCCCCGGTGGCTTCTACCTCGGCTGAACAGCCATGGACGGAGGTCACCAAACGGAAGAGGAAGAAGAAGAAGAAGGCCTCCCGGGCGCCCCCGGTCGCCAATAAGAAGAAAGGCCTCCGCCCGGCCGACCTGCGGCCCCCGCGCTCCACCGCCGTTGTGGTGGAGCTGACGGAGGAGGGGCTCCGGCAGGGCGGCAGCTATGCAGGCGTCCTCCGGCAGGCCACTCAGGCCATGAAAGGTAATCTCGCTGAGATGGGCCTTGCCGGAGGCGTCGTATTTAAGGTTGCCGCCACTGGGGCCAGGATCTTAGAGGTCCCAGGTGCCACCTCCGGCGACAAGGCGGACAGGATAGCAGCTACGTTACGGTCCCTGTTCACGCCTGAGGAGGTCAGGGTCTCCCGCCCGGTGAAATCCGCAGAAATGCGAGTAACCGGGCTGGACGACTCGGCCTCCTCCGAGGATGTCGCCGTTGCGGTGGCACAAGCCGGAGCCTGCCCTCAGGCACAGGTTAAGGTGGGGGATATGCGCCGCGGCGAAAGTGGTTTGTGCACGGTGGTGGTGCGCTGCCCCATCGCCGCGGCGAAGAAGGTAGCGGCCGGCCGTTTGCTGGTCGGGATGGTCTCGGCTCAGGTTAACCTTCTGGAGCCGAGGCCTAGGCGGTGCTACCGCTGCCTCGAACCGGGGCACGTGAGGCAGCAATGCACCGCTGAAACTGACCGCAGCGACCTTTGCTACCGCTGCGGCCAGCCCGGCCACAAGGCCGCCGCCTGCTCCGCTGCAAAATCTTCCTGCAGCATCTGCTCGGCTGCGGGAAGGCCAGCGGAGCACCGGATGGGGAGCAAATCTTGCTCCCCTCCAAAAAGACGCAGGGCCAGAGGGGCGGTCGCCGGGACTCCGGCCGCCCAGGCCCCTCCCCAAGCAGGGAGCAGTGGGACGGCGATGGACACAATTAATTATGGCCCATCGCCTCCTACAGGCGAACGTTGGCCGCTCCGCCAGGGCGCAGGATATCTTGCTGCAGCACATGGCGGAGTGGTCAATAGAAATCGCCGTGGTCGCCGAGCCTTACTGCGTCCCCAGCCGACACAACTGGTTTGGGGACCTCGGGGGCTTGGCGGCCATTGTTTCGTCTGGTCCCTCGCTCCTGGTGATGACAGACAGGGGCGAGGGGTATATATGTGTTGATTGGGAGGGAACCGTCCTGATCGGGGTGTACTTTTCTCCGAACCGGCGCCTCGCCGAGTTTGAGCGATTTTTGGGCGCGGTGGGGGCCGTGATTAATCGGTACCCATCGCGTCCGGTCGTGGTGGCGGGGGACTTCAATGCCAAATCAACGGCTTGGGGATCCCCTGTCACCGACGCTCGCGGCGACGCGTTGGAGGAGTGGGCGATTGCGACCGGCCTCGTCGTTCTTAATCGGGGGTCGGTCGCCACATGCGTGCGCTGGCAGGGCGAGTCCATTGTGGACATCTCGTTCGCTAGCCCTGCCGTAGCGCGCCGCGTCCGGGACTGGCAAGTGCTGGTTGAGGCGGAGTCTTTGTCGGACCACCGTTACGTGCGGTTCGACATCTCTGCCTCGCCAGCGATCCCGGACGATCGCCCGAGGAGAGCGCACACCCCGTCGTCCTCACGATGGGCGTTGAAACGTCTCGATGCAGACGTGCTGGTGGAAGCCTCCATCGTGCAGGCCTGGACCCCGATGGTCCAAGGGCCTGTGGAGGTTGAGCAAGAAGCGGAGTGGTTCCGGGGCGCGATGACGCAGATTTGCGACGCGTCAATGCCCCGGGCCAGTGCTCAGCCTCCGAGGCGTCAGGTGTACTGGTGGTCTGACGACATCAGCCGGAAACGCGCCGCGTGCATTGCGGCGCGTCGCCAGTACACTAGGTACCGCCGACGCAGGCGGTACCGTGACCCGACCGTGGAGGCACGGCTGCGGGACGCGTACAAACAGCGGAAGTACGCCCTGCAGTCCGCCATCAGCGAGGCCAAAACCCAAAGATGGGAAGAGTTCCTGGGGACTCTCGAGGCAGATCCGTGGGGCCGTCCGTACAAGACGGTCAGGGGCAAGTTGCGCCCCTGGGCCCCGCCGGTCACCGAGAGTCTCCAGCCCCGGCAATTGGAGGGTGTGATCTCCGCTCTCTTTCCTTCGAGGGCGGAGCACACGCCTCCCGTAATGGCACCACCCGAATTTGAGGAGGGCGGTGCCGATGCCGGGGCGCCAGAAATTACAATGGCGGAGCTCGGCGCGGCAGTGATGCGGCTTCGGGGCAAGAACACCGCCCCGGGGCCGGACGGAATTCCTGGCCGCGCCTGGGTTTTGGCCTTCGACGCCCTAGGGGACCGGCTCCTCAGGCTGTTCAGCGCCTGTTTGGAGTCGGGACGGTTCCCTTCCATGTGGAAGACGGGCAAGCTGGTCCTCCTGAGAAAGGAGGGCCGCCCCGCGGATTCTCCCTCCGCGTACCGCCCCATAGTGCTGTTGGATGAGGTGGGCAAGCTCTTTGAGCGCGTAGTTGTTGCCCGCCTCTCCAAGCACCTGGTGCGGGTGGGCCCCGACTTATCCGAACGCCAGTTCGGATTCCGGGAGGGCCGATCGACGATTGACGCGATCAGCAGCGTCAAGGCCCTCTCGGAAGAGACGGTCGCCTCGCGCGGGGTGGTATTGGCGGTGTCCTTGGACATCGCCAACGCTTTTAACACCCTGCCGTGGGCGACTATTAGGGAGGCGCTCCGATTTCATGGGGTGCCTCCCTATCTACGCCGAATAGTCGGGGACTACCTGCACCAGAGGAGTGTGTTTTGTGTGGGGCGGAACGGAGAGACGTTCCGGAGGGAGATGTCGTGCGGTGTTCCACAGGGTTCGGTTCTGGGTCCGATTCTGTGGAACATCGGCTACGACTGGGTGCTGCGGGGCGCCCTGCCCCCGGGCATCGGCGTTACCTGCTACGCCGACGATACGCTGGTTACGGCCCGGGGAGAGGATTACGGGGCAGCTGCCCGTCTTGCCACGGCTGGAGTGGCCCTGGTTGTCGGCAGGATTAGGATGTTGGGACTGGAGGTGGCGCTGGATAAGTCCGAGGCCCTGTTATTTCACGGGCCTCGGCGAGCGCCACCTCCCGATGCCCACATCATCGTTGGAGGGGTCCGCATCGGGGTGGAGCCGAGCATGAAATACTTGGGGCTCCACCTCGACGGCCGCTGGAACTTTCGCGTCCATTTTAGCCGCCTGGCCCCCCGCCTGATGGCGGCAGCGGGAGCGCTTAACTCTCTGCTGCCGAATATCGGGGGGCCGAGTGTCGTCTGCCGCCGCCTCTATTTGGGGGTGGTGCGGTCGATTGCCCTTTACGGAGCGCCCATCTGGGCTGGCGCCCTTGGTCGCCAAAATATCGCCCTCCTCAGGAGACCTCAGAGGGCGATGGCGATCAGGGTGTCACGGGCGTACCGCACCGTCTCCTTTGAGGCGGCGTGCGTTTTGGCGGCATCGCCGCCCTGGGATTTGGAGGCGGAGGTCCAAGCGTCAGTGTATTACTGGCGCGCTGACCTCCGGCTCCAGGGTGAGGAACCCACGCACAGGGCGGTGGAGACGCGAAGGTCCCAGGCTCGACTGGTCCTCGAGGCGAAGTGGGAAAGAAGACTGGCCCAGCCCCGCTACGGGGTGAGGACCGTCGAGGCTGTCCGTCCGGTACTAAGACAGTGGACGGACAGACGGCGCGGACCGCTCACCTACCGGCTTACTCAGGTGCTCTCCGGACACGGCTGTTTCGGAGAGTACCTCTGCAAGATAGCCGGTAGGGAGCCGACAACCAGGTGTCACCATTGTGAGGAGTGTGACCGGGACACGGCGCAGCACACGCTGGAGGAGTGCCCGGCGTGGGCCGCGGAGCGCTGTGCCCTGGTCGCTGTGATTGGCCCCGACCTCTCGTTGCCGACCGTCGTATCCAAGATGGTCGGCGACGACAGGTGCTGGGGCGCAATGAGGTCCTTCTGCGAGTCTGTCATCTCGCAGAAGGAGGCGGCGGAGCGGGGGCGTGAGGACGATCCTTACGCCCCGGAAGTCCGCCGCCGGAGGAGGGGGCGCAGGAGACGCGCTTATGTCGCTCTCCTGCCCCCCACTTAAGGGTTCCGGGTGGCAAGGCCTCAGGGGGGCCTGCCACACGTAAACTAAGAACCCCGAGAGGGCGCGCGCGGTGTTCCCGCGCGCCTTCCAACGTCGAAAGGGGAGAGCGGTGAAGCTCTCCCCTGGGGACAAGACGGGGTCGGGTCCTAAAAAAAAAAAATGACCCGGCCCGCACCCACACGGGGGGGCCTGCTATGGATGAGTCAATTCTTTTAAGAGCTCCCAACAGGCCCCCCCCATTGGATGAGAGAGGGAACACCCCAGGTTTTTTAGTGGGTATACCAGCGCGTTTCTTACTGGGGAGTCCCACACGCCCCGCCGGTGCCGTCCCCTAGCCGGCGGGTAGTGCATCAAGCATTTTTCCTGGGTACAAAAAAAAAAAAAAAGGTTAGGTTAGGTTAGGTTAGGTTAGGTTAGGTTAGGTTAGGTTAGGTTAGGTTAGGTTAGGTTAGGTTAGGTTAGGTTAGGTTAGGACCTACTCTTTCCGCAGTCGAGGCGGCGAGGTCCGAGCTCCGCCAGGTCCTAGTGGCGAATTGGAAGGAGCGACTTGTGCACCCCAGTGCCGGGCACGCCACGATCGTGGCGGTAAGTCCCGTGTTTGAGGAGTGGCTGGAGAGGCGGCATGGCGCCCTCACCTTCCGGCTGACACAGGTTTTGACCGGCCATGGTTGTTTTGGCCGGTTCCTGTGTCGGATAGGCCGGCAAGAGACGCCCGGTTGTCACCACTGCGGCGACTGCCGCGACGTTGTTGAGGACACGGCGCTGCACACATTGGCGGTTTGCCCCGCCTGGGCATCGCAGCGCCGTGATTTGATCGCGGCAGTCGGATCGGTTGCCCTCTCGCTCCCGGCCGTAGTTCTGTCTATGGTCCGGAGTGAGAGGTCGTGGAGCGCCGTCGCCTCCTTTTGTGAGGAAGTCATTTCCATCAAGGAGGCGGCGGAGCGGGAGAGGGAGCGTTTAAACCCTCTCCCCAACCGCAGAGCCGGGCGCCGGAGGGCGCGAGACGACCTCCAGCCACCGTGAGGTTTGACCTGGGGGTGGCGGGCTTTGTGGGCCTGCCCGCCATCCGTTCAGCACCAGGTCCGAGAGGCGGCGTGCGTGTTCCCACGCGCGCCTCTGTGTCGAGTCCGTCTCCCCTCTAGAGGGGGGACAGTAGGGAATATGTAGAAGGTACCAGCGGGTAGATCTTTTGTGTAGTGGCCTGCCGTTTCATACGGCGGGCCGTAACCTCGGCGGGGTCGCGACTGCATGTGAAAGTGATTCGCGCGGCCCCGTCGACAGTGGTTTGTTGAGGAACACCGTGGTAGGTTTAGTCGGTATTCCGGGAGGTTCATTTTATCGTTTAACATCTTTCATTTACCCCGGCGAGTCCGACATAACCCCTCCGCCCGCCCCCGCGGAGGGGTATGCGTCATAGCATTCCCCCACGTAAAAAAAAAAAAAAAAAAAAAAAAAAAGGTTAGGTTAGGTTAGGTTAGGTTGGGGTGGGGTGTGGGTCAGAAAACCTCCTCGTGGTACACCCTGGGCAACGTTGGCAATAATGCTCTTCATTATTGCTGGCGGCTAATATTCTGACAACCGGTGCCTTGTGCCGTCGCGTTCGGCACCGGTGGCGGGGGGATGGATGTTCGTCCCATCCCCAGGCCGGAGGCCCTTTCTTTGGGCCCGGCTCTCCCAGTACCGCTCTGTTTTAGAGTGGACATGGGAGAGCCTCTTTGACGGGTTCGGCGTGCACTCACCCTGCCGCTGAACAGACAACGGGGTCCCTTCTCGTCGCTCTGACGACTCTCCCCCCCTTTTTTCTGTCCCCCTTTGTGTTTTTTTTTGTCTCTTGTTTTTGGTTTTGTCCCCTTTTTGTTTTTGGTTCTGCGTCCGTTTTGTTTTTGGTTCTGCGTCCATTTTGTTTTGTCCCCTTTTTGTTTTCGTTGTTCCCCCCTTTCTTTTGTCTTTTGTCCCCGTTGTCACCGTCTAGAGCAAATCGTAACCCCGTATTGTGCAGTGTCGTGGATCACGTCTCGCGGCTGCTGACGGGAGCGAGGGTCTTGGCTTCACCGCCCGGACTGCGAGGGAGTGGCCCTCTATAAAAACCACCCCGAATCTCAAGTTGCTGCCGCACGGCGAGGAGATGCATGGCTGATGGGTAGTTCAGTCGTTAGTGCGGCCCCTCAGGGTACCTGCCGTCCCCCTGTAGTATTAGGCTTGCCCGGGTATCGGGATCTCTGCCCGGGTCGACTTTTATTTCTCCCATACTCGTGGGATTCATTATGGAACCATCAATTAAATCAATTTTAAAAAAAACGATGTCGAAGGTAGAAGAACGTCAGTCACGCACGCCCAGTTCTGCGCGATCTGACGAAGATGAAGATTACGTGCCGTCAGAGCACGACAGTGACGTTGTGGAGCTTACTTCGGAGGCTACTCCGGAGAAAGCTCCACGCAAACGCTTGCGGTCTGCGCAAGAATCGGAGTCAGACGGCTCCAGTGAGGACGCGATTCCGGCGCCGAAAGTCGCGACAGCGCGACGTGGACGCGGTCGTCCGCCCACCCACGGGAGGTACGTGGGTCTGGGCCAGGCGAAGGCCGAACTTGCTGCCGCGTTGCAGAAGGCCGACGCCGAGGAGCGCACGTCCGAAGAGGACAGCGTAATTGCTGCGGCAGCCCGACGAGTTGCTGCAGCAAGGAAGCAGCAGGTTGTGGAGCCGGATGCGGAGGACTTGCCGGTCATACAATTGAAGACCCGGCTGGACGACGCCTTGGAGGCGATCCGTTTGGTCTCCAAAAAGTCGAAGGGACTTAAAGGCACATGCCAGAAGACCCTTAAAGAGTCGATGGAGGCCATTCGGGAGATTGCCGAGGCCGTCTTCAGCCGCACAGCCAACGACGAAGTCTTGAAGCTGCAGGCTGAAAATGCCAAACTGGCGCAGGAGGTTGCCGAGCTCAAAATACGTCAGGAGGACTTTGAGAAGCGGCAGGACCAGGACGCTAACAGGAAGGAGTCGGAGCTCGTGGCTCTGGTCCGGCAGGAGCTTGCCGAATTTCGCTCCAAGCTCTCGGTTATGGAGGGCCGGCTGCTGCGCCCTCCGTTGGCAGCGGACAGAGCCAGAGAGCCTCCCCGTCCCACTCCCCCGACGTCTACGCCGCCTACGTCGTACGCGGCTAAAGCGAGAGCCCCGCGGCCTCCTCCTGTTGCTCCAGCGGGCGATATTACAGCTCCAGCAGGCCAAAAGGGCAGAAAAAAGAAGCAGGCGCAGCGCGCACCCGTTGCCCCCAAGGAGCGTCCCGCCACTGCTAGGAAGCAACCTGCAGCCACCCCACGTAGAGCCGACGACTGGGAGGTCGTCGGCAAGAAGAAGGAGGAGGCCAAAAAGAGGAAGAAGGCGGCCAAGAAGGCCAGGCAGGCGGCCAAAAAGGCGGCGAGGAAGCTCCAGGCCCCTCGCTCCACTGCAGTTGTGTTAACACTGCAGCCGGCTGCCATCGAGCGAGGGACCACTTATGCGGAGCTCCTCAAGAAGGCGCGGACGGCGATCGACCCCGGCACATTGGGTATAACAACAGGCTTGCGGTGCCGGACAACCCAGACCGGTGCCCGCCTTATCGAAGTGCCGGGAGTCGCAAGCGGCGACCAGGCGGACCGCCTGGCGGAAAGTCTCCGCCAGGTTTTCGAATCGGAGGAGGTCCGCGTCTCCAGGCCGCAAAAATGTGTGGATTTGCGTATTACGGGCCTGGATGACTCGGTTGTTAAGGAAGAGGTCGTCGCTGCCGTCTCCAAGACCGGAGGGTGCCCTGTGGACCAAATAAAGTGTAGCGAAATCCAACAGGGCCGCGCCGGAATGGGGACGGCCATTGTTAGCTGTCCCGTGGCCGCCGCCAAAAAGCTGGCCGATGGCCGTCGTCTTCTGGTGGGGTGGGTGTCGGCGCAAGTGAAAGTGCTGGAGCCCAGGCTTGCCCGGTGTTACCGCTGCCTATCCAGCGGCCATGTGGGCGTCAAGTGCCCCTCACAGGCTGACTGCACCGGTCGCTGCTTTCGCTGCGGTCGGCCTGGTCACGTGGCCGCTACGTGTGAGGCCACGCCACACTGCATTTTGTGTGCAGCGGTGGGCAAACCAGCGGAGCACCGGGCGGGTGGCAAGGAGTGCGCCGCCACCCATAAGAAATTACCCCCTAAGTCCCCTGCCTCATCATCGGCAATTACTAAGGTCGCCGCTCCCGCGGTCGGAGGGGCGGAGGTTAGTATGGAGACATAATGTCTCCACGCCTCCGTCTCCTCCAAGGGAATATAAACCACTGCGCCAGGGCTCAGGACCTTCTCCTCCAGAGCATGGCGCAGTGGTCAATTCATGTCGCCATCGTCGCCGAGCCCTATTTTGTCCCTCCCAGGGCTGACTGGGTAGGGGACCTCGATGGCTCGGTGGCGCTAATTTCGCCGGCCGCCGCCGGCACCCCGTCCTTCGAGAACATCGTCCGAGGACGGGGCTGCGTCGCAGCACTCGTAGGAGAAGCGGTTGTGGTGGGCGGCTACTTCTCACCCAACCGACCTCTCGCCGACTTCGAGGAGTATCTCCTCGAACTGAACGTCGTCGTCGCTCGAAGCCACCCTCGGCCCGTGCTCTTCGTCGGGGACCTCAATGCCAAATCCTCGGCTTGGGGTTCCGCGACCACGGACGCGAGGGGAGAATTGCTCGAGGAGTGGGCCGTAGAAAACGGCCTGCTAGTCCTCAATCGTGGGTCAGTGCACACGTGCGTGCGCCAGCGGGGCGGGTCGGTTATTGATATCTCTTTTGCTAGCCCCGCACTAGCACGCCGTGTCCAAGGCTGGCGCGTCGTCGAGGGGGTGGAGACGTTGTCGGACCATCGTTATATACGGTTCGACGTCTCCGCCCAGACCTCCGACCCGCCGGCCCCGGTGGCCCCGATTGGGGGCGGTCCGCGCTGGGCTTTGAAAAAGCTGAATCGGGAGGTCCTCCTGGAAGCCTCCATCGTTCAGGCCTGGGTGCCAGCACCGGCCAGGCCTGACAACGTCGATACGGAGGCTGAGTGGTTCCGGGAGGCTATAACGCAAGTTTGCGATGCGGCGATGCCTAGAGTGCCTTTAAATATTCCAGCTAGGCGTCGGGTGTACTGGTGGTCGGATCATATAGCCGACCTGCGCCATGCATGCGTGGCGGCCAGACGCCAGTACATCCGGCTTCGAAGGAGGCGTCGCCGCCCTCCCGATTTTGACGTCAGGGAGGCGGAACTGTACGAGGCCTACAGAGCGGCCAAGAAGACATTGAAAATCACCATAAAGCGGGCCAAGGATCAGGCCCGCCAAGAGCTGCTGGGGACTCTGGACCGTAATCCCTGGGGGCGTCCATACCTAATGGTCAGGGGCAAGCTTCGCCCCTGGGCGCCCCCCTTGTCCCAGAGTCTCCGGCCACAGTTGGTTGAGGAGGTGGTGGCCGCTCTGTTTCCCTCACGGGCGGAGCACACTCCTCCGCCGATGGTTCCGCCTTCTATGGCGTCCAGCGCGGACTTTGACGACGACGTGGTTCCCGAAGTGACCCAAGTAGAGTTGCGAGCGGCGGTGTCGAGACTTCGCTCGAAAAACACCGCCCCAGGGCCCGACGGCATTCCAGGTCTTGCATTGGCCCTGGTCCTGGAGGAGCTCGCGCCCCGACTCAGGGGGCTCCTCAGTGAGTGTCTTCAGCAGGGCCAGTTTCCGCGCCAGTGGAAGGTGGGGAAACTGGTCCTGATCAGGAAGGAGGGGCGCCCGGCGGACTCTCCGTCCGCCTACCGGCCCATTGTGTTGCTGGACGAGGTGGCTAAACTCTTCGAGTTTATTATTGCGGAGCGCCTCGTCCAGCGTCTTTCTTCAGTGGGTCCGGATCTGGCGGAGAACCAATATGGTTTCCGCCGCGGGCGCTCCACTATTGACGCTGTTCAGCGAGTGAGGAGCCTGGCGGAGGATGCGGTGTCCCGGGGCGAGGTCGTCTTCGCGGTGTCTCTAGACATCGCGAATGCCTTCAACACCTTGCCCTGGAGTTGTATTAGGGAGGCACTCGTTTTCCATCGAGTGCCGACCTACCTCCGCCGCATAGTCGGGGCATATCTATCGGAGAGGGTAGTAGTCTACCCGGGTCACGACGGTTGGAGTCGGCGAGAGATGTCGTGCGGTGTTCCACAGGGATCGGTTCTGGGTCCGCTCCTGTGGAACATCGGTTACGACTGGGTGCTGCGAGGTGCGCTCCTCCGTGGCGTCGGCGTCATTTGTTACGCCGACGACACGCTTGTCACGGCGAGGGGTAAGACGCACCGGGCGGCGGCCATACTGGCGACCGCTGGGGTCGCACAAGTCGTCAATCGTATCCGGCGGTTGGGCCTCGAGGTGGCCTTGTCCAAATCCGAGGCCGTTTGTTTTCACGGCCCTCGGAACCGGCCACCTCCAGGGGCCCATATCATGGTAGGAGGGGTCCGCATCGGCGTCGAGTCAACCCTAAAGTATTTAGGTCTCTTGCTCGACGGCCGATGGGACTTTACAGCCCATTTTCGACGTTTGGCCCCCATTCTTCGGGGCGCTGCAGGCGCGCTCGCGCGTCTGCTGCCCAACCTTGGGGGGCCAAATACCTCCTGCCGGAGGCTCTACGAGGGGGTCGTGCGGTCCATGGCCCTATATGGGGCCCCAGTTTGGGCAAACAGCCTGACGGCCCGAAACATTTCGGCGCTTCGTGCGCCACAGCGCGCCATGGCCGTCAGGCTGATAAGAGGATACCGCACGATCTCGTTCGAGGCTGCGAGCCTCCTCGCCGGATCGATGCCATGGGACCTGGAAGCGGCGCTCCTGGCGTCGCTCTATCGTTGGCGCCAGGAGGCGCTAGCTCGGGGCGAAGGACCTTCTCTTTCCGCTGTCGAGGCGGCGAGGTCCGAGCTCCGCCAGGTCCTAGTGGCGAATTGGAAGGAGCGACTTGTGCACCCCAGTGCCGGGCACGCCACGATCGTGGCGGTAAGTCCCGTGTTTGAGGAGTGGCTGGAGAGGCGGCATGGCGCCCTCACCTTCCGGCTGACACAGGTTTTGACCGGCCATGGTTGTTTTGGCCGGTTCCTGTGTCGGATAGGCCGGCAAGAGACGCCCGGTTGTCACCACTGCGGCGACTGCCGCGACGTTGTCGAGGACACGGCGCTGCACACTTTGGCAGATTGCCCCGCCTGGGCATCGCAGCGCCGTGAATTGATCGCGGCAGTCGGATCGGTTGCCCTCTCGCTCTCGGCCGTAGTTCTGTCTATGGTCCGGAGTGAGAGGTCGTGGAACGCCGTCGCCTCCTTTTGTGAGGAAGTAATTTCCATCAAGGAGGCGGCGGAGCGGGAGAGGGAGCGTTTAAACCCTCTCCCCAACCGCAGAGCCGGGCGCCGGAGGGCGCGAGACGACCTCCAGCCACCGTGAGGTTTGACCTGGGGGTGGCGGGCTTTGTGGGCCTGCCCGCCATCCGTTCAGCACCAGGTCCGAGAGGCGGCGTGCGTGTTCCGACGCGCGCCTCTATGTCGAGTCCGTCTCCCCTCTAGGGGGGGGACAGTAGGGAATATGTAGAGGTACCAGCGGGTAGATCTTTTGTGTAGTGGCCTGCCGTTTCATACGGCGGGCCGTAACCTCGGCGGGGTCGCGACTGCATGTGAAAGTGATTCGCGCGGCCCCGCCGATAGTGGTTTGTCGAGGAACACCGTGGTAGGTTTAGTCGGTATTCCGGGAGGTACATTATCATTTTCAACATCTTTCTTTTACCCCGGCGAGTCCGACATAACCCCTCCGCCCGCCCCCGCGGAGGGGTATGCGTCATAGCATTCCCCCACGTTAAAAAAAAAAAAAAAAAAAAAAAAAGGTTAGGTTGGGGTGTGGGTCAGAAAACCTCCTCGTGGTACACCCTGGGCAACGTTGGCAATAATGCTCTTCATTATTGCTGGCGGCTAATATTCTGACAACCGGTGCCTTGTGCCGTCGCGTTTGGCACCGGTGGCGGGGGGATGGACGCTTGTCCCATCCCCAGGCCGGCGGCCCTTTCTTTGGGCCCGGCTCTCCCAGTACCGCTCTGTTTTAGAGTGGACATGGGAGAGCCTCTTTGACGGGTTCGGCGTGCACTCACCCTGCCGCTGAACAGACAACGGGGTCTCTTCTCGTCACTCTGACGACTCTCTCCCCTTTCTTTGCCTCCCCCCCTTTTTGTTTTTTTGTTTTTGTCTCTTGTTTTTGGTCTTGTCCCCTTTTGTTTTTTGTTCCTTTTGGTTCTGCGTCCATTTTGTTTTTGTCCCCTTTTGTTTTCGTTGTTCCCCCTTTTCTTTTGTCTTTTGTCCCCGTTGTCACCGTCTAGAGCAAATCGTAACCCCGTATTGTGCAGTGTCGTGGATCACGTCTCGCGGCTGCTGACGGGAGCGAGGGTCTTGGCTTCACCGCCCGGACTGCGAGGGAGTGGCCCTCTATAAAAACCACCCCGAATCTCAAGTTGCTGCCGCACGGCGAGGAGATGCATGGCTGATGGGTAGTTCAGTCGTTAGTGCGGCCCCTCAGGGTACCTGCCGTCCCCCTGTAGTATTAGGCTTGCCCGGGTATCGGGATCTCTGCCCGGGTCGACTTTTATTTCTCCCATACTCGTGGGATTTGTTATGGAATCTTTAAAATCTATTTTAAAAAAAAAGTCGTCGAGGAAGAGTAGGTCGCGCACGCCCAGTTCTGCGCGTTCCGATGAGGAGTACGTGCCGTCGGAGCACGAGGTCGAAACTTTATCTTCGGAGGTTAGTCCGGAGAGAGCTCCGCGCAAACGGTCGCGGTCTGCGCAGCAGCTTGAGTCAGACGGCTCAAGCGATGACGCGATACCGGCGCCGAAGGTCGCGACAGCGCGACGTGGACGCGGTCGTCCGCCCACTCACGGAAGATACGTGGGCCTGGGCCAGGCGAAGGCTGAACTTGCCGCCGCGTTAAAGAAGGCTGATGACGAGGAGCGCACATCCGGAGAGGATAGCCTCATCGCTGCGGCAGCCCAGAGGGTCGCCGAAGGACGGAAGCAGCCGTTGGTGGAGCCGGATGCTGAAGAGCTGCCGGTGACGCAGCTAAAGACCCGGCTTGACGACGCCCTGCAGGCAATTCGCCTAGTATCGAAGAAGTCAAAGGGTCTTAAGGGCACGAGTCAAAAGACCCTCAAGGACTCGATTGAGGCCATAAAAGATATTGCGGAGGCCGTCTTCAGCCGTACAGCCAATGAAGAAGTGCAAAAGCTGCAGATGGAAAATGCTCGCTTAGCGGCAGAGTTGTCCGAGCTCAAGCGACGCCAGGAGGAGTATGAGAAGCGGCAGGACCAGGACTCCAACAAGAGAGAGTCGGAGCTCGTAGCCCTCGTCCGACAGGAGCTTGGCGAATTTCGTGCCAAGCTCTCAGTCATGGAGGGCCGGCTGCTGCGTCCTCCTCTGGCCGCAGACAGAGCCAGAGTGCCTCCCCCTCCTTCTCCCCTGATGCCTGCACCGCTATCATACGCGGCTAAAGTAAGGATCTCGCGGCCTCCAGCAGCTGCTCCAGTGGCCATTGCGGGTGTTCCTGCCAGTCAAAGGGGCAGGAAGAATCAGAAGACAAAGCGCGCCCCAGTAGCTCCCAAAGAGCGTCCCGCCGCTCCTAGAGCACAATCCGTTGCGCCCGCGCGAGTAGCCGACAACTGGGAGGTTGTTGGCGAAAAGAAAAAGGAGGCCAAGAATAGGAAGAAGGCGGCCAAGAAGGCCAGGCAGGCGGCCAAAAAGGCGGCGAGGAAGCTCCAGGCCCCTCGCTCCACTGCAGTGGTCCTCACACTGCAGCCAGCTGCGATTGAGCGAGGGACTACTTACGCGGAGCTCCTCAAAAAGGCGCGGACGGCGATCGACCCCGGCAAACTGGGGATTACGACAGGTTTGCGGTGCCGGACAACCCAGACTGGTGCCCGCCTAATTGAAGTGCCGGGTGTCGCAAGCGGCGACCAAGCGGACCGCCTGGCGGAAAGTCTCCGCCAGGTTTTAGAGCCAGAAGAGGTCCGCGTCTCCAGGCCCCAAAAGTGCGTAGATATGCGCATCACGGGCCTGGATGACTCTGTATCAAAAGAAGAGGTCGTCGCTGCCGTCTCCAAGACCGGAGGGTGCCCTGTGGACCAAATAAAGTGTGGGGAAATTGGGCAGGGCCGCTCCGGTATGGGGACGGCCATTGTTAGCTGTCCCGTCGCCGCCGCCAAGAAACTGGCCGATGGCCGTCGTCTTCTGGTGGGGTGGGTGTCGGCCCAAGTGAAAGTGCTGGAGCCCAGGCTTGCCCGGTGTTACCGCTGCCTATCCAGCGGCCATGTGGGCGTCATGTGCCCCTCACGGGCTGACTGCACCGGTCGCTGCTTTCGTTGCGGTCAGCCTGGTCACGTGGCCGCTACGTGTGAGGCCACGCCGCACTGCATCTTGTGTGCGGCGGCGGGCAAATCTGCGGAGCACCGGGCGGGTGGCAAGCAGTGTGCCGCCACCCACAAAAAGCTACCCCCAAGGTCGCCTGCCTCGTCTTCGGCAGCAGCTAAGGTTGCCGCTCCCACGGTCGGAGGGGCGGAGGTCAGCATGGAGACGTAATGTCTCCGCGCCTCCGTCTCCTCCAAGGGAATTTAAACCACTGCGCCAGAGCTCAGGATCTTCTCCTCCAGAGCATGGCGCAGTGGTCAATTGATGTTGCCATCATAGCCGAGCCCTATTTTGTCCCTCCCAGGGCTGACTGGGTAGGGGACCTCGATGGCTCGGTGGCGTTAATTTCGCCGGCCGCCGCCGGCACCCCGTCCTTCGAGAACATCGTCTGAGGACGGGGCTGCGTCGCAGCACTCGTAGGAGAAGCGGTTGTGGTGGGCGGCTACTTCTCACCCAACCGACCTCTCGCCGACTTCGAGGAGTATCTCCTCGAACTGAACGTCGTCGTCGCTCGAAGCCACCCTCGGCCCGTGCTCTTCGTCGGGGACCTCAATGCCAAATCCTCGGCTTGGGGTTCCGCGAACACGGACGCGAGGGGTGAATTGCTCGAGGAGTGGGCCGTAGAAAACGGCCTGCTAGTCCTCAATCGTGGGTCAGTGCACACGTGCGTGCGTCAGCGGGGCGGGTCAGTCATTGATGTCTCTTTTGCTAGCCCCGCACTAGCACGCCGTGTCCAGGGCTGGCACGTCGTTGAGGGGGTGGAGACGTTGTCGGACCATCGTTATATACGGTTCGACGTCTCCGCCCAGACCTCCGACCCCCCAGCCCCGAGGGCCCCGATTGGGGGCGGTCCGCGCTGGGCTTTGAAAAAGCTAAATCGGGAGTTCCTCCTGGAGGCCTCCATTGTTCAGGCCTGGGTGCCAGCACCGGCCAGGCCTGACAACGTTGATATGGAGGCCGAGTGGTTCCGGGAGGCCCTAACTCAGGTTTGTGATGCGGCGATGCCTAGAGTTCCTCGTAATTTACCAGCTAGGCGTCGGGTGTACTGGTGGTCGGGCCGTATCGCTGAGCTGCGATATTCTTGCGTGGTGGCCAGGCGCCAGTACATCCGGCTTCGTAGGAGGCGTCGCCGCCCTCCCGATTTTAGCGCCAGGGAGGCGGAATTGTATGAGGTATACAGAGCGGCCAAAAAGGCTCTTAAGATAGCCATAAAGCGGGCCAAAGATCAGGCCCGCCAAGAGCTGCTGGGGACTCTGGACCGTAATCCCTGGGGGCGTCCATACCTAATGGTCAGGGGCAAGCTTCGCCCCTGGGCGCCCCCCTTGTCCCAGAGTCTCCGGCCACAGTTGGTTGAGGAGGTGGTGGCCGCTCTGTTTCCCTCACGGGCGGAGCACACTCCTCCGCCGATGGTTCCGCCTTCTATGGCGTCCAGCGCGGACTTTGACGACGACGTGGTTCCCGAAGTGACCCAAGTAGAGTTGCGAGCGGCGGTGTCGAGACTTCGCTCGAAAAACACCGCCCCAGGGCCCGACGGCATTCCAGGTCTTGCATTGGCCCTGGTCCTGGAGGAGCTCGCGCCCCGACTCAGGGGGCTCCTCAGTGAGTGTCTTCAGCAGGGCCAGTTTCCGCGCCAGTGGAAGGTGGGGAAACTGGTCCTGATCAGGAAGGAGGGGCGCCCGGCGGACTCTCCGTCCGCCTACCGGCCCATTGTGTTGCTGGACGAGGTGGCTAAACTCTTCGAGTTTATTATTGCGGAGCGCCTCGTCCAGCGTCTTTCTTCAGTGGGTCCGGATCTGGCGGAGAACCAATATGGTTTCCGCCGCGGGCGCTCCACTATTGACGCTGTTCAGCGAGTGAGGAGCCTGGCGGAGGATGCGGTGTCCCGGGGCGAGGTCGTCTTCGCGGTGTCTCTAGACATCGCGAATGCCTTCAACACCTTGCCCTGGAGTTGTATTAGGGAGGCACTCGTTTTCCATCGAGTGCCGACCTACCTCCGCCGCATAGTCGGGGCATATCTATCGGAGAGGGTAGTAGTCTACCCGGGTCACGACGGTTGGAGTCGGCGAGAGATGTCGTGCGGTGTTCCACAGGGATCGGTTCTGGGTCCGCTCCTGTGGAACATCGGTTACGACTGGGTGCTGCGAGGTGCGCTCCTCCGTGGCGTCGGCGTCATTTGTTACGCCGACGACACGCTTGTCACGGCGAGGGGTAAGACGCACCGGGCGGCGGCCATACTGGCGACCGCTGGGGTCGCACAAGTCGTCAATCGTATCCGGCGGTTGGGCCTCGAGGTGGCCTTGTCCAAATCCGAGGCCGTTTGTTTTCACGGCCCTCGGAACCGGCCACCTCCAGGGGCCCATATCATGGTAGGAGGGGTCCGCATCGGCGTCGAGTCAACCCTAAAGTATTTAGGTCTCTTGCTCGACGGCCGATGGGACTTTACAGCCCATTTTCGACGTTTGGCCCCCATTCTTCGGGGCGCTGCAGGCGCGCTCGCGCGTCTGCTGCCCAACCTTGGGGGGCCAAATACCTCCTGCCGGAGGCTCTACGAGGGGGTCGTGCGGTCCATGGCCCTGTATGGGGCCCCAGTTTGGGCGAACAGCCTGACGGCCCGAAATATTTCGGCGCTTCGTGCGCCACAGCGCGCCATGGCCGTCAGGCTGATAAGAGGATACCGCACGATCTCGTTCGAGGCTGCGAGCCTCCTCGCCGGATCGATGCCATGGGACCTGGAAGCGGCGCTCCTGGCGTCGCTCTATCGTTGGCGCCAGGAGGCGCTAGCTCGGGGCGAAGGACCTTCTATTTCCGCAGTCGAGGCGGCGAGGTCCGAGCTCCGCCAGGTCCTAGTGGCCAATTGGAAGGAACGACTTGTGCACCCCAGTGCCGGGCACGCCACGATCGTGGCGGTAAGTCCCGTGTTTGAGGAGTGGCTGGAGAGGCGACATGGCGCCCTCACCTTCCGGCTGACACAGGTTTTGACCGGCCATGGTTGTTTTGGCCGGTTCCTGTGTCGGATAGGCCGGCAAGAGACGCCCGGTTGTCACCACTGCGGCGACTGCCGCGACGTTGTTGAGGACACGGCGCTGCACACATTGGCGGATTGCCCCGCCTGGGCATCGCAGCGCCGTGAGTTGGTCGCGGCAGTCGGATCGGTTGCCCTCTCGCTCCCGGCCGTAGTTCTGTCTATGGTCCGGAGTGAGAGGTCGTGGAATGCCGTCGCCTCCTTTTGTGAGGAAGTCATTTCCATCAAGGAGGCGGCGGAGCGGGAGAGGGAACGTTTAAACCCTCTCCCCAACCGCAGAGCCGGGCGCCGGAGGGCGCGGGACGACCTCCAGCCACCATGAGGTTTAACCTGGGGGTGGCGAGCTTTGTGGGCCTGCCCGCCATCCGTTCAGCACCAGGTCCGAGAGGCGGCGTGCGTGTTCCCACGCGCGCCTCTGTGTCGAGTCCGTCTCCCCTCTAGGGGGGGGACAGTAGGGAATATGTAGAGGTACCAGCGGGTAGATCGTTCGTGTAGTGGCCTGCCGTTTCATACGGCGGGCCGTAACCTCGGCGGGGTCGCGACTGCATGTGAAAGTGATTCGCGCGGCCCCGCCGATAGTGGTTTGTCGAAAAAAAAAAAAAAAAAAAGGTTAGGTTAGGTTAGGTTAGGTTAGGTTAGGTTTTGAGCCGAAGCTGGACGGCGCGGCGTCCGCCCTGGGCCGATTATTGCCCAACCTGGGCGGACCCAGTTTGGCGTGCCGGAGGCTCTACACGGGGGTAGTCCGGTCGATGGCGCTGTACGGCGCACCGGTGTGGGCGGGGTCCCTGACCGCCCAGAACCGCGCGCGGTTATGCCGACCGCAGCGCACTTTGGCGGTCAGGGCAATACGCGGGTACCGCACCGTGTCCGCAGACGCGGCATGCGCGCTGGCCGGTACACCCCCGTGGGATTTGGAGGCGGAAGTGCTCGCCGACGTTTATCGGCGAACGGCCGAATTTCGAGCAGGCGGAGGCGGTCGCCCTCTGCTCGAGCAGGTGCGCGAGTGGCGCGAGGCCGCTCGCCGAGCCATCGTGGCCCGATGGTCAGCCCGGCTGGAGGCTCCACGTGCGGGTCTTCGCACGGTGGAGGCGCTCCGGCCGGTCCTTTCGTTGTGGGTGGGGCGACAGCACGGGACTTTTTCCTTCCGGCTGGTGCAGGTATTATCCGGGCACGGGTGCTTTGGATACTACCTGCACAAGGTCGCGAGGAGGGAATCGAGTCCCGCCTGTCACCACTGCGATTGTGGCGAGGACACGGCGCAGCATACGCTGGAGTTCTGCCCGGCGTGGGCGCAGCAGCGTCGTGCCCTCGTCGAGACCATCGGTGTGGATCTCTCGCTATCGGCCATAATCCGCTCCATGGCCGATAGCGACAGGAATTGGGGTGCGGTCGCATCCTTCTGCGAGAACGTCATCTCGCAGAAGGAGGCGGCGGAGCGGGCCAGGGAGGAAAGTCTCCTCGCTGACCCGATCCGTCGCCGGCGAGCTGGGTGGCGTCGGCGCGCCGATGCGCGTCTGATGCCCCCCTAGCGATGGCTGAGGGTGGGAGATCGGGGTATTTTTTCTCCCACCCACACCCTTCCGTGTAGGCGCGGCGTCTCTGGTGCACCCAGACGCCGCCGCAAGTGCTGGTGCCCGCGGGTCGTGGGCAGTCGCTGGGTGGGTCGCTGATGTTGTATCAGGTTCCGGTAGCCCACCCGCTAAGGCGAGGCGACGGTGCACAGGGGGGTTTTAGTCGGTATGCCGGCCGTTCGCTCTAGGCCGGAGAGCCCGACATAACCGTCCCACCTCCCCGAGTGGGACGGTATGCATCAGGAGCATTTCCCCCCTCCCAAAAAAAAAAAAAAAAAAAGGTTAGGTTAGGTTAGGTTAGGTTAGGTTAGGTTAGGTTAGGTTGTCGACGGTAGGCCCCAAAAAGGGGAAGGTTGTAGGGGGTAGGACCCCACTGTCAGTAGGACGCGACCCGGTTGACACCCGGCGCTCGCAGGTATCCGGGCCTGCGAGTGTTAAATTGGTGACCGACGGATGCGCAGGGGTAGGCGACCAGGCCCCTGTAGCGGATATGGATACTGGAAGCGATGGAAATCGGTCGCATGGGACGTCTTCCGTTAGGAAACGTCCCGTGTGCCAGTCCTCAGACGAGGAAGGCCTGCCGGCCCCCAAGTTGCCGACTTCGAGGAGGGGTCGGCAGGCATCGAGAGGGGCGAGTGCTTCGCAGCCGCGGAGGGATAAGCACGGACGTTTCGTGCGCTCCAATACCTCGGCGGCTAGAGAAGCCGAGAGTGACATGGGGGTCACTACGGAGGACCCTGGCGATGGCGGTGAAAGCTGTGCCTCGCTGGGGAGCTCAAAGGCCGAAATAATCGCCGCCAAGAGGGAGCAGCGCAAAGCCGTCGCGACCGACGAAGTGTCGGAAATGGCCCGACGCGCTCGCGGGCGACGAGCTGCTCTGGCGGCGGTTGGGGCAGAGCCATCTGCGGTGGCCTTGAGCCAGCTGGCTCTGGATGGGGTGGACTTAGTCCTGAAGGTTGCCACCAAGTCCGGCAGCCTGAAGGGCACGTTCACCCGTGGCTTAAAGGAGGCTGCCGCGGATATCAGGGAGGCGGTTGGCATCCTCCTCAACAGGACGGCCTCTGACGAGGTCGCAAAGTTACAGGAGGAAAACAGCCGCCTCCGAAATGACCTCGAGGACCTCCGGCGGCAAGTCACTGCGCTAAGCGAGCAACAGCAGCGACGCACGTCCACCAATGCCGCACCTGAAGTGGCCCCGACTCCCGCACCGCGACCGGCAAGCCCTCGTACCGACGAAGAGGTCGAGCGCATTGTCCGGCTCTGCATGCTCCAGTGCGGGAGCATGGTTAACGCTCGGCTGGAGGCGATTTCTCGGCGTCTCCCGGCGGAAATCCTCCGTCCGCCTCTAGCAGCTGACACGCGGAGGACTGAGGAGCCGTCGAGACTTGCGCCTCAAAAGGGGAAGCCCGCGAAGGGCAACAAAAAGCCCGCGGAGGGAGCTCCTCTGACCGACCAGCCCACGACTGCCGGGTCTAAGGGTGAGACCTGGGCGAAAGTCGTTGGCCGCAAGAAGGCCCGCAAAGCCGCCAAGAAGGCCGCAGCAGCTGCATGCGTCCCCGGTGGAACCACAAAGTCGGTTGAGCAGCCTGCGCGGCGGACTGCCAAAGGCGGTCGCAAAGGACCGACGATACGTGCCCCGCGTTCCGAAGCTGTGACGCTCACGCTACAGCCCGGGGCTGCGGAGCGCGGCGTAACGTACCTGTCGGTCATTGCCGAGGCCAAGGCCAAGATCAAATTATTAGATCTTGGCCTCCAGTCCGTCACCCTCAGGCAGGCTGCCACGGGTGCGCGGCTGTTCGAGGTGGCTGGTGCTGCGAGCGGCAGTGCCGAAAAGGCGGACGCTCTGGCCGCCAAGATGAGGGAGGTCCTCAACCCTGAGGACGTCCGGGTCTCCAGGCCAATGAAAACCGCAGAGGTGCGGATTGCTGGTCTGGACGACTCCGTGACCTCTGAGGAGGTGGTGGCGGCCGTTGCCCGAAGCGGAGAGTGTCCGTTGGACAAGGTGCGGGCCGGCGATATACGCGCCGACGCCACCGGACTCGGCGTAGTCTGGGTTCGGTGCCCTGTAGCGTCGGCGAAGAAGATCGCCGATAGCGGCAGATTGCTGGTTGGCTGGGTTGCAGCGAGGGTGAAACTCCTGCAGCCCCGGGCTTTGCATTGCTTCCGGTGCCTGGAGAAGGGGCACGTCCGGGCAAAGTGCACCGCCGAGATTGACCGTAGTGATCTTTGTTATCGCTGCGGTCAGCCCGGCCACAAGGCGGCCCAGTGTTCTGCGGCGCTCAACTGCAGCTTATGTTCGGCTGCGGGGAAGCCAGCGGGACACAAAGTGGGCGGAGGGGCCTGTGGCGCGCCTGCCAGCAAGGCCAAGAAGAAAAAGAAGAGGAGCTCTAAACCTGCCGGGGAAACCTCGCCACCCCCGCAGGCTAGTAGCTCCACGGCCGACTCCCGGCCCAGGACCGTTGCCGAGGGAATGGAGTGTCAATAATGGCACAATTCCATTTCCTCCAGGGTAACATCAACCACTGTGCCAGAGCTCAGGATCTCCTACTCCAGAGCATGGCAGAGTGGTCGATTCACGTGGCTGTGGTCGCCGAACCGTACTTCATTCCCGCCCGTGACAACTGGCTGGGATGCGCTGACGGTTTGGTGGCCATTATTGGCGAGACTCTGATCGACCCGTCTCGGGGCCGCGGCTGGGTTGCTGCGGTCTTGGGCGGCATTGTCATTGTGGGGGCGTATTTCTCCCCCAACAAGAGTCTCGCCGACTTTGAGGGTTTTCTTGTCGAGTTGGGCGCCGTCGTAGACCGCTATCACCCTCGTCCCGTTCTGGTGCTCGGGGATCTCAACGCCAAGTCATCGGCGTGGGGATCTCCGGTCACTGACCCTCGGGGCGAGGTGCTAGAAGAGTGGGCGGTGACGTTTGGTCTGGTCGTCCTGAATCGGGGTTCGGAATACACGTGTGTGCGGCAGCGGGGCGGATCGATAGTGGACGTCTCGTTCGCTAGTCCCTCTGTCGCCAGCCGAGTCCGCGACTGGCGTGTCGCCGTGGGGGTGGAGACGCTGTCGGACCATCGGTATATCCGGTTCGACGTCTCTGCCCAGACCGCGAGTGGCCGCCATCCAACAGCCCCGATTAACGACGGCCCGCGTTGGGCGCTTAAGCGCATCGACAGGGAACTACTCGAGGAAGCTGCCTTAGTCCAGTCCTGGATCTGGGAGTCGACGACGGCCGGCCCCGTCGACGTCGAGGCGGTGGCGCTGTGGTTTCGCGGGGCGATGACGCAGATCTGCGACGCGTCCATGCCCCGTGTCCGCCAACAGTCCTCAAGGCGCCAGGTGTACTGGTGGACCGCCGAGATCGCGCAATTGCGCGTAGCGTGCGTTGAGGCTCGTCGCCGGTACACCCGATACCGGAGACGGCGTCGACGGGATTCCGCCGAGGAGGACGCGCTGTATGAGGTGTACCGCGCGTCTAAGGAGATTCTGTGGCTGGCCATCGGCGACTCAAAGTCGCGTGCCAGGGAGGAGCTGCTGGAGTCCCTAGATCGGGATCCGTGGGGGCGCCCCTACCGTTGGGTACGGGGCAAGTTGCGTCCCTGGGCACCTCCACTAACTCAAAGCATGCAACCCGAGTTGCTTGAGACGGTGGTATCGGCCCTCTTCCCGGAGCGAGCGGGACACTTTCCCCCGGCGATGGCTTCGCCCTCAGCCACAGACTCTCCAGAAGAGGAGAGCACTAATGTCCCCGAGGTGACGCAAGCAGAGACGAGAGCGGCCGTGTCGCGACTCCGGGCTAAGAACACAGCGCCCGGACCTGACGGAGTTCCTGGTCGAGCTCTCGTCCTAGCTCTGAAGGAGCTAGAACCCCAGCTGAGGGGGCTCTTCACGGCATGTCTCGAGCAGGGTCAGTTTCCCAGTGTGTGGAAGGAGGGGAGGCTGGTCCTGCTCAGGAAGGAGGGGCGCCCCGCGGACTCGCCGTCCGCGTATCGGCCCATAGTGCTGCTCGACGAGGCGGGCAAAATTTTCGAGCGTATTATCGCAGATCGCCTCGTCAGCCACTTGTGCAGGGAGGGGCCGAACCTGGACGACAACCAATTTGGTTTTCGTCGGGGGCGCTCCACCATAGACGCCATCATGCGCGTGAGGGCCCTGGTGGAGGAGACGGTGTCCCGGGGTGGGGTGGTGCTGGCGGTGTCTTTAGATATCTCCAACGCATTCAACACCCTACCCTGGAGTTGTATTCGGGAGGCTCTGAAATACCATCGCGTGCCTCCCTACCTCCGCCGTACAGTAGGGGCTTACCTGGAGGGTAGATGCGTCACCTATCGGGGACGCGACGGTGCCGGTCGGCACCTCATGTCGTGCGGTGTTCCGCAGGGATCGGTCTTGGGACCGCTCCTGTGGAACATCGGCTACGACTGGGTGCTGAGAGGCGAACTCCTGTCGGGTGCCGACTTGACGTGTTATGCGGACGACACGCTCGTAATTGCCCGGGGGAGCTCGCACAGGGAAGCGACGTTGATAGCCACGGCTGCGGTGTCACAGGTGGTGAACCGCATCCGGCGCCTGGGCCTGGAGGTGGCCCTAAACAAGTCGGAGGCCATGGTGTTTCATGGCCCCCGACGTGTGCCGGCGCCGGGATCACACATCGTGGTCAGCGGGGCCCGGATAGCTGTCGAGTCCACCATGAAGTATCTGGGATTGGTACTCGACAGCCGATGGGAATTCGGGCCCCACTTCCGGCGGCTGGTGCCCAAGCTGATGGGCGCAGCGGGCGCACTTTCAACGTTGCTTCCCAACTTGGGGGGCCCGAGCGCCGCCTGTAGGCGGTTGTACGTGGGAATCGTGCGGTCCATGGCCCTGTATGGGGCCCCTGTGTGGGCGATGGACATGACGGCCAGCACTCTCGCCATTCTGCGCAAACCGCAGAGGGCGATGGCCGTCAGAGTCGTCCGCGGGTATCGCACGATTTCCTACGAGGCGGCTTGCGTCCTGGCCGGATCCCCGCCCTGGGACCTAGAGGTGAAAGTACTCGCGTCATTATATCGATGGCGCGAGGAAGAGCGGGCACGGGGCTCGAGGCCGGTGCAGCGGCAGATCGCGCTGCGCAAAGAGGAGCTCCGTCAGGTCTTGGTGGCGGAATGGCGGCAAAGGCTTCTGAGCCCTGCCGCCGGCCTCGCTACCGTCGAGGCGATCCGGCCGGTACTCAACGACTGGCTCGGGAGAAGGCACGGCTCCCTGTCGTTTAGGGTGACGCAGGTGCTGTCGGGGCACGGCTGCTTCGGCAAGTACCTGTGCCGCATAGACAGGGAGCCGGACGCTCGGTGCCATCACTGCGTCCATTGCGGGGAGGACACGGCGCAACACACGCTCGCCGAGTGTGTAGCTTGGGAGGAGCAGCGCCGTGTCCTCACAAATGAAGTAGGAGGCGATCTGTCGCTGCCGGCCGTAGTGCGGAGGATGGTTGGAAGCGCAGAGTCGTGGGACGCGGTGGTGTCCTTCTGCGAGAACGTGATGTCGCAGAAGGAAACTGCGGAACGGGAGAGGGAGATCTCGACTCCCTTCCCCGGCCGCAGAAGGCGCACCGGGCACAGGAGAAGGGCGGACAACGCCCTTTTCCGGCCCCCATGAATGGGTCCAGGGGCGAGGGACTTGGGGAAGTCCCCGCCCCCTATTCGATGGACCCGAGTCGCAGGCGCGCGCGGGTGTCGGCGCGCGCCTTTGAGGCGATGCACGGGGTAGTTCAACACCTCACTACCCCATGCAGGAGACGAGGCCCGGACAGACCTGGCCAGCACTAGTGCGGGGCTGCGGAAGAATTTGGACTCCCGCGGCCTCGCGCGCACGTGCGAGGAGACACCGGGGTGGTTTTAGCCGGTAAAAGTCCGGCACGCCCCTCCGCCTTTCCCCAGGCGGAGGTAGTCCATGAGGATTTCCCCCCGAAAAAAAAAAAAAAAAAAAAAAACCCGGCGGACTCTCCGTCCGCCTACCGGCCCATTGTGTTGCTGGACGAGGTGGCTAAACTCTTCGAGTTTATTATTGCGGAGCGCCTCGTCCAGCGTCTTTCTTCAGTGGGTCCGGATCTGGCGGAGAACCAATATGGTTTCCGCCGCGGGCGCTCCACTATTGACGCTGTTCAGCGAGTGAGGAGCCTGGCGGAGGATGCGGTGTCCCGGGGCGAGGTCGTCTTCGCGGTGTCTCTAGACATCGCGAATGCCTTCAACACCTTGCCCTGGAGTTGTATTAGGGAGGCACTCGTTTTCCATCGAGTGCCGACCTACCTCCGCCGCATAGTCGGGGCATATCTATCGGAGAGGGTAGTAGTCTACCCGGGTCACGACGGTTGGAGTCGGCGAGAGATGTCGTGCGGTGTTCCACAGGGATCGGTTCTGGGTCCGCTCCTGTGGAACATCGGTTACGACTGGGTGCTGCGAGGTGCGCTCCTCCGTGGCGTCGGCGTCATTTGTTACGCCGACGACACGCTTGTCACGGCGAGGGGTAAGACGCACCGGGCGGCGGCCATACTGGCGACCGCTGGGGTCGCACAAGTCGTCAATCGTATCCGGCGGTTGGGCCTCGAGGTGGCCTTGTCCAAATCCGAGGCCGTTTGTTTTCACGGCCCTCGGAACCGGCCACCTCCAGGGGCCCATATCATGGTAGGAGGGGTCCGCATCGGCGTCGAGTCAACCCTAAAGTATTTAGGTCTCTTGCTCGACGGCCGATGGGACTTTACAGCCCATTTTCGACGTTTGGCCCCCATTCTTCGGGGCGCTGCAGGCGCGCTCGCGCGTCTGCTGCCCAACCTTGGGGGGCCAAATACCTCCTGCCGGAGGCTCTACGAGGGGGTCGTGCGGTCCATGGCCCTGTATGGGGCCCCAGTTTGGGCGAACAGCCTGACGGCCCGAAATATTTCGGCGCTTCGTGCGCCACAGCGCGCCATGGCCGTCAGGCTGATAAGAGGATACCGCACGATCTCGTTCGAGGCTGCGAGCCTCCTCGCCGGATCGATGCCATGGGACCTGGAAGCGGCGCTCCTGGCGTCGCTCTATCGTTGGCGCCAGGAGGCGCTAGCTCGGGGCGAAGGACCTTCTATTTCCGCAGTCGAGGCGGCGAGGTCCGAGCTCCGCCAGGTCCTAGTGGCCAATTGGAAGGAACGACTTGTGCACCCCAGTGCCGGGCACGCCACGATCGTGGCGGTAAGTCCCGTGTTTGAGGAGTGGCTGGAGAGGCGACATGGCGCCCTCACCTTCCGGCTGACACAGGTTTTGACCGGCCATGGTTGTTTTGGCCGGTTCCTGTGTCGGATAGGCCGGCAAGAGACGCCCGGTTGTCACCACTGCGGCGACTGCCGCGACGTTGTTGAGGACACGGCGCTGCACACATTGGCGGATTGCCCCGCCTGGGCATCGCAGCGCCGTGAGTTGGTCGCGGCAGTCGGATCGGTTGCCCTCTCGCTCCCGGCCGTAGTTCTGTCTATGGTCCGGAGTGAGAGGTCGTGGAATGCCGTCGCCTCCTTTTGTGAGGAAGTCATTTCCATCAAGGAGGCGGCGGAGCGGGAGAGGGAACGTTTAAACCCTCTCCCCAACCGCAGAGCCGGGCGCCGGAGGGCGCGGGACGACCTCCAGCCACCATGAGGTTTAACCTGGGGGTGGCGAGCTTTGTGGGCCTGCCCGCCATCCGTTCAGCACCAGGTCCGAGAGGCGGCGTGCGTGTTCCCACGCGCGCCTCTGTGTCGAGTCCGTCTCCCCTCTAGGGGGGGGACAGTAGGGAATATGTAGAGGTACCAGCGGGTAGATCGTTCGTGTAGTGGCCTGCCGTTTCATACGGCGGGCCGTAACCTCGGCGGGGTCGCGACTGCATGTGAAAGTGATTCGCGCGGCCCCGCCGATAGTGGTTTGTCGAAAAAAAAAAAAAAAAAAAGGTTAGGTTAGGTTAGGTTAGGTTAGGTTAGGTTAGGTTAGGTTAGGTTAGGTTAGGTTAGGTTAGGTTAGGTTAGGTTAGGTTAGGTTAGGTTAGGTTAGGTTAGGTTAGGTTAGGTTAGGTTAGGTTAGGTTAGGTTAGGTTAGGTTAGGTTAGGTTAGGTTAGGTTAGGTTAGGTTAGGTTAGGTTAGGTTAGGTTAGGTTAGGTTAGGTTAGGTTAGGTTAGGTTAGGTTAGGTTGGGGTGTGGGTCAGAAAACCTCCTCGTGGTACACCCTGGGCAACGTTGGCAATAATGCTCTTCATTATTGCTGGCGGCTAATATTCTGACAACCGGTGCCTTGTGCCGTCGCGTTTGGCACCGGTGGCGGGGGGATGGACGCTTGTCCCATCCCCAGGCCGGCGGCCCTTTCTTTGGGCCCGGCTCTCCCAGTACCGCTCTGTTTTAGAGTGGACATGGGAGAGCCTCTTTGACGGGTTCGGCGTGCACTCACCCTGCCGCTGAACAGACAACGGGGTCTCTTCTCGTCACTCTGACGACTCTCTCCCCTTTCTTTGCCCCCCCCTTTTTGTTTTATGTTTTTTGTCTCTTGTTTTTGGTTTTGTCCCCTTTTTGTTTTTTGTTCCTTTTGGTTCTGCGTCCATTTTGTTTTTGTCCCCTTTTGTTTTGTTGTTCCCCCTTTTCTTTTGTCTTTTGTCCCCGTTGTCACCGTCTAGAGCAAATCGTAACCCCGTATTGTGCAGTGTCGTGGATCACGTCTCGCGGCTGCTGACGGGAGCGAGGGTCTTGGCTTCACCACCCGGACTGCGAGGGAGTGGCCCTCTATAAAAACCACCCCGAATCTCAAGTTGCTGCCGCACGGCGAGGAGATGCATGGCTGATGGGTAGTTCAGTCGTTAGTGCGGCCCCTCAGGGTACCTGCCGTCCCCCTGTAGTAATAGGCTTGCCCGGGTATCGGGATCTCTGCCCGGGTCGACTTTTATTTCTCCCATTCTCGTGGGTCTAATTATGGAAAATCAAATTAAATCTATTTTAAAAACGAAGTCGAAGGTAGAAGAAAGTCAGTCACGCACGACTAGTTCTGCGCGATCTGACGAAGATGATGATTACGTGCCGTCAGAGCACGACAGTGACGTTGTGGAGCTTACATCGGAGGCTACTCCGGAGAAAGCTCCACGCAAACGCTTGCGGTCTGCGCAGGAATCGGAGTCGGACGGCTCCAGCGAGGACGCGGTTCCGGCGCCGAAAGTTGCGACGGCGCGACGTGGACGCGGTCGTCCGCCCACCCACGGGAGGTACGTGGGTCTGGGGCAGGCGAAGGCCGAACTTGCTGCAGCGTTGCAGAAGGCCGAAGCCGAGGAGCGCACGTCCGAAGAGGACAGACTAATTGGTGCAGCGGCCCAGCGAGTTGCCGCAGGACGAAAACAGCAGGTGGTCGTGCCAGATGCTGAGGACGAGCCGGTGACGCGGCTGAAGACCCGACTAGACGACGCCTTGGAGGCGATCCGTCTGGTCTCCAAAAAGTCGAAGGGTCTGAAAGGCACGTGCCAGAAGACCCTTAAAGAGTCGATGGAGGCCATTCGGGAGATTGCGGAGGCCGTCTTCAGCCGCACAGCCAGCGAGGAAGTCCAAAAACTGCAGGCCGAAAATTCTAGATTGGCGCAGGAGGTTGCTGAGCTCAAGTTACGTCAGGAGCAGTTTGAGAAGCGGCAGGACCAAAACACCAACAGGAAGGAGTCGGAGCTAGTGGCTCTGGTCCGGCAAGAGCTTGGCGAATTTCGCGCCAAGCTCTCCGTTATGGAGGGCCGGCTGCTGCGCCCTCCTCTAGCAGCAGACAGACTCAGAGAGCCTGTCCCGCTTACTCCTCCGACGCCTGCGCCGCCAACATACGCGGCTAAAGCAAGGGCTTCGGGGCCACCGGCGGCTGCTCCAACGGCCGGCACCACAAATTTGGCAAGCCAAAAGGGCAGGAAAAAGACGAAGGCGAAGCGCGCACCCACAGCTGCCCAGGAACGCCCTGCCGCTCCAAGCAAGCAGCCAGTTACGACCGCACGCCAAGCCGATGACTGGGAAGTCGTCGGCCAGAAGAAACAGGCAGCAAAAACGAAGAAGAAGGCGGCCAAGAAGGCCAGACAGGCGGCCAAAAAGGCGGCGAGGAAGCTCCAGGCCCCTCGCTCCACTGCAGTTGTGTTAACACTGCAGCCGGCTGCCATCGAGCGAGGGACAACTTACGCGGAGCTCCTCAGGAAGGCGCGGACGGCGATCGACCCCGGCAAGTTGGGGATAACGGCGGGCTTGCGGTGCCGGACTACACAGACCGGCGCCCGCCTTATTGAGGTGCCGGGAGTCGCAAGCGGCGACCAGGCGGACCGCCTGGCGGAAAGTCTCCGCCAGGTTTTAGAGGCAGAAGAGGTCCGCGTCACCAGGCCCCAAAAGTGCATAGATATGCGCATCACGGGCCTGGATGACTCCATCACTAAGGAAGAGGTCGTCGCTGCCGTCGCCAGGACCGGGGCGTGCCCTGCGGATCAAATTAAGTGTGGAGAAGTCAAGCAGGGCCGCGCCGGTATGGGGACGGCCATTATTAGCTGTCCCGTCGCCGCCGCCAAGAAACTGGCCGATGGCCGTCGTCTGTTAGTGGGGTGGGTGTCGGCGCAAGTAAAAGTGCTGGAGCCCAGGCTTGCCCGGTGTTACCGTTGCCTATCCAGCGGCCATGTGGGCGTCATGTGCCCCTCACAGGCTGACTGCACTGGTCGCTGCTTCCGCTGCGGTCAGCCTGGTCACATGGCCGCTACATGCGAGGCCACGCCGCACTGTATTTTGTGTGCGGCGGCGGGCAAATCATCGAAGCACCGGGCGGGTGGCAAGGAGTGCGCCGCCACCCAGAAAAAACTAGCCCCACGTTCTCCTGCCTCCTCGTTGGCAGCAGCAAGGGCCGCCGCTCCCGCGGTCGGAGGGGCGGAGGTTAGTATGGAGACATAATGTCTCCACGCCTCCGTCTCCTCCAAGGGAATTTAAACCACTGCGCCAGGGCTCAGGACCTTCTCCTCCAGAGCATGGCGCAGTGGTCAATTCATGTCGCCATCGTCGCCGAGCCCTATTTTGTCCCTCCCAGGGCTGACTGGGTAGGGGACCTCGATGGCTCGGTGGCACTAATTTCGCCGGCCGCCGCCGGCACCCCGTCCTTCGAGAACATCGTCCGAGGACGGGGCTGCGTCGCAGCACTCGTAGGAGAAGCGGTTGTGGTGGGCGGCTACTTCTCACCCAACCGACCTCTCGCCGACTTCGAGGAGTATCTCCTCGAACTGAACGTCGTCGTCGCTCGAAGCCACCCTCGGCCCGTGCTCTTCGTCGGGGACCTCAATGCCAAATCCTCGGCTTGGGGTTCTGCGACCACGGACGCGAGGGGAGAATTGCTCGAGGAGTGGGCCGTAGAAAACGGCCTGCTAGTCCTCAATCGTGGGTCAGTGCACACGTGCGTGCGCCAGCGGGGCGGGTCGGTTATTGATATCTCTTTTGCTAGCCCCGCACTAGCACGCCGTGTCCAAGGCTGGCGCGTCGTCGAGGGGGTGGAGACGTTGTCGGACCATCGTTATATACGGTTCGACGTCTCCGCCCAGACCTCCGACCCGCCGGCCCCGGTGGCCCCGATTGGGGGCGGTCCGCGCTGGGCTTTGAAAAAGCTGAATCGGGAGGTCCTCCTGGAAGCCTCCATCGTTCAGGCCTGGGTGCCAGCACCGGCCAGGCCTGACAACGTCGATACGGAGGCTGAGTGGTTCCGGGAGGCTATAACGCAAGTTTGCGATGCGGCGATGCCTAGAGTGCCTTTAAATATTCCAGCTAGGCGTCGGGTGTACTGGTGGTCGGATCATATAGCCGATCTTCGCCATGCGTGCGTGGCGGCCAGACGCCAGTACATCCGGCTTCGAAGGAGGCGTCGCCGCCCTCCCGATTTTGACGTCAGGGAGGCGGAACTGTACGAGGCCTACAGAGCGGCCAAGAAGACATTGAAAATCACCATAAAGCGGGCCAAGGATCAGGCCCGCCAAGAGCTGCTGGGGACTCTGGACCGTAATCCCTGGGGGCGTCCATACCTAATGGTCAGGGGCAAGCTTCGCTCCTGGGCGCCCCCCTTGTCCCAGAGTCTCCGGCCACAGTTGGTTCAGGAGGTGGTGGCCGCTCTGTTTCCCTCACGGGCGGAGCACACTCCTCCGCCGATGGTTCCGCCTTCCATGGCGTCCAGCGCGGACATTGACGACGATGTGGTTCCCGAAGTGACCCAAGTAGAGTTGCGAGCGGCGGTCGAGACTTCGCTCGAAAAACACCGCCCCAGGGCCCGACGGCATTCCAGGCCTTGCGTTGGCCCTGGTCCTGGAGGAGCTCGCGCCCCGACTCAGGGGGCTCCTCAGTGAGTGTCTTCAGCAGGGCCAGTTTCCGCGCCAGTGGAAGGTGGGAAAACTGGTCCTGATCAGGAAGGAGGGGCGCCCGGCGGACTCTCCGTCCGCCTACCGGCCCATTGTGTTGCTGGACGAGGTGGCTAAACTCTTCGAGTTTATTATTGCGGAGCGCCTCGTCCAGCGTCTTTCTTCAGTGGGTCCGGATCTGGCGGAGAACCAATATGGTTTCCGCCGCGGGCGCTCCACTATTGACGCTGTCCAGCGTGTGAGGAGCCTGGCGGAGGATGCGGTGTCCCGGGGCGAGGTCGTCTTCGCGGTGTCTCTTGACATCGCGAATGCCTTTAACACCTTGCCCTGGAGTTGTATCAGGGAGGCACTCGTTTTCCATCGAGTGCCGACCTACCTCCGCCGCATAGTCGGGGCATATTTATCGGAGAGGGTAGTAGTCTACCCGGGTCACGACGGTTGGAGTCGGCGAGAGATGTCGTGCGGTGTTCCACAGGGATCGGTTCTGGGTCCGCTCCTGTGGAACATCGGTTACGACTGGGTGCTGCGAGGTGCGCTCCTCCGTGGCGTCGGCGTCATTTGTTACGCCGACGACACACTTGTCACGGCGAGGGGTAAGTCGCACCGGGCGGCGGCCATACTGGCGACCGCTGGGGTCGCACAAGTCGTCAATCGTATCCGGCGGTTGGGCCTCGAGGTGGCCTTGTCCAAATCCGAGGCCGTTTGTTTTCACGGCCCTCGGAACCGGCCACCTCCAGGGGCCCATATCATGGTGGGAGGGGTCCGCATCGGCGTCGAGTCAACCCTAAAGTATTTAGGTCTCTTGCTCGACGGCCGATGGGACTTTACAGCCCATTTTCGACGTTTGGCCCCCATTCTTCGGGGCGCTGCAGGCGCGCTCGCGCGTCTGCTGCCCAACCTTGGGGGGCCAAATACCTCCTGCCGGAGGCTCTACGAGGGGGTCGTGCGGTCCATGGCCATGTATGGGGCCCCAGTTTGGGCGGATAACCTGACGGCCCGTAACATTTCGGCGCTTCGTGCACCACAGCGCGCCATGGCCGTCAGGTTAATAAGAGGATACCGTACGATCTCGTTTGAGGCTGCGAGCCTCCTCGCCGGATCGATGCCATGGGACCTGGAAGCGGCGCTCCTGGCGTCGCTCTATCGTTGGCGCCAGGAGGCGCTAGCTCGGGGCGAAGGACCTACTCTTTCCGCAGTCGAGGCGGCGAGGTCCGAGCTCCGCCAGGTCCTAGTGGCGAATTGGAAGGAGCGACTTGTGCACCCCAGTGCCGGGCACGCCACGATCGTGGCGGTAAGTCCCGTGTTTGAGGAGTGGCTGGAGAGGCGGCATGGCGCCCTCACCTTCCGGCTGACACAGGTTTTGACCGGCCATGGTTGTTTTGGCCGGTTCCTGTGTCGTATAGGCCGGCAAGAGACGCCCGGTTGTCACCACTGCGGTGACTGCCGCGATGTTGTGGAGGACACGGCGCTGCACACACTGGCGGTTTGCCCCGCCTGGGAATCGCAGCGCCGTGAGTTGATCGCGGCAGTCGGATCGGTTGCCCTCTCGCTCCCGGCCGTAGTTCTGTCTATGGTCCGGAGTGAGAGGTCGTGGAATGCCGTCGCCTCCTTCTGTGAGGAAGTGATTTCCCTCAAGGAGGCGGCGGAGCGGGAGAGGGAGCGTTTAAACCCTCTCCCCAACCGCAGAGCCGGGCGCCGGAGGGCGCGAGACGACCTCCAGCCACCGTGAGGTTTGACCTGGGGGTGGCGGGCTTTGTGGGCCTGCCCGCCATCCGTTCAGCACCAGGTCCGAGAGGCGGCGTGCGTGTTCCCACGCGCGCCTCTATGTCGAGTCCGTCTCCCCTCTAGGGGGGAGACAGTAGGGAATATGTAGAGGTACCAGCGGGTAGATCTTTTGTGTAGTGGCCTGCCGTTTCATACGGCGGGCCGTAACCTCGGCGGGGTCGCGACTGCATGTGAAAGTGATTCGCGCGGCCCCGCCGATAGTGGTTTGTCGAGGAACACCGTGGTAGGTTTAGTCGGTATTCCGGGAGGTACATTATTATTTCAACATCTTTCTTTTACCCCGGCGAGTCCGACATAACCCCTCCGCCCGCCCCCGCGGAGGGGTATGCGTCATAGCATTCCCCCACGTTAAAAAAAAAAAAAAAAAAAAAAGGTTAGGTTAGGTTAGGTTGCACCGGGCGGCGGCCATACTGGCGACCGCTGGGGTCGCACAAGTCGTCAATCGTATCCGGCGGTTGGGCCTCGAGGTGGCCCTGTCCAAGTCCGAGGCCGTTTGTTTTCACGGCCCTCGGAACCGGCCACCTCCAGAGGCCCATATTATGGTAGGAGGGGTCCGCATCGGCGTCGAGTCAACCCTAAAGTATTTAGGTCTCTTGCTCGACGGCCGATGGGACTTTACAGCCCATTTTCGACGTTTGGCCCCCATTCTTCGGGGCGCTGCAGGCGCGCTCGCGCGTCTGCTGCCCAACCTTGGGGGGCCAAATACCTCCTGCCGGAGGCTCTACGAGGGGGTCGTGCGGTCCATGGCCCTGTATGGGGCCCCAGTTTGGGCGAACAGCCTGACGGCCCGAAATATTTCGGCGCTTCGTGCGCCACAGCGCGCCATGGCCGTCAGGCTGATAAGAGGATACCGCACGATCTCATTCGAGGCTGCGAGCCTCCTCGCCGGATCGATGCCATGGGACCTGGAAGCGGCGCTCCTGGCGTCGCTCTATCGTTGGCGCCAGGAGGCGCTAGCTCGGGGCGAAGGACCTTCTCTTTCCGCTGTCGAGGCGGCGAGGTCCGAGCTCCGCCAGGTCCTAGTGGCCAATTGGAAGGAACGACTTGTGCACCCCAGTGCCGGGCACGCCACGATCGTGGCGGTAAGTCCCGTGTTTGAGGAGTGGCTGGAGAGGCGGCATGGCGCCCTCACCTTCCGGCTGACACAGGTTTTGACCGGCCATGGTTGTTTTGGCCGGTTCCTGTGTCGCATAGGCCGGCAAGAGACGCCCGGTTGTCACCACTGCGGCGACTGCCGCGACGTTGTTGAGGACACGGCGCTGCACACATTGGCGGTTTGCCCCGCCTGGGCATCGCAGCGCCGTGAATTGATCGCGGCAGTCGGAACGGTTGCCCTCTCGCTCCCGGCCGTAGTTCTGTCTATGGTCCGGAGTGAGAGGTCGTGGAACGCCGTCGCCTCCTTCTGTGAGGAAGTTATTTCCATCAAGGAGGCGGCGGAGCGGGAGAGGGAGCGTTTAAACCCTCTCCCCAACCGCAGAGCCGGGCGCCGGAGGGCGCGAGATGACCTCCAGCCACCCTGAGGTTTGACCTGGGGGTGGCGGGCTTTGTGGGCCTGCCCGCCATCCGTTCAGCACCAGGTCCGAGAGGCGGCGTGCGTGTTCCCACGCGCGCCTCTGTGTCGAGTCCGTCTCCCCTCTAGAGGGGGGACAGTAGGGAATATGTAGAAGGAACCAGCGGGTAGATCTTTTGTGTAGTGGCCTGCCGTTTCATACGGCGGGCCGTAACCTCGGCGGGGTCGCGACTGCATGTGAAAGTGATTCGCGCGGCCCCGCCGACAGTGGTTTGTCGAGGAACACCGTGGTAGGTTTAGTCGGTATTCCGGGAGGTCCATTGTATTGTTTAACATCTTTCTCTTACCCCGGCGAGTCCGACATAACCCCTCCGCCCGCCCCCGCGGAGGGGTATGCGTCATAGCATTCCCCCACGTTAAAAAAAAAAAAAAAAAAAAAAAAAAGGTTAGGTTAGGTTGGGGTGTGGGTCAGAAAACCTCCTCGTGGTACACCCTGGGCAACGTTGGCAATAATGCTCTTCATTATTGCTGGCGGCTAATATTCTGACAACCGGTGCCTTGTGCCGTCGCGTTTGGCACCGGTGGCGGGGGGATGAACACTTGTCCCATCCCCAGGCCGGCGGCCCTTTCTTTGGGCCCGGCTCTCCCAGTACCGCTCTGTTTTAGAGTGGACATGGGAGAGCCTCTTTGACGGGTTCGGCGTGCACTCACCCTGCCGCTGAACAGACAACGGGGTCTCTTCTCGTCACTCTGACGACTCTCTCCCCTTTCTTTGCCCCCCCTTTTTGTTTTATGTTTTTGTCTCTTGTTTTTGGTCTTGTCCCCTTTTTGTTTTTTGTTCCTTTTGGTTCTGCGTCCATTTTGTGTTTGTCCCCTTTTGTTTTGTTGTTCCCCCTTTTCTTTTGTCTTTTGTCCCCGTTGTCACCGTCTAGAGCAAATCGTAACCCCGTATTGTGCAGTGTCGTGGATCACGTCTCGCGGCTGCTGACGGGAGCGAGGGTCTTGGCTTCACCGCCCGGACTGCGAGGGAGTGGCCCTCTATAAAAACCACCCCGAATCTCAAGTTGCTGCCGCACGGCGAGGAGATGCATGGCTGATGGGTAGTTCAGTCGTTAGTGCGGCCCTTCAGGGTACCTGCCGTCCCCCTGTAGTATTAGGCTTGCCCGGGTATCGGGATCTCTGCCCGGGTCGACTTTTATTTCTCCCATACTCGTGGGTTCAAATATGGAAACTCTTAAATCAATTTTAAAGCAGAAGTCGTCGAGAGTGAGTAGGTCGCGCACGCCCAGTACTGCGCGTTCCGAGGAGGAGTACGTGCCGTCGGAGCACGAAGTTGAAGTTCTTTCTTCGGAGTCTAGTCCGGAGAAAGCTCCGCGCAAGCGGTCGCGATCTGTGCAGCAGTCGGAGTCTGACGGATCAAGCGAGGACGCGGTACCGGCGCCGAAGGTCGCGACAGCGCGACGTGGTCGCGGTCGTCCGCCCACCCACGGAAGATACGTGGGCCTAGGCCAGGCGAAGGCCGAACTTGCCGCTGCGTTAAGGAAGGCTGATAAGGAGGAGCGCACATCCGGAGAAGATAGCCTTATCGCTGCGGCAGCCCAGAGGGTCGCCGCAGGACGGAAGCAGCCGTTGGTGGAGCCGGATGCTGAGGAGCTGCCGGTGGCGCAGCTAAAGACCCGGCTGGACGATGCTCTGCAGGCTATTCGTCTAGTATCAAGGAGGTCTAAGGGTCTAAAGGGCACGTGTCAAAAGACCCTTAAAGACTCAATTGAGGCCATTCGAGAGATCGCGGAGGCAGCTTTCAACCGATCGACCAACGAAGAGGTCACAAAGCTGCAAACTGAGAATGCCCGCTTGGCACAGGAAGTGGCCGACCTCAAGAAAAGACAAGAGGAGTTTGAGAAGCGGCACGAGGACGCTGCCAACAAGACGGAGTCGGAGCTCGTGGCTCTGGTCCGGCAGGAGCTTGGCGAGTTTCGCGCCAAGCTCTCTGTTATGGAGGGCCGGCTGCTGCGCCCTCCTCTGGCGGCGGACAGACACAGAGAGTCTGTCCCTTCTACTCCTCTGACGCCTGCGCCGCCGACGTACGCGGCTAAAGCCAGGGCTTCGCGGCCCCCAGCAGCTGCTCCAGTGGCCGTTGCGGGTGTTCCTGCCAACCAAGGGGGCAGGAAAAAACAGACAAAGCGCGCACCCGTAGGTCCCAAAGAGCGCCCCGGTGCTCCCAAAGAACAGCCCGCTGCGACCGTACGAGTAGCCGACAATTGGGAGGTTGTCGGCGAGAAGAAGAAGCAGACTAAGGCCAAGAAGAAGGCGGCCAAGAAGGCCAGGCAGGCGGCCAAAAAGGCGGCGAGGAAGCTCCAGGCCCCTCGCTCCACTGCAGTGGTCCTCACACTGCAGCCGGCTGCGATTGAGCGAGGGACCACTTATGCGGAGCTCCTCAGGAAGGCGCGGACAGCAATCGACCCCGGCAAACTGGGAATCACGACAGGCTTGCGGTGCCGGACTACCCAGACCGGCGCCCGCCTTATTGAGGTGCCGGGAGTCGCAAGCGGCGACCAGGCGGACCGCCTGGCGGAAAGTCTCCGCCAGGTTTTAGAGGCAGAAGAGGTCCGCGTCTCCAGGCCCCAAAAGTGCGTAGATATGCGCATCACGGGCCTGGATGACTCTGTCTGTAAAGAAGAGGTCGTCGCTGCCGTCGCCAGGACCGGAGCGTGCCCTGCGGATCAAATTAAGTGTGGAGAAATTAGGCAGGGCCGCTCCGGTATGGGGACGGCCATAGTTAGCTGTCCCGTCACCGCCGCCAGGAAACTGGCCGATGGCCATCGTCTTTTGGTGGGGTGGGTGTCGGCGCAGGTGAAGGTGCTGGAGCCCAGGCTTGCCCGGTGCTACCGCTGCCTATCCAGCGGCCATGTGGGCGTCATGTGCCCCTCACAGGCTGACTGCACCGGCCGTTGTTTCCGTTGCGGTCGGCCTGGTCACATGGCCGCTACATGTGAGGCCCCGCCGCACTGTATTTTGTGTGCGGCGGCGGGAAAATCTGCGGACCACCGGGCGGGTGGCAAGCAGTGTGCCGCCACCCACAAAAAGTTACCCCCAAAGTCGCCTGCCTCTTCTACGGCAGCGGATAAGGTCGCCGCTCCCGCGGTCGGAGGGGCGGAGGTCAGTATGGAGACATAATGTCCCCACGCCTCCGTCTCCTCCAGTGTAATTTAAACCACTGCGCCAGGGCTCAGGACCTTCTCCTCCAGAGCATGGCGCAGTGGTCAATTCATGTCGCCATCGTCGCCGAGCCCTATTTTGTCCCTCCCAGGGCTGACTGGGTAGGGGACCTCGATGGCTCGGTGGCGTTAATTTCGCCGGCCGCCGCCGGCACCCCGTCCTTCGAGAACATCGTCCGAGGACGGGGCTGCGTCGCAGCACTCGTAGGAGAAGCGGTTGTGGTGGGCGGCTACTTCTCACCCAACCGACCTCTCGCCGACTTCGAGGAGTATCTCCTCGAACTGAACGTCGTCGTCGCTCGAAGCCACCCTCGGCCCGTGCTCTTCGTCGGGGACCTCAATGCCAAATCCTCGGCTTGGGGTTCCGCGACCACGGACGCGAGGGGTGAATTGCTCGAGGAGTGGGCCGTAGAAAACGGCCTGCTAGTCCTCAATCGTGGGTCAGTGCACACGTGCGTGCGTCAGCGGGGCGGGTCAGTTATTGATGTCTCGTTTGCGAGCCCCGCACTAGCACGCCGTGTCCAGGGCTGGCGCGTCGTCGGGGGGGTGGAGACGTTGTCGGACCATCGTTATATACGGTTCGACGTCTCCGCCCAGACCTCCGACCCCCCGGCCCCGGGGGCCCCGATTGGGGGCGGTCCGCGTTGGGCTTTAAGGAAGCTAAATCGGGAGGTCCTCCTGGAAGCCTCCATCGTTCAGGCCTGGGTGCCAGCACCGGCCAGGCCTGACAACGTCGATGTTGAGGCTGAGTGGTTCCGGGAGGCCCTAACTCAAGTTTGTAATGCGGCGATGCCTAGAGTTCCTCACCATTTACCAGCTAGGCGTCGGGTGTACTGGTGGTCGGGCCATATCGCCGAACTGCGCCATTCCTGCGTGGTGGCCAGGCGCCAGTACATCCGGCTTCGTAGGAGGCGTCGCCGCCCTCCCGATTTTGACGCCAGGGAGGCGGAACTGTACGAGGTCTACAGAGCGGCCAAGAAGACCCTGAAGATCTCCATCAAGCGGGCCAAAGATCAGGCCCGCCAAGAGCTGCTGGGGACTCTGGACCGTAATCCCTGGGGGCGTCCATACCTTATGGTCAGGGGCAAGCTTCGCCCCTGGGCGCCCCCCTTGTCCCAGAGTCTCCGGCCACAGTTGGTGGAGGAGGTGGTGGCCGCTCTGTTTCCATTACAGGCGGAGCACACTCCTCCGTCGATGGTTCCGCCTTCCATGGCGTCCAGCGCGGACTTTGACGACGACGTGGTTCCCGAAGTGACCCAAGTAGAGTTGCGAGCGGCGGTGTCGAGACTTCGCTCGAAAAACACCGCCCCAGGGCCCGACGGCATTCCAGGCCTTGCGTTGGCCCTGGTCCTGGAGGAGCTCGCGCCCCGACTCAGGGGGCTCCTCAGTGAGTGTTTGCAGCAGGGCCAGTTTCCGCGTCAGTGGAAGGTGGGGAAACTGGTCCTGATCAGGAAGGAAGGGCGCCCGGCGGACTCTCCGTCCGCCTACCGGCCCATTGTGTTGCTGGACGAGGTGGCTAAACTGTTTGAGTTTATCATCGCGGAGCGCCTCGTCCAGCGTCTGTCTTCAGTGGGCCCGGATCTGGCGGAGAATCAATATGGTTTCCGCCGCGGGCGCTCCACTATCGATGCTGTCCTGCAAGTGAGGAGCCTGGCGGAGGATGCGGTGTCCCGGGGCGAGGTCGTCTTCGCGGTGTCTCTAGACATCGCGAATGCCTTCAATACCTTGCCCTGGAGTTGTATCAGGGAGGCACTCGTTTTCCATCGAGTGCCGACCTACCTCCGCCGCATAGTCGGGGCATATTTATCGGAGAGGGTAGTAGTCTACCCGGGTCACGACGGTTGGAGTCGGCGAGAGATGTCGTGCGGTGTTCCACAGGGATCGGTTCTGGGTCCGCTCCTGTGGAACATCGGTTACGACTGGGTGCTGCGAGGTGCGCTCCTCCGTGGCGTCGGCGTCATTTGTTACGCCGACGACACGCTCGTTACTGCGAGGGGTAAGTCGCACCGGGCGGCGGCCATATTGGCGACCGCTGGGGTCGCACAAGTCGTCAATCGTATCCGGCGGTTGGGCCTCGAGGTGGCTCTGTCCAAGTCCGAGGCCGTTTGTTTTCACGGCCCTCGGAACCGGCCACCTCCAGAGGCCCATATTATGGTAGGAGGGGTCCGCATCGGCGTCGAGTCAACCCTAAAGTATTTAGGTCTCTTGCTCGACGGCCGATGGGACTTTACAGCCCACTTTCGACGTTTGGCCCCCATTCTTCGGGGCACTGCAGGCGCGCTCGCGCGCCTGCTGCCCAACCTTGGGGGGCCAAATACCTCCTGCCGGAGGCTCTACGAAGGGGTCGTGCGGTCCATGGCCCTGTATGGGGCCCCAGTTTGGGCGAACAGCCTGACGGCCCGAAATATTTCGGCGCTTCGTGCGCCACAGCGCGCCATGGCCGTCAGGCTGATAAGAGGATACCGCACGATCTCGTTCGAGGCTGCGAGCCTCCTCGCCGGATCGATGCCATGGGACCTGGAAGCGGCGCTCCTGGCGTCGCTCTATCGTTGGCGCCAGGAGGCGCTAGCTCGGGGCGAAGGACCTCCTATTTCCGCAGTCGAGGCGGTGAGGTCCGAGCTCCGCCAGGTCCTAGTGGCCAATTGGAAGGAACGACTTGTGCACCCCAGTGCCGGGCACGCCACGATCGTGGCGGTAAGTCCCGTGTTTGAGGAGTGGCTGGAGAGGCGACATGGCGCCCTCACCTTCCGGCTGACACAGGTTTTGACCGGCCATGGTTGTTTTGGCCGGTTCCTGTGTCGGATAGGCCGGCAAGAGACGCCCGGTTGTCACCACTGCGGCGACTGCCGCGACGTTGTTGAGGACACGGCGCTGCACACATTGGCGGATTGCCCCGCCTGGGCATCGCAGCGCCGTGAGTTGGTCGCGGCAGTCGGATCGGTTGCCCTCTCGCTCCCGGCCGTAGTTCTGTCTATGGTCCGGAGTGAGAGGTCGTGGAATGCCGTCGCCTCCTTTTGTGAGGAAGTCATTTCCATCAAGGAGGCGGCGGAGCGGGAGAGGGAACGTTTAAACCCTCTCCCCAACCGCAGAGCCGGGCGCCGGAGGGCGCGGGACGACCTCCAGCCACCATGAGGTTTGACCTGGGGGTGGCGGGCTTTGTGGGCCTGCCCGCCATCCGTTCAGCACCAGGTCCGAGAGGCGGCGTGCGTGTTCCCACGCGCGCCTCTGTGTCGTGTCCGTCTCCCCTCTAGGGGGGGGACAGTAGGGCTTTTGGAGTGGTATACCTAGGGTAGGAGTTTCGTGTAGTGGCCTGCCGTTTCACACGGCGGGCCGTAACCTCGGCGGGGTCGCGACTGCATGTGAAAGTGATTCGCGCGGCCCCGTCGACAGTGGTTTGTTGAGGAACACCGTGGTAGGTTTAGTCGGTATTCCGGGAGGTACATTATTATTTTCAACATCTTTCTTTTACCCCGGCGAGTCCGACATAACCCCTCCGCCCGCCCCCGCGGAGGGGTATGCGTCAAAGCATTCCCCCACGTTAAAAAAAAAAAAAAAAAAGGTTAGGTTAGGTTAGGTTAGGTTGGGGTGTGGGTCAGAAAACCTCCTCGTGGTACACCCTGGGCAACGTTGGCAATAATGCTCTTCATTATTGCTGGCGGCTAATATTCTGACAACCGGTGCCTTGTGCCGTCGCGTTCGGCACCGGTGGCGGGGGGATGGACGCTAGTCCCATCCCCAGGCCGGAGGCCCTATCTTTGGGCCCGGCTCTCCCAGTACCGCTCTGTTTTAGAGTGGACATGGGAGAGCCTCTTTGACGGGTTCGGCGTGCACTCACCCTGCCGCTGAACAGACAACGGGGTCCCTTCTCGTCACTCTGACAACTCTCCCCCCTTTCTTTACGCCCCTTTTTGTCTTTGTTTTTGTCTCTTGTTTTTGTCTCTTGTTTTTGGTTTTGTCCCCTTTTTGTTTTTGTTTTGGTTCTGCGTCCATTTTGTTTTGTTTTGGTTCTGCGTCCATTTTGTTTCGTCCCCTTTTGTTTTTGTTTTCGTTGTTCCCCCCTTTCTTTTGTCTTTTGTCCCCGTTGTCACCGTCTAGAGCAAATCGTAACCCCGTATTGTGCAGTGTCGTGGATCACGTCTCGCGGCTGCTGACGGGAGCGAGGGTCTTGGCTTCACCGCCCGGACTGCGAGGGAGTGGCCCTCTATAAAAACCACCCCGAATCTCAAGTTGCTGCCGCACGGCGAGGAGATGCATGGCTGATGGGTAGTTCAGTCGTTAGTGCGGCCCCTCAGGGTACCTGCCGTCCCCCTGTAGTATTAGGCTTGCCCGGGTATCGGGATCTCTGCCCGGGTCGACTTCTATTTCTCCCATTCTCGTGGGTATTATTATGGAACCTATTAAATCTATTTTAAAAAAAAAGTCGAAGGAAGTAGAAAGTCGGTCGCGCACGCCTAGTTCTGCGCGATCTGAAGAAGACGATGATTACGTGCCGTCAGAGCACGACAGTGACATCGTGGAGCTCACTTCGGAGGCTACTCCGGAGAAGGCTCCTCGCAAACGGTTGCGGTCTGCCCAGGAATCCGAGTCAGACGGCTCAAGTGAGGACATGGTACCGGCGCCGAAAGTTGCGACAGCGCGACGTGGACGCGGACGTCCGCCTACCCACGGCAGGTACGTGGGTCTGGGCCAGGCGAAGGCCGAACTTGCTGCCGCGTTGCAGAAGGCCGACGCCGAGGAGCGCACGTCCGAAGAGGACAGCATAATTGCTGCGGCAGCCCAGCGAGTAGCTGCAGCAAGGAAGCAGCAGGTGGTGGAGCCGGATGCTGAAGACATGCCGGTAACGCAACTGAAGTCCCGGCTAGACGACGCCTTGGAGGCGATCCGTCTGGTCTCCAAAAAGTCAAAGGGTCTGAAAGGCACGTGCCAGAAGACCCTTAAGGTGTCAGTGGAGGCCATTCGGGAGATTGCGGAGGCCGTCTTCAGCCGCACTACCAACGACGAAGTCGTAAAGCTGCAGGCTGAAAATGCCAGATTGGCGCAGGAGGTCGCCGAGCTCAAGAAGCGTCAGGAGAACTTCGAGAAGCGGCAGGACCGGGACGCCAGCAAGAAGGAGTCGGAGCTCGTGGCTCTGGTCCGGCAGGAGCTTGGCGAATTTCGCGCCAAGCTCTCGGTTATGGAGGGTCGGTTGCTACGCCCTCCTTTGGCAGCGGACAGAGCCAGAGAGCCTCCCCGTCCTGCTCCCCTAACGCCTGCGCCGCCTGCGTCGTATGCGGCTAAAGTGAGGGCTTCGCGGCCTCCTTCAACTGCTCCAGTGGCCAATACGACAGCTCCAGCAGGCCAAAAGGGCAGGAAAAGGACGCAGGGGAAGCGCGTACCTGTTTCTCCCAAGGAGCGCCCCGCCGCTACAGGGAAGCAACCTGCTACCACCCCACGCGGAGCCGACGTCTGGGAGGTCGTCGGCAAGAAGAAGGAGGAGGCCAAGAAGAGAAAGAAGGCGGCCAAGAAAGCTAGGCAGGCGGCAAAAAAGGCGGCGAGGAAGCTCCAGGCCCCTCGCTCCACTGCAGTGGTTCTTACACTGCAGCAGGCTGCGATTGAGCGAGGGACCACTTACGCGGAGCTCCTCAAGAAGGCGCGGACGGCGATCGACCCCGGCAAACTAGGGATAACGACAGGCTTGCGGTGCCGGACTACCCAGACCGGTGCCCGCCTTATCGAAGTGCCGGGAGTCACAAGCGGCGACCAGGCGGACCGCCTGGCGGAGTCTCCGCCAGGTTTTCGAATCAGAGGAGGTCCGCGTCTCCAGGCCGCAAAAATGTGTGGATTTGCGCATTACGGGCCTGGATGACTCAGTTGTTAAGGAAGAGGTCGTCGCTGCCGTCGCCAAAACCGGAGGGTGCCCTGAGGACCAAGTAAGGTGCAATGAAATCCAACAGGGCCGCGCCGGAATGGGGACGGCAATTATCAGCTGTCCCGTGGCCGCCGCCAAAAAGCTGGCCGATGGCCGCCGAATTCTAGTGGGTTGGGTGTCGGCGCAGATCAAAGTCTTGGACCCCAGGCCTGCCCGATGTTATCGCTGCCTTTCGAGCGGCCATGTGGGCGTCAAGTGCCCCTCACGGGCTGACTGCACCGGCCGCTGTTTCCGCTGCGGTCAGCCTGGTCACATGGCCGCAACATGTGAGGCCCCGCCGCACTGTATCTTGTGTGCGGCGGCGGGCAAACCAGTTGCGCATCGGGCAGGTGGCAAGGAGTGCGCCGCCACCCACAAAAAGTTACCCCCAAAGTCGCCTGCCTCGTCTTTGGCAGCGGATAGGGTCGCCGCTCCCGCGGTCGGAGGGGCGGAGGTCAATATGGAGACATAATGTCTCCACGCCTCCGTCTCCTCCAGTGTAATTTAAACCACTGCGCCAGAGCTCAGGACCTTCTCCTCCAGAGCATGGCGCAGTGGTCAATTCATGTCGCCATCGTCGCCGAGCCCTATTTTGTCCCTCCCAGGGCTGACTGGGTAGGGGACCTCGATGGCTCGGTGGCGTTAATTTCGCCGGCCGCCGCCGGCACCCCGTCCTTCGAGAACATCGTCCGAGGACGGGGCTGCGTCGCAGCACTCGTAGGAGAAGCGGTTGTGGTGGGCAGCTACTTCTCACCCAACCGACCTCTCGCCGACTTCGAGGAGTATCTCCTCGAACTGAACGTCGTCGTCGCTCGAAGCCACCCTCGGCCCGTGCTCTTCGTCGGGGACCTCAATGCCAAATCCTCGGCTTGGGGTTCCGCGACCACGGACGCGAGGGGTGAATTGCTCGAGGAGTGGGCCGTAGAAAACGGCCTGCTAGTCCTCAATCGTGGGTCAGTGCACACGTGCGTGCGTCAGCGGGGCGGCTCTGTCATCGACGTTTCTTTTGCTAGCCCCGCACTAGCACGCCGTGTGCAAGGCTGGCGCGTCGTCGAGGGGGTGGAGACGTTGTCGGACCATCGTTATATACGGTTCGACGTCTCCGCCCAGACCTTCGACCCCCCAGCCCCGAGTACCCCGATTGGGGGCGGTCCGCGTTGGGCTTTAAGGAAGCTAAATCGGGAGGTCCTCCTGGAAGCCTCCATCGTTCAGGCCTGGGTGCCAGCACCGGCCAGGCCTGAGAACGTTGATATGGAGGCCGAGTGGTTCCGGGAGGCCGTAACGCAAGTTTGTGATGCGGCGATGCCTAGAGTTCCTCTAACTGTAACAGCTAGGCGTCGGGTGTACTGGTGGTCGGATCACATAGCCGACCTGCGCCATTCCTGCGTGGTGGCCAGACGCCAGTACATCCGGCTTCGTAGGCGGCGTCGCCGCCCTCCCGATTTTGACGCCAGGGAGGCGGAACTGTATGAGGTCTACAGAGCGGCCAAGAAGACCCTGAAGATCTCCATCAAGCGGGCCAAAGATCAGGCCCGCCAAGAGCTGCTGGGGACTCTGGACCGTAATCCCTGGGGGCGTCCATACCTTATGGTCAGGGGCAAGCTTCGCCCCTGGGCGCCCCCCTTGTCCCAGAGTCTCCGGCCACAGTTGGTGGAGGAGGTGGTGGCCGCTCTGTTTCCATTACAGGCGGAGCACACTCCTCCGTCGATGGTTCCGCCTTCCATGGCGTCCAGCGCGGACTTTGACGACGACGTGGTTCCCGAAGTGACCCAAGTAGAGTTGCGAGCGGCGGTGTCGAGACTTCGCTCGAAAAACACCGCCCCAGGGCCCGACGGCATTCCAGGCCTTGCGTTGGCCCTGGTCCTGGAGGAGCTCGCGCCCCGACTCAGGGGGCTCCTCAGTGAGTGTTTGCAGCAGGGCCAGTTTCCGCGCCAGTGGAAGGTGGGGAAACTGGTCCTGATCAGGAAGGAGGGGCGCCCGGCGGACTCTCCGTCCGCCTACCGGCCCATTGTGTTGCTGGACGAGGTGGCTAAACTCTTTGAGTTTATTATTGCGGAGCGCCTCGTCCAGCGTCTTTCTTCAGTGGGCCCGGATTTGGCGGAGAACCAGTATGGTTTCCGCCGCGGGCGCTCCACTATAGACGCAGTCATGCGTGTGAGGAGCCTGGCGGAGGATGCGGTGTCCCGGGGCGAGGTCGTCTTCGCGGTGTCTCTAGACATCGCGAATGCCTTCAACACCTTGCCCTGGAGTTGTATCAGGGAGGCACTCGTTTTCCATCGAGTGCCGACCTACCTCCGCCGCATAGTCGGGGCATACCTATCGGAGAGGGTAGTAGTCTACCCGGGTCACGACGGTTGGAGTCGGCGAGAGATGTCGTGCGGTGTTCCACAGGGATCGGTTCTGGGTCCGCTCCTGTGGAACATCGGTTACGACTGGGTGCTGCGAGGTGCGCTCCTCCGTGGCGTCGGCGTCATTTGTTACGCCGACGACACGCTCGTTACTGCGAGGGGTAAGTCGCACCGGGCGGCGGCCATATTGGCGACCGCTGGGGTCGCACAAGTCGTCAATCGTATCCGGCGGTTGGGCCTCGAGGTGGCCCTGTCCAAGTCCGAGGCCGTTTGTTTTCACGGCCCTCGGAACCGGCCACCTCCAGAGGCCCATATTATGGTAGGAGGGGTCCGCATCGGCGTCGAGTCAACCCTAAAGTATTTGGGTCTCTTGCTCGACGGCCGATGGGACTTTACAGCCCACTTTCGACGTTTGGCCCCCATTCTTCGGGGCGCTGCAGGCGCGCTCGCGCGCCTGCTGCCCAACCTTGGGGGGCCAAATACCTCCTGCCGGAGGCTCTACGAAGGGGTCGTGCGGTCCATGGCCCTGTATGGGGCCCCAGTTTGGGCGAACAGCCTGACGGCCCGAAATATTTCGGCGCTTCGTGCGCCACAGCGCGCCATGGCCGTCAGGCTGATAAGAGGATACCGCACGATCTCGTTCGAGGCTGCGAGCCTCCTCGCCGGATCGATGCCATGGGACCTGGAAGCAGCGCTCCTGGCGTCGCTCTATCGTTGGCGCCAGGAGGCGCTAGCTCGGGGCGAAGGACCTTCTATTTCCGCAGTCGAGGCGGCGAGGTCCGAGCTCCGCCAGGTCCTAGTGGCCAATTGGAAGGAACGACTTGTGCACCCCAGTGCCGGGCACGCCACGATCGTGGCGGTAAGTCCCGTGTTTGAGGAGTGGCTGGAGAGGCGACATGGCGCCCTCACCTTCCGGCTGACACAGGTTTTGACCGGCCATGGTTGTTTTGGCCGGTTCCTGTGTCGGATAGGCCGGCAAGAGACGCCCGGTTGTCACCACTGCGGCGACTGCCGCGACGTTGTTGAGGACACGGCGCTGCACACATTGGCGGATTGCCCCGCCTGGGCATCGCAGCGCCGTGAGTTGGTCGCGGCAGTCGGATCGGTTGCCCTCTCGCTCCCGGCCGTAGTTCTGTCTATGGTCCGGAGTGAGAGGTCGTGGAACGCCGTCGCCTCCTTTTGTGAGGAAGTCATTTCCATCAAGGAGGCGGCGGAGCGGGAGAGGGAGCGTTTAAACCCTCTCCCCAACCGCAGAGCCGGGCGCCGGAGGGCGCGAGATGACCTCCAGCCACCCTGAGGTTTGACCTGGGGGTGGCGGGCTTTGTGGGCCTGCCCGCCATCCGTTCAGCACCAGGTCCGAGAGGCGGCGTGCGTGTTCCCACGCGCGCCTCTGTGTCGAGTCCGTCTCCCCTCTCGGGGGGGGACAGTAGGGAATATTTAGAAGGTACCAGCGGGTAGATCTTTTGTGTAGTGGCCTGCCGTTTCATACGGCGGGCCGTAACCTCGGCGGGGTCGCGACTGCATGTGAAAGTGATTCGCGCGGCCCCGCCGATAGTGGTTTGTCGAGGAACACCGTGGTAGGTTTAGTCGGTATTCCGGGAGATACATTATTATTTTAACATCTTTCTTTTACCCCGGCGAGTCCGACATAACCCCTCCGCCCGCCCCCGCGGAGGGGTATGCGTCATAGCATTCCCCCACGTAAAAAAAAAAAAAAAAAAAAAAAAAAAAAGGTTAGGTTAGGTTAGGTTAGGTTAGGTTAGGTTAGGTTAGGTTAGGTTAGGTTAGGTTAGGTTAGGTTGGGGTGTGGGTCAGAAAACCTCCTCGTGGTACACCCTGGGCAACGTTGGCAATAATGCTCTTCATTATTGCTGGCGGCTAATATTCTGACAACCGGTGCCTTGTGCCGTCGCGTTCGGCACCGGTGGCGGGGGGATGGATGTTCGTCCCATCCCCAGGCCGGAGGCCCTTTCTTTGGGCCCGGCTCTCCCAGTACCGCTCTGTTTTAGAGTGGACATGGGAGAGCCTCTTTGACGGGTTCGGCGTGCACTCACCCTGCCGCTGAACAGACAACGGGGTCCCTTCTCGTCGCTCTGACGACTCTCCCCCCCTTTTTTCTGTCCCCCTTTGTGTTTTTTGTCTCTTGTTTTTGGTTTTGTCCCCTTTTTGTTTTTGGTTCTGCGTTCATTTTGTTTTTGGTTTTTGTTTTGGTTCTGCGTCCATTTTGTTTTGTCCCCTTTTGTTTTTGTATACGTTGTTCCCCCTTTCTTTTGTCTTTTGTCCCCGTTGTCACCGTCTAGAGCAAATCGTAACCCCGTATTGTGCAGTGTCGTGGATCACGTCTCGCGGCTGCTGACGGGAGCGAGGGTCTTGGCTTCACCGCCCGGACTGCGAGGGAGTGGCCCTCTATAAAAACCACCCCGAATCTCAAGTTGCTGCCGCACGGCGAGGAGATGCATGGCTGATGGGTAGTTCAGTCGTTAGTGCGGCCCCTCAGGGTACCTGCCGTCCCCCTGTAGTAATAGGCTTGCCCGGGTATTGGGATCTCTGCCCGGGTCGACTTTTATTTCTCCCATTCTCGTGGGTCTAATTATGGAACAAATTAAATCTATTTTAAAAAAACAATCGTTGAGAGAGAGTAGGTCGCGCACGCCCAGTACTGCGCGTTCCGAAGAGGATGAGGAGTACGTGCCATCTGAGCACGACAGTGACATTGTGGAGCTTACTTCGGAGGCTACTCCGGAGAAAGCTCCACGCAAACGCTTGCGGTCTGCGCAAGAATCGGAGTCGGACGGCTCCAGTGAGGACGCGATTCCGGCGCCGAAAGTCGCGACAGCGCGACGTGGACGCGGTCGTCCGCCCACCCACGGGAGGTACGTGGGTCTGGGGCAGGCGAAGGCCGAGCTCGCTGCCGCGTTGCAGAAGGCCGACGCTGAGGAGCGCACGTCCGAAGAGGACAGCGTAATTGCTGCGGCAGCTCGGCGAGTTGCTGCAGCAAGGAAGCAGCAGGTTGTGGAGCCCGATGCTGAAGACATGCCGGTAACGCGGCTGAAGTCCCGGTTAGATGACGCCTTGGAGGCAATCCGTCTGGTCTCCAAAAAGTCGAAGGGTCTGAAAGGCACGTGCCAGAAGACCCTTAAGGAGTCAATGGAGGCCATTCGGGAGATTGCGGAGGCCGTCTTCAGCCGTACAGCCAGTGACGAAGTCCTGAAGTTGCAGGCTGAAAATGCCAGATTGGCGCAGGAGGTCGCCGAGCTCAAGATGCGTCAGGAGAACTTTGAGAAGCGGCAGGACCAGGACGCCAACAAGAAGGAGTCGGAGCTCGTGGCTCTGGTCCGGCAGGAGCTTGGCGAATTTCGCGCCAAGCTCTCGGTTATGGAGGGCCGGCTGCTGCGCCCTCCTTTGGCAGCGGACAGAGCCAGAGAGCCTCCCCGTCCTACTCCCCCGACGCCTGCGCCGCCTACGTCGTACGCAGCTAAAGCAAGAGCCCCGCGGCCTCCTGCAACTGCTCCAGTGGCCGATACCACACCTCCGGCAAGCCAAAAGGGCAGAAAAAGGACAAAGGCAAAGCGCGCACCCGTGGTTAACAAGGAGCGCCCGGCCGCTGCCAGGAATCAACCAGCTGCAACCCCACATGGAGCCGACGACTGGGAGGTCGTTGGCAAGAAGAAGGAGGAGGCCAAGAAGAAGAAGAAGGCGGCCAAAAAGGCCAGGCAGGCGGCCAAAAAGGCGGCGAGGAAGCTCCAAGCCCCTCGCTCAACTGCAGTGGTCCTCACACTGCAGCCCGCTGCCATCGAGCGAGGGACCACTTATGCGGAGCTCCTCAAGAAGGCGCGGACAGCGATCGACCCCGGCAAACTGGGTATAACAACAGGTTTGCGGTGCCGGACTACCCAGACCGGTGCCCGCCTTATTGAGGTGCCGGGAGTCGCAAGCGGCGACCAGGCGGACCGCCTGGCGGAAAGTCTCCGCCAGGTTTTAGAGGCCGAAGAGGTCCGCGTCTCCAGGCCCCAAAAGTGCGTGGATATGCGCATCACGGGCCTGGATGACTCCATCACAAAGGAAGAGGTCGTCGCTGCCGTCTCCAGGACCGGAGCATGCCCTGCGGATCAAATAAAGTGTGGTGAAATAAAGCAGGGCCGCTCCGGTATGGGGACGGCCATTATTAGCTGTCCCGTCGTCGCCGCCAAGAAACTGGCCGATGGCCGTCGTCTTTTGGTGGGGTGGGTGTCGGCGCAGGTAAAAGTGCTGGAGCCCAGGCTTGCCCGGTGCTACCGCTGCCTATCCAGCGGCCATGTGGGCGTCATGTGCCCCTCACAGGCTGACTGCACTGGCCGCTGTTTCCGCTGCGGTCAGCCTGGTCACATGGCCGCAACATGTGAGGCCCCGCCGCACTGTATCTTGTGTGCGGCGGCGGGCAAACCAGTTGGGCATCGGGCGGGTGGCAAGGAGTGCGCCGCCACCCACAAAAAGTTACCCCCAAAGTCGCCTGCCTCGTCTTTGGCAGCGGATAAGGTCGCCGCTCCCGCGGTCGGAGGGGCGGAGGTCAATATGGAGACATAATGTCTCCACGCCTCCGTCTCCTCCAGTGTAATTTAAACCACTGCGCCAGAGCTCAGGACCTTCTCCTCCAGAGCATGGCGCAGTGGTCAATTCATGTCGCCATCGTCGCCGAGCCCTATTTTGTCCCCCCCAGGGCTGACTGGGTAGGGGACCTCGATGGCTCGGTGGCATTAATTTCGCCGGCCGCCGCCGGCACCCCGTCCTTCGAGAACATCGTCCAAGGACGGGGCTGCGTCGCAGCACTCGTAGGAGAAGCGGTTGTGGTGGGCGGCTACTTCTCACCCAACCGACCTCTCGCCGACTTCGAGGAGTATCTCCTCGAACTGAACGTCGTCGTCGCTCGAAGCCACCCTCGGCCCGTGCTCTTCGTCGGGGACCTCAATGCCAAATCCTCGGCTTGGGGTTCCGCGACCACGGACGCGAGGGGTGAATTGCTCGAAGAGTGGGCCGTAGAAAACGGCCTGCTAGTCCTCAATCGTGGGTCAGTGCACACGTGCGTGCGTCAGCGGGGCGGGTCAGTCATTGATGTCTCGTTTGCTAGCCCCGCACTAGCACGCCGTGTCCAGGGCTGGCGCGTCGTCGAGGGGGTGGAGACGTTGTCGGACCATCGTTATATACGGTTCGACGTCTCCGCCCAGACCTCCGACCCCCCGGCCCCGAGGGCCCCGATTGGGGGCGGTCCGCGTTGGGCTTTAAAGAAGCTAAATCGGGAGGTCCTCCTGGAGGCCTCCATAGTTCAGGCCTGGGTGCCAGCACCGGCCAGGCCTGACAACGTTGATGTGGAGGCCGAGTGGTTCCGGGAGGCCATAACGCAAGTTTGCGATGCGGCGATGCCTAGAGTGCCTTTAAATATTCCAGCTAGGCGTCGGGTGTACTGGTGGTCGGATCACATAGCCGACCTGCGCCATTCCTGCGTGGCGGCCAGACGCCAGTACATCCGGCTTCGTAGGAGGCGTCGCCGCCCTCCCGATTTTGACGCCAGGGAGGCGGAACTGTACGAGGTCTACAGAGCGGCCAAGAAGACCCTGAAGATCTCCATCAAGCGGGCCAAAGATCAGGCCCGCCAAGAGCTGCTGGGGACTCTGGACCGTAACCCCTGGGGGCGTCCATACCTTATGGTCAGGGGCAAGCTTCGCCCCTGGGCGCCCCCCTTGTCCCAGAGTCTCCGGCCACAGTTGGTGGAGGAGGTGGTGGCCGCTCTGTTTCCATTACAGGCGGAGCACACTCCTCCGTCGATGGTTCCGCCTTCCATGGCGTCCAGCGCGGACTTTGACGACGACGTGGTTCCCGAAGTGACCCAAGTAGAGTTGCGAGCGGCGGTGTCGAGACTTCGCTCGAAAAACACCGCCCCAGGGCCCGACGGCATTCCAGGCCTTGCGTTGGCCCTGGTCCTGGAGGAGCTCGCGCCCCGACTCAGGGGGCTCCTCAGTGAGTGTCTTCAGCGGGGCCAGTTTCCGCGCCAGTGGAAGGTGGGGAAACTGGTCCTGATCAGGAAGGAAGGGCGCCCGGCGGACTCTCCGTCCGCTTACCGGCCCATTGTGTTGCTGGACGAGGTGGCTAAACTCTTTGAGTTTATCATCGCGGAGCGCCTCGTCCAGCGTCTGTCTTCAGTGGGCCCGGATCTGGCGGAGAACCAGTATGGTTTCCGCCGCGGGCGCTCAACTATAGACGCAATCATGCGTGTGAGGAGCCTGGCGGAGGATGCGGTGTCCCGGGGCGAGGTCGTCTTCGCGGTGTCTCTAGACATCGCGAATGCCTTCAACACCTTGCCCTGGAGTTGCATTAGGGAGGCACTCGTTTTCCATCGAGTGCCGACCTACCTTCGCCGCATTGTCGGGGCATATTTATCAGAGAGGGTAGTAGTCTACCCGGGTCACGACGGTTGGAGTCGGCGAGAGATGTCGTGCGGTGTTCCACAGGGATCGGTTCTGGGTCCGCTCCTGTGGAACATCGGTTACGACTGGGTGCTGCGAGGTGCGCTCCTCCGTGGCGTCGGCGTCATTTGTTACGCCGACGACACGCTTGTTACTGCGAGGGGTAAGTCGCACCGGGCGGCGGCCATACTGGCGACAGCTGGGGTCGCACAAGTCGTCAATCGTATCCGGCGGTTGGGCCTCGAGGTGGCCCTGTCCAAGTCCGAGGCCGTTTGTTTTCACGGCCCTCGGAACCGGCCACCTCCAGAGGCCCATATTATGGTAGGAGGGGTCCGCATCGGCGTCGAGTCAACCCTAAAGTATTTAGGTCTCTTGCTCGACGGCCGATGGGACTTTACAGCCCATTTTCGACGTTTGGCCCCCATTCTTCGGGGCGCTGCAGGCGCGCTCGCGCGTCTGCTGCCCAACCTTGGGGGGCCAAATACCTCCTGCCGGAGGCTCTACGAGGGGGTCGTGCGGTCCATGGCCCTGTATGGGGCCCCAGTTTGGGCGAACAGCCTGACGGCCCGAAATATTTCGGCGCTTCGTGCGCCACAGCGCGCCATGGCCGTCAGGCTGATAAGAGGATACCGCACGATCTCATTCGAGGCTGCGAGCCTCCTCGCCGGATCGATGCCATGGGACCTGGAAGCGGCGCTCCTGGCGTCGCTCTATCGTTGGCGCCAGGAGGCGCTAGCTCGGGGCGAAGGACCTTCTCTTTCCGCTGTCGAGGCGGCGAGGTCCGAGCTCCGCCAGGTCCTAGTGGCCAATTGGAAGGAACGACTTGTGCACCCCAGTGCCGGGCACGCCACGATCGTGGCGGTAAGTCCCGTGTTTGAGGAGTGGCTGGAGAGGCGGCATGGCGCCCTCACCTTCCGGCTGACACAGGTTTTGACCGGCCATGGTTGTTTTGGCCGGTTCCTGTGTCGCATAGGCCGGCAAGAGACGCCCGGTTGTCACCA